>OX244281.1:15349653-16660370 GCA_945867215.1 Epinotia demarniana
TCGTAAACTTTAATTAATGCAGTGGACAATAGTACCACTTGCTGTTCTACTGCATGCGAATGCAGCGTTGCTATGCTAGCTGATAACGCAACGGGTGCCGTGCCCGCCGCCGGCGCAGTATTGACCTTGACGGCGGCCCGCTCGGACGAATAATCTGATCCCGTGTTTTGCTTTGCATCTGCAACATGGATAAGTGAATTGTGCCTGCGCTTACATACCTTACAACCCGCCTTCTTGCAATGGTTTGCATAATGACCGCTACGGAAGCAATTAAAACATACTTTATAACTCGGCAGCAAGTGAAGCCGCTCGACATTGCTAAGTGCGAGAAACTGTGAACAGTTATTCAAGCTATGCTCACCATTACATTTCGGACACAGTTTAGGCGATGAAGTGACACAGTGCTTCGTGGTTTGTGTAGAAAGCATAGTCCTATGTTTTGATACGGTTTTAGCCGGCTGACTCGATTGTCCGGCGACAGGAGCGCTCGATAACTCTAAAGTTTCAATCAAGTCTGCACGATTACGCATAAAGGTGATAAAAGTATCAAACGAAATAGGTGCATTCTTATCTAGGCTTCCTTTGTGTTCTTCCCACTCGCGAAATGTTTTTGTGTCTAGCTTGTTACTAATTATGTGAATAAGAAGCGTGTCCCATTGCTTGACAGGCTCACCTAGGGATTCTAAACATCTTAAGTTTTTGTTTACTTGGTCAATAACCCGCTTTAAATGCACTGACGACTCTTTTGTGACGGGTTCAATGTTAAATAACGCAGAAACATGATTTTGTAACAATAACCTTTTATTGTTGAACCTTTCA
This sequence comes from Epinotia demarniana, assembly GCA_945867215.1. NCBI lineage: Eukaryota > Metazoa > Arthropoda > Insecta > Lepidoptera > Tortricidae > Epinotia > Epinotia demarniana. Next base: position 15,350,473 of record OX244281.1, read on the forward strand.
CATAAGAGTTTCCATGCCACCTCGTAATTACTCCCAGAGAATTCTATTGAGTGAATGACTAAAGCAGCGGACCCTTCCAACGACGCTTTTAAATAGTGGAATTTGTTTATATTATCAATTTCGTCGTTCGAATGAATGAGACTTGTAAATGTGTCATGAAACCCAAGCCAGTCCTCGTATAATCCACTATACTTAGGTAATGAAATCGTCGGGAGCTTAACCAGCCGATGATTGTTTGAACTACGCTTGCTACATGACTCAAAATCATCGCTTTTTTTATTAAAATCACCAAGTATCTCCTGGGCTCGCGAAAGGGCTGAGAAGTAGTTACTTTGAAACTCCTCTCTGTCCAACATAAGCGCATCTAAGTTCTCGGTTTTACATTCTAACTGTGTTTGAACATCATCATAAAGTCCATACAATGCCTCAATCTTACCTACACGCAACTGCAATTGATTAGCTTCAGCCTGAGTTAAAGCAGATTCCTTCAAGGTGCCTAGGTATGACGTAAACAGCGTTAATTGTCCTTTGTAACTGCCTCTTTTTCGAGTTAAATCCTTCTCATCACCCATTTTAGGAAGCTGGCGTAGACCTTGAATGTAAACAATTGATAGATGTAAGTATTTATGGTTACTGTAAATAGTTTAATTATTAAAATTACACTTTGGTTTCGGTTTTATCAATAAGCTAAAATAGTCTAGTTCATAAGTCTTTGTAAATAAAATTGTATATTATAAAAGAAGAATATAATCACGAATAAAACATAAATAACAAATTGATTCGAATAAATTATATAAATATACTGACTATTCTCCTATTGTACCTAGTAACAAAGCTTGTAAATGTATAAAATAATTATCATTCGTATAAAAATTATTAAACAATTCAATTCATAATACAATTATCATTTAAAATCCCTATCTAAATCCTGTTCTAAATTAATCCACAATGTCACAAATAATTAAAACTACATAAATCTCATGCGAATACAGTTGTACACGAATAACGGTAAATCCTAGCGGTCGACCACGCCTTGCGTTGACAAAAGTTAGCTATTTAACTGCGTTTAACCACTTCAATTAAATATGTAGAATGAATAATTTAAAGAATTGACTAGATACATAATACAATTAATATAACCAACTTATTGTACGACCTAATAGACTTAACGTTTAACTAACGGTACATTTTAACATAGCTTTAAAAAGTATTCACTAACCTGGAGTTTCCACAATAAATCCTACTTATTTACTACCTGATAAGAGTGCTGGGTCCTAATTTCCCTATCACACTCAACACTGTTAGGTTCCAAGGTCCTTCCTGGTGGTCTTCCTCAGCAGGTCCTTGTCTCCCAGAGTAGTAATAAGTCTCCCGCCAGTAATTCCTCCAATAATTAATAGGTCTTCCAATTTTATTAGTATCCGGTTCGGTAATGGACCATGTTTAGGGGTGAGATATGGGCTCTTGACGAAAACTCCTCGGTTCGAAAATATGTGTAATTTCGTGACAACGGGTACAGGATGAGTGGCCGAATGAATGACAGATGACATGCAAATTTAGATATTTTCTTAATAGGTGTCTGAGCAGCTGACGGCGTGTTTGTGGCGCATTGCTATGTAATAAAGTGCAGGCGCTGCAACTATCGCCTAATGCTCGAACAGATGGGCTTGGGACCACCTAAGCAGAATACCCACCACAAAAATATTTTTTTCTAGATCGATCTTCAAGATAACGGGGAACATATTTAGGTACCTACATAAAACGATTCCGACTAATTGAGGACCTCCTCCTTTTTTAAAGTTGGTTAAAAATTATAACCTAGTTTTGCTATATTGATATAAATATTACAATAAAGTGTAAATAAAAATAATTATATAATTAGGTAAAATCACAAAAACAGAGAGAAAGTATCAGAAAAGTATTATGTATTTTTATAATCGGTTGATAGTAAACTTAAAAATACCAATGAATCGTACTATTTAGGTATACAAACGCAGTATTTAACGACCATTTACGTGTTTTGCCATACAACGGTTAACTACAGAGTACGTGATTTGGGACTGGTCTTTGGACAGTTCCAATATGATGTGAAGAGTGATGTGGCTAGAGTAAATCGATTGTCATAATAACCGATTACGATTGATGATGGCTAATAAAAGGAATCGATTGATTAGTTTAGTAATAATTATTTTACGGAAATCAAATAGAGAGCCTAGACACTGTCGTCTGCTAACACAAGTGTCCTGCAAGTAAAGAGAGAGACTGATGGTGCGAGAAAAGTTGAGAGAGCTCGCGCGCCGAGCAGAAATCAATGCCATATTTTCAAACGCAACATTTTTCGCAATCAAATATGTCGGTTTCGATCGATGTGATTTTATTTCGTATCATCGTGACAGTAATTAAATAAAACATTGTTATTTTCCTATTCACAATTATTTGATTCATATCGATTTATTTCTAAATTGACAGACTACAATCGATTAAAGCAGAGTACCGTGTATCACTAAATTTAAAAAAAAACTCGTAGGACGTAATGGTTTGCATTCCGAGTTTTCAATGCTAATTTCTATACAAATAAGCCGTAATAGTTATTTACGATACAAGTGCCGAAAATAGGAAATTCGCAACGAGTGGTGATAAATTAAAACATGACCCAAGGGAGTGTTTTAAATCGACACGAGATGCGAATTACCTATTCGCACGTGTATAGTAGGTACAACGTTTTACTATACATATGGCTCTTTAAAGTTTCGACATATATGCACGAAAAGTGCTCTTTTCCGCACTAGTGCGGGAAACTAGCACCATATGTGCTGTAAAAAATATTACAATCATTTTAATAGTGCTAAAAAGAGCGTGCATAGAGATTGAACGTTGTTTTGTAACTCAGAAGGTATTGCAACTTTTTTTATTATTTCGATGAGCAGTGCCAATTTACGTTATAAGGGTGTCGCGATGTGTCAAAAGACCAGTTCCAAATCTCGAACACTGTACGAGGATAATGCGGGGACGTTATAATACACTGTCCATTTATTTTGTATGAGAGGTTTCGTTATCGCCAGCGACACTGATCCTTTTTTTTAACCGATTTCAAAAAATAGGAGGAGTTTCTCAATTCGCTTGTAGGTATATTTTTTTTCAATGTTTGTTGCCTCAGAACTCCGTCATTGATGAGCTGATTCGAAATTTTTTCTTTTTGTTTGTATGTATATGGTTCCAGATGGGTCCCAGTTTTTTTTATTCAGTTAGATGATGGAATCCATGAGGATTTGAGGGAATTCAATTTTATTAGTGTGCGCGTGTAGTAATTTTCGTATTTTCTATTATAACTCCTGTCCGGAAATCATAAATTTGGTGGCGAGGAATTGATGATGAAGACTATAGATGACTTATCGAATTCCTCAATTATGTACTTAAAAGTGCAAAAATACGACACAGGTTTTGATAAGATTCCGTTGAAATAGGAACTAATGAAGTGCCATTGGTGATGATCTTGGGGAATCGATGGAAGTCCTCAAATATTATCGGCTCACATACAGCGATTCGGTTTTTGTCTATAGTACCCCGACGACCGCTAGCCTAGTTGGTAGTGACCCTGCCTACGAAGCACGAGGTCCTGGGTTCGAATCCCGGTAAGGGCAAGCATTTATGTGATGAGCATGACATATTTGTTTCTGAGTCATGGATATTTTCCATGTATTTAAGTATTTACATCTATTATATATATCGTCGTCTAGTACCCATAACACAAGCCTTACTGAGCTTACTATGGGACTAGGTCGATTTGTGTAAGATTGTCCCCTTATATTTATTTATTATTCAGTAATCAATACATTTGCTATCGGAAATCAGTTCACGTGGTAGGTAAATTGTAAAAAAAATGTGGAAATGTTCTCGTGGCTTGGCGTAGTACCAAATTGAAGTCGGTTAAAACTTTGTTTTTAAAGTAAATTATTGTCTTAGTGATTGGGTTCCTTTCTGAGGTTTTGCCTGGCCTTTAGATGACATGTGACATGTGACTATTTAATATCCACGTGACATCTACAGTTACTTGCCTGAAGTTTCTACGTTAGTCTAGTAAAGGATAAATTTGTCTTTGTCGAACTAGGGAGCGAAGCGATCGAAGTAGTACCTATGCTTCAGCTTGGGCCAAAAAACGTTAATAAGTTCAGATGTCCCGCTTTCCCGCTATTCTCCTGTACAAGTCGCATTTCTCAACCGATTCTCGTGAAATTTAGTGAGCAGGTACGTTAACTACCTAGTTTTTTGTCCAGTCACTTTTTCGAAATTTAAATTTAAATTTAATGGACACAGGCTTGCAAGTTTTACAGCTCACAGAGTGACTATTTAGTAATTGATTTCCTCCGCAGGCAGCTTCGTTATTGTTTGCAAAGTGTGATTATAAAGTGTATGATCATCATCTCACTGTACAGTGCATTCATCCTTACTTGTCTTATTTGGTAAACAACATTCTAACCTCAAAATGTATCTTTTTAGACTATAGCAGCTATTTTATCGTAAAAAAGTGTTGCTAGACAAAAAAATCTTGAAGTCATGTCCGAAAAGTCGTCTCGGCATGATCTAATACTCTCAAAATTGCTATTCTATCCTAAAAAGATGCATTTTGAGGTTAGAATGTTGTTTACCAAATAAGACAAGTAAGGATGAATGCACACAATTTAAAATATGTTTAGCGTAAGTATTTGTTTTGTGTTGCCTTCCAGGAGGTAACTCGAGTAAAAGGTTCCGACGGAAGACCAGCGCTGGCCTTCTAGGTTAGCACCATGCTGAGTCGGGGCCTTTTCGTGGACTGGCCTTTTAGGTTTACTGTGTTATGTTTTTATACCCATTGTTTTGTCCACGAATAAATGTTTTCTTTCTTTCTTTCTTTCACTGTAGAGGGGGGTGCTGTAGACGTCGTTTGTCAAGCCTCTACAGTGGCTGTGCACCCTTGAGGCTTTTAGCCTCGGGGTACATTACATCACGGTAGTCAGTAAATCAAGGTTTAAAGGCCTCCACACACCGAACGCGGGTCGGCCGCGGCGCGGGTCGGTATATCTCTCTCACTAACCAACGCATTAAATATCTCTCTCACAATCACACAGTAGCGCGGGCCCGCGCTACTGTGTGAAAGAGATAGAGATACCGCCCTGCCCGCGCCGCGCACGACCCGCGTTCGGTGTGTGGAGGCCTTGAGTGCCGTTCGAAGTCGCAAGGCCAAAGAGGCCGTGGAGAGGCCTATGCCCCAGCATAGTCCCAAGTTTATCTACGTGATCGCATCAGAAATGAGGCTATCCGAAGCAGAACCAATCGTCTTTCTCTCCGAATAAATTAGGTAAGTAGTGATATTTACGTCGCTTTTGCGTATTCGCATGTTTTGAATACCTACTTAAATATCACGGTGCGCGACGTGGTACGCGAATGCAAATAATTCCAATTAAAATATCTAAGCGTCTCATTGTTTGTCATTAATTACTTTCATACAGAGTGAATCATGCAGGGTTTTGTAGTTTAAAATTTAGGGGCGTCCGTAGGTCAAAAGGAAAATATAAATTTAAAAATGAATGAACACGACTGTCTTTCGAAAAAGTAAGAAACAAGTTATTAATGAACTATAGCCTCCTGACACCTGGCGTCCTTTACAAAGTGCTAAATAGACCATACCATAAAGGCCGGATACTTTTACAGCTCGTATGTAGACAACGGCCGGGCGACCTTTACGTAGCATCAATTCCCGAGTGTTCATATTTTCGCGCTACAACAGCACTAGGCACGTGATTCCTTGCAACCAATAAAAATTAAGCAATGGCAATAGTTTGTCCTTGGGATTCGTCACAGATTTTATACCTAGTGGCTGCCATTTTTGCGACACGTGCTCAAGAGTTCACAACAATGGCGGCACGTGGTCGACGCAGTAAGTAAAACTTAACATTTTATTGTTAAATTCACTTGTTTTCATGTAGTTTTATTATAGGATTACAAATAAAAGTATCTTTTTTCGAATTTATGTACTCTTGTCGAGATAAACTGAGTTTTAAAGTAATTTAAACTGTCGTAAATATATTAAACCTATAGAAAGATACTTCGGTCGATATTCATGTTATTCGTATGTGGAATTAATCTTATATAAAACACTTTCGGCGTTAGTACAAAAAGTAGTGTACATAATTATTATGTTTTTATGCTATGATATGTTTTGTTTTAAGTCTTCCTACAAACAAACTGTTAAAGAATAAATAAATAAATAAAATAATAATTTTAATTTCAGCGTTACGAGACCGGGATATTACGGAATTGTTAAATCAATCCGAATATGAAGACTCAAGTGAGGACAAAGATTTTACTGCGCCTTCAATAAACGGATCCCGATCTTCGGCAGATGAAGAATCGAACGATCTCCATTAAATATAGGTAGTTGTTTTGAGTTTTATTAAATTGTTTAAGTTTTGATAAAGTAATATTATGTTTTGACACTTCTTAGTTTCATAAAAATGTTAAACATTACATTGTTGATTGCGTAGTTTTGTGACTAACTATGTATAAGTAATTGTATGGATAAAAATAAATAAATATGATTTTGTGTCATGACTATTTTGTGGCTTTACAGTCAATTACATGGTAATTTTGAATATTTTGTTTCATTTATATATCACACCAATTTATGCCTTAACGACCTGAAGACCTTTATGTAAGACAAAAAATATCTAAACAGAAATATGCTTAAATGCTTCGTCAAATAGAGATAAAAAACATTTGTTTTAGTGAAAACGCATGAAACTTTTAGTTTATATTTTATTTAACTTACAAGGGCTCGGTCTTTGCAACAAAAACTGTTTAGGGCTTTGTAAAGTACATTCGGTCGTAGTGACAAGTGATCTTATAAAATGCTTAGGTGTCAGGAGGTTAAAATTATTTATTAAATAAGTATGGATATAGATCAATTATTTCAATAATGTAAACTATAATATATACTCAAAATTTTTTAGGAAATTAAATAATGTTTTATTTGCATTTGGGGGACTTAGTGGTAGCCCTACGCTTAAAAAAACCGCCAATCGATGTACAGTTTAGCCGTTTGGCACACACATACTAGAGGGCACAACAATTTCTTTGACCCGCAGTTCCTAAAAAAAAATCCCTTAGGGGAGGAGTGCCAAAACATTTTTCTTTTTGTATGAAAAAAAATAATTTTTTTTTAGAAACCTATCGTGTGTAGTATCATATGAAAGGGCTTTTTGAGGCGATTCTAAAAATATACCACATCATTACATTTTAGCCATATTTTTTTAATTAAAACTAAAATAGGTAATTTTCGAATCATACCAAGTTTGGGCTCCTCCAGACACGACATGGCTGATTTTTTTTTAAATCATTATCTCACAAATGATACGTGATATCCTCATATCTAACCTCAAAAAAGCAATTTTGAAAATAATTGCATTAAGTATTTCTTTTTAATTTTTCAATATTACCAAGTGACACAGTTCTACTTCTATACCTATTTTACGTGACTTATGGAATGGAACTGTACTGCAGATACGGTACATATTAATCATAAAATGATACGTAGTATCCATATATCCAACGGGAAATACCTCATTAACCTTTTAGAAAAAGCGCAGTTAAAGTAAAATCCATACAAAAAGAAAAATGTTCCGGCACTCCCCCCTAAGGGAATTTTTTTTAGGAACTGTGGGTCGAAAAAAATGTTTTGACCTCTTGTATGCGTGTGCCAAACGGCTAAACTGTTCATCGATTTGCGGATTTCTTATGAAATTTGGCTTGTGGGGCGGGGCTTCCACTAACTAGTTACATATACAAATTTCGATCATGGTGGAAAATTGAAAAATTACTAGGCACGAGCGGGATTTCAGATCACATAGCACGTAGAACCGATGGCCGTTGGGGCGGAAAGGTTCTCGAGTGGCGACCACGTACCGGAAGGCGCAGCGTGGGTAGGCCTCCCGACAAGGTGGACTGATGACCTGGTAAAGGTTGCGGGAGTCCGCTGGATGCGGGTGGCGCGGGATCGTTCGCTTTGGCACTCTTTGGGGGAGACCTATGTCCAGCAGTGGACGTCTTTCGGCTGATATGATGATGATGATGAGTGGGATTTGAACCCACAACCTTTGGAATCCGTCCATCGCTCTGCCAATTGAGCTACCGTGGGCCCGCTAATGGCGACGAATCTTTCAATCCCTTCCACTATTGTATTTACACCTTAGGGAGGCCCGTAGCGACATCTACCGCGAACTTATTACAACTTCTGAAACGGCACCAACCTTTGGAATCCATGAACAGAAAACACCGCCAATCCAACCAAACGATCTTGCAAGGCGTATGTAGTCTCTTACAAAAAATAATTCCATTGATAAACTTTTAGCTAAGAACCTCCGCCAGAGCAACATCAGCTTGAATGTAGAAATTGAAGCTTACAGTTATAGCAAACCTTTTCCGGAGTCCGAATTTAGCGTAGACCACATGGTACAGCCTTGTTTGGTTGGTGGAAATGATCATCTATATTTGCGGTTGACTGTACACTGAATTTCTCCTACATCTTGGAAAAGCCGCGCTGGACTAGTGGTCGATCATGAAACGCATTGTACGCGCGTCAGGTAAGGGCTTTTTTGGACAAATTTCGATAAATACCTAACTTAGTGAAGTTTTATTTAAATTTCATAAAGGCGGTGTCAGAACGGTATTTCAAAGCACGCGATAATTTCCAATGCACCGCCTTAAATGACGATTCTTGTATGTGAAACTCACAGTAGAATTGTTCTAACTCTTGTTTGAAACGTCAGGTGTTTACCCATCTGAGAGGAAATCACGTAACTTTTTGAACGCTCGCTCGTTATAGATCCAACTGTCATTTTTCCATATAAAAATTGACAATTAGAGTAGGTAACTGAAGCGCGTACAATGCGTTACACAATCGACCTGCTGATTACTGAGTGTCTTAATAACACCTTAGAAACAGTTTTTGCGTTCTCTATGCTATTTTTAACCCACGACGCAAAAAGAGGGGTGTTATTAAGTTTAACTGTCTGTGGTAGCGTAGCTCCCTAACGGATGGACCGATTTGAATCCCGTTTTTTGTGTGTCATAGATAATTTTATCCCGAGTGTTCTTAGCTATGTTTCATCAAAATCTGTTTAGCCGTTTTTGAGATATTGGACTTGAAAATGTCGGGGGTTTTTCAACTTTTCTAATATTGTAGGTATAAGTTTCTGGAACGCCTAAATATACAACCGCATATAAAATAAAATATATGCCGCCATCCCCTCCGAACAAGAGATACAGCATATTTCTGGGATTGATACATTGTGTCATAGCGATGATTGTTTCCTCCATCGAGAAAAAACGACGTTACGAAAAAAATTAACACTGATTTTAGACAGATTTGACCGGGTTCGATTCCCGGCCGTGTATGAACGTTTTTGGAATCCGGGTCTCGTGACTCCTAAGTGTTTCTTGTAGTTTCGGATTTTCCCTCACTGCCTTGTTACATCCTGTATAAAATAGTACGTCACATTAATTGGCCCTGGAATTTTTCGGCTTTAGTTTGCATGTTTTATTTAGTTATTCGATTAGGTATACTAATTAAGTCAATACGTAAAACAGTTGATGGTCTAACATATAAATACCGACGTTCGATACACAACTTGCTTACCGCCGCGTGATTAACGGATCTGGGATTACACAAAGTTACCTGAGGCCAACTAAGTTCAGTGCATCAAATACAAATACAAATCATCAGTGAAAGAACACAGTTAGTGATTGAACCAGACGTTTCCTTATACCCGAATGCCCAAAGAAAAGTAGTGTAATGTTTTCAGGGCCTATGAATGTAAGTTTCTTTATTCCACTCGAACTCAACGCCTTAACCGATTTAGAAGTGTGCGGTTTCGTTACAATCTTTTCATTTCAACACAATTGCTCGTAACGACCTCTTATTGTGTCGCTTGTAGGCTCATAATCCTGGATGTTAAACACGCGTGTTTTAATACATTACAACACTGTGTGTTATGGTTATATCCCGATTAAGTTACGTTGGCACCTTGCAGCAAGATGTATGCATGAACACGGCGCATTCTTAAATTAACCGGGTTGTACAGAATGTCCAGTTTTTTTTTTCGGCAAATGGATTCGTCGTCGGAATAGAACTCGACTAAAGAAATTTTTTTTTAAACCTTTTTGCCCATTATCATCATCGTCATATCAGCCGAAAAACGTCCAAGGCTGGCAGTGGTATAGGCCTCCCCCAGAGTGCCACAATGACCGATCCTGCGCCAGCCGCATCCAGCTGACTCCCACGACCCTTACCAGGCCATCAGCCTACCTTGTGGTGGGGGTACCCACGCTGCGCTTTCCGGTACATGGTCGAGAAACTTTTCTACGTGCAATTTGCCCACCTTTTTGGTACCGCAACCATAAAGTACGAAACCCTCGGTGCGTGGGCTAGTCTGACCCTCACTTGACCGGTTTTTACTGTTTTTAGTTACCCGATAAAATGGCTCCCGGGGCGGGTGAAGCGACTGAAGTGCTGTTTGAGAGTGACGCGCCAACTCCCGACTTCGCGGTAAGGACTCCGGTCCAAGCCGACCACATCAAGCGGGAATATAAGTGGCATTTCATCATCATTGCTTTGATTTTACACCCAGGGGCGCTGTATGGAGCATACTTGTTCTGTGTCGCAGCGAAATGGCAAACGGATCTATTTGGTAAGGTTCTCTAAATCATCTCCGAAAATTTTATGTACTAATACATCGCAGCCAATTTTTCTCATAATGTCATTTCGCCGAATGATTAAGAGGCCGCAGTAAGCTCGGCCGAATTTCACCTTCCCATACAAACGTAGTTACGCTCTCATTTTAAAACTACGTGTTGGATAGTGACGAACTTTGCATATACAATGACATGAGGTATACGTATCTATGTCTGTAATTAGTTTATATGGTTCCAATTTATAAAACAAAGTAAATACAGCAAAAACTAGTTTCGTATGAAAAATTTAAATTCGCTGTATCTTTTTTATTATGGTATCTGAAGCTACATAAACTAATTTCAGACATAGATATACCTCATTTCATTGAACATGCAAAGTTTCGTTACAATCCAACACGTAGTTTTAAAATGAGAGCGTAACTACGTTTGTATGGAGAATCGAGCTTACTGCGGACTCTTTAAGTGTCAACTGATCAAAAGGGTTTAGTTTTAATTCCCAACCTCACGGTTACCAACTGTATGCTTGAACTTTTTTTCATAGTCACTTTTAAAAATGCCACCTTTCGAGTAGCAGAATGGGTCAGTTTGACTTATATACATTTCGTGGTATAACACTTACCAGATGTTTTATTTAGTAAATAAGTAGGTATGTAACATATTTACAAAGTGAGTAAGCGCAACCGCTCACTTGTTTTTTTGACAATGATAGTACCTGAATAATTGCATCATTGGAGATAAGTGTTTACATCATTACTTTTGGACTGTTGCTTGGTGGATTATATGAATGTGTACATTTTTTTTAAACAAACCTGCCAATTGTTTTAACCTCATCTAAATCTTACCTAACCGGCAGCGTATCGGCGGCACAAATAATATCACTGTTACGATTGTGCGTGGTTTTTTAATACGGGGGCTTCGCCCCCGAACCCCCTTTGTGGGTTCCTTCGTCTCCCCATCCCCACTTCCCTCCTTGTAACTTATATAAGAACACGTTGAAGAAAAGTCTGACTATGTTATTCTGTCTTGTTCCTTGTAGTAAAATGTTGGCTTATGTAAGTAAAGGGAACTGTTGCACTGACGAAACGTTATTCGGTTAGAAGTTGTTTGTCCAACTGAAAGATTTGCCAAATCATAGGTATGCCAAAATGTTTAATTCATTATAATAATCTACTTTACAATAATTCTACCAAATGAATCTGTTGTCATACAAAAATTTGCCATTAGTTAGTTGTCAAGGTTAATCATCGGCGAAAAGTTGGTTGGGAAGTGAAATTCGGCCATAACAAATTCGGAGAAAAGGCAGAACCCCATTTGGTAAATATCAGCGCTTTTTCTAAAAGTAAAGACTTACATATCTCAGCTTAAATACATGCTTTGACATAAACCCGACATAATTTTATGTGCGATGGATATTTGTCTCAATGAACGATACCAATATCTCTTACATTGAGAAACGTAGTAACAATGTGCCACATCTAAGGGCAAGTGCGTAGGTAACTTTTCGAGCGACCGTTCGCCACTCATCTGTAATTTTCCTATACGTCATGTCATTTAGATCTTACGTAAAAAAAAAGTTCAGTAAATGATAATTTGAAGCCACTGAAGCTTTTTGTGTACACAATAATTGCGTTTTTACATTTTATCCAATTTTTTCATAAGAGGTAGCGGGCGCGCGACCGCTTTTGAGGTCCACTGATGTTTCAGGGTAGCGGAGGGGAAAGATGGAACTATGACACAAGTACGAAAATGACATTCTAAATACTCAAGGGCTGCATAAAGTTGTCATACGTTCCCTGAAATGAAATAAATCTATTTGCTAGAATGCAGGTACAGTACATGACGGTATTAACAGTAATATTTTGAGATTTATTTATTTATTTATTTAGATTACTCTAAAAACAAAGTTTTAACCTACTTCAATTTAGTACCTACTCCGCCAAGCCACGAGAACATTTCCTATTTTATTTTACAATTTATCACATGAACTGATTTCCGATAGCAAATGGTTTGATTACTATAGAAAAAAACCGAATCGCTGTATGTGGGCCGATAATATTTGAGGACTTCCATCGATTCCCCAAGATCATCACCAATGGCACTTCATTAGTTCCTATTTCAACGGAATCTTATCAGAACCTGTGACGTACTTTTGCACTTTTAAGTACATAATTGAGGATCTGTGGTCTTCATCTCTCATCTAACTGAATTTTGAAAAAAAATGGGACCCACCTGGAAGTATATATATACGAACAAAAAAAAATTTTTACGAATCGGCTCATCAATGACGGAGTTCTGAGGTAACAAACATTAAAAAAAAAATACAGCCGAATTGAGAACCTCCTCCTTTTTTTGAAGTCGGTTAAAAACCAACAACGATACATATAGCACCACTGCCTGCACAGGGGGCTCGCGGTGTGCGCGTGCGCAGCGCTTGACGTCGTCGACCAACACACCTATCTGGGGCTAATCATTGACAAGCACTTTAAGTGGGGACCGCATGTCGACCACGTATACTCTAAACTTAGGTCTATTACGGCTCAAATGTCTATTCTTAAATACAAGCTACCCTATAATATAATGCGCACCTTATATTTATCTCTAGCAGACTCTATAATATCGTATGGAATTAGCAGCTATGGGAGGACATACAAAACCTATATGGAACAAATACATAAATTACAGATAACACTATTGAAAACTATTGTGCCTTGTAAAATTAAAAACAGCTATAAAGATGATAACAACGGCATATTTCAACATTGTAAGGTAATCAATACCTATAACCGGTTTAGTCTGTCCTTACTGGCTGAGGAGTGTAGTGTAATAACGTCACTAAGACATAAAACGCGCCCCAACCCGATACGCTCACTAGAGTACCTACCAACATACCTGCTACCATGCAACAAAAAAAATACTTACGGTAAAAGAATGAACGACTACCTAATTCCATATACCCTGAATAACTTACCTAAAGAATTAATGTACGACTTGATAAGTATCACAGACGATAGAATCAAGTTCAAAAAACTATTAAAAAAGCATTACTTGCAACTTACATAGCCAAACAACATGTGTCAGTCTTAGCCGAATACCAACTTTGTACAGTCACCAGCAATAAGATCTGCCACAACATAGCACGCATAAATATCTGACACGACTCTATGTCTAATGCCATAAGGACGTGTCAGATATTTTTGCTGGCTTTGTTTCGGCAGATATTGATGCCGGTGACTGTACCTAGCTAAACTTAGCTAAATGTTAATCTTAGCATAATATCTATATAAACTATATTTAGTACCTACTCGCGGATCGAACCGCGCGATCTCGCCAACTATTAAATAAACCCACGGGGTTTTCTATAGTGGCACATATGTTAACACTATATTGTAAATCCTATCTAAAAAAAAAAAAGAGTATACAATCTTAAAACATGAAAATATTTGAATTTAAATTTAAACTTTGATGAATCATGTTAAAATTACCAACACATACTGAGGAAGATCTCCTGAGGAGATCGAGGCCGTAGTGTTTTTTAATACGTGAGTTGAACCGTGTTTTTAATATTTTACTAATATTTTAACAGATGTTCGTAAATTGTAGAAAAATAACAAAGTAACATTCTTATTAAGAGGAGCGGTGCTGTTTATTTTTAATCAGCTTTTTAATTTGGAGTTTGAATGATGTTTGGTGTATCTGAAGATGTGTGTGCAACGAAAAGTGTTTCGTCGGCATCTGTCATTCCCATACATATTATTATTTTCTATTGGCGTTAGCGATTGTCGATTGTAACCTTGTCTACGGCCCCGGGGCAGTCCAGGCGGCCATTGAGGATGTCGTGTAACAAGCACATCCATATACATATCCATATAGGTACATACATTCAGCCACGTGGAATGCAAAGTGATTAAATTAACATAAGAATTTATTCATTTATTTACACATGCATGGAGAGACAATAGCATGAAATAATAGGGACTATACACAACAATATAGAATTACAGAGTCAATTACAGGTTTTCATTTGTAGAACTTAACTAGCTTACAAGAACAAACTTAGACCAAATAAATTACGCACACAAGTAGGTACACTACAGCAATAAAAAAAGAATATACTAGAGCAGTAAAATAAAAACAAATTATAAGATGTGCATCAATTACTAATGTTTAGAAACGGAGTACAATTTCAAAATAAAATGTCAAATTTACAGCATGTAGGCAACTGAAGTAAAGGACGGAAGACCCATTTAAATCGTATTGAGGATAGTGAGAAACTAGTTCAATTCAGCGTGTGGCGGAATTCCATATCTTATAGTTTTAAAGGTGCTGATAGAGACTAGCTAGAACATTCACTTGTAATGAGCATTGTACATAAACAGAAGCGTTTAAGCGAGCATGCTAGCGAAATATATTCGTGGAACGGGTCAGGCGGTATCTCCATCTTTTCGCACAGTAGCGCGGCGTCTCTATCGCACAGTAGCGTGGGCCCCCCGCAGTAAAAAAAAGAAACATACGTAACAATTGTATTTTTAGTAGGTAAGGTTATGGTTATATTGTGTCCGGTACGGGGTGACGTCGACTCGCTGGCGGTTAGGTTGGGTTTATGCTAGGTTAAATAATAACCGTGCGTTTGTATAAAAACAAAAAAAAAGTTGGCTTAGGTTATGTTACACGGTTACAATTTACTTTTACCAAATGCACAGGATTAAAAATGTTTGCTTTATATGACTTGAAAACGTTATGTGCAAATACCTATGTTATGGAGATTGATATTTATGGCCTCAAATATTATGGTTAAAAAATATACGTGAACTGAGTGAGGACCAAATTCTTGGCCGGTAGTTAGCCTAGTTTTAATCGGTAGTAGTTCAAAAGTCCGTTGTGACGCAACAATTTGCCATACCTACAATTCTATGGTAAATTTTTGTGTCACCACCCGATTAACCAGGCCAAGGGATTACTGGCCAATTGGTCCTCACCCATTTACGGCTTTTGTTGGTTATGCGTAATGATGATTATGCCACAAATAGGTATGCCAATCAAAACTATGGCTTTAAATATTATGCAGCGCGATATGGACCCCTTGCGCTCCTTCGCGCTCTCAAAACACTCGCGCCCAAAAAACCGACAAACAGGGACCGGTAGAATGACGAGTGACGTTGCCACACTATGCATCAGTCTCCTTTCCACGCTATTTCCCACGTCACTCGACCGTGTGGTGGGGGTACATCAGCACCTTGAGTTCCTGCCTGACTCAAGCCTAGAGCGCCGGTTGACGCTCGTGCCGAATCCACTATACTGTGAACAGTCTTTTATTCCACAGCTTGCTTGTTGCACGCGGTGGCAGCACTCGGCGTCACAGCTGGCGCCCACAGACTCTGGACCCACAGGTCCTACAAAGCAAAATGGCCTCTCCGACTCATTCTTGCGATTTTTCAAGCTGTTTCACTGCAGGTAGCACCATTACAGTGATTTCGCAAAGTCAAGCAGGCAGAATTGTACATTCTCGAAAGCTCCATTAACCTTTGTTCCGTGTAGGTAACCGGGATTTGGTAATATTCATCTGTGAACATTTCGTTTTCTCCATGATCGCTGGTTCAGTTCAGGGATTTGATTTAAATATAACAAAATAAAATACCTATCTAATAATTTCGATGGAAGAAAAATAGGTCCTTCAAGATCACCGGTTATTTGTAAGAATTTTATGTTCCTTATTACCTAGTAAATTATCTATAACACCACATTAAAATGTAACCGGCCAAGAATTTATTTACGGTGGTGCATTGGTGGGAATGACCCCTAGATGCTAGCGGCGTTTCCCCTGCATATTGCTGTGTTATAAAATAATCCTATATCATAATATTACTAAACCGGTTCTTTAGTAGAAACAGTTCCTCCAAGATCAGTGGTTACCTATGTTCCGAAGGCCGCAGGTTCGAGCAATACATTTTAAAACTTCTCCCTTTAACTTGTCAGCTCTCAGTGATCTCCTGGGCGCGCGATCATCGTATCCACCACAAGTACTCAGACACAGATGCAGACCCGCACAACGCCACACGTGGCCTCTTTTTCTCGCATATTGGTTGGCTACTCGTCAAAGAGCACCCCGAGTTTCTTCGCAAGAGCAAGGAAATTGACATGAGCGACATCTACAATGACCCCATAGCACGATACCAGGACAAGTGAGTAGTGTTTATCTATTTATTCAGCCCGTATCGACCCACTGTAGAGTATCGGCCTCTTTACTGCGCTACTTCCCTAGGTCCTGTGACCTGTGCTAACCACATTGACCGTTTCTTTGCCGCTTGGACGATACCATCGGTCCAAAGTCAAAAGCAAGCCTGCGTCTCATTCATGAAAGGAGGCCTGTGCCCAGCAGGTGCAGGTGCAGTTGGCGTATAGGTGTATAGGCTAATGACCGCTCGACATGTCATTGCTACTCACGGGACTTAACAATAAGAAAAAAATATAATTTCAAACTATCTAACTACACATCATTTGTTCCAGATATTACCCAATCTGCGCGGCGCTGGCTGGCCTCATCCTCCCCACTCTGATCCCGGTATATTGCTGGGACGAGTCCTGGACTAACGCAGTCTTCGTATCCATATTCTTGCGTTTCGCCATCACTCTCCACGTCACAGGCCTGATCAACTCCGTCGCCCACTTATGGGGACCAAAACCATACGACAAAACCATCAGGCCTACGGAGAGTTGGATCTATAGTCTGCTCACATTCGGAGAAGGGTACCACAACTACCATCACACTTTCCCCTGGGACTATAAAACGGCGGAGTGGTGTAAAGAGTTTAATGTGACTACAAACTTTATCAATTTGGTGGCGAAAATTGGCTGGGCCTACGACATGAAGAGCGTGTCTGATGAGATCATCGAGCAGCGAGTTGGCAGGACCGGAGACGGCTCGCACCATCTGTGGGGGTGGGGCGACAGTGATCAGACACAAGAAGAGATGAAAGCAGCTATTAGGATAAATCCTAAGCATTCTTAGATATACTAAGGTTTTCGATAATGCAACTATTACACGTCTCAACGATACAAATTATTTTATTAAATATCTATGTTTCGTGTTTTAACGTGGAGTTTTTGTTTTAATATGATCAAATATAATTGAAAAATAAACCATCACCGTAGTCCGAGACGGGGCTCGAACGTGTGCCATCTGAGGTACAGCGCTCTTCCAACTGAGCTACTCAGACATTGACTAATGAAGCGTATCTTTGCACCGCATTAGCCGCTTCTACTACTAGCGACCTCTCTGTATTTTCTTGAAAGGTTCCTAGCGTTTAATCCACTCTATGGGTAAGATATTATGCGCTCAACCCATTCTAATCGAACCGCATCAGGTAGTTTCAGATTAACGAGAGAGATGGCGCTGATGTACATTACACCTCTTAAATAATTAACGAAACAAATAATTTCAAGCTAAAAACAGTATTTGCATTAGTCTCTTAAGATTTCTTTATACCTACGTTCCATTGAAAACCAGTTCTACAGGGCCTTTGTGACTGATGCACCGCCGTGTACACCGAAGAAGTTAGCTACGCATGTCTGTGTCAGATAAGACGTTGTATGGTTTTTTTGCTGCATTAGGCTAATATTATATGCCAAAGTGGACCCAGCGTTCGTTTGAGCACCACTGCACCGGGAAAAACTCTAAGAACTCTAAGAAGAAGTGTGCAGTGGTGATGAGTGGTGAGATCCATATCCTTACTAATATTATAAATGGGAAAGTGTATGTTTGTGTTTGTTTGTCCGTCTCTGACGGCAAAACGAAGCGACGAATTGACGTGATTTTTTAAGTGGAGATAGTTGAAGGGATGGAGAGTGACATAGGATAGTTTTTATCTCCGAAATCATCCCTTAAGGGGGTAAAAGTTTGTATGGAGCTGCGATATAAACGAGTTCCACGCGGACGGAGTCGCGGGCAGAAGCTAGTTGAAGAATAAATAACTTAGACTTTGATCATCCAGTCTAGGTTATTTATTCTTCGATTTTGACATATTACATTCACTTCTGAATGATAAATATGATGATGATAATGAAGCTAATATTCATGTGGCACGTACATGAGAAGAAACGAGGCTTTTGACGACCGCTTTAGCCTAGTTGGTAGTGACCCTGCCTACGAAGAAGAGGTCCTGGGTTCGAATCCCGGTAAGGGCAAACATTTATGTGATGAGCATGAATATTTGTTTCTGAGTCATGGATATTTTCTATGTATTTAAGTATTTATATCTATTATATATATCGTCGTCTAGTACCCATAACACAAGCCTTACTGAGCTTACTATGGGTTTAGGTCGATTTGTGTAAGATTTTCCCTTTATATTTATTTATTTATTTATTTATGGCCAGCAATGGGCGATTGCAGGCTGAAAATGACGAACCAAATGTAACGGCCATCTTCTGATTCTTGCTCAGCACACTTTCTCGACTGTGTTCCATCGGTCTACTAATCCCATTAAGATCTAGTTTTCCCTCTGGGTTGGAAGTTCAGATGGCAGTCGCTTTCGTGTCAAAGCCCCGGGCTCCTTTAGGGGCATTACCGGGAATAATAACGCTAGGAGGAGGATGATGATGATGATGTTATGAGACGTAGGTATATTGGAAGTGGGGTTAAGGACTAACAGTTTTCAATCAACTGACTCAAACAGTAAACTGACACCAAATTGTACTTACAAATTGCAATTAAAATTAAAAGTACCCTCAAATACGCAAAACAAAACCGATAGCTTTGTAATCCCAGCAACCCTTAATATTTAGCGAATTTAAATAACAAAAAAGAACCTAACAAAAGCCAATTTCGCTGTCTTCATCCAGAGTTGAAAATGGTGTACAGGCTTTGTGGGAGTATTTAAAATATTCCTCGGATCAAAAGAGGGATAAAAAGTTGACGTGGGAACCGACCTTTACATGGGTAACAAAGGTTATTGTCGACTAGATCGAGAAATGTGTCGGAATTCTAGAATATACAGTATGTTATCGGCATGCGGGCATTTATTAAAACTGATAATAATAATAAATACTCTTTATTGCACCACAACAAGAGAGACAAACAGGTTACAAAAAAATTGCTTAATAAATAATGGACACAACAGGCGGTCTTATCGCTTTGAAGCGATCTCTTCCAGACAACCTTTGTACAGCAGGAAACATTTAAACTAGAATTTTTAACAGGTAGTGCAGGAATTCATCATGAAGAGTAAACTAACACATCAATCTTTCAAATATTTCTAAACAGGACACTTAAAAAAAAAAAAAATACATACCTAATATATTAATAAATACACAGACATATATACAACCATACATACATACATACAATACATAAAAGGCAACTTAAGGGAGAGACAGGTAATATTGTTTCAACAGATTTTTGAAAATAGGAAGAGATTTTGCACACCTTATATGCAACGGCAAAGCATTCCACGACCGAACAGCCCGAAAGGTAAATGAGCCATTATAAAATTTGGTAGATGAAGGTGGTGGGGCAAGAAGATGGTTTTGGGAAGATCTGATGGAAGTGAGACGATTAAAACGCTCTTTGAGATATGGAGGAGTAGAGGGAATAAAAAGTATACTGTAGAGTAACGCCAGAATGTGAGAATCACGACGGAGACGAATTGGAAGCCACTTGAGCTGAGAACGAAAGGAGGAAACGTGGTCATACTTGCGCAAACCAAATATGAACCTAAGAGACACATTTTGAAGGCGCTCAAGTTTGTTAAGCTGGTCCTCAGTAAGGTCCAGATAGCACACATCAGCATAATCTAGAATGGGAAGAAGAAGAGATTGAGCTAGCGCAATTTTAGTGGCGAGTGGCAAAAAGTTACGAAGTCGACGAAGAGAACCGATCGAAGCAAACATCCGCCTGCTGACCTCGCTCACCTGAGGTATCCAAGATAATGTGCGATCCATTATGATACCAAGGTTCCTTACCTGGTGCGAATATGGAATTTGAACACCATTGAACATTACAGCTGGTAAGCTCATAAAATCAAGCCTCGGAATGAGCTTCGGACTGCCTACGATTATGACCTGGGTTTTAGCAGGGTTTACCTTAAGCCCAAAACGTTCACTCCAGGTAGAAATACTCTCCAAGTCCTTATTCACGGCGTGGATAACCTGAGGTAAATCATTAACAGTTCCTTGAGAGTAAACTTGAAGATCATCGGCATAAAGGTGATATGATGAAACGATGTTACTAGTAATGGAATTAATGAAGATTGAAAAAAGAAAAGGGGACAACACGCCACCTTGCGGGACGCCAGCCAGCGTGTTGCACCACGATGAATGGGAAGAATCTACCTTTATACGTTGCCGACGACCATGTAAATAACTATGAAACCAATCAATTACCACAGGAGATATGTTAAGAGAACGTAATAAACTAAGCATAATATCAAAATCAACAGTGTTAAAAGCATTACTAAAGTCAAGTAGCGACAAAACAGTGACATTCCTGTTGTCCATGCCTGCTCGGACATCATCGGTAATTTTCACGAGAGCGGTAGCCGTACTATGACCTGTTCGGAAGCCGGACTGAAAGGGATTCATCAGATTGTTCCTGTTCAAGAAAGAAGTCAGCTGTTGATGAACAAGGCGTTCCAGGACTTTTGATAAGAAAGGAAGAATGGAAATAGGACGGTAGTCAGAGAAAGAGGAAGGTTTGGATGATTTTGGAAGAGGAATTACATCGGCATCTTTCCACAACGAGGGAAATACACCAGAGGAGATGGAACAATTTAGAATATGGGTAATAACAGGAGCAAGGAGATCAAGGATAGGGAAGATCATTTTACGGCTAACGCTGTCGACACCAACAGCATTGGAGGTAATAGCTAATACGTTCTTCTTAACATCACTGACAGTGAATTGAGCAAGAAAGAAAGGAGGAAAGTCAGGAGTTGGGACACTCGAAAGATAGTTAAGAGTATCAGCCTTAACTGACCTGTTGAATGTGGTAGAAGAAGAAAAATGCTGGTTAAGCTGGTCGAAGTCTACATCATTAGGAATTGAATTTTGTTTAGGCTTCCCAACTCCTAAAGACTTAAGAAATTTCCAGACCTTAGAAGGATCACCATTTTCTACAGCCGAGTGAATGTGACGCCTCTGGGCATCACGGCAGACGGTACTACAGCGATTTCGCAGCGCATGGAACTTGGCTTTATTCTTTTCCCCTTATATTTGGACTTAGCCAGGTTCTTCCTATATATAAGTGCTCTAATTTCCTCGGTAAGCCAGGGAGCAGGAAGGTGCTTAACCTTGATTGGGCGTACCGGAGCGTGAGAATCATACAGATGAGACAAGGCGGTGTTAAAAAGTGATACTTTCTCATCTACGGTACAAGCCTCCAAGATTGATTCCCAATCTACATTTGCGGCATCTTCGCGAAGTTTGTCAACATTCAACCGACTAAAATTGCGCTGAAGTAGAATTTTGGGCTTAGCTTTAGGAGGTCGAATCCTATAAGATAAAAAAAGTAGATGATGGTAGGAAAAAGAGTCCGCACAGTATTGACAGTATTTTGCAACGTGATCAGATGATGAAACAAGTGCGAGATCAAGGAGCGATGGAGTACAGTTAGGGAAATAATGTGTGGGATCTGAAGGCAAAATAATCATATTGCAAGCGTCCACGAGCGCTTTAAGTGATCTTGAGCGAGAGTCATTCCTAAGCAGGCAAGTATTAAAATCGCCCATAATGATATGGTGATCATAAGAAGGCATAAGGTCTTCGAGAATCATTTCAAAAGAGGAAAAGTAATTAACATTAAGCGAGGGTGAATAAAAAACACCAAGAAGAATTTTTGAGTGAGTTAAGCTCAACTCGAGAAATAAATACTCTGCGGCGTCTGAAGAGGAGGACTGAGCTGATATATGTAAAATGGAATATGGGATGTGAGACCGGAGATAAATCGCAACACCACCACCTCCTCTACCAATACGATCATTTCGGACCAGACAAAACCCAGGCAAAGAATACGAAGTGGAAGGTAAACAAGGTTTGAGCCAGGATTCTGAAACCAAAATAGCATCAATTGTGCTTGACTCAAAAGTTAATAAAAAATCACTATAGTGGGCGGGAATACTTTGCGCGTTGATATGGACAATATTCAAGTTTTTGGGGACGTCAGAAAGTTGTTGGTCAAGTAAGTCGTGAAGAGAGGGAGGGAGACTATGAAAACTATTATCATCACCATCAGATGAAGCGGAAACAAAATCACTAAAATCACTTTCATTACTATCGAGTAACATTGCCTTTGTATATAATATAATTCATAAATATTAGTAAATGATATATATTTATATATAGATATATTAAAACAATAACTGTCTAGATAACGCTTAACTATCCGACTACCCGCCAGCAGTACAAACAACAAAGTACTTAATAACACTTCTACAGAGATAATGAACAAAACGCAAAAATACTTAAGCAAGGCAACACTGGGGCCGGTAATGTCACTCAAACGGCAAGGGCATGTGACACTGACAGTGACATTGACATTTGAGTGATAAAATTACAAACAAGATTACTTTAAATGAATACTATTAAAAACAGGAGAGGGTAAAAGTGAATTTAACAAGATATTACACGGCCAAAAACGGAAGTTACGTGAATAATTTGATACAACTCAAAAGATAGAAAACAACAGAAATAATGGCATACGAACTTAAATTGTCAAGCACGGGGCTTGATTGCTGCCTGCCTCTTCACTTTAAGCTGACGCTGGCTAACAGATGGAGCGACCGCACCTCCAACACCTGCAGCAGCCACGGGATCAGACGGCGGCGCGTCCTGGATCCGGTCGAGGTCGGCGCGAGAGGTCACACTGCGACGCTCGCCGCCCTTGACCAGCACGTACACGCTGCCGTCCTTCGTGTAGCAGTTCCGGACACCGAACCGCTCCCTGGCCGCCATGAAGATGTTGTGCCGCGGCCTCGTCAGAAACTCGGAGACAATCACGCCTGACCCTTTGAGCGCAGTTTTACCAAACCAGATGGCATTGCGATTCGAAATATCACGGAACTTCACTAAAATGCATCTGGTTTGATTTCTACGAGGACGACCCATACGATGACTCCGAGATATGTCATCTGCAGTCAGACTGCTCTTCAGATGAACCTTCAGCAAGTCTACAACCTGCGCAGTAGTGTCCTCGCCTCCGGACTCAGGCACACCATGAAAGAGCAGGATCTTGCGTCGAGACCTCATCTCCATGCTGTCCACCTGATGTCCCAGGAACTCCACCTGCCGCTGCAAACTATCCATGGCTTTCATTATAAATGTTCGGAAAGCTTCGAACTCTGCTGCCACAGACGACACGGTGGTAGTACTCGAGGATGCCTTATTAATCTGGTCCTGGAACTCGGCCATCTTTGTGGTGAACGCCTCAGCCATCTCTGCCATGGACTGCTTGACAGACTCCATAGTGCTTTTCGGGTGTGTCAAAGTGAGGAAACACAGTATTAAGTGTCACTTAAGTAAGTAAAGCGAAATTAGTCAAGATAACTGCTGGTAGGTAGTGAGTGTCAAATATACATCAATGTAATTTAGAATTTAGGCCAAAATATTAACTTTATCTAATTTTAAATATAAAAACTATTAGAGATGATGTGTACTAGTTTCTATGCCTACCCACTTTTTTTTTTTATAATAATAATATGTTCCATTAGCAATTGTTTGCATGTATTTGCTATACATAATTATGTAAATTAACTGCGTTATTAATTTTCCAAAATACAAACCTACAATGGACTAGGTGTATGACGCCGTACTAAACAAAGTATGAAGAGCTGTCATTTACACACTCACTTGTCAATTTACTTTGCTGTACATTGCTGGCAATTTAAATTTTGTTAGAAAATTTATGAAGTCGGAATTATAGTTAATTATCTGTATTAAGGTCATGATTAAGAACTCCGTTAAATTACCCTACTTAAAAAAAAGCCCGCATGCCGGTAACACAGTATAATGGAATCTCTAATCTTGTTGAATATAGATTAATTTCTAGTTTTAACTTGACTGCCTGAAAAGATAACAAAGTTATCCCGGTTATACCCCAAATGAACCCAGCGTACACTTTGGCACCTAATTCCAATGATTCGCCGAGGCAATAGGTTCACGACAGGGAGTGCATCTAGCCATCCAACCTGGAAAAAACTAGACTTTATGGGTATTGCTGGTTTCTTCATTACGTTTTCCTTCACCGAAAAGGTAAATACCTAGTTAACTTTATTTATTTATTGATAAAATCGTTCACATGAAATTACAGTTTAACCAATGCGTCACAATCATGGAATAAGGATAAACATGGAAAGAGGGCTAAAATAGGTAGCAGAGACGTATACCTGTACTTTACTTCCTTATGCCGTACTAACGCGTTAGAAAGAGATGTTACATGCATTTGTTATTTCTCAATTGTGTAGGTTGTCACAAGTTTTGTCTAGTGTTGTCCTTTGCTAGGGATGTTACTGTGTCGACTTGTTTATCGATAAATTATACAACCAAACTAAATTGTACTCATTTATTTATAGTTTAATGAATAATGAACTGTGTGAAAAGCGGTTTCCTTCAGTCGTCATATAAGCAAAATGCATAATTTTAAGTAGCATACGTCCAGAAATCATACCAAACTATTATCATAAGGAGATGCTACACGTGTCGTTACATCACATTGACTGACTACTGCTGATTGGTAACGAGAACTGAATACTGACTATACGTACCTGCAATATATTTGCACACGTATTTCTGTGACTGATCATACGTACCTGCAATATATTTGCACACGTATTTCTGCGACTGATTATTTCTGTATCTAGCATAAGAATGCATAGCTATCTGAATGTGGATGAAACATCCATTAGTGACCTCCAACCTCCCCTTATAGTCCCTTTCCTCACAGTATTTACCACCCGTAGGTTACCACACTGTATAACATGTGCAACTGAATTAATCTGAATATTCTGAATGTCGTCTTGTTAATGTATGGTATACCAATTGTATACCCTGAATCTCTGATCTCTGATATTGCTTTACTTCGCATCATTTGCCATAGCTAAAAGCACGGCGCGAAATACATAACACACAACTATTGAATCATGTTAAAAACTCACCAGGAATCACAGAAACAAACACTAATCCATAATAAAGCTGTTCGTACGCTTACCGTCAGATAATTATATTGACACGACAATATTGACATTTGGCAGCTCTGATTTTAAATTCACCGGTCACCAAAGAGTACGGATAAAAACCGAATAAGTATTACCTATCGTTTGACCAGTCGATTCTCGGTCTCATGTTTTCTTATACACAAGCTTATATACATACTGATTTGATACTTAAATCGCGGATCTTCGCGACAACACGAGCGAAATCACGCGGCAGGCCTGCATGCAGTCCTGCAGCGTGATTTGGCACGTGTGGATACGTGTCGGAAGCACGGCTTCCGACTAAATCAAGGTGGTTTCTATGGAGTACATATATATACCTAATACGGTATAGTTTATATTTATACCTACGGCCATCTACTCATCTACGGTAATTTTTTTTTAGCATGTGTATATGCCGCATATTGCCAAAGAGTAAGATTGAAATTCATCTGACCCCCTAAGTTTTATGTCGGACATAAAGCATTCGTCCCATTCTGGCAAATATGCGAGTGCAAGAGGGACAAATGCTTTATGTCCAACATAAAACTTAGTGTGCTAGGGGGTCTGGTCTATGTAAAAACATTACTCACTCACAATTCTAAGTGTAACATACATATGTACGACTTTGTAATGGCAATTGTTAGTGCCTAACTAAAAATAAAACCAATACCTACCTAAGTTATTTTTACTTACACAATATTATTTCGCCTACTTCGAAGCAGTGGAAAGGTAGAACTGTAAATCAAACTAATGTCTGTAAATAAAGGCTTTTATTATTATTATTCTTATAAATATTGATTAATGTGTTCAAATACATATAGATAAATAACAAATATTTGAATTTTACCAATGAGTCTGTATCAGACAAATATAATGTGGGAAAAGCATCTGGTTTGAGTCGTCTCCATTTAAATTTATCATAAGATATAAAAGAATCCGGAGTGAAATGTATTGAGCACACGTGACTATGGGTTTTCCATGTCCAATTTCGTTTTCTTGCATGTAGTAACCATTTTTGTTTTGTTGCTTCATCCTTTGGGAAACAAAAACAAAAGTCAACTTTTGTTAGACAAATACGTCAATGCAACAGTTACATACATACATACATACATTCACGCCTTTATTCCCAAAAGGGGTAGGCAGAGTACATGAAACAACAATAAATTGTATGCAACAGTAAATTGTCTTCAATACATGGGAAAACCAGAAAGCCATTTTGTTGTCATTATTCAGTAAACTTGTAATTTCCTATGTTCCAACACAGATATTTCCATATACTGATAAATACATCCATGTCAATGTCGATAAGTTATTGTTCCGAGTTCGATAAAAATTACACATCACTATGTAAATAAACATAACCTCTTTAATCCACAGGAAAATGTCTCATTTATATGCCGATTTTGCACGAATAATTGACCATGATGATATTTACATAAACTTCTAATAGGGGTTATTAATTTTAGCTTAGATCGTAACATTAATAACATCATAATCTATTGAAACTTACCGGTGAAAGCTTAATGGTCCCTGGGCATTTTCTTTTCTTCCCATATGGGACGAACAACATTTAATCGCACATGACATTTACTTATTTTCTTCAGTAAACTATAAAAAACGTAAATACTACTGTTTCGAAATGATTCAACGCGGAACAATACACAAATTAATTAATTTTCCCTGACTCGGTCCGTTCGTTTACACAAAATATGACAGCTACTATAATGCGAGCAAGTTAAGTTGCGACGTTGTGACACTTAGTACTAAACAATGATGACATATTTAATTTTGCTGGATTACAGTTACGTCCAAAAGAGCTCGGAAGCAAATTAGATCCGTTCATTTTAGTGACAACCTATGAAAATGTGAAACCGAGTACGGATTGCGGTCTCATTCACTCTCACGCCAACTATAGATTTACGCAAATGAATAAGGTAGCTGTTGCCAAGCTCTTATTTTAAGCCGGATTCCATGTTTATCCTTATTCCATGGTCACAATACTCAGACTAACAACAGTAACACACATCACATCACATCACATCATCAGCCTATATACGTCCCACTGCTGGGCACAGGCCTCCTCTCATGTATGAGAGGGAACGGGCAGTAGTCCCCACGCTGGC
Source organism: Epinotia demarniana (assembly GCA_945867215.1). Taxonomy (NCBI): domain Eukaryota; kingdom Metazoa; phylum Arthropoda; class Insecta; order Lepidoptera; family Tortricidae; genus Epinotia; species Epinotia demarniana. Next base: position 15,378,500 of record OX244281.1, read on the forward strand.
GCTGGCCCAGTGCGGATTGGGGACTTCACATACACCTTTGAATTTCTTCGCAGATGTATGCAGGTTTCCTCACGATGTTTTTCCTTCACCGAAAAGCTAACGGTAAATATGAAATCATATTCCGTACATAAGTTCCGAAAAACTCATTGGTACGAGCCGGGATTCGAACCCACGACCGCCGTTTGACACTGGGCTACCGTAGCTTATTGCACTGGGCTACCGTAGCTTATTTGACATGACATGACTTATGACAACAGTAACAACAATAAAATATTTTGATTTTCATAAATCATTAACTTTATTTGCATTAAGGTTAAACATCACTGGTTCCTGTCGAGCTGTTGCTAACAGATGTCGCGATATATAATTTCGATGGTTGCTCATCATTTTACGCAAAACCGTGACCAGTACCAACATGTGTTTCAAACTGCGGAAGCCGAAGAGCGTGCTACGTATGAATCGCAATCAATCTGCACTAATCAGTGCTTCTTTTTAAAATGTAGTTCGAAGATATGCATAAAAGTGCTTTTTCGTGAATTTACGCAGACTAACGTAACTAAATGTCACTTCAAAGTCAGTCATTGTCAAACCTTTTTCATAAATCAAACTAGAGGGCGCAAAACAAAATCTATAGTAGCGCCTCTATTAGGAAATAGTGAAACTAAATGTTCTTGTGGCTGGCACTCTAGAATGCAATATGAACCCACCTGACTTTTTCACTCGTCACCTAATGTCATACGGTAGCGCAGTAAATCTCTCTTTTGCTTAAATCTGTCTGTAACGCCATCATTGAACCGGGTTCAAATCCCGACGAAAGTACTTCTTTTTTGTTTTTCTTTTGGATTTTCTAACGAATATGACCGTCTCAACTAATTAGATTGACTTGTAACGTGTAAAAAAATTTTTTCAATGTTTAATTTTTTTTGATAAGCATGTTTGTATCTCTCCGATCAAATTGGAGAAATCTTAACAAAAGGCCAGGTCAAAAGTACCCTAAACCGACGAGCATGTATGAGAAATATTATGATAGTGAGTGAAGCGAAAGTGGTTTGCCAGGATCGTAGCAAATGGAGATCCGTGATCTCTGCCTACCCCTCTGGGAAAGAGGCGTGATTATATGTATGTATGTATGTTTGTATCTAGATTATCCACAAATATCCCCTATATTTTTGGCGGACATATTCTTACATGTTACATACCTACTACATATATACTATTTTGAATAGGTATATCCTTTACAAAGATGTTACGCCTTTGATTTAATTGGAAAGTCATGAATATCCATAGGTTTACAATTGACAAATCAAAGCCCAACCTTTATCTATTAAACCCAATTCCATTGACATTAGACGAATCGTGCATAAATCTTCATGTTATTTGAATGAAAACCATTTTGATTAACAACAACGTAATTGTTTAATTTGAGACACATTAAATAATCGAAATAAGTAACACTAGTACAGTATTTTAAAAGGATCATAAACGAAGATATGTTCCCTAGAAAATCTAATGTTATACGGAATAAGGTACGTAAAGTAAGATACTTAGTATATTACTTTGATCTGTTATATCCATATTGACTTGCAGGACTAATTAGAAAGGCTAAATATTATTCACAAAATGTTTTGTATTCGCCCGTAAACTCCGACTAAAATAATTAGACCTCAAAATTGGTAATAACTTTGCGTCACCGGACGAATATGGTGAGCTTTGTGAATAACGGGCGAGTTTGTTATATCCTTCTTAGGTATATCAAAACTGTTACTGGCCAGTCTCTCGAGTCCCGTCCGAGAGCGCGTCGGAAAGAGAGAAATATACCATTTGACAATATGGTACTGTTTTCGATGATTGTCAAAATTCAAAATTAGAATTCTACTTTTTTGGTTTGAACACGCGTTTATGTATCGTGTGCTTGATGCTTTCACAGTTATATGAAAGATTCATCAGTACTAATGTTCAGAGGTGGACATTTCCTTACAAAATTATTGAATGTCTTGTTTAGGTAAATATGAGATGAAACTTATCTGTCGAACCCACGACCATCGCGTCGTTTGACAGTCGCATGCCTGAACCTCTAGGCTACCGGAACGATTCCTATATAGAGGAGAAATCTGTGATTTTTTTGCGTGTTTGTATGTAGGGTATAATTTCCGGAACCACATCCGATAAAAAAATATTTCTGTGGTGATGGATGAATGAACTTTCAGGGCCCTATTTAATAAACATTAGAATCCTACAATTTTGTATAAAAGTGACATATTTGTAAAGATTTTCTTAGTAAATCTTTACAAATACCTATGTCACCTTTCAAATGTATGCAAATTTCCGCGTCTCTGGTAGTTTCGAGCTCACAAGATTTCACGAGAACCGGTTGAGAACATGTAGAAATAATATTTGCGCAAGCTTAAATGAAAAACTTCGTTCGCCTCACTCGCTCGTTCAATTAAGTATAATGGATATTTGTTATCGATTCAGTTTTTAATAATTGTCCGAAAATATATTTTTTAAAGGCAGATTCACGAGCATGTACTCATTTCGGTTACGGTATACCGGTATGGGACCGGTATTCCATTACGATAGCGTTATATTGTAAAAGTTAGCCGCGCCGCCAACATATCGGTACCGGAACCGGAACCGTGTAGATACACATATCGTTACCGGTTTTTTTACTGTATTTACTTACACTTTTATAATGCCTTTTCCAAACTGGTATACTTATGATACCGTTTTTTTTTCTTAAGCTTTTCTTCTCGTCCATGAGAGGAGGTCTGTGCCCAGCAGTCGAACGTAATATAGGCTGATCTATTACTATGCCAATTTTCATTAAGTCATTATTATAATCCTCAAAAACGAAAAAGATATATGTACATATGTATAAGGCATTAAATATCGGATGATTCTCAATACCGGTATTGAAATGTGATATTGGACCACAATACCGGAATTTCGGGACTTCAATATTAATACCTATCGAAAATGTATATACACGATGATTCTTAATCCGTGATCAGGAGTCGAAAAATATTGATAAACAGCCAAAACGGATTTCAATGGATGAATTGCATGCAATTAAATCACTGTTTAGTTACTTCAATTTAATGATAATGTAAACACTAATATCCACTGAATGTTTGGTCACCCTACATTTCTTGAAGTTAAGTAGATACGTCAAACACACATACGTCAAATTTTTGCAAAATACCGTTAGGGTGACGATGATTTTGAATTATAAAGTGATTCCTTATTCAGGTTTATTCAGAAAAAGAAAGAACGTCTGTATTAGGTAACTTCGAGTTAATCGTGTTTGGTATCAATTACAGAATTAGAAAAATTGACTCGTTTCACGAAGCTACAATACAAGTAACGAATTACAAGCGGAAGTCTCTTTTCAATACCTTTTGATAGAAAGAGACTTCCGCTTGTAATATGTAACTTGTCTTGATCACGAATTAAGAATCATCGTGTGTATTCCTCGTTTAATAGTATAATAGGATAAGATAGGATAATAATTTGTTATTTTACGTATTCGCAAATTTTGGTTCGTCTACTTCGTCTGCATTACTTGAATTTACATTATTGGAAGTTTTGCAGCTTTTTTAGTTTGTTCGTCAAAAAGTACAGTCGCCATCAGATATATTTGAGTGCTCAAAAATATCTGAACACGTCTCTTATGCCTCGACAGTAAAATAAAAAACTCAATTCCAAAAGCAAAACCAACCTTCTTACTTAAAAAAAAGTATTGAGCTGTTTGCGAACACTGCTTTTATCTGTTCAGGGAGCGATGGTGTATTTGGAAACTGTCTATACAATAGAATCAGCGCGTATGTGATACGGCATGTGAAACCCAAATACACCTTCCCTCCCTGAACCTGTTGTAGTAAGAGTAAATGAATAACATTTCTTTTTTACATTTATTTAAAAAACCAAAAGATTAAGAAAGTTTTATGTCAACTAACGTTTTTGTAATGGGTTAACAACCCGAAAAACTACGTTTTTGTGAAAAAAAAATAAACTTAACAGTAAAAAAGACGAGGTATTTATTATTACCTAAACTCCCTATTTACGAGCACGGTGTTCTACGTTCATTCATAAAAGTTGTCCGTTTTAGCGGAAGCCTATTTTACCTTCGAAAATTTCAAATTATGCTCCTACCACTATCATCATTAGAGCGTAAAAGTGATTATTCTTCGGTAGAAAAAGAATGGAGCACAGACATTACAAATAAAATTATTCAAATAAATGTAAATACTTAACTTGATTATGCGTTCCTTTTTTTACAATTGCATGAAGTTATTATATTTTTTATTAAAAACCAGTTTCCGCCTCCATGGACCCGGGATAAAAACTATACTTTATTTTAATCTCGGCTTCTCTTAAGGCCCAGCATACTATACAAAATGGCATTGGAATTGTGTTGTCGGAAATAGAGTTGACATTCGTTTGTTTTAAAAATTGCCCGAAACAAAACAAATTCAGCTCTATTTCAGTTGAATCGGTATAATTTATGGGCCTTAGGAGGTTAAACTATCATCGTGCAAAATTTCATCTAAATCGGTTGAGCCGTGATCGAGTTACAAACATTCAAACATCTATATATAGACGACCGCTTTAGCCTAGTTGGTAGTGACCCTGCCTACGAAGCAAGAGGTCCTGGGTTCGAATCCCGGTAAGGGCAAACATTTATGTGATGAGCATGAATATTTGTTTCTGAGTCATGGATATTTTCTATGTATTTAAGTATTTATATCTATTATATATATCGTCGTCTAGTACCCATAACACAAGCCTTACTGAGCTTACTATGGGACACTAGGTCGATTTGTGTAAGTTTGTCCCCTTATATATTTATTTATTTATATATATTTATATATAGAAACATCCAAAATTTTGCATTAATAATATTAGTAGGTTTAAAAAGTAATTCGATATTGGTCCTTTTCAGTTCCGGTATTAGACTAGTGGAAAAATCGGTCCGGGATTCCGGTATTTCGGGATTCCAAGATGGCTGTTTGTATTCCCTATATGAACGTTAAAAAAAATAATTAAATACGTTCATCAGTTTTCTCCGGGCCATTTCGATAGTTAGCTGCACCTTTATATTTTACTACCATAAAACTACGGTTACGGTTAATTTTTCCGGTACCGTAAACGGTTTCATAAAAGATGTAAAGGTGCGAATTCGACCCGCATAAGAACAAAAAAAACTGTATCGAAATAATACCTGTTTGGAACCGGTATTATAAGGTATCACTAGGCATTAATAAATACCGGTAACCAATATTTCTAACGCGGCGGGGGCACCGTTGTGTTGTCGCGGCGCGGCTAAACCTTACAATATAACAGTGCCGTACCCAATTAATGGAATAACGGTCTCGTATCTGCCTAGCCACCGGTCGTAACTGACATCAGTCCCTGCACCGAAGAATGCCTACGAGTATATAATTCTACCCTCACAACATTTTATAAAGAAGACTACTTGTGACTTAGGCCGGTTCCCAATTATCAATCCACTGATAGTTTTCCTTACCGACATTTGACACATTTTAATAATCTGTCAAAATGCTTGTAAGGAAAACTATCCGTGGACTGATTATTGGGAACAGGCATTAGTTAATTGACATGTCCGGTACCTAATCTAATCTCCGGTAGTTGAACACTTGAACAGTCGATTCATATATAGGTTGCAGTAGTTAGTTATTTTACTGTCAACTGTGTAGTCGACTAAAGCGAACGTTTTAAATTTAACAAGTTCACTCCAAATGCACAATTGAAAGAAAGAAAGAAAGAAAACATTTATTTGTCTGTTATATTTAATGCTACATTAATTAACATTCACTCAATCGAAACTAATCAATCCAAGTTGCAAATTAATTTCCTATAATATCATACATCAAATCCTATATACATATGTATACGGCCGGTGGCACAGATTACTTTTCCATATTGTATCTTACTCCTTTCTAATAAGACGCAAAATGTATGCATAATTATCGTTGCGTGGACTTTAGGTTATTGTTCATGGCAATCTCAATAAATAATCACGAATAAAGGCAAACCATTGAACTTCATACATTGTTCTTTGAAATTCGTTCTATCAATAAACAAATGACATAGCTCTTACGTCATTACCAAAATGAGTAGCGTAGCAATATAAAATGAATGCCGTCTCTTTCACCAGAAAAAAACGGGATTGTACGATGGTGTCGCCGTCTGGTGAATATAATTACTACTATTGACCCCGCTGTCTAACTAATTTTGATTTGATATCAAAGACATCTAGTGAAGGTTTTGGGCCACGTGCTGTCATGTGACGCGGCCATGTCATTTACACGGACAGTGTCTAACTCACGCACACATACAAGGCTCGGAGTAAAATTTTATGAATTTCAAATGGCTATATTTTGAATATTACTGGTTTGTACGTGTATTTATTCAAACTGCGGGAGAAGAGGGTCATATATTATCTAAATATTACAATTTCAAGTTCCTGACATCGATAGATTAGACGTCTAGTCCGAACGAAAATTGTATGGAATTCGTCAGTGATGTTGCACCTTAAACATTACCAGATACAAGGTGTCGATCCAGTCATAGGTAGGTTTACATGTTTGACCATAATTGGTATGCAAAAATTATTGTTACAGTAACTAATATTCAATTCACAAAAAAACGATAATCATAATTACTACTTACTGAGATCATTATATTTATTTAAGTTCGACATTAGTACTACTTACAAACTATGACATCATAATAATATTTACGTCACACCTGGCCATAATGCGAGTTTTACTGCACGCTGCGCGTACGAGAAAACTCGCATTGTGGCCAGATGAAGACGTAAAATTTTGTACGCAACACGGGCGGTAATTCGTAAAGCCCCAGAGCGCATATTTATAGCCCTCACCTTCGGTTCGGGCCACAAACACCTGCGACCTGGGGCATTTACGAATTCACCGCCCTAGTTACGTAATGTACTATTACCAGCTATTCACAAATGCAAATGCCTGCAATTACATGTCCAAGAATTCATGTAAACTGTAGAAGTTTTGATTATTTAGCCATCGGTGTAGCTGCTTTTTAACCGACGAAAAAAACGGAGGAGGTTCTCAAGTCAACGCGTTTGTTTTTATGTTAAAAATATTCAATGACCGTTTTCACAATACTAAGTAACAAACCATTTATATTGGCAGTTGACTTAGCAACTAGTATTCATCGGCTCACACAAGCAATCTAATAATAAAAATATATATTTTTTCTCCTTTATTACCGTTTTTTTTTCATTATATGTAAACTTAATTATAACCTACTATGTTTGGTAAATAAGGTCCTGTTATAGTGTCTTAATTTTAAATAATTACAAATCATAATACATCATATTACATGAAATAATATCATAAAAAGAGGAGGAATTTAATGTTCTATGATGGGCAAACCACAGCCAGCCGTCTTCACATCCAAATCCAAATCTTTCTATTCTCCTTCTCGTTCCTTTAATTCTCATAGAGACCGCTCTGATGATTGATACCTGTATTTTTACTTTGATCCAGCTTATTATTTGTGAGTATGGTTTGGACCATTTTTCACATAGCTTTAGAGTTGTTTTCTTTATAAAGGATTCATATTCCATTCCGACAATGGCATCACAGGAGACCACAAGGGGAGTGAATGAGGCTCTAAGATCTTCTCCGGCCAAGTCGTATTTGCGGTGTTTTTCACGAGCGTGTATTTGGGCGATTGTGGGCCATGTGAGTAAGCCATACGAAGCGGCGTCGGCATTTACAATGCGAATGTCAAAGAACGCCTTCCTCGCTGGCTCCCGCACACAAATCATTGTATTACGTCGTCATTCATTACTAAAGAATTGGTAAACTAAAATTGCCTATGCCTTAAACTAGTACAAAATTTTCTAAAAATTCTCCAAAATGTACCCGCCTGGCGGCCGTCTACGTCGTAGGCGCTTTCTGAGCGGGAAAACCACTGCATTGGCTACGAGCGTACCGCGTAGCGATTCTGGGCTGTAAATGCATTAAGATCTAAAGCGGAAGAACGTAAATAGACCTAACGTATGTACTTGAGATTATTTGAGTTGGCCGAACTGCAAAAGTAGTTCATTCAAAAAGCAACTCTACTGTCCGAGGTAGAAGATTCTTATTCCAATGCCAATTAATAAAAATCTGTCACATAAATAATCTCAATCGTATGCGAGCAGCATAAATGTATAATGCGTAGCCAAATACAAGTCATTAATAGTAGCTGGGCGATTCTTAAAACATAATTAACGCAAGAAAGTGGCATTTATAGTGTTTTCATGAGCGTCGCTTTGGTAAACGACTTGTAAGTTTATTTTCAGTAATTAAATTCCATGATTAGTTACAATCCCAATGAAAACGGGCGCAGTTTGTATCCATAAGACTTTTTTAGGGTTCCGTATCCAAAGGCTTAATAGGGACCATATCACTAAGACTCCGCTGTCCGTCCGTCTGTCTGTCTGTCTGTCCGTCTGTCATCAGGTGTCTCATGAATTGTCATAGTTAGACATTTGAAATTTTTACAGATGATGCATTTCTGTTGCCGCTTTAACAACGAATACTACAAAAAACCATTTTTTTTTGCCGTTGCCGTAGGCCATAACGAAAGCGAGATACAGATTCAAGAGCAATAAAAACCGGCCAAGTGCGAGCCGGGCTCGCGCGCCGCAGGTTCCGTTTCTACACACTTTCACAGAACATAACCTTGTCTTTAACAGCCTATTAATATTGGAAAAATCTTAACGCATAGCATATTAAGTTGCCTTCGTGCGTACAGACGGTGCATTTTGATACTAAAGATATACAAAGGTGATTAAATTAATAACTTAGGCCAGAAATTATGTTTGACTAGCGACCCGCCCGGTCTTCGCACGGGTAGGTACTATATTATACATATAAACCTTCCTCTTGAATCACACTATCTATTAAAAAAACCGCATCAAAGTCCGTTGCGTAGTTTTAAAGATCTAAGCATACATAGGGACAGACAGCGGGCAGCGACTTTGTTTTATACTATGTAGTGATGACACATCCGAAACGTCACGTTAATTATACGCGATTAACCGCATTTTTTTTACTACACGGGACTTCCCGTTAAGAAAAAATAATGAGGCTAACAAAAATTCACGCGAATCGGTTAAGAAGTACGACGGGCATACGAAAGAATTTTTGCCCAGATTGAAACAGAAGACTTCTTTCATCTCGCTCGCTCTTCAATTCGATTTTTACAAGTTTCATCGCTCCGCCGTACTGATCTGATGATGGAGACAGGTGGCTATAGCTATTAAGGTCACAGTTCATTAAAGCCACCCGGCGTCCGACCCGCACCGCCTTGCCTCGTAAATGTACTAAATACGGAGTTGATGCAGTGAGCGCATGCCCGTACAAATCCATATAAAGACTACTAACCGCTCGAGGCGAGGCGGTACGGGTCGGGCGCCGGGTGGTTCTAATGAGCTGTGACCTTTAAACTACAAAATATAAACTTGTCACTATTGGGTCCACTGCACCATAGAGTTATTGATGACTCCGTAAAATAAGTACAGATATGCTATTGGTCAATGTATTTTTTTTCATGATGTACAAATATCTGAACAAGTTTCAAATGCCTCGACAATAGGGCCGTGTTCAGGATATTTGTGAGCACTTTAGCCGATCCGATATCTGCCTGCACATTAAACAGACAGCAATCCAAATGAACGAAAAACCATACGAGTAGACACTTACCTATGCCTAGATTACAGTCCAAAAATATATTTATGTACTTACAAATCGTGGCTATGAGTTATAATTTTGAAAAGAAATATGTCATCGTCATCATCATCATATCAGCCGAAAGACGTCCACTGCTGGACATAGGCCTCCCCCAAAGAGTGCCAAAGTGACCGATCCCTCGCCACCCGCATCCAGCGGACTCCCGCAACCTTTACCAGGTCATCAGTCCACCTTGTCGGGGGCCTAGAAATATGTACTAACACGTAAATATGAGAAAAATCTGTGATATATTAAATTTTGAGTAGTTACTTACTAACTACGATGAAAGTGATAACATAACGTAAAACAAATACAATAAGTGCACTTAACAGTTATTGAAATAAACTAAATTATTTATGAGTAAAAAAAAGTTTGCCTCGCACATCGCTTCGCTACCTCGTTCATTTCTATTCGATTCATTTCTATTTCAAAGACCATATTTCGATACTCATCCGAAATATGGCCTTTCGCTGTAAAGGGTCAGCTAGACGCCACCCCGCAGGCCCCTCCGACAGAGCGACCTTGGCCCGGATGGACCGTGTAGACGGTTCTTGACCTTCGGACGCCCTTGGTCGTCGAGCGCGCGCTAACGTATGCGAGGAGTATAGCGGCCACGCCGTCGAATGCATGGCGAACGTCTAGCAGCCGCTTAATTAACACAGATACCTAATATTTACAAACTGGATCAGAGTGGCGATTACTCCAGAGACAAGAGCGCAGCTCTTAAAATTATGATGATGACCTATTTACTACGTTGCGACAAGGCAAGGTGGAGCGTGGGTAGACCCCCACAAGGCGGACAGACGACGTGACAGACGATGCCACTGCACTGCTCATTGTGGCACTCTTTAGGGGAGGCCTATGTCCAGCAGTGGACGTATTTCGGCTAAAGGTCATGGTGATTTGGTGCACACATAACACTAATCAAAATTACGAAACCTACAAATACCTGAACCGTAAAATGAAGCATTTTCCAACAGAACTGCAAAGAGAGCTCGAAGGTCCCGTAGCGACCCAACTTCATTTCCATAATGAGTTGGCTGCCGCGGCAAACTGTTATGTGAACTTGCTAATTCCCTAGTAGTACCTAAATCACTCGACATTTTGCATTACAGTATGACAGTAAAAAAAAGTTTGTTTTTAAATGTTACGCTCTGCGTAGGGTTCGAACTTAGAACAATCTCCTCGGTTGACAAATCTTTCAAGCAGTTACAACTTCATAACTTGTAGTTGAAGGCTGGGGCCCCACTAGGGAAGCGACGGCGATTTCAGTACTGGGTGACTTTGCGTTGAGTTCATCATTGCGTTGAGAGCCGTATCAGCCGTTATTGACTGCTTTCCGGCTACTGCACTGGCAGTTTTTTTGCAGTGGACCCGCCCGATATTCGAGGGCTTTTGAAAGGGTTTTTCGTAATGCTTTGCTTACCAAAGCCGATGCTCCTCAAAACCCATTCATTTGGCTATTAAAGCGCTCTAATACGGTATCCTCTTCAAAGGGTTTTTGAAAGGGTTTGCTTACCAAATCCGATGCTCCTCAATACCCATTCATTTGGCTTTAAACGCTCTTTCAACACGAGTAAGCGCTTCTACCCTTTGAAAAGCGCTTAAAAAGCCTTTCGTAAGGGTTTTCCTATCAGAAGCGGTAGCGCCCCGTAAGGGCTATGTTTATATTAATGAGTTTTCAATCAATAAAGGCCAGCAAGTGATTTGGGCTATTAAACGAACGACTATCCCGTTCAAAGGTTTTTTTCTGGGAAGGGGTCCGGCCAGTGGATGTTCAGTCGCGAGCGCACGACGACAATCATTCTGCATTCGACTGCTTTGCAGGTTTGAATGCAGCTTTTTTGCAGTTGACGTAACTGCATCGAAACTGGAAACCGACTACGCAGTTCGCTTGCAGTCTGCGTGCAGTTATTGGCGATGACGACAGAAAGACAGTGCGAAACACATTGTTGGTGTCATAAAGTAAATGCAAAATGTAGTTGTTCAGTTTACCTCCGGTTTCGGTTGGATATAGAGAGATATAGTTTACCGTGCGTACTTTGGCGTGCCCTGGGTAACTTTGAACGAAGAATAGCATTGCTTAGGTACCATTTGAATCAATGAATGTCATTTATTCACTTTAATAATATTATAGTCTAGTACCATATGTTTAAACGGTCATTTTCAAGGTCGTTTAAAATATTTATGTACAGTCCAAAGTGCGCAAACATCGAGCATGCGAAAATTAGTAGGTACTACCTATATACAAACGGGTTGCCTCTAAAATAAAATAATTTAGTTGTGTATTTCCCGGTTTTAATATAGTTATAAAATACTGGCCTTCAAGTCTAGTTGAACCTAGAAAGCTGATTTTTTCACAATAGGTCCTTTATATCACCTAAGAACCCACTATAAAGGGATTTTTGAAAATTCCACCCTCAAGGGGGTAAAAATGGAGTTGAAACTTAGTATGGAGATGGATTAAAATGTTAAGTGAGAGACTTGAAACTTTGTGTTTGGAATCCTTATTACAATACGAAAAAAGTGATTTTAGGGTTTCGAAAAAACCCACCCCACTAGGGGTGCAAAATTTGTATGGAGAAACTCTTGATTTGAGGTTTAAAATTAAAACTTTATTATTGGTTTAGATTCGTTTTAACGACGATAAAAACGAATTCCAAGCGGACGGAGTCGCGAGCAGAAGCTAGTAGACTGTATACAAGCAGTGTCAAGAAGGGAGACGTCTCTCATGGCTGTGTAAGCCAACGCGGGAGCGGCGTACGTACACGACCGCAAGCCTGACAGGTGTAATTTGCCCGCGGCGAACAGAGACACATACTTAATTATTTCATCATCCTCCTAGCGTTATTCCCGGTAGCCCGGCCGGGCCGGGCCGGGCCGGGCCGGGGGCCCCTAGGAGCCCGGGGTCCGCTTTGACACCTAATCCTAAGATTAATCTTCGGTTTGGCATAGGCACCAGTTTTACGAAAGCGACTGCCATTTGACCTTCCAACCCAGAGGGAAAACTTGACCTTATTGGGATTAGACCGCTTTCCCTCACGACGTTTTCCTTCACCGAAAAGCTAACGGTAAATATTCCGTACATAAGTTCCGAAAGCCGATAAGCTACGGTAGCCCAGTGGTTTAGGCATGCGGCTGTCAAACGGCGGTCGTGGGTTCGAATCCCGGCTCGTACCAATGAGTTTTTCGGAACTTATGTACGGAATATGATTTCATATTTACCGTTAGCTTTTGGGTGAAGGAAAAACATCGTGAGGAAACCTGCATACATCTGCGAAGAAATTCAAAGGTGTATGTGAAGTCCCCAATCCGCACTGGGCCAGCGTGGGAGTAGGTATTTATTGGGCACGCTGCCCCACTTCGTGGTGCGCGTGCCCAATAAATATGAATGATAAGTACAAATGATTGTTACTGTCTAAGTTGATACGATTGTCATGCGTTCATCTTCATTCGGTTCAACGGTCGTTTCTAAGTCTTGAGGAACGCAAACCCAATTACAGTGTGGACCTACGCTATCGAAAAAAACGCGAGCCGTTACTAAAATCCTGTGCACGTTTAAGCTTGGGTGCGCGAGCCCAATAAAATGAATGGTTGTTGGAATCTCGGAACTATTTAATATATACTCTCAAGTTCAAAAAACATACTATTCACACATTTAGTTTCAGGTTTGTTGCACGTGCCTATTGGTAATATGAAATTCGTAAAACAACCTCAAAAATTGCAGTTGGATGTCGTTTGTTCTTCACACAATAAACGCTATTACCGTCATGGTTTACTTTTACCTGATACTATTCGCTGTATAATATGCGGTCCGTCTAACTGTGGAAAAACTAATTTGATTGTTGGTCTACTGCTCCATGAACAAGGTTTACGCTTCCAAAATGTTTATATATATTCTAAAACCTTGTTTCAACCTATGTATCAATATTTAGAGCAAGTTTTAAATCTGGTTCCTTCAGTGTCATTTCAAAAATATAGTGAAAATGATGAAGTAATAAGTCCTCATACGGCTGATATAAATTCAATCATGATATTTGATGATGTTGCATGTGAAAATCAAAATAATATTCTAGATTATTTTGCAATGGGACGACATAAAAACATAGATAGCTTCTATCTGAACCAAACTTATAGTAAAATACCCAAGCAATTGATAAGAGACAATGCTAATTTAATCGTTCTTTTTAAACAAGATGATGTTAATTTACGACATGTTTATGATGAACATGTAGGAAGTGATATGTCATGGACCCAGTTTCGCGAAATGTGCAGTCAAGTATGGAACAAACCTTTTAATTACTTAGTTATAAATAAAGATTGTAATAGAAATTCAGGATGTTATAGAAAAGGTTTTGATACATTTATCATGGTAGAATAACTGTATACTTAAATAATAGTGTTAACATGTAGAACTTATTCCTTGATATGCAATCATCGAGACCGGACATGAAAAATAAAATGAACGAGGAGAAAATATTTAAAGAAAAAGTACTCCGATCTGCTGAAGCAGTAAGAAAAAAAGTCAAGGTTCTACGTGATATTAAATCTAGCAATAATATGATGTTGGAAACAATGTTAAAACCAGTCACAGATCCCCTTAATGAAATGGTAAAAAAAGATGATAACAACCTAAGTATTAGTGACACTGATCTTGATAACAATGGATTTAAATCTAATAAGTTAGTAAAAACATTAAAATACAGTCCTACTGAAGATGGAAAGAAAGAAAGTTTAGCTAATAAAACACTATTGAAATCATCGGAATCTGATTTAGATAATAGCGAATATGATTCTATATCAAATGAAAGTAATAACCAAAATTATTCTGATTCAATAAACAATGCTTCATTCAATACATTAGATTTGTATGCTTCTCCTCACGAAGATTCTACCTACCAAAAACAATATTTACACATGAACATTCCTTTTGGTGTACGAATGGATCGTGGTAAGCTAATGCTAGGATATTATCCGATTTCTGCGAATGATAAAGAACTCAAGATAGGAGGAGAAAGTTATTATTTAACGCAAGGGTTAAACGATTTATTGTTTGAAAAAATACCTGACTTGCAAATAGTAACCGAAAACGATAAGCAATTGTATAAAACATTATTAATAAAAACAAATGCACATAGACGTGACTTTGATCCAAATAAGCCTATAAAAAGCAACAAGGGTATGAAATATTTACACATCATAAAGCCACTTTTCAAATTAACTAAACAACGTTCATTTAGCGAAGAAGTGCATGTAACCGGCGATGGTCTACCGGCAATGAAAAAAGTTAAAAGAGACATTTCTTATGTATATTGGGATGACCCAAATGAATTAGTAGAAAGGTTGAAACTACTTATAGCATCACGTGATGCTGGCA
The DNA here is from genome assembly GCA_945867215.1 of Epinotia demarniana. Lineage (NCBI taxonomy): Eukaryota > Metazoa > Arthropoda > Insecta > Lepidoptera > Tortricidae > Epinotia > Epinotia demarniana. The sequence continues at coordinate 15,393,662 of OX244281.1, forward strand.
ATACAGGATTAGATAACGAAATCATATCTATTATTGAAGAACTACGCGAAGCAGGCTTAGTAAATGATATATAAAAGTAAAATAAAGCTATTTTTTCTCAGTTGTAGTTTGACTCACAAGTCATAGCAATACAAAATGAATATCGACAAATTCGGTCACCATGTTCATAAGCGTTTACGTGCTAACGAGGTTTCTGATCTCAACTACAAGGCTTTGCTTCGAACAAACGGCGCATGTTTTGAAGGAAGTTTACAATTAAAGGGAGTTGCAGAACCTTTGTCACCCGATGATGTAGTAAATAAGCAGTATGTTGATAAATATATTCAAAACATGTACGACAAAACGTATATAGATTCTTTGTTTACTATAAATAATCAAATTCATCAACTTTCGTCTCAGTTAAAAATAAACTATTATACAAATAAGGAGATAGATGATATCTTAAAGAATATAAAAAATGGAAAAGCAACAAATAGTGAACGAGATCCATCGATCAGCAAGAAAAAACTTTAAGCGAAGATCGGTTGTACTAAAAGGAATTGACGATTTATGGCAAGCTGATTTGATCGATTTACAGAAAGTTCATACGATTAACAAAGGAAATAAATATATATTAACTGTTATTGATACATTTTCGAAGTATGCGTGGTGTATACCTATTAAGTCTAAAATTAAAACGGCAGTAAAAAATGCATTCGAACTAATTATGAAAACAACTAAACGCAGACCTAGAAACTTACAGACGGACTTAGGAAAAGAATTTTATAATAATGAATTTGATGCCTATTTAAAATTCCTGAAAATACATCATTATTCAACATATTCAATTAAAAAGGCATCTATTGTTGAAAGACTGATAAAAACACTTAAGATCAAACTCTATAAATATTTTAGTTTTATTGGTAACTATAAATGGGTTGGTAAACCGTTAGACGATATAGTGAAAGCATATAATCACACTGTACATCGTACAACAAAATTTAAACCTATTGATGTCGATTCAAATAATGAAAAAGAGGTAAAAAAGAACATTATAAACTCACAATCCAATGTGTATAAAAGTAAGTTGAATAAATTTAATATTGGTGACCGTGTGCGTATAAGCAAATATAAAAGTACCTTCTCTAAGGGTTACACACCTAATTGGTCTACAGAACTTTTTACAATTAAACATGTGAATCACACTCAACCTGTAACATATCATATTGAAGATCAACGGAAAAACATAATACTGGGTACCTTTTATGAAGAAGAACTTCAAAAAACTAAGTATCCAGATATTTATTTAATAGAAAAGGTGATTAAAAAAAGGGTAGTAAGTAGTTTGTCAAGTGGTTAGGGTTAAGTGATAGTGAAAATAGTTGGATTGATATAAAAGCCATTGTTTAATGTATTTAATAAATTGACTTTCTTTAAACGAAATTTGTCATTATCATACCTGATATGAAAGAGAGAGGACTATTAAATAGTCTCATTAATAATTTACCATTTGAATTACACTTGCCTGGGTATAATTATTGCGGACCAGGTACAAAATTGCATAAAAGGTTACAAAGAGGTGACAAAGGAATCAATGCGCTAGATGACGCGTGTATGAAACACGACATAGCTTATGATAAATATCCTGATTTAGCTGATAGACATCGCGCAGATTTAGAACTTTACAAAATGGCAAAACGAAGAACTAAGTCGAAAGATGTAGGAATAGGAGAAAAAATAGGCTCTTGGTTAGTGAGCAAAGTTATGAAATCGAAACTAAAGGCTGGCGCAGGTATGAAATCATTCAAAAGCTTTGTGTCCAAGATACGCAATGAGTTGAAAAAGAACCCAAAAATAAAAGGTCATAATATCATGGATCGTGCGATTGTTGTCGCCAAAAAAGTTTTTGCTAAGAACTCTAAGATACAGCTACCTCGTTTAATACCGATTCCAAAAACGGGAGGTCTGTTACCTTTGATACCTATTTTTGCTGGATTTTCTGCGTTAGGATCATTAGCGGGAGGAGCTGCTGGAATCGCTAAAGCTGTAGGTGATTACAAAGCTGCAAAAAAGAACTTAGCTGAATCAGAACGACATAATAAAATGATAGAATCTATTGCATTAGGAAAAGGATTACATATTAAACCATATAAAAATGGTAGAGCTTTGTGTATAACCCTTAACGCTTTCCTGTCACTTTTTTAGTACAGTTAGTAAATGCCGCGCAAAGTTTTAACGCGCATTCTGGCTAGAAAAGTAAATACGCCAAACGAAATGGCGAGAATATTACTACATTTCATTTCATTTCATTTATTCCTTGATAAAACGTAGTTTTACATGTCAATTTTTGTCAAAATCTCCAAGAATTTTATTACATAATATTATAACATTTAGGTAAGTAAAGTATGTCTTAGTTTACAATGGTATAATTATGGTTAGTACACATGTTTATATGTCAATGTTTCAGAAAGAAGATATTTTATACTACTTTATATTATAGTAACAGTTGGTTGGGTAGCGAGCCAGTTAAAAAGTCATTTGGCTGTCAGTGTTCATGCCTATTTAATTCATAAATTCGTTTATGGAATAGTATGCATCGAATGCTAGTTTAATTTTAAGTCTATTAACAAAACACCTCATACTCGGCGCGCTTTTCACAATATTTCTTGAATACGCCAATTAGTGTGCAACGTTCAATTTGTGCGCGAGCGTCACTTGAAATCAATGATTTTCGAAATTTGCGTTGGCGTTTGTTTGTGGCCCCATAAAACAATAACCAATAAAAAAAAAATGGTTTTCTTTTTGTTGAATTAACCTTCAGGTGAGTTAAACTTTCGTTTTTGATATAAATTTCATTAAATATTCAATTCATTCTAAGTCAAAAAGGATGATTTAAAGCAGGTCCTGTTTTTGTGACATTATCGATTGTATAGGTGGCTACGTACCATTGAGCATGTCATAATAAACGGACAGTGCCGACTTTTATGGATACATAGTTTGTTTCACATTGTGACAGAAAACGGACCTTGCCATTAAACGAAACGCGAGCACAGAAAGTGGACCAACTAAAAACGAGACTGACTTCATCCTGTCGACGAGGAGGGATACATATTAAATGTGGTCTCTGTGATCATCAATACAGTTAAAACCGGGAGCGATCACCGTCTGGTAAGAGGCACATTTAATATACGTGTCAAGCAAGAACGCTCTAGATTGATGAAGTTGTTCCATACAGCACCAATCAAAATTCAAAACCCCGAGAGCTTTCATGTGGAACTCCAAAACTGTTTCCGTTTCCTAGACGCCTATTTAGATGAATTCAATTACGGGTTTGTGGAAGCTCCCCGTGCTTTTGGGTCTAAGTTCTTCAACGCTCAATGAACCAACACAACTAAAAGGTTCTCTAGCTGTTGAGCTAGAGAGTCCTCCAGTTGTGTTCACATGTTATGTTCACACAGCAACACCTCATTCCCCTCCCCCATAAGCCTCCGAGCGAAACGTTGCCTAGGTCTTCATCCGATGTCACTTTACACCAGTAGCTCAATAAAGAGATCTGCAATTGCTTTACCCGCGATCTGCGCCAATTCAATACAAGCCATTGAAGAGGCTATCCCGTGTAACGAGGACGCTAAAGTGTTTTGGAGAGATTTGACTACTGGTCTGAGCCAGCTCGCCAAGTTGGAAACTAAAGATGGTAGAATCGGTTTCTTCTAAACCTGAGCTTTTGGTTGAGGTAGAGCGCTTTTACGGACAGCTATACACATCAACTCGCGGACCCGAGGTTAGTCTCGTGGAGTACCCTCTAGCTCGACTAACCCAACTCTATTCCAACGACATCCCGGAAATCAGCCTGTACGAGCTTGTAAAGGTTCTTCAACAGCTCCAGAACAACAAGGCACCAGGTGAAGACGGAATAACAGCCGAACTGCTGATGGCGGGTGGAAACCCGGTCCCTACGGCTCTTCAGCATTTGTTCAATTCCGTCTTACTGGAAGGGAAAATGCCAAAAGCACGGAACAGAGGTATGGTGGTGCTATTCCTTAAAAAGGTTACACCACCCTGCTGACGAACTACCGACCAATCTCACTTTTCGTCCAATATTCCGCAGTGTCTCAAGATGAGAGTATTTGAACAGTGTGTGTTGCTAGTGATGACTAATGGCACTGAAACGTGGTCGCTTACTATGGGCCTCATAAGAAGGCTCAAAGTCACACATAGGGCAATGGAGAGGGCTATGCTGTTAGTTTCTCTGCGTGATCGCATCAGAAATGAGGCTGTCCGCAGCAGGACCAAGGTAACCGATATAGCCCTCCGGATCGCTAAACTTAAGTGGCAGTGGGCATGGCACATTGCACGTGGAACGCTGGCCGTTGGGGTGGAAAGATACTTTGGTGGCAACCACGTACCGGAAGATGCAGTGTGGGTAGACCCTCGACAAGATGGACTGATGATCTGGTAAAGGTTGCGGGAGTCCTCTGGATGCGGGTGGCGCAGGACCGGTCACTTTGGCACTCTTCGTGGGAGGCATATGTCCAGCAGTGTAAGTCTTTCGGCTGTTATGATGATGCTCAGGATGATTTTATTCATTGTAATCAAGCTTATTTTTGGTTGACGACAATTTTTTTATTTTATTTTCGTGACCTGCATGACAGTATTGTCCGTTTTTTAGGACAACATCAAAGGCAATCATTTTTTACGATTCGTGGCAATGTCCGTTTTAACGGACGTCCTGAAAAACTAACTTTCAGAATGGTTTTCGTTTTTTTTATTAACTATAGTTCTTTTTATCCAATAACTATCACAAAAAACATTCCGAGTGATAGCTGGCTATATTCCTTCATGTCTTGCCATGTTAAGGGATAAAAACTTCAAAAAACTAAGTGATAGGTTACCCAGACGTGCTCTTTCAAATATTGACATCTTAAAACACTCTACAGAGATTCCACATTTTCGCGGAGTTTATATGAGAGACAATTTACCAAAGCGTGCTAAAAGAGTAGAATGTGGAATTGTTAACTTGGACAGTTCTAAAAACAATGGAACTCACTGGGTAGCCTATGTCAAAGACAACAGTTATTGTGAATATTTTAATAGTTATGGTGACCTTCCACCTCCGTTAGAGCTAAAGAAGTATTTAAATAACAACGATATTTACTATAATTATAACACGTATCAAAAGTTTAACACAGTCAATTGTGGACATTTATGTCTTAAATACTTAAAACAATATTGGTGTAAGCGTTTAAATACCTACGATCAATAAACAAATTATCATTCTCACGATGTCGTTCACTTTGTCTATAACTGGATCATCTTCCACTCTGATAACAAACCATTCGCCAGCTCTTCAACTGGATGGAGAATATGAGTGTGGTCTGTTGTATATATCAACATTTAATTCAATACCTAACATAGACTACAGGAACAATAAATTCTATTACGGAAAAAACAAAACAATTGAAATTCCCGAAGGATCATATGAGCTTCAAGATATTGGTGATTACCTTAAGGAACACCTACAAGAATGCTCGTTATCACTAACATGTAATAATAATACCTTAAAAACATCTATTTTATGTTCGCAAAATATTTATTTCGATAAAGAGAGATCTATTGGTAGCTTACTCGGTTTTGGATCCGAAGCTATTCAAGCTAATATATTAACAGAATCTCCTTATCCTGTTTCCATTCTGTCTACAACCATATTCCGCATTGAATGTGACATAGTGAGCGGTTCATTTGTTAATGGAAAACCTAGTCATATAATTCACGAGTTTGTACCTAACGTACCGCCAGGTTATCGACTTATAGAAACACCGAAAAACGTAATTTATTTTCCTGTTACTCAAAACAGTTTAAGTTCAATTACAGTAAAAATATTAGACGTTAACAATAATTTGGTTAATTTACGTGGTGAAGAGATTCAGATATATTTACACCTTAGAAAAAAATGATAGACTTCAATAAAACTTCACTCCCAATGAAAATCAGTGCTAGTTCTCATCAAGCAATCAAGAAAAGAAGACCTAAAGTGCAACTCACAAAACAAAACAAACAATTCTTGCAAAGCATAGGTCTAATAAAATGAGTATATTAAATTTAACAGAATCTGTCACCTCTGACAACTCAATAAAGAGCTTTGAATATCATTCGTTACAAGTTTTAACTTCAATGATGAAATACGCATACCTATTAATCAGCAAGATCTTTACGTACTACCATCAGCAAGTACTTTATACATAGAAGGTACAATAACTGCATTCAATAGAGAAACGAAACAAGAGGTGAAGTCTGTTCTTTTTACGAATAATCCAATACTCCACCTATTTCAAGACATTCGATACGAGCTCAATGGAATCGAAATCGATAAAATTAAAAATGTAGGGGTTACAACTACTATGAAATCTCTTGTATCCATGAATGAACTTGAAGCATCGATGTCTAAGTTATGGGGTTGGGATATCACCGGTACAAAAATTTCACATGGTTCATTTTCTGTGTCTATACCTTTAAACAAAATTCTTGGGTTTGCTGAGGATTACAACAAAATAATTATTAATTGCAAGCATGAACTTATTCTTTTAAGATCTAATACTAACTTAAATAGCGTTAAATTAAATACGAATGAATATATAGACAATATAACTATCTCAAAAATAGTATGGCGTATGCCACATATTAAGGTGTCTGATCGAGAAAGATTGAGCTTACTGAAATGTTTGGAAAGAGATCGTGCAATTCAAATAGCATTTAGGAACTGGGATTTGTATGAATATCCTCTCTTACCTGAAACGTCTAAGCATTCTTGGGCTATCAAAACTTCATCTCAAATTGAGAAACCGCGTTACATTATAATCGGATTGAAAACGGCACGAAAAAATGTTGCTGATAAAGATATAACACACTTCGATCACTGTAACTTGAGAGATGTCAAGGTTTTTTTAAACTCAAGCTACTTTCCTTATGAAAGTTTTGATGTCAGTTTTTCTAGCGAAAAGTTTTCTATATTATATGAGCAGTATGCAAAATTTCAACAGTCTTATTATAACCGTGCTCAGGCACCTTTGCTAAGCCCGCAAGATTTTAAAAATATTGCTCCTTTATTTGTTATTGACTGTTCACGTCAAAACGAAACCTTAAAAACCGGTTCGGTTGATGTGCGAGTTGAATTCGAGTGTGAATCAACTATACCCCCGCAGACGTCAGCTTATTGCTTGATTTTGAATGATAGTATTGTAGAATACAAGCCTTTAAGTAATATTACGAAAAAGATATCATAAATAATCATAATGCAGGACTACATATTCGTTGATCTTCAGGGTTTTAAATGGAGTAATAATGAATTCATAATAAAGGAATTTGCGCTCGCCACAAATGAATATACACAAGTTTTTTTGGTAAAGCCGCCATACCCGTTTTCTAGTCTATCTTCAATCGAAAAAAGACAGGTTACGTGGTTGGAAAAAAATTGTGGCATTTTGTGGCGTGAGGGTTATATTGACCACCGCGAATTTAAAAGAATCATTGTAGATTACTTAAAAGACAAAAAGATTTTCGTAAAGGGTGCAGAAAAAGTACTATGGGTTAAGCATTTGTTTCCTGGTTGTACCGTTTTAGATTTAGATGAAAAACAACAACATAGTAGCAATAGAGGCGTTATTATCAACGAACAATTGAATGTTGCGTCATCACCGTTGTTACGTGTTCTTCCATCTCTTTCACGCATGAACGGTAGTATGGGGGGACAGAATATAAATATGGCGGATGGCTCCGGGCGGGTCACACCATAGGAATCCGTTAGAATCCGTTAGTTAGGAAGGCTGCTGACTACGTCCCCATCCCTCCCCCCTCTGTCGTTACTCGGCGCTCACTGATTAGGGGCCGCACGGTCCGGCGTCCTAGGCACACACTCACGGACCCGGACGACGAAATCACAGCGTCCATCGAAAGATGGAACGCTGCGCTTTCGGCGTCCAACACATCGCGTACACTTCAGCGTTCCCGCCGGCGGGGACGTCCACCGCGAGACAACACAGACACATACAGTCCGCTTTCGTCCCGGTACCGCCGCATACCGGGTAGAGTCAGTCCGACGCAAGTCGGGCCTAGCTGAGTTTCTTGCTGGACTCTTCTCAGCTAGGCTAGGTTTTAGCGAACCAGCGATAAAACTCCCAGTAGTTCGATACCACTCACACCCCAGATTCGGTTGATACCGTTCAACCAATCTCACTGGAGCGCAAACTCTTAGAGTATTCCAGTGTACAAACTTCCCCGCGTGGTCGTGCCGGAGGCTTCCCCTGGATTTTCCCCAGGCCACCCTCCAACCACGCAGTTCGACCGCTATATTGGGTCCGTCCTATTATAGCAACAGTCAGGTTCAAAAAAAAAAAAAAAAAAACGGGCGGGTCATTTGCTCAGTGGACGTGGCGCAAGCAACATCTCCTGCCAGCATCTCCTGATGATGCCTCGTAGAGAGGCGAAACACGTGTCGAGGTTTTTGTCATTATTGGTGGTGGTTTGCTGTAATTTTTTGCATGTTTTTACGCAAATAGTTGCATCTTATCTTCACTAATAGACCAGCACGTTTTTTTAGCGGAATAGCAAAGAAATATTGTTCTCCTAACAACATAGTTTTAGAAATTTGTATGAAAAATATTGTATTAAAAGTGAAGCCTATAATTGTGTGCACCACAAAAAATATTGTGCCTTAAAAAATGTGATATGTATTAAGAAATGGTATTTAGATAATAATTTATGTTTTTTTGTAAATTAATAAAATGTGTACTAATCAAACAGTTGTTTTACTTTATATCATCCATATGTTGCAGTACCATCCACGAAGTCACACCCCTCCATACAACTATTAGCACCTAATATTGATAATTTGATAGTATTGAACTTTGCTATGGAGGGTGCGTTTTCGTGCATGACACTGTCTGTGTGTAAACTAAGGAATGAAACCATAAAATATTAAAAACAAATTTATTTAAACTCCACATTAAAATAATAAAAAAATTAATAACCAACACTATATCCACACAGTTTTTTTGAAATTTTATTGATTACACTCTCCGTACTATCGATAATTTCATCGAATCCGTCGTCTGCTATGTATTGTGCGCTTAAGATCACGTCTTCGCTTTCCGACACTTCTTTATACTCGTTGTCCTGCAAGTTAATTATCTGGATTTTGATTAACCTGTAGCCCTTTCCTGGCTTTTTATTAATAACAAACGACGGAAGCTGTCCTGGAACACTTCGTTTTTGCACTTTGTTCTGGATTTTGGTTTGTTTCTTTTTAGTTTTTTGTTTTTGACTCGCATTTACTATTTTATTTACAAGGTCGATGTTGACATCATCATCACCGTCATCATCAGGAAATGGGTTCTGAGCGAACACCTGCGACAAATATAGAGGCGTGTCTTCTACGTGTTCCATTTTGCTGTAACAAAAATAAGAAAACATTATTTAATCTGTTCACTGTATACTAAAATATCTCACAAATATACATTCCATATAGTTAACGTTTAAATCCTAGAAAAATAACTAAAACTTACCAGCAGATATCAGATGAAAAACTGTGAATTGTTAAGATTATTCACTGTAGGGTAATACTCGTATCGTGTACAAATACGTACTTATAAATGAATTAACTAATTCATGGTAAGGTTGATTATATACTCAAATAAACCGCGATGTCCTCAAATATAAAACAATGTATTTGCTTGATTTATTATAAATGAAACTATACCCTAACGGAAGTGCATAGGTATTGTTTTATTATAACTGCTTCGCATAAATTTATTTTTTGCAAGCGCATCAAACTACAATGCAATATGCAGTGCGAAGAACTGTGGCACGAGGCAAATACCTATGTTTTACTCTTGGGATCATGTTATTACTAGATCCGCTTATTTGTTATGCAATTAAAAGTTACAGGTTGTAACTTGTTTTCACGGAATATCGATAGTTGAAACGTACAGTCAAGTCTAATAATATAAATATGCATCGGAACTAGAACTAGTAGGAAATAAAAATAAATGTACATAGCTAAGTACTATATTATTTAGACTTAGCGGTACTAGTCAATAGGGTTTGGTTATTAATTGAAAGAAAAAACGAAATTCGAGGTTCATGTTTATTTCCATAAATTACATAGCGTCAATTAAAGACAATGTTACGTTTATTAACAAACCAATAATATGTACAAACATTTCAAATCAGATAAGCATGAAATTATTGCCTGAGCATATAGTGTTTAAAGGAATACAGTTAATAAAAAGCATCTTAAGTTAATTATACAAAAAATACAGTATGTTCTAGTAATCGTACTAACCAAGAACTATATAGGTTTTAAATATTAAGTATCGTTGTGTGCCCCCATGCTCGGGTAGATAATTTATCAGCAGAAATGAATCGTTTGTCGTCATTAGAAGATATCGCAATTTTGTTAACACTTTGTGTAAATATTTCGTGTTTAATTGATCTAAATAAAATATTTTTCTTTTTAATAACGTCGGCATGAAACAATGATTGCTCATAATCTGACATACCTAATTCATGTATAACCGCCCTTTTCACACCTTTAGCTTTTTTAATGACATCGTCGTTAGTTTTGATACAGTAAAGTTTAGATCGAAGACCTACAAATTCAATTATGTATTTCTCACCCATTTCATCCTTGAAAAGTCCCGGTACTTTTTTGTTCTGAATAGGTAAGCGATGTTCATTGTCTGAGCTATAATTGCTTGTGTCAAAATAAGGTAAAAGATAAGTTTTTAAATCTCTGTAATAGTTCTTGGTTTGTATATTATAGATAAAACTATCTGTATCCATATAGCACATCTGTATTCGATTTCCATACATGGGTTTGAATACTGAGTAATGGAAGTCATACATATGACTTTTAGACAATTCTAGAACCGTAAAACCGATATATATTGGTTTATCTAAAATAATACGATCAAGGTTCATCTGAACTGCCACCAAATTTTCACTAAAAACCGAAGCACTGTGGAAATGTGGACTTGCGATTAATTTCTCAGCCTCGGTTTTCTTTTTAGTTAAATTCGTACTATCATTCCAGTGGTTAACCATTTGAACGTTTATTTTTTTTAAATTGTTTTCTAACGTTTTTCCAAATAAAGAGTTAATCATAACTTTAAATAAGTCTTGCTCGAAAGTTGAGGTAGCTTTCTGGCGCAACTTTGTATTAAGGTCGATGTATTGCTTTAAATAAGAATCTTGTAAAAACGTGATGACTCTATGTATTTTTTTCAGTTTTAATCCATGTTTAAGACAGGTTTTTAGATAAACATAATGAATTATATAAAAGTATTTGTCATGCAAATTAGGTACAAGTTTACTATCTTTACCTCCTGGAGGTATACACTTTTCAGGACAAAAAGGTAGGTCGTTATGTTCAATGTGAAGGTCTTTCGGGTATATCAAATCGACTTCTAATATAAAACCGTACTTAGCATTGTTATCGACTTGTGTAATATCTAATACATCTATTTCATGTTGATCTAAAAACCTGAAGTTTGATAACGGCAAGGACTGATACATGCTATACCCATATAAATTGTTACAGTCTATGTAAATAACGTACGAGTCGGGTAGCGATGGGTCGTAATCTGGCACATACTTGTTATTAGCTTTTGCATGTCTGTGAGAACACAAGCAGACGCCGCCCCGAATTCCGTTCTGAATCATTGATAACATATTAAAATCAGTAATTAGCTCCAATTCAACCCCAGTTTTAAGCAACATTGCGTCAAATGATAAACTCGGTCCCGTCAGGTAAAAAGCCGGATCTAAGTTGTAATTTATTTTACAAGTCTCTCTAAATTTTTCGAAGATATCTGTCAATAGGAGGACATCCGTTTTGAGATACAAATCTGTATATTCTCCTAAATTATCGATATTAAACTCTTTCCATACTAAACATGCATGCTCATAGTCATCTTTCGAAATATTTTCATTTGAGAGAGAACTGTAAAAACATTCTTTAGGAGGAAGGCATTGATCTTTATAACGCTCCCAAGTACTCATGTATTCATAAGGATAAACACCTTTACGCGTTAGTAATTGAAATTTAGTACAATTCGGAAAAAAACGTTTTAAATGCTCAAAATCTTCCTTTTTCTTGGTTTTTGTTAATTTTTCTAAACTAGTACCCAAAAATCTAAAAGAGTCTACAAAACGAAGCTGAAAAAATTCACCTTCAATTGGAATAAACTTCGTAAAGGAAACGTAATTTTCCTTAGTTTTCGCAATTAATTTCATTGTACCGTTCGCCTCACCTAACTTTTTTATAAACAAATGTGCGTCGTATCCTGATAAGTTGTGAAAATAAATGGGTACAAAAGATGGGCGTTTAAATCGTAAATTGCAATAACTGTGAGCTGCACCTCTGTAACAACCAGAAATGTGACAGTGGTCTCTGACACGGTCAGAAAATAAGAAGTTATTACATATATGACATCGCGTAGCGCTAGTGAAACTTATATCATCGTTAATATCAAATTTGATTGGCGTATTCATATTCAAAACTTTTTTTATTTCTGTTACATCTTTATAAATCGAATCTACAAACTTGTCTACACAATCAATACCACGGTATGAAACGTAGCGATTATATGCTGAATCAACTGAACATACAATATAGTACGCAAACGCAGCAGGCGTGTGATGTTGCAAAATATCTGTGTTGACAGTGTTATGAGTAGTACAGTCAGCATCACAATCACATTCACCCGATCTCTGTAATAGTGATTCAAAATCAGCATATATTACAAATGGCATGTTTTGCTTGCGCTCGTAATTTTTAAATTTAATAACCGTACCGTTGTCAGGCAGCTGAGTGACTATTCCAGAGCACAAGTGATTATCTAGTTGTTCTTCTTTCGAGAAAAATACTAAACACGTTTCACAAAAGTATAATTTTGCATGGTGGGCAGTAACTTGACTCCTTACTAGTCGACACAAGTCCTTGATCAAACAAAAATGAGAACTGTTTGTGTTTTCTAATAACAACAGGTGAATAGTTTTTCTTTTTACCTGAGTGTTATTTTCTGATTTATAAAGCGGACCTACTATTTTATTATTTTTCAACCCAAAGACGGTAAATTGTAGTGTTGGATTGTTTTTTTCAAATATTCTAATTTCATCAAACGTAACCGGGAAAGACAAGCCTTCAGTGTTTAGTACGTCTTTAAAATCAGGATACGAAGATACCCTTTCAGGATGTTTTTTAGCAGGGAATAAAGCCGCAGTTACGCACCATGCAAAACAACATTGATCTTTGTTCTCGATATTAATGCACGCTTTTTTACTTCGTATAACTTTCGGCAGTTTGATAAAGCTTGATCCACGCAAAGGTTGATATTTATTTATATTAATTTCCAAGTGTGAATTATTTAAAAAAGTCCAGCCGCTATCACGCTCTTCAAAATCTTCGACTTTTTTTTTAAAACAATTTATAACTTCTGTGTAATACCGATCAAAATCAAAACTTTGGTACAAAATCTTATTTTTTGTACCAAAAGATTTCATAGATTGACTGTTATTCTTAAACAACATAAACATCCCATAAAGTTCTAAGTTTACTTTTATGCAGGTATGTACCCGAAGTGATTTATTTAAAAGAGTACTAAATTTTTCGCGAATCGAGTTCATAAATATGTCAATAGAACTTGTGATTAGGTTATTTTCTACCGAAATTCGATAAGTTGCAATGCGATTACGGAATGCTGACAGTACCATTACCACACCGTCCCCGATTTCCTGAATACAATTATGTTTAGTTTTATGTTCGTTACTACGCAGATGACCTACCCACGATTTTTTTTCTACAGATGTGCTACACGATACACAAAAAGGCATTATGTAAAACAAAAAATCAACGAACTAAACTTAAAATCTACTGATCTAAATACCTATCACTTAATTTTTCTTTACGTTACTATAATATGAAGTCTCACTATCTTTAAAAACTTCGAATGCGGTACCAATAAGTGTTTGACACTGTTCCCACTCTATAGATTTTTCTTCGCACTGCAGTCTGAGTGCTACCAAGGCCTTCTTGTAACGCTCTAAAGCATCGGTCTCTGCTTGATGATCTTGTATTTTATACACCTTAAGGTCGATGAAGAAGTCACCTGGTCTGATTATGGTGCGACGTGATGTACCGGAAGACACGCGGCTAGAGAACGATGACGTAGTTGCTCGCTCAGATGATGCGGTTGCGGACACACATTTTTCCTCGTCGCGAATGATTTGGAACAGATCCGTACCGCCCTTCTTAGTTGCGCTGTGAACAAGAATAATATATTATACATACGTAACTTGAGGATCACCCTTAAACTGATGTTGATAACATAACTTAATAATGTACACTTATCAGAGGTATCAAATATATTATCACTACAAAAATTGTATAGAAAATTAAGGGTGTATGTGAAGTCTCCAACCCACACTTGCACTGCGTGAGGTCTAAAATACCTACTCACCTGTGAGACACTTTTACAACAAATAAATAAATATAAATTAGGTACCTTGCAGTTGTTTTCTTGCGCTTCGATGGTCCCGCAGGTTCAGCCTTTCGAGAACTTGCAACAGGAATAACTCGTACAGTTTCGTGGCTGAAACAAATTAAAATAAATTAATACAAATAATTCATGATATCTTTAGCAATACAATGTTAACACAGTGAGAAATAATTAGGTACCTTAAAGAACGTTCACGTCGCTTGTTTATGCACTTTTTTTCGGATGCGGCGACGGGCTTCGCGAACGGTATGACAGCTCAGAGTCGGACCTAAAAAAACACTGCAAGTTAATACTTTAGTTAAGAAATTAAGATTTAAAGATTAAGTTAAGACACAAAATAAATTAATACTCACATTATGAATTGATGTAGGTAACACTGCAGCAAAATAACACGTAAATATACTGATCGCAGGGTGGTGCAATAATTTCAGGAATAATTGTATCGTCTGATACCTCCGCTATTTAACCAAAAAAAAATACTGAGTTGTCAGTTTTGTTTCTTTTATTTTATGTGCCAATTGTGAAAATATGTTATTCGATTTCGTAAAGTATGGTATCATACGTAAACATAAAAACGGATTAATGTTATATATCACTTGTTACGTTCTTAAATGAGGCGGTGTTTTTTTACTAAAAAGCACATTTTTAATGAATAACAAGTATCAAATGAAATGCGAAATTTAGGTTAGCTATTAGCTAACGCGCACTATTTTACAACGAAAACATAACATGGATACGGATTTGACGAAGTTGAATTAGATCTTTATCTAGAAATCGAAATGAGATGAAACTATAGTCACTGGAAAAGGTAACTTTCATGTATTCATTCACAAGGTTGATTGTATTGCTAACTTCCACAAATAACTTTTTCCATACGCGCTAAACCGTAATAATTATGTAAAAAGCTAGAACACTTATTTTTAAAAAATGAACGATTGTGTGATTTCTATATTTATTCAGCTGATAAAAGCAGTGGTAGGAGTAGGTAGTATCTTTAGTTTAGAATTTTCGCATACAGGCATATCCATATCAATTATATCGTTAGGTGAAGTGCATTGACTAACGTATTCAATTTATGCATAATCGACAAATGGTACATGTAGAGTATGATAGGTACCAGAGGTTTTCTACTGAAAAAAATTAATATGAAGTAAACAAAAGAAATAGGTTTATTAAGTGATTAGCTCATGTATAACTTTGTATCAACAATCAAACAGCTTCCATTTTTTGTTTGTTGGATGGTTAATAAAAGTTAAAACAAATCAAACGTTACTTAATTTAACATACTTTATCAGCCTTTTTAATGTTACTAACAAGTAAATAAACTTTTTATATTTTTTCTGGCAGAAACGTCTGCGAACGAAATCACTTACCTTTTTAATTATTAAGTTCGGAATAATGTATAAATTTACTATATGAGATCTCTGTTACAACCCCTACTCTGTGATAATGTTATTAGGCACTGGTCCCACCGCGAGCGAGTAAACTATGAGCTATCGACTATTTTCTACTCCAAGAAACGAACAAAAGATAATTGCTAGCGTGTAAATAAAAGAGAGGGATTATAGCGTCAGGGCGTTGGGAGAGTGTCCTCGCCAGCAGTGTGAACAGCGATGAACTATAAATATATATCTCTCTCTTTTATTATTTACACGGAAGCGATTATCTTTTGTTCGTTTCTTGGGCTAGAAAAATTGTTGCTAGGGCCCTTGATTCGTAAGTTACGTTTCGTTTATTGAAATGTTACATTTTTGCTGCAAAAGTTACGTTTTTCATTCGTACGTGAAATGTGCATTGTTAAAACGAAAATTCCCTGAACAAATGTTACATACATGTTACGTGATCAAATTTGAGCGGGTCAAAAGTTACGAAAAATGTAAGAAATGTAACCATCTGGCAACGCTGATTAAATAGCCGATAGCTCATAGTTTACTCGCTCGCGGTGGGACCAGTGCCTACTGTGTTACTCTGTGATATTCATATGCTTAGGATTTGGTTACCACTGGACGACGACGTCACACAAGCAATGTTGCTTGAAATGTAAAACCGTATATCATCAAAATTATGCATTTGAAATTGAACTTAACACACCTTATTTCATGGTTTGTCTTCGAATCATATTTTTTCGAAGTTCTGCATCACGCTATCGAAGTTTTTTAGATTACTTCATATATATAAAAGTTTACGTGATGTAGTTGTCGGAGAAGTGTGAGCTATTCGTCCACTAGTTCACACGACTCTTACCACTTAACGGCATCAAAGAGCGTGGCTAACTCTGCGATGTTGACTTGGTAACGTGGTGACGTATTACTGGAGCGAGTAGCAACAGGCGAATTCCAGTATGACACAAACCCTACGTGGCGACGTAATATCGGAGCGAGTAGCATCAGGCGAATTCCGGTATGACGCAACTACTACAGTGGACGGTAGTACCCATGCTTTACACACCATGTCAAAAGAGTCTAGCCAGCTCTGCGATGTGCTGTGTGAGTGTGACAAACGCCTCACAACGATAGTTAGAGTCTCCTTGGAGCCTAATGTGTAATTGTGTGTGAGCCTTTGGTAACAGGAGTTCAGACGTATCATGGTTGCTTGGCCAACAAACTTGGTACGTCGCGTTAAGCTTTTACCATTTCGCTGAACCGGGTGCCGCCAGGACAATGCAATATAAAACAGAAGAATGAACCTGGCACCCGGTAAGGCCTTTTGCTGCTGAGAGTTTTTGTGTATTCAGATTTTTGTAACGTTCATTAGCGATCATCGTAGTTGAACTTGAGCGACATTCGGATGCCCTCACGTCGATCAAGTTGAATGCTCAGTTGCGTTAACATGCGCTGTGCGTTTGTGCATTAGGATGTTTCGTCAACTACATTCAACAATCATTTGTAGGCATTGGGCAAGCTGGGGCACATTACAATCGTATCAACTTATTCAAATCATTTGTAGTCGTATTTATCATTCATATTTATTGGGCACGCGCACCACGAAGTGGGGCAGCGTGCCCAATAAATACCTACTCGTGGGGACTGCTGCCCGTTCCCTCTCATACATGAGAGGAGGCCTGTGCCCAGCAGTGGGACGTATATAGGCTGATGATGTGTGATGTGAAGTTCCGAAAAACTTATTGGTACGAGCCGGGATTCGGACCCACGACCGCCGCTTGACAGCCGCATGCCTGAACCACTAGGCTACCGTAGCTCTTACATACTTATTTATTTATTGAATGGTATTTTTAAAACTAACCATTTGAATAAGTAAGTAGATAAAACTTACGTAAGCTGTGTAATGCTGCAAGATGCCCTAATAAATGTGAAAACTCAGGGGACTTTTTGTAGAAAAACTGATATTGCACTAGTAACACTGCCAGCCAATAACACTCACGTCGCCTCACACTATCCCTTAATACAATATTATAGTTTTGAGCCATTATTCTGTAAAACGTTTTTAATAAATGAAATTATTTATAAAGATTAACAGAGAATTTCTGCAAAGTGACGACTAATCATAAGCAACCAGGAAGTATCAATTTGTCCTTGCAAATATCACGGACATTTGTATTCAAAGTAGCGTCTTCTATTCCGGCTGAGGATTGAGTCTGGATTCTGGTGAGTGGCTACAGGCAAATGGCAAACCATCGTACAGCTCGCTATTCCAGATAAGATTAGAAAAATAGTGCGTTCATCGTCATGCTGTTCTCTTCAAGGAAAACCATTTTGAAATGCAAATACCTTATAATTGTTAGGTTTGAAAAACACTTATTGAATGAAATAATTAAGTAATACTTTTACAATATTTCGCTGTGTTATCCTAGCTAAGATAAACGAAGACACATGGACAAAGTCCTTTAAAACTCTAATGTTATACAGGCTGTGGCCTGGAATAGGAGCCAAATATTAAACGATAGATTATTGAGCTTGTGAGCAATAATATCCAGGTGTAAAATAAAGATTTTTTAAAGTTTTTTTTTTTAAGTAAGTTTTATTATTATTGTTGGTTTATGGGCCTTTTGTTTGCCGCTTCGACCAGCAGGTGATCTATTGTGGCAGCCCTTTTGTTATTAGATTTCACCGTTAAGACCCGTTGCCTCTAGGAAATTCCAGATTCTTTGGGCGGTGATATGTTGTACCTCTTCTGGGTGCACGACGTGTCGCCCTAGATAGATACTTCTTTTTTGCATGAGTGTTCGCAGGTGCTGCGCAGGTTTTGTGCCTTTTGAGTTGTAATAGCTCTTTAGACAGTTTATCATCAAACCCTTTGATTAAGGCTTTAGCCTGTTTTTGTCCTTTGGTGAACTTCCACAGCTTTATTGCCTCTGATTGTTCAGTATTGTTTAGAAGAGAATATGCTTTCCGTTTTGTGATACCACAGAACGGTTCTGGGCCGACCAGGGTTGTGTCTGCGCCCTTCCTTGCAAGTTCATCAGCTTTTTCGTTTCCTACTATGTCGGAATGTCCTGGTACCCATCTAAGTATGACTTTGTTGGTATTGGCCAGGGCATTTAAATTGTTTTTACAGTTCTGGACTAGTTTCGAGTAGGATTCTAGGGATTCTAGTGCCAGCAGAACAGCTTGGCTGTCCGAATTGATGTAGATGTGTTGGTTTCTTAGGTTTCTTTCCAGATTGATCTCCACGCATTTATTTATTGCGAAGAGTTCAGCCTGATAGATTGAGGCCTCTTTCCCCATGCTGACGCTAGCTTTGAGCTTTGGCCTCTCACCGTAGATACCGCATCCAACATCGTCACCTTTTTTTGATCCATCTGTATACCAAATGTGGCTTCCCTCCTTGAAGTCCATTTGGTCGTTTATCCATTTGTCTCTCGGAGGTATTTCCACTGTATACAGTTTGGTGAATTTGCATTCCACGTAAGTGTCGTCAGTGGGCATGTTTAGTTTTTTGTTATCAAAAACAAGGGCCTCAAGTTTGATAAGCGCTTGCGAGCGCCATTTTGGCCTTGTTAGTGCGCATGTCCTATAGATGCACTGCTTCGCCTCCTTTTGCACTTGCAGGTGGAGTGGCGTTAGATTGAGCAGTGCATCCAAGGCTGCCCCCGGTGTTGAGCATAAAGCTCCTGTTGCTGTTAAGCAGGCTGTACGCTGTAGACTGCTTAACTTTGTGATGGCTGTCTTTTGGTTGGTTTTGTTACACCAGACTGCAGAGGCGTATGTAATTACAGGCCTCACTACCGCTGTGTAAAGCCACATAGCAATTTTGGGCCTTATACCCCATCTTGCTCCTGCCATTCGACAGCAAGTCCACATGGCCATTTTTGCCTTTTGTATTATGTTATTCAAATGAGCGTTCCAAGTTAACCTTTGGTCAAAAGTAACTCCTAGGTACTTGACCTCATTTGAGTATGTTATTTCCTGTCCATTCAGTTTTAGCTTGGCGAGCTTGTCTAGTTTCCTTTTCTTTGTGAAGGGCACAAGTACTGTTTTGCTCGCATTGATGGACAGGTCATTTTCTTTGCACCATTTATTTATGGTGTTGAGCGCTCCTTGCATTAGGTTGGAGATTGTGTGGAGGCACGGACCTCTGATTATGACTACAAGGTCGTCGGCATATCCTTGCGTGTCATAGTCTAGGTCCTTCATAGTTGCTAGGAGTTGGTCCACTGCTAGGGTCCACAGTAGTGGGGATAGTACGCCTCCTTGTGGACATCCTCTTGTGGTGAAGAATTTATGCTCAATTGCATTGAGGGTCAGAGTGACTATTCTATTTGAAAGCATGCTCTGGATCCATCTGATGGTGCTTCCGTCCACGCCCTTTGATCCCAATCCTTTAAGGATAGTTTCTGTGGGTGTGTTGTCGAAGGCACCCTCGACGTCAAGGAAGGCACATAGAGCTGTTTGCTTGTCCTCTAGGGTTTTTTGCACTTTGTCGACCAGATCTAGTAGTGCAGTTTCCGTAGATTTCCCCTTTTGGTAAGCATGCTGGTTCAGACTCAGTGGTCTGACTACCAGATATTTCGCTCTAATGTGTTGATCAATGACTCTTTCCATCGTTTTAAGTAAGAAGGATGATAGACTAATTGGTCTGAAGGATTTGGGCTGTGAGTAGTCCTTTTTCCCTGCTTTTGGTATGAAGCGTACCTTGACTCTAGTCCATTGTTCTGGTATGGTCCCCCAAGCAAAGCTAGCTCGGAATATTCTTACCAGGTGCGGAAGTATTAGGTTTTGTCCTTGCTGTAGTAATGCAGGAAAGATACCGTCCTCTCCCGCCGATTTAAATGGTTTGAATTTTTTCAGTGCCCATATTACTTGGTTTGGTCTGAAGATATTTGCGGCCAAATTCCAGTCGTTGTTGTGTACCCTCCGGGCTTGTGTGCTCCTTTGGGTGTCTAACTGAGTATTACTGGTGGGGTACGAGCCTGGGAAGTGGATGGTTCTGAGCAGGTCCATTGTTTCCACCTCCGTGGTCGTAAAGCTGCCATTAGGTCTCTTAAGTAGGCCTAGGTAATTGGTTGGTGTCTTGGAGAGAATTTTGTGAATTCTCGCTCCTTTGTGTGTTTGGGCGATCTCTTCGCAGAACTTCCGCCAAGACTTCCTTTTGGCTTTTCTGATCTGTTTGTTATATTCAGTCAGTGCTCTACCATACCTTTCCCACTCGTTTGGTCTGGTTGAGTGACTGAATATGCGACGGGTGGACACACGGAGCTTTTCTAGCCTTCTGTTCCACCATGTCGTAGTGTAGTGTGTGGTTGATTCTCTCAAGGGGCAACTCAGTTCGTAGGCCTTATAGATGCCTTTGGAGAGTTGGTTTACTGCTATGTTGAGGGAATCAGGGTCTTTTACATATTTTGGGATATCCTTTATATGGTCTTCCAGGTGAGCCTTGTAGGCTTCCCAGGAAGTTTCTTTTGGATTCCTCCGTGTTTGTGGTTCTGTATCTAGTGGGCCCTTTACACTAAATATAATATGTTTGTGGTCCGACATTGAATTCTCGCAACTAACGTGCCAGTTACCTAGGCAGTTTGCTGCCTTTTCAGTTGCAAAAGTTATGTCTAGTACTTCTTGTCTTGCCCTGGTCACGAAGGTTGGCGTGTTGCCCCTATTTAACAGGTGTAGACAGTTGGTAAAAATAAATTCTGAGAGTAACTCACCCCTTTTGTTGATGCCCGTGCTCCCCCAGATGGTGTGATGAGCGTTCGCGTCGCAACCCACAATCAGTTCTGCCTTTTGTGCTTCAGCGTACTGTACAACCTTAGCCAGTTCTTCTGTGGGATCTTGTTTTTCTCCGGGCAGGTAGGCGGAACAGATCAACACCTTTCGTGAGCCCTTTCCTTTGAGATCAACATACGCAGCTACAAGATCATCGCTGCATAATTCTGTAACAGGCAAGAAGTTGATGTTTTTGTTAAACACGATGCAGGCCCTTGGTTTGGATCCTTTTTCTTGTATTAGTACCTTACCTGCTTTGTTGAGTCCTATTCCCATGGTTTTGGTGTTGATCCATGGTTCTTGTATGAGGGCAATGTTTAGGCCATTTTCGCCATAGAGTTTTTCCACGACCGCTGTGGCCGCGATGGCGTGGTGTAGGTTGGCCTGCAGGAACGTTACCCCCCCGTGAGTTGCGTCGTTATTGACCCCGGCGCTGGGCGTGGGCCTGCCCTTGCTGGCTCCCTCTTCCTCTGCCCCTGGAGCGGTTGGAGCCCCTATTGCCCCCCCTGTCGGTGGGAAACCGCCGTGTTCCCGATGTACCCGCTACAGGATTGGATGCGGGATTCAGAAGGACTGCCCTTTTAGGTCCCGGAGGGACCTTTCGGGCGGGTGTATGGATGGGGTCCTTTGATGTTGACGGGTTTTGCGGTGGTGGGATTGAGGACGTGCCGGGTTCCGGCTGCTGGGCCTTGGAGGTACCCTTAAGCCGAAACTGTACCTTTCGGAAGCCTAGGCTTGCCTTTAGGTCCATCTTTCGGAGATTCTCCACTGACTGGTCGTCTAGGGCTACGGTCAGCATGACCCCACCTTTCTCGACCTTTGTGTGGAGAATCTTCCAGTACTCTGTGTACAGCCCGGAGTTCTGTGCACAAAGTAGCGACAGGGACATTTTCACGTCGGAGTCGCGTAGGTCTGGGATGAACACCATCCCTATGTTTGGCTTTGGAAGCTCATTTTCAGGTATAACCCTGAGGTTGGCTTCTGCCCATGGTTTGAGGGATGGTGTCATCTCTTCAAGCCAGGCTTTGGACCGCTGGTCCTCGCACGTGATGAGCAACCAGCCTGGCTTGTACGCGTAGCCTACGAATTTAGGTCCCTCGGCCATTTTCAGAGTCGAGATCTTCTGCAGGATGTTGTAGCAGAGGGACTCCAGTTGGGTGTCCGTCATCGGACTGGAGTCCTTGATCCCGACTCTGATTTGGCTCAGGACCTCGCTGTAGGCCTGCGCTTGTTGGGATTGGGTTGTGGGTTGGGTAGGGGGGGTTTCACTCACCCTCGGGTTTTTGGGTGGATTACCCTGCGGCGATTCCTCCTCCGAGCGGAGCCGTTTGACCGGCTTTTGCCCGGGTTTGGATTGTGAGCCCCCAAACTTGTAGCCCATCTTTTTGAGTTCCGCGAAGCTCTTTGCGGACAGTAGTAAAGCCTCTTCGTGCTTCAGTCCTAGTCCCACTAGAGCTTTGTAGCGGCCTCGCGTGGAGCCTCCCAATTTCTTGTGAGGCTTGGCGGGTTGTGGATTCTCCGTTGGTGGGTTAGGTCGTTCGACGTCCTTTTCCACCGTGTCGGCGCTCTCCACTACCTCCATCGCTTGCTCTGACATTAGGGCGGCTTCTTCCGCGCATACTGTCAGAGGCATTAGTTCCTGGCATAGGTTTTCCAGGGTACCTTCATTTTTTTTGTTTTGCTCTTCCATGTGAATCCCACGAGAAGCTAGGGAAATTAGGTCCGTTCCAGCAGAGCCCGCTTGCTGGAATAAGGCAAAGGTTCTCCTCGAGGTTGCCCGGTATCGAGGGTCCACCGTTAGCGACTGAGCTCCCCCTCAGTCACGCACCTCTGGGCACGGTAGGTCACACCTGTAGGTTGGGGTTTTTGGGGTTGAGGTTTTCTCCTCCGGGAATAGGTATGGGTGAGGACCAAAGGAGTGTGAAAGGATGGTGATGGTGGGGGGATGGGATATTTGGAGTGACAGGATGTGGGGTTGGGAGTACCTGTAGGGCGGGAGTGCCGGACCAGGTATCGCCTCTCATACTTAGCTGCCTCAGATCCGGGGTGGATGGTAAATAGTGTGACGCCCGTTCTCGATCTTCGACATTACCAGGGTGCACGACCCACGCGCACGACACCCGCGCTGGTGGGTTCGCCTCAGGTCTGTACGTCGGCAGTGCCTGAGGCGACGGGGACGTGTATGAGCAGACTTGGGGGGGCGAATCAGTAGCCCAGCGTCACATACCAGGGCGTATTCACCCCCCCCGCGCACCCCTAAGTAAGTTTACGTTATTTATTACTCTTCTGGTTAGATCTAACCAACGAAACAGATATATCCCTCTGAATCGCTAAGCTTAAGTGGCAGTAGACGGGGAACATTGCACGCAGAACCGATGGCCGTTCGGGCAGAAAGGTCTCGAGCGGCGGCCACGTACCGACGGAGTGTAGGTAGGCCCAACCACAAAGTAGACTGATAAATGTCGCGCAAGTCCGCTGGATCCGTGTAGCGCAGGACCGATCACATTGGCACTCTTTGGGGGAGGCCTATGTCCAGCTGTGGAAGTCTTAGGCTGCTATTATGTCTAACGAAGCGTCACGCCATTGACCAGCAGGGCCGGTATTTCATCATCGTTTTTTTTTTAGTTTTAAAGAAAGCTCATAATATTATCTTTATTAACAATTTCACATTTCAATTACCTAACTACATACATATAAAGTTTTATAATATTTACAACAAGTATATAAAACAGAACGGGAGAGATATGCCCTGCCCACTTATACGTTCAAAATAAGATTAGAGTTTTAACGGACAAATTCGTCCACGTTATCACGTTTATTTATAGTTCATTCCGATAACTAGGGGTTATCGTTTAAGCATTATACATGTACCAATAGTTACTCAAAATGAAATGTAGGTAGTTATTTCTACTTCTGTGTCATGTTTGGTATGTTACTGTAAATGACGTTATGTCAGCGAACGAAAAAAACATAGAATGTGTCTAAATCCCGGTATGCACATGTTCAATCAGGCATCATTTCGACACCCTGCCCCCAACCCCGCATACTGGCAATAGCATCCATACTGTTGGGCTATTTCGACACCCCGCCCCCAACCCCACATACTGGCAATAGCATCCATACTGTTGGGCCATTTCGACACCCCACCTCCAACCCCGCATACTGGCAATAGCATCCATACTGTTGGGCCATTTCGACACCCCGCCCCCAACCCCGCATACTGGCAATAGCATCCATACTGTTGGGCCATTTCGACACCCCGCCCCCAACCCCGCATACTGGCAATAGCATCCATACTGTTGGGCCATTTCGACACCCCGCCTCCAACCCCGCATACTGGCAATAGCATCCATACTGTTGGGCCATTTCGACACCCTGCCCCCAACCCCGCATATTGGCAATAGCATCCATACTGTTGGGCCATTTCGACACCCTGCCCCCAACCCCGCATACTGACAATAGCATCCATACTGTTGGGCCATTTCGACACCCTGCCCCCAACCCCGCATACTGGCAATAGCATCCATACTGTTGGGCCATTTCGACACCCTGCCCCCAACCCCGCATACTAGCAATAGCATCCATACTGTTGGGCCATTTCGACACTCCGCCCCCAACCCCGCATACTGGCAATAGCATCCACACTCTTGGGCCATTTCGACACCCCGCCCCCAACAATTTTTGTTGTGCAATTTAAGGGAAGGGGTGATGGTTTTTCGGTTTTACGGAAGGACCCAACGCCTGGTTTCAAGAAAGATCTTAGAAATGTTGTCAAGAACTCTATGTTTGTCTTTGAAACCGAGCATCAGAAAAACACGGTCATACCCATGAATCCTCAAGCACCAATTCTGTATGGTCTTCCAAAAATTCATAAAGACAATATCCCGATTCGTCCAGTTGTCTCGTATTTGAGTGCACCGACTTATAAATTGGCTAAGCGGTTGAATGGTATCATAAGACAGAAGTCTAATTTTGAGCCAAAATACTGTTTAAAGAATAATTGGATTTAATCGAAAGCCACAAAATGCTATTCTTTTGTCACTGGATGTGGATAGTTTGTTTACAAATGTACCATATTTGAATACTTTAGACATTCTCAGAGCACTTTTTGAAAAACAGAGGCTGCATGGGGAGGTTGATGAATTAATAGAATTGGCGACAGTCTGTATGCGACAGAAATATTTTAGATTTGGGGGCCAATATTATCTGCAAGGTGATGGTTTGGCAATGGGTTCCCCACTTAGTCCTTTGATGACAGATATTTTCATGGATCATTTTGAGAACCAACACATTGTGGATAATAATAATATTTTATATTATTTTCGGTATGTTGATGATTTGATTATTTGTTGGACGGGTAGTATGGGTCAACTGGATACTTTTGTGAATGAAATCAACAACAAGCATCCTAAAATCAAGTTTAAGAAGGAATTAGAACAGAACAACTCACTGAATTTCTTGGATTTAACAATTACTAAGGTAGATAACAAACATCAATTCCAAATTTACCGTAAGCCTACGCATACAGATACTGTTATCCCGGCTTCTTCCACTCATCCATGGCAACATAAGTTAGCTGCTTTTCATTGTTATGCACATAGGTTATTGACAGTGCCTCTTTCTGATAATCACAAAACATACACAACACACACTCACACACACACACACACACACACACACACACACACACACACACACACACACACACACACACACACACACACACACACACACACACACACACACACACACACACACACACACACACACACACATTTAATGACACATTTACCGAGCAATGTTTTAATTTTAGTTCTATGTTTATGTTCTTTTTCCATTTACTGTATTTCGGTGGACATCTATAACTGGCTTTGTTATTAGCTATTAAGCTTTGTATTATTTTCTTGTAATGCTGTTGATGCCCCAAATAAATAAATAAATAAAAAATTAATTAATAATCATTATAAAATGGAATTAAGTAATATATACCATTTGGCAATTTCAAACGGTTACAGCAAGTCTCATGTGGATGGTATAATTAGGAAAAAACGGGCTAGAATGACAAACTATCTTCTGTACGCTGCACGATCTTCGGACCCACCTAAAAAGTACTAAGCAAGCATAACTTATGTTGGCAAGTTGTCTGATAAGATCTACAATATTTTAAAGTCTAACGACATAAACGTGGCTTTCAAAACGAATAACACCTTGCGCTTTAGAAAATAGTAATAATGTAATGGCAAATAAATATAATGGCAAGGAGAAAGTGGAAAGTGCCAAAAAGTCGGGAGTCTACAAACTTGCCTGTGATAATTGCAATAAAGTTTATGTGGGACAAACAGGCCGTAGTTTTAGCACAAGGTATAAGGAACATGTTGCGTCGTCGGCATAATCACCCGGACAAGTCTAATTTCGCAAAACATTTATTGGAGAATAACCATGCGTTGTCTGACAATCATTCTTTCAACATCTTGCATGTTTGCGAAAAAGGATTGCGTCTAAGTGTTCTAGAACAATTAGAAATAATTAGGTACAGCAATAGAGGCGTTATTATCAACGAACAATTGAATGTTGCGTCATCACCGTTGTTACGTGTTCTTCCATCTCTTTCACGCATGAACGGTAGTATGGGGGGACAGAATATAAATATGGCGGATGGCTCCGGGCGGGTCATTTGCTCAGTGGACGTGGCGCAAGCAACATCTCCTGCCAGCATCTCCTGATGATGCCTCGTAGAGAGGCGAAACACGTGTCGAGGTTTTTGTCATTATTGGTGGTGGTTTGCTGTAATTTTTTGCATATTTTTACGCAAATAGTTGCATCTTATTTTCACTAATAGACCAGCACGTTTTTTAGCGGAATAGCAAAGAAATATTGTTTTCGTAATAAATAAATTGATTAAACAATGTTTATCTACATACTTGTGTTATTAGTAGTCCAGTGTTATCGTGGTATAAGTAGGTCCAGTGTTGTTTCTTTGAAAACCAAGCAATGGGGTTTTGCCCTTGTAAGATAATACCACCGCTAACACTCTTTCTGTCGCTTCTATCTCCAGCCCAATTGGCATCAGAAAATCCGTATAAATTATTGTCATTTGTCTTTTTAAATAACAATCCTTTTTCTTTTGTTTCTTTCAAATAACGTAATACTCTTTTTCCAGCTTTCCATAATTCTTCGTTCGGTTTATCTAAAAATCTACTCAGATATGATACTGAAAATGTTAAATCCGGTCTTGTAGTTACAGTTAGATAAATTAGACTTCCTACTAGTTCTCGATACGGTACTTCCAAAATTTCTGTATTGTCCTTTATTTCTATATTGTAATTTCTTTCCACGGGTGTTTTAATTCCGTTACATTCATCCATTTTGAATTTAGTCAATATCTTGTCAATCATTTTTGTTTGTTTCAATTCTAAGGTGTCTTCATTTCTTTTAACTTCCATTCCGAGAAAGTTTTTCATTTCGCCCATATATTTTGCGTTAAACTCCTCCTTAAGTGCTTTAATAGTATCTTCCCCGTTTCCAATGATCAGGATATCGTCCACATAAATCAGCATCCAGCAATCTTTTTTGTAATACAAATATTAATCATATTCTGATCTTTGGAATCCGTTAGCTTTTGCAAATTCGTCAAGTGTTTCATTCCAACATTTTGGTGATTCAACCAATCCATACAATGCTCTCTTTAGTTTTAATGCTGTATTATTATTTTTAATTTCTAATCCTTGGGGTATTTTGATAAATACATCAGACTTCAATTTTCCATTTAGGAATGCGGTGGGAATGTCAAGTTGAATAATCTTTAAATCATCTTGTACAGCTTTTGATAAGATCATTCTTATGGTAGAATGTCTAGCAACGGGTGCATAAATGCTGTCAAAAATATCTTCTTTCTTTTGTTGGAAGCCTCTAGCTACCAGTCTTGCCTTTTTTGTTCCATCTTCTTTTTGCTTAAATATCCATTTTGTATCTATGAGCTTTCTTCCATCGGGTATTTCTTGTTCTTCCCACGTTTGTAATCTTTGGAGTGCATCTAATTCTTTATTAATTGCCTTTTTCCATTCTGGTTCTTTTACAGCTTCTTCGAAAGTTTCTGGTGCATTTGCACTGAGACATATAACAATGTTAGTTTCATTTATGTTTTCTACATGTGTCTCGTAATCTTTAAGATAAGCAGGAGGTTTTATCTTTCTTTTGGGTCTGGTTGGTTCTTCTTCAGTTTGATCATTGTTCATTTCTGCATCTTTAAATTCATCTTCCTTTTCTACAATACCTTCCTTTTCTTTATTGATTTCTTCTTCTTTGTCTTGGATATACCTTACTTGTTTCACTTCTTCGTTATTTTTGAACTTAATGTCGCTTTCATCAAATCTTACATCTCTGGAAAGAACTATTTTATCTTCTTCTGGATCCCAGAATCTGTAACCAACAGTTCCATAACCTACCATTCTTGTTTCTTTTGCTCTCTTGGCTAACTTGTCCGGTTTTGGTACAATAGTAGCCCAAGCTTTTGAACCAAATACTCTCAATCTCGATAGGTCGTTTTTACCAAAAAATATTTCGCTAGGTGTCTTGAAGCATATGGCCCATGATGGCGATCTGTTTAATTGGTAAACGGCACATTGTATCGCCTCGCACCACAGATGTTTTGGCAAATCGGTTTCCGCTAGTAGAGTCCTCGTTTTGTCGCATAATGTGCGGTTCATCCGTTCTGATATGCCATTAAGTTGTGGCGTGTACGGTAATGTATATTCTAAACTAATCCCTCTATTTCTGCAAAAATGTTTCAAATTATTAGCAGTGTACTCTCCACCATTATCGCATCTAATTCTTTTTACTTTATTCCCCGTTTCGTTTTCAATTCTTAATACATAGTTCATCAGTCGTTCTGTTGCTTCAGATTTGTTCCTCAGGGGATACACTACGCAAAAATGAGAGAAATCGTCAATAATTGTCGTAAAATATTTCTCACCATTAGGTCCTGGCTGTCTGATCGGTCCAGCTATATCTGTGTGAAGCATCTCAGCTATCATTCTCGTTCTAGGCTTTGGGATAGGCGTGAATGGGCTTCGGGTGGCTTTACCTTCCATACAGGGACTGCAAATTCTATCGGATACAGGTAAGTTTAATATATTAAGACTTTTCCTATTCAAATGACCTAAACGTTTGTGCCATAGATCTGCTGCATCAGTAACATTACAGACTTCGTACTTACATAATTCTGCTTGTAACTTATACAACTTTCCTTGCACGTTGCCGAATAAAAATGTCTTTTTATTGAATATTTTAACATTGTTTTTATTAAAGTTTACGTTAAAACCTGCCTCGACAATCTTTTTCACTGATAACAAATTGTATGAAACATCTTTCACAATTAGAGCATCAATGTTGATCGTAGTATTTTGATATTTTATTTTAAGTTTACCTCTTTTATTAGTTGTAATACATTGGCCGTTAGCTACGAATATTTTTACATGTTTCTCTAAGTACGTAATATCCGTCATATAATTTTCATATTTTTTATTTATTAAATGCTCCGTACATCCCGAGTCTACAATTAGTTCTATGCTACCACACTCACCCACATTAGCAATAATATCGCTAGCAATGAAACCTATTTCTTCGTCTTCTGTGCCTGCTGCTGAAGCATGTTGATACGTTGTATGTCGTGTGCTTGAATTTCCTCTAAAGGAGCGTCCACGCGCCCTTGAATAGCTCCGTCCTCTTGTCAATGACCGTCTACTCGGCCCTTGTCCTCGTCCTGATCCTCTGCATTCGAACGACTTATGTCCACGTTTCCCGCAGGAGTGACACGTGAGGAAGGCGTTATTCTCATAACTTTCACTATTTCCTTCCATTTTTAACTTTGTCTCCATGTCAAGTAGTCTAGCTTTAACAAATTCTAGGTTCAGCTGTTTCTCGGAAGCCATAGTCTCTATTGATGT
Source organism: Epinotia demarniana (assembly GCA_945867215.1). Classification (NCBI taxonomy): domain Eukaryota; kingdom Metazoa; phylum Arthropoda; class Insecta; order Lepidoptera; family Tortricidae; genus Epinotia; species Epinotia demarniana. Next base: position 15,424,298 of record OX244281.1, read on the forward strand.
AATCACTTGATCATAAATCTTTGGAAGAGAAGACAGCAAATAGCAAATTTGGTCTTCTACATCGACGTTTACGTTGATTGCCGCTAATTCGCTGAGAATTCCTTCAAATTTTAGGAAATATTGCTGTAAGTTGCTTTCATTGTCATAGCGCATTGTTATGAGCTTCCGTTTTAAATAAAATTTGTTACAGACTGTTTTCCGTTCAAATATGGCCTCTAGTGACGTTAACATTTCTTTGGTCGTATTCGCATTTTTTACTATGTCAATATATTTGTCGCTCAGACATTGTACAAAAATTGATTTTGCTCGTGAGTCATCTTTCAAAAATAATACTAGAGCATTTTTATCTGTCGGTATCTCTTTTAATAACACATCACTAAGTTGCTTTTCTTCCAGCAGTAATTTCAGTCGAAATTTCCAATGACTGAAATTTGAATTTTCGGTCAAAATCGGCAGAAGAGACCCCGCAGCTGTCATCTTTCTTTCTTATAATTTTCACCGATTTTATTTTTTCGTGGATCGCAACCCAATATATTTTTATTTACTTACTGCACGCGATCTGCTACCATGTTGAGGTTTTAGCTTTATCGTCTGCCGAAAGCGAATACGTAGCTGCCGCATCATTAGCACAGGAAATCGTTAATTTAAAAGGCATATGTAAACACTTAGGTTGTGATGTAAATGCCGTGTTACTTGTTGACAACAAAAGTGCAATATCAATGGCCAAGAATTACGAGAATTCTAAGCGTACAAAACACATTGATATACGGGTTCATTATATAAAAGACTTGGTTGTCAAGAAGGTGATCACTATTGAACATATTTGTACCAATGAAAATTTAGCGGATGTTATGACTAAAAGTTTGAGCACAGACAAGTTTTATAAATGCATTGATAAGTTCTTATGCTAATTCCTAGTTGGTTAGTTTACTGTTGGTTTAGTTTAGTTAGATATAGTTGTGTATTAAATAATAACTGTAAACCATGTCATCATTTAGGAGGAGTGTTGAGATAGATGTACAGCACTAGCTACGTGTCTCCACACTAGTAATGTTGACTGGTAACTATGGTTACATTCTCTTCTTATGTAGATTGTGTCGTGCTAATGTTTTATTAATATAGTATGTTTTGTGATAAGTAATGCTTATTCTTCTACCTAAAACCTCAACACTTATACCACGCCTCTTTCTTTTTTCTTTCTAATGCTCGCAAGATAATTTGTAAGTATTGTGCAAAATTAATCATTTTCAATCGTTATTCGTTTAATCAAAAAATAGTTAGGCGACTCCATTTACCTCTGTGAAAGGACCATGCGTCAAAATGGTCCTGAAACCAACAGCACAGAGTTATGTCATTAAATAGGTCTTTAAATCTACTTTATTTCATTCTATCGGCACAAAGTCTAATTCCATTGCAGAACGAAGATATTCGTATTTTAGCCACAGTCAGTAAGTATGAGCTATGAAAAAACGCATTCGGAGAATATTCATATTTAGTATTCTGGAGGGTAGATATGATAAAATCTACTAATGATGAAGGCACATCCACCGTGGCATGCATTCATATTTTATTATACAACAATTAATTAGCTACAAAAAACATGTTTATTTTACACACTAACCTTACTTTAATAATTCTGAATATTTATTCACTGAGATAACCCGTTTTCTCATAGATCCTACTCACTTTAACTTAAATAAATGAATATCTCAGTTATGCAATGGAATTCAACTTGGTGCCCATAGAACGAATTGAAGTAGATTTAAAGACCTATTTAATGACCTAAGTTTTAGCTTTGTTGGATTCAGGACCAGGCTCCTTACAAAGTTGCCCATGGTCCTTTGCCACCGAAACTCCGAACACCAATGATTAATACCATGTGAAATAAAAACATAAGCAGCATGTAGTAGTTTATAACATCCGTATTGACGCATTTTTTAATAATAGTACCTACCTCTGGCCTCAGTAACGTACGAGAATTTGAGAGCTAATTGTGTTACTATTGTATACTAGCTTCTGCCCGCGACTCCGTCCGCGTGAAACTTGTTTATATCGCAGTTCCATACAAACTTTTATCCTCCCATTTCACCCCCTTAGCGGATGATTTCGTGGATAAAAACTATCCTATGTCACTCTCCATTCCCTTCAACTTTCTCCATTTAAAAAATCACGTCTATTCGTCGCTCCGTTTTGCCGTGAACGAGGGACAAGTTAGTTAGTTAGTTTACTGGGCTCTTTTCCGCAAATCGACATCCAGCGTGCCTATTTTGCGGGTAGTGCTACTCTAACCACCCCAGCTCCTCCAGAAAGTTGGTGAGTGCCTTTGTGTTTTTGACTGCGTCCCGTAGTGTGTCCGGGGACCCTAGGTGCTTTTTCCTGTATACTTCTACCTGCTTAGCTTAACTTAGCTACTTCCATAGCATTATGTCATATGGTATTTTATTGTGGGGCAGTGCCTCGGACATTCATTCGATTTTTGTTCTGCAGAAACGGGCTATTCGGGCGATATATAGATTGAAACAGAGAGACTCACTTAGGGATAAGTTTAAAAATATTAATATCATGACATTGCATTGTCAATATATCTATGAAAATATTGTGTATGTACATAAAAACATTGTCAATTTTAGGAGAAACTGTGACATACATAATATTAATACTAGAAATAAGCATAAGCTCGCGGTGCCCACCACTCGGCTCCAAAAAATAAAAAAATCATTCATGGGTAATTGTGTAAGGTTTTATAACAAACTTCCTGGAAACGTAACTGAGTTATCTATTAATAAATTCAAAAACTATGTGAAACGTAAACTTATTTCTAAAGCTTATTATAGCGCACAAGACTACATGAATGATAAAACTTCTTGGGACTAATTTTGACTGGATTTATAATTTATTTATTCCGTTTGGAAAAAATTGACATTGTGTTTTTAATTAATTATTCTCGTTTTATTTATTTTTTGACATTAGATTGTCTTTCTAGAAACATTCTAGACTAGTATTTTTTTATATAAAATTTTAAATATTTCATTTAAATGTTACTTTTTATGTTTAATAAATTACTCGAAGTAATTAGCTTAAGATTATGTTTCTACCTGACGATTTGAAAGTGCTTGTTACTGGGCCTACTTGAATAAATATAATTTTGAGTTTGAGTTTGAGTTTGAGTTTTGCTTGCAGTCCAGTAGAATATGTTTGGTCGTTTCTTCCGCCTCCATGCTCGCTCTGCACATGGGGCTGTCCGTGATTGTTATATTGTAGAGGTGTCTGTTCAGAGTGTTCTGTCCTGTTATCATTCCTACTATCTTGCGTAGTTGGTTTCTATGTGTCCTCAGTAGAGTGGTTGTGAGTTTGTTGTCGCGTTTTGCCAGAATCTCTTTGGTCTGTCTGCATGTGTCTATCTCCTCCCAGTGTCTTTGGTGTAGGTTTTTGGTGTATAGGTCAAGTTGATTGTATATGTAGCTTTGTGGCAGGGGCAAGATTGGTTCGGGTCCGTATATTATAGTAGATTATTTCTGAGCCTTTCCTGGCCAGTTCGTCCGCTGCATCGTTTCCTCTTGAGCCACTGTGCCCCTTGATCCATTGTATAGTGACGTTGTTTTTGTCTGCGCACACCTCCGATAGATTTTGGTGGCATTCGTATATCAAGCTAGATGTGAAGTTGTCACTGCTCAGTGCTTGTAGTACAGATTTACTGTCTGAGAGTATTCGTATGTTTGTGTTCTCAACTTGTCGTCTCTTTATGGCATTGCAGGCTTCGATTATCCCTACGCATTCAGCCTGAAATACCGTGTTTTGTTCGCCCAATGGTTTGGATATGTGTGTGTTTAAGTCCTCTGAGAACACTCCACATCCCGTTCCCGTATTTGTTTTCATACCATCTGTGAAGATTCTAAGGTCTGTTTGGTTTAGTCCCTCTCTCTAGTCTTCTGTTAGTGATATGCCGTAGTCTTTCCCGAAGACTGCAGTTCTTGGTATTTTGTCGATTGCAGCCTCCAGGATAGGGAGGCTGGTGATCAGTATGTTATGTATCTTCGTGTGTGGTGTGTTCAGTTTTGTCCATAGGTTGAGGCTTTTTAGGCGTATTGCCGTCGCAGCCGCTTCCTTTTGTATATGCATGTGTAAGGTAGGTGGGGTTGTTCTCATACATCCTGTGGCCGCTACACATGCTAGTCTTTGTGTTTTCTGGATTTTGGTAATTGCGCTCGTGGTTTGGGTGCGGGGCCACCATACTATGGCACCATAGCTTATCCGTTGTATAGCCACAGTATGAACAAGGGACAAACAAACAAACAAACACACACATACACTTTCCCATTTTTTATACATATAAATATGGATGTCGTTGGCATACGAGGGGTGTTCAGTAAGAAGTGATAAAGGGCATGATCACGTATGATTATGATAATTTTTGATTGTTGGATGTACGTATGTTTGTATGTTTTTTCCTTTGTCTCACTCTAGAGATAAAACGTGTATGTCGATTTTAAGAAATCGTATCGATTTGTTTTGGTCTGGCGTGTGACACTGAAGACTAGACAATAAGTTTGTATCTACGATGGACACCAGTATTACAAAAATAGAAGATTTCCATCAGGACTATACATCTGGCGATGTTCAACTAAACGTGATAGAAAATTTGTCTCTACCGGATCATTGACAATTGGGGTATGTTATAAAATATCATTTTTTTTATTTTGATGTAGGTACCTTTTTATATATCTAAGTCTACAGATAGATATAGGTATACTGGTTCATATTTTCCACACCGGACACCTGTACTATGTACACCGATCGCTCCCCCTTCGCTTCTTTCCGTTTACAGACTGCAAATAGCAAAGTTATAAAACTAATATTTTTTCTCCAATATGCTCGGAAATGTTCGCCTGTACTGTAGCAAAAATAGTACGTGAAGTTCCTCGTTACTGACAAACTTAGATTTAAAAAGTTAAAAGTCATTACTGTACAGTTTTAGCGGCCAGGAAAGTGTATGAAATTCCTTTACTGTATACTTTTTTACCTTTTAACTATATACTTTGACTAAGACAAATCACTACAAACAGCCAAGTGCTCGTATGTTTAAAGACCTTGCAATTTGTCACAACAACATGCGATAGCTACACTGGTTAGTAGTGCATGGCTGTCTCTTTCGAACGATTGCAAGTTGCTGTGACAAATCATGCCCTTTTGTAGCCTGCTTTAACATGGACCTATGATTAATCGGGACAGGCTATGGTAATAATAATACTACGAGTGAGCGAGACGGTGCTATACAAATCGTAATAAGTGTGACACAAAGAGATATATCATTCGTTGTCCTTGTCATAGTTCCACTTTTTTTCTATTTGGCACAACGGTTGTGGCATACAATGCTGTCAATGCTCGCGCGTTGCTACATAAGAATCCGGAATCTTTAATTTTGTTGTGAATAAAATAGTGTCGTCAAAGTAATTTACGCACGATAAGGTGTCTGGTGTTCCCTCTGTGCCAAGAAAATGGTAATTTGTTGCGTGATTGGCTGTAAAAGCCTGTCGGAACAATGAGATGAAAATATAACCTTTCACACGTAAGTAGAAGATCATTCACTTTTGTATATACGCAATACGTAAAAATAGCATGGTAAAATTACATTACGCTCAAAATCTTGTAAGATTAGACGGTTACAATAGAAATAACATCATTGTTTACATTGTACAAGAGCACATTTGTTGACACATTATCCGCCCAAATTACGTAGGTTGTTTATGGTAAGCCGCGAGAGGTGTAAGAATGTCTTCTCGATTTAGCTTCTTTGCCATCATTTTAGGGATACCAGCCAATACAAGTTAAAAATACCCGATGTCTCGGGTAATTAATACTTTAACAAAATTCTCGTACTTGTTATTACATAACATTCGTATATAATGGGATCTATTCTTATATACTTAAATTTACTCTGTACTCATAATAAAGAGTTAAAGCTTTTATGTAGCGAGTAATCTTCGGAACTATTCATCCGATTTCGTAAATTCTTGGCTTTATTTAATCCTGCATCTGCGCCTCCGCTTGGGTTCTTTCTTATGCGCGCGTCTCCACCCAGGAGACGCGTGGACAGCTAGTAATAAGTAAAGACGATCGAAGGTTTAGAAAAAATCATAATTTTCTAACAGCCGATGAAAAAAAAATGAATTGAAAAAATTGATAAATGAATGTCGAATAATATGTTTTATTTTCTAGGTTTCCACTAGAGGAAGACGTGCGTACGCGCAGTATTTGGGTTACGCAGCCAACAAAATACAGCCGCATGTGGTCAAAACATTTTGTCGCGACATCCTATAATATCAATCTGTAATAAATAATAATTTGAATAGTAAATGTTTTTTTTTTAAATATGGTTGTGTATCATTTCGGTCCTTAGTGTCAATTTTATTTGCGTTACACCTGTATCTCACTGGCGCGGCTTGCGGTGGCGGTATCAAGGGACGACCCGCGAGTTGTGTCGCGGCAAGTTAAGACTCTTTCTAGTTAGAACGCTTAGAAAGAGACGGACAGTTTACCTCGCTGCAATACAGCTCGCGGGCCGTCCTGTGATAACTGTGCTGATAAGAAACACAGGTAAGCCACTTGCAGAAGGACTATTAATTACCTACATGCTCTGTTACTAGAATAATATTTCATGTTATTAAGATGAATATTACTAGTACTTGTCAACAGAGCGCCTGCTAGGCAGTGAATGTGTAAAGCTTCAATAAAAAATTCTTACAATAAAAGCGCATTATTTAAAATAAGCACACGGAAGCGATGGGGTAATTTTTAGTTACATGGCCACCCCACGGGAATCATCTACTTTGTTGCCGTCCCTCATTGTGGCGACACCTACGTCGCCTCTGTACCTACATATATACTCTAAGCTGCTTTAAGTTTTCTTTTTTTTAATGGTCATAGACAACACGCGTACTTTTGAAAGTGATCGAAGTGACGTTTTTAAATATTTCTCAAATAGTTTTCAATGAATAAATAAAAATATTTATCGAAATAAAACTCACAACGGACTGAAATGCATTTAGATTGCAATCCCGTTTAATCTTTGATAATTTTAATTGCATAAAACATTTCAAATTGTAACCGATTCTAATAATTTTAAAATTCGTATGTATGCCAATTGAAACTGGCACTATGAGTCGTGCCGTATACATACTTTTTAAAAATGAGTCGGGCGGGAACTTGATAGGTTATTTACATACTCGCTTTTAAGATTATTGTAAATATTACTTGATTTCCTCACATTTTTGGAGAAAAGCACTATATCTGCCTTGGCGGGAACAGCAATTCGTGGATTCGTCTCTATTGTCGGATTCAGCTTCGCTTCATCCGACAAAATCAACTTATCCGCGAATTGCTACTTCCCGGCCGCTGCAATAATGTACTATTATTTTAGGCTGGAAAAATAGTAAAGTAAAAATGCCATATTAAAGACTGCCACAAAAACGTGGCGAAGAATATGGTGGATCTTAAAATTGCACAGTGTAAATTAAATGTTGCAATGGATTTATCTAAATCAGTTGTTAAACACTTCAAAGAAACGAAGATTGACCTCAAAAATGAAGGAATGAACTTTGTGCAGGAAATTCCAAGATTTAAGTCTTTAAAAACTTCATTATACAACCACAGAAATGAGGAAGCTGGAGTCTCTAAAATGTGTTATAAATATGCTGCGGAGGTGAAAATACCGCCTAAATTCAAATCTTTTCTTCTCGCAGATTATAATTGCAATGGAACTAGAATGCTTTTGCTCAGAAGAAATGCGAAAATTATTGCCAAATACAAAATAATTATTTTGTGACGGTACATTCAAAGCTTGCCCTCCATGTTTCAAACAGATTTAGACAATTCACGCGGAATTCTCAAGCACCACCCAGAACACAAATGTTAATACCAGTAATATATGCCCTTATGTCTGATGCAACTAAGAATTCGTACAAAATTTTATTCCATGTTACCTATCATATCTCAGATTCCAAACTGGCAACCCACTGACTTCAAAATCGACTTTGAAGAAGCGACGAGACAAGACCCGGTATCGTCAACATCGAATTGATAGTGACAGCTAAAGTAACGAAATATATTGTATCAGTCCCCTTTTTACCATAGGAATATGGATGTGTTACGGTATATTTCGGCACATTGACTTTCACAATTTATTTGGTAAATATAGTCATTTAAGATAGTTTAATTAATCGCCTTTACATTTATCGCATATTCTATCAAGTACTTCACAACACTCAATAACTATAATATTCAGTGAAGTGCGATCTTGTTTAAAATGGTGTGACCACGAGTAAAACAAATTACTCGTCGTCACACTGGTGTGACAATATGGTGTGGCCACGAGTCTGCAGTGATAAAATTACAGTTAAATTTTCCATCGTGTAGTCGTATGACTAGACAGAAAAAAGTACCATTTTACGTGTTCAAAGAAGTCATACATGGATGTAGAACTAAGCGGTTTTTTTTTTCTTATTAGTCATACATGTAGAACTAAGTGTATGACTAGATGGAACAAAATAGTACCATTTTACGTGTTCAAAGAAGTCATACATGGATGTAGAACTAAGCGGTTTTTTTTTTCTTATTAGTCATGTACATGTAGAACTAAGTGTATGACTAGATGAAACAAAAAAGTACCATTTTACGTGTTCAAAGAAGTCATACATGGATGTAGAACTAAGCGGTTTTTTTTTTCTTATTAGTCATGTACATGTAGAACTAAGTGTATGACTAGATGGAACAAGGGTCGTTTTTCTGAGAAAACGGCCCGGATCGGACACGGCCCGTTCTAGCGTGAATCATCCTTTAAGTACATGACATTCATCCTTTTTATAACAATAAAATAGCATGGATAACAAAAGGATCGTCAATGTACTTATACGAAAAGAAAAAAAAATAAGTAAACAAAAACATTATAATTAGAATGCACAATGAAACCAAATAATAATAAGGCAATAAGCACAACAATTGATGTAGTTATATACGATACAAGTGCCGAAAATAGGAAATCGCAACGAGTGGTCATAAATTAAAACACGACTGAAGGGAGTGTTTTAAATCGACACGAGTTGCAAATTACCTATTCGCACGTGTATCGTGCAACGTTTTACTGTACCATATGGCTCTTTTAAAGTGTTGACATATGCACGGAAAGTGCAAATTAATATTATAACACTCCTGCGCCCGCGCTACCCGCCCGTCTTCGGTCAGCCGTTGCCAGTCAGCGTGACACCACGTGGTTGTGGGGTTGCTTTGCAAAAGACAACTGCTATTTGTCGTAAGTTGTATTGAAAGATAACTACAACTTAGAAAAGTTGAAAAACCCCCGAAATTTTCATTTCAAAGTCCAATATCTCAAAAACGGCTGAACAGATTTTCATGAAACATGAGACACACAACACTCGGGATAAAATTATCTATGACACAATAAAACCGTATTCGGTAAATCGGTCTATCCGTTAGGGAGCTACGCTACCACAGACAGATATATAGATACACAGACAGACACGTTAAACTTATACCACCCCTCTTTTTGCGTCGGGGGTTAAAAATATAGTTTATCTACACACATATCATAAGTTCTCTACAATATGTTTACCAGCGATAAGCAAATAGACTATGTTAGGAAATCTGTATCTGTGGGTGCATCGTAATTTTTACTTTACGATATCGGCAACCAATAGTTTAATTACATTTAAATTTGGAACAGCTGTCAAAACTCAAAAAGGTTTATTCTAGTATCTATAAATATTAAAACAGTTATCGATACGAAATGTCAATTCAGTACGTTTTTTAATACAAACCGTACGACATTTGATCTCGAGTGATATGAGTATAAGGACTTCATTCGTTTGTCTATGATTAAAAAAAAAAACGTTCGTCATGAGAGATGATCGAATTGCCGCCATTGCTGTTGTCATTTTTATTGTTGGTTTTTTGCTGTTACTTACTACTACTTATGATATGTGTGTAGATAAAGTAGTGTATGCAACTGTACATAATTAGGCCTTAAAACACTCGTGTGATCCTATTATGAAACTCGCTGACGCTCGTTTCATAAAACCACACTCGTATTTTAAGGCCTCTCATTATGGATCAGTCGCATAAACTACTATTACTGGATCTGCGATATGATTATGATTACTTAATTATATTCAGCTATCAACAAATATCATCAAGTCGTAATACCAATTGATTTTAAATGAATGAATTTTGTGTAGGCTATTTGGGTATGGTTTAGCTTAACTTCACAAAGAAGAATAAAATGAAAAGACCTATGCTGGTCGACTTACCACATCCGATGAATGTGTAGATACAGGCAAATGGATTATTGGAGATAAATTCAGTGGCGTCATCGTTGAACTTGGCCTGAATGAGTATCGCGAACGTCAATATCGTAACTAAAAGTATCACGCCGTAAAGTAAGTAGAACAACACTAGGCCTGGACGTCGCTGAAAATAAAAGGAATCATTAGATATTCGAACGAGCGAGCGAAGCGAACGAAGTATTCCGTTTCAATTTGATCCAAGATTCTTTCGTGTTTCCGGCGATCCGGCTGTTCTCTTCTACAGGTCGCATTTCTCAGTCGATTCTCGTGAAATTTTGTTAGCCGGTTTGATAAATTTATTAATTTTATGGGATGAGTTATCACATAGTAGCTAATGACGATTAAACTACCTTAGTCATAAAGTAATCAAATGAGCGAAGCGAGGTGTATCATTCGTCTATGGGACGGTCAAGGGGCAATTTTTGCCAAACAGATAGTGATAGAGCGGGCGTATGACATGACCGTATTAAATATCGATGGAATTCTAGCCTTGTTTACGGGACTTAAATCAACAAGTATAAAAAAAGATTTAGGTCACTTACCTTAGTGATTCCGCAGCAGAGCATTACAGACGCGACAATCGTGGTCAATAGAATCACTGGAACTACTAGATCTGCAAACAAAACATTTTTTTTTACAAATTGTTACACATCATTACAGTGTTCGACCCAAGTCTGGCCTAGCTGAGTTTCTTGCTGGACTTTCCTCAGCTGGCTAGGTTTAGCGAACAAGCGACTAAAGTCCGAGTAGCTCGACAACAACACCTACCCCTCCGATTCGGTTGAAACTGTTCAACCAATCTCATCGGAGTACCTACAAACTCGTAGAGTTAAACCATACAACTTACTGTATGGTGGTGCCGGAGGTATCCATTGGATTTTCCCCAGGCTACTCTCCAGGAGAACTTGGAACTACGCACTCATATTTAGGTCAGGGATCAAAAAAAGGCATTAATGGTAGAACAACGCAATATGAATAGTTTCACAATGTATTGGTTGGACCACTTCTTGTGTCATGTTATCTAAATATTGTAAAATTGAAATTTGTTTAATGTTGTGCGATCAATGAAATTATGTCCTATTATTGGCCACTTGACGATTATGTGTGGTGACAATAGTTTCTATTTGGTCCTCAGTTCTAAAGTTCTAACCAATTCCGCTACAGGTTGGTGGCAGTATGTTTTTGTTGGAGACGCAGTTCTAACCTTAATACACTTTCCTGGTTACAGTTTGCTTCGGTTGGGGGCGTGCCTCATGTCATGTTACTGCATTGGGAGATTAATATAAATTACAAATTATTTTGCTATACCGTAAATGGACCCTATTGCAAATGTCCTCTCGAAAATACTGAGGTCACAAAATTGTTTAAAGGGACACTAAAAAAAAACAAAAGAATAAGAAGTCCTGCAGACTATGTGGAGGAGTTTTGTCCATCCAGGGGCCTCCTTCTTAACATTTGTTTTTTAATTAATATCACTACTAATGGCTTTGGCAGTTGTAGAACTCGCGGAATAGTCTTAAAACCATTTATTATTATTTATACTAAGTGATTCGAATAAAAAAATCTGAACCTTCCAAAAATTCGGATACCGGACAAGCGCTATTCAGCCCCAGCTGAAGCACAGAACTTAGTTCGCTTCGCTCGTTTTTTTATCAATAAAGGGTCGTGCCTCCTCTGATGTTTGCCTGATGTAGGCCTCATGTTGTCTGCCACTTGATTCGTATTATACAGATACCATTCAGAAGATAACCCTAAGGTGAATAGGAGAAAGATAACTGACCTGATACGAGTAAGGCGGCCACCAGTAGAAAGCACAACAGGACCATCTAGAGGACAGGAAACCGTACATCCATAAACTTGCATAGTTATAGTATTATAATCCTGCGGGCTTTAGTACCGTAGACCACATCCACACGCTTCGTCAGGTTATACAGAAGACCGAGGAGTATAACCTGCCTCTCTGCTTAGCTACGACTAAGAGAAAGCCTTCGATTCGATTGAAACATGGGCTGTACTACAGTCTCTCCAGCGGTGCCAAGTTGACTATCGCTATATCGACGTGCTGAAGTGTTTGTACGAGAACGCCACTATGTCAGTCCGACTCCAGGACCAGAACTCGAAACCTATTCCGCTGCAGCGGGGAGTCAGGCAAGGAGATGTTATCTCTCCAAAACTGTTCACCGGCGAATTTACGAATTTTCAATCTGTCGAATCTTACGGTCGCGTGACCTGTTGCGAGTTTTACATTTTTTCCCCATAACAAAAGTTCACAGCTCGTAAACAATGCCCGGTCAAGATTCTTTACAATTTGTCACAGCTCCCAAGGATGAGTAGTGATGATCGGGACCTTTGTATCTTTAGTTGCCAACACAACGAATCCTCGAATCAATGAAGGGTCCACAGCGCACTTGTGATACTTCTGATGTCGCGAGCGTCCACAGGCGACGGTGTTGCTTACCTTCACGCTAGCGATGTGCCGTTCCCGGGAAATTCCCAGGAACACAACCTGGGAATATTCCCATACAAGGGAATATACGGGAGTGTTGAAATTTATTTATTTTTATTTATTTATTTATTTAAATCAGGCAACAAGGCCCATATTACAAATACCAGACGAACATACATATCAATATAAACTTTTTTTTTAGGAGCCTATTGTGTGTCCCACTGCTGTGTAAAGGCCCCGTGATCTCCATGCGTCCCTGTTAGGTGCCTCTTCCGCCCAGTTGCTGAAGAACACATCCAAGTCATCCCGCCATCTCCGTCTAGGTCGGCCCCGTCTGCGTAGCCCGTCATGTGGCACCCACTTGGTAGCCACATAGCCCACCTGTTTAATAATTTAATAATAATTTATTTATTCTCGAAGTAAACTTATTTCTATTAACATTTTCTGTTCAGTTTGGATGCATGCGACAGACGTGGCCGGCAGAGGCGGCTCGCCCTAAGGAGCGCTGGTGCAGTGAACTCCCATAAATAATTATAACTAAATTATACTCATTAATCTCATTATTAATATTACATTACTATTTAAAATCCACTTAAAATACGACTGTACCAATACCAATAAAATAATTACCTTTACACATTACAAGATCATAGGTAGGCGCTATACCCATCATCCTACCGTATCATTTCATAGGTAACGCGCCAAGCGGAGCGCTCACGATTGCGCTCCTATGAAAGAAGACTCGGTACATTTCCTAATACGAAATCCAATAAGAGTGAAAGAGAAAGTTCGCCACAGTCCTGCGCGTGAAACGGAAGATTTTCTATGAAAAAATTGCCAAATTCGGAGCGCCGCTCACGCCACGTTGCCGGTTAATTTTGCCGCGCGACAGCGACAGTGATTGCGCGCGACGTTGCCAGTCCTATATAAACAAACACTGGTCTACTAAAATGCATGCGCGCGAATGCAAATTCGGGTATTTTCCAATTAATAATCATTTAATACGTGTTGAAATAGCCTGTACTTATCAGCTACTACATGTGAGTGTTAAAATGGATAATTATAATGTGGTGTTCATTAAAAAGTGTGCAAAAACGTTACAAATCCGGCTTGAATTGAAGGCTAAGGGACAAGGGACCTTGACCTTACGCAAACATGAACGACGAAAACCAAAACATTTACGCGTGTGTTTAAATCCGAACAATATGTGAAAACACTGTAGTGTGGTTGTAATGAGAGTAACAAACTATTTCACAGGGTATTCGCAGGGCACTAGATTCCACGTAAGTACCGAAAGTCTATACGCGAGTTCAATGACCGCGTTGACAAAAACAGGCATATTTTACGAAGGTTAACAGATTGTGTAGTATTATGTGGTGCATTTCAAATTGCTTTAAGGGTGCACGGTTGAGTCTTCGGAATCCCGGAATCTGCGAACGTCATGTACCTATTTTCATTGTTTTATTTCAAGTGAACACCCATACAATTTAGTCACGAGCCGCCTCTGGTGGCCGGCCCAGTCCCACTTGAGCCTGGCAGTTTGCGCACCCACATCAGCTATGCGTGTTTTGGAGCGCAGTGTAGTGTTTCGGACCCGATCCGTCCTTTTGACACCTAGAATACTGCGCTCCATAGCACGTTGGCAAACCATCAATTTGGACTTCTGCCTCTCAGTGAGTGACCATGTTTGCGCACCGTAGGTTAGGACAGGCAAAATACACATGTCGACGAGTTTCCGCTATAGTGACAGAGGGAGATTGCCCTTCATTAGCTCCTTCATGGACCAGTAGCTCTTCCAAGCGTTTTCGACCCGACGTTCGACTTCCTTGTCTTGTCTGTAGCTGAAAGAGACTACCTGGCCCAAGTAAATATACTCGTCGACATAATGTATGATGTGCCCATCTACCTCGACCCTACGTTTCGTGCTGTTGGTCATTACCTGAGTCTTTGACCGATTCATTTTTAGTCTAATTTGATGAAAGTCTTGTAGATGTGGGGTACCAAGCTGATCGGGCGATAGTTGCTTATTATGTCGCATTTATCGCCTTTTTTGTGCAGGAGTATGATGATGACGTTGGAGTGGAGAAGTTTTTGGGGGATTTGTCCAGTTTCTAATATATCATAAAAAAGTTTTGTTAACGGCAGTAATTGATTTCGCTTTCCGAAAACGAGTGCTTCTGTGCTGACTCCGTCAACTCCTGGGCTTTTATCAAATTTTATGGTAGACAGGGCTTTAGTAATTTCGTCGGCTGTAATGGGAGTGACGGTACCAGCAGAAACGCTATATTCCTCGGTATAAATTAGAATAAAATTGAGTGCAGATGTCCATTATTTTGTTCTGTGTTTTTGGCCATCTGTGTCGTTTATGTTGGTGATCCATGTTTTTCCTTTTGTAAGTCCATTTTTTGCAACTCTGAGTGACCTGTTATTGGTTAAAGCAAGTTTTACTCGATTAGTGTTATCGTTGCGGATATCGATTCTGATGCTACGTTTGGTTGTTTTGTCTAGTTTTCAATAGTCTGCTGAGCCTATTTGTAAACTAGTTCGTGTTTCTAATAATTGTAGGGTACGAGCTGACAAAATGGTGCGTTTTTTTTGCTTACTTTTGATTTTATTGCTTGCCGATTTAATGGCGTTGATGATGTTGTTATATTGGGTGTCTGGGTGTGTGTCAGTTTCGTCGGCACTTAAAGAACTAAATTGATTTTGCAGTTCTAAATTAAATTCATCATGTCTAGTAGTTAGTGTAGCTTTGTCCAATTTTTTAACTCGTTTTAAAAATATGCTTTTGCGATGAATCTTGAAATTGAAACTCAATTTTGTTCTAAGAGGTCTGTGGTCTGAACTGAATTTTATCTTGTTTAAAATGCCCACGTCGTTAACTATGTCTTTACTACTTGTTAGTACAAAATCGATTTCATTTTTTGTTTGCCCATCTGGTGACACCCAGGTGCAGCGACGTTGCGGTTTTTCAGGAAAAAAAACTGTTACAAACCTTCAGGCTTTGACCAAATGCGAACTGAATCAGACGAGAACCACGTACATTTCGGTTTCCCAACCCGTATGGCCCTAAGATTTGATCGCTGTCCAGTTCTTGTCTGGGACCCAACTTGGCGTTAAAATCACTGAGGACTATGTTGTAAGAACCCTGGTTCAAGAGATCATAAAAGTCTTCTACCTCATCGTCTCTGTAGGCAGATGTTGGCGCATAAACCTGTATCACCGCCAAGGTTTGCTTTGGTGTTAGCTGGAACTTGAGTACTGCAATTCGGTCGGAGTAGCTACAACATTCTATGATGTTATTCTTCCACTTTTTGGCCACCAGAAAACTTACGCCTCCCTGTCCACTGGTGGTTCCGAAGTGGTAGAATATACAAGCACTTCTTTCTACTGTTTCCTCGCCCTGTATTCTCACCTCTGACAATCCTACAATGTGGTCAGGTAACCGACCGCGAAATCGTCGGAACTTGACTCCCTTCGGCCAAAATTCTTCCTTAGTGAAGGTCGATAGATGGTCCGTTGGAACGGAATTAAAATTCACGTCATGGCGGGACTCCAACCTTACAACCCTCACGATGAATCCGGTCTTCACGCGCACATACGCCACTACTTCCTCTGCCTTCGTAGTGTAGTGCACCCGGGACACGTAAAGCTGCGTCGAAGGTGTAGCAGGACGCAGCAGGTGATTTGGTCCAGTCGGTGCGGTACCGCACAGATTCTGACAAGTAGGCTTCTTCTTTTTCACCACCTTATCGCGTCGCGACTTCTTTTGAGTCGCAACGCGACTTCGTTTGAAATATGTACGAATACAAAATATCAATGGGAATTCCCCGGCACATCACCACAGTATTACAATATATATCACCCACACAGTAAGTATGGTTTGCGAGAGTCGTAGTATAAAAAAGTTATCACATTCAGTAGCTGAACTACATAGATAGACAGATACTATAGATAGATAGCTAAATAAGTCGCGTACTTTAAAGCGGTGTTCTTACCGAAGATATCATCCCCAGAGCGAAGCTTCCGATCTCGCTGCCTCCCATTTCATAACGGGTGCTCCTCTGAGCCTCATTGGAACTCAAACAGGAGCTAGAAGAGAAATTATAGAACCTATTTAATGTCACTGCTGTCCTGCTCCTGCGTCACATTATACTACTAGTTTACTCTTATGACTAGGTATGATAATGAGCAGAAAAAAACGGATTAGCCAAGTAAAATAGGTCTAGGTCAAGGAAAAGTGCCCTTTAAACTTTGATTCCCTTGAGAGTGTCAAAATTTACTTTTTTAATACAGTTGCTCAAAAAGTGGTACTTTTTATGGCTGCGTAGCGTACGAGAAGCTCAATTTCTCGAATTAGTGCTTTTTACTTTTTAGTTCCAAACTATACTTTCAAAACGCAGTAATTTTATATTAGATTTTTTACCCGATGGCGCTGATTCCAATAGTATGTTGTCACTGTCAGTGTCATTTGTAAAGTAAGGGTTCGTTCAAAAATAACTTCGAAGCAAGCATATTTTATCGCAATGATATATTAATTTATTATTTTTTCGTAATTGTATTAAAAAACGTCGTTTACAACACGTGTGAAATGTCTTTTACCACTCGTACCGAGTCTTGCCACTCGCTTTCAGCTCGTGGCAAGATACCTCGGTACTAGTGGTAAGAAGACATTCTTTTCACACTAGTTGTAAAATGTACTATTTTGGCGGCATATTTTTTTAAACGTTTACTTAGAAGTTTGACTTTTTACAGCTTTAAGGGACTTTAGACTTGAGTATATGGTTTTAATTTCAACTCGATACCTCCACGCGTTCCCGAAACAAAGGGTCTTGACAGACAGACGACAAAGTGATCTGGGTTCCGTCTTTTCCTTTGAGGTACGGAACCCTAAAACCACAATAAACTGATTCTGAAAAAGTTATTAAAGGTTTTTTTTACGGCTCGTCCACGGCGTTTGACTTCGTTTGAAGCTGCGGGGCATCATGCGAGGGGGCGGAGCGGCTCTCGTTCATACATGTGATACTCCAGTCATTTTACGGTTTCGCCAAACATTAATTTATAATAGCCTGTGGTTTTTTTCTCCGTCATTAAATACATATTTTAAGATACTATATTTACGAATCTTAAAAACTTTCGACCCGGAAGTAGGTTTAAAAAAATACTGTCAAATAAACGCCGATTTTTAAAAATAAAAATAATAATAGTTGTTTATAATCGTCAACATACCAATATTATTGACTTTAACCTGTAAACAATGAAATCCGACATTTTTTTTACACGTAAAACCAATAAATTAACAAAATGCATGGCTTGGGTGACAGGTGCCATAAGTTGGTAGAAAAAAATTGTAATAAGTAGTACTTTGATTTGATTCTCATAAAAGTAATTGATGAACCTATTTTCCTAAAAACCGTATTGATTTTTGTTTAGAATTGCATATAAATACATTTACTCCAATTAACTATCGGTAAAAATATTTATAGAACCAAATTGTGTCTAAATTTATTTTAACTATATAGATTATTAAAGTAGTACATAAATCCTACAGAAAAAAGGTTTGTGTAAAGAATAATACGCATTTGAATAGTCCTGTTCAATTCTACAATTGAAGTTGAACTCTTTCCCTGTGTGTTAACGATCACATTCGCCCGCAGCGGCGGCACGCAACGAGTGCTTTGCCGACTTTGCATTCAAGGTCGCGCTTTCTGTGCCCCAAGATGCGAATTAGATAGATAAGTACCTACATTACCTACGCAGATTATTTGTAATATGTATATCGTCTTCGACGATGTGCTAGTAGGAAAATGCGACTATTCACGGTGTAATAATGGCGTGAGTGGGAAGCGATTAATTAAATAAACATATTTTAGCAAAAGGAAGCCGCAAAACTCAAAACAGAGACGCGGTAGACCTCGTCGGCGATGGCGTGAGTGACAACTTGGACTCCATTATAAAAGACTGGCCAGACATTGCTCAAGACCGCGATGATTGGATAAATAGGGGGGAGGCCTTTGCTCAGCAGTGGGACATAATGGGCTCGATATAATAATAATAATAATAATCATTTTAGCAAATGCATGTCAAGAATTAAGTAAATTTCTATGTTTGATGTCTCAATGTTTTATAATGATGATAAAATGTCATCATTATAAAACACTGACGACAAATTTAACAGATGATTTCCTTCTTAAAGTAGTTTAGTGTCCGTTTAGCAGAATAAGTAGTTTGTAGTACGAGATCTATCTACAAATGATTGTAGTAACGAAAGTAGTTACTTAGGTACATTATTTTTGGTATGGGTAAGAAAGAAAACTCCGCTAAAATACTACTAAGCGCACATTAAACTATACAGGGTGGAAAAATCTATGGGCCCTGAAAGAAAACCACCGTAAATCCTTAACATCAGTGGCGTGCAGTACATCAAGGCAGAAATACAATGCCTACCTTACTCAAATCTGTGATATTGTTTATTTAGTTACAATCACAATGAATACATTCGAAAATTAAAAATTTGCTTCATCTGTCAGGCCACTAGACAGTCTATATGGGGGTACGGTAGTGCCCCCGCCAAATCAAGCAAAAGAAAGAGGCACGGCTAGAGATGGGTAAGGGTGGGTAATTTCAATGCACCCGTAAACTAGTATACCTAAATAACCCAAGTTTCGAAACTCTTCCACAATAAAAAGAATATTTTGTAGAGCCAAGTCAAGCATTAACCCATTCAATGCCGACGACGCGAATTTGCGTCCCATGTATGCGTAATCGTAATACCGAGGACGCGATTTCGCGTCCTCGAGTTATTTGTTTTTTTTGCTAACTGTACTTAAATGCTGATACCAAAGTGTTACTTTATTTATGAAGGATAATATTATACTGTTGCTGGTTTTTGGATTGGGGGCATTTGTAATTTTCATAATTCTTATCTCGGATGCCGAAGACGCGAATTCACGTCCCATGTATGTGTAATCGTAATGCCGTGGACGCGATTTCACGTCCTTGAAATGGGTTAACCTAATGCCGAGGACGTGAATTCGCGTGGCGCTTTGGCTGGCGCTTTGTCGGCCGTGCTTCGGCAGCGGCCGACAAAGCGCCAGAACCATTTTTTTTACAAACACTTACATACATATTAAAAATATATATATATTATTATTATGACAGATAATATTAGGGAACAATCAAATTTCGTCCAAAATGTATAAGGCGAATCATAAATAGGGTTCTTGGCTCTCAAAAACGTTAGGATAAATTATCGTTATGGCAGACGTTATGGATTCCAATATAAGCAGAATATAGAATGTAGCCATGTTGAATGTTTCTTTCGTTTGGTGATTAAAGGAATAAGGAAATTTTAGGTAAGATAATAAATAATACCTACCTTTAAAATCTTCTGCCTATCCCCTGTCTAAAACCTCAGCGCCACTGATTTAGATTAGCTCAGTTTACACTCAGGACCACCGGACCATTGTAGATTGTGTCGTGTCACTGTCGGCCAAACGAAAAAAAGGCAAACGAAGTTTGTCGAATAGTAATTGACAAAAAAGTTTAGTGACAGGTGACCAATAAATAAACATACTTTTACCGATAATCGAACAAACTTACACAGTAAAAATAGGTACATATTTACTACACATTTTTTTTACTAACCGATAGGATCCATATAAAGGATAACGATACGTCCAGTTAACGTAAGCTTTTCACCTTAGACTTAATTTTATTTTAAAGGCTAAATGTTTATTGGATAGATGTTATCCTTAATACGGAACTAAATAATTACAACATTTTATCAAAGTATTACGATATATTCCCTACAGTAGTGAAACGCCTTTGATATCGGGCGACGCCGCCTCTCGTGTAAGTACTTACGCTGTCCCGTGCGGATGTGCCAGGTTTGTCACAAAATGGAAAATACATAAAATAAACGTTGTTATTATGAAATGATTTATTTACATGCATTGCACAGCCAATGTTTACGTGAGATTTTCCTATAAAGATTTACATTCACGATGAATATAACTAAACTGTGTTTCATTAATAAATAACTACTTTAATATCCCGCGGTATGTTTAATAGACGTAATTACTGGATTTGACCAAATGAAATTATATTTACTGAAGACGAGGCAGTATGGCCTACGGTCCCAGCCTGTCCGAATGGACGAATAAAAAATGATAAAAAAGTTAATGCCTACCTACAACTCATGCGACATCGTAATAGGTAGGTACTTGAAACGTTACGAAGTATAAACATAAGAATCATAAGTACCCCAATTGTTTGTGAGAGTTGTAGGTATATAGTTGACCCCCCGACATTCCGCGTGGTGTCGGGTTAGAATTTCACCACCACCTTTCTTCCCGAGGGTGTCGTAAAAGTCGACTAAGGGACTAGGCTTGAAGTGTGTTGTGGGCGATGGTCTAGCAACCTATCACTGCAATATCACATTTTGTCGATATTTTATACCCACATTTATGCTAAAAGTGGCACTGGAACATACGTTTCATGTGCTCTGCCAACCCCTTTTGGGAATAATGGTGTAAATGTAGGTATTTATATATAAAGTTGACGTCCTATTAAAATAACGATAGCAACAAGGGTTAGAACTTAGGCCCATGTGAACAAACCACACTAAAGTTCAACATCTCCCATAAGAACATTCACTCTATCACTCTTTCATATGAACATTCCATAGCCACTGATTAATAAAAAAAATGTGAATACACACACATAACATCCACACACATATGAACATTCCATAGCCGCTGATTAAAAAAAAATGTGAATACATACATAACTCGCTATAATATTAATAACTCTATAGGCTGTAGCTATACCCAAAGAGAACATAACCATGTTATACCTATATAAAAAAGGCAGTACCCGGAGCGCGATCCACAACTATATACGGTTAAATACGGTTTCCACAGCAATTCGACGATGTGCCATCGCAATTTCATTAATTCATTATCGAACCGACGTAGGTACTAGACTATATTATTTCCAACATAGGTTGCGGTTAGGTACCTACGTAATTAACCAAATTAGGTATACAAACTTACCTATCATCATGGTCTGTCTATGAAATCTTAAATCCTTATTTAATGTTGTTGTTGAGGTACATCCGTACAGGGAACAGTGCGCGCCATTGTACCTAATACTCGTAACATAATTCGCATTCGCTCGTCGTCGACTCGTCGTACCTGCACCGACCCGCTTGTTTCCGTAAGACTACTTTGAATTTCAATCAAAATGATCATTTGACTAAACGAATGAAATGCGGAAAGTAATGCTGGATAAGTAAAAAATTGCCTGGGAAACAAAAGTTGTAACAAGCCAAAGCTCTAATGACTGTAGCGGTAAAACTCGGACAACTGAAACATTTGAATAACATCAAATGGTAAATGAAAAAAGCGGCCAAGTGCGTGTCGGACCACGCACAATGAAGGGTTCCGTGCCTATTAAAAAGGTCGTATCGTACTGAAATCTTAAAGCACTTACGTCCTTTTCAAACCACTCTGTGGTTTGGCAGAAGAATTAATGTATTAATTGTAAGAAAGTTCTTTAAATAAACGTTTAATTATTTTATTTATTTATTTTTTCTTTAAGGAAGGCAGTTTTTTTTTAATTATATCGAAAACCTTTGAACCGATACTGTTCAAATCAATTTTCACTGAAAGAATTTAATAAGCCCTATGTATATGATTTTTTTGAGTAGTTTAATTACAAAACTATGTAGCGGCTAACAATATATACAATTATCCTCAAAATTTTATTCAAATATATCTAATAGTTCTCGAGTAAAATACCTGTGACATACGGACGGACGGACAGACAGACAGACAGACATGACGAATCCATGAGGGTTCCGTTTTTTCCATTTGGCTACGGAACCCTAAAAAGTAATGAATTGTATATTCAGAGAACTCATAAAAATATGAAAAGTCTTTGGACAAAAGATATTCGGTTAATAAATTTGAGTAATTGCAATTAGGTTACCTCATTCATCATGTAATTAGGGCTAAGGCTAGGTAAATTAAATTTAAATAGTGTTTATTTCATGAAAATGAGAGCGAGAGAATGAACTGTCTCAAGGGTTTCCCTTCAGGGCCCATAGATTTTTTCACCCTGTATATTATCTTACATATAATATTGGGCATAATAAAAATCAAATAATAAGTAAGGGTATAAATAAATCCCTCTAGTTTAGGTACTATTTTAACGAATTTTGCTCTATGACAATACAATCTACACGCCCGTGAAAGTTAAATTGCATAGGTATCTTCATCCCACACTTGTCAGTCAGTCATTGATAAATAAATAAAAATAATATTTTCATAATTTGTTTCACAACAAGTATATTAAAACTTAACTGCTATCAACAACTAATAGATCTTAGACGCGTTAGATCATGTCGCGAATCGCTGCGATTCGGGCGGTACCTATTACCTAGTACTTATGTTGTACCTATAGTACCTACGCGGTAACCGGGCGGCCAGCAGCGCTACCACGAAAATCGAATCACGAAATTCGTATATCTCTACCTCTGTCGTTCGAGTACCATAAAACATAAGTGCTGTAGAGATGGAGATATCCGAACTTCGAGATTCGATTTTCGTGGCAGCGCCGCAGCGGTGTGCCCCGCTGCAGGCAACCGGCCAATCACGTTAGCTCTGCGGCTCGCGCGCGGCATTTTTAAAGCTACTTTAACAGGTGTTTGTAAAAACATTACTTGCAACGTATTTTATACGGCGATTCGTACATTATTCAATGAAAGAGTGCTTATAATGAAAATCCCAAAACTAACTGATCAATTTGCATTTTTTTAAATTGTTAATCAGCATTTCACCCCTAAAATCTACCCTCCGTTGTTGTTTAGTGTGGGTATGCTTTCTAATATTTGTGTCCACTACATTCAACAAGGAATGTAGGAACCTACAGCCAATTATTATTTTTAGACACGGAGATATGGTAAATGAAAAAAATGTTGGAGACTAACTGAATAGAAATGTAATTTTCGGAAACATTTTTTGCCTGATTTATCATCAAAGTTATGAAGGAAATATTAATTTATCAAAACAAAGAAGAAAAAAATTGTTATTTTTTTTTACCGAATTTACAGGAATTTATAAATTTTCAATTATTTATTAAAATATCTAAATGAGTAATATTTTGCCGGATTTAGTCTCGTCGTTATTACTACAATTATAATTTATCGGTTAAGCAAAAAAAAAAGCTATTATAAATTATTTCCATTTCGCCATACTAGCGGACCGTATAATGACTGGAGTATGACACCACATTCGCCGCCGGCACCGCGTGAGGTCCCGGCCAAACCCTTTCGACTACGAATGGCATTTTAATGTAACATTTTTAACAGTAACTTTACCTAATATCATGGCCATATACACACAATCGTATAAGGAGGCCAATAAGGAGGGCTACTGGCATATTGACTTCTGTCGTAGGTAATTTCTAGCAAGATCTAGGAGTCTTTTTCGTCCTTCCTCCGTCGACAATTCAATTGTTTTTTCTGTAAAAGAAATCGTTATTTAATGTGAATAATAGAGTCATAGCTATAGTCTGGACGTTAAGATAATACCATAGATACAAAAGGTTGCTATTCACAGCAATCTTATTGGCTGAATGACCAAGTCACGAGGTTTTGTTTGTTTACATTCTTTTAAATACCTAAACGTCCAGACTATAAATCAAATCAAATCAAATCAAATCAAATTTATTTGCAGAATAAGGGTAAGTTTACATGTGTTAGTAAATACATTATTGTTTCACCTTTTCCAGCTGTTACAAACAGCAAGCAAATATGGACAAATATCATAGCATTTTTGTAATTATGGTGGCCCTTAATCACATTCAATAACATTTCAACTAATTATAATATTGAAGTTTAACACTTTTATTTTACTATAATGAAGGCACATTATACCGTATATCACTATAATTATTATAATTACAAATATATAATAAAATTTATACAAACTTAAACATCAAATTACACTTATTCGTGGTTTAGATATTCGCTGATGTTGTAAAAGCAATGATTAAGGAGCCAAGTTCTAAGAGCTTGTTTGAACTTGTTGCCCTCAAGTTCCTTTATTTCCATCGGCAACTATTGTAAATCGTAATGCTCATGTTATAGGCATTTCTTTTATACATGTCAGTCGTACAGCGTGGATGGAACAAAAGATCTTTATTTTGCGTCCTTGGATAATTATAAAACATTTCGGAACGCTTTATGAAATAATTTTGGAAGGTTTTGGAAAAACAGCACATTTTCAATATGTACAATACCCGGCAAACAACTTGAGCAAATGACCTTGCCTGCGAAAAGGCGAATTGTACCTGCGAGCTGCCCCCCCACTTCGTCCCGCATGTTCAAGTTGTTTGACGGGAACTGTACATGCATGCTAAGGGTAATATGTTAAGTTGTTTGAATAGGGGCTTACAACTGCTACCTAGTCTAGCAATAACTATTGCACGAACACATTTCTTTTGTAATTTGAAAACCGTTTCAACGTCTACTGAATTACCCCATAGGATGAGGCCATAGCCAAGAATGGATGCCACATGACCATGGTAAGCTGTAAGGGCCGAGTGCTGTAAGAGACGACACGCACTGTCTCAGTTTTTTTAGCGCAAATATGAACCGATCTAATCTAGAGCATAACGAGTTAATCTGTTCTTTCCAATTCAAGTGAGAGTCAATATGTAAACCTAAGAATATAATTGTTTTTGTTTCCTGTAGCGCTATGTTATTAATACTGATATGGAGTTGGGGGAACTGATCTATATGATTGAAATTGCATATACTGAGTTTTATTCAGATTTATGGGAAGGTGGTTCTTATGTATCCAGTTATTCATATCTGATAAGGCTTCATTAATGTCAGACTCATATGTGCACTGATTTTCTCCCTGAACTATTATAGTGGTATCATCTGCAAAGAGTATGGTTTTGGGCTTCATGGCCTTAGGAAGATCATTTATAAAAACTAAAAATAGCAATGGACCTAAAATAAGCTTGGAACTGTCGGTTGGTTTTTTTTTAAATCACATATTAAGGAGCTTAGTCGTTTAACGATTATGTCGCTTGTCGGTAGGTTGTACCGAACCGTACCATGTCAGTTAGGTACCGAGGTTCTACATTTCATGGAGTCGCTGCATACCTAAAACTATTTTCCAAGTAAAAGACTAAAACTATGATTTATATTAGTACAAGCTTTTGCGATTCGCTTTGACTTCCTTTTGTTTTAATATTTACTAGCGACCCGCCCCTGCTTCGCACGGGTAGGTACTGTACTATGTATTAAAAAATACAGCATCAAAATCCGTTGCGTAGTTTTAAAGATCTAAGCATACATAGGGACAGACAGTGGAAAGCGACTTTGTTTTATACTACGTATGTAGTGATACGTACGTACCACCTACGACACCTTGAGTCACGAATGAATAGTTAAATACATGAATACTAATAAATGTCATTCATTTATTAATCTAGCGTAACCTGTGGTAACCTATTCATAATATAATATTCATTACATATGTTCGATTAGTGCTACAGTAGCCTAGTGGTTCAGGCATGCGGCTGTCAAGCGGCGGTCGTGGGTTCTAATCCCGGCTCGTACCAATGAGTTTAATTTTTCTGAACTTATTACACAATATTTACCGTTAGCTTTTCGGTGAAGGATGACGTCGTGAGGAAACCGGTCTAGTTCCAATAAGGTCTAGTTTTCCCTCTGAGTTGGAAGGTCAGATGGCAGTCGCTTTCATAAATAAGAAAAAAGGAGAGGAGTTATATAACTCCTCTCCTTTTTTGTTTATTTTTTTCATGCTACGGGTCAAATTGATTCGTGTTGCCTAAAGATCAATGTTTCCGATTTTCATGCTTTAAACACCATTTGGGTAAGGCCGTTATTTCTTGTTCCTGAGTAAGCAGTTTAAAACGTCTTCTTTTTAATCACTTCCAGTGTGTTACGAATATTAGTAATCCATTTACATGGCTCATTGGCATAACACACTGGAATTGATTAAAATGTAGACGTTTTAAACTGCTTCATCAGGAACAGGAAATAACGGCCTTACCCATTTGCAGCATTATACTGAATTTCGGGGTCACTTCGGGGTGTACCGCTAGGACTACACGTCCACCCGCCCCGCTCCCGCCCCGCTCCCGCCCCGCTCCCGCCGCTACATACCGTTGAGGCATTTCACACACTGGTGCAGCCTGGCCGCGGCGGTCAATAATAAACTTGTCACTAGCCGTCAAATTTACTATTGACCGCCACCGCAGGCCGCGTCTGTGTGATTTGGGCCTTAATCGTCACATCAATGATTGTAAAAGTTTTTGGCGGAAAAGGAAAAAAAAAGATAAATAAAAATATGACTTTACTGATGGTGAAGGGAGTGGCCCCTAGTTTGTTTATAAACAACTGGGGTGGTGTTTGGTTTTAGAAGCACTGCACAACACATACTCAATCGATAAATACTGTTCTTAGACCGGGGAGTACGGAACCTGCTCGCATTGTCGCTGCGCTGTGTCGTGTGACTCTATGATAAAAATGGCTATTTATAGACTGGGTGTTTACAACTTTTAGGCCGGTAGTTCTCGGAATGTGTTGAGGCACGGACGTAGCCAAGGGGCCCCCGTTTGGGAGTACTCATCCCATTAAATTTAACTCATATTTTTGTCGATTCATTTTATTGAAACCCCTCCGTTATTAAATCTTGGCTACGCCCGTGGGTTGACGTGATATATTCTACTATTCTTTAGACGTATTTCTTTCGGTGGGGTCCGTGTTTTTAAGAGTGGTCGGGGTTCCATGGGAAGGGAATTTAGTATGGGATTGTTTTCAGGCTGCTTGTTTCAAATTACTGTACGACCGAGTGTTCTTGCATAAATTAATTAATAACCAAATAAGTTTGCTAGAAAAACAAAATATGACTAATCTTTCTGTGCCATGTCTTCATATTCTAAATAGTCGTAGAGTTCATACACAGACTTTTAGTGTACCACCAGCACGAACAATTGTTAAACGAGAAGCACTATTTACCAGGCTACTCACTAATTACAATGATATCGCCAATGATGCAAGCTTAGACATATAAATATCACGACAACTTACGAACTCAGATAGGAAAGCTAGTCAAATACATCACACCCAAAATAACAAGTGATAAGTATTTGGTTGTTTTTTTTTCAATTCTATCCGTTGAATATATATAACAAAAATAAGGGTTGGGCTCATTCCATCTAAATTTCATTTTACCTCTTTTTCAATAGTCCGAGATCTCAAAAGGCCTTAGTGTCAAAATACCTAAATTACAGAACACCTAACTTTTTTTTTTTCATAATACCTTGTTCGCAATATGGCTAGATTTTAGATATATCTAATTTTCATAATGGGCAAACTTCACAATACCATAGTCGCAAAACATACTATGTTCAAAACAACCAAGTACCAGAATACCTACATTTCAAAAAGACTAGTTAACCATCATGTATACTTTGCTTTACTTATCTTCTTGTTACTGTAGCTAGCTCCATAGACTGCAAAAATTTAGGCATTTTGAAACTATGACATTTTGATGTTCTGGAGTTTTCAGCTTAGGTTCTTTTAAAAATTTGTCGTATCTGTGATTCGGTATTTGAAATAAATGTACATTTTAATATTTAGGTATTATGGTCATGAGACGTTTTAGTTCAAAGTTATTATGAAATTTGTTCATTGTAGCAATTAAGACAATTGGATATTTAGGTAATATGAACCTAAGGAAATTTGAACTTTAGTGTAATTAGTGTATTAGGCGTTATGGAAATTAGGTGGAATGAGCCCAACCCAAAAATAATTAACCCTTTGACCGCTTTTACTTTCGTTTCAAAATGTGACGTACACGCCACCATCTTGACAGTTAAAGAGCGAATATGAAACTTATCCGACAGTAAGAAAATTGTTTTGACAGTGTCCGCCATAACCACTTTGAAGGTTGTTGGCGTGGTGGGCACGTCAGCACTCGACCACTTTAGTGGCTCTCGGCGTTCAAAGGGTTAAAAAATAATCATTTCTAACAAAGTATGGATCAAGCTGTCCGAAATAAATATTTTTGATTTGATTTGATTTGATAATCCAATTGTAGCGTTAGTATTATAGCGTTAATATTTTATTTATTTAAACTGTTTCTACCACTGTACTTCACTGAATTGGTAAAACTATGCATGACTACTGCCCGTTCCCTCTCATACATGAGAGGAGGCCTGTTCCCAGCAGTGGGACGTATATAGGCTGATGATGTGATGTGTGTGTGTGTGTGTGATGCATGAAATGTAATCATCTTAATAATATGATAATGATGACTTCATTTATAATTGGGGCACATGAAATCCCAAATAATAATTGTGGTACAGATAAATATATATACTCAGCTTATGTACCTACTCTGTTGGTGCCACGTATAATAGAAAAAAAAATTGAAGCGGGATTGGTGCGGTAAGCGCGTAAAAAGTATGAGCTGTAAGGCGGGAAACGCAACTATAAATAAATAAAAATAAATAAAATCCGTTTAATTCAGACCAGAACATCTATATTGTGTTAGTTATAAAGGTACTTACATACTATGTTAGCAACTATGTTAACTATGTTTATTACCCGACTGTCAAAGGAGAGGAGAGTTATTATGACTGTTATGACTTACTGACAGCGAAGTGGGTGATCTGTAGTTCTAATGGTCAACAGGGTGGTTTTTGGTTTTTAGAAACACTGCACAAGACTCCCGTAACCAGTAAACCACTCGATCACTGTTTCGAGAACGATGCGTACTGAGCCTTTGAGCCTCGCAAATAAATGGCGCCTTGTATGAATGACATGTGTGAGTATAGCAGAATCGGGAATTATTATGAATCATCGACCTCCTAATCGTTGTTTGATGACGTAACTAGGCACGAGTAGTAGGTACTCGCATCGTAACGTCGCCGACATTGGGAGAGGCCACGCGGGATACAGCTATTTATAGACTACTAGCGGCCGCCTGCGACTTCGTCCGCGTATATTTTTGATGATAAATAAATAAATAAATAAATATAAGGGGACAATCATACACAAATCGACCTAGTCCCATAGTAAGCTCAGTAAGGTTTGTGTTATGGGTACTAGACGACGATATATATAATAGACATAAATACTTAAATACGTTTTTTTTTTTTTTCATTTAAAAACCTACAAATACTTACTAACCTGCAAGTTTTACATTATAAATATTGAGTTAATGTTATTCAACCAGGGATAAATACGTAGAAAACATCCATGACTCAGAAACAAATATTCATGCTCGTCACACAAATTTTGCAAACAAATGATGACATATATATTATAAAATAGGTAAGAGAATGTTATTCTTAGTTAAAATGGTCTAGTTATAGACTATTTATAGATCATCATCATCATCATCATCATCATCATCATATCAGCCGAAAGACGTCACTGCTGGACATAGGCCTCCCCCAAAGAGTGCCAAAGTGACCGGTCCTGCGCCACCCGCATCCAGCGGACTCCCGCAACCAGGTCATCAGTCCACCTTGTCGGGGGTCTACCCACGCCGCGCCTTCCGGTACGTGGTCGCCACTCGAGAACCTTTCCGCCCCAACGACCATCGGTTCTACGTGCTGTGCCCCGCCCACTGCCACTTAAGTTTAGCGATCCGAAGGGCTATATCGGTTACCTTGGTTCTGCTGCGGATAGCCTCATGAATGAACATGGATAAGACGAAGATCATGTCAAATGCACATGTCGTACCAACTCCCATTACAATCGGACACTTTACGCTCGAAGTTGTAGACGATTATGTATACCTAGGACAGACTATCCAGTTAGGTAGGTCCAACTCACTCATTTAAATGACGAAAGTACCCACTAAAAATATTTTATTAATTAATATTTTACGTAGCTGGTTTTCTCTAGGGAAAAAAGTTGCGTCCTCGCTTCCTCACCTCGCAACTCATCGGTGTATTATTTTTCCACAAGGATATTATTGTCAATAGGAATAAGTAATAATAAATTATTTATTTCGAAGGAGAAACGGTAGCCTCGTGGTTCAGGCGTGTGGCTGTCAAGCAGCTGTCGTGGGTTCGAATCCCGGCTCGTAACAATGAGTTTTTCAGAACTTGTGTACGGAATCGTTAGCTTTTCGGTGAAGGAAAACATCGTGAGGAAACCGGTCTAACCCAACCAGGTCTACTTTTCCCTCTGAGTTGGAAAGTCAGACAGCAAATCTTGGGATTAGGTGTCAAAGGGGACCCCGGGATCCTTTAGGGCACAACCGGGAATAACGATAGGAGGATGATGAAATAGTTTGTTTCGGAAAAAAATACAAAAGCTTTTACATTTTATTATACAGTGGAATTACATCATCTGGTCATTACGTGAGGCTGATTCTTGTCATGGTTATTAACATTCACTGCAAGAAAAGTATTTTTCTCCAATAAGCTCGGAAATGTTTGCCTTACTGTAGCAAAAATAGCACGCGAAGTTCCTCGTTACTTCAGAACGCAAATTTAAAAAGTTAAAAGTCATTACTGTACAGTTTTAGCGGCCAGGAAAATGGATGAAATTCCTTTACTGTATACTTTTTTACCTTTTAACTATATGCTTTGACTAAGACAAATCACTTCAAACAGCCAAGTGCTCGTACGTTTAAGGACCTTGCAATTTGTCACTACAACTTGGTATAGTTAGACCGGTTAGTAGTGTATGCATACGTGGCTGTCTCTTTCCAACTATTACATGTTGCTGTGGCAAATTACGCCCCTTTCAAGGCTGCTTAAAGTTTTCTCGAGTATACTTTCGAATGTGATAGAAGAGACGTTTTTAAAAATGTCTCAAATAGTTTTCCATGAAGAAATAAAAATATTTATCGAAATAAAACTAACAACGAACTGGAATGCATTTCGATTGCAATCTCGTTTAATCTTAATTCATTTTAATTGCATAAAACATTTAAAATTTTGACCGATTCTAATGGTTCATATTTTTTTATGCATGCTAATTCAAACTGGCACTACGAGTCATGCCGATGCCGTGTAGGTACATACTTTAAAAAAATAAGTTGGGCGGGAACTTGATAGGTTATTGATATACCGCTCGCTTTTTTAAGATTATTGAAAATATTATTTGATTTCCTCCCTTTTTTTTTGGTGAAAAGCACTATATCGGCCTTGGCGGGAACGGCAATTCGTGGATTCGTCTCTATTGTCGGATTCAGCTTTGCTTCATCCGACAAAATCAACTCATCCACGAATTGCTACTTCCCGACCGCTGCAATAATGTACTATTCCGAAAAACCTTCCCTAATCACTGAACCCCAGGAGGCCAGGAAATATTAATTGGTACAAGATTGAGCGCTCGATCCAAAGAGTAAAATAAGTATATTTATGTAAAGAGTGGCAACACAATGAAATTACTGGTCCCACAGCCGCCTAGTAGCCAGTGGCCTAAACTAATCTGACGCACGCATGCGCGCAGCGTGCACGCTTCACATACACACTAACGCACACATGCATATTTACGCACCACGCACACACGTATACAAAAGTTTTATTCTCTATTTTGACTTTGAAGCCTACTAGTCACATTGTAGGCAAAGTTAGGAAGAAAAAGTTTCTAAAACATGATAGAAATCACATTTTTGTTAAGTAGGTACGCTTCTTTTCATACTTTTCTAGTCATATTGTAACTATGAAATGGATCTAAAAAGTGAAACATGCAACACTCATAGAAGTATTTATATAACTTAACAAAATCACGAAACAAGGTCGAGATTAGCTACAAAACTTTAGATTAAATCTTCTGCAGATTGAACAAATCCACGTACAGCCGATCTACACTGCACTGCATATTACTCAACCTCAAACTATTTACTGCACACATATTACCTATTATTTTTACAGTGACTAAAACTAGTTCACAATGTATTAACGCTATTCGCGATTTTATTTAAATGTTTTTTACGAGAAAATGTGTTTTCATTCAATGTTTTTATTAGACAATACATTGACATTTATTTACTGACCGACACCAACTGACACTTATGTTTCATCTAAAACCACAACGGCCGATCAACAAACACAATTCCCTATTAATGAGATATTTGTTCATGAACAGTTAAATAAAATGGAATTCTATCTCAAAACATAAAAATATATTTAAAATACCAAATTTATTGTCGTTGGTCTATGGTACTGCTACTGACATCTGTTTCCATTTTCTGTCATCAACATAAAACACAGCGGTCCGCTTCGTCAGAGATGTCACTACTTTCCATACTTTCAATCGGCGTGTCGCCTCTTTTCTAAGTTTCCAGCCCCTGGCTCGATCTACATTTGTATGCAAAACAGCGCGGCCATTCCGATCCAGGAATTGAGCGCTGTCCTAGAATTATTTTTGTTTGCACTGTTTTTTGTAATTAAATTTTTGTGTATTTCGCTTCGCTGTTATAATGTTTCATAAAGCCTAGTCAGCGGCGTGTTTTGTGTGTATTGCCATGAAATGTTTGCAACAAAATTACAGATTATTTTTAGGTATAGGGAACTTCATAGTTGGGATACTACCAACTAGGTTTTAGGATAAGTCAAAAAAATGTACATAAGTAATTCATGTTTTCTTAATTTCAAGTTAAGAAAGTACCTCGAAGCATTAAGGGTTACGTAAAGTGTGTGAATCACGTAAAATAACTGGCGGTACGGTACTATTTGCCGAGTTCGGATTCGTACTTCGCCGATTTTTCATGTTTTATTTTTTCTTTAAATGACGTATCAGTAGTGGTGCACTTCTGAGAAACAGCATTTAACACTTTACCTACGGGTGTCAACTAGTTCGTAGGTGTCGTGTATGGGTGATAGAGAATCAAATATATTTTTAACACTTTCACTGCCAGGCACTCCCGTAGCAGGGCGCTTTACGCCGTAGACACTTTCCACTACATAAGAGGAAATCCACGGGATAAAATCATTTTTATTGTCAGAAATGTATATACATTATGGTTAGATAGCGTCAGGGAACAAAAAATATTGTAAAGGTAGGTACAATGAAATTTAGGTCCTAAGTTTGATTTATTGAAGCTATAAATCAATTCATAACTCAATAAAGTTCATAACTATGAAAGGGTTAGCTTTAGTGAGTAAATTGCGGCGTCGGGAGGGTTTCTTCAGACCCCTTAAATAGTTTACTAAATCAATTAAGCTTGTACAAGCACTTGTAAAAGCACTCTGGCACTTACAAAGGTAAGAGGCTTATGACCAGCAGTGGAGTTAAGGCGTATGTCACGGATGTCACGGTGGGGTGAGGTCACCTCAACTTTAATAAATTACCGTAACTGATGGCCCGGTAAAGGTCGCGGGAGTCCGCTGGGTGCGGGTGGCGCAGGACCGGTAATGTGGCACTCTTTGGGGAGGCCTATGGCCAGGGTCCGTATCATGGGTGGCATTATCGCGTGTTAAGGCCGACCGGTGGACGCCTTTCGGTTGATATGATGATAATGTTCTTAAACAACAAAATAAAAATAGTAAATCGAGTGTTTATTTATAGTTTAATTGATTGATACTTGAATCGATTTATACAAAAAAGTATAAAAACTAATAAGGCTTTAAATTCGTCACTGCTTCTGAAGCTGAACTAGAAGTTATATCATGTCAGAGCCTACGAGAACAGAATCAAAATACATAAACTGTTCATCGAGCGAATGCGATACAATTTTGAGGGTAATACTTACATCATTGCATTGAAGGAGCGAGCGAAGCGAAATAAGTTCTCCGTTTCGACTTGGGCAAACATTCTTTCGCATGTCCGACTACTCTCCTCCTCAGGTCCCATTTCTTAACCAATCCTCATGAAATTTTATGAGCAGGTTCGATAACATTAAGATTTTTATGTCGATACAGGATCAGGAAACTGAAACAAAAGAACTATGTTAGACTCAATTAATTTTTGTTTTTAAGCAGTAACCCTGCTAACGAAAATTATAAATTTTAAATGAAAGGAAAAATTTGATTTTTGTTTTTAAGCGTTACTGCTTAAAAACAAAAATTAATTTAGTATGGGGTGGCGCGTCGTTACTGACGATTTCTCAATATAATTTGGAACGTTGGTGCCGTTAAGAAGCCTAAGTCTTGTGGTAGATGTCGCTACACGCCGCCCTAAGGCGTTGTATGAAGGAACTGATTGAAGGATTTGGTGCCCGAACCGGATTGTTCCGATAGCTCAGTTGGTTAGTAGCGACGGGCCATGAATGCCTGTGGTCGCCGGTTTGAATCTGGCTCGGAGCATTAAATTTTTCAATTTTTGCTTTCGTTTAAAATTTATGTTAGACTCTCCAGTTCTACAGATCAAAGAGCCAAAAGACATAAGTTGGTGCGACCCGCCCTTAGGATCAGTTGCCTCAAATTAATTGGAAACTTTCGTTAAAATCTGACTGTATGGGGAAGTTTGACGGTTTTTAAAAAAGTTTACTGGCACCGCATTTAAAGTTTACCGGCCGGGAAGTAACCTGTCCTTAAGAGAGCTCGACTCTCGAAACAAACCTAGTATGATTCCCTTTTGAAAACGGCACGCTGGAATAACATGAAACTAAGTTTACACTACATAAATTCAGTAGGCAAAACTTCTTGCAAAGTCAAAGTCAAAATATTTATTTATTTGCTAAATATAGGGAGAAGTGGCACGAAGGAGCCAGGTAATGAAAGAGCAACTTTCATTAATTTGGTAGTTTAAGAACGGATTTGGCTGGTAACTTTATTTTTAAGAAGCAACACTGATTTCCTGTCACCCACAAACATTTGACAGTTCGCCGAAACCAACGGACGGCGGCACATCAAGTCAAAGTTTTTGGTACTAAAAAGTAAGTATTTTGCTTCATTGAAGTCGTTTTTTAATATTTTATTGTAAACAGATATAGGTAAATGGCTTTTAGATTGAGTTTGTGCATATATTTGACCTTGCAGCTGCGTAAACACAGCTGCAAAAGTGTTGATAAAATTGTTATTTTGAAGGTTATATTTTTTTAAAGAATAAGTTATGAAAGAGCCGGGTGAATGGGCCATAAAAGAGCTGGCTCTTTCATAACTCTGCTTTTGAATTTTGTAAATAATAGTAAACATGCGTTTTTCTTTATATATTATTAAATTATTTGCTTCAGATATTGCATTATGAAAAAGCCTGTTTCAAAACGAAAAAGTTCCGAAAAATCGGTAACAAACTCCAAAACAAATAAAATAGTGATAATTGCGTAGTTTGCAGCAAACCATATGAAAACAGTGATCAAGATTGGTTTCTGTGCAAAAGGGCATTGGGTAACCTTGTATGAGAAAAATTGTCTTTTTTTTGCAGCGGCCACGGATGTTTGTGTAAAAATCTTTTAGAGGGCCTTTTAATACGCATATATATATATATATAAATAAACGCGTTAAACAATATCGGAGCCGAGATGTTATAGTTTGGTTTATAAGTTTAATAACTTTTCAATATGACCTGCGGAAATATGTATTGCAAATATCTCGGCTCCGATGCATTTTAGAGTATTACATTTCATAACAAAATATGTTTGATTCAAATAGATCTATCATAATATACCAGTTAAACGAGTGGCCGCTCATTTAAAAAAATAATGACAACACATTTACCCAAACCCCTTTGTTCTGATTGGGCTCCTGCATCCTGTGGCATTAAGGGGAAATTAAATTTCTTTTGCAAAACCTGTTTCTAATTTTAAGAAAATTTCATAAGGATAATCTAGTTCCAAAAAGTCTGAATCTTAAACATAAGCAAATAGAGAAGAAGGTTAATGTGAGCAATATTTTTTTTAAGTTCTTAAAGGTTTAACGATGTTGTTTTTGATAGATTTTTGTTAATAATAAATAAACCGCCTCTGATATGTTAAGATTATATACTTAGGTAATAGGTTTGACTGTATAATATGTTAAGATTAAAGCATTTGATGGAATGACTGATATAATTAAAAAACTCTTATAAATGACATTCATTTCTAAAATAATTTGTTACAATTGTCTTTTTGATTCTTTTTAATATTACAATTGTTATTATTTTGCATAATTTTCACAATTACACTTTATAATACAGACTGGCTCTTTCATTACTTTTAGCAGCTCTTTCAATACTGACATGTTATGAAAGAGCCAAAAGACACATTTTTTTAAAATGATTATTACATTTTTTTTTAGGGTGTACATGGTTTTTTTGTATGAAATTACCTACTTTAATAAA
Organism: Epinotia demarniana; assembly: GCA_945867215.1. Taxonomy (NCBI): domain Eukaryota; kingdom Metazoa; phylum Arthropoda; class Insecta; order Lepidoptera; family Tortricidae; genus Epinotia; species Epinotia demarniana. The sequence continues at coordinate 15,461,376 of OX244281.1, forward strand.
TAAATAATCATTCAAGAAGAAAAAAACATAATATCTTTCATAAAAAGTATATTTTTTTGATCCATTTAGTAAACTGGCTCTTTCATGCCACCTCTCCCTACTAGGTTATACAGATATTACATAATGCAGCTTGGTATCACTATGTCTTACCCGGAGGTGTAACAAAATATAGAACGAGTAGGCTTAAATTAATATTATATCACAGTTTTCATGCATCGTGCTTTTCCTAATACATAAAATAACACAATTAGTGCGAATTTAACAAATCCCCCATACAGTCTTTTCTATATTCGTCAATTGAATAATATGCTTTTTCCACTAGAAGGGCAAACTGTTTCTTTTTGAACGGCATCAGATCTTCAGCATATAAAATGTACTTGGCAACTTATTGAAGATTCTTGATGCTATCCCAAGAATCCATCTTTAGATGATTTCTAGCACAAAAAACTAGTTAACGACCTAAATATGGCGGATAACATTGTGTTAACAAAGTTTCATGTTAATCCAGCACATCATCATCCTTCATCATCCTCCTAGCGTTATTCCCGTTAATGCCCCTAAAGGAGCCCGGGGTCCGCTTTGACACCTAATCCCAAGATTTGGCATAGGCACTAGTTTTACGAAAGCGACTGACATCTGACCAATAAGGTCTAGTTTTCCCTGTAGGTTGGAACTACAGGGAAAACTAGACCTTATTGGGATTAGACCGGTTTCCTCACGATGTTTTCCTTCACCGAAAAGCTAACGGTAAATATTCCGTAATCAAGTTCCGAAAAACTCATTGGTATGAGCCGGGATTCGAACCCACGCCCGCCGCTTGACAGCCGCATGCCTGAACCACTTGGTTACCGTAGCTCATGCTATTCCAGCAGGCCGTTTTTAAATAATATGGCACATTTGTGTGGGGAGCCGATTTTTGTCTCTTTTGTGTTTCTTAGAAAGTCGACTACTAAATCCGTACCTATAGGAACTCCACAAAAACAAGTCGCAAGTCGGAGTCCAACGTAATCAAGACAAAGGGCAACACAAACAGACGCCTCGCGGAACTTGTTGCAAAATATTTGCACAAAAAATCACACTGAATATAATTTCACTTATTGTTCCTTTGTGGGACAAAGAGTAGGGAGGTATAGATAGTAACTTCGTAATTTACGGTCAAAGTAAATGAGAAAAAAATCCTCATGAGCTTTGAAGTATTTGAACCTGGGTCCTTTGGGTTCTCTGCATTGCTCTAAGCTATCGTTGGTACCTCTCGTGTTGAGTAACTTTTCAATCACTTGATTATTCTAAATACAAAAAGACTCGTAGCGACATCTACCGCGAAGTTAATATTACTATATCGAGCCTTGTTTAGCTTGTTTATAAAATAGTGTCTCTGTGAGCTGATGACCGCACAAATCTTTTTATACAACGACGGTGGCAAACAAGCGTACGGCCCGCCTGATGGTAAGCGGACACCGTAGCCTATAGACGCATACAACTCCAAAGGAGTAACATGAGCGTTGCCAACCCTTGATATGTTTGAGGACTCGCCGTGTTGACAGCTGAAGGAACAAATTCCCTCGATCTCAACACAACGCATCCTCGGGAGCTCTGGCGACCTTGTTCACCTCCAGGAACGCAACGGAGCATGTAGTAGTGTTATTATGGCTGTGGTCTTTTGCAAGGCGGAGGTAGTTCCCTAGTTGGGCTGATTTTTCGAGAATCCGTTGAGTTAAACAACCTGTATATGAGAACAGCCTGACTTCCGTCGGATGTCGGACCGACTTACAAAAGCATTTTTGCCCAAGCTGATACGAAGAGCTTCGTTCGTTCCGCCCGTTCGACAGTAAAAGTCAAAAATAGGAGTAGAAATAATAAATATTTGCCGACAGTCTTACATAAATGGACCTACAAATGAAGCATAACTTGCACGATGGGTATTAGAGGACACGACGACTGCACACTTATACTGATAAATGATTTCTTAAATATATTTATTTTATTTTATTTTTTTATGTTATAGGAGGCAAACGAGCAGACGGATCACCTGATGGTAAGTGATTACCGCCGCCCATGGACACCTGCAACACCAGAGGTGTTGTGAGCATAGAAAACATCCGTGACTCAGGTGAGTCGTGCTCATTAGACAAATAAATGCCCTTACCGGGGTTTGAATCTGACACCTCTTGCTTAATAGACAGGGTCAATAGTCACTATCAAGAAGACTAAAGGCTCGGCCAAGATTTCGCATGACTTGCGGCTGCGACCTCGATGTGCGGCGGACATTTCGATTGTACTTAACAAATGCACAGTGCCGTCTCTGTGCATTTTTTAGAATGGTCGCCGCTCATCGTGGTTGCCGCCGCTAGTCACGCAAAGTCGTGGCCGTATAGTGGTTGTCCAACTGGCCCCTCTGTCGCAGCCAGCCCGCTTGCTCTGTGCGCTCTCGGACAAAAGTTGTATCTCTAACGAGGGCCGAGTTACCAAGGGTTGTTTGTACAAAAACGGCTTGATTTCGGCAAAATCCTCGTCCCTGTTCCGTTCCGTTTCATCACGCCGCCGCCATTTTGGATATTAATACACTTTCACCCGGAATCCGGCCGGCGCCTACGCCGTAGTCTGTTTCCGCTACGTACGAGGAAAACCACGCGATCGGCTACGAGCGTAGCGCGTAGCGATTCTAGGCAAATAATGTTTTAAGGTTGCACTTCGATGGAGGTGCATTTTAATGTATACTAGCGGCACCGATCACAGAAGAAGCTAAACTAATACATTTTATTTGTATTAAAATCAAGTTCTAGTTCAAGTTATTTGTTGTACAAGGTCTAGGTCTACGCTAGAAAACGTTCTGCTTCTAGACTATAAGGTGCGTTTGTGATGAGACTTAACTCACTCTATCACTTCTTCTGGCCCCTATTTCACCAACTTGACAATTGTCACTCGACACTAACAATTCGCAATACATTGATTGTTCTAGAAGTAAAGGTGGTTGCTAGATTACTTGTGGGATCAGCAATGTACGGAGAATTGTCGTTGTCAGGTGACAATTGTCAAGTTGGTGTAATAAGGGCATTATATCTCTTGCGATAAAGAGGGCGACACACGGATAAACGAAGATGGCGTTTCGTGGTAGCTCTATGTTTTACAGAAGAGATAGATTTACTTACCAACTTTTAACATCAAATGGTACACTCAGCTAACGTTGCCATAGAGAAAGAATGACTATAGAGGGGCTCACTACAGACACCTGAGTAACAGAGGTGTAAACTGTAAGCATAAGTGAGAACGAGATACAATGTCGTATGTCGTATCTCCAGTATGTTTGTCACCTGAATATCAGAAATCAAATGAAACTAGCATCACGACTAAAGAATATAGGACATCAGATGTCAAGGATGTATGTCTTCTGATACCTCTCAACTGAGTCAGGTTAATTTGCCTCCTTTTTGAGGACACCTTTTCTTTAGGACTCCTATGGAATTCCCTATCCATGAACATAGCCAATACAACTTCTTGAACGCCCGGTTAAGCAAACCTAATTAACACTGGCGCCGAATCGGCAATTAAACCTCTTAACTAAACATAAACGTATTTGCATAAGCGTAATCACCCCCAAGGCGAGGTATCAGCAAATATGACGAACAAACATAATGTAGTTAGCTGGCTGACTTGATTGGGTTACGCGAGAGGGGTGAAGGAAAAGATAGTGCACTTTCTCATGAAATCTCATTCTCGCACATGTGTGAGAATATTGGCCGAAATCCATTCCCGCACGGCCGGTTCCCGGCCCGCCCCGCCGTACGGGCATGGAGGGCTTCCCGTGTTCATGTTGACCCATATGATGCGTTGTAAAATGTTGTATGATACACGAGTTGGATATTACCTATTGCACTCCCTCGCCATCGTGTTTTTGGTCATCGTCACTCGTTGGGAATAACCTATTTTCCGCAATTGTATAATAAATAACTATTACAGTACATATTATATGGTGCTGCTTTCCCGCACTAGTGCGGAAAAGAGCACTTTCCGTACATATGTCAAAACTTTAAAGAGCCATGTACAGTAAATTTTGTACGATACACGTGCGAATAGATAATTCGCAACTCGTGTCGATTTAAAACCCTCCCTTCGGTCGTGTTTTAATTTATCACCATTCGTTGCGAGTTTCCTGTTTTCGGCACTTGTATCGTAATACTACATTACGTTAGTAGGGCGGTGAATTCGTGAATGCCCCAGGTCGCAGGTGTTTGTGGCCCGAACCGAAGGTGAGGGCCATAAATATCCGCTCTGGGGCTTTACGAATTACCGCCCGTGTTGCGTACAAAATTTTACGTCTTCACCAGGCCACAATTAGAGTTTTCCCGCACTCGCATTATGGCCAGGTGTAACGTAAATAAGTATTACGACACACCTAACCATTAAGTTGCAAATCGAACTTCCTGGCCTGGTGCAATTTTGTAGTCGGTCACCACGCGTGGTAAGAAAAAAGCCGATGATCGGGTATGTGACGCCCTCGTTGTTGTAGTTTAGGTGTCAAATACTTGATATTTAAGACATTCCTTGTACGTATTACCGATCATATGAGTAATTAAGTTATTATTGATGAAGAAATATATTCATGTATTGTTGGCTCATTTTGTTTTCCCTTCAATATAGATTATAGAGGTATGTCCTAATCCCGTTAACTTTGTACTATCTTATTTCTGCCACTTCTGTGACGACCTATAAATTATAGATCGGGAGCTGTCACGTTAACATCAATAATCATATGTCATGATGATGTGGATCCTTAACGAAACTATCTGCAAACGATACAGGCAAACCCGCGGAATAATATTTAGCCTATGTCCTCCTATAAATATCCATCCAAAAAGTCCATTAAGTATAGGTACATGTAACCATTGCAGAGAAATTTGATAAGCCTTTTCAGATTTTTTGGTTACCTAGTAATAGTGCACACGGGATGCCCGCAAATATTAATGTAATTATTTTATATTTATTGAATGTTTCATTATTAATGGTCTATTAACAAAATCATTTTGCAATATTTTATGCAAGTGTGCCTACTAACGAAGATAAGGATTTTAATGTTAACGAAGGATTGTGTTAAAGGTATTAATCGATATATTCAATACATTTAAATCTATATATATAAACGTAAAAATCCTGACCTGACTGACTCACTGACTCACTTACTTAAATTAACGCCCAGCCCAACCCGTTGAACCTAGAAAGATGTTTTTTTCGCAATAGGTAGTTTATATGACGTGAATTCCCACTAAGAAGGGATTTTTGAAAATTTCACCCTCAAGAGGCTAAAAAAGGGGTTGAAAGTTTGTATGGGGATGGAGTAAAATTTTAAGTGAGAGTCTGTAACGTTGTGTATGGATGGACTCCTCATTACAATACAAAAAAAGTAATTAGTAAGTAGTGAGGACAATCTTACACAAAATAACCTAGTGGGACTAAGCAAAGCCAACCAACTAAGCAAAGCTCGTACTATGGGTCTTAGAAGACGATAAACATAATAATACTTACAGATAAATAAATAGGTACTTAAAAAATATCCATAACTCAGGAAATATTCGTGCTCATCACACAAAATGTACCCTTACCAGGACTCAAACCCAGGACCTTTTGGTTCGCAGGCAGGGTCACTACCAACTAGGCTAAACCGGTTGTCAAACGTCAACGACATATGTGGAAATTACATTATTTTATCAAAATATAATCAAAGGAAATCAATCACATTCGTTACTCGTTTGATTAACTTGGATTAACAAATGAAAGTTATATCTTTGACAGGTGACAGCTAATTGTTTTGATTTATATTTAAGATTTGTGGCGTTATGGATATTAAGATAATTATTAACTGTATAATCAATTTTGTATAACTTGGCTTGTAATTGACACAGTAGATAGAGGATATTTTGATAGATGGAGTCTTAGCGAATGCCCAAAAGGGTTAGACGTAAATTAACCTGACTAAATTGAAAAGTAAGTACGATGCTCGATGACCTCAGTAAAGCATCCGAGCGAGTTGGTCTAAGAATGAACATGGATAAGACGAAGATCATGTCAAATGCCCATGTAGTACCAACTCCCATTACAATCGGACACTTTACGCTCGAAGTTGTAGACGATTATGTATACCTAGGACAGACGATCCAGTTAGGTAGGTCCAACTTCGAGAAAGAGGTCAATCGTCGAATCCGACTCGGCTGGGCAGCGTTCGGGAAGCTACGGCAAATCTTTTCGTCCAATATTCCGCAGTGTCTCAAGACGAAAGTCTTTGACCTGTGTGTGTTGCCAGTGATGACATATGGCACTGAAACGTGGTCGCTTACTATGGGCCTCATAAGAAGGCTCAAAGTCACCCAAAGGGCAATGGAGAGGGCCATGTTGGGAGTTTCTCTGCGTGACCGCATCAGAAATGAGGCTATCCGCAGCAGAACCAAGGTAACCGATATAGCCCTCCGGATCGCTAAACTTAAGTGGCAGTGGGCGGGGCACATAGCACGTAGAACCGATGGCCGTTGGGGCGGAAAGGTTCTCGAGTGGCGACCACGTACCGGAAGGCGCAGCGTGGGTAGGCCCCCGACAAGGTGGACTGATGACCTGGTGAAGGTTGCGGGAGTCCGCTGGATGCGGGTGGCGCGGGATCGGTCACTATGGCACTCTTTGGGGGAGGCCTATGTCCAGCAGTGGACGTCTTTTGCTGATATGATGATGATGATGATGATGATGAAATTGAAAAGAATCAGTTTCAGTACAATATTTTGACAGGTGGTGACAAACATAAAAGCCTATATACGCTGAGGGACAGGAGATTTGACATTGTATCTCATTCCCACGCGTGTGTGTATGACCTCTGTTCCCTTTCTCTAAGTTTAAACCAGTATGTTTGTTATTTTCCAAATTACATTAATTAATTACGACATCCGGCCTTGGGGACCTTTTTTGATTTAAGTAATTTTTAATTTTCTTAATATTAGGTAACATTAGTTTCTTTTCATTTATCTATTAATAAGTTCTTGTTGTAAAATATCCTATATTGACAGAATTATCACTCTTGAACGTAAATATAATGCATGAATTACTAAATGTCAACGTGATAATATTATATGAATTCATTAGATAGGATGTTGTGGGGTTTGTGTAATTTGTTTTGTGCAGGGTATTACTGGAATTTGACAGCTGTCACCTATGATTGTTCAGATTATTAAAAACGTAACCGTTCCTTTCGGTTCCGCCGTATTCGGTCAAAAATGGTGGAAGTTACGCTGAGACCGTAATTTCATTACAAGAGTATTGGCCTGTCATCTGAGCCATGGGGGCGGCTTTTGCGGGATATATTATTCTTATATATATATATATATATATATATATATATATATATATATATATATATATATATATATATATATATATATATATATATATATATATATATAACATTAATTGTATGTAGGTGGAAATTCCGGAACAAATTGTCCGCTTTTTAAAATTATTTTGCCTATGTATATGTATTGACTGGACTTTCCGGATAGATAAAGGTTATATTTTTATTTCATAGGTTTGACAGCGAAACATATTACCTACTAGAGGTGTGCGCCGATGGCTAAACCGTCGGCGGCGGCGTCCGGTCCAAAAATGGCCGGCGGCGGCGGCGTAATCGGCGTGATCGGCGTGATAAATAAAAATAAGCAATAATGCAAAAAAAAAACTATTTTTCATACTACAACAAACTAAACCAAATAAACTTTTTTCTTTTATAATGAAACATTTAATTTTAGGTATTCAAAAAAACAGCATGGCTCATTTTTTAAATCATCTATTTATAATAATAATAATAATTCATTTAATTCTGGCATCTCAGCTCAGGCTCATTTAAATTACTAGCTTCTGCCCACGACTTCTTACGCGTATAAATTATGGTTTAAGTACCTACATGATATTCTTATGTTTGACCATATATCTGACAAATAAAGATTTAATTCACATAGACTCTGCGATGTGCGTGTAAAACTTCACGTCGAATCTAAATAAACACCCTCATAATACAACAACAACAAGTGTTCGTCAATAATATTATATAGATGCCCAAAGTATCCTTTTAGAGAGCGCTCCCTATGCGAGCCCCAGGCCCGAACCGAACGCCATAGGGCGAGCTCGACGGACACTCACTATTCTCAGGTGTCTTGCAAGCGAGACCTGAGGCCAAAGTCCCGAAGGTGAGCGGCGAGGCAGATTTCATTGGAATTAAAGGCCTAAAGCAATTCTTCAGAGAGCGGTCTTTCGGAACTTTTCGTAGGATTGAAAGGCCCTAAGCATGCTTTTAGAGAGCGGTCGCTTTGTGAGCTCGGGGGCTGAAGGCCCGTGGGTGGCCCTAATACGGACACTTACTATCCCTAGGTGTATTGCAAGCGAAACTGGAGACCAAATCCCGAAGGTGAGCGGCCAAGGAAGTGAGGCCGAAGGTTGAGCTTTTCGTAACAATGAAAGCCTTAGAGAGGCCACTTACTATCCTCAGGTGGCAGCGAGGCCAAAAGTTTTATGTAGGAATGAAAGTCCCAAAGCATCCCTTTAGAGAGCGCTCTCAATGCGAGTCCCTACGGACACTCATTATATTTGGGTGTCTTGCAAGCGAAACCTGAGGCCCAAATTTCCAAGGTAAAAGGGGAGGTAAGTGAAGCCGAAGGCTGAGCCATAGGGCATGCTTTTAGAGAGCGCTCCCTAGGCCAGCTTGAGGGCCGAAGACCCGAAGCAAGCCCCCAGACACATACAATCTCCAGGAGTCTTGCAAGCAACAACCAACCGGCGGCGTACGCCTCGCCGATCGGCGCACACGTCTATTACCTACAAGAGTAGATTAAATAAATCATCGTTACAACAGGCGGCCTTATCGCTTTAAAGCGATCTCTTCCAGACAAACAGACTATATTAATATTATAATAAGGAAAAGTGTGTGAGATTGTAAGGTTTGTAAGTCTATTTATTTATATACAGGTACCTAATGGGTAATCTCCGGAACCGCTTCTAAGATTTCAAATAATCTTTCACTTGCGTGTAGAACGAACTATTTAAATGGTTAAAGGCTATGTATCATTTATCCCGCGGGTTTGTCTGCGATCTTTGCAATACGCGAGATAAGCCAGGTGGGTAGCGAGCAATTTAATCATTATCATTATATTCCAGCCGAAAAACCGGCCATTGTTGAACATAGGCACAAGAAGAGAAAGAGTGCCCCCCTCCGAAAATTTTGGAGCAAGCCGAGAGTGATGTAGAGAGTGATGACCGAGGTTCTTAGCCGGTAAGTGTCCGGCACTGTCTGGGTCCCCTTCCATGAGGACTCGGTCCGCACTATAAACATCTTTTCAAATTTCTTCGTAAGTAAAAGCAAGGACGATCGATGAATCAATCTCGTCTTTGGCCCTTCTGGCGACCCCAAACAAAAAAAAAACGGTCGTTTGAAATAAAATAACGAATAACTTTGAATTTTCCCGAAAAGAAAAAAAAAAGTTTTTTTTTTGAAGTGGACAGAAAAGTATAGCAGGGTATTAAATAATCACAAAGCTTTAAGTGTCCAGAGTTTTAAGACGGGTTATATTCTGTCCCATTTCCGCAAGACGCACCTTCATATGAAACGATTGTAATTAACTATGACGCTCATACAATTGTCTCTCTCTAACAAGCAACATTAAAATGGTTGTAGCTTCGTAATTTTGTAAGATATCTGAATGGAATTTTCGTCACTAGGCACAGTTTCTTGCCTTCTTTCTTTTGGAGTAAGTTAAGTTAAGTAACTCCGTATTCAGGTATTTGAATAATCCAGAAAATCCTCCGCCGACTCCCGTCGCAAGAGTTAAACGAGTCAGCGATCGTCACTCGTTACGAAACTCCGTGTTTGTCTGACATCATTTACACCGCAATCACATAGTTTGGGCTATGATTGATCAAATCACTAGTGAGGAAAATTTGCGCCAATTCAAATGTTGATTTGAGCATTGGATATAGTTCATACATTTAGTATGGCTCAGCGTTCGTTAGAATAGTAGAATAGAAAGACATGGCAAGTTTATTATTATTATACTTTATGGGTATGATGTACTATTTTTATTAATATTATAAGGAAAAAAGTCTATGAGACTGTAGCTTTATAAGTTTGTATGTAAGGTAATCTGCGGAACTATTCATCCTCCGACTCAAAAAATCTTTTAACCTTGGAGACCTTCGCGTTAGACAAAGTTCATATTGTATTCTCTAGTTTTATTTGTGATACGGAAATTTACAGTCAGCAAAAGGAAAGATACAATCGTGGAGTGAAAAGGTTCGTCACGTTTGATTCCTCGACTATTATATACAAATATACCTGTTACTCTTTCGAACTCTTACTCTAAATTTCATTTCATTCCTTTGACGGATGATTTCCTTGATATAAGACCGGCACATTAAAATAGGATTACCAACATAATTATCTATATTTAGGAATTAAAATATCTAAATGCAAGTTCGTAGTTCCACTAAGAAACTGCCAGATATTGCTTTAGCCCTCAAAATATTTGTTTAAACAGAATAGAAATGTGAGTATGGTTCACATTATGTACCTGGTTCATATTTCGGGATTTTCTTCTAGATTTCTCTCCTCTAGGTAACAGAAGGCCCAGACTACCCACTAAACCCCCAGCGATTGTCCTATACCTTGTGGCTCTCATAGGCAGGCCAAAGTTTCACTAGACACATTCTACTTTGGCCCTCGTGAATCTCCCGTTTTGTGCGAGCACAACCAGAAAGAGCGGGAGGATTTCATAGTGCTTTTATGAATTTATGTTTATGAATTTGAGGGAGCAAATGCGCATTGCGTTGTCGTGCGCGCCCCGCTTTCCGTCTGCGGCAATTAGGAGCGGTGGAGTAGTCTTCCCGCTTCTTTCTACGGCCTCCGTCACTGCCATTATGAATTTGCAAAAGGAAGTCATTGCTTCCCAGGACCTCTAGCTGTTGAGCATATTTTCGACGGTCCCCCTCCCCCTCTATTGTGGTCAAATTGTGCCACTGAGACCCCCCACGCCCAGCAATTCTCCACTGTATGGTGCACATTGTATACTGCTGCGTCACACCCATGGCAGCGGGGGTAATCTTCTCGGCCGGCAACACGGTGCAGGCACGGGGAGTACGAAAGCATTCATGCCCTGTGAGATCCCCCACCCACCTCTCGAATTGGGACAAGATGCCCCTATAATCTGCCGGCCGTGACTGCCTCCAGGTCTGCCCTCCTTTTTGGAAGAATAGCGGTCATAACTTAGTCCCGTAGCCCTTCTGTCTTCCATTAATTGGGGCGCTCTTCCCTGGCCCTCAGTTTCGCACAGTATCTTTAAACCTCGGCTAGAATCCCAGCCAGAATCAGCCCAAAACCTCCGCATGCAGTTCGAGGCGGGATACTGGACAGTAGTTTGGCCACCGCCCAGGCCCCTATTTCACCAACTTGACAATTGTCACCAGGCTACGACAATTCTCCGTACATTGCTGGTTCCACAAATAAGCTAGCAACCACCTCAACTTCTAGAACAAGCAATGTATGGTGAATTGTCAGTGTCAGGTGACAATTGTCAAGTTGGTGAAATAGGGGCCAGGACACCGTGCGGTTCTCTTTGCACCTCCTCACCTTTACCACCATTTGCGTTTGCCTTAATAGGGTCTTGTTTTTAGGCGTGAGGGCGGGCATGTATGACCTACATTAAGCAGAAGCCAAACATTCTAGCACCCGAATAATCTAATTATGCTACCCTTAAATTCAAGGCTGATTAAGATTCAAAGTACTTCAAAGTGAAGAATTCTTTGGCGTCGGTAAACATGATTATAATTTGAGACTGAGGCACTGGGCAGACTTAGAAATATGATTAATTTTAATTATTCAACGAGTAGGTACCTACTAGTGGGATAATTCTGAAGAGTCATTTGCCCTAAATTATGGCAAACGTTACGTTGCATTTATGGCAAATAAAATCATGGATTTTATTAGGAACCGCTGTTTGTATGTTTCAATGCAATCAACACATTACTGAATTTACTAAGAACACTTCTGGCATAGGAACTTATAAGGTGAACGGTGAAGTCGAAAAAAATTATATAAATTACAAAACTACTAAAGAAAAAAAATAGTCATAAATAGGTAAAAATTCCTCGCCGAGTTTCTTTCGCCGGTTCTTTCCGTATGAGTGCTGTTTTCTGAACCGTTTGTAGTTTATTGACATATAGGTGCATGTAAAATGCCTAAATCCAAGAATAAAGAACTTTGAATCCCAGTGTTTGTTCTGGCTCTTAAATATTATTAGACCATCTTACACTAATCGAACTATAGTAAGCTCAATAAGGCTTGTGCTATGGGTGGGGGATGACGACATAATCATACGTATAAATATTTAAATACATAGAAAACATCCAAGACTTGAAAGAAAAAGAAACAAAATTCATGCTCACGCTAATATTAATGAGTTGATAGATGGGCTCAGCAATACACATGTCGGATGTCATGTAAATAAAACATGTTTTAACAACATCAGTTATGCAGACGACATGGTATTGCTGGGTGCGTCGAGTGACTCGTTACGGCAACTCATCTCTATATGTGAGGAGTATGCTGAGCAGCATGGTCTTAGGTTATAACACGGGCAAGAGAGAGTTCGTCCTTACAAAGCACGTAAATACAACCCTTTAAAAATACCTACGATCATGCTGTCTGGCGTGCCCTTGAAAAGAGTTGAGAGGTTTCAATACTTGGGGCATATCCTTACAGAGGACCTAAAGGATGACCTGGACCTAGAGAGGGAGAGAAGGGCGATGGCGGTGCGTGGCAACATGCTTGCCCGCAGATTTGCAAGGTGTAATGATCAAGTTAAATTGATGCTTTTCAAAGCCTACTGTCAGACATTCTACACCTGCAGTCTGTGGGTAAGTTTTACACAGAGGGCATACAACGCACTCAGAGTAAATCAAATATAACAATCAAACGAATCTCAAATATAACAATATTTTGAGGATGCTGTTGCGGCGGCCGAAGCACTGTAGTGCGTCCAACATGTTTGCCGAATCGCGAACTGATGACTTTTTCGCAATCGGACGCAAGCGTGTTGGATCACTACTCAGGTGAGTGCGGGGCAGCGGGAATGGCCACCTCAGGGTATTGTCGGAGAGTCTGGACTGCCCCATAACCAAATACTGGGTCGATGTGGTCATCGGTAGGGCCAAATAGGGTGTGGCCGCGACCAATCGCGGGTCGGTCTTGCCGTGTCTGTGTTCTTGTTTTATTTCTTTTCTTTACCTACTAACATAGTTATTAAGTCAAAATGTGTTACTAACATACTATGGATCATTGGTCTGCAATAAACGATTTTTATTTTATTTTTTTATTAGCCTTTACCGGGATTCGAACCCAGGACCGTTAGCTTCGCAAGCATACAAAATAAATATTTATTGCACAGTAATAAAATGGACCCTGTAAGGACACAGCAAAGAAGCTTATACCTAACTAGGTTACGTTGCAGGTACTACTGGGATACTAATAGTTCTACGTTGTACTAGATTTATTATTAGACTCATTAATTTGGTAGACAATTAGATACTCTGTTTATACAAACGTGACGTCACTAGGGACGCTATGACACTGACAAGCGTTTTAGCGCCAATTTGAAATTTAAAAACTAAAATGCATTTTTATCCTACTTAACTGTTATATTACTGTTATTACTGTTATGTTGTGTTTGACGACCGCTTTAGCCTAGTTGGTAGTGACCCTGCCTACGAAGCAAGAGGTCCTAGGTTCGAATCCCGGTAAGGGCAAAAATTTGTGTGAAGAGCATGAATATTTGTTTCTGAGTCATGGATATTTTCTATGTATTTAAGTATTTATATCTATTATATGTATCGTCATCTAGTACCTACCTACCCATAACACAAGCCTTACTGAGCTTACTATGGGACTAGGTCGATTTGTGTAAGATTGTCCCCTTATATTTATTATTTATTTATTTATATTCTCTTGAAAAACCTTATTCGTTGTACATAATAAATGTTTCTAAACATTATAGAACAGTTTCTCAAAATGTGTCATCATGCCTATTTTTCACCTTTATTGTAGGTAGATCGCCGCTGACGGGGAAAAACACTCAAACGTTTAATATTCAAACGGTTTATTTATAGCACAATAGTATTTACAAACACGGAGACATCACAGAATATATACATGAGTAACTATTTACACTTACTTAACAAGAACATAAAGAGCGCAAATAATTATTCAAAACAACAATAACAATTTTACACGAGAATGGAGAAAAATCAATACAAAAAACAAAAGACGCGCGCTCGCAGCCGTGGCCGCGCTGACCAGCCTGCCAGCGCCAGTGCCCGGGCACCGCTGAGGTCAGCAAACGCGTCGCCTACAACTAGGGCGGTAAAACAGAGTTCGTCTAGGGCGGTAAAATAAATATGTGATTTGAGCCACCAGCCCTAAAACGTAAAGAGCACAGAACATGGAGATTGATATATTTACCTCCTACCTCAACCAGTATTGACAGCAGCCAACATTGTTGTTGCACTGGTGGCAACTCCAGTTTTTTTTTTCCTTTTTGGCGTTGACAATTAATTAGCCAGGGTCCAACTCTAGTTGATCGACGACTAAAGCTGTAGGTAAGAGTTTCGGAAATACGCGTAAATGAACGGCTTTACCCGACTTATATACGAGAAAACCACATGACTTTATCACGTAGCCAATTTCATATTAAAGTATAAACGTACCTACTTTTATCGGCTGACTAATCGGTCCACGTGGTTTAGTTTGTTTACATTCTTTTAAATTACTAAACAAACCGAAAACAGACTAAATTTCATAACAGAGATAGAAGAATGATTTATGATATTAAGATAACCTAAATGACGAATTTTACTCACTGCTCCCTACGCAAATTCAGGGTTATGTTTGTGTACTTTAGGCGGAACCCAAAAAAACTGTGTCGAAATTCAAAACAGAATATTATGCTAATGTCCCGTCCCCTTTCCCGTTCATCTGCGATATACGGCTTTGCCTACAAGCCCAAGTCTGTTTTTTACCGACTCTCAAATGCTATTTAGGTTAAGCGTGTTTTATACTACGACGGTGGCAAACAAGGATACGGCCTGCGTGTCGGTAAAACACCGAAGCCTTTGGAAACGTGCGAGTTCAGTAGAACTACAAGCGCGGTACGGCGCATCGCACGTACGGAAGCAGGCGCGGGACACTCCGCGATTTACGTTCATCGCTACAAGTACATGCCGGTGCACCAACGTTGGGGAACCGGCATGTACTTGTAGCGATGAACATCGACGTCATCGTTGACGACGTCAGAGGGCCATAAATCTTAATGTTTTGGCTGAGAAAAAAGCGCCTTATGTAAAGATCAAAGGAGTCTGTACTTGTACTAATATCTATTCTGTGCCGGAAGGCGCAGCGTGGGCCCCCCACAACTGTAAAGGTCGCGGGAGTCCGCTGCTACTAGTCCTTAGGCTACGGTGTCTCCTTTCCATCACGCGAGCCGTATGCTTGTTTGTAGTCGTAGTATACAAAAAACAGTAATTTCTGGAAGTGGCACTAAATGTTATTCATGCGCACTGCCTACTCCTTTTAGGTTCACCAGCGTGAGAAGCTGAGAAGCAAAGATGGCAGCGGTCAGCCTTTGGTTGGGTGACCGCCTGATGTTTGAGTGGTTAATATAAATGAGCGCTTCCATGCTTTGGAAGGCACGCTAAGCAGTTGATCTCGGTTGCTGTCTATGACAGTATTAGCGGACCCACGGTAGCTCAATAAAATTGGGAGAGCGATGGACGGATTCCAGAGGTTGTGGGTTCAAATCCCGCTCGTGGCGAATAATTTTTCAATTTTCCACTATGATCGAAATTTGGAATTTCGTTAGCGGACGTTTCTGCTTCATAAACATTTAATAGTAATCGTTAAGCCGAGTAAGAGGCCTTCGGGCGATTTAAGAACGTCTAACAGTCGAGTTGCCCACTCACTTGACAAAGGGGGAACAACTGTTACTCGCGTCCGCAGGAGCTACCTACCACAATCCTGCACGTGTCTCCTGGGTGGTACTAAAGAGTGACAAAATTTAAAGGCCAAAATAATGTATGCCATACGATTAAATAAATAAGTGCTTGCCCCCGTCTAGACACGAGGCAGTAATGAAACGTTAATATTAAGTAGCAAGACGCTGCTGTTCAGGTGCCGGCTTATTCCGGATATTTTACAAATTTCGTGTAACTTTTCAGACCCCTATTTTATCGAATTAAAGTAAAGCTGTGGCCTTTACCAGGTCATCAGCCCCCCTTGTGAGGGGTGTATCCACGCTGCGTCTTTTGATACGTGGTCACTACTTGAGAACCTTTCCGGCTCAACGGCCACGGTTCTACGTGCTATTTAACACTAATCCTTGAGTAAACGCAAACGGGGTCACGGGAATTAGCTAGTACGGGAATAAACCTGCATGTAACCAACTTACAATCTTCCAAGCGGCAGAATCCGGCATCGTTCAAGTATTTGCTCCCCAAATTGGAAGGGTTGAGTGTTTGAGTTCTCAACTACCTTTTAAATTGAGTGAAGGTTCCCAGAATTCACAATTGAACTGGGATTGAATGCATGCGGGGTGGAAATGGGTCAATTATGACGCTTGCCAGGAAATGGGGGTGATCTTTTAACGGTGGAGAAGGGTGCTTTATCCTTTTTGTTTTTTGAAGTGGGGGTTGAGATTGTTCATGTAGAAAGGGTACGTTAAATTAGAGTTATTTTTAAATTGTTTTGACACTTTGAGCAGACCATATATATAGATTTATAAGAATTATGAGGGTAATGTATTCGTTTCTGTATGTAAATTATCATCTTGTATTTTGATCTGATATTATGAATAAACAATCTATAAGAACATTAGAATAATTACCTATTAGGTATAAATCGTATTTGGACGCGCAGGGACCCAGTACATATCTGGGATATTAAATTAGTTTTATACACTTTTTAACTTCTGAGACAAACCTTACCTAACACATATTTCACTCTTACTTACTAAATCTTTTTCGTTAATGAGACGAGTAGTTTTGATGACATGTAAATACCTACATGATCTTTTGTACAATGTACTTATTCCTGTTACAGGGTTGTAGGAAGGTTGATTGCAAGTTTTTGGACCATAATAATGCATTATGCAGAAGTGAACCATTTTCGAAATTATTCACTTTAATTTTTATTTTAAAACCTCCTTGAATTAACCACTTAGAAAAATATAAAATAAAAAACACTATGACCACTTGGAGAGTAAATAGCGTAAAATTTGAGCCTTAATTTTTCATAAATGGTCTCAAAAAGTTCAATAACACATTAAAGTTCAATGAAACAGAGTTTGCCCAGCACTAGCGGGATCTTTACTAAAAAAAACCAAGTTGAAAAAAAATCGTTTGTTTTCGTTAATATGTCGGTTGTTATTCTTGTTTTGCTCATAAATAAAAACGATGACTCTACCGTAGTTAACCTAAACCGTCACGACTTCTTCGTTTTGGAATCAAATCAAATTGCCAATATGGCGTTAAGAATAATAATATAAACGTAATATGTAATGGAATTAATACGACACGTGTTGCTCGGCATCATACATGCATTCCTTTGTTAATGGAGATTACAAGGTCGTGTAGGATGGTAAGCTGTCAAAGCAGATCGCCATTTAGGTCTCAGTAGCGGCCGATGTCGAGATGTGGGTGTTCTTGTATATAGCTGTCTTGTAAGGCCGGCCCTAGACCTACAATAAATTTGCAGAATATTTTTGTGGCGCAATATGTATATTGAACTACCCCTTTCGGCGGTCGTGGATTCGAATCCCGGCTCGTACCAATGAGTTTTTCGGAACTTATGTACGGAATATGATTTCATATTTACCGTTAGCTTTTCGGTGAAGGAAAAACATCGTGAGGAAACCTGCATACATCTGCGAAGAAATTCAAAGGTGTATGTGAAGGGTTCTCTAAATCATCTCCGAAAATTTTATGTACGAATATCACATCGCAACCAATTTTTCGCATAATGTCATTTCGCCGAATGATTAAGTGTCAACTTATCAAAAGGTTTAGTTTTATTTCCCAACCTCACGGTTATCAACTGTATGCTTGGACTTTTTTTCATAAAGTCACTTTTCAAAATGCCACCTTTCGAGTAGCAGAATGGGTCAGTTTGACTTATGTACATTTCGTGGTATAACACTTACCAGATGTTTTATTTAGTAACTATGTAACGTATTTACAATGAGTAAGCGCAACCGCTCACTTGTTTTTTTGACAATGATGGTACGGATACGTACGTATGGAATTATCGCATCATTGGAGATAAGTGTTTACAGCATTACTTTTGGACTGTTGCTTGGTGGAATGTATGTATGTAGGTGTACATGTGTTATTTTTTTAAACAAACACCTGCCAATTATTTTAACCTCACCTAAACCTTACCTAACCGCCAGCGTGTCGACGTCACCCCGCTACGCGGGGTGCCTATTTCCGCACTAAGGGACACAAGCTAACCCTAACCTAACCTACAAATAACATCACTGTTACGATTGTATGTTATTTTTTACTGCGGGGGCTTCGCCCCCGAACCCCCCTGTGGCTACCTTCGTCTCCCCATCCTCACTTCTCTCCTTGTAATTTATATAAGAACACGTTGAATAAAAGTCTGACTATGTTATGCTGTCTTGTTCTTTGTAGTAAAAAGTTGGCTTATGTAAGAAAAGGGAACTGTTGCACAGACGCAACCTTATTCGGTTAGTAGTTGTTTGTCCAACTGAAAGATTTGCCAAATGATAGGTATGCCAAAATTTTTAATTCTTCATAATAATCGACTTAACAATAATTCTACCAAATGAATCTGTTGTCATACGAAAAATTGCCATAAGTTAGTTGTCAAGGTGAATCATCGGCGAAAAGTTGGTTGGCAAGTGAAATTCGGACATAACAAATTCGGAGAAAAGGCAGAACCCCGTATATGAAGTCCCCAATCCGCACTGGGCCAGCGTGGGGACTACTGCCCGTTCCCTCTCATACATGAGAGGAGGCCTGTGCCCAGCAGTGGGACGTATATAGGCTGATGATGTGATGTGATGTGAACTACCCCTTGCGATTAAACGATCAATATTAACACGAAAAAATTGCGCAATAACTTTTATGCGTCCTTGTGGCGGCT
Organism: Epinotia demarniana; assembly: GCA_945867215.1. Lineage (NCBI taxonomy): Eukaryota > Metazoa > Arthropoda > Insecta > Lepidoptera > Tortricidae > Epinotia > Epinotia demarniana. The sequence continues at coordinate 15,480,604 of OX244281.1, forward strand.
AAACATGGACTAAAAAATATTGTGCAATACTGTTCCTAGACGGTACAATAAGAAAGTTAGTGCAATATAAATTAAACTTGCTCACACTTTTGTTCAATCATTGCGCAATCTTCAATACTAACCGTAAACGGGCAGAAACATTGCACAATTCGATTGATCTTTAGGGCCGGCCTTAGCCTAATCTAAGAGGAAGCCTGAAAGTAGCACCCATAACTGAAAAGCTGAGAGCCAATCGCCTACGGTGGTATGGACATGTTATGCGGAGGGATGACAACCATGTTAGTATAAGGGCATTAAGTATGAATGTGGAGGGTTGTAAGAGAAGATGAAGACCAAGAAAAAGGTGGATGGACTGCGTGAGAGAAGATATGAACAGGAAGGATGTGTGTGATGAGTTGACGGGCGATAGAGAGGTATCATGGAAGAAAAAATCATGTTGCGCCGACCTCTAGTAAATGGGATAAGGACAAGCGAATAATGATAGTTGTCTTGTAATATAGAAATTCACTTATTTTTGTGCCTAGGGAACAATGCGATTGTGTTTCACTGTTCAGTGTAACCGCTAATTGTCACACAGAAAATCCCACTTTCTGGCTACGAGCCAGTCAATTTTTTTAACACTTGCGGTAAGGTTCTGAATAAGAGTTCAACTCAAAAACTATTAACAAGGCAATCAGGATAAATAAGGAAACATATTAAATACTTGAATGGTTTTTAAATCGATGGGCTCCAGTAATAAGCTCTGCGCTACGTTGAGAGTAAGTTAATTAGATAATCTTTTTTAAATAGTAGCTTCACACTGTGCAAGCTACTATACTACCAAAGTTACTTTAAAAAAAAACTAAACTGAACTAGTATCCTTAAACTAAACGTGCACTGCGCGCGGGACCGTATGGGTGCGATGTAACAACGGGACGCCTCTGTCGCAACAGGCAGGAGGAACATGAGCGCAACAGAGGTGTCCCGTTCTCACAATTTATGGCCCCGTGCGCTGCGACCGTTTGAGAATAGTGTAGCATATTCTTGACGACTGCTTTATCCTAGTTTGTAGTGACCCTGCCTACGAAGTAAGAGATCCTGGGTTCGACTTATTTTTGTGGTGAACACGAATATTTGTTACTGAATAATGGACGTTTTCTATATATTTCAGTATGTTTTTATCTATATGTCGAATTGTGATGGCGAAGCCACCAGTTGGCAACGATGTTTATAATTTTAAAGTGGGTAATTTATGTAAACAATCGGTTGTTGTTTGACCGCTGTCAACTGGTAGTGACTCCATTTGACAGTTAACGTAATTCATTCGATTTTATTTGCTGGTAACACCCTGCTGGTAAATTGTGATTTAAATGGCAATGTTATGTTTAGAGTTAAGTTGGCCAACCTGTAGACTAATGTCCGGTGGTTCTTTATTCTGATTGGCTGTCGATTGTAATTTTATGTTGGTACACTGGAAACCCAAGCGTTGGGCTAATATCTTGACGCTGATTGGTTAAACAACTTTGTCCCTCGCTTGGACATGGCTCTTGGCGGGAATCGGTATCTAGCTGGCGGGAATAAACCGCCATTGCGGGACATTCTGTATTGAGCGCTTGTACGAATTAGACGTTCTCGCCAAGAGACTTGTCGGTTTCCGATCTAGTGCATACCTAGGTACCCTAGTACAATGTTAAGGTCTATGGCAAATAAATAGCTTACCGTTAATAGTTGTGTGAATCCGATTCGATATTTAGTTTAGTGTTACTATTGACTATCTTTTAACTATGTGAATGCGAATAAAGCATAAGTGGTATATTTCGTCTGATTTTTATTTGCAAACGTGATAGGAAGTCCGTCGCCATGCCCGATATCCCAGAAGAAGTCCAATTACCCGCTCCGGTCAACCTTTCTCCCACATCAGAAGCGGGATGTAATCAGTGCCCACAGGATGTGAATAAGAACGTGCACATGTGTGAAATGCTCATGGAGCAGCAAAAAAAAATGGCTTTATTGGAGGCAATCACACCATTACCTGAGTGACGTGGATCGATTTCTGGTACGACCGAAAGAAAATGAATTGCGTACAGGCCACAGCGAGGATGATGACTTCGCTTATGTCGAGATGATCTGGGCGGTCTACTGAACAACTACGTTGCCCAATTTAAATGACGTGCTCATAAATCCGGTGAGGTCAAACCATTTTTATTGTTTTTGCTATGTTGATACAAGATTTGACGTATTTTCCGTTAACAATAGTGTTTTTCCTACGTTCTCCTTAAAAGTTGTCGTGTTTACAAAATTGTGGTACATAAGTGTAGGTAGTCATTTCATTTTGATAGCTTTGTGAAAATCTAACTACCTACTTTCGTATTAACTTTTAGAACAGTGTTAAAATTTCATTAATTTCATTGTTTTGCTTAAGAACTTTGTGGCAATTGGTTAAAGTACCTTGATACCGTATCGGGGTTGAAAATATTTGCTACGCGTTTGAAATTAATGTTTCAGTGTGACATGGCGTACATCTATAAGCAGTACTACTGACTGCAAACGTCTCGTCCAGTAGGCGTGGATCATTGAAGTTTCGAGACCGTGCAGCATCGGCGGTTCTCGCACGTCGGACTATCAGAGGACACGTGCTGTGCTGAAGTTAGCTAGGACACTACTGACAACGACTGTATTGAAGCATAAAAGGAAGGTATTCGTTCCAATTGATTTCATGCAAAATTAGAGCCAACAAACGATAATTAGTGTTTCAATCATTATTGATGAGATTTGTATTGCTTTTTTTATGTTGTAGACCACGGCATTGGTGTAATTTTCTGAATAATACATCAACTTTAATTTCAAATTGAATTCAAGACAAATTAGTTTACTCGAAGAATAGCTTGATGTAAACGTCGTCATGGTCTGTAGGTATGATAAAACTGATACCACACAAATTGCCATTTACAGAATGAAATGCGGTACTTCGTCGCAGTGGAGATTTCGTGCTTTTCGTGGTGAACTCGGCGAGCAGGCGGGCGGCATTGGCAGTGACGAAATAACAGAAGACCCTCTTTCCTTACCGTGTGCGTCGTGGCAACGCACCATGGCCTACAGTTAATCCGGTGAGCAGTTCACATTTCATCGGAGTTTTTATGCAGTTCTCACGTGCTATAAAATCTTTTTTTTGTCGAAATTATATGGGTTTGGAGTAATCATTTAATGATAGAGTCGGGAAAATGCCTGAGCAGCAGGTTCCTCCTGAACTTGATTTGGCCGACAATGACTTTGAAAGCCCCTCTGTTTCAGACTAAGTTCAGATTCACACTTGAGTCTTTTGGTGCTTTCGATGGACTGAAGGCACGCCCGATGGACTGGGCATTATTTGTTTTGAGTTTGTGCTTTCGATGGACTGAAGGCACGCCCGATGGACTGGGCATTACATGTCTGATGTTGTGCTTTCGATGGACTGAGAGCACGCCCGACGGACTGGGCACGATCTAGTAACTGCGTCAGAGGTGCCGGAGCATGTAAGAGGTGCACGTTGACTGCTTTTTATTATGCGGTATGCTCTTTGCGAGGAGTAGCACTTACGCGGCTGAGATGGTTAACTTCTGACGAGTTATTAGTTCTAGCGAGCGCCGAAGGACTGGTGTGAGTCTGTGTAGTGTGATTTAGATTGACTGTATGGTCTGATTTTTCAATGTAATGACTTTAGAATGTAATTCACACTGTGTGTGTGAATGTATGTTGTCTAAGCTTAAGTTTTGTGTCAGGTTAGCCGAGCGATATACTCTCAGATTATTTCATTGTTCACAGATAGCGCACCCGAGGACGGGTGATAGTCATGATGGCCGTGTCGAATTGTGATGGCGAAGCCACCAGTTGGCAACGATGTTTATAATTTTAAAGTGGGTAATTTATGTAAACAATCGGTTGTTGTTTGACCGCTGTCAACTGGTAGTGACTCCATTTGACAGTTAACGTAATTCATTCGATTTTATTTGCTGGTAACACCCTGCTGGTAAATTGTGATTTAAATGGCAATGTTATGTTTAGAGTTAAGTTGGCCAACCTGTAGACTAATGTCCGGTGGTTCTTTATTCTGATTGGCTGTCGATTGTAATTTTATGTTGGTACACTGGAAACCCAAGCGTTGGGCTAATATCTTGACGCTGATTGGTTAAACAACTTTGTCCCTCGCTTGGACATGGCTCTTGGCGGGAATCGGTATCTAGCTGGCGGGAATAAACCGCCATTGCGGGACATTCTGTATTGAGCACTTGTACGAATTAGACGTTCTCGCCAAGAGACTTGTCGGTTTCCGATCTAGTGCATACCTTACCTAGGTATGCACTAGTACAATGTTAAGGTCTATGGCAAATAAATAGCTTACCGTTAATAGTTGTGTGAATCCGATTCGATATTTAGTTTAGTGTTACTATTGACTATCTTTTAACTATGTGAATGCGAATAAAGCATAAGTGGTATATTTCGTCTGATTTTTATTTGCAAACGTGATAGGAAGTCCGTCGCCATGCCCGATATCCCAGAAGAAGTCCAATTACCCGCTCCGGTCAACCTTTCTCCAACATATATAAGGATGTTTATCGTCGTCCAGTACCGAAAGTACAAGCTTTGCTTAATTTAGACCTAGGTTGATTTTTCGGTTGTCCGCAAATATTTATTTATTTTTTATTTATTTATAATCGACCAATCGAGTAGAGGACAAATATTCAACTATACGTACACGCACACCTGTCATCTGTGGGCGTAAGAGGGTTTCCATTTTGTCGCATGTTTGCGATCGACTGTTTGATAAACTATGCACATAATAATATGAATCCGAATCGCTAACCTTAAGTGGCAGTGGGCAGGGCACATAGCACGTAGAACCGATGGCCGTTGGGGCGGAAAGGTTCTCGAGTGTCGACCGCGTACCGGAAGGCGCGGCGTAGGTAGGCCCCCCATAAGGTGGACTGATGACCTGGTAAAGGTCGCGGGAGTCCGCTGGATGCGGGTGGCGCGGGTCCGGTCATTTTGGCACTCTTTGGGGGAGGCCTATGTCCAGCAGTGGACGACTTTCAGCTGATATGATGATGAATAATATGTTGTATAATAACAAGCAAGTCTAGTCACAACTTCACAAGTGGCGAGTAACTGGCTCGCACAGTGTGAGCCGGATATAAGCAGTGATTGCTGAGGACCTGAGGCGCGCAGAATGCCGATAACAGCCACAGGCAATTAATGTCTTATCTTATTTATTTTCAGACTCAAATAAACAGCTTTTCAATTAAATTTTTTAATGTGTTTACCAATCTGTTGCGTGTTATTTTTTTATATGGGTTTACAGCGCGAAAATCAAATAAGTATTCAGGTTCGGGTGAAATCGTTTATTCAGGATAAGTAAGAGCAAGTGAGAGGGAAATATAAACCTAAAATACTATTCAATGCTCACGAGAAACAGTATACAAGTATAATAGTTGGGTACCTATATTGTTTGTTTTACAAGGGTGCAAAGTTGTATTTTAACCGCGAGTGTGGAATTGAAACACGAGTTAGCGAATGGATTCTAGGGTTAAACTACGAGCTAGCGACTCTATGGTTGAATCACGAGCGAAGCGAGTGGTTCAAAAATAGAATCATGACCGTAGCGAGTGTTGCAACATACGGCACATAAAGTAACTGCACCCGTATGTAACACAAATCTTTTCACCAAGCGAGGAAAATATTATTTAAGAGAAACAACTCAATATAAAGAATTCAATTTAAAAAATAAATACAAAAGGGCCTTCCGAGCTAGTGAGGTGAAAAGTAAATTAATCAAACTAAAATATTAAGAGCTGGATAGGGTAGCCAAGCATTAAAATAATAAAATCTAATAAGTTTCTCAGAGATGTATAATTGAAGGTCTCTTAGAGTCATAATCTAAATTATGAAAACGGACGAGAGCACTGCCGATTGCTTAACAACTTGTAACATGCTAACATGTGTTAGATACAAACTCTTTTTAACCCCTTTAAATAGAGAGATGTTCACTTGTATTACAATTTGTAATGCAACGGGCCCCCAAGTGAAGTCTCTCACGTCAATTTGAATTGAGACACCGATAAGCAGAGTCCTTTTAACCCCGCAATTAAACTAGTAACGTAAGGACGTAAGTCACAAGGTTGTTATAGCAAATTCTGTCCTTTTGGTGTGATAGCGGCCAGTCCCATCCCGAAGTGACTTTAACGAAGTTCCATTGTTCTTAGGACAATGGAACTCAGATCGCAATGTGACTTTAAAATTGCACAACTATGAGTTCTCGAAAATGTCGGTTGTACGATTCTCACCGAATGGGCCGGGCCGGAGCGCATTCTATTATATGCAAAGGAATTTGAACAGTATAAACAGTAGTTACATTACAGATTAGATCCACTGCGAGGAGGCATGCGCTCCGGCCCGGCCCGTTCGGTGAGAATCGTACAGTATAAAGTATAAAGGACTCCACCCACCTGACGCGTGTGCTGCGCGTGTGCTGCGCTGCAGCTGCGCTGGTGCTGCGCGTGTGCCGCGTTCGATGTGTGTTTGAAGTGTAGTTTCAATGCTTTACAACTTGGGCGTGTGCTGCGCTGCAGCTGCGCGGGTGCTGCGCGAGTGCCGCGTTCGATGTGTGTTTGAAGTGTAGTTTCAATGCTTTACAACTTGCGCGTGTGCCGCGCAGCACACGCGCCGTGCACCACACGCGTCCGAAGGGTGGAGGCCTTAAATCTAGTAAAGCAGCCAGTAGCAAAAGATTAAGCCAAGTTAAGAAAACATGGCCTGTGTAGTTATAACTATCGATTTCTAGCTTAAGATATAGATAAGAGGGAATATTATTAATGATTGCGTTAAATTTTCCATCTGATTGAAACAACCTCGACACTTAAAATATAGGCAGGTAAGAACCATCTCGATTCTACAATGATTTATCAGCTACGATGCCACAGATCGATCAATCAATCAATCAATTATTTATTCTGGAAATAGGCCACAAGGACACTATTACAGGTGAAGCGGTAAATTACAACATATGTTATAAAAAATATATTAATCTTACACAATAATAATTTAAAATTAGCAGATTAAGGACCGATATAAACGGTTAACAAACTAAATGACACTAAGTTAATGAAAACAAAACAAAATTGCAAAATATGACCATTACATTCGATATAAGAGAGACACACAGATATACATACAAGTTGCTGTACACAGTCGTCGAGACACCCCGAGACACATTGGTCTCAGACGCTCCTGAACGCAATATGCAGTTTGACCACCGAGCATTATGCCTAAAACGCAAAGTGACCATTTATAGGTAGGTTAGGCTCGTTAGGTTTCTTCAGATGCCCTAGGGGCAAACAGACCAGGAATAGGAGTCATCTCCGTCCGTCAATATCGCTAACGTATCCTCAAAACGACGAAAATGTGATGTAGGCATTTTGCGTTTTAGGCATAATGCTCGGTGGTCAAACTGCAATGTGGGCAAAACTCCAACTAGGCAAATTGCGTTCAGGACCGTCTGAGACCAACGCCCCGAGACAGACCGAGAACGAGCGTGTACATGATACTCTCACCTTGTCTCGGCCACTCGGGTGTCACCTCGGTATACGCCTCGGTTGCGCGTCGGTTTTTGCGGCCGAGTCAAAAGATTTAGTGGCAGTTGTAGCAGATGAAATACGGCGTTTCGTGAACCAAAGATTTCCTTTGGCAGGATTGGTCCTTAGGACCCAAGGATGGATTTTAGAAGTGGAGCCACCAAGATTTTTGATGTAATTTTTTGAGTTTGATTATCTTTATATCTACATCGGTTAAGCTACTAGGCCAAAGGTATCGTTTTCGTATAAATTGGGGATGCCGAATTCGTTTATGGTATCATATTGACACCTTCCCGAGGTAAAAACATACAAAATAAAATAAAGATACGCCCACACCAATGCTCAAAAAACGGTGACGGTACGGAATCGTAGTGACGCGTCGTATGCGTACCGTTTTTGACGCATGCTCCATCACCGCTGCTTAAAAAACGGTGACGGTACGGAAACGCAGTGACGCAACGTAAGCGTATCGTTTTTGATGCATGCGCCACACACTGCTGCTCAAAATACGCAGCCGCATCGTGACGTTCCCCATACGAAAAATTTTAAGCAGCGATGTGGATTGCTTACGCTGCGTCACTGCGTTTCCGTACCGTCACCGTTTTTTAAGCAGTGGTGTGTGGTGCATGCGTCAAAAACGGTGCGGATACGATGCGTCATTGCGTTTCCGTACCGTCGCCGTTTTTTAAGCAGCAGTGTGTGGAGCATGCGTCAAAAACGGTACGCATACGATGCGTCACTGAGATTCCGTACCGCCTAAGTGGTACTAAAGAGTGACAAACTTTAAGGGCCAAAATAATGTATGCCATACGATTAAATAAATTTAATCGCATGGCAACAAATTGACTAATCAGAGTACTTACAGCTTTGAGATTGATAGTACAAATCCACATCATCAAACATGATGAGTTTTGTTGATAGTGGGGATCCACATAACTCACCCCCTGGAGCCCTGGCACTGGCAAGCTTACGCCAAGAACACGCCACATACCTAAGTAGCAAGTAGTGGAACTTTGGCTGCGGTCTTAGTTTTGTAACGTTGCTTGTATAGGTACTTTATTTATGGTACATGATGGTAGGTACGGTGGAGGTTCTCAGAAAAGGTACGAAAATTGAGCATTGACTGCTCGCGTGTGATCTAACAAAACAGAAAATTATTTATTATTATTTTCCTTCGTGTAAATCTATCATGCAAAGTGACATCTATTGACTGCGTAAAACAGATTCTTTACAACATCACCTGTTGTAGGTACAGATGTCGTTAGTGTATTTGATAATCTGTAAAAGGCATATTGATATAAGCGACATCTTTTGCTGATAGCAAATGTACCAGTTCACCAACGCCCCCTGGTGCTCATAGCAATTAAGGCGGATTCATTTTAATGTATGGCGTTGACATATCTTCTTGTACTTTATTTATGGCACCGTCGACGTATTTTAAGCAGCGGTGTGGTCACACCTTAAATCATGTTTCTTTAATTCCCTATTTTACAAGGAAAAATTCCTTGTAAAATAGGAAACTTAAAAACAATTAACAACGTTGAAAAAAAAGGGATGCTCTAGAGAGCCCTATTATTTAAATACTATAAAAAATGTAATGTGAAATAAAAATGTTACGTATGGGCGTATTAAAAAAAACTGTTGACCGAGCTATATCAGACTTCTGGCACATTCGCAAACTTCCCATCGATGCTAAAGAAGGTGGAAGAGTCTGATTTTCATAAGCAAAGAAGATATCCAGATCCAAACGCCTATTCTGGCATGAAATAAATAGTTTTAAGAACAGATTTACATCTGACTTCAAAGATTTGACCGTCTCCAGTTGTTTGGAATTTTTTGTCTAATAAAATAATAAATTCTAATCTTCTCCTATTAGGGTTCCGTAGTCAACAAGGAACCCTTATAGTTTCGCCATGTCCGTCTGGCCGTCCGCCCGTCTGTCTATCCGTACGTCCGTTCGTCCGTCTTCGGTTTAGCTCAGTAACCATTACTACTGGAAAACTGTAATTCGGCATGGGTATATAAATCAATCACGCCAACAAAACAGAAAAATAAAATCATGGTTTTTTTTTGCCGTACCTCCCCTACACCTAAAGTGGGGATGTCATTTTTTTTCTCGTTAAACCCATAGTGGGGTATCGTTGAATAGCTTGTTTAAAAATATCATAGGTTTCTGCAAACGATTTTTCATATTAGTTATTCGTTTGCGAGATACCTATTGGGCTTTAAAGCCCACATTTTTGTTCGAGTCATGTGTCCTCCGCCCCGTTTTCATTTTTTTAAACACACTTGTTATAAAACAATGCTGTCGAAATGTCGGACTGGCGGGGGGGGGGAGAACCCCCTCCACCTCCATGAAAAATCTGAGTGGCTCCACTTCTTAAAAACATCTTAGGAACTCAAAGATTAACCCCGCCAAAGGAAATGTTTGCTTCAGAAAAAGCCGTATTTGACCTTTTTATGTCGTGTGGAAACGCAACTAGTTGTTCCGCTTTTCAAATGACGCAACGATGTATGTACATGGTGTGCTTGGGTGAGTATGTACAAGTTCTCGACGAGTGTGTATAGCCGGCATTAAAAACATACCCTCGTTTGCGTTGGGAAAATATGGTAAAAACAGAAAACTTACGAACCACCTCGATGCCGTCCCATGTGTTAGTCATATATTATAGCAGTTTTCTTTTACGTTTAATACTTGCTTTTATATGTTGTTGACATGATAATAGTACATTACGTAACTAGGGCGGTAAATTCGTGAATGCCCCAGATCGCAGATGTTTGTGGCCCGAACCGAAGGTGAGGGCCATAAATATGCGCTCTGGGGCTTTACGAATTACCGCCCGTGTTGCGTACAAAATTTTACGTCTTCATCTGGCCACAATGCGAGTTTTCCCGTACGCGCAGCGTGCAGTAAAACTCGCATTATGGCCAGGTGTGACGTAAATATATTTACATATGGATACTTTATTCTCTCGTAATCTCTTGGTGACGTCGTTGTTACGTCCATCGGCAGGAACTTTTTTACGTCATCGCTTATTCATATTCATCATTCTCCTAGGGGATAACATAAACTATTTATATAAACACATAAAAATATACAAATACAAAAAGTTCATTAAAACTAGATTTAAAATTAAAACTAAAACTAACTTAAAAACGACCTAAAAATAAAAACTAAATAATTCCTAAATTTGGACCCTTTGGCAGGGTACCCATCACGCAGGCAGCATTCCCGCGCTGAATTGCGATTGCAAGTCTTTGCGCGAGAAAGCTGCCCGCGCGAGGGTCGCCTGTTGCCTCCTTCAGGCGTTTGCTGAGCGCCCCGTGAAGCCCACGCGCGCCTTTACCCCACGAGCCAAGAGTCTCGACACCAAACGGAACGAACTCGTACTGGGTGCCGAGACAACTGTACTTCACTGCCTTTGCCCGTTCCCGCGCGTCTGCCGCCGCGCCAGCACGTCTGCTAGTCGAAGGAAGATAGGACGCAGCCAAGGTGTCAGCGCAAGTGACGTCCCACAACAGCGCACGTCCCATCTTCCACGGAATCAACGACATCCCGTCGGGGCGCTTACCATCGCTCCGCACGATCTGGGGCTCCAGAGCTGCGGGAACATTGGCACTGACGAGCGCCCTTCTAAGGATGTCGTTGAGAGCGGCATGGCGGGACAGGCGGCCGGCGCCTGAGGAACAGGCGAGTCCGTGGTGGCCGAAGGAGTCTACGGCGGCCCCACAGGATGTGCAGCTGTGGGCGACACAAACCTCAGACCCGAGCCGGAGACCGACGGCTATTCGGAGTGTGGATGGGTCTATGAATGTTCCGGTATTAGGCGATGGATATGCATGTAGCCAGTGTCCTGACTCTGGACTGGATACAGCCAAAAGTCTGGCTCGATCCCTGCCTGTCGCGTCGTCAATGAGTGAACTTCTGACTGAAATAGAAGCTATGGTATCCCAGGCCCTTTGTATTTTAGGTCGGGACGGATAATTTGGGCTCGGTCCAGCCAGCCAGGCATTCGAGGCTTCAACCAGGCACGCAATCTCGCAGTTTGTAGCCGGGGAGGCCTTAAGGATCTTACCTGCGAGATCTGAGGTGCTATGGATAGAAGCCAAGAATGCCGGCAGAGCAATACTGGAAATTTTGCGAGTACCCAAACCACCGTACCTTATCGGTAAGGAGGCTTGGGTCCATGCCTGCTCGCTGAAACGGATGTTAAGAATGGATTCTACTTGGAATTTTAAAAGAAGATCGATAGGTTGGATAAGGTGGGGGTATTTCCAAACAGGGCAGCAGCGTAGCAGGTATTATACGTAAATTTGGGGATGAGTAAACAAAATTTTAAGACAAAAAGAGCAGAGTGACTGCCAATTTTGGTAAGGCGGTCCGAATGGTCTTTAAATTTGGAAATAGATTTACTCAAAAGAGGAGGGATGGCTTCATCAAAGATGGGTGAACCTAAGAGATGTAAACTTTCTTTAGGCACGATTTGTATGTTTGGGGAAATGATGTTGAAATTTTGTATAATTTGTGAAGCCGATGACGAATCCACTATATCAGAAATATACAACTCGCATTTGTTTAGGTTTAATTCGAGGCCAATATCTGCGAATTTGTTTTTAATTTGGACTAAATCTGCCAGAACAGTCTGTGAATCACCTCCTAGGGTTCCATCGTCGAGGTACCATACATTTAATTTCGAATTTAGGTTGTGAATTCTCCTAGCGTTATTCCCGTGTAGTTCCCCTAAAGGAGCCCGGGATCCGCTTTGACACCTAATCCCAAGATTTGGCATAGGCACTAGTTTTACGAAAGCGACTGCCATCTGACCTTCCAACCCAGAGGGAAAACTAGACCTTATTGGGATTAGACCGGTTTCCTCACGATGTTTTCCTTCACCGAAAAGCTAACGGTATATATTCCGCACATAAGTTCCGAAAAACTCATTGGTACGAGCCGGGATTCGAACCCACGACCGCCGCTTGACAGCCGCATGCCTGAATAATATCCTCAGAGGAATCATAACGTCTTTACCGACCTTCTATCGGTTTCTTCTCTTAGGACGTTCACTTAGGTACTGCGTGGGAGCGAAAGGCCGCACTCTGATCTCTCACTCTCACTTATGGCGCATGCTGCTGCTGCCGCCGCCACTCGAAGTCATGGAGACGTCACCGTCTATAGGACGTGTCAAACACCATTCAACACGCATTAGTACGAAAAAACTGTTACCCGGCGACAGAAAACTACTGAAAGACCCCCGGTATTATTTTCGCACAAGAACCTATGTCAACCAGAGCAAATCTAGTTATCAGCATCTAAATCGTTTCAGTATGTTAAAAACGTTTCCCTTCCTTTTGGCTCTGCCTTAGTTGGGCAAAGAGGTGAGTGAAGATAGTTTGTAATTCGTTAATAAGTAGTAGGGCCCTAAAAGCCCCAAGAACTCGTGACATTAAGCAGCCCCCTTGTAAATAAGCGAAGGGATTTGGCCTCGGAAAATTGAAAAATGTCGTCTTATCTCCGTGGAAATAATTACGATCTCTTAGGTTTTGTTTCGGCGGTAAAGCGGCGGAAGAAAGTTTTTATAAAGGATTTATTAAGAAGCCGGGATAAGTCATTTGCTTTGGTGAGAGGAACTTTGGCGATCCCTCGGAGGAAATGAATAGAATTTAGGATTTTTTCAGAGAAAAATAAATACAGTTTAATACAAATATATTCTTGATTACTCACCAAAATCAAGTGCCTAAAGGAAAATATAAACAATGCTAAACAACAGGCAGTCTCATTGCTCTACCCCGACGACCTTTGAGTGGAGACGGTCCGAAAAAAATTAACATAACTTGAATAGTTGAAACTGAGAGTAATACTAACTACTTATCAAAAAAACACAGCGACCACTTGTGACGTTATATCATGACGTACCTAATTGTACCTAACGTATTTTGTTATGTTATTTCTATGTCACATTTGTCGAATATCGCGAGGGCCACCTTACCGGAAAATATACGAATGCTACATCTTTCACCGCAAAGTCATCATCCGGATACAGAACCCTTTTAGAATTTAATTCGCGCCCTTAACCGTGTTGTTTAAAGTGATTTTCCGCCGCGCCCAGATAATAAGATGATCTGACGACTTATAATGAAAGGTTTCCCAAATTCCGGTAAGTACAACCCCAACCTTACAAAAAACACATCCCTTTACGGTAAAATATTTCTAAGGCACTGAGGAAATCATAAATTAGTAAGTACTTGAACAGAAATTATTTACAACCAGCACGACTAGTGGAACAAAATCAGAGCGGCTAAAAGCTAATCACGTAATGTAACGTTTTCAACGCGTAATATAGGACAGTCCAACGGTCAGTTTTTCATATAAAACATTAACATTTAGACCTGGTACTTAAAGGTCGCGGGAGTCCGCTGGATGCGGGTGGCGCAGGACCGGTCACTGTGGCACTCTTTAGGGGAGGCCTGTGTCCAGCAGTGGACGTCTTTCGGCTGATACGATGGTGATGATGAAATCTACCTAACGTACGTACACATTACGTGATCAAACCGCCGCTGCGTGATTAATCATAAAACAAAAGTCAAAAGGAACACAGAAGAAGACATATTATGTATATTCTTACACAAAACTCTTCGTTTTCTTCTTCTTATTTGTTGTGCTTTGGTTATTATCGACCGAGCGAAGCGTCTATGCTTCAGCTTGGACAAAAAACCTTTTTTTTTTGAACCTGGTTGTTGCTATAATAGGACGGACCCAATACAGCGGTCGGACTGCGTGGTTGGAGGGTAGCCTGGGGAAAATCCAGGGGAAGCCTCCGGCACGACCACGCGGGGAAGTTTGCCGAGTAACGATAGAGAGGGTGGGATGGGATGGGACTACGTAGTCAGCAGCCTTCCTAACTAACGGATTCCTATGGTGGGGAGTGTTGTCAAAATAACGTCTGGCAGCCTGCTTAAAGAAACCATATATGATGCTAATCCCCATGTCGTGGTGCAGGCTGAGGTTCGATTGGTACCACGGGGCACCAGTCGCCCTACGGAGGCAACGGTGTCTCAATCGGTGGAAAAAGATAAGTACATCAATTTATTTAGATCATTTAATCTAGATTATTTGTTTCAAGTGCCTACCAGGGTGACTCCCACCTCTGCCACTTGTATAGATAATATTTGGTTAAACTGTCCTCATCTATACAGAGGCATAGTGAACGGAGTCCGTTCGGATCATAAAGCTCAGCTGGTAAGGCTACCGTGCGAAACAAAACATCCAGATCGCGTTATAGAAATAAGACCGCTGAGCAAAAGTAGGCTAGCACTATTAAAGTCAAATCTACTAGTCGCCATGTCTAATACCCAGGCAGAATCAAATGATCCGAACGATCAATTCAAAATGCTTCTGAATACGGTGTGTAAAGAGTTTAATGGAACTTGTAGTAAAAAGCGTATTAAGATTAATAGTAAAATGTCATTCAATGAGTGGGCAACTACCGGAATCCGGAAAAGTAGAGATAACTTATACCAACTATATGAGAGGAGGTCTTACACCACCGACGAACGCTTCCATCAGTATATTAGGGATTATTCAAAATTGTTTAAAATAGTGTGCATGAAAGCTAAAGCAGCGCACCTAAATAATAAAATAAAGTCCTCCGAAAATAAGGCCAAGACAGTCTGGAAAACAATAAATACAGAGACTGGGAAGAAAAATAAAAACGATTCCACCATTTCTTTGAAGATAGAGGATACGTTAATAACTGATGCAGTAAAAGTAGCCAATGAATTAAACAATTTCTTTTCCAAAATTCCGTTAGTGACTACTAAAAGTTTGGTATCGTCTAGCATATTAGCTGAATCCTTTCTGAGTGAGAATGTAAAGTTAGAAAACATATGCAATTTCAATTTTCATCATGTTTCTCTTTAGATATTCTGAAATTTTTTAAGTTTATAAAAATAAAGAGCACGGAGGATTTATGGGGCGTGTCAGTCAAGGTACTGGAATCCATTCTGGAGGTTGTTGCACCTACTCTAGCTCTTATTTTTAATAGTTGTATAGACAATGGCAGTTTTCCAGATTTAATGAAATGTAGTAAAATAGTTCCTATTTTCAAATCAGGCCATAGAGATAATCCTTCTGATTATCGCCCAGTATCCATCCTACCCGCGTTTAGCAAAATATTTGAAAAAATAATGCTAACGCAATTGATTTCTCATTTTAATTCAAACAAGATTTTGCACGCACAGCAGTTCGGTTTCACAAAGGGAAGGTCAACTACTGATGCTGGTGCAAGTTTGATTAAATTCATTCTGCAGTCTTGGGAAGAGTCGCAGGACACCATTGGTGTCTTCTGTGACCTTTCCAAGGCATTTGATTGTGTGGATCATAGGACCTTAATTTGTAAACTTAAATTTTATGGCATTAGAGGCCATGCATTGGATCTCATTGAGTCTTATTTAACACAAAGATATCAAAAGGTAGCGGTAAATGGAGCCATTTCGTCGGAGACAGTGGTGGAGATGGGAGTACCTCAGGGATCTATTCTAGGTCCTTTCCTGTTCCTTGTTTATGTAAATGATCTACCATATATGGTAAGCCGAAGATCAGGCATAATCATGTTCGCCGATTACACCTCATTACTGTTCAAGGTTAATAGGAGGGATACTGAACTGATTGAACCAAATAATACCCTCTCCATGATATCTGACTGGTTTGCTGCCAATAACTTAGTGTTGAATCCAAAAAAAACGAAATGTATAAAATTCACACTAGCGAACTCAAATGTAAAAGCCTCAAATATTAAACTTAATGGTGAAACCATAGAATTTGTAAAATCAACTATATTCTTAGGTATTACCTTAGACTCTAAACTGCAGTGGGGATCCCACATAACTGCGATAGGAAGTAGGTTGAGCTCCGCTGCTTTTGCAGTCAGGAGAATAAGGCAGCTTACCAATGTAGCAACGGCACGGTTAGTTTACTTCGCTTACTTTAATAGTATAATTACTTATGGTCTTATTTTGTGGGGATCAGCGGCAGATATTGAGTCTGCCTTTGTTTTGCAGAAGAGGGCTGTTAGAGCAATTTATAACCTGGTGTCGCGTGAGTCACTAAGAGTCTTCTTCAAGGAAACAGATATTCTAACACTGCCGTCGCTATACGTATTTGACATTATAATGTATGTTAGGAGGAATTTATACAACTTCCCAAAGAACACTGATAGGCCCAAGGTTACCAGAAGTACAGGGAAGCTCAAAACAACTTTTTACAGACTAGTAAAAGCGTCAAAGTCATTCTTGGGAAATTGTATAAAATTTTACAACAAAATACCAAAACACATTACCGATCTTACTGACTCTAAATTCAAATCAGTTGTAAAGCAGACACTTATTTCAAAAGCATATTACAAGATAAATGATTATATCATGGACAGGGATATTTGGCAGTGATAATTGATAAAGTCCTGCACTAGAAATCTATCGCAAAATAAATAAATAGGCTTTCTACTGTAGCAATGTAGGTAATCTTATAATTATAAAAGACTATAAGTACATCATATTGTAACTGTTTTTAAAAAATGATGCCTCACCGAGTTTTTTACGCCGGTTCTTCTCGAGGCAGAGGTTTTCTTTCCGAACCGGTGGTAGTTTATTGACATTCATAGGTGCATGTAATATGCCTAAATTGAAGAATAAATAACTTTGACTTTGACTGTGACTTTTTAACGATTCTGAATGACCTGAAGCGTGGACGAAAAATCGTTTTTCCTCATGTCCGGATGTTTGCATATCCCCCTGTTCTCGCCTAGAGCTCACACTTCTCAACCGATTCTCATGAAATTTCGTGAGTAGGTTCAGTAAGTATATAGAAATTTGTTATCGAGTCAGTTTTTCGAAAATTTGAAAAATGGCGGAAATACAGGTATAAAACGTAAAAAAATAGAAGAAAGGGGTCAGCGTTGACTACTGATTTGGTACAAATTTTATGTTCCGTCCACTGTATCTTGAACTCCGATTTCGATGCCTTAGAGCACACTCGTACTAACTTTTCGGAAAAGGTTGTTGCAATTAGTACCTACTAAGTGCATAACATGAGGTTGAAATTTCAACGGCAAAAAATTGCAATTAGTACGAGTGTCAACTAAGGCATCGTATAATGATGGTTTCCTATGTTCGAATTTCAAATAAATAATTTCTAAAACAACAATGCGTTCCATTTTTTAATTTCGAATAACTCAAAACTTTGGAATGTATGTATTATTTGGATTTATCTAGGTACTTAAATGATTTTGGCTTCTCTAGAAGGACTTTGATGCTTACTGGTTGGAATATTTAAAATATTCAGGGAACAGAGGTAATACGTAATTTGGTTAATTATTTGCTTGACACAATGAATTTCATAGCAAAACGAGGGAAACTCAGTCAAGTTTCTAACGTTTTCCGCCATCCCCAGCAGCAATGTTTCGGGATGGCTGTAGCAGCGGCAATTAACGTTACGTCTCGTGGCATTGATTTTGATAATTTTGATGTTTACTTACATCCGGCGAACCCTATTATAGGTCATGTCTACTAAAGATGCAGGGCACGAATGGACATGAACAGCTATGTTCCGACAATTTATTATCTCCCATTGATATCTTAGGCAAGGTATTCAATGTAGAAAAATGTGATTTAGCGGATAAAATTACCAAATCCTATGGACATGGTACATAATACATACACACGATGGGCCATCCTGACCCATCATACAGGACGCGGCTATGCGTTAGAACGAGACATAAATGTCTTACTCCCTGTAACGCATAGTTGCGTCCTGTATGATGTCTAGACTATTGACCGAAGCCGGTCCGTTTCAGCTTGGCCCAAAATCCATCTTTCGTATGTTTGGATGTTCGAATGTCCGGCAGTTTTCGCCTACAGGCTGCAGTTCTCCACCGTTCTGCACGCGGCGAGAGACTAATTATACAAATGCCGCTATGTGGAATTTACTTAAATCAGATTGAAAGAGAGGCGTGATACAAAAGCGATATCCTATAGGTGTCCCATTCTACCAATTTGAAACGAATGACGTGTTAGTAGAACATATGAACCCTAAATTGTTCAAGGTCAAAATAACAATTGATTATTTTGTTCTCACACGTAGAATACGCAACTATCCTCCAGGCCGTTTGTGATTTACAAATTGACAAAATTATCATTCCTATCTCGACCCACTCAACATTTTACGTTCGTATTTAAATTATAACTAGAAGCACCCGCAGATAAGGTGTTATCTCGAAAACTAGTTAAAACTCGGGCATTAACTAGCCCCTATCGCAAAACCGGGACCTACACTACACGGCGATGTTGTAAATAATACATTAACTGCGTATGGTAGTGACCGCTCTACCACACAAAATACTCTGTATCATATTAATTATATTTTAATTCACCCCGAGAACATTCTTACCTAGTATTAGTATTTATATAAATTAAGTGTTATCATTTCATATGTACTTGTATCTTTTTTATTGAATATCACCATACTAATATTATAAATGCGAAAGTGTGTCTGTCTGTTACCTCTTCACGCTTAAACCGCTAAACCGATTGAGATGAAATTTGGTATAGAGATAGTTACAATCTTTGAGATGGACATGGGGGGGGGGGGGGGGGGGGCTGAGGGTTAAACAGGGGATGAAAGTATGGAGCTAAGATATAACCGAGCTGACGGATATAGCAGTTTGTCGGCTGAAAGTCCATTTCAACCACTTGAGATTAATATAACATTGTAAAAAAGTACAATAAGTACATCACGACTCAACATTGATTTCCACCTCGTTTCATGTAGTCATATCTATAAAATAGAATTTTAAAAGAATTTGAGAGATAAATAAGGTAATAACCATCCAAGTCCCCATGCTAAAGCAATAAGCGTTGGTTCAGGATGATTAGGCTGGAGGCTTGTATTGAAACACTTGTTGTTAACTGTAGACTGCTAATACTGGAATAATTTTATTTACAAATAGGCCTAACTATATACAACAAAAAAGCTTACAACTAGTTACTATATTAATCCGCAACAAATTAGAGCGGAACGGATACGCGCGAGTGAGACAGAGATAGCCCCCCCAAGGTGCGCCTGCCACGGCGCGTGCGCGAGGTCATAGGTCGGGTGAATAAAACTACGCTCTGCGCCGGTGCCAGTCCTTTCGCTCGCCGGCCGCCGTGGGGTCAACTTCGTCTCGTCGATCGCCGTGCTCCGCTCCGCGCGCTCGCTGCTTGAAAACACGACGAATCCGACGAGGGTGCTGCAGGCTCCGTACATACAACTGTCCTTCTCAGGGCAAAGTAAAACTGCTCTTGTCAGAGCAATTACGTGTTTCCCTGCTTAACCGCAGAGTACCAGACGATCAGTCTGTTTCTTGATAACACGCTGTGTCAATCGCTGTGTTATTTATTTATGTCCCCACACACCCTAGGCCTAAACTCGAATGAAAAAATCCTCTTAGGTCGAATTTAACCCATAGCCCCGACACAGGTCGTACCCACTGCTGAGTTTATTTATTTATTTAATTAGGAGAACAGTACAGTTTATGTGGAGCCAATTTTAGGAACTCGCAGATAGTGACATCGTATTTTAACTTTCGGTACTAATGCTACGCAACGTGCGCGTAGCGCTCATAGCCTAGCGGCGCCTGTAAGTCGGAAACGGTAACGAAGGTTAAGCAAAGATGGCAGCGGTCAGTCTTTGGATGGGTGACTTTGGATAGGGCACAGTGCCCTATACCACAAAACTTACAATTACAATTTTACAAGTGTCAAGTTACACGTTTGTAATAATACAAGTGTGCGTACCACAAAATATGCAGTAAACAAATTTGTAGTGGAAAATTCTTACAAATATGTAAATTGTATCGACAAGTCTACAATTCAGTGTATCACAAAACTTTACATACATTACATATGTTTTCCGGAAAACGTACAAATTTGTAGCTGACAATTGTTTTGTGCTACATTAAATTGTAGTAATAATTGTACATATATGTAGAATTGTACCTACAAGTTAACAATTCTCTAAACGTGTGTCACACCCTCTTGCTTCTATACGAATACTTGTAATTGCAGTATATTTTATCATATTTAGCGATTCCAAAACGAAATGTTTAGTTCAAGTAGCAGTGATAGTGAAGAAGAATTCACTGTAAGACGTCCTAGGACATATAGAGAACGCATAAATTTAACTTTGACCATAACGGATTTTACATTTAATCAGAGGTTCAGAGTGAGTAAATCTACCGTCGAATATCTACTACAGACTATTGGTGAAAACCTTAGACATCCGACACGAAGAAGTCACGCTCTTGATCCTAAAGAACAGTTACTGACTGTTTTAAGATGGATGGGCTCAGGATCTCAATATCACGTCACTGGTGATGCTCATGGTGTTTCAAAAATGACAATGTGTCGTTCGATTCGGTCCGTATGTGCACAAATAGTGGACAAATTACTGGGAAGTGAAGTAAGGTGGCCAACAAATGGAAACTCAATTTCTCAAGATTTTATTGCAGCATCCCATGTAAATTTGAAGGGTCGCAGGTATTATAGATGGATCATTAATACCAATAGATGCTTCACATCAAAATGAAGCTGGTTTTGTTGATCGACACGGAGATCATTCTATAAATGTTATGGTAGTTTGTGGACCGAATTTAGATTTTTTTTATGTGAATCAAATCATTTAAATTTTGCGTGATCTCCTTCCATTTGTTTATTTTCACAGTGTGCGTCAATTTATCACTAAATTTACCAAAAAGAATGCTTTTGTTTTCGTTAATGAGGTTTAAAATGGTCAGTTTAGCTTGCAAGTCCATTGTAATGTCAGTTGGTGTGTAGGTACTGCTCGTAGATAGATCACTATATAATTATAATTGATGTTATTTTTTGCGAATTGCATATTAAATGAAACTACCTTCAACATCAAAGAAGCTAAATAAATTGTTACATATTTGTAGTTGTAACACTACAATTTTTCGCTTGTATATTTACAAATTAACAATCCTACAATTATGTAGCTGTTGTGACATACCTTTGTTCTTTGTGATACGCTTTCACAAAAGCGACATATTTGTATACTGCAAACTTGTAACAAATACATATTTGTAATTATTGTGGTACATTTTTTTGTTTACAATTTGACAATTTTGTCGAATTGTACACTTGTAAAGTTTTGTGGGATAGGGCACTGATGTTTGAGTGGTTACTATAAATGAGCGCTTCCGTGCTTTGGAAGGCACGTGCTTTGGTGTGCGCTGCCCCCCGTGGTTTCACCAATGGTTCCAACGAAAGACCAGCGCTGGTAATCGCCAGCACCCTGCTGAGTTGGGATTGGGACCATTTCGTGACGTGTTTATTTGTACTTTTATTAAATCTTTGTCGTTTTGTATTTCTCATGAATAAATGTTTTTTGTTTCTCTTCTTTCTTTCTTAAACGGGCTGAACCATTCAAGGCCTTTGTTTCGTATCGTATCCATTCAAAGCCATCTTACTCACATATGGGTCATGTCATTACGAGCGATTTCCGCTACAAAACAGAAAAATGTTACTACGCCATGGACGTATGATTAATCAGGACAGGCTATGGTAATAATAATACCACGACCGAGCGAGATGGTAGCAAGTATACAAATCTGAATAAGTGTGAGTGTGACAGAAAGGGATATATCTTTTGTCTATCGTTGTTTGAGTTTACGGCAAATAAAAGAAACCCACCTAAATTAAGTAGATAGTTTATTGTAAGCCGTCAGCAAGTGCCGGGCATTTACGTGGCAATTACACTTCGTCGTTCGCCGCATGCGGTCGCCGAATGCATTTTAAACTACTTAGGCCAACAAACGTCGTCTTTACATTAGTCTGTCCGCCTACTACGGCAACTTGGCAGCTGTCGATCGCCGAATTAAATGCTATGCGGCCGACTAACGTGTTCTTTACACTTTTGCGGTCGCCGCTTACAGCATGCGGTGAACGACGAAGTGTATTTGCCGCTTTATTTGTGTGATGAGCACGAATATTTGTTGTCAAACGTACTGCACACATTTAAATATAAAACATTCAAGATTAATATATTATCACATGTCGCACAATTGAATGTATCTTTCAATACAACGCGCTTTTGTTGTTTGGCGTATTTGTTCGTAGCGTTGCAAATAAGCACTACGTAAACTTTCTACTAATAAAAGAGTTCAAAACCAAAGAGGCTGGAAACACGTCGTCGTCTTCACAACCGGTCACAGCAACGTGTGCCAGCCAGCCCTGTGATTATTGTCCCAGGGGACAGACTTATGTCACAAAATAGATAGGTACAAAAATCAATATACAATTGCGCTCGAGCAACGCATAGACACTCACGTACACGATATCTCGGTCCGGTTCGGACCATTGCGAGCGCGAGTGCCATCCGCTTGAGACGTGTCTGTGAACTTTTTTGGGCAATAATGGAGCAACAAAAATTTTTTTTATAACTGTTCAGTGGTCGGTAGTTTAATTTCATCATTAAACGGTGAATTTTCGTTTTTTAAGCTAATTTGTGATATACTAATGTCATTTTTTTTTTTTTTTTTTGATAATGTTCTTGCAATCTGTCTCGCAGACATTCAGCAATTGGTTATGAATATATTGCTTGAGGGCGTGTGCAGGTCGCGTCCACTGACACGTCTGCTTTTCATAATAATTTATCTAATAAGTAGATCTTGTGGTATTCTTCTTTTCAACCTCCGCGGTAGAGTTAATTCACTCATTAAGTGCTTCGCCAGTGTGTTTGGATGTTGCAATATTCTTGTTTTGTATGTTTCTACACTGTCTTTGATTTCTTGCTTAACAGTGTTAATGTTGAGATCGTGATGCAGCCTATCATTAGTCATGTACCATGGTGCGTCAGTTATTATACGTAGTATTTTTGATTGAAATCGTTGTAGAATTTCTATGTTTGACTTTGCTGCGGTCCCCCACAGTTGCAGGCCATAAGTCCAGACTGGCTTTATTATACACTTATAAAGCAGCAATTTGTTTTCCAGGGAGAGCTGGGACTCTCTTCTAATCATCCAGTACATTTTGCGAACTTGTTGTCCCATTGCAAGACGTTTGGTGAATATATGTTTTCTCCATGTCAGTCGTCGATCAAGGTACATTCCCAGGTATTTCGCTTCGTCGGCTTGGGGTACTTGTACTCCATTTAGTGTGACTGGTGGGCATGTGTCCTTACGAGTAGTGAAAGTGACCTGGATAGATTTCGTTTCGTTAGCCTTAATGCGCCAGTCTTTAAGCCAGACTGAGATTGCGTTTAGGCTATTTTGTAGCTTCAGAGATGCTATCTCAGGAGATTCATCCAGGGACAGTATAGCGGTGTCATCAGCGAAGGTTCCAGTAATAACCCCTTTTATAGATGGAAGATCAGCTGTATACAGGAGATATAATGTTGGTCCCATAACGCTACCTTGTGGGACTCCTGCATGTATTACGTACAAGGGTGTAACGTTCTCACCTTGTTTCACAAAGAAGTATCTATTTTCGAGATATGATTTGATGAATTTGTAATAATTCACTGGAAGGGTTTTTTTTATTTTGAACAGGAGGCCGTCGTGCCAAACCCGATCAAAAGCTTGTGATATGTCTAAGAAGGCGCCTGTACAGTATTGCTTCTTTTCAAAGGCAGCATTCACATTTTCAACAAGTCTATGGATTTGCTCTATAGTGCCATGTTTTTGGCGGAAACCAAACTGATGGTCGGGGATCAACTCCTTTTCTTTTATTATTGGCTGAAGTCTGCTTAGGAATAGGATCTCCATTATTTTTGATGTGATTGGCAGTAGACTGATGGGCCTGTAAGATTTTACCTCCTCAGGGCATTTTCCTGGTTTCGCGACCATTATTATTTGAGCCACCTTCCACTGCTGTGGTACAGCTGCTTTTCTAAGAATTGAGTTATAAATGTATGTCAGAAATAATATGCCTTCATTTGGTAATTCTCGCAGGATTTTAGCTGTAATCAAGTCATATCCAGGTGCCTTTTTTTGATCGAGCTTTTTTATTGCTTGGATTACTTCTTGTTTGGAGAATGTCTGTATAGGAGGATCCAACTGGTCTATTTGTTGCAAAAAGTCATTTACTTCTTCCATTCGTTTGGATCCCTGGTCTGGGTTCGGCGTGAACACCGTTTTCAAATGTTCAGCGAATGTATTTGCTTTGTCACTTGAATTCACAGCCCAACTGTTATCAGCTTTACGTATAGGAGGTTGAGATGCTATTGGACGCTTCAGATATTTCGTCGCCTTCCACAGGGAGTAGTCAGACGCTGCAGTGGTGTCTAAACCTTTTAGGTATCGTTGTACATTTTGATTTCGATTTTCACTTAACAGGTCTCTTAGACGAGACGTAAGATAGTTCAGTGTGGTTTTATCAGGTGGGTATCGTGTTTGCTGCCATCTTTTCCGTGTTTTACGTTTCAAGGCTACTAAGTCCCTGATTTTGGTAGGGTACTTATTTTCATTGTGAGTATTGTTTGGAATTTCAGGTGTCGCAAGCCAGGCTGATTGCTGTACACAGTGGTTGAAGTGTTCTACAGCTTCCTCTATTTCCTCATCTGATTTAAGTGAGAGCTTGATGTTTAATGACGCTGCTACGGCCTCGCGGAACTGTCCCCAGTCTGTTTTCCTAGTGTGTAGTTGGCATGGCTTTGTGGATCTTGTAATATTCCTCTTTAACATTATTTCGACGGGCGAATGATCGGATGAGAGATCGAATAGTGATTTGCATGTGAAGTATGTGTTAGCTATTCCCTTAACTATGCAGAAGTCGATCAAGTCTGGTATTTTTTTCACATCAGTTGGCCAGTACGTTGGTTCACCGGACGAAATGACGATTAGGTTCAGATTTTCGATAGCCTTAAGTAGCTGCCGACCTTTCGGTGTAATGATGCGTGATCCCCAAACGGAGTGCTTGGCGTTATAATCGCCGCCAGCAATAAATCGCTGTCCCAGCTGGTTGAAGAAAATCTCATAATCCTCTTTTGTTATTTTATGTTTTGGAGGACTATACACAGCCGAAACTGTTAAAGGCCCGGACCAATCGTCTACAACTATGTTTGTTGCCTGGATTTCACTAGTGCAATGACTTGTAGTCTCGTGGTGTCTGATGTTGTTTCTTATCAACACGCCACTTCCTCCATGAGCCGTGCCGTCAGGGTGCGTCGTGTGATAAAACTTATATTTGTCTAAGGCAAAGTGACTCTTCTTAGTGAAATGCGTCTCAGAAATTAAAAGAATATCGATTTTGTGCATATTTACAAATGATTTCACCTCAAGGGTGTGTTGTGACAGCCCATTGGCATTCCATAAGACTATTTTTAGGGAGTCGAATTTGACAGTCGGGACGTGATAGTTATGAATAAGTTTGTCATTGTTGTCAGTTGCTGCATCATTTGTTTCAATAATATTATTAATTCTTGAGTATCACTCGAGTTAGGTTTGTCTTCTGGCTTTCCTTGTTTGCCCTTATTCAAAGAGTCTCTGTAATGTGTGTTTTGAGGATTTGAATGAGTTTGAATTGGTTCTTCGATTTGAACAGATGGTTGCATATTTTGTGACTGTGCCGATCTTTGTATTATTTTCTTCTTTTTTGCCACGGGTATACTTGGTAGCTTGAGTTTTTGCAGTTCTCGATATACTTGGCAACCTTTATAATTTGCGGGATGATTTCCTTCGCATAGTACACATTTGACTTGGTCTGACCTAGTTTTACGAGGGCAGTCTATTGAGCGGTGATCTCCAGCGCATTTGATGCACTTAGGATTTCGGCGGCAATATGCTTTGGTATGTCCATATTGTTGGCAATTTGCGCATTGTGGTATTTCTCGCTTAGGTCGGGGGGGTTCAATGATAACTCGACAGTTTAGGAGACCCTTAATTTCATAGATTCCTTTATTATTATCTTTTGGTTCCAGATCAACAATGAACATGGATAGAGGCTTCTTTGTTTGTCTCTGTTTGATATTCCAAATGTTAGTGCATGTATGGCCTAATTCTGCCAAAGAATGTTTTAAGTCATCTGTATCAGTTGAGGGATGAAGATTTTTTATAACTACTTTGAAAGTTCTTTCTTTTTTTGGTTTATATGTATAGAACTCAGTGTTTTTGATTTGTAATTGTTTCGATATTTCACTAAACACTTCTGACGTTTTTGGTTGTATTCTGACTTCTTCAGTATTCAGAATTTTGAGTTCATAGTTGTCTTTGGCATATTCATTCAAGAGATTTATGAGTGGTTGTATGTTCTCGACTTTGTCCACATAGATGGGAGGGGGCTTTACAGGCTTCTCTACAGTATGTTCCTGTGATGGGTCGTTATCTAGGCTTGCAAAGCTGTTTGATGTGGGGATTGGTTGAGGTTTGGATTGGGAGAGCCAATATGTGTTTAGTTTTGTTTGTTTTGACGGTTCAGTGTTGGTCTCAGGGCTACGAAGTCTTTTTTTGCTAGTAGCCTGTTTCCAGTCACCGGTGTCTTTGTTTTCTGTGTTTTGTTGTCTTTGAGTCTCAATTGGTTGGCTTGTGCGCATTGGAATTTCGCTTACTGAGTTTGCACGAGGTCGGCTTTCAAACATTCCTCTGTGGAAAATTTGCTGAGTTAGATTCTTGTTGCTTATATTTTGTTGATTTTTGTTATTTGCTTCATTCATTTTGGTCCCACGAGTAGGGTCGACTTTCGGTCGCTCCTGGGGTGACACCCATTCCCAGTGAGAAGGCAATATTCAACGACGGTTGCCCGTTCCGCCGAGGTCGGTCGCTATCGGCTAGCTGACCTGCCAGCCATCCATCCCCTTGGCGCGCCCCGCACCGTGGGATTAGGGGATTTTTTTAAGAGGTTACCTTCCTCGCGGTCCAATTGATAAAACTCAGACCCCCGTTCCTGTCAGACAGGTTTACGGTCTGGGGCAACCCTTTCGGGCCACACACTGGTTTGTATTTCGGGGTTTTCTCCCCTAGCTGGTTTATTAGGTTATGGCGCCTAAGACTCGCCTTCGCCCCTCATACTTAGCTACTACAGTTACAAGGAGGATGGTCGTTTGCGGAGCTCATATGACTGTAGCATTGCCCAGGAGGTACGACTCACTAGAAGTGAGTTCGCCACTAGTCTACGTCGGCGGGCTAGTGGCGACGGGGACGTGTATGTAGGACTTGTTAGTGAACATATGTGGACCCAACTCCGCACTCTTGGGTGCCCATATGTACCGGCATAGCTCAGCATTTTATAGGTAGTTGCCTCCCAGCAAGATAACTACCACCGAGACCAACACTAACTTACCCACCAAACGGTGAATTTTCGTTTTTTAAGCTAATTTGTGATATACTAATGACATTTAAAATAAAATATTTTAGTCATTATTAACTTATATTTCCACTCTTCCCGTGGCATTTTCAACAATAAAGCAAACAACTGGATAGGAGTGCCACTACCACGATAGTTGTTTGTGCATAAGTCTTAATTGACAACCCTAGAGCGACCGACCGTGAGGTATATACGTGTGATTGACTTCTATACTTTTTTATGTTATAGGAGGCAAATGAGCAGACGGATCACCTGATGGTAAGCGATTACCGCCGCCCATGGACACCTGCAACACCAGAGGTGTTGTGAGTGCGTTGCCGGCCTTTAAGGATGGAGCTCTGGGAACCTTACTCACCATCAGGAACACAACACTACAATACCTACGGAATAGGCAGTGGCTATTATGGCTGTGGTCTTCTGTAAGGCGGAGGTACTCCCCCAGTCGGGCTGCTCCAGATTCAAGCGTGATGACATTACGCATACCTATTTTTGTGCTTATGTCAACGGGGCGGGATGACGTCCGCGGGCTCCGTGCGGGTAGCCTGTCTATCTATACTCTACGAAAAAAAACATTGTATACGTCTCTCTCTGTCAAGTTCATTATCAATTCCTTTCTTGCTCTGGCGACCCGAACGCAGCCTGTTATGCAAATCGGCTGTTATACCCTAGAACACTATTAACTAACGAGGTTTGCTTACAGAACAATCCGCAGTTTACATTACAGAGTTCCGTGTTTCCAGTGGACAGCGATTATGATAATATTACGGATCTAGTAGGAAATTAAGCATGTACCTATCACGAGTATTCGCGTTAGAACTATGTATCCATATCCAAACCAATATTATATTTGCGGAAGTGTCTCTTTCTGTCTGCCTGTCTCCTACACCTTTTAACGCTTACCTCACAAAGATTACCTCTTCACGCTTAAACTGACGAACCGATTAAATGAAATTTGGTACAGCGATAGTTTGCATACCTGGGGAAAGGACATAGTTATAGGTTTTGTCCCGGAAATCATCCCCTCAGTGGGTGAAATGGAGGGTGAGAGTTTGCATGGACGGAGTCGCGGGCAGAAGCTATATATAAGCTCCTATGATTCACACGGCCCAAGATTAATGTAAGTAAAATCATCCTCCTCCTATTAGCGTTTTACCGGTTAAAATAATAATAATTTAACTAATTAATCATAAAAACTAATATAATGGCAAAAAAAATCATGCCGATGTAGTATTCGGTAGGTTGCCCTGGAACCGCGGAAATACGACACCCTTATTGGGTCAAAAGTAAACCCTAAAGGAGCCCGAGGCACCTTGTCCCAAGATTTAGCGTAGGCCCTAGTTTTCCTAAAGCAACTGCCCATATCTGACCTTTCAAACCAGAGCGAAAATTGGACGTTGTGGGGTTAGACTGATTTCCTCACGATTTTTTCCTTCACGGTTAGACTACAGTTATTAAACATCAAATGATCGAAATCGTAAAAATAAAGGGCGACACTGGGTGTCCCTTGTTTTGTCGACAAACTTTTAACGTTTCAAGTAACATTTAGTTCACGAATTATTGTTTGGTGTAATTTTATTTCATGACCAGATCATTCCAATTTTTATCATTTCATGGAATAACTGTTGAGGGAATATTATTTGGCAAACGATTCATTTTGTATACATTTTAAATGGCAGAATAACAAAACAACGAATTTTATTTGTTCGAAATTTTATTAACATTACAAAAACAAACAACAACTGATTCATCATCATCATCATCATCATATCAGCCGAAAGACGTCCACTGCTGGACATAGGCCTCCCCCAAAGAGTGCCAAAGTGACCGATCCCGCGCCACCCGCATCCAGCGGACTCCCGCAACCTTTACCAGGTCATCAGTCCACCTTGTCGGGGGCCTACCCACGCTGCGCCTTCCGGTACGTGGTCGCCACTCGAGAACCTCTCCGCCCCAACGGCCATCGGTTCTACGTGCTATATGTGCCCCGCCCACTGCCACTTAAGTTTAGCGATCCGGAGGGCTATATCGGTTACCTTGGTTCTGCTGCGGATAGTCTCATTTCTGATGCGATCACGCAGAGAAACTCCCAACATGGCCCTCTCCATTGCCCTTTGGGTGACTTTGAGCCTTCTTATGAGGCCCATAGTAAGCGACCACGTTTCAGTGCCATATGTCATCACTGGCAACACACACTGGTCAAAGACTTTCGTCTTGAGACACTGCGGAATATTGGACGAAAAGATTTGCCGTAGCTTCCCGAATGCTGCCCAGCCGAGTCGGATTCGACGATTGACCTCTATTTCGAAGTTGGACCTACCTAACTGGATCGTCTGTCCTAGGTATACATAATCGTCTACAACTTGGAGCGTAAAGTGTCCGATTGTAATGGGAGTTGGTAGTACATGGGCATTTGACATGATCTTCGTCTTAACAACTGATTACAGGGGTTTAACTAGACACGTACAGGCAGAAAAAGAGGGATCGGGGGGCGAATCTCCCCGCAGTAAAAAAACAAATAACCGTAACAATTGTATTATAAGTAGGTGTAGGTTAGGTTAGGGTTCGCTTGTGTCTCTCAGAGCGGAAATAGGCACCGGTTTGGTAAGGTTTTGGTTAGGTTAAAATAATTGCCATAGATAACTGTGTATCAGGGAACCGCCCACCCCTTCCCAGAAAAAAGCCTTTGAACTGGTTAGTCGTTCGTTTAGTAGCCCCAATCACTTGCTGTCCTGTATTGATTGAAAACTCATTGATTTTACTTAGCCGTATGAAGGGGTTTCCCTTACGGGGCTTTTTATCAGTAGCGGTAGCTACTGATAAAAAAAACCCTTTCGAAAGGCTTTTTTAAGCGCTTTTTAAAGGGTTGAAGCGCTTAATCGTATTGAAAGCGCTTTCAAAGCCAAATGAATGGGTATTGACGAGCATCGGCTTTGGTAAGCAAACCCTTTCAAGAACCCTTTGAAGGGGATACCGTATTGGAGCACTTTAATAGCCAAATGAATGGGTTTTGAGGAGCATCGGCTTGGGTAAGCAATGCATTACGAAAAACCCTTTCAAAAACCCTCGAAGGGGATATCGGATGGGTCCCTGCTGTGTATGCCAACTTTTTTAATTTTAAATAATACTCCTTGTAAAAATTTGTATGTTAATTAAAAATACTTGAAATAATAATTCACAAAACATTTTCCACGACATAATTCATTTATTTCATGAAACATCCGACAAGTAAAAATACACGATTTAAAATTACTTGTAGTGACCATTTCACGAACTGAATTGTCGACGAAATGAAAATACATGAAACGTTGACTTTGGAGTGAAATGCGACGAAGTGAGTGTCGAGAATTTGATGATAAACCCCTTTCCGCCTCAATGGCTATCGGTTCTACGTGCTATGTGCCCCGCCCACTACCACTTAAGTTTAGCGATCCGGAGGGCTATATCGGTTACCTTGGTTCTGCAGCGGATAGCCTCATTTCTGAAGCGATCACGCAGAGAAACTCCCAACATGGGTGACTTTGAGCTTTCTTATGAGGTCCATAGTAAGCGACCACGTTTCAGTGCCATATGTCATCACTGGCAACACACTGGTCAAAGACTCTCGTCTTGAAACACTGCGGAATATTAATAAAATAAAAATAAGTAAATAAAATAAAATTCGTTTATATCAAGTAACCAAGACCAGGACGAAAAGATGTGCCGTAGCTTTCCGAACGCTGCTCAGCCGAGTCGGATTCGACGATTGACCTCTTTCTCCAAGTTCCTCTTTGTCGGTATAGTGTCGGGTTAGTCTAGCTCTAGGGTCTTCCGCCTGACTATTTAACTTCGGGTCTGCGCGTTGATGTGTATAGCTGTTCGTAAAAGCGCTCTATCTCACCCAGAATCTCTAGTTTAGAGGAAACGATTCTACTATCTTCAGCCATCTTCATCTTCCATATTTATTAAGTATAATAATTATTCTGCCTTATATGTTACCAAAACACAGAAAATTTATCAGTCTATTTAATAAAACAATAGTCCCTTATTTACAGTTTATATACGTCAAGTGAGTAATAATTCAAATGCATGTCAAACATAAATCATTCTCTGATGGCCAGTTCAACACTCCCCCTACATCAGATCAGGCTTACTCACCAATCCTAGTGAGGTTCGCGTTCTTAGAAAGCTTTCCTTTGGCAAGGCTTTCGTAAAGGTATCCGCTACCTGGTCTTGCGAAGGTACGTAGAGGACATTGACCTTCTTCTCCTGATGCAATTCTTGCAAGAAATTATACCGCGTGTCTATATGCTTTGTCTTGAAATGAAACACTGGATTCTTGACAAGCTTGATAGCACTTTGGTTATCTACGTAAACCGTCGGTATAACGTCGTATCCTCGGATTTCCTTGTAGAGACGACTGAGCCATATAACCGTCTGGGCTGCGAGGCTTGCCGCCACAAATTCCGATTCAGTGGTCGAGAGACTCACACATCTTTGAGTTTTGGAAGACCATGACACTGCTCCCCCTGCGGCGAGACACACATAGCCAGAAGTCGACCTTCTCGTCTCAATATCTCCGGCGTAATCTGCGTCGCTGTACGCAACGAAGGTATTTTCTTCACATGATAAACCCTTGTATAAAATACCAAGGCTTTGAGTGCCCTTCAAATATCGCAATACTCGCTTCGCAATCGCATAATGGCGTTTGTCGGGTTTCTCAACATGTTTTGACAAAACATTTACAGCAAAACATATGTCGGGTCTACTTACAATAGATAAATAAAGTAATTTTCCGACTAATTCTCTGTAATGAAAATTATTGACATTCTTGTCAGTGTCGAAATTGCCAAGAAATTGCAGTTGTCTGTCAACTGACTTTTGTCTATCGGGGTAAGTACAGAGTTTGCATCACACATATCATAACTTTTTAAAATAGTTTTTATGTATGCTTCTTGGTTAATAAATATCGACCAATCGTTTTGTTGATTTATCTGCAAACCAAGATAACAACCAACTTCTGAAGTGCGAACTTGAAATACTGTGGTCAGAGCACTAAGGAATTCTTCCACAAGTGTCTTATTTGGTGATAAGATCAGTCCGTCATCAACATAGATCATGACGATCAGCTGCCGGTCTTGACTTATGAACAAGCATGGATCTGAGTCACTTTGCTTCAATCTATATTTCAGCAAAAAAGAACTGAACTTCTTGTTCCAGCACCGAGGCGCCTGTTTCAAGCCGTACAGACTTTTGATGAGCTTGCATACTCGGCCTGATCCGTCATCATATCCCACAGGTTGCTTCATATAAATAACCTCGTCGATGTCACCGTATAAAAAGGCAGTCTTCACATCGAGTTGGGTCATATGCATTTTTCTAATAGCTGCTTCGCTTAACATAGCGCGGATTGTATCCCAGCGAACAACAGGGCTGAAAGTTTCGTGGTAATCAATACCGTGCTCTTGACTGAAACCTCTAATGACGAGTCGAGCTTTAAAACGGTCGATAGAACCATCAACCTTCTTTTTGATCTTGTAAACCCATTTGTTGCTAAGGGCTTCTCTATTTTCAGGTAAATTTACCAAAATCCACGTGTTGTTTTCTTTGAGAGAATTCAACTCTTCTTCCATGGCAGTAATCCATTCTTCATGGTTCTCTGACTTCATCGCTTGTTTGTAAGTCTGAGGTTCATCTTCAGAGAGACAGATGCAATAGTTCGATCTGGAACTTTGAAGCAATAGTCTATCTCTTAGATTATAATGATGTGTTGTTTCTTCATTAAGATCAGGAGGAGTTTCATCTTCAGCTGTGTCGGATGGTCCAGCTTCATCTAGATCGTCCTGAAGAGAAGAATCGTTTTCTGTAATAATGACCTCGGTTGTTTCGTGATCTTCACGCTCACCAGATATATACGGAAGCTTACAGAAGTCAGAAGAAACTGTTTCAGATCTAAACAATACATCTCTTGAGATGATTACGTCATTCTTTTCAGGTATCCAGATACGATAGCCGTCCTTATCTCCGCAATATCCAACCAAAAATCCTTTCATAGCCTTTTTGTCGAGCTTCTTACGTTTCTGGCTAGGAATATGTACAAAGCATTCTGTGCCAAAAATACGTAAGTGGTCAATATGAGGTTGCTTATTGTACCAAAGCTCGTATGGTGTCTTCCCTTCGATCTGTGTCGGTCCAGTTCTGTTAAGTACATAGCTCGCAGTATTAATAGCTTCGGCCCACAGCTTCTTAGGCAGGTCTTTATTGTATAGCATGCTTCTCGCTGCCTCAACCAGAATCCTGTTCTCTCTTTCAGCCGCGCCGTTCTGTTCTGGAGTGTACGGCATACTCAGACGGTGGTATAAGCCAACTGCTTCCGTCATACGATGTACTTCGGCATTATTGAACTCTTTTCCGCCATCTGTAAGTAATTCCTTAACAGCGTGACCAGCAGTTTTAATTTCAGCAAGAAATTTAGGTAGTACACTGGCTATTTCAGATTTTTGCTTTAAGAAGTAAACTTTTCTGAATCTTGTGAAGTCATAGGGCCACAGACATCCGCGTTAATTTGATCGCCGGGTTTTGTGCCACGATGTTGCCTAGTACCGAATGACAATCTGGTCATTTTTCCGTATACACAGCCATCACAGTCAGATTGATCAGGTGAAAACTTAATACCGTTGCGTGTAAGGATTTCCTTAACATGTCTTTTGTTTTGGTGACAAAGTCGTTCATGCCAAATTTGCAGGCTTGTTCCTTCCTTGACAACACAAGCATTGACAGTTGTTACTCTCATCAAAAGTCTATACAGATTACCATCTCTGATACTGACAGCTTTAACTTGGCCGCTTTTATCTTTGAAGATACGCTTGTCCTTGTCAGCTACCTCTATATAACCATGGTCCAAGGCTGAACCCGCTGAGAATAGATTTTGTCCAGCTTGAGGTACATACCAAACATTGTTTAGATGAGCACGTTTCCATTTGCCTTGTACAGACATTTCAACATCTATAATTCCTTGGCCGTATGCATACATAGCCCGATCATCTCCAAGTCGCAAAGCTCTTGGTTTATCGAAAGGTGAGTAGCTCCTGAACCAATTGGCGTTAGACGTGATGTGGTGAGACGCACCAGAATCGACTATAAATTCTGAATTTGAGACATCAATTCGAGATAGGAATGCGTCACCATCATCTTGAACGGTTTCGTTACTCTTATTTCGTTTCTTCAATTTCTTGAGGACGAAGCATTGTTTGTTAGTATGTCCAATCTTGTTGCAATGTGAACATTTGACTTTCTTTTTGTTCAACAAAAGAGCGTTGTCAGACGTTGACGAGGAAGTGGAAGGGTTAGTAGTACCCAGGTCTTCGAGGCGCTGTTCATGAAGACGCAGACGCTCCATAAGAATAAAAATACTCCTATTCTCCTTAGGCACGGACTCCCAAGCATTCTTGAACTCAAGATATGTTGACGGTAACGTGTTCAGTATCCTGTTCATTAACAATGATTGAGGGAGAGATCCTTCTTTCTTTAATTCGTCGTTGAGTTGTTGCCATAATGCCTGCAGCTTAGACACGTGCGTGGCTATGTCGTCAGCTTCATCTTTCGTGTAAGTGAACAACTGACAGTACAACAAATCTAGTCGTCTGTCATTCTTCTGCTCGTAAACTGAGTGAAGTAAATCCCACATCTCCTTACCGGATTTAGCAGTGAGTATATGACGTTTAGGTTCCGTGGAGACGCTACAGCCGATGATACATTGGAGTAATGCGTCACGATCTTCATATTGGGTAAGTTTCCTTGGATAACTTGCTATTTCGTCAGCCGGCGCTTCTTTTCTAGGTGGTACAGGGAGAGTCTCGACGCCTTTCACCATATCTTGCAGCTTGTGCATAGTAAGTTGCAGGTTTATATCGAATTTCCATACCAGCCAATTGTCAAGTCCGCGTAGCTTCTCAATATTAAAGCGCTCCAATTTTTGGGCACTCATATTTGCGAAACACAAATTAAACTGTAAAACTGATCCCAAAAATGAAAAATACTCGTTATAAAAGGGTCAATTG
The DNA here is from genome assembly GCA_945867215.1 of Epinotia demarniana. Classification (NCBI taxonomy): domain Eukaryota; kingdom Metazoa; phylum Arthropoda; class Insecta; order Lepidoptera; family Tortricidae; genus Epinotia; species Epinotia demarniana. The sequence continues at coordinate 15,516,572 of OX244281.1, forward strand.
TAAAATTTTCCCATAACCTAAACATTCCCTAACGTCGTATCCTCGGATTTCCTTGTAGAGACGACTGGGCCCATAACCTAATAAAACAATAGTCCCTTATTTACAGTTTATATACGTCAAGTGAGTAATAATTCAAATGCATGTCAAACATAAATCATTCTCTGATGGCCAGTTCAACACTATTATTTTACCCTTAACATGACGTCATAGTGTGGATTAGGATAGGGGTGTTATCTGTGGGCACTGTAGTGCCCCCGCCAAGTCGAGCGCGAAGCAAACACAGGCCAGAACGCAGAAATATTCGTCATCCAGTAAGCTATAATCAAATACTTAAAATCAAAAGATTCAAGGTCATTTAGTTCCGAAGCTAAGCGAAATCACAGTTTCGCATTTATGACACTCACTCACTCACAAATGATCATCAAAATAGAACTAGTACTTCACATAAATTCAGAGAGCTGAAATTTGGTACAGAGTTAGGGTTTAATGGCCACATAAAGGGAAAAATATAAAAACTAGGATAATCGGAGATCTGGAGTACCTGGTGACCCTGATTAGAAAACACAAGATCCCAACCAAACTATTAGAGATATATCTATACCGCCTTTACAAAAAAATATTCGACTTGGTGGGCCGCTTCATTTGATGTCATAAATCGAAGCTCTGCAGTATCTGATGAAGAACCCTCAGCTAGTCTCAGCTGTATTAGAGATATGGTAATGCCCCCTTCTACTATTGGTACATTTGTAACTATAAAAAACTACTCCTAAAAAGAAAAAAAAACTGTATCAAATCATCATCATCATCATCATCAGCCTATATACGTCCCACTGCTGGGCACAGGCCTCCTCTCATGTATGAGAGGGAATGGCATTTGTATCAAATAAGAAAATGTAATAAAATAAATCAATAAGCCCACGTTTCTACAAAAAGAAGTGAAATCCCATCAAAAACATTCTGTAAAAAACTAGCCAAGTATCGATGGGGCTGCTTGTTTATCTCTATAAAGTAATGAAATCTAGACAAAGTCGTGCCTAGTCTAAGGTTTCTTACTGCGATTTCTTTATTATTTATAGTTAATGTTGTGTGACTTTGCCGTCGACTTGTACCCACTATAACATATAAATAATGTTCAAAATATATTCCCAACGAACATTCATACTACGTAATCCTGTGTACAAATGTGTTGAAGAACATTCACCTCTATATTTGTGAGATATTTTGTAGTACCAAGTCTCAGGCATTCTTATTATTCTTTATTTGCTAACTAAATAAAATTTTGTGACTTGGCAATTACATTACGTTAGGACAACTCAACTGTCATTTTCCCACACAAAGCGATATTTAGATCTACCTGAAATTCGTTCAATGCATTACGTAATCGACCTCCACATTGATCGTCGTCGCGTGCCTAAAATTACCGCTCGACTACAGTAGCTCAAAAAAATAATCCAGTAAAAAATAAAAGAATTTCAAAGTAAAAATATTTTTACGTTACTATGGGCGGTAAGTGAGATTTACCGCCCACGGGCGCAGCGGCAAATCTCACTTTACGCACAGGAAAAGTCGTGAAATTGTGTACGCACGACGGGCGGATAAATAAATCCCAACATAAATAACACAAATAAAACAAGTTTCACTAAGTTATTGCTGTAAAAAAAAAGAATAATAAAGGGTCTGCGTAAAATATTTTTTTAACTCGGCCGTATGCCGAAGTGTCTTGCCTTGCGCGCCTCACGACAAATTCAACAATAGGGACGATTGGCATTGGTTTGATTTTGTTTCATTTGTTTCCTCGCCAATGTGATGAAAAACATTGTGTGCGACACTGATGGTAAGATTGTTTAGAAACTCGAGCCTTCAAAGGCTTCTCATAGACTCTCGTTCATAAAACCACATTTACCAACCTCGTGGCATAATGTGCTATTGTGTAGAAAATAACAGAATATAATTAAATAAAACCATGTGTCAATCCATTTTCACCGTGTGTAATCAAAATAAGTAGGCGTATCTCCATCTAATCCTCAATATTGAATAGATAAGCTCGCCTTTGTACTTCTATTTTAATTTGTTTTTATTGTCATGATTTATTTTTATGTACAATAAAACGATACCTACATACTTACATTACTTACCAGTGGGATACAACTTTTACAAATCCCAGCAAAACTGGTGCGAGTCTTTATAAAAACGATATATCACAATATTTAACGTTTTACACTACAATTTTAACTATGTATCTGATATAATTGCGTAATATACGCACATAGAGCGTCGTGCTAAAACATTGGAGTGGCATTTGCTTCTAAGCATTTTGTCCACAGAACTATATCAAGATCTGTGATTTTGTCACTAAAGTGTTTGGAGTAAGTACTTTTTCAAAGCTTTTTATATTTAAGCTTATTTGGCGCGTGTCGAATGCCTTCGGGGTCTTAGTAGGTACGGAAGCCGTTTAGCTAATATTCTATCTCCAAAATAGTTATTTCTACGAGGTACTTCATACTTACGCGCAGACACCGATCTAGTCCTATGCTTATGCTCTATAAGTATTGGACTATGCACCTGAATGCCATGGTTGTTTACTGCTAGTAGATATTTGTGTTTTAAACTAATTGGAAGGATTTTAGTCATAAATAATTTTGAATAATCTTCCTTGCGAAGTTGCGACTAATTTTTGTTTTCCCATTGACTTATAGTTTAAAATCTTGTTTATCAATGTAAGATTTAAATGTGAGTCCGTAACAGCCAAGGGCATAGCTCAATACATAATTTACTATTGCAAAGTAAAGACAAACTTAGATAGTAATAGTTTCCTAAAAGGATTCTCAATTTGCTGGAAATATAACTAATGTTACACAGTCTACTTTTTCAATTGCTTTGCATTGACAATTATTAAGACTATTATGAAAACATGTAAAGCTATGGATAAACATTAGTGGCGGAGTTTCTACTATGGATAAATATGGTGATTGTATGACGAGAAGTTTTGTCTTATCTGTGTTGAATATGAAGCCATTATCATGGGACCATTTCACACCCGCATCTATATGCTGAACCATGCGACATGTCTCAGTAACATCGGTTCCGGCTAGGGGGCATAGATCGTCAACAAACATGAAGGTGGAACAGTGACGTTGTACTCCACACAGATTGTTTACGTGGATGAGGTAGTACACGGGTCCATACACGGAGCCCTGGGGGACCCCGCAGTGCACTCGTATCTCGTCACTTAAGTCGTCACCTATTTTGACACGATATGAACGCGATGTGGGGTAGCCCGGAACCAGCAGTTCAAAAAAATTTTTTTTTCTTTTTTTGTTTGTTTTTTAAATCAGTTGCACACAAAAGTGCAAAACGAACTCCAACCTTTTGAAAATTTCGACAAGGAAGGTGCCCTGGCGTCTCAGTAGGTGTTCCGCGCACGTTTGCCCCGCGCAAGCGTTTCAAACACACTGAAGTTTGGGGCCGTTTTAAACCGTGTAGGGCGTGTAGACGGCAGAGCTTCTGCCAAGGTCACGTGGCAGAAACCGCGGTTTTAAACCGTGTAGCACATGCATTAAAATAATGGTGAGAATCTTGAAAGTATAAATCAATATAAACATAGGCGTAGGTAACTTAATTTTTTTAAGGCAGATGATACTTCGACTATCCGTTTGATGCGAGTCGAGTCAATTCGATTTTCGAAACGCGTATCAAGTCTAATCACCCGAGTCGGACGCCAATCGCCTTGCAACATCGTTGGTAAACATGACTGATGTCACGGCATTACTGACACTGAGAAAGAGGAAATCTAATCATGTTGTACATATTTCTAATAATCTCTGAAAGAATATGTTTAACTTTGACATGTTTATATAATTCAGTCATGCATTTAGTAAGGTTGGAAGCGTGTCCACTTGCAAACAATTTTTTAGAGGACTTTTTTGTTTTTTTGACAATTTGTTGCATGTCAGGTAGGTATACTAAAGAAAGGTCAGGAGTGCGATTTTTGAATCTCACTGGTGATATCAAAGTCACCGGTGAATAAAATTATCACCGATGACTTTTATGTCACCATTTTCCTAAAGCCGTATTTTTGAAAGTAAATCACGCGGTGTACCAACATGCAACATGCAGAAATTTTACAATGTCAGTCAGAGACAATCTTCCCGTTACGTTCCTTTTTTCGCAGATGTTGTCCTTGATACTGGTTTTTAATTTCTCATACTATAACTTAAAACAGATTCAAACGTAAAACGTAGCGTATGACAGTGTCATGTAACCGTAAATTAAAATTTTGAAAAAATCTTGTCAGATGTCACATACGTCAACTGTCAAAAACAATCGCATGTTGATTTCAATTACGAGTGGGTAGGGGCACTCGTAAATCGATATCATAGGTATGACAAATGTAAGTCACCGATGAGTTTCAAAAATACGAACTTCAAAATCACTCACATCGGTGAGAATTAGTCACTTGGTGAGATTCAAAAATCGATCCCATGTCACGATTACTTTAATTAAATCGAAGAGCATGAAGAATAATATGAAAGGTTTGCCAAGATCGTATCTAGTGAACATTAAAATTCGTGATCTCTGCCCACCCCTCCGGAATGAGGCGTGACTATTATGTATGTATACGAATTTACCGTACCGTTCAGTTTTAACAACCGCCTCGTTAATATATTGAATTTCTTATTACTATTTCATATCTGCGTGAACCACATATGTATGTACAGGAAAATAAACATTAAAACGTAACAATCCAAATTTTCTCGTACCGTCCAACAATGCAACCACTCCATCATTACCATATTATAGTTTTTCGCCCGCACTTTATCGAGGCCGACAAAACGGCCCTTATCGCCGCCCCTTTATGCGATTCACAAGCAATACTTACCTCCCTCGACCCCCAGTATATTTTGACCGAGACCAGGGGGGTAACCACGTAACGTTTCGAACGAGCGTTGGGACAGTTCAACTGTAATTTTTTTCATATAAAAAATAACATTTACATCTACGAGGGGCACACCGAAATCATCGGGAATGGATAAATTAGGACTAAATTACCTGATAATCTTCTTTTATGAAGTTGTGATTGGACTTTTGAAACCATAATGGCATTCAAATTATTTTGTTTTATTCCAAAGTTTTTACAAAAAATCGGTTTATGTTTTTAAAGTCTGCAATGATCGAGAGCTTGCCTGGAAAAATCACCGAGTCAATGTTTTTTTCAAAATTATGACAAGGGATATTTCAAAATTTTGTGTGGGTGAGCTTATTTTTTCGATGATATTTACTTCAATTTAACTCAACGACAATATCTCGACACTCGCTAGATCGCAGTATTTCCACACAGCTCTATTTTCTATAGGCCGACTAAAAATAGTGGTTTAAATAATTGCTATCCTTATCTCGTGCGCATACGTCACGTCACGATGACCGGAGTGGGGGGCAGTAGTTGTCCGACCGTTGCCGGGAGTGGTGGTGTGCTGTCGAGCTAAGGAATGTGTAAATAGCAACACCGGTATACCTATAGAACGTGCAAATAAGTGAACACTACAGTGGTAACTCCCGAATACACCTGGTAATGGAAAAAAATAATTTAGCATAATCTACATGTGGTCATACCAGGACATTTCGTTATCTATATGTATTCGAATGACTCAAAAAAGAACAACGTCATCTAAAATAAACAGTGTTTGAAAGCTTGTTTCCTTTAGCGTTGCCTTATATTTTATAGGAAGAAGAAATATGCGACTTGTGTTGATTTTTGCTACAAAAGTTCTGGTGAGAAACGTCAAAAACCATTAATAATATATATTCTTAGTTGTAAATTACGAAACTATTACTATAAGCCTGAAGTAAACGTGATCCAGGACTGATCGAGGTTTGAATAGGTAGTTGAATTACAAATTTAAATCGAAGGAAAAATTGAAAAATTTAATGCTCCGAGCCGGATTCGAACCGGTGACCACAGGCATTCATGGCCCGTCGCTACTAACCAACTGAGCTATCGGAACAATCCGGTTCGAGCACGAAATCCTTCAATCAGTTCCTTCACACAACGCCTTAGGGAGGCGACATCTACCAGATGACTTAGGCTTCTTAACGGCACCAACGTCTCAAATTATGTTGAGAAATCGTCAGTAACGATGCGCCACCCCATACTAAATTAATTTTGTTTTTTAAGCAGCAAATGCGTTTGATGTCAGTCAGTCTTTACTTTATTGACATAAATAAATAAATAAATAATAAATAAATATTATGAGACAATCTTACACAAATCGACCTAGTCCCAAACTTTGGTACTAGACGACGTTGAATATACTTATATAGATAAATAAATACTTAAATACATAGAAAATATCCATGACTCAGGAACAAATATTAGTGTTCATCACACAAATAAATGCCCTTATCGGGATTCGAACCCAGGAGTGCGATTTTTGAATCTCACTGGTGATATCAAAGTCACCGGTGACTAAAATTATCACCGATGACTTTTATGTCACCATTTTCCTAAAGCCGTATTTTTGAAAGTCACACGCTGTTTACCAACATGCAGAAATTTTACAATGTCAGTCAGAGACAGTCTTCCCGTTACGTTCCTTTATACGCAGATGTTGTCCTTGATACCGGTTTTTATTTTCTCATACTATAACTTAAAACAGATTCAAACGTAAAACGTAACGTAACGTATCTGTCAGTGTCATGTAAACGAAAATTAAAGTTTTGAAAAATTCTTGGCAGATGGCACATACGTCAACTGTCAAAAACAATCGCATGGTGATTTCAATTACGAGTGGGTAGGGGCACTCGTAAATCGATATCATAGGTATGACAAATGTAAGTCACCGATGAGTTTCAAAAATACGAACTTTCGGAAATCAGTCACATCGGTGAGAATTTGTCACTTGGTGAGATTCAAAAATCGATCCCCAGGGCCTCTTGCTTCGTAGGCAGGGTCACTACCAACTAGGCTAAAGCGGTCGTCAAATAGCGTTGTATTTCACGAGCTGGTCCATTGGATCACGTTTCGTACGAACTAGGTACATCTAAATGTATTTTTTGTATGGGAACATTAAGTACTGTAGAGTTATTAAATCCTAAGTCCATTCAAAAATTTACAGAATCACCACTTTGGTCCGTGGCAGGTTACACTGGTTCCCCTCAAGCGATTGGCAAATCATTCTGAATACCTACCCCGTTTTATGGTCGCCGTCATGCCCTCTTATGTCGGAAATTGATTCCCGCCAGTGTAACGCACTCGAGGGCATTGTAAGGCAAGTGTAAGGGACAGATAGTGACGTATAGAACGTGACGGCCACGAGATTTGGTGTTAGGGTGAGTATTCACAGGAGTTGTGAGATGCGAGGCAGTTAGGCCAAGCGCGCACTACTTTTTTTTGTTGTGCGATAATCGCGTTGCAAAAATGCAATGTATACGTTGAATTTTTGCGTAGCGATTATCGCACGACAAAAAATCGTAGTGCGTGAGCAGCCTTAGCGAGTAAAGAATTCGCCAATAGGAATGCTTCATTTTGTTTCCTCGCTTAGCGCAGCACTGGTGGATATGGGCTCAGTTGAGCGAGGTTTTATAAATAGTAAAGCTGTGGCTTAATTGTGTCAAATAGAACCGCTCAAGTTAATCAGCCTTATACGTCCCACTGCTGGGCACAGGCCTCCTCTCATGGGTGAGAGGGAACAGGCAGTCCCCACGCTGGCCCAGTGCGGGTTGGGGACACATACACCTTTTGAATTTCTTCCCAGATGTATTTAGCTTTTCTTTTTTCTTCACCGAAAAGTAAATGACACCGTACAAAAGTTCAGAAAAACTCATTGCTACGAGCCGGGATCGGAACCCACGACCGCCGTTTGGCAGCCGCATGGCCGAACCACTAGGCTACCGTAGCTTGTCGCACGGCTTATTTACACATTTCACACCTTCGCTACGCATCCTCGCTTCGCTCCGTTACCTCTCACAACTCTGGTGGACATCCACCCTTAGGACCGACTTGGACGTAATTCTGGACTTTCAGGGACCAGTATAAAACTGAATGGTTATAAAATTGGCCGCTATGGGAGTAACGAGATTTATGTTTGATTAAAGTGTGGAAAATGGGGATCTTGTCAGGGGTTCTTTACTACTGTAGTTTTGTAATGTACAGTCGGCGTCATGTATGTTACGAAATATTTGACTACTCTGGCTCATTACTATATGACGCTGACTGTACTAAGTACTTGAACAGTTTATGACATTATACCCATTGATGATTATATACTTTGCAAGTGTTAACAGTAATAAAATACCTGGAGTGCGATTTTTGAATCTCACTGGTGATATCAAAGTCACCGGTGACTAAAATTATCACCGATTACTTATGTCACCATTTTCCTAAAGCCGTATTTTTGAAAGTCACACGCTGTTTACCAACATGCAGAAATTTTACAATGTCAGTCAGAGACAATAATAATAATAATAATAAATACTCTTTATTGCACCACAACAAGAGAGACAAACAGGTTACAAAAAAATTGCTTAATAAATAATGGACACAACAGGCGGTCTTATCGCTTTGAAGCGATCTCTTCCAGACAACCTTTGTACAGCAGGAAACATTTAAACTAGAATTTTTAACAGGTAGTGCAGGAATTCATCATGAAGAGTAAATTAACACATCAATCTTTCAAATATTTCTAAACAGGACACTTAAAAAAAAAAAAAAAAAAAATACATACCTAATATATTAATAAATACACAGAAATATATACAACCATACATACATACATACAATACATAAAAGGCAACTTAAGGGAGAGACAGGTAATATTGTTTCAACAGATTTTTGAAAATAGGAAGAGATTTTGCACACCTTATATGCAACGGCAAAGCATTCCACGACCGAACAGCCCGAAAGGTAAATGAGCCATTATAAAATTTGGTAGATGAAGGTGGTGGGGCAAGAAGATGGTTTTGGGAAGATCTGATGGAAGTGAGACGATTAAAACGCTCTTTGAGATATGGAGGAGTAGAGGGAATAAAAAGTATACTGTAGAGTAACGCCAGAATGTGAGAATCACGACGGAGACGAATTGGAAGCCACTTGAGCTGAGAACGAAAGGAGGAAACGTGGTCATACTTGCGCAAACCAAATATGAACCTAAGAGACACATTTTGAAGGCGCTCAAGTTTGTTAAGCTGGTCCTCAGTAAGGTTCAGATAGCACACATCAGCATAATCTAGAATGGGAAGAAGAAGAGATTGAGCTAGCGCAATTTTAGTGGCGAGTGGCAAAAAGTTACGAAGTCGACGAAGAGAACCGATCGAAGCAAACATCCGCCTGCTGACCTCGCTCACCTGAGGTATCCAAGATAATGTGCGATCCATTATGATACCAAGGTTCCTTACCTGGTGCGAATATGGAATTTGAACACCATTGAACATTACAGCTGGTAAGCTCATAAAATCAAGCCTCGGAATGAGCTTCGGACTGCCTACGATTATGACCTGGGTTTTAGCAGGGTTTACCTTAAGCCCAAAACGTTCACTCCAGGTAGAAATACTCTCCAAGTCCTTATTCACGGCGTGGATAACCTGAGGTAAATCATTAACAGTTCCTTGAGAGTAAACTTGAAGATCATCGGCATAAAGGTGATATGATGAAACGATGTTACTAGTAATGGAATTAATGAAGATTGAAAAAAGAAGAGGGGACAACACGCCACCTTGCGGGACGCCAGCCAGCGTGTTGCACCACGATGAATGGGAAGAATCTACCTTTATACGTTGCCGACGACCATGTAAATAACTATGAAACCAATCAATTACCACAGGAGATATGTTAAGAGAACGTAATAAACTAAGCATAATATCAAAATCAACAGTGTTAAAAGCATTACTAAAGTCAAGTAGCGACAAAACAGTGACATTCCTGTTGTCCATGCCTGCTCGGACATCATCGGTAATTTTCACGAGAGCGGTAGCCGTACTATGACCTGTTCGGAAGCCGGACTGAAACGGATTCATCAGATTGTTCCTGTTCAAGAAAGAAGTCAGCTGTTGATGAACAAGGCGTTCCAGGACTTTTGATAAGAAAGGAAGAATGGAAATAGGACGGTAGTCAGAGAAAGAGGAAGGTTTGGATGATTTTGGAAGAGGAATTACATCGGCATCTTTCCACAACGAGGGAAATACACCAGAGGAGATGGAACAATTTAGAATATGGGTAATAACAGGAGCAAGGAGATCAAGGATAGGGAAGATCATTTTACGGCTAACGCTGTCGACACCAACAGCATTGGAGGTAATAGCTAATACGTTCTTCTTAACATCACTGACAGTGAATTGAGCAAGAAAGAAAGGAGGAAAGTTAGGAGTTGGGACACTCGAAAGATAGTTAAGAGTATCAGCCTTAACTGACCTGTTGAATGTGGTAGAAGAAGAAAAATGCTGGTTAAGCTGGTCGAAGTCTACATCATTAGGAATTGAATTTTGTTTAGGCTTCCCAACTCCTAAAGACTTAAGAAATTTCCAGACCTTAGAAGGATCACCATTTTCTACAGCCGAGTGAATGTGACGCCTCTGGGCATCACGGCAGACGGTACTACAGCGATTTCGCAGCGCATGGAACTTGGCTTTATTCTTTTCAGAAGAATTCCCCTTATATTTGGACTTAGCCAGGTTCTTCCTATATATAAGTGCTCTAATTTCCTCGGTAAGCCAGGGAGCAGGAAGGTGCTTAACCTTGATTGGGCGTACCGGAGCGTGAGAATCATGCAGATGAGACAAGGCGGTGTTAAAAAGTGATACTTTCTCATCTACGGTACAAGCCTCCAAGATTGATTCCCAATCTACATTTGCGGCATCTTCGCGAAGTTTGTCAACATTCAACCGACTAAAATTGCGCTGAAGTAGAATTTTGGGCTTAGCTTTAGGAGGTCGAATCCTATAAGATAAAAAAAGTAGATGATGGTAGGAAAAAGAGTCCGCACAGTATTGACAGTATTTTGCAACGTGATCAGATGATGAAACAAGTGCGAGATCAAGGAGCGATGGAGTACAGTTAGGGAAATAATGTGTGGGATCTGAAGGCAAAATAATCATATTGCAAGCGTCCACGAGCGCTTTAAGTGATCTTGAGCGAGAGTCATTCCTAAGCAGGCAAGTATTAAAATCGCCCATAATGATATGGTGATCATAAGAAGGCATAAGGTCTTCGAGAATCATTTCAAAAGAGGAAAAGTAATTAACATTAAGCGAGGGTGAATAAAAAACACCAAGAAGAATTTTTGAGTGAGTTAAGCTCAACTCGAGAAATAAATACTCTGCGGCGTCTGAAGAGGAGGACTGAGCTGATATATTGTAAATGGAATATGGGATGTGAGACCGGAGATAAATCGCAACACCACCACCTCCTCTACCAATACGATCATTTCGGACCAGACAAAACCCAGGCAAAGAATACGAAGTGGAAGGTAAACAAGGTTTGAGCCAGGATTCTGAAACCAAAATAGCATCAATTGTGCTTGACTCAAAAGTTAATAAAAAATCACTATAGTGGGCGGGAATACTTTGCGCGTTGATATGGACAATATTCAAGTTTTTGGGGACGTCAGAAAGTTGTTGGTCAAGTAAGTCGTGAAGAGAGGGAGGGAGACTATGAAAACTATTATCATCACCATCAGATGAAGCGGAAACAAAATCACTAAAATCACTTTCATTACTATCGAGTAACATTGCCTTTGTATATAATATAATTCATAAATATTAGTAAATGATATATATTTATATATAGATATATTAAAACAATAACTGTCTAGATAACGCTTAACTATCCGACTACCCGCCAGCAGTACAAACAACAAAGTACTTAATAACACTTCTACAGAGATAATGAACAAAACGCAAAAATACTTAAGCAAGGCAACACTGGGGCCGGTAATGTCACTCAAACGGCAAGGGCATGTGACACTGACAGTGATATTGACATTTGAGTGATAAAATTACAAACAAGATTACTTTAAATGAATACTATTAAAAACAGGAGAGGGTAAAAGTGAATTTAACAAGATATTACACGGCCAAAAACGGAAGTTACGTGAATAATTTGATACAACTCAAAAGATAGAAAACAACAGAAATAATGGCATACGAACTTAAATTGTCAAGCACGGGGCTTGATTGCTGCCTGCCTCTTCACTTTAAGCTGACGCTGGCTAACAGATGGAGCGACCGCACCTCCAACACCTGCAGCAGCCACGGGATCAGACGGCGGCGCGTCCTGGATCCGGTCGAGGTCGGCGCGAGAGGTCACACTGCGACGCTCGCCGCCCTTGACCAGCACGTACACGCTGCCGTCCTTCGTGTAGCAGTTCCGGACACCGAACCGCTCCCTGGCCGCCATGAAGATGTTGTGCCGCGGCCTCGTCAGAAACTCGGAGACAATCACGCCTGACCCTTTGAGCGCAGTTTTACCAAACCAGATGGCATTGCGATTCGAAATATCACGGAACTTCACTAAAATGCATCTGGTTTGATTACTACGAGGACGACCCATACGATGACTCCGAACGTCACGTTCCCGTTACGTTCCTTTTTTTGCAGATGTTGTCCTTGATACCGGTTTTTATTTTCTCATGCTATAGCTTAAAACAGATTCAAACGTAAAACGTAGCGTATGTGTCAGTGTCATGTAACCGAAAATTAAATTTTTAAAATTCTTGGCAGATGTCACATACGTCAACTGTCAAAAACAATCACATGGTGATTTCAATTACGAGTGGGCACTCGTAAAATCGATATCATATGTATGACAAATGTAAGTCACCGATGAGTTTCAAAAATACGAACTTTCGGAAATCACTCACATCGGTGAGAATTAGTCACTTGGTGAGATTCAAAAATCGATCCCCAGGACAAAGCCAGGAGTTTTAACTAATAATCGCGTTTTAAATAATAAAAGCTAATTTGTTTCTGAGTCTTGGATATTTTCTATGTATTCAAGTATTTATATCTGTTAAATATATCATCAAGTACCTACCCAGGATAACACTAACCTTATTGAGCTTACTATGGGACTAGTTCGATTTATGTCACATTGATTGTTCTGTAATATTTATTAAAATAAATAAATATAAGGGGACAATCTTACACAAATCGACCTAGCCCCATAGTAAGCTCAGTAAGGCTTGTGTTATGGGTACTAGACGACGATATATAATAGATATAAATAAAATACTCAGAAACAAATATTCATGCTCATCACACAAATTTTTGCCCTTACCGGGATTCGAACCCAGGAGTGCGATTTTTGAATCTCACTGGTGATATCAAAGTCACAGGTGACTAAAATTATCACCAATGACTTTAATGTCACCATTTTCCAAAAGCCGTATTTTTGAACGTCACACGCTGTTTACCAACATGCAGAAATTTTACAATGTCAGTCAGAGACAATCTTCCCGTTACGTTTCTTTTTACGCAGATGTTGTCCTTGATACCAGTCTTTATTTTCTCATACTATAACTTAAAACAGATTCAAACGTAAAACGTAGCGTATCTGTCAGTGTCATGTAACCGAAAAATAAAACTTTGAAAAATTCTTGGCAGATGTCACATACGTCAACTGACAAAAACAATCGCATGGTGATTTCAATTACGAGTGGGTAGGGGCACTCGTAAATCGATATCATAGGTATGACAAATGTGAGTCACCGATGAGTATCAAAAATACGAACTTTTGGAAATCAATCACATCGGTGAGAATTAGTCACTTGGTGAGATTCAAAAATCGATCCCCAGGACCTCTTGCTTCGTAGGCAGGGTCACTACCAACTAACAACTAGGCCAACTAGGCTAAAGCGGTCGTTGGTCGTATTTTAATACTATAGAAACGTCGCCCTGCTGCATACATGATCCATAATAATAATATAAAGTAACTATCTGCCTGTCTGTATTTTCCTTTTAACGCTTAAACCACTGTATTCGATTAGTTGAAATTTGGCATGGGATAACATCGAGTAGTTTTATCGCAAAGATCACCCCCTAAGGGGGTAAAATGGGGAGCAAAGTTTGTATAGGGTTACGATGGAAACGAATTCCGCGCGGTCGAAGTCGCGGGAAATAGCTAGTACCTATGCTAATAAGATGAGCGAGGAACGGTTCTGATTCAGCGCTTATTGCTTTTATCTTGAACCTTAAGAAATCTTTGAAGTCCTCATTTTGAGGTTCTTCGTATTGCAGAGATCTTGGGCGCTAGGACCCATCACAGGCTCCCCCGCCTGTCGTAGAAGGCGACTAAAGGGGGACACAGGGGTCGCAGTGCTCTGGCGGGGGCTGGGGCCCTCGCTTAAGAACCCCGGGGAAGGCGACAACATCTTTTTGACCTAGGACGAGCCAAATGTGGCGAGGCGCTAGGGGGGCTCCAGTGCGTTCAGCATGAGATCCTGGAGTCCCCTGCATGAGAGCGCAGACGCAGGGCACCTTGGACTTTTTAGTGGATTGAAATACCACAGTAACCTAGTCATCCCTCGGTGATTTGGTACTTGGCTTGCAGGTTTTCTCTCCACTAAAACAGAAAGGATTCCCATCTTAGATCTATGATCCCAGTGCGGGATAGGCCCAATGCTTGACAATTTAAATCTTAATTCATAAAAAATGAGGTGGACCATAGGTACTAATTATCAGACATGATGTCAATCACAGGAAAGTTCACTTTACGTAGCCAAAAATATTAACTACCATACAAATAATTTCGCTTCATCATCATCATCATCATATCAGCCGAAAGACGTCCACTGCTGGACATAGGCCTCCCCCAAAGAGTGCCAAAGTGATCGATCCCGCGCCACCCGCATCCAGCAGACTCCCGCAACCTTTACCAGGTCATCAGTCCACCTTGTAGGCGGCCTGCCCACGCTGCGCCTTCCGGTACGTGGTCGCCACTCGAGAATCTTTCCGCCCCAACGGCCATCGGTTCTTCGTGCTAATTTCGCTAAAGTATTTATTTTTATTTGAAGAATGGAAACATTGTAAAGGGGTAAAGGTTTTCTTGGCCAGACATCATTTAAGCCAAAAACAGACCGAAATATTTATTTATAGCGAAAATATGTTGCCAATCAACTCGTTATATATTGCAAATGTACATTTATGACTAATGAAATTAGGCTGCAATGCACCATGAACTTGCCATATCGTGTCCATTACATGCAGTACAGTACTTTCAAAGAAACGCTTGATATTGTGCAGTAAAATCAAAGTGTACTTAAAATTAAAATCCTACACTATCTACATGTATCATTGCGTGTTTATTACAGACAGTTTAGTACTCTCAAAGAAACGCTCGATTTTGCAGTCCCGTGACACATCCGAAACGTCGGGACCCCTCACGGAGGTAGGGTAAATAAATAAGTTAACTATACGTGATTAAACCCCGTTTAGTAAAAATAATGTGTGAGAATCGTCTAAATTTAAATCGATATAAATTGAACGTTTTATTAATTATTTAAGGTCTTATAAAATTTTAATATCTTGAACATAAAAAAAAACACTTGCTTAGGTACATATATAAAAATAGAGCCATGTGAGACCACGACCGGTGCAAATAGTGTAGAAATGTCAGAAATAATGTTAAAAAAACATCGTGTTAGACCCGAGTAAAGTTATCTTTTAACTCCGATGTTTTAAATTATAACATGATTATAAATGTAGACAATGTCTAACACAAACTTAAGAGCATGGAAAGGAAAGTGATCCTTGAAAGACCGGTGATATTCGACGACCGGTGGGTCATAGCCGCGTGCGAGGCGTAACGCCCCGAGAGTGTATACTTAAGCCAGTCTCACCCAAGGGGAGGAAAAAAAAGACCGGATTGCACTCCGGGAGTGCTGGCAAAAGTGAAAACTTGCAAATTGCTTAAAAAACATATTGTATAATTTTAATTAAAAAATCCGCGTTTTGAAGCCTAACTCCCGATTTTTGTATTCCGGCAATTGGCAACACTAAATCCTATGCTCCCACACCTGTGGCGAGTTAAACAATTTTTTCTCCATCCCAAAAAGTGCACAGCGGCGCCGCTAAAGAAGTTTTCACTTCAAAAACTAATTTGTCGAGCAAATGTTCAACGAATGTGGGGCGTTCTGCTTCTGGTGACATCACCTTCAGGGTACAGCGTCTTTCGGGTCCGCTAGTTAACTACTTAATATAATCAACCGCAACTCACGGCGTTTATCACAGTCACAATACCGTTAATAATCACATTATGTTTACAATTCGCCACAAGCTGCACGGTATACTTAAGTAAGCCATTTGATGGTCACCATCGGGCACTGTTGGCTGTTGTGGTATAATGTGGACTCCGACATGGCTGTGTATGTTGTGCGTGATTGGAATATGTTTGTATGGTAAGCAATTTTAAATAACTTTTGTTAGACATGGGCGGTAATAATTGTTCAGTGATAACGAACGCAACGAGGCAACATTTCAGACATACTGATGAATAGCGAGAATTTACATAAAAGCGTTTCTTCGTAGTTACAATTGAGCACAAACGCAATTCTTCACAACAGTAATTTAAAAAAAAACTTAGTTTTACTCAGAAAAGGTTTCAAAAAAAGACCGGGTTGCACTCCGGGAGTGCCGGTACAAGTGAAAACTCAATGACATTGTTACAGTTTTTCAATCAGGTCACGTAATTGCTTTAATTATCAGCATAAAAGTAATATCATTAGTATCATTTATGTGGTAAAATACAATATTCATATATTGCGCTATCGTACACAAACATGACAATTTATATTACACTAGCTTTTGCCCGCGGCTTCGCCCGCGTAGTAAAAGTAATTTTCCAATAATTATTGAATTGCTACGCCGCCTACTAACCTACTACTACTAACTTCCCCTACTAATAACCCTTCATCATAACCCATTATGGTAAATTAATTTTTATTTACTATTATATTTATGCCCGTGTGGTGGCGGGTTAGAATTTCACCACCCTCTTTCTTCCCGTGTGTGTCGTAAAAGTCCATTAAGAGAGCAGGGTTGAAGTGTGTCCTGGGTGATGGGCTAACAACCTAAGCAATATCACTTTTTGTCGATCTTTTATACCCACATTTATGTTAAAAGTGGCGCTGGAACATAAAGTTCATGTGCTCTGCCTGCCCCTTTTGGGAATAAAGACGTCAATGTATGTATGTATGTACGTATTTCTGTTATTAAATTTACAATCATGATTAATGAGAATCTGTCCTCTGGAATAAAAGCTACTTTATGTTCATGAACATTAATGTTGAAATACCAAAATATCTCCACGAATGTTAAGTCAAATTTGTGGCCTGGACATTGCTTTAGGCTTGTTTCCTAAGATTTTTTTTCATGCTTTTCGAACCAGTATTTAACATAAATACCCAAAAATTTGTTTTAATTTAACGGCGGCCAAAATGCTTAACTTATTAAAAGTAAGCAGATCTTCGTGCAGCACCTTGAATGTACTTATTACGGATGCAGGCACTTTCCCAATGTCTCCTACCCTCCCGTCCCGCCGCGCCGCCCGCACTCGCCTAGGTACCGATTGCTGACGATCGACATGGCACCAAATACAAACTTTAAAACCTATAACCCTATATAACGCGGGTCTCGTTCCATACCTCAAAAGCAAAAATAGAACCCTTATTTATAGGATCACGTGTGGCTGTCTGTCAGTCCGTCTGTTACAACCGATTTGCTACGAATAAATCTGGACCGATTGAATTGCAATTTGGCACAAATATTTTCATGAATTTTCATGTCCACAATATTACATTTCAAAATTTATGTTATTTTCGTTATTAACGTCCCAAAAAACCGTAATAACAACGCCCATATTGATATTTAGACGCCACGTTGGAATGTAAAATCGTTGTTGTTTTCCTAATCAGCGACCTGATAAACCATAGAAACAATAGATGCCGATGTTGATTTTCAGATTTTGTCACCACATGTCTCCTTTTAGGGGCTGAATTCTCAAAAAACCGGAAACACTTGTTTACTCATTTATCGTTAGGAATTATCCTGTGAATTCTCGAATAAAATTGTCTAACTAATCTTTTTTCTCCATACAAACTTTGGACCTCCTTTTTAACCCCTTTAGGTGTAATTATTTCAAAAACGCTGAAAGCACTTTATTTGTAAATTAATAAGTTTAGTAATCTGTGCACAAAGTTTTAAGTACGTAGTAGCTAAAAATAAGTTTCCCTTATACAAAATTTGGACCCTCATTTAACCCTCTTAGCGGTGGAATTTTATAAAACGCTGAAATTACTTTTTTTCTATCCTAATAAGTTATCTTCCTACAAAGTCTCAAGTCTCTAGTTCAATAAATAATGTTTCCCCTCCACAAACATTGCATCCCTATTTAACCCCCTTAGGGGAAGAATTTTATAAAACGCTGAAATTACTTTTTTGTATCTTAATAATGATATTCCTACAAAGTTTCAAGTCTCTAGTACAAAAAAATATGTTTCACCCATACAAACTTTGCACCCCTATTTAACACCCTTAGGGATAGAATTTCCAAAAATCCCGTCTTATTCCTTGCCTACGTCATAAAAGGAAGATCTGGTGTAAATTTCAAATTTGTAGTCCCAGTAGTTTTGAATACAAACTTTGGGGTCAAATAGGGGTCTATTTGACCCCCTTAGGGGTGGAATTTTGTAAAACGCTGAAAGTACTTTTTTTGTATCTTAATAGGTAATCTTCCTACAAAGTTTTAAGTCTGTAGTTCAAAAAATAATGCTTCCCCCATACAAACTTTGGACCCCCGTTTTACCCCCTTAGGGGGTGAGTTTTGAAAAATCCTTTCTTAGTGCTCCCCTACACCTTATAGGGAACCTACGTGCCAAATTTGGAATCCGTAGACCCAGCGGTTTGGGCTGTGCGTTGATATGTCAGTCAGTCAGTCAGTCGGTCAGTCAGTCAGTCAGTCAGTCAGTCAGCTTCTTCTTTTATATATTTAGATTAAAAATGTAACACTTCAGAACTATTACAATTATTTAACATTAAAAAGTTTATCTCTCAGAACAATCTACTTCCATCGATACGTCTTACGTCTTACGAATCTCACGGTCACGTGACCTGACACGAGTTTAAAATTTTTTCGTCATCCCAAAAAGTGCACAGCGCCGCTAAAGTTTTCACTTAAAAAAAACGTTTCTTGTTATTCCGAACTGTGCTCAAACACAGATCTTTACGACAAAAATTAACCACAACCTATAATTGAGGTAATTTTCACGGTCCTAGATTTTACACAAAATATTTTTTTCCTATTTTGCAACTGCACAAACGCAAAAATCATCAATAGAAATTCGCTACATACTCTTTGTATTTCCCGTGTGGTGTCGGGTTAGTATTTCACCACCCCCTTTCTTCCCGTGGGTGTCGTAAAAGTCGACTAAGGGACCAGGGTTGAAGTGTGTTGTAGGCGATGGGCTAGCAACCTATCACTGCAATATCACATTTTGTCGATATTTTATACCCACATTTATGCTAAAAGTGGCGCTGGAACATACGTTTCATGTGCTCTGCCTACCCCTTTTGGGAATAAAGGCGTGAATGTATGGGGTTGGGGCATCTCTCATTTGAGGAAACTCAATTACACGATGAAAAAGAAGTAGAACGGATGTGCTGAAGCGAAGAAACCCATTCCTGAAAAATGCAAATTGGGAGAAACGCTTTTGCATAATAACTAGGATTATGGAGATCATTGAATATCGTACTTAATGCCGTTATGAACACTTGCAATTTACTTATTTAATCGTAAGGCACACATTGTTTTGTCTTTAAAGTACCTCCCAGGGGACACATGCAGTTGTGCAGGGTTGAGGTAGGTAGCTCCTACGGCCCCCTCGACGGTGCCCGCCTTGTCGGGGCGGGGGGGCTTAGTAACCGTGGACTGGTCACCCACGGCGAAGCTAAGAGGCACCCAGGGCCGGCCTGTTTGGGCTGCCGGCTGGCCCGAGGAGGGCGCTCCAAGCGGGCTTGGCTTAGCCCGCTTAGGATGCGTAGGGGAGGGACCGTAGAAGAAGAGGAGTACCGGTATTGCGGTTCGCCGTTCTCCCTATCTTCTGCGGCCGAGGCGGGATCGCAGGGGGAGAGGTGTATTGGTATAACGGTGCGCCACTCTCCCTACCCCCTGCGAACTTGGCGGGGTCGTTCCGCGGAAACGACGCTGGTGGGACCGCAGAGGAAGAGGAATGCCGGTATCACGGTGCGCCGCTTTCCCTATCCTCTGCGGCCGAGACGTGGTCGGTGGCGGAACCACAGACCTAATCCGCCACCGGGTGCTGGATTTTCCGCACCCATGATCTCCTTGTAGCGGACTCAGGGGGGTCCGCTACTGAACAGGTGGAGATCGAGGTGGCAGGCGCGTCCAATCATCTGGCGCGCCTCACGTGGAGAGCCTCCGGGCATCCGCGAAGTGCTGCTTAAGGGCGGCTACCGCCGGCGGGGTCGCGGATGTGTGCGCAAGCGTTCCCGCAACCTCGCCACATGGCGGCGAGGCGGCAAGTGGGGGGGTTTTTAGTGGATACACCGTGGGTTTCATCAGCTCATACGGGAGTCCCACATAACCATTCAGGTCACCCCCTGCGCCCGGGTGGTATGCGTAACGCATTTTCCCCCCCTTAACAAAAAAAAACAAAAAAAAAAGGTAGCTCCTACGGACGCGAGTAACAGTTGTCCCCCCCTTTGTCAAGTGAGTGGGCAACTCGACTGTTAGAAGTTCTTAATGCCGCCCGAATGCCTCTAACTCTGTTTAACGACTATTGTCTTAGACAGCAGCCGAGATCAACTGCTTAACGTGTCATTTATTTATCATTAACCACTAACCACTCTCAGCTCATTAACCACTCAAACATCAGGCGGTCACCCATCCAAATACTGACAGCTTACAACTTTGCTTAACCTGCGTCATCGTTTCCGACTCGCAGGCGCCGCTAGGCCATGAGCGCTTCAAAACACTCGCAATAGAGAGATACTTTGTGGTGTTCATTAAAGCACCCTGAAAATAAACGTGGTGAATTGTGTAGTTCATAGGAAAAACACTGGTGTAGATAAGGATTGTTGTTCTGAAGAATTGCGTTTGTGAAGAATTACGAATAGGAAAA
This sequence comes from Epinotia demarniana, assembly GCA_945867215.1. Lineage (NCBI taxonomy): Eukaryota > Metazoa > Arthropoda > Insecta > Lepidoptera > Tortricidae > Epinotia > Epinotia demarniana. The sequence continues at coordinate 15,537,694 of OX244281.1, forward strand.
CATGATGTTTTTGCAAAGCTTTACATAAATCTGTTTAAATTTTATTAACACGGGTCTAACTGGTTATTTATTTATTTATTTATGTAGGAAGATGATCAGCTTAAATACTACACAGTAGCTTAAAACAGTAGCTAATAGCAGATCCTCACCGATAGCGTGATAAATTGCATGTAAAAAATAAGTGAGCAAAATTTACCTTAATTTCTGACGTTTCGACACGCATAATATTTCGCTACCCTCCAAAAGTCGTTAACAATCCATGAATTGTCTAGGGCACACCCAACACTTAACAGTATCCGCGCATCCGAAAATACTTCCCGAGATTATAGTTTAGTTTATAGTTCTAATGTTTTTTTGTAGTTAATTATATTAACAACAACGGCTTTAAGCAATATACTATCACATATTTACTTCAAAGTTCATTGTTGTTGAGATATTTGGCATCAAAGTTGAACAATTGTAGGCCAAAAAACTGGTTCTCTGGCCATAACTTTCATGTTAATTAGTTCAAAATGAAAACCCTAGACACGTTTTTAGACGCGTCATAGACGAACCCAAATATGTAGATTTCGTTTGTATGTATATTATGTTAGATCTTAAGTTAATTCATTTTTAAGGCTTTTAAATATTAAGTTTAGATAGTAATTGTTTAATGTTATTTTAAGTCTATTTTTTCAATAAATTTCTATTAATTATACTTAAATAAGTGGTTTTTTGACAATGTTTAAAAAACATACAAAATTAAGTATTAATTTCTTTCAAAATCCGGTAGACAAAAATAGATATCAATAGATTTACTTTTATTTAATTAAATTTAGTTAATGTTAATTATCATCTTGTATATACTTTAGAAAATAAATGATAATTTTCCTAATATATATAATAAAATATCAATAAACACCAACTAAAGCGATTCCATATTGTTATTCAGTCCCGTTAGCCAGGAGTCAATATTACAAAGTACCTATCTTAGAAAAAAAATTACAATACGGACTTCTAACGTGCCTATAGGTTCCATTCAAAAAGGTGTCAAATTTGACAAAAAAACCCCACATTTGGTAATTTAAAACCCATAAATCGCAGTTTCAAAACGACTGAATAGACGTAACCATGGCAACTAGTGGCAGAAAATTAGTAATTAGTATGTAGCGCCTTCCAGAATTGAGCCCTACATCGCAAAAAGCGCCTGGAACGGGTTCTCTATTGTATGGGCAAAAATCATTTCCCGAAGTGTCACTTCCCAAAAAATGTTTTCCAAATGTTCATTTGGCAAAAAATCACTAGTCAAATTATTGTTTCGCATTTTATCACTTGGCATTATCTCCTATGGCAATGTTTTACATGGTCAAGTTTCATTTGGTCAAACGTATTATTTGGCATAACATTCGTGTTCCAAATGATTGCATGGCATACGATTTAGATCCTAATTGTGTAGTGCATACGAAATCTATTTGAGTGAGATTACATATTTTGCTAAGCGGGTAGTTTGTAAAAACATAAGTAAATAATTTACAGGTAAGTTTATATGTTCTTTTGTACTATAGGTACTTAGGTAACAATATATTATAATGCAAATAAGCAGCATGCATGCAAGCAAGCTCCGAGTCGGTTTCGCCCTTTTCATCGAGAGTCTCCAGCGAATCGACGCCACCCCGTTGCGCGGGGTGTCATTTTCTGGTCTGAGGGACACAAGCGCACCCTAACTTAACCGACCAAAAACAGAGTTCACTTATGACAAGCCATTTTTTCCACCCTGATACCTAATGTGCGGAATGAGAATTTGAACAAATGTTTTGTTTGGAAAACAATATTAGCCCAAACAAGGTGTTTGTTTAATAAACTTTTGTCTTAATAACACTTGACAAAGCAAAATTATGCCAGATGATTTTTGACCAAATGAACAAAATGACGCTAAACAAAAATGTGCTATTTTTTCGTTTGGGAAATGAAACTACTGCCATAAGTTTTGTGGGAAGTGAAATTTGGCGAAAAATATTTTGCCGAAACAGCAGGATACCCCTGGAACGCGTCTCTCTTTTGTTTTTAGGTCGGTCAGTCGAACACAACGAAAATTTGAAATTTGTATTTGCTGAAGACCTGGTGCCTATTTCTCGTACGTTACAAGTTCACAAGTCTACAAGCTTACATTTAAAATTTCATTGTACAAGTGTGTTTTAATTCTGTTTCTCGTAGGAATGATTACTACAAGTGCTACAAGGCGGCTGTCTAAAGTTAGAAAATAGGTTTGTTTACTATGCAAAAAGGAAATGCAATTGCCATTATGAATGTTATCTTAATGTCAATGTCACTGTTATGTATCATAATCTTTATTGAATTTAAGTGACAATCAACCTCATCAACTCGTCCTCAACAAAATGGCTGACTTGTGTTTTCGGAATATACAAGCGTATAATAATACAAGTAGTAATGAAAAGCGTTTCTCAAAATTATCAATTACAAGTGTAAAACTCAGTTTCGTCAGTCACTCTAGGAATGTTTACAAGCTTCAGGGTGGGTCAGTTTTTTTTTTATAATACGGGTGAATTCGTTACAAAATTATTATGTTATGGGTCATTTACTGGTTCTTTCCCAATTATAATAATTTCATAGGAATGAGTTTACTGTTTTTTTTTTGGAGAATAAAAGCTAAATTTAAATAATATTTCTGATTTTAACGAAGTGCATTCAAAACTTACACGTTTGAGATCTTAAAAATGCAATATCTTCATTTATTTATTAATCGATTTTTACCAAAAACACATATTAGCAGTTTATAGAGACTCCTCATTATTTCGTGATAAGTCACAAGCTACAAGTATAAAGTAGGCTTTTGAGAAACGAAATTACTATTTTAGTATGTAATATCTACTAGTGTTTGTCAACTTGTGAAACAACAACACTTGTGAAAACTCTTTTATCCCCGCTCTTGTAACAATTATTCATTTACGTGAAACGGAAACTTGTCAAAAATATTGAAATACAAGCGTTACCATAGATACACACTTGTATTACAAGACTTGTAACGTACGAGAAATAGGCCCCTGGCCACTTCTAAGCCATGCTGTGTTTGGTTGACCTCTGTGCTGTTGTTCTGAACGCGCTCCTTCGCCTTACCTACCCCGTCTCGCCTAACGAAAGTCGACTTCTACTAAGGAATCGCGGCGTCAAGCAAGATATAATTATTAGGGGTGACAGATGAGGTGAGGTTTAATCAAGTTACAGCGTAGCGGGGCAGCGTAGACATCGAATACTAGCGATCAGAGACAATCTATGTTTTACCATCCTAGGTAAGTAATGTAATTGCACGTTATTGCAGATGGCGTGGGTGGTGACGAACAATGCAAAACGAAAAGTGGAAAGATCAACAAATCGTGTGAAGATGGTAAGCCTTGCATTGTTATTACCGGCGTTTGTGATTTTTCTGGAGTTATGACTTCTATGAGCCTAAGGCACGTAGAACCAATAGCCGTTGGGACGGAAAGGTTCTCGAGTGGCGACCACGTACCGGAAGGCGCGGCGTGGGTAGGCCCCCACAAGGTGGACTGATAACCTGGTGAAGGTTGCGGGAGTCCGCTGGATGCGGGTGGCGCAGGACCGGTCACTTTGGCACTCTTTGGCCTATGTCCAGCAGTGGACCTCTTTCGGCTGATTTGATGAGCCTATGGGCTACTGTATCTATCTGCTTATCATCAGGCAGAGTAACGAGAGCGTTACCCAGAAGAAACACATACGCGTTGCCCTGTCTTGATTTGAGGATTATTGGTGTTGATAGCTAAAGAAAGAAAGAAAGAAAATATTTATTCGTGCCATCTATTTATTTATTTCTTAGGTTCACAAACAAATGTTTACGACATAAATAACATGAATTGCAATAACAGTTTTATGCTAGATGTAAGAATCACTGGCAGGTAACAAACACCACATGCATATTACAAAATAAAAGGCAGTGAGAAAACTAAAATTAAAAAGAACAAAATGATCAAAATGCCTCAAAAGGACAACCTTGAATTTAAAGGCTCAATTACACAATTGTAAAAATGAATAAAAAACGTGAAACAGAGGTCCTGAAAACTAAAAACGAAACTAACTAAAACTAAACTAAATATACTAAGATACAGTGAAGTTCTCGATTGAAGGATATTTCGATCATAGTGGAAAATTGAAATGGATGGATTCCGAAGGTTCAAATTCAGCTCGTGGCGAATCTTCTTCCCCTTGTCTTGTTCCCATTATTTGAGGTCGGCTCGCCTAGTTACTTTTCGCAAGGATTTTCGATCCTGGGTCGTCTCTGATGGGATTTGGGCTTCTTGCATATCCCTCCTTACAGTAGCCATCCATGTCAGTCGGGGTCTTCCTCGTCTCTTAGGCGGGGAGAAAATATCTAGCACCTTTCGCGTCATCTGTTCAGGTTCTAGGCGCATAACATGCCCGTACCATCTTAATCGTCCCTCAGTTAGCTTTTCGGGGATAGATCTCACTTTGAAACTACCACGGATACAGGTGTTACGTACACGGTCCCGCAAGGTGGCACCACCGGCCCAGCGCTAACTCCTCATTTCAGCAGCATGTAATTTGTCCTCTAGTTGTTTCTTAAGGGGCCAACACTCGGGGCCATACACCATGGCTAGACGGACAGCGGATTTATAGACCTTTCCTTTAACGGGTACCGGCATTCTTTGGTCGCATAAAACCCCAGTTAGCTCTTTCCTTTTCATCCAACCGGTGTTTATTCTGTGGAGGACATCAGCGTCAATAGTCCCGACATTGGAAATTACTGAGCCGAGGAATTTGAAGTGGCTTACTTGGTTCAATGTTGTTCCTTGGAGAGCGATTGAATGTAAATTTAGTTAGCGGACGTATTCAATTCAATTCAATTCAAATCATTTAATGCCTAATAACAGCACAAGTCAACAAGAAGTAAAACAATAATTATACAAAACATTAATTACAATTTAAAATTTGAATAATACAATATTAATAACATACCTGAATAATAATATTAATTAAAATGTCCCTATACTAATTTCCTATATTTACAAAAATCGTCAACACTGTAAAAAACATTATCCATTAAAAACTGCTTCAGCTTTTTAACATACAGCTCATAAGAAGGAGCCTCTTTGACTTCCGGGCTCAATTTGTTATAAATTTTAACACCTACTACCCACAATGAATTTGATGTTCGCGTCAATCGGGCCTGCACGGGTTTCATGTCGCGACCATTTTTTCGTTGATCTGGACGACGCATTTTGTAGTCGTCCTTGTGTTTCCACATAAATTTTGCGACTTCCAAGATGTAGAGGCTCGGCACCGTTAAAATTTTTAGTTTTTTGAAGTGCTCTCTAGTAGGAGAAAATGGAGGCACTCCAGCCAAAATCCTAACAGCCCTTTTTTGAAGAACAAACACCCTGTCCCTGTCTGCAGCAAGGCCCCATAAGTCAATACCGTACACAATGATGGAGTTTATGTAAGCATAGTATGCCACTCGGATATTTTCTTGCGAAAGGACAGGGGAAAGCCGTGACAGTGCGAATGATGCCTGCGCAAGCCTACCGGTGAGTAAATCTATGTGCTTGTCCCATTTTAGACCCGCATCGAACTGAAAACCTAAGAAACGCGTGTCATGAACTTGAGGATTTTTTATATTGTCAATTACAATTTCCAAGGGGGTTGGGTACTTTCCTTTTAACCAAAAGTGTATCACTAGTGTTTTGCCGAGATTTATCTGGAAACCATTTACTTTAAACCAATCAGTCAACTTTATTATTATATTTGTAACATTTACTTTTAGGTCAGAGAAAGTATCACCCGAGACAACAGCACAGCCGTCGTCAGCAAACATTATAAAATCACCATGTTGAAAAATATTGATTAGATCGTTAACCATAATAAGGAATAGGAGATTTCCAGCCGCAGAGCCCTGAGGTACGGCGCAGTCATCCAGAGTCCTCACCCCCGATCTGGTAACGCCACCATCAACCGATACCACCTGCTCCCTATTTTAACGTTTCTGCTTAATAAACAGTTACTGTTGAAGGATATTTATTTTTTATGAATATCGATGTTACTTAACATAATTATGTTTTGCTGATGCTGTTGTAATATAACACAAGAAAAAATACTTTTAATACGTCACGGTTATTCATCCTTACTTGTTCTACAGCAGTGTTTTTCAAACTTTTTGGTGTCACGGCCCTTCATGACCATCAAAATTCCTTCGCGACCCCCCAAAACCCCATTTGTATGATTAGAACCTTAAAACCCAATTATTAACTTCACAGATTTGGATTGCACCTTTCTATCATTCAGTCAGTCATGCGTTTTGGAACGCAACCTGTATTTAGGTATCTGAAGGTAGTTTTACTGTTACCCAACCTATCCCTTTTTAAATATAAAACGAAGCAAATTTCTTTTAAGCTGTGCGACTATTGAAAGTAGCATATCTTGCAGATATTTTCGACCATTTGAATGGATTGAACAAAAATCTACAAGGAAGGGACGAAAACATGATTGCAGCAAAAGATAAAATTAATGGATTTATAGCGAAAACTGAATTATGGACATAGCAAAATTTGAACTTTGAATATTTTCCTTGCATGTCTCAAATTATTAAAGAATTTTCATCGGATAATTTCGTGAACGTAGAAATTAATATTCCCATTATGGTGGAATGTTTGCAAAATTAAAAAAAAATACAATTATTGAGTTAAATACCTTTCGGAATAGTTCCGAGGTGCTGGCTTTGGCAAGCTGTTCTAGAACTTGCAGCTGATAGGATGCTAAAATTGGAATTTGTATCCGTATCAATCGGTGCGTTTTGGGTGAAGAGAATGGCTGAATATTCTGATCTAGCAAAGGAAGTCCTTAGTATTTTGATACCATTCGCAACTTCTTATTTGGGTGAGCTGTCATTTTCTTCAATGGTCGATATCAAAACAAAGTAGAGGAATAGATTGAATTTGGAAAATGATTTAATCGTCTGCGTATCACGACAGGAACCATGTTTTAATAAATCAGTTAAAATGAAACAAGCTCATTCTTCGCACTTAATTAAAAAAATACAAATTACATTTTGTAGTCGTAATTAAATAAATGCACACGTCTAAGAATTATTTCTGGTTTATTAAAATGAACATGCTTGAAAAAAACATCATTCCTTGTAGTCACGAGATTTTTTAGAAGCTTATCCTCGCGACCCCCCTGGGGGCCATAACCCACACTTTGAAAAACACTGTTCTACAGCATAGATCCACTAGAAATAAACTAGTATGTTTTGAGACTTGTTTTACATCTGTTTCTAACATCGTTCAGAACTTTCAGAAGGGTAATTGCGCAACTTTTAGAATCAGCGTAAAGACGATATCAATAAAAAATATATTTAGATCTACCTAACGTACGCAAGAAACTATACATGTAATCGATGTAACAGATAGGGCGAATGTCAACATAAACTCGTGTTAAAATAAATGGTCACTCACGTCCTTAATGTCGAATATCGCTATGAGATATAATACTTCAAACAATTACCTATCGCTCGATATATTTCGGTTCTTATTCGTACGCACTCGTGATGCCAGTTCACTTGGATACTGTATTTTGTTATGCCTGAAACGCACGGGCGGGTTTCTAGATAAAATAAACACGTGTCTCTAGTGTCGGTGCACGATTTTCATTTAACGATGCTGTTTTTAATCTAATTAAATGAAACCTTGGGAGGAACCAGTGTAGAACGAAGCCGATGCCACGGTCTGGGCTGGCGTGTATGTGCGGCTGATAAGGGCGACATGCTAAACAGTTTACAATTTAGCTACGGTCGCCTACATATCAACCTCACACCATTTTTTAAATCGTCTTCATTTATTTAAAACTCAGATTAAAGAAATAAATATTAAGAGACAATCTTACACAAATCGAACTAGTCCGATAGTAAGCTCAATAAGGCTTGTGTTGTGGGTACTAGACGACGGTAAAATTTATGTATACTCGGAAACCTAATTCAAGACCAACTTAGGTTGCCAACTTGCCACAAAAATAAAATATGTTTACGGTGGTATATTTTCACTTTTTAAAAGGCCGCACCAAGAATTTTTTTTATTGGTAGTTTTAAACCTACGATTTCAATAAACAAGTTAATTCAACTTATTTACAAAAATACAAAATTCTGTGTTAAATATTTAACCATAAAAGATTTTTGGTAGAATATTCATAACATTTGGTAAGATTTATAAACAATAGTCGTGAACAACGTTACATGTAATTTAAATATTATGCCATGCGTTCAGCTATTCGACAAAATAACAGGCCAAAAGTGTGTAGCTCACTTTATAATCAAAATCATCCTCCATTTTCTCAAGGGGTTTATACATGTAATGATTTGTCAGCCCCAATTTATCAGAAGCTGACTAATTGCTATTGTCTGCATTGCATGTTGCGCTGCTGATCCAAGTGTCAAAAGAGTTGTATTAAGAAATTGCATGCACATGTATGTAGTTTGATTGTTACATCTATACGACACACCCAAGTATGACTTCGACATGTTGTACTGACAAATTGTGGTGAAATCCTATAATCTGTAGACCCCACCAGCCATGACCCCATAGATTAGTAATTGTCAATTTGTCATTTTATATCTAAATTCTGAATAGATTTATAAAATGTTTAACAAGTAATTTTTGTTTCGGGATATCGTAATTGTTTTTGAACGATATCAGGTAAAAAAAACAATTACTTTTTAATAATGCGTATTGTTGAATGTAACTTTTTTATATTGAAAATGTTGGCCATATCTACGAATATTTGCTATGATTTGATGATCAATGCAAAAAGGTTGGCTTCATCTGATATGTTCGATTGACAATGACATAAGTGACTTTGACACTTAATGACAGTGACATATCTGTCGTAGTTTTTTTGGTTTGGGGGAGGCCTATGTCCAGCAGAGGACGTCTTTCGGCTGATATGATGATGATGATGATGATGATAAATACTTTAATATATAGTACACATACCACACTAATATTTGCCATTACCGGGATTCGAACGCATTAGTCAGCGTCACTATTTGGCTTACCGGTCATCCGTAGATTAGGCTTTTTACAATACTTTTTTGCTAGTGTGTATGATGTTCTATGATGTTTATTTGCTATTGTTGTTTTTATCTTTGAATAAAATATGCGTTTTAACATTTTTTCCAGTTGTTAAAAATTAGGATTGTATAAGTACATGATTAATTCTAAACGCTGACAAAACAAAGTTTTTATTAATTCACTCACCATTCAAGAATATCCATCCGCAATTGTATGCTCATACCTATCCTTGCTTCCATCAAAATAAATCTTATTGCACCTGTGAACCTTTAGAAAAAGTCAAATGTATCACTTATCTAAGAATGAAAGTAGATGAACATTCCTCCTGGACATACCATGTCAATTTTATTTATGAAAAACTAAGAGTTTTATTAGGTAAATTTTATCATTTAAAATTCAGAGTTCCTATAGCACACTAAGATGTTTGTATATGTCGTTGGTAGACTCCATACTGAGTTGCTCTCGACAGTTATGGACTCACAACAAAGTTCAATATCGATATTAGAAGTCATGCAAATGCGATTCTTAAAATTACTTGTTAACGATAAAATTAAACTCAAATGTAAAGGTAACTATAATCAACTCTTTAAAATCTGTAGAATATTACCGGTAAGCATGAAACATAAATTTGTACTTGCTACTAATAACCACGACTGCCTAGAACATAACTCTGAGTATTCATCATTAAAACCCATTGATCATACCTCTAACACCAAGGCTATATGGCGACTGGTAAACTATTCATTCCTAGGATAAATAATTACTATGGAGACAGAAGTCTCAAAAAGCGTATCCCATTCCTACTAAATAGTTTGCCTGAAGTCATTAGACTTGAAAAAAATAAGAGCAAATTCAAAAGACTATTAAAAACACATTACCTGGATGTACTTATGTAACTCTTGAAGGATTAGTATGTATAACTGATTTATGGACAGTATATTACACTGATTTTTATATTAATGTATGTTTAACCTAGAGACTGCCGTTCCCACAGTCAAACTGTTACTACAGTTTTGTGGGGCTATGTTTTAATATTTTGTATCAAAAAAATTGTACTTATTAAATAAATAATAAATTTAAAAAAATGTTCGAGTCGAAGATCATGTACACAATATCAGAGCACTGGTGAAAACATCAGTAACTTTGTATTTTTTTAATTTATGCCTTACCTGATTATATATATTTTTTTGTTTAAAGTTCCAAATAATTTGATTTCATCTCAGAGCTTCATGTTTTGTTCTAAAGCAAGAGTTCAGACTAACTATTTGCTATAAGTAAGTACTTACATTACATTCACATTATTTTCTTATTAATCAAGATTCTAGCACATACCTCTACAATCAACTTATTTATTTACCTCTCTGAGGTTTAGTAAATATATAGTGTGTGAATGGTGTAAGTTTAAACCAATATTATATACTTTCATTCAGTTTAGGTACTCTACCTAACGCTAATGAACAATAACAGATCTATCACTAGGTTATAACAAGGCGTACTCATAGTTGTTACTTGACTTATAATACTTGTTCATGTAGTATTAAGTAGTCTTGCGTTTTTCGGGACCATCGTCTAAGCCAGCGTTGGTAATTTCTGGCCAGCATATGATGAGAGTCAACCGTCTCATTGAAATATTAATATGTTTGTAACGTGTACCTACGTGTATAGTTAAGGTTATGACAATAAAGTTGATTTCTTTCTTTTTAAATATTTCTTTCATATCGTCCGAGGCAGAGTATATTATGTATTATAAGATTAAGAAGATATTTTAATGTGTTCATCCAAATATATGTATGGCGTTATCAGGGGTCTTCAAACCTTTTGACTCAAGGGCCACGTTAATATAAATTAGTACGGTCCAAGACTTTGGTTTCATGGCTGATCATGAGCAGCCATCCCCCATCACGATCTCGGGCCGGACTCGCAGCTTTATTGCGGCACGCGGGCCGCATATAGTGGCGACCCCTGACGTATTACATTCAACCGGGTTGAATCTGGGATAGAACAACTGACATTCGGTCTCTCCAAAGCAAAACTACCCGCAATCTCACTCTAATCGAGGTTTGAAAATATATGGTGAAACGGGACCATCACGGGGTATTAACCGAGACTTTACCGAGAGCTTAATTTCGCGCAGATTTGTTGCCTTGTCGGTATGCCTATACTGTCACGAGAAGTAAAGATCTTCACACATTATTTTTACCAAACGGGACTTAATCAATAAGTACTAAGTTTAGTAAAAATAATGAGATTGTAAAGGTACAGCATATTTTACAGTATCGTTTTAAAGAATCGAATGAGCAAACTTGTATCAGTGGAAAGAATCATACATGTCACAATCATGTGACAATATCAAGAACATGAAAGATAAATCCTCATAAAACCTCTTACACTACACAGGTTAGGCAAATCGCATACCTGTTTCAACGACATAAAGCTTTTTTTTACTTTACACATATGATAATATTGATAATTATAGGTACTGCAATCTAGAGGCCATGGGTACAGTCGCCATCAGATATATCGTAGCGGCCAAAGTGCTCACAAATATCTGAATACGTCTCTATTGTCGAGGCATTACAGAACTACGAAGTATCATTTGATAGTTTTTCCATTCGATTGAAACGTCAGCTCGCAATCGCCTGCGTAAAAACGAATGCCTACAACAATTCTTGGGATCATTTGTCAAATCGAATGCCTGGATTATACAGGGTGATATTTTAATCAGTGTCCAAATTAAAGTATAAGATTCTTCAGCAAAATTATAAAACACGTTTCTTTTGTTTCATATCATTCAGTACAAAAAAATTTAGTAATTGCTGCTGAAAGTTATCCCACGAAAACCTTACCGCGCTGAGGTGCCCCAGCGGGTAGTAAGGTTTGCGCACGGCACGCCTCCCTCCCCTCGGCCCCGCCCCGCTCGGACCCATACTCGGATAATTCTTATGGGATACACAAATTATAATTTTAAAAATACCTACCAGTTTTTTTCAAAAATGGAGTCTATTAGTGATACCAAATGCCTACAAAAAATTTGGACATTGATTAAAATGTCACCCTGTATATGGGAGATATCTGGGAACACGCTTCATACATACATACCTACTGTTCAGATACATATGTACTTACCTATACGAAAAGTATGATAATAATGTTTTCACGCCACTGCTCGGAAATGTGGCTAAAGATGGTCAGAATTCAGGCTTCAAAGTTGGGGTTAGTTGGACATCGCACGAACAGGGCAACTAAGATGAGTTCAAACTGTGCAACAATGTTATTGTTGGACAGTTTGAAAGAACAGCGATTCGCTCACCTCAGGCCCCCCCGGCCCGGCGGCGCCGGGCCGCCCCGCGCGGTGTCCCCTGACGTGTTTCATATATTATGATCTTTAATTTAGATACTTAATTTTGAATATTTATCGGCCAAAAGTGCAATAGATGGACTCGTCTCCTTCGAGGTCCTCACCTTCTGCTCGATCCTCGAACCCACTCGTCCATCTGTTGTCTACTTTCTAGCCTTTGCAACAATGTTTTTCAATTACGATTATAGAGCCTGCCTGAAGTATTTCAGGAGGGTCCATATTGGCTCATACTTATAAACTAAGAATATTTATTACTCACAAAGAATAAAACAATACCATCAAGATCCACAGCGCAGGTTTCGTCATTCCACAGATAAAGCATGTGGATGCACAGGTTTCATCGAATTTTTAACTTTGAAAGTTGTATGTAATGTTTCCTTCCAGAAAACCAGATCCGAGGCCTGCTGACGTCTGGGTGCGTGGCGCATTACTTCCGGATATACGTCACCCGGAGGGTCCCGCCGCGGAACTACCGGTACTTCCACGAGATCCTGCAGGGAGCGGAGGAAAGTCCAACCAAGGATTTCTATCCACCTACACCGGTATTAATTCAAAAATACCCTCTTTTAGTCCATCATCTTAACCAATAACTGGCTAATTTAGACTGCATCAACCAGCAATAGTCGCTGTGCACCCTAACGTGTGCTACATCTGTGTGTGTCTTATAATAATGGGCAGAGACATACGCTCGGTGTAACCTTTAAACATCATCATCATATCAGCCGATACATGTTGTTGCTATGCTACTGATGCGAAGTGATTTACTTTCATTTATCCCTCGCGAGAACTGCTAAAGAGTGGAAAACCTTCCAGCAACTCTGGTTTTGAAAATGTCCTAGTTATAAAACTTACATACATACATACATTCACGCCTCTATTCCCAAAAGGGGTAGGCAGAGCACATGAAACGTATGTTCCAGCGCCACTTTTAGCATAAATGTGGGTATAAAAGATCGACTAAATGTGATATTGCAGTGATAGGTTGCTAGTCCATCGCCCACAACACACTTCAACCCTGGTCCCTTAGTCGACTTTTACGACACCCACGGGAAGAAAGGGGATGGTGAAATTCTAACCCGACACCACACGGGGGCCTAACCCGCTATAAAACTTGGGGCTAAATAATTTGTGATATAAAAACCATCTAGCCACGTTTCTAGCAATAATGTACTAAAGATTTATTTATGCCCTTCCAGTTGAGCTGGAGGATAGTGGGGGGCAAACAAATTGACATAACGGATGCACCTTATCAAGTGCTATACGGGGAGTACTGCGGTGGAACCTTGATTGCGCCAGAGTGGGTTCTCACTGCGGCACATTGTAGGTAAGTATTAATAAAATTTGTTGTACCTGTATCCACTAAAAATGTGACTGAAACTTTAGTTCTGCACTAATTTTATTTACATGCTTATCGCTCAATCGCAAGCAAAAACAACTTTGTTCTCTAACTCTGAGATAGTTTTTTTTCTGAAGTTATTTGTCAGGATTTACTGTTACAGTTTGAGACGACAAGTACTACTTATCTGCTACAGGTCTTTATGACCGTCATAAGATTCTCACTGCTGGGCTTTCCTCGTTCAACGAAATCAAAAAATCAATAATATTTGCTACATCTTTTCAGAGAAAAGGAGACGTTCGTCCTAGTCGGCTCAACATTCCGCAGCAAAGCGACCCGCTACAACATCTGCGCTCACTTCACTCACCCGCTGTGGGGTTTGAACGAAAAGCTACATCCCCACGACTGGGACTTCCAGTTGGTCTTGCTAGAACAGGCGGTGCCCACTACACCCATGTCCCGCCCCATCGCAATAGGCCGCCTGGGTGATATAGTGCCAGGGTCCTTGGTGGCGGTTAGCGGGTGGGGACATACTGCTTACAAAGTGAGTTTAATATTATCAGATCCTAGTTCAGTCAGCGTCATATAGTTAGTAGCAGCCAAGGTAGTCAAATATTTCAGTACACGTCTTTATTACTGTAAGAATAAGGGTGTGTTACGAAATATTTGGCTACTCTGGTTGCTGCTAACTATATGACGCTGACTATACAAGTAAGCATTCATGTTATGTTATGTGTACGATCCAAGCATCGCACATTTCACGTGTCAGCATTAAATGTAATGACGTTGTAGTAATAGCTGTATCGGCGATTACGCCACTTATGAATCAGTCTACGTTTATACGTGCTCCTAGCTAGTACCTATACATTTACCTTGGTTATCAATAAATCATTCAACGACATCAGTGTTCCTATCAAATCTACAATCAACAATCAAGAATCAAATCATCTCAGGTGTACAACCCGTACATCTTATGGTCCTTCGAACCGGATTATAGGTGACAGAGTAACAGGAATTTTCGTCCAAACGGCCTCCCACAAGCGGGTCTCACCGTGCGGACTGAAAAGGTGCAGCAAGTCACAAATAATCCAATCACATACTTATCAGAAGAGGACATCATCAGTTCCACAACAAGATATCAAGAGACGTCTACTAAATCAACTCAGAGGAGGCTTCCTGGCACTCAGAGCTCCTCATTGTCATCAGCTGCAGCGACAAATATCATCAATTTGAAATCAATAGACCAAGGGTAATTTTATCAAAATCAAACATCAATATCAGCGGTATCAATCAATATCACAGGTATATCAATCAATTTCATCAATTATATTAATTAAGATATCTACTTACCCCTCAATAACTCAAGATGAGTTTGAACAAGGAGATAGAGATGATTATCAATGAACAAAATCAGCTTATGGCAAACATGAACAGGCTGTACGAGAATTACAAAAAAGATGGGCAGAGTCGTCGAACCGTGTCGAATATCAATAATAAGCTGAGAGGCCTCGACGGATTCTGGCATGAATATCAACTTAATCATGAAAAGTTAGTGGCATACAAAAATAAGGATTACACTTATTTTGCCGAAGAAACCTATGACAAAACCAAAGTATTTTACGAATCAGCTCGGTCCGTTTTGGAGACTCATTTGGAGATAGCACAGCGGGGTCCTTCATCAACCAGGGCATCATCCCCGAAGCCAGCCGCAAGCTTGACCAACCCTTCAACATCAGATGTAATGCCCAACTGGGCGGCGGAATCGACCAAAGACTCGAAAAATCAAGAGGAGCAACATGAAACTTCAACTGATAGTAAAATAGAGGTTAGTAAACCGAGCCATTTGACCCATCAAAACGAAAGTGACCGTAAAGCCGAATCTCAAGAAAATCATGAAAAAATCGAACAGCGGGTTCCTATTAATCCCGGGTTCGCGATTCCACCGATCTTCAATACTATAAATAAATCCAGCGTGGATTCTGACAAATTATCAGACAAAATGAGAAAACAACAAAGTAACTTCAAGGCCTTTGCACGCACTATATATTACATCGATCTCTCAGTAATTAATGAGAAATGGGAATTGGAAGATTTACTCAAGTCGGTTCAATCTCGTTGGACAACTATCGACGCGCTTCACTGGGACATCGACAGTGAACTCCTTGAAGACGATGAAGTTTATAATCAAACTTTCTACAAATATGAGAAGAAATTCCAGGATACCAAAAGGTCAATCAATACCAAAATATGGTCTATGACTCATCGAGAGAAATCAACCCCGGTCATGGATATACCGCCATTTAGTGGAAACTATCAACAATGGACTTCCTTTAAAGATTTATTTAATGAAGCCATACACTATAACCATTCAATGTCAAATGCACAGAAGATGCAATTTTTGAAGAACAAGGTCAGAGGGGAAGCCGAAAAGCTAATTCAACATCTCAATATCAGCTCCGAAAACTATGAAACCTGTTGGGAAATTTTGAACCACAGATATAATAACACAAAACTCATTTTCACAGCCCACCTCAATAACCTCTTCTCGCTACCATCAATGCAGCAACAATCATACCCACAAATCAAGCGTCTACATGATACCACCAATGAGTGTTTAAATGCTATCAAGAACCTCGGCGTGGACATCAAGTCATGGGACCCACTCATTGTCCATATTTTATCACAAAAAATGGATACCGAGAGTCATACTGAATATGTTGAGTCCCTAAAGAACCCTCGAGACTTGCCAACCCTAAAAGAATTTCTTGATTTCCTGGAAATGAAGTTCACGTCATTTGAGGCAAGCCGCCGAAAGTTGGACACACAGAAGCAACATCTTCAACCTGAAACATTAAGAAAGCCTTTTTACAAGTCATTCGGAGGCACAAAAGAATCGGGCATATCACCAACCAAATCAAACGATTTCAAATCAAGTCATTTACAAAGAAAACAATGCCCCGTGTGTAATAGAAGCCACGGAATATTTCATTGCGAAACATTTCAAAGGGCAGCGCCCGAAAGCAAACGGAACATTATTGCAAAACTAAATTTATGCAAAAATTGCCTCTACAATCACTACGATAAAGAATGTTTTTCTACAAGTCGATGCCGCACGTGTTACGAGAAACACAACACATTAGTGCATGATGCCTACACAATGCAACAAGACACTTCCGCTCTATTTAGCAAGCGGAAAAACATAGCAAATGTTACGCAAGATTCGAATAATATCATGGATGTTTTATTAGCAACTGCGCTTATCAAGATAAAAGCAGCAGATGGAAGTTATCATATCATGAGATCAATTATCGACCAGGGATCACAAATGAGCTTGATTTCTCAAAATGCCGCGCAACTGTTACAACTGCCGCGGCAACGATGCAACGATGTTGTTTACGGCATTGGCGCCAAAGGAATAACTTGCAAAGGTGTTATCAACGTCACCGCTACATCACTGCATTCCGATTATCATTTTGATGCCAACCTGTATGTCATGAACACACTGATAAATCACCTGCCGAACAAGACGTTTTCTAAGCCTGAATGGTCTTACCTGGAAGGCGTTCGACTTGCAGACCCCGAATTCTACGTTAGGCGCCCTATCGATCTATTATTAGGAGCCGACGTATATGCCAAAATCATTCAAGATGGTATTATCAATGTAAGCGAAGCCCTGCCACTTGCACAAAAGACGCACCTTGGGTGGATACTTTGTGGAAACGTGCCTTCATATCAATGCAACATTGTTCTCAACAACATGGAAGATCTCACGCGCTTCTGGACCATAGAAGATATCAATGACTCTTCGAGCTTGTCCTCAGAAGATCAATACTGCTTGGGCTTTTATCATGAAACTACATTTCGCCAGGAGGATGGAAGATACGTCGTACGACTACCGTTCAAACCTAAGATGGAAAACTCTTTGGGATACTCAAAAAATATAGCCATTGCTCAATTCAAACAACTCGAAAATAAGTTTAAAAAGAACGAAAGCATCGGAATGGCTTACAAAAACTTCATACAAGAGTACATCAACTTGGGCCACATGCGTGAATGCACAGACGAATCAGATGGTCAATGCAATTCAACCCAAGAATGCTTTTTACCTCACCACTGTATCAAGCGACCAGACTCAACAACAACTTCTCTTAGAGTAGTCTTCAATGCTGCTGCCAAGACCTCAAATGGGATAAGTCTTAACGACACCATGTACACCGGACCGAATTTACAAAAGGACTTGATGTCGCTCATTATCAAGTGGCGACAGTATAAAGTTGGGATGATATCAGATATCGAAAAAATGTTTAGGCAAATATTGGTGAATGGTCAAGACCAAAAATATCAAAAAATCATTTGGAGAGATGAACCCCATCAACCGCTACGTGAATACGCAATAACTACAATAAGTTATGGTACCCGGGCCGCTCCGTTTCTGGCTATGATGACGCTAAAGAAGCTAGCAAGTGATGAACGCAACAACTATCCCGAAGCTGCCAGCGTCATAGAAGAGAGTTTTTACATGGATGACCTCTTACACGGCAGTCACGACATTGAAACAGCGAAGAAGTTGCAGGCAGATCTTATCAACTTACTGAAATCAGGGGGCTTCAACCTTCGTAAGTGGGCATCAAATAAGCCAGAGCTACTACAAGAAGTCAACAAGTCTCAAAAATTACATCAAACGTTTGAGTTCAAAGATCAGGAAACTACGAAAACATTGGGACTACGCTGGCACCCATGGGAAGATAAATTTACTTTCCAACTCAAGATTGAACCACCATCCATAAGTAAGACAATCACGAAAAGGGAGCTGCTGTCGAATATTGCAAAGGTATTCGACCCACTTGGGTGGCTGTCACCTCTTACAACAAAGCTAAAGCTACTGTTTCAAAACGTCGTATCAAATGACATCGGATGGAACGATCAAGTACCAGACAACATCAAAAAAGAATGGGACACCATCTATCAAGATTTACAACATATCAAAGATATCAAGGTACCACGATGGTTAAATAGCAGTAAAAATCAAAATATTGAACTTCATGGGTACTGTGACGCATCCACGAAAGCGTATGCATGCGTTATTTACTGTCGAGTCTGCCCCCTAGTGGTCGATGACATTACATCTTTGCCACAGCCGGTATTGGTAGCAGCTAGGACAAGACTCGTGCCAACGAAGAAGGATGTCAGTTTTCCGCGTCTTGAACTCTGCGCAGCTCAACTTTTATCTACGTTGATGAAGAAGGTGACGCAATCGTTATCAGAGAACAACATAAAAATTATCTGCTGGTCCGACTCTACCGCAGTTTTAGGTTGGCTAAACGGGGAACCTAGCAAATGGAAATCCTTCGTAGCCAATCGAGTTGCCAAGACCACCAAAATCATACCACCAAAATGCTGGAATTACGTCAAATCGGAAGAAAACCCAGCAGATTGCGCGAGTCGCGGAATCACGGCTCAACATTTATTAAAACATGAGCTGTGGTGGAATGGACCCAAATGGCTACCATCGTACAGAACAAATCAAGAGAAACCAACTTTCACTACTGATCAAGAAATAAAATCATCAAAACAATGTCACCTGGTAACGCCTAATCAAACAAACGACGTTATCAATGAAATAATGTGCAAGTCTAGCAACATGACACGTTGCACGCGAATACTCGCGTGGATACTACGCCTCGCCTCGCGTGGCCAACTACGCTCAAATTACTTAACAGCCGACGAGTTAAGTAGAGCTAAAAATAAAATCATTAAGTACATCCAACAAAAGGAATTCTCAAATGAAATCAGAGATTTGAAATCAAACCAATCAATTGACTCGAAAAGTAGCATATTGAGATTAACACCTTTCCTAGATCAAAATGGAATGTTACGAGTTCGAGGCCGACTACATAACGCGCATATCAGCTGGGAAATGAAGCATCCACTCATTGTCCCTCACAACAGCCGCCTCACCGTTCTGCTCATCGACCAAGCCCACGAAGCTGTTCTACACGGGAGTGTGAAACTCACTCACTCCAGGCTACGAGAATCATACTGGATTGTGGGAGGAAACAGAGCTGTCAAAAAACGCCTACGACGTTGCATAACGTGTCTTAAGCAGAAACCTTTAAAGCTAAATCAAATAATGGGGGATTTACCAGAAGCAAGATCAAATCCATCAAGAGCGTTTTACAATACGGGAGTCGACTATACCGGCTACGTCACTGTAAAAACTAACAAGGGTCGCGGCGTAAAGACTACAAAGGGCTACGTAGCTGTTTTTGTCTGCATGTCGACAAAGGCAGTCCACCTGGAGCTAGTATCAGATCTAAGCTCAGAAGCATTCCTTGCAGCTCTTCGAAGAATGGCTGCCAGACGTGGAACTCCCCGTCACATCTTCAGCGACAATGGTACCAACTTCACCTGTGCCAATAAAGCTATCAAAAGAGAGTACGAAGAGATCAAGGCCACGTTAGATGAACCATTTTTTAACGCTATCAGCGACATGGACATCAGCTGGCACTTCAACGCACCCTCTTGGCCCAGCGCCGGTGGGTTGTGGGAAGCCGCCGTGAAAAGTCTCAAATATCATCTCCGGAGAGTATTAGGCGATCAACATCTCACATTCGAAGAATTCTCAACGCTATTGGCACAGATAGAGGGTTGTTTAAACGCACGTCCACTGTGCGCGTTGACCGAAGACCCTGACGACGTGGACTACCTTACTCCGTCACATTTTTGGGAAGCGGTCCGACATTACAAATTGTTGATACAGAAAGAGACCAAAGAACACGCTGGCGATTAACACAGAAAATATTCCAGGATATCTGGAAAAGGTGGCAAGCTGAGTATTTAGCTCAACTGCAATCACGTTGCAAATGGACGCAACCTAAATCAAACATCAAGGTCGACGACGTTGTGATTATTCATGACACAAACTTGCCTGCCGGCAAGTGGGCCCTTGGCAGGGTATCAGATGTTCACCCGGGAAAGGACGGCTTCGTACGCGTCGCATCAGTTAAGACAAAAAATGGAGTCATTAAAAGACCCATTATCAAACTATCCGTCCTACCTGTAACTGAAAACGAAGAACCCTACAAAAATCAAGCGAAGGATTCGAAGGTCACCTGCCACAAGGTCACAAGTCAGAGAACAACTTCAAAGGGCAAAGTCCTTAATTTCATAACTATGGCCTTCATGCTATTTATGTTATTTATATCACCTGCGCAATGCACTCACAACATATCAAGTTTCAAAGCGGGACAAGGCATTTACTTCGACAAAATAACAAACATGAAACTCGCCCGGGTTGAGTGGAAACTCGTAGTTTACTACGACATCAATCCCTACTGGGAAGGATCTGAACTGTTTTCAAAATACATCAATCATTTGGAAACTATATGTCGCGCTATAGGAAACCAGCAACAATGTAATACAGTATTGACGCAGCTACGTCACGCCTTCTCGGAATTAAACTACTACGACAGCATGTTACTCGGTCAACGCTCCGAACTACTTAGAAAAAGAAGAGGCCTTATCAATGGCATCGGTAACATTGCTCACAGCCTATTCGGTGTACTGGACGAAAATTTCGCAGAACAATATCAAAAGGACATTGAATTGACAAGAACCAATGAGAAACACTTGGCTCAATTATGGAGAAATCAAACTTCGGTCATAGAGGCCGAGTATAACCTACTCAAAAGAGTCGAGCACTCAGTACAACATCAACATAAAACCTTCAATCAACACCTAAACAACCTCGAGAAAAGCATAAACAAACAGAGCAGCCAAATTCAAGAAACAACACAGATAAATGAATTTACTATGTCCTCGATTATCGCAAACAATATACTAGTCAACCTAAAAGGAATTCAAGATACTTTATTGGACACCATCACCAACGTCATTTACGGTAAATTCAACGTGCATTTATTGACACCACAACAATTGAAAAATGAGCTGAATATCATATCCGGGCAACTGCCGAACGACTTAACTCTTCCATGCGAAAATATCAACAACGATATACAAAAGTTATATCAATTAATGAAGGTGCGAACCAGAATGACCCGTCAGTACCTACTTTTCGAGATCCGAATACCCTTGGTATTTCGCGATGGCTACGAACTCTTCAGATTGATATCAATCCCAGTGCAAAGCGGAAAAAATATGATCAAAATACGACCCATAGCAAATCAAGTGGCTATAAATATCAAAAAGGAATCATTTATACCCATGCTAGATGAAACCGTTCAAAAATGTACTCATTTTACGACTCTAAGACACTTATTTGCACGCTGCAAGGTTCCATTTATCAATTGAAGTCGGACACTCACCTGTGTATAGCGGATCAAGTTACAAATAAGTGTTCAGTGCACTCTGACACATGCCGGAACATATGGACGGAACTAAGCGCTACGAATACATACCTGTACTTTTGTTGTGACGTATGTATAGCTAGAATCATATGCGAACAGGACGTAACGGCAGAGTATATTAATAAGGCCGGGATCATAACCTTACAAACAGACTGCGTACTAAACGGAGAGTCTTTTACTATCTTTCCTCAAAAGAAACTTTCCAGCGAGATCAAGACTCAAGCAGACGTCGTTAGGTTCAACGTACCATCTATAAATAATGTTATCAACCTCACGATACCAACCCTTCAAAGAGAAGCTAGAGACCAGGAAGAGAACAATACCTTTCTGAAGGACATCAAGGACCAGATCGATCATATGAAGAACGAGGGCACATTATCAGATGGAATCAACTATCACGACGTTCATCATTACACGGCGATCTACGCGATCATGGCCGTAGTAGCCATGATGGCAGCGCTGTATGTCCGCCGCTGCATCCGGCAACGAAGACGCATCGCGCGACTCACCCCTCCGCTAGCGGCCCGCGGCCGTAGGCCAACCGCGAGGTCAACCACATCGCACAGCTCAATTACATCGGCAGACCAGCAAGGCAACGACGGACAACAACAGGCGAGACAAAATCACCGCGCCGCTGCAACTGCCCTCAACAATTTAACTACTCCAACAACGTTCAGAGGATTTACTTCCATACAATAAGATTCTCAATTTCAATGTAAAATTATTCTAAAATTGTTTTTGGATTGTGTAAAACTAATCAGCATCTCTCATTAATCTCATCTCGTGGCCGGGAATATGTACGATCCAAGCATCGCACATTTCACGTGTCAGCATTAAATGTAATGACGTTGTAGTAATAGCTGTATCGGCGATTACGCCACTTATGAATCAGTCTACGTTTATACGTGCTCCTAGCTAGTACCTATACATTTACCTTGGTTATCAATAAATCATTCAACGACATCAGTGTTTCTATCAAGTCTACAATCAACAATCAAGAATCAAATCATCTCAGGTGTACAACCCGTACATTATGTATGCTCGCTTTCACAAGGAAGCAACCCGCTACGACATTAGCATCTGGCTGAATGAAAAAGGTAGCACATATAAAATACGGTCTATACGCTCGCTTGGTTTTTTTGGTTTTTCTGTATTAGATATAAACAAACATAGTATGTACCTGCATAATGTTGTTGTATAGCAAAGAATCAGTCGTTGAGCAGTTCATTGCTCAGCAGCCAAGTCTCTTTGGTTAAAATAATGATTGCGCTGAATTCACTTCTTATTCTTATCGTTAGTCCTTTCTAAGCAACTGGAGTCAACTATACTGGTCCCGTCGACTCCCGTTTGCTCAAGATTATAGTCAAAATTACGAGAACGACCTTTTTTTTTCTTCATCTCGTTTAATAAGACCACTTGGAAGAGACGGGCAGGCCACCTGGAGCTGCCTCGAACGTGGTCTGATCGTGCTAGCCGTACTAGATAAGATAATCATATGATATTGCCATCAAATTTAGCTGCAAAATGTTTTATTTCGCAATATATTTAAGACCATAATTGAAAAGCACAAAACATAGTGTAAACATGACTATTATAACAGTCTGCTGTCCTTTAATATGATCTTGATCTGAGTGATTTGGGTAAATCTTTTCGAGCGTTCTAAGGCCCAAGCATATTCTGATTTTCACTATCAATATTTTATGAGTTATCCTTTTGGATTAAAATGGGATGAAAGTATGAAAGAAGCGTGAAAATTGGATAACATTAATATTCGTTGGCTGTGAAAATGCAGAAAGTTTGATGGTAAAGGTCGACCCATATCAATTTTGTTACTAAAATAAGACCGCTGCGATATTTAAAGGTTATCTAGAAAAATATTACACGTTTGTATTACGAGTATGTATAGCAAATACTGTGCAATATTAAGTTTTATTTCATCGATATATAAATTAAATCTTATAATAGGAAGGTTAGTACTCATTCTTTGCTCGTTCCCAACAAACAGCGGATTCTCTCTGACCAAACATATATCGGATGGAAATCAAATTGGCATTAGTTGTGCATACTCTTTCTGTTATGTGACTAGGCGTAGGCAAGCGTGTGTTGTGTTACTTGTGTTGAGAGTGAGCACTCGGATTTGTCTAGGTATATATCTTTCACTTTCACTTGTCTCCTTTGGTGTCCGAAAGCATCCATAAGTTGCACAGTTGTTTACTTGCCATCAGGCAGGCCTTAAGCTTACGTATTACTCAAACTCGACATCATTATCATCTTTTGCCTATGTGAGTCCCATTGTTTGGCCTCTCATGCATAAGAGGGAATGGGCAGTAGCCCCCCTGGCCTAGTATGGGTTAGGGACTTCACATACAACTTTGAATTTCTCCGCAGATCAAGTGCAGGTTTCCTCATAATGTTCTCCTTCTTCGAAAAGCCAACAGTAAACATTAAATCATGTTTTGTACATAATTTCCTATAATTCATTAGTACCCCGGATTC
This sequence comes from Epinotia demarniana, assembly GCA_945867215.1. Classification (NCBI taxonomy): domain Eukaryota; kingdom Metazoa; phylum Arthropoda; class Insecta; order Lepidoptera; family Tortricidae; genus Epinotia; species Epinotia demarniana. Next base: position 15,562,336 of record OX244281.1, read on the forward strand.
AAACCCACGACCACTTTCGACAGCAGCATACTCATGCTCATAGAAAAATATTAAATACTCATACTGATACTTGCATGCAGAGAAGTAAGATGCAAGACCACCTCCGACGCGTCCAAGTGCCTATCATCCCAGACGACGTCTGCAAAGTGCTGCCGAATGCCAACTACCACAACGTCACCGAGCGCATGTTCTGCGCAGGGTTCTTGAACGGCACTAAGGACTCTTGTCAGGTAATACCGGTACCGGTTTTTCAATTCTTGTTGATACCGTTCTCTACGCCGAAATACACGGCATTATTACGCCGTGAATTATCACATATGTTTGTGGTATAGGCGCAAACGACTTCAAGATCACCCTTTTAATAGATAACGTCATAAAGTATCGACAGTCTCCATGGGTCCCCATGGCGACCATGGGAGTGGTAAAGTATGATGGTTCACGGGTAAGTTTCATATTTATACATTTCGATTCAAGTGGAAAATTTAAAAACTATTCGCCACTAGCAGTATTTGCAGGTTCAAAAGCCTCTGGAAACCGTCCATTGCTCTTATCAAACTAAGCTTTCCCCAAGGCAGCCCACGCTCTGGTAGTGGTGACGAATCTTTCAATTCCTTCCACTCTTCTTATTACACCTTAGGGAGGGCCATCGTTGAGAATCGTTAGTAACAATGCGTGTTTAGAATAGACAGCTTAGTTGTAATTTTATATCGCCGCGCGCGAAAAAAGGTATTCGGTTGCTTTCGGATGCGCAAGCGGGACAGACCTACGCAGCGAGAGCGAGAAAGATGCGCCGAGCCGGAGCTCGCGAAGGCGCACGCGACCGCGTGCAACCAGTGGGCATATGAACGTCGCCGTGGGCAGACGTACCTCAGAATTTATATTACGGTTTTGATCTCGTACGGAGTGCTCATAACGGAGACGCGCCGAGATTCGGTTTTGTTTTGTTACCTCGCAAAGTTCAGCCCGCAGGGGGTTTTGGGGCTTTGGCTATAGTGATTACATATAGGTGTATGGGAGTTGTATGGACAAGGTGCCTTTAAAGGACTAGCCGGACGAACGGCATGCCAGTTTGCAGCAAGATAACACATACATACACAAAACACTAACTCATTCTTGCTGGCCGTTGGGGCGGAAAGGTTCAAAAAAGAAGGTTAGCAGTTATCTAGATTAAGCTAGTTATAAGTTTAGCGACGCGCATCGCGTCCGATTTGTTCCCCCCAGGATTCGCTGTTTGTATGGGAGGTCATTCTATGGGCCCATGACACTCTCCGGGGTCCTTGTGGGAACAATGCGCTGCCCCATATTAACAGTAAATGTTTACTTAGCAGAAACGCTGTGTGGAAAAGTGGAAAGTAGTTTTAAATTTTATTGTTTTCCAGGGCGACTCCGGCGGTCCCGTAGTATCCAGCGGCAAGCTGATAGGCCTCGTATCGTTCGGAGTCGGCTGCGCGCTGCCGGACCAGCCTGGCGTCTACAGCCGGATACCGTATGTCAGGGACTGGATCCGTGACGTCACCGGCCTACCGCTCTAGTTACAGGCTCGATACCGGTATTCGCTGGTAGCGGTATCAAAGCGTTATTAGCTGGTACATATAGTTTTAATTTTTTCGGTACTTGGATACTTTTTATCAAATATACCTTCACACCCTTTCTGATTTAAAATCATTAATTTCAACAAACAGATGTCTCAAGCGTGAAACTTATGCTGCGCTCACTTAAAAAGTCTACGTTTTATTCTACTTTAGTTACTACTGAATTTTAATACCGGTATACTTTACATACATTTTTGTTAGATGTATTTTATGCGGCATTTGTCTCATTGACTAAAAACATCCTACATTTTGATGAAGTTTATCAAACACCATGTGTGTCACTTAGATTAAGAAGTAAGAAATATATATTTAAATACCGGTATAAAAATATGACCTATTAATGTTAAAAATATTCTTTTCTAAGTTTTTGGTGATAAATAATTATAAATATACTAAGCACAATTTTATTCCCACCCCACGATTCTGTAATAAAAATATTAATGGGAGCAACTACAATGACGGAACTTACATACCCAAAAAATATCGTCAAAAAGATGGACCTCACTGGCGGCAGCCGAACCGTTACAGTCACAGTTTGCTATATGTACTAATCATACTACTTGACATAGTAGTTTGCTATTTGTACTCATAATTGTATGAGAAGTAAGTATGTAAACTGCTGTTTGTTTGTCACGAAATTTTGTGTTTGGGTCCATAATTGTCGTACAATTTTGTTTCTACATAAAAGCGTAAAGATTCAATCGGCATCGGTAATATTCTCCTAAACTAAAAAAAATGCATTTGTTTAAATTACACGGTCCTTCTTATTCGGATTTTAATTATATTTCAAAATGTTTACTTTATTATGAACAATTTCATGGTTTACTATCCAATTTAGCAACACTAAGTACCTACATTATTAACTTTAACATGAGGTCACTATCCTTTTCTTCTTTTATTTATGAACCTTTTTAATAATTATTTTTATTTAGCAGTGAAAAATATCTCCATGCGTTCTTGAGAATTTTCGACAGAAAGACGCGCAACGAAGGTATTCTATAAAGGTTCCCTTTTTAGTTATGAGATACTGACCCCTTAAAATAGATCTCTTAGCCTTACCTTCATGCGTTCTAGAGAATTAGGGTCTCAATATTGTAAACGATTTGTATTAAAATAAAGGAATAACAGACAGTCGCACTACGAAGGTATTTTATAAAGGTTCCCTTTTAGTTATGAGATACATCATCATCATCATCATCATATCAGCCGAGAGACTTCCATTGCCAGACATAGGTCTCCCCCAAAGAGTGCCAAATTGACCGGTCCTCCGTCACCCGCATCCAGCGGACTCCCGCAACCTTTACCAGGTCATCAGTCCACCTTGTCGGGGGCCTACCCACGCCGCGCCTTCCGGTACGTGGTCGCCACTCGAGAACCTTTCCGCCCCAACGGTCATCGGTTCTACGTGCTATGTGCCCCGCCCACTGCCAGTTAAGTTTAGCGATCCGGAGGGCTATATCGGTCACCTTGGTTCTGCTGCGGATAGCCTCATTTCTGATGCGATCACGCCAAGAAACTCCCAACATGGCCCTCTCCATTGCCCTTTGGGTGATTTATGAAATGAGTCTTGTAATTTTAACACACGACTTACACGAGAGTGTAATGTATCTGTGTGTTTGTCTGTTCATCGTAGCTTTCAAACACATTAGTTTTTTTGAGTGCGATTTTTTATTGATTTCTTTTCTATGTTTGATGTGCGGGAGAGTGTCTTACATCATCGTTACTAGACTCTCAAAATGGTAGTGATGTCATATGTAGTTAGGGCAGGAGCCCGCGACTTGTGTCACGGTGACATAGACTATCCGTCTCTTTCGAAGCCCTTTAATTAGAAAGAGACGGCTAGTGTATCGCCGCGACATAGCTCACGGACCGTCTTGTGATAGCCGTACTGACGGTGCAAACTGTTTTCAAAATTGTCTCCGTATCTCGCACGCATGTCACAAACGCGCATTGTCCAAATCACAACAAACAAATAAAGGCGAGGCACTGTGTAAATAAATCACCCCCTTTAGGGGAGTAGACGGGAGAGGGGGGTGTTGGTATTCGTTTTGCGGTGAAAATGCTTGGAAAACACTCGCGCAGACTTGAGTTGAATGCAGATTGAGCTGTGACGGGTACGGACGGGTCGGGGGCGCGGGCGGCGACGCGGCGTTTTTGTTTTTTTATACCCTGGCCCACGTGGCGGTAAGCGGTCACCGCGGCCTATGGACGTTTGCAATTCTAGGAGTGCGTTTGTTTTTAAGACGCTGTCAACACCAGAATTCCCTTGAGGATTCGGGATACGGCGCACACTGTGTAGGTATTTATTTGTATCGGAGTAAACGAGCTACTGGGCGGCTTGGTCTTAAAGACGATAATAATGAATAAATATGGAAACATAAAAAAGTGTAGATTATTTGAGTATGTTAGCGCTTTAGGTATGTATATGTTGACTTCATGTTTTTAATTGCAGACCCATACGTCAAAAAATAAAGATAGAACCGTTTGAAATGATAACTTTAAGACCAATCTTTGCAATTATTAGATCTTTACAATAATATAATATACTCTACCATTTATTTTAGGCATCTAAGTCCCATAGCAACAAATAACTTAAAACTAAACACAAATATTGTTAGGCTTTAGGGTATTTATGATATCATACACAAACAATGTGAACAAAAATAAATATTTCAATGTTAACAAAAACAAATCAAAAAATAAAATAAATAAACAAATGCTTTTTTGGAATTGCAATACGCTATCGAACATGCCCTTGGTCGGTTCACACCCTATTTTTGATACTCCCTGTCCCCATAACGCTTCCGCCATGCGGCAGACGTGCCCTGCCCGACGGGTGTCAGTTTACATTCTTAATGTGTCCCTACCCTCTCGTTTATTTAGCGCATTAGCGGGATGACATTTCACTGCCCCTTATCTTTCTAGCTTAGGACACTGAAATGTGATCACGATCATATTTGGAGCAGCTCAATGGGGAACTAACTTCCATATTACAAAAGACCGCAGCCATAATAACACCAGTACTTCCTCTGTCGGTATGTGGTGTTGTGTGCCTGGTGGTAAGTAGAACACAGCTCCTGAGGATTCTGTAAGATGCGAGTGAGGAGCCTGCTTTATTTTAATATAGGGCTGTCTTCAAATTAATACAGGGTTGGCAACGAGCTGGTAACTCATTCACAAGCTGTGGTCTGCTTACCACCAGGCTGGCTTGACTGTATGTTTAATTACCACCGTTGTTATCGCATGCTTTGAAACGTCGTTCTGACTAGATTAAGAAACAATAAGGTCTGATTTTCAGTTGACTTGACTATATGATTGTTTATTTGATATAATCGATACATGACTGCCTAAAATTTCCTTGATGAAAAAAAACTCTAAAGTTTGGTCTTTACTTTCCTTATTTTACCCAGCCTCCTCAAACAATACATTATTTTACGTCACACCTGGACATAATGCGAATTTAACTGCACGCTGCGCGAACGGGAAATCTCACATTATGGCCAGGACGGAAGACGTAAAATTTTGTACGCAACACGGGCGGTAATTCGGAAAGCCCCAGAGCGCAAATTAATACTCAAATCAAATCAATACTACCTCACCTTCGGTTCAGGCCACAAACACCTGCGATCTGGGGCATTTACGAATTCACCGCCCTAGTTACGTAATGTACTATTACAACACAAACAAGTTGATAGTATAGTATTTTATCTCATCTAAAATCTTGCGTAATGAAATATAAATAAAACTTCACTATGTTAAGTACCTATTTTTCGAAATTTGTCCAAAAGAGCCATTCCCGAAGTGTGTTGCATCTCTTTTTCTTGTGCGCGGAAGGCATTAGCGTGTCTGCGTTAAGGCGGCGTGGTCGACTTGAATCAAGGCATCCCCTTAATGCAAGTTCGTCCGTAAGCGAACGAAGAGCCAGCGTACACAATTTTGCGAATTACAGTCATCATGTTGCAAAGTTTGTTATAATTTTAATATTATTAATAGCCAGTTATTTCCATAAATAAATAATGTTCAATTGCAAAGTTAGGTATATAAACCCTCTTCTAATAGAATTTTATTTAAGGACCTATCTACGTGTAAAGACCTCCTTCGTTCTGACCATTTCCATTTGATTGTTTTGCAGTGATTTAGAGCACCTATAACTTTTATTCGTTTCCTTATGGTTAAGTTGGTTTGTTTCTCAATGCGTTTTAGGTTTAGGATGCTTCGCACCATTGCTCTCTGTATGTCACAGTATTATAATGCACAGTAACAAAGGCATTATGTATCACAAACGTAGCGTTTATTCGCACTCTATACCTCCGTATGTCCCGCCGTGCATCGCCGAGCGATGTGTAGGTAATACGAAAAAACAACCCGTGATCGCGCCGACTCCGCATAGTTCCGTTCAATTATGCGGGCTTAGGCGCGGAATATTGTGCCTAAATAAATATGGAATAGTGAATACAGGGCAGATGGCAGTCACTTTGGTAAAATAAGTGCCCGCGCCAAATCGTGGATTCGGTGCCAAAAGCAGACCGGGTCCTTTTAGGGGGGGTCCCTTTGTTTCCCATAAACTTATTGTTCCGAATTTCGATAGTCAGAAATTGATATCCATATAATTTATAGACATAAACATCAATAGTCATAATCTTTGTTAAGTATAACGTTTTGTAGTTCTAACATTAATGACCCATAATATTAAGTATGATGTCCATAACGATCAAAGGTCTATCGATAATTATTCATAAATATTCTAAGGCATATATTTCAACGTACTAATGATTGTCATTCATATCGCTTTAATGCCTGAAGTGAATTACGTCTAAGAGACCAAATCTATAACATCCGAAGTCATATAGATAATTACTCAGAAACATTTCTAGACATACATTTGAAAGGGGTACTATATATTGGACTTATAAGGCAGGTCGGTGTAGGTACGACGACGAGCGAAGCGAGGAGGAGTGTTAGTTGTACCGTGACCCTAAGCGCGCGAGCCGAGCGAGCGAAGCGAGCGTGCCGCGGCAGCGGCCGGCGAAGCGCCAGAACCAATAATGACACAAAATCCATCGAAATGTTGACAAGTTTATATTTTTCCTAACTTACGAGTCAAATATTTCGGCCATTTTTGATTTTAGATAAAAAAGTTTCAAAACAAAACATACTTATTTTAACGTATTCTGACCACTAAACAAAACAGTGAGCGGCATGAATATCTTTCAATCGCATCACTCTTTATTTTTGCCAAAGTACCCACATTAATTATAATAAATGGGTATGTGGGTATGTTATAAAGCAGTCTGGAAGAACGCGTTCAGTAACGTTCGGTAGTAAAAAAACATGTATTTTATTATTTTTCTAGGAGTGTGTTTATGGGCTTTAACATTATGAAGAGTGACACCACCGTGAAATTGAATGATATGACTTACTAATCAGATGACTACCAATCATTATGAATTGCGAAAAAATACCTTACAATAATTATTACAAACTAGATTATTGCATGTAACATTATGTAATTGCATACCACCGGGACATTGAACGTTATGGCTAACCAATTTTATGACTAACAATAATGATGACCAGCAAAAATCGGAACTCCAATGCATATTGTTAAATTTTATGACTTTCGACGTTATGGACTGTAAAAATCGGATCTTAAATTTTATGGGAAACAAAAGAGACCCCTTTTAGGGTCGTTACAACCGGACAAACGCTAGGAGGGTGATGATACTTACATAGGTACTTACATACTTTTTTAAGGCATCAAATATAATGACCACCAAAAAATGCTTTGATACCCTAACCTCTTTTAACAAAAAAATATACTGAACACCAAAAATAATAATACTACCATTACAATAGTACCAGCTATTTTAGTGGCGACTGCCCATTAAATTGTATTCGAACACCAAATTTACTAAATGATCACCTAATCTTTGCGACCAAATTCATACAATACTTCTACCTAAATAATCCACTATGATTGCCGTAAAATATATGAATATTACCAAATAAAGTATAATGATGCCAAATTTACAAGTGCTACCAAAACTCGAATCAGCGCACCCTACTTCCAAGTGGTCTTGTCTGTCCTACCCCTAGAGTGTATATGAAAGCCCGCGGAGCCAGAAAGTCGTGAAGGAGGTCCTGAGTTGAACGGGGTGCACGAGGCCCAAGTGAAGCGAGCGGGGGAAGGTGGCGAGCGAAGCGAGCCGGCGACCTCTCGAGCGGAGCGTAGGTCGAGTGCGCACGTGAAATGAAGGGCCGACGAAGCGAGTTTCTGGCGGGAGCCCGGGCGGACGGCGGGAGACTGAGTCCCAAAGAAAGCGGAGCTCCGTCGAATTTAGGAAATTATTTTACTATTTATTATAGCATTTTCTTGAATAGTATGGTAAGGTGGTATAATTTGGGTAATTATTTCACATTAATAGGAGATACAATTTTGGTGATATTTACTATTTTTGGGTTCGCAATGCTTTATTAGGATAGTATTGTCTTTAATAGGATAGTAAGATGTTATAATTTGGGTTATTATTTCACATTAATAGGAGATACAATTTTGATGACTATTTAACTATTTTTGGATTAGCAATGATTTATTAGGATAGCATTTCCTTTAATATTTAATAATAATTCCTTTAATTTTTCTTTTTTAATAGTTCCGGAAAAAATAGGCATATGTTTAACGGACCACCAGATATAGTAAAATATAACGCCAAAAAAATACTTTTTACTGCCAAAAATACTAAATGATCACCAAAATTTTATCTCCATTTTAATATGAAATAGTAACCCAAATTATAAAATATTACTACCCTATTAAAGAAAATGCTATCCAAATAAATCATTGCTAATCTAAAAATAGTTAAGTGGTCACCAAATGTTTATCTCCTATTAATGTGAAATAATAACCCAAATTATAACATCTTACTATCCTATTTAAAAAAACGCTATCCTAATAAATCATTGCTAACCCAAAAATAGTAAGTGATCACCAAAATTGTATCTCCTATTAATATGAAAACATAACCTAAATTATAACATATTACTATCCTATTAAAGAAAATGATATCGTAATAAATCATTGCTAAATTAAAAATAGTAAAATAATTTCCTAAATTCGACGGATTCCCGCTTTCGTTTCTAGGACTCAGACGTACGCTTCGCTCTCTACTGATAATCACCAGCGTGTCTATTTCTGGTCTGAGGGGCACAAGTGAACCCTAACCTAACCGACCTAAGACAAAGTTCGCTCATGACAAGCCATTTTTGTCCACCCTGATTATTGGCTCCCAATAAACACGGCCGCCATCGCATACGCAGCGCCACCAGTGGCCAAGAAAGAAACTATTTTACAATGTGCCCGGTATAGAGCTAGGAATATCGACAAATGCGTTGCTCTAATCGATCTGCCGTATTGTTTATCAGGCACATCGTGATAAGCCTGGCCAACTTTTAGGCATATCATGAAATGGCGGCGTTTAACGATGTTCCTAGGAATTTCGTGATCTGGCGGATTTTACGATCGGCCGACGACATATACACTCTAGGGGTAGGACAGACAAGTCCACGTGGAAGTAGGGTGTGCTGATTCAGGTTTTGGTATCACTTGTTTTGGCATCATTGTACTTTATTTGGTAATACTCATATATTTTATGGCAATCATAGTGGGTTATTTAGGTAGAAGTATTGTATTAATTTGGTCGCAAAGATTTGGTGATCATTTAGTAAATTTGGTGTTCGAATAAAATGTAATGTGCACTTTTTATTAAAACAGCTAGTACTATTGTAATGGTAGAATTATTATTTTTGGTGTTCAGTATATTTTTGTGGTAAAAGATCTTAGGGTATCAAAGCATTTTTTGGTGGTCATTATATTTGATGCCAAAAAAATACAACCGCATTTCCCTTACGCAACAAAAACGCAGCATTTATTCACACTCTATACCCCCATATGTCCCGCCGTGCATCCCCGAGCGATGTGTAGGTAATACGAAAAATCAACCCGTGATCGCGCCGACTCCGCATAGTTCCGTTCAATTATGCGGGTTTAGGCGCGGAATATTGTGGCTATATACACACAGAACAGTGGATTTCTGTATTCTTACATCTTTACCGCTTTTGTTATTTGATTCATGAGACCGTGACAGTGTCAATGACTTTTTTAATGGACGCAAAAAGTTTGACGTGTCTGTGTGTATGTCTGTGGGATCGTAGCTCCTAAACAAATGGACCGATTTTAATGCGGTTTTATTTCCGAATGCTGTCGTGATTGAGATGGTTCTCAGTGACGTTTCATCAAAATCGGTTTAGCCGCTTTTGTGAACTATGAAATGAAAATGTCGGGGGTAATTCAACTTTACCAAGTAAATAATTATTTGAGTGACGAAAACGAAGGGTAATGTTTCATAACACGGCCTAGGCCGTCATTTTTGTATATGTCATATTATGTGTTTGTATTAGTTACTTGCTTGTTGTCTTGTTTTTTTTTAATGTGTATCTGTGTATCTTCTGCAGTATCGTAGCGCCCAAACAGTTGAAGCGATTTCGGTGCGTTTTATTTAAATCGAAAGCAAGTGTGTCAATATGGTTATTATTGCTTTATAATAAAAAGTCGAATTGTGTGAAGCAGTTTTCTGACGAAGTGCGTCAACAAAGCTTAACACAGTTACGTTAATTACAAAAAAACGTTTAGTGCAAAAGCAGCAACAGACTTAACTAAGCTATCTAACAAAGGGTTACAGTAATATGACAATTTGATTCCGATCTGTTTCGCGATTGCTTCTACGCATTCCGTGGTATTACATACGTACACACATTGAATGGCGAAACTGAAGTGTTTGTACCTCTCGGTACGTAATTACAAGTCAAGACTCGAGTAATAGCCGTCTTTATTGAGAGAAAATGCATGCCTTATAAGAGTTATAAGTATATAAGGCATGCATTTTTCTGCCCAAGATTTTTCTTATGAGTGGAAACTGCGGCCACGGTTAACAGTACATAGTCCAGGCACGCCGAGTGGGAATGCCGAGGCCGAGGTATTATGTTTCAGTTTGTTATGATTAAATGCCAATGGAAAATAGGTATAAGCTTTCCATCAGGTGTGCCCTCACAGTTTCCCCGTTTTTTGAGTCAAAAAATAGTAGGTTGAATACATACGAATACTATGTTTTTGGCTTAACTTATCTTAGTTTCACTTAGGCTAAGGTTTACATATAGTGTCTTATAACACCTTACTGCTACTTAGAATGTTACTATATCATTTCTTAGAATGTTCCTTAACTAAAAAAAATGAATTAGGTACATTGAATGTGTATCGCCTGAAGTTTCAAAATTATGTACAGAGACCAAATCGAACGAAATATCACACATCAAAAAAAACATAATCAAGTAAACGGATGATTAGCTGGTGGGGAACAATTTTATAAACTTTATTTTGGGTAATTTACATTTGCTCTATGTAAGTATAATGTTCAAAATATCATACAAAAATACAATGATGGCTTAATTTCAATCTACTAATATAAGAAAAAACTTGCGAGTGGGAAGTTTAGGATCCGTGAATAAAGCATCTTAGAATAACGTTTAAAAATAAACGAAAAAACGAAATGATAAATTTATGTTTTTAAACACGTTTTTTTCCTATACTACTTTTCATTCGCAGTTAATGTGGTGGGAGTAAAATAACTATTCGCTTGCACACCAAAAGTCATTAAGCTACCGATACAGTTTCGTACCGGTATAGCGCCTATAGCGGTGTTATTACCGCCTTAATTTACCGCTCCGGCCCTGGGGAAATATCGCCTTCGAATCAATATTGGAAGGCGAAGGTAGTCTAGAATTTTCCACTGCACAATATAATAGAAATTATTTTATGTTTTAGTTTTGTTTATAGGTACTAAATAATATGATATAGTCTGTTCCACTTAAAATGACGAAAATGCACTTAACGTGGGACTTTACAAATCCCTTTTGTTACTAAATATGAAAGGAAAAGATAACAAAGAGACGTCATAAAACTGCCCGAAGTGGGGCACGTGTACTAATATTTCGTTATTTTAAGTGGAACAAACCATACTACGGCGGTAGCAAACAAGCGGCCTGCTTGATGGTAACCAGACACTGTAGCTTATGGACGCTTGCTTCCAGAGTGACAAGCGCGTTGCCGACACTTTATTGATGTAAGAATTCGTTGTAGTATGTATTGATAGCTAGAGACGATCGTGGCTCCCTAACTGTCAATACAACACACCCTTGGGAGCTCTGGCGACCACACATCTCTCGGCTGATATGATGATGACTTCAAAAAGAGTCTTAATTCTTATCTACGACTATTGTGTGTGGGGGTTAAAACATTCCCTTCAGAACAGTTCCTCTAACTACACTATAAGTGTTATATGAGTTATAGTTCAGCGGTTTAAGCGTGAAGAGGTACCAGACAGAAGAACAGAGACATACACACTTTCGCATTATAATATTAGGATGGATTAGTGGTGTCATTATGGTTTTTTAACGTGAAAATACTTCCCCAATTGGGGTGCTAAAAATATGAGCAACAAAAAGACATTTTGTCTACCTCTTGAGTATATTTAAGACGGCAAACCAAGTACTTTTAGCTTCAGCCAAACCAAGAATCTTTAAGTCGGAAGATTGCGAACGCAACCCTTTTTAACCGATTTAAAAAAAAGGAGGAGGTTCTCAATTAGGTTGTATTTTTTTAAATGTTTTTTTTGTTAAATGTTTGTTACCTCAGAACTCCGTCATTTATGAACCAATTCGATTTTTTTTATTTTGTTAGTATTACTTTATTTATATATTAAAGAATATTATCATAATTATATTAAAGTATTTGACAATTTAATTTCTTACATTGAACAAATCTGAAACTGTTCATTAAAGTATACATTCTTCATTAACGCATTTGCTCTCGGCAATTAGTTCATGTGGTAATGTTCTCGTGGCTTGTCGGAGTACTAAATTGAAGTCGGTTAAAACTTTGTTTTAAAAGGAAATTATTATTTGTATAAACGTTATTATACTTCATATATGCATTAGCAAAACGCACCCGTTGGGCAAGGTTAGCAATATTTTTTTGATTTTAATACAACGACGGTGGCAAACAAGCGTATGTACACCGCAGCCTATAGCCGCATGCAACTTCAAAGGAGTAACATGGGCGTTGCCAGCCCTTGATATGTTTGAGGGTTCGCCGTGTTGACAGCTGAAGGAACAAATTCCCTCACTCTAAACACAACGCATCCTCATATGATTATATTTTGAAAGCACCAACAGAAACACTACACATCATACCTACGTTTTATCCTTACCTAAATTCGTTAACTCATATCTTCATACGTCTTCTGCACTTTTGGCCAAACTATCTATGTAATAACCAGAGCCTTTTGGGAAATTGTACCACAGTCAACTTTTCATCGAAGTTTTATTTAAAAATTCGTCGAGTGACATCCGTCACCGCAATCGGTGCCAACAGACTAAAATGAGCCTCTGTTGCCAATCACCCTGTATACTGTTTGTCCTCCACTCGGCTTCATCACGCGCAAGCTGGTGTACTCCGACCCGGATTAAGATCTAATTTAGCGGCTTGCGAACTAGATGACAGGTGCTTTTGGGTTTGACTAGAGCGATTAGTCTTGCAGACGAAGCGTTCTGTGATGAACTTAAGCTTTCAAAGTAATTATGAACAAATGAAAACATATCAGTTTTACATTTAGGTATTGCACGAAATGAAAAAATAACGCCTGAAACACGGACAAAAAATGTAGGCTGTACACTCTCACAATTAAAAAAAATGTATTTTTAGTAATTACAGAGTGTTCCAAAAATGGGATGTGAACCAAGGGCATAACAGATATCGTGTTCTGATAAGAAAAAAACTAAAATAATATTTTTTGACGTGATTATTGTTGGTGTCGCGATGGTTGCCCCAGTCGGTGTTGTTATGCCCTTGATCGGTTCACATCCCATTTTTGGGGAACACCGAAATAAGGTAAGGTGGGGGAAGATTGAATGGTTTTTTGATGAGATGGACAGTGTTGTGTTAAAACGCTTGTAAAATAAAAAAACTATTTACTTCCTTTCAATTGTATAAATTGGAAAGTATGTGCAAGGACTATATTTGTGTAATTTGTCTACAAACCTCGGCTACGCTTGTTCTACTATACAAAAATAATAAAATAAAATACATTTTTGTTTGAAAAATACACGGGTTAAGATGGAATGGTCGAGGGGTAAGATTGACATAGTGACTAAAGGCTTTTAAATGAATGCAAACGGTTACTGTTGATCGTTATTCCATAGAATTCCTTATGCTTAACAGATACAGTTGATTTTTGCGTAAATAGTCCTGATAGGTATCAAGAAAACTGCAATTGAAAAAAAAAGTATTTCACTCTTACCCCGCTTTACAGGGAAAAGGACAGTGATACTCAAACTTTTTATTGTATAGTCTTCGTATTATAACCTAACACGTTTTTTATATTAATAAGATCAGCTTGAAATTAAAATAACAGTTCCAGGGAAACAATTATTTATTAAGAAAAATAAATGAATACAAAAAAGTAAGTATTTTCTTGCAGCATGATTAATTTTGTTACAAATTAAGTCATTACATGTAAAATGTTAGAAAATCAAATATGAATCTGTGTAATAAATTAAGTAACATACATTTAAAATAGAAAAAAAAACAAATACTTAGTAATCTGTGTATCAAATTAAGTCACAGGCCTTACATTTAAAATATTAGAAAACCAAATAAGTAGGTGCTGTAGTAAAATGTAGGAGTTTTTTTTCGCCGAACAAAAATAAATATTATTAAGTATCCAGAGATCACGAGTATCACGACTCAACAAAAGTATTTGTATGAGCAAGCAAAACAAAACAAGTAGGTAACATTAAGGCAAATCTAACTAAATAAAACAGCTATAAATAATTTCTCAAAGGGAAAGTAGTGTTCCCAAACGGGAGCTTCATATAATTATTTCAATCTTTAAAATATGATAAAATCAACAAAATATAAATTACGTCCCATTTAGGCGTTTAGGAACATAAAGTTTTCTTAAAATTTTAGGAATATAGTTATTATTACAATAATATTTCACTCACTTGTATTACAAATTACGATAATATCTATCTACGGTAAAATCAACAAATCAAATTTAAATTAAGTACCTATTTTTGTCATAGGTTTAGGAACTTTAAGTTTTCTTACAATCTTAACAATACTTATGTGTGAAAATCAGTCAATCCTGAGATCAATATTAGGTACTTTCGTTACACAACTGAGAAAAGTTAAAGCGTAGATTAGATTAAGGCTCTTAACTATGTACATTTTTTTTTGCATTCCACCCATATTAGGCGGGTATGATGCAGGAGTGCTAAAAATGTTAATCTAACTGAATGACTCACTGAATATTATATTTATGGAAATCAACTTGGAATTTAATTTGACCACGACGAGATATTGTAGGCTGAGGTAATACACAAAGAATATCTTCTTTGCTTTTTATGACACCTATATCTTCTACTATTGGGTAGGTAAACGATGTCACCGCGTCAGATTGTGATTGCTTCACTTTTCTGACATATTTAATAACAGGCAGTTTGTCTACAAACGAGACTATAGTTCCAACAAAATGTTTGACACTCTTTTTTGTTGTAAACTTTACTATGATCCAATCATCTTCTTTTAAATCGTTTTCATCACTATCAAATATAATGTCACTCAAACCCAGTGGAACGATTGTGTACGGATCTATGTTTTCTTGGTCTTCATCTTGCTCCTTCAAACATTTATCTATAAACTCACCCATATTTTCATAATCAGAGTCATCAGTGTCCATAGTGATGATTTCCGTTTCTTTTTCAAAGCTGTCTGTATCACTCGATGAATTGTATTTTCTAAGTTTCTTTTTAAGCGTCCTCTTTCTTCTGCATCCCTCTTTATTTTTGTATTTATTTTCATTTATTTGACTACTTTCACCAATCTCTTTTGATTTTGTATCATTCTCAAAACGTTCTGTTTTTCTTTTCTTTTGTTTATTTTTATTTTTTTTCATTTTGTGGTGACCTTCTTGTTTTATCTTATGTTTACTAACGTATTTACTTTTTACTTCACTAGTTTTACGAATCATTTGATATTTTTCTTCATTTTCTGTGGAATTTCCATCACTTTGTAATGAAAGTTTTCTTTTTCTTTGAATAACATTTTCTTTCATTGCCTTATTTTTCTTCGTGGCATTCGTTGTCTTCTTTGGTATTGTTATTTTGGTCTGAAGTATACTTTGTGTTTTCTTTTCTTCTAGTTGTTTTTTCATAGTCTCCGTGATCACTTCAGCTCCTTTCGACACTCGTTTTTTTTTCATATTACCATCATGTCGAGGGCTTTGTTTTACCGTATTAAGGAGAAGATCTTCAAAACTCATTAATGTATTACTAATTATATTGATATTTGAGTGAGGTTTCGTTGTTGAATCTTTAATTATTCTTTTTGGTTCCAGGCATATCGGAAAGTTTTCTTTTTTGTTTGCTATGAATGTTTGTGCTTGTTCTTGACATTTTAGTGCATCTGTCAACATATGAACATTTTCTGGTTCTTTAGTTGAATTATCGTCTTCAAACATTTGGGACGTAATGATGTCTATGCAAAGTTGGTTTAAATTTTTGGGATCTTGCTGCGGAAGATGGGCATTTTCGTGGAGTGGCGGTGAATTTTGTGGTCGATCGTCTGGTAGAGGACACGAAGACTGTTCCCCTAGAGGACTCGGTTTATTTTTTTGAACTTCTTGCCAGCGTTTGTATGCTCCTGGGTCATACTTATCAGTAGGGATCACGTTAGAGTTAAAGGGATGTATGCCCGCTTTTCTAAATCCGTTCATTATTATTTGGGGTTGAGTATCGTTCCAAATTTCAGCAACTAGTTCGGAAAATATCTTTTTTGGCAATTTCACACCCGTGTTTTTTCTTTGCCATTCTACCAATTTCGCGTCCCATCTACTTTTAAATGATTTAAACACAGCAACATCTAACGGTTGCAGAAGATGGGACGTGTGTGGTGGTAGTTTCAATATTGTGATATTGTTTTTAAGGGCCAATTCCACTACATTTAAGTTGACGTGGGAATTGTGTCCGTCATATATGAGCAAGACTGGTCGGTCTTTCCCAATTGCTGGAATAAATACTTTTTCCATGTAATTCAGAAATATATTCGTGTCTATCCATCCGTTTGGGCTTGCAGCATAGGACAATTCAAAATTATATTTTTTGTCTGTATTAGCCATCCATGAATCCCAGACAAATTTTCCTTTAAATATTATTAAAGGACTAATTTTCGCTCCATCCGCATTAACGGCCGTTAACACAGTTGTGTTATCTTTACCAATCCCATGTGTGGTTCTGGAGGACGGAACTCCCTTCCTTCCTACTACTTTTGTCTTCGAGGGGTCAAAGCTTACGGATGTTTCATCCAAATTCCAGATTTGTGATGGATTCTGTTCCAAATTTAATTTTTTTAAAGTTGTCTCTAAAAGTTCGAAGTATTCATTTATGGTAAATGGATCAGTGTTCACTTTTCTGGCGTGTTCAACAGGTTGAGCTTTCTTGAGAGAAAGGCCATGGCGTTTACGAAAATTTGCAAACCAATCTAGGCCAGGAACACCGTCTTTAAATGGGGTTGGTATATTATTAAGGCGAATATAGTTTGTCACAAGTGTAATTACTTCATTTCTAGATAGGCCAAACCCCCATTTTTCCAATGTCTTGAGGCCGTTTGCTAATTGCTCTTCAATTTCATAGGTAAAGACAGGAGGCCGACCCAACGTACTGCTTTTAATGCCCGTTTTCTTATACAACTTATTGTGTAGAGTTGAAAGCGGTATATTATAATTCTTAGCTGCTCCAAATAGAGTTATCTCCTTTCTTTCAATTTTCTCTATAGCTCTAACCACATCCTCAGCAGTGTAACAGGTTGCACGTAGAGATTTTCTAACATAATTGCGTGGCATTTTGAATCTGCATGAAAAAATAACAATGATTATTATATGTTCCCATAACTACTAAAGCTCTAAATGATTTAAAAAATATATGGACAGTCTAATATCCATAGACACATGATAATCTCGTCTATTCTCTAAGTGGGTAGGTGAAAGTTATTGAAAGTACGTATTTAGTGCCACATGTATTTTAAACAATTAAAAAATGATATAGCGAAATATTTTTCTAGTAAAAAATAAACATTAATATACGTTTACCTTTAAACATAATCGTCTATCCTTTATTCTGCAGTGGATACTGGTATAATTAGATTAATTAGTATTGGTTTTTATGGCTGAAAAAAAAACAACATTCCTTAGTTTATTTTTTATAGCACCCTAATTAAAATAAAATGTTATGCCTCGTCGTGGTGTACAATCAACCACAAAGAGATATACCCACCCAATATTTAAAAATATCTATCCAAGTATCCACAACCTTAACCCCAGACAATATAGAGTCATGGATACATATTTTTTGAACATTGTGTGGGTACATCTCTTTGTAGTAGACTGTAAATCTGACCATGTTACATGTGTGTAAGTTTACGACTTACATGAGTACCTAAAGAAACAGATATATACTTTTATATTTTCTTACCTACTCATAAATTGTACAAGTTTACGATTTATATGAGTACCTATACATTGTATTGTATTGTATAATGTTTATTCAAATAGGCTTTCTCATAGCACTTTTGCAAGTCAAAAACGAATTCTACCTTTATATAATACTTATTGGTTTAGTTACATTTGGTGGTGGTACCAGGTGGTGGTCATGCAGAAGCTTCCAGGCATCTTTGTCTTCTATGTATTGGCTAATTGTATAATAAGCTTTCATTAACAAAGTAGATTTTACATGACTCTTGAATTTACCTTCTGTGAGCCCAGTGATTTCCTTAGGGATTTTATTATAAAACCGTATAGAGTTCCCTAAGAAAGATTTTTTATTTGTTTTAGATAGCCTGAACTTAGGTACAGCTATTTTATCTTTGTTCCTAGTATTAAAATTATGATTATCACTATTTAGTTTATATTTATATAAGTTTTTACGCACGAGCATAATGTTTTCATAAATATACAAGGAAGGTAGGGTCAGTATGTTTATCTCCTTGAAGAGTTCTCTTACCGAGTCCCGAGGACGCATCTCATATATGGCACGAATCGCGCGCTTTTGGAATATAAATATAGTCTCGATGTCCGCAGCCGCACCCCACAGCAAGATTCCATATGACATTAGACTATGAAAATATGCAAAGTAGACTAATCTCGCTGTAGCTACATCTGTAAGTCGTCTAATTCTATAAACTGCATAAGCTGCAGAGCTTAGTTTCCCCGACAGGACATTAATGTGTGTACCCCATTGTAACTTAGAATCTATATTAATGCCAAGGAATAAGGTTGCATTGTCAATTTTAAGTCTTTCACCGTCAAGAATTATATTTAGTTCAACATCGTTTCTAACATTGGGTAATGAAAATTTCAAACATTTGGTCTTTTTCGCGTTCAATAACAGATTGTTGGCTGCAAACCATTTGGAGATGATAGTTAATGCGTTATTAACATGTACAAGAGCGCTATTTTTCCTATCGACTTTAAATATCAGAGACGTATCATCAGCGAATAAAACGATATCTGCTAGGTCTTTAACCATGTAAGGCAAATCGTTGATGTAAGCCAAAAATAAGAAGGGGCCCAGGATCGATCCTTGAGGAACTCCCATCTTTACCGGAGAACTAAGAGATGAAATTCCATTTATGTTTACCTTCTGCTGCCTATCAACCAAGTATGATTCCACCAAGTTTAGGGCATTTCCATGAATGCCATAGACCGCCAGCTTGCGCAGCAGCGTGGGATGATCCACACAGTCAAACGCTTTGGAAAGATCACAAAATACTCCAATAGCATCCTGTGAGCCCTCCCAAGCCTCGAGAATAATAGTCATCAGGTGACAGCCCGCATCAGTTGTCGATCTACTTTTAGTGAAACCATACTGGTTTTGATGCAGTATTTTGTTTATATTAAAATGAGACAGCAGTTGGCTTAACATCAATTTCTCAAAAATTTTACTTAATACAGGAAGGACAGAGATTGGTCTGTAGTTGGAAGGGTCTGTTCTATGTCCTGACTTGAAAATGGGAGTGATTTTGCTGAATTTCATTAGGTCTGGGAATGTGCCTTTATCTATACACAAGTTGAACAAATCCGATATATACAAACATATATATATTAATATATATCTTACGTTCCTACTGATACATAATATTATAACATGTTTAATTTATACTTCTAATTTATACTTCTAATTTATTTATCTTATCGTGATTAGTTCAGTAAATAAACCTAACATTAAATTTTTTTTAAGTGCAAAGTTTGAGAATATGTCTGATTATCTATGACTTTCAAAAACGGGGAAAGATTGAAACATTACTATTTCAATGTTACCCCATCGAAATTTGCTGGGTAAAGATTGAAACTGCTCGTAAATCTCAATATATGATTAATAGCTACACCTAGCACTAGTCAATTAAAATAAAATCTCAAATAACACATAAATAGTCAGTCAGAACTTGTATACTCACCTTATTAAGCAAGTTATGAAACACGGGGTAAGATTGAAAATCGACGAATTATCCACGAATTCCTGACCTTCACAAAATAGCACATAACACGCGTCTACTCACTCCGAGCGGTCACTGGCGACTGAGCGGCGGATCGTAACAAAATGGCGGTTTAAAGGATGATACCAGCACTAAAAAAATTAAACCAATTAGGGAGTTTTGTGAGACTTTTAATCTTTCCCCTTTTTTCAACTTCCCCCACCTTACTTACTCCGAAATATTTAATTCCGAATTTGCTAATTCCGATTTTCAAGACTCCGATTTTCATAATTCCTAAGACTTATAATTACGATCACTAAAATGCACGTCCTCACAGTCCTCAAAACATTGTGGGTCAGTCAACGCATTTAAAATGAATTTTCGGTGTACATGGCAATTGGAAAAAAAATTAGGAGCGATGCACCGAATAAGAAGGATAAGAAAAGAAATGCGTCAAAACAAGGATTTCCCAAAAAAAGTACAGTGACTTTTTGCACCCCTTATCTGAGAAAGGTTCGCTTAATTAACACCCCAAAAAGTCACACTATACTCGCCCTGTCAGGGAGGCATTTCCAAAAATCTAGTGTTCAAACATTTTGAACCCCGTATAAATAGGATTAGAAACAAAATATGTCAATCTAATTTAAACTTTCGTGAGACCTGTTGAACTATTGCTAATAATTACACCGTTAAACTCACACATATCACTATGGGCGTCACGTTTCGAACCCTTCGGGAGTTTTTCTTCAGGATGAGTGTTTTCGCGTCGGTGTCGTTTGAAACCCATAGTGACATTTGATACGTGCGTTGAACCGTGTAATTTTTAGCATTAAAATGTGGCAAAACAAGGATTCCTAAAAATTGTCCTTAAAAATGCCACTGAAATTGCCACCCCGTATAAAGAGGGTTGGTAAATGAACGTGCCAGAGGACACACGCTCTGTCACGCTCGCCGTCTGGTGGCGACGCGCAAAAACAATAAGTCCGCCTGTTCAACGATTAATAATTGCGGACGCGGGGCCATAGAGACAGTGGGTTTCCTGAATGAATAACCTCAAAAGGATAAAACGGAACCCTTATAGGATCAATTTGTTGTCCGTCTGTCTGTCTATCAAGACCCTTTATCTCGAGAACGCCTTAAGATATCGAGTTGAAATTAAAACCATATACTCAGGTCTAGAATCCCTTGAAGGTGTGAAAGAAAAAACAAACGTCTTAGTTAACGTAAAATAAAGAAACGGCCGTTTATGCCGCAAAGTAAATTTCGACACTCTCAAGTGAATTAAAATTTATAGGGTACTTTCCGTTAACCTTGAACTATGAAATTGGCAAGTATATAAAATGCCTCGCTTTTCTTTGAATCGCCTTGTATATAAAATGGAAAACAGGGAAAATTATTTAATCTATACATTTGTATTTGGTACGGAACCCTCGGTGGCCGAGTCCGACTTGGTTTTTTTAGTACTACGACGGAGGCAATCAAGCATACTGCCTGCTAGATTGTGAGAGGCCACCGTTAGCGTCGCAGGTCCTATATTTATTTGAGGATTCGTTGTGTTGATAGACAGAGAAGAACGCGGGTCCCTCTCAAAACAACAAATCTCTGACGACCTTGATTTGCCACGAGGAACACAACACCACCCAGAAAACAAGTAGTGACATCATTATAACTGCGGTCTTTTGTAAGGTAGAGGTACTTGCAAAGTTGGGCTGCTCCAAATATGAGCGAGATGACATTCCGATATGCCTACCGCTCTTAAACAAAATCTTCTCCATTATCTTCTCTTATGATTCATTAGCGTTGACTTAAATCGCTGTTTGCGTGGCCCCACAGGTATGCAAGGTCATTAATTATGAGTGCGTTACACCGCCGCGTCACCTGCGTGACACTCGTCACAGATGCATCATGCGAATTAACTGCTCGTAGCTATGCATATTAGCGTAATCTAATCCTAGTTAATATTGTGATAAATGTAAGTCGGTCACATTAGATATATACAAATTGAATGTGCGCACTTTTATATGGTGAAGTGGGTTTGGAAAAACTAGATAAAATCTAACAAAACGAACACATAAATCTCGTTTTGTCATCTCATCGTTACTAGGCCACATAACACAGTGAGTTATGGCACGCGGGCATTTAAGAGTATTAAAACTGATAAAAAGTTGTTCCATTAGCAATTGTTTGCATGTATTAGGAAATCATGTTTATTTATTTATTTATTTAATCTTTATTGCACAATAAATGATAAAGTACAAATGGCGGCCTTAATGCCATAAGACATTCTCTACCAGTCAACCATTGGACAAAACAGAAACATTTGGTGAAGGCATTTAAATTTAAATGGAAACCTAATCCAAGATAAACTTGTATCAAATACATACTGAAATAAACACACACGTATACAAAAAATATACACCAATATATATACATATCACTACCTTTTATGCCTAGTGAAAAATACTATGGTGACAACTATCCTACGCGCTATAATTATGTAGGTAAATGAACTGCACTTTAACACTTAAATTTCCGAAATGCGAACCTTCAATATACTAGGTGTGGTGTAGGTGTCGTAATAAAATAAAAGTAATGTGTTATTACCAATAAAGTATGTCTATGTCTATGTCTAAAAAAAAGTATGAAGAGCTGTCATTTACACTTGCTAATGTCAATTTTCTGTACTTTACTGGCAATTAAAATGTTGGTAGAAAAGGTATGAAGTCGGAATTTTAGTTAATTAATTTAATGAAGGTCATAGTTAAGTTCCAGACCTACGTTAATTTACCCTAATTTAAATATAGCCCACTTGCCGGTAACGCCCTGTATAAATACTTAAATACGGCTCAAGATAGGCACAGTCTTCGTCTCAGGAATGAAAAGGAATGGTTGCTAGGTTCTCACGCAGGCGCATTATCCTCTTTATAAACATGCAAACTCACAAAGCCGCAATTACCTCTTCATCATAAACAATAACCTTTCACATGACATGAAAAATATTATATAAATTATTTAAGTTTAATGTTCAATTATTTTATAATTATTGACAGATTTATCATTTTCTTCTCGTCACTTCTTTATCCAGCACCAACTAACGTTATTTTTTAGTCCAGCGATAGGCTTGTAGAGAATGCTATATGGCACTATTTGTACCTTTCTCGTGCAAGAAAGTATATATAAATAGTATTAGTAAAAGATATAGATATAATAATAAACACACGCACATTCATAGAACAACTATAAATACGGTCAAATTATCATGTTTTCATTACAATTATTATAGAGGACGATTCAGTTTGCTAAGATTCAATTACTCCAAAACGCTAAAAGTCCGGGCAGACTCCTCTTATTTTACTTCTCATAACTTAAAATCGTTAAATATGTATGACCCTAGAGTACAGCGTAGATCAGAACAGCGATGCCACTTTAAAAAACTGCTGAGCGCGCGAGTAGAAACAAATGTACCCTACGCAATTAAAAGGAAAAATCTGAGGTCGTGATCACATAAAATGGACTTTCTAGGTGGACATAGAACGTAATGTTTATACATTATAAGTTATAACAGTGTTTTTGAATCTTTGTCATGCCGTGACCCCCTTAGTACATAAAATTTAGCAAAACCCACCCTACGCTGTTCAAAATACTTACAGAACTTTTTTACAAATACGAGTACCCACGACCCCTTTTAAAAGACTTGGCGACCCCCCTGGGGGTTGCGACGCACAATTTTGAAAAACACTCCATCAAGATTGATTTTTAATTAAATAATGCAGTCACCACCAAAACTCACATTAGCCTGTTTCATGAACTAGATTTATTAAGTACTATCGGCTGCAATAATGCATGGACACCTTACGGCCCAGTTTCGCTTGCATCGTTTGACGTCTGCTGCTCACATAGTTGCACGTGGTGCGCAATAATTAAACTAGATGGCGTTACCGCGACATACCGCGGAAAATAAATATATTATTAGGCACATTAAATACCTATAAATTGACCCCTGTTATCACCAGGAATATTCTGCTATTTTTATAATCATTAACAAGGCTACTAAATGCTTACTTATAATAGCTGTATTTAAGTGCGATACCACGCACGGGTATGTGAATGCTGAAACATTAATAGTAAGATTTATCGTTTAATTATGTAGGTTAGTTCCCACTAACGGGCCTAGGTGGCGCTAGTAGTCCTCGCAATTGACCACTATCTGCACTTTATTATTATCATTGTATGTTTATATTATTTAGAAGCGTCTTGAAGTGCACAAGCCCTAAATTAAGTTAACTACAAATATGTTTATGAAAAGTTCTCAAGCAAAATCGTAGATGTCGCTAGTGACATGTATAAATAAACAACCTTCCCAAGTATTGTAAAATCTGGTACCTAAAGTTTTATGTTATTTAGAATATTCCAAACACAACCCCGATAGTTACCAATAGCTTTGTATACATTAGAACCTTGCATACACCTAGTGTTTATCCAACTCCCCAAGAGATGTCGCCCGTACGGTCCCTTGAGAATGGTACAACGCGCTGTTAAGATTTTTCCTAGCTTAATGGGGTGTTGTATGTATTGTAGGATACATACAAACAAAGAGGTTATTTGAGGTTAGGTTTTCGGCGCCCGAATATCTAGTCAGAAAACAATGCCCGGAAGTAATGATTGAATGGAATACATACATCAATGCCCGATCTCCAGGTTCCGCGACGTTGGAGGTCCCACAATGCAGGAATAACAGGTCGGCACAGCTAAATCCCACGAGTAAATGACTTGGCAAAAAAACCGTTTTTCTCGCTGAGGACGACTCAAACACTATGCATGTTATATACCGTTCGATTCGCAATTTCACGTAGAATCCAGTCCCGATAGCAGGGGGGCGGATTTCGAAAATAATTTCTAGATTTTATCAGCTGTCAAAGTCAAAAGCTACGTCAGCCAAATCGGTGGCTAGTGACGCGACTTGCGAAATAGCGGTTCTCACTATAATTCGAGATAACTCGTGAATCTGAGGGTCTTGAGGACTCTGGTTGTGATATTAGTAACCTATGAGTAAAGCCTGATAGTTCCCATGTATTTTCGTAAAAAAACGTGATGTTAAATAAGCCATGTTTACCGGTAGAGTGAATGGAATTCGTTAAAAACGGCATTTTTCCAGACACTAGTGACAGGAGTTGTGTCAAATCAGTCACCCTCCGTCCGCTGTACTGACCGCACGCCTGTCGGAGGCGAAAGTGACACTCGTCGTGACAGCTCATCGAGCTGAATTCGTATTTCGGAACCGAGGGAGGTTCCCGTGTTTTTGATGTGGACGTAGTTTGTGCTGGTGCTTGGACGGTCGCCGAATAGCGCCCGTGCGGCGCCTGCGAGGCGCGAGTCGCGGGAGAACCGCGCGTGTTATATTCGCGCCCTACCCGCGGGATCTCTGCCCGTGTCGAGGAAGCATGGGGTTGAAAGACCCTCGCACGCCAGCGAAGGCCGCCGAGTAACACCGCGCTGCCAACTCGACGGGTAACGCCCGGTGCTAGGCGGACCCACGTCCCCACGACCGCAGGATGTCTTCTCGGCGAGTACAGTAGCGGGCTCCGCTGCTGTACCATACCAAGGTCAGGCGTGAAAGTCTCCTATTCTTCGAGAGCCCGCGGCATCTATCGACGGGGTTTCACCATCGCGACCAGGACTTAGGACCATGTCGCAAGCTTGCGACATTGGGATGTGAGTTCGTTCCTCTTGTATTAACTTAGCCAAGTTTCACACAGACATTAAATCCGTCGGGCTTCCGTATCGCGTTTCCGCGTCGTACGCTAAGTCGGCATCGCCAGAGTACTCTGCGTTTCTGTGTGGATGGATCGACCGAGTTCGGTAGCCGAGGAACATTAGGTTTTCCGGTTAGTTTGGAACAGGATATGTTCAACCAGTGCTCGTTCGATCGATCTATAACTGTATTTAGGCCTAAGAGTAAGTGATGTCACTGCGGTTACTCGAGACCGTCATGTTCGCGAGGATTCTTGGCTATACAATATAGGGTATAAACTTTAGTATCTTGTTTAATTATCAGCAAAGATTCCCACCATTTAAAGATCTGCGCGGCTCTTGAGCCAAAGGTCCTCTCTGCTAAGATGTTATCCGGTTATATGAGTTGATCAGTAAGTATGGTTTAAATCACTAAAAATAACAGTTTGTGTGTTATCAAGTAACAATCAGTTACCTACTTTCTTTCCTTACTTACATTCATTTTTTTTCTCTTTTTTTACACACAACAGGGGCCAGCCGCCAAATAATGTTGTGTGGTAGTCTTGCATCAACTTGCTCTAATTAAGTTCGGACACTTGCTGTTTAGTATCGGGATTAATTGCTTACCTTGGATTATATTCCCGCGTACAATATATTTTACCAATTAATTGTGATCTTTTTACTCGGTCAATCGAGAACTCATTGTTATGTTTGTATAGAAGGAAATTGAATGTAAATGGCCGACCTACGAACAAAAAGTAATTGTAATAAGAAATTGGATGGTAGTTATATATTACAATACATTCTACCCTCCTCAATAATTATTCGTAGTTGTGATGCGACGAATATTTGCATACATGAAACTGATGACGAATTTCAACCAACCTTACGACTGTCATAATGGCCCAATGGTAACTAGACAGGTTTAAGACGTCCTAAGATATCATTACTCGAAGGTTTCGAGTTCAAATCTGCGCCGACGAAAAAGATAATAAATCCACAAAAAGTGAGTAGTGACAAATAAATAATTGGCAATGCGCTGGAGTTGACTTCATAAATATAATGTAAAAATAATCGGTGGTAACCCACAAAAATACAGTTTTCAAGAAAAACACAACATTACAAACTTAAATTATTTTTTTGCCAAAAAATTGCTTACAACGCCATCTAGTGAAATCTAGCTAATCCTCTGAGGTTTAAATTAACATCCGTAACTATATTACACGTCGTGCAAAAGCACACATCTATGAAGATGGCGTAGATTGATCTCGGCGACAAGCAATACTGTTTCTGGAATGACCATGCACTTATGCTGTCTGCTGTACTAGCTTCTGCCCGCGACTCCGTCCGCTTGGACTGGTTTAAATATCGTAGCTTCGTATACATTTTACCCCCCATTTCACCCTCTTATGATTAATTTCGGAATAAAAACTAATGTATGTCCGTTCCGGGACGGAACGGAACGGAATGTATGTCTTCCCTGGGACTCAAATTATCTCTATGCCAATTGTCATCTAAATCGGTTTAGTGGTTTAAGCGTGAAGAGGTGACAGACAGACCGACCCACTTTCGCGTTTATAATATTAGTATGAATGTATTAGTAGCACGCAATTTTTGGGGGAGGCCTATGTCCAGCAGTGGACGTCTTTAGCTGATACGATGATGATTTACCTATTTCTTGAAAATTCACAAAATTCTTGTTTTTTTTTTGTAACATGCTTCTCTCTTGTCGTGGTGAAATAAAAATTATTGATTATTATTATTCACACGCACTGCTTCAAAGCATTTTTTCATCAGAATGAACTAGCTTTGTGCACATGCGCTGTGTTACCGTCCATTATAATAGCTCTTGGCAGAAGAATCTTGTTATTAAAACGAAGAGTATGAAAATAATCTCCCACTGCCAATCCCCTGCCTCTGAGTGTTTTCGTGCCTTTTTCCCTGGATTTACCCATTTTTAATAGAAAAATGTTTTATTCAAAGGATTTGCTAAGGTGCTCAAATTAATCAAAATCTTCTTTTCTTTTTATTTCAGGCATATTTCCGGATTGACAATCGATTCCTTTTCCATCAACGTAAGGGGAAACGTCTTTTGTTTTTATAGAATCGAGACCAGCTTTTGTTTTAAATGAAATGTTTTTTGCGCGAGGGGTCTGAAATATTGCATATAGATTAAAAGCGTGGAAAATTTCCTTAGAATTGGAATGTTCTATAATAACTTTTATTTCTTCAAATATTATACCTTAGTGTACCTTGTATAATACTTATTTGTAGGTAAAATTTGGGTCTTAGTTTGGTTTGCAGAGGGACCAATAGGATGTAGACGGAGCTGTGTACACAGAAAAAAATACAGGCTTGATTCGAGGTAAATATTCTTAATCAAGAAATCAATTAGGAAGATGTTAAATTATCTCAAACGACGCAAAATTATCTTGAGCCAAGTTTTGTTTCGAGAGAATAATTTGAATTCAAGATATTGGCAGCCATCTAATTTCTTGATTTAGGTAACGTTTTCCGTGTAAATACGTGGACTGAGCCGTATTTTTTGTTTAATACCACATCGGTGGCAAACAAGCTTACGGCCCACCTGATGGTAAGTGGTTACCGTAGCGAATGGACACTTGCAACTCCAGAGGTGTTACATGCGCATTGCCGACCCCAGGCATAGGCAGTTAGTTAACAATAATGATTAAACACATGCCAAATTGTACAGCAATTTATCTTGTTCTTGTACAGTGCTGTTTAACGAGTTAAAACGTGCATAATTTCTTAAAATATTTTTTAAATACAGTTGCTCAAAAAGTGCTTCGTCGTCGTTTCGTTCGATACACGTGTGGAAATGTCATTCTTACCTCGTCCCAAGTCTACTCTAGGTCTCCATATCTCGGTTGTCTATTGTTTGTCCGACATTCATATACTATAATAATCATTTGCCCGAACTTCACTTGCCCGAATTTGATTTGCCCAAATGTTTCGTTTACCATAATAGTTAATTGACATACTCTTGTTTACCCGAATATTG
The DNA here is from genome assembly GCA_945867215.1 of Epinotia demarniana. Classification (NCBI taxonomy): domain Eukaryota; kingdom Metazoa; phylum Arthropoda; class Insecta; order Lepidoptera; family Tortricidae; genus Epinotia; species Epinotia demarniana. The sequence continues at coordinate 15,591,320 of OX244281.1, forward strand.
GATGTCATAATGATACGAATGCCATAAGTATTGTTTTCCAGATTATTGTTTGCATATTATTATTATACTCAACATGCATTCGGGTTCAACTTTGTAAAATTTTCCGCTCTTTTATAAAAAAAATAACCTCAAAGACGAAATCCGTCGTTCCGTTCTCTAACCTATCCGCGATCCGAGTCGGTTTTGCCACTAAGCCCCTATTCCCTAATGCCTACGATACACCACTATCTTGGCATTGGGTAATCTCAGAGAAAAGTTTATTTTTACTTAGTGGCAAAACCGACTCGGATCGCGGATAGGTTCGAGGTATTTAAAAAAAAATTAGACATTGCAATACGTACCCACTTTATTACGGGTGGCCGTCTAGTGGCATAACAACTATTGTCATAATATCGATTGTAATACAACATTAATATTGATAATAATAAAATTTGAGATTTGATCAAAAAACAAAACAAAGGGTGGCCGTCAAATAAACTTTTCTCTGAGATCAACCAATGCTACTAGTGGTGTATAAACTTCAAATTTTTACGTAGGCAGTAGGGAACAGGGACTTAGTGGCAAAACCGACTCGGATCGCTGATAGGTTAGAAGACGAAGAGGTCCGAGTTCGAGGTTTCGAGGTTGTTTTTTTTATAAAAGAGCGGAAAAACTTGTTATTAGATAAAACTTGTTTGTAAACTTTTATACTGATCGTCTTTTGCTACTTTGACCCAACATAAAAGACAACTTTGTAACTTACTTGCTTCTGATTCGAGATCTTCATTTACTATTTAGAAAAACAGACTTATGCTTTTAGCAAGTTTATGCGTTTATACAGTATGGTTAAATTGTTTTATGAGCAACCAATTTGTGTCCATTATAAAGTATGCTTAAATAATTTTATGCGCATCAAATTTATGCGGATTACACAATATGTTCATATACATTATGACTAAAAACGTTATGCGCATAAATGTATGACTATTTACAGTTATGCGTAATGATGAGTATGACGAATCCACGTATGCCCACCAAAAATATGACTTTAAACTTTATGCAATCCGACCCGTACCCCTTTATTACATATGAATATTATGGATGTTGAGATGGTTGGCAAATGACATTATGGCATGTGACAGTTATGGATAACAATGATTATGGAAAATGAGATTATTGATATTGATATTATGGAAAACAAAGATTCTGGCATATATGGTAAAAATGAGTATGGCATACAAAATTATAGAAAACAACATTATGGCAGTTGAATATTATGGCAGATAAAATTTGGGCAAATGAAATTCTGGCAAGCAAGAGTATACCCTATATCTTGGTACTCGCGACGTAATTACATACTTTCCGCACTAGCATTGAAAGGTACTATTTTCTTAATTTTTTTATTTTTATTTGATAGGTAGCACCAAGATGTAATTTATTTTTAATTCGCTTAGCATCTAAAACGAGACTCAATTAATTCTGAATGTTGCAATGGAGGTGAACAAACCGCTTTGCCGAGCGCCGAACTCGAGCACAGTGGTTCTCGGTTTGTAGACGTGGACAAAATTAACCAAAAGCTCGAAGACAAAAAATGGTTTTAATACATTAAGTTGATTTCTGGGTGCAATTTCGAACAATTAGAGAGATATTTAAAATTAAAAATATTACTTTTTCACCAACTGCTTCTGTGTAGATATGTTTTTCCAGATTCAGATTCATTTAATTCACGATAAAAAATACTTTATCAATTTGCTTTAATGTCAAAAGTGCAAGAATTTCTACCATGTTCGTCAAATACATTATACCTACTTATAAAAACTTAATGAGTCAAATGTGAATAAACAATTTTGTTCTTTCTCCTGTAATAGAGCATCATTTATTGCAAAAATAAAATAAAATGCAATTTTGAATAATAATTAATATAATAGTAAAACTCACATAGCGCTGAAGTAATCAAGTAGTTACTTTGATTTATGGGTTACTTTGATGACAACTGCCATCCACTACTAAAATACTTGTATTAAAGAGTTTAAAAGCACTTTAATATTTTTTTTCGCATTATTGGCAACACTGGTAGTTACTTCATCACCATAGTCAACTGGTTAGTGCGTAGCGCAATTATTCCATAGAGAAAAAAAATAATGGCAAGGATACTTTGCTGTTGGTGCTGCTGCTGATTATAATGACTAAAAAATGTGGACTATACTTATGTCAAGAATAAATGCAAGTGATTTGTATGGTGTCTTAAATTAATCACTGGTTAGCAGTGTGAAAAAATCCTCAATGCTAAACCCAAAAATTGCACTCCTAGCCGGGGTCCATGGGTCGGCGGGGTGTCTTTGATCACCTTACGTGACGATTAAGCCCCAGGAATAAATTTTTTGGCGGTATTTCTTGTTTATACAGTTTTTTTGTACGAATACCACATGATGCCGAAAATTGGGTCACGTGATTACTTATAAAAATTACCTTATAAATCCCTCACATGTACAGTGGACGCCACATATCTATTTTTATTTTGTGATTGGAAACTATTGATCCTTTGAACTGTATTAGCTTATAAAAGTTTCTACACGTTTGCGTACGATAACTCAAAAAGTTAATAAAATGTGTTTTTCTTGTGATCAAACCAAATGTCTTGAACAAAAATTAGGGCTTTAAAGCCCAATATCTCGCAAACGAATTTTATTACTGATTTGAAAAATGGTTTCGAGAAACCCATAATATTATTGAACGAGCTATCCAACGATAACCCACACGATGGGTTTAACGAGACAAAAAAATTCATCCCCGCTTTTATTGTAAGTACTGTTTTGTCGGCGTGATTGATTTATATACCCATGCCAAATCACAGTTTTCTAGTAGTAATGGTCACTGAGCTAAGCCGAAGACGGACGGACTGACGGACATGGCGAAACTATAAGGGTTCCTTGTTGACTACGGAACCCTAAAAAGTAGTGGTTTCAAAGTATTCTCAATTTAACCCAGTCCTATCCATTCAAGGTCCATGACCAATATATGAGTGCCTTCACTACAGATTTCGCTTCAAGGCTGAGAATGCTTGTACATAAAATCTTGGCCCCAAGAGGGTTAAATCCACTTATGTATTTAACTTATAAATTTTGTCCATGCCAGTTGTATTTACCCCACCTTGCGTCAGCGGTCTAATGTTCCCGGCGAATTAATTTGATCCGCGTTCAATCAGCGAACTTGCCAGCTGATGGGTTCTCAATTCATTCACGGATCTCCGATTCGGGGTACTCCTGACTGGTATGGCGAGTTTTATACAAAAATTAGTAACATTATAGAACGTCTACACTGACACTGACACCAGTGTTCACCAGACCAGTGTGAGGTAGAGGAACGGTGCGGTGGAACGGACTAGTCTTTTCGTATTGGTGTTTCTTTTTTCTCGGATACCGCTTCACAGCTCTGATGGATGCTCAACCTACGACAGTTCGCGTACACAACGAATGCGATTTCAGTGTTCTTAAGCACAGATGGGAACGTCGATTTCCTTTATTTTACAGGAGGGAATCTACTCCCATACAATGTTCTGTATCAAAATCAGAATCACGGAGACATCAAAGTGAAATGTGGTTCGTTACGGAGTAACGGGAAATGAAAGATCACTTTATTATAAAATACTTGTGTATTTTTAGTATCTGTGTTTCTGTGTGAATGAGCACTCTGGCGTAGGTTTAGTATCAAGTTCTACTGCGCTAATTGGATTTGATAGAGATAGATAAAATTACATAGCATTGGGTGTTATATCTGTTACTTGTTTATACATGAGATAAAGAATGTTGATGTCATGTTGTCACACACCTCAAAAGCTCCCCTTCTGAAAGAAAGAAAGGCTGTATAAGTACGAAGGATTATGACATACATATACAGCCTTTCATTTTGATTTCGTAAGTCAGAGGTCAGAGTTATAAAAGTGGGGTTATACCAATGATGTGCCGAGAACGTGTCACATTTTGGATCAAATTGGGACCCTGAATTGTAATTCTAACATAATGCAGTAAATCATATCCCCGCGACATATGCATTTGGGGAGCCAGACCGGAATAACCGTCGTTTCCAGTCGAAGGAGCTAACGCGACGCGGCGATTGTTGCTGAATGTTGCTGCTGTCTCCGGCAACTAGGGGAAAAGGCATTATACATATTGTATGTATATCTAAAATGTGCTACGGTAAAACACTCAATGTATAGAAAACTACATCGTCTCGCGGCCATAGAATATAACTTACCTCTATCACACATTTATCCATCCCTCTCACGTTCCTTTTCACGCAAAACCACATTGAATACTAACAAAAATTCTGCGTGTGTATGTATGTATACCTATCACTATGGCGTGGCGTCCATAGAACCATCTCGTGGAACATTTTTACCGGATTGCTTAATTTACGGAAATAGATGCGTCTCATTTTGTTGTCTCCAAAAAAATGCAAACATGTGTGTCAACTATTAGGTATTAAGGTTGTTGTATGTAGGGTCTATTAACAGTCACGGGCCTTACCGCTCGACACTAAAAAAAAACATAAATAATCATTGTAACTCGCGTGTAAGGGGCGCGGGTGCATGTGTATTATGATAACGGGACGCGAGCGTCGTGCGGGAGGAAAAACTGAGTTAAACAGTCGACCTATAGGTGTAACCAGAGCCCAAAATAGCTTAATCATTCATTAATTAATAGTCAATGTATCACGCCTAGGGAGCTAGATGACAGTTCCTAAAATAAAGCATACCCAAGGATTTAGTTAATAGTCACATTTCTATTCTTTTTGTTTTTTATACTCTGCTATTATGTAACACGGCTGCGGACATGTTTTCTTGTATAACAACGCATTATGGTTTGTTTTCTTTGTATTCATATTCAGTTTGACTTAGGTTAAAAACCATCACTGTAATAAGCTCATTTTGGCAAGAAATTACTGACAGTTGAGTTTGTTTCGGCGTTTCTTCTTAAGAGTGGTCATCTTTTTCAGAAACGCTGGTAGAATTTTAACTAAAAGTGCTATTACGGCCTACTTGCAGCATAAGAAATAATTTATTTCATTTATATCTACAGCTGGTTAATATTATGTTTCAATCCCACAATAATTTAGAAAGATAGAGAAATGCCAATTCCATTCTACCTGACCTACATGTAATAAATACGTATAAAGTACAACCGTACTTACCTAATATAATATAAAGGCAGTTGTGACATGTATGTCTATGGAAGTAAGTATGTCCTCGTCCCCCTTATTTCACTGATTGGAAGATCGGACGACTGGATATAGAAGAAAGCGGAGGTTCTCTGCTAATTTCGCAACAGGTATTGGTGTAGCAGAACTGAATAAAAATAAAAACTAGCTTTATTTATTAAACTTAATCCGTTCATTGGTTTAAGCGTGAAAAAGTAACAGACATATAGACAGTTACTTTCATTTAATTAAATCAGTTCCATGGACATTTCAGCCGAACGCGGTTAATAGTTGCTTTTATCGTATTTGATAGACAGAGGACCTTTTGCAGATAATTATTTGAACAAGCGATCAATGCGAACGAAGTTCTTTGTGTCAGCATGTGTCAATATTCTTTCTTATGCGCAGCTGTTCACTCTACTCTTAACCGTATTGTATCTTAAAATTTTGTGAGCTAAACATATAATAGATTTTAGTCGATTGAGTTTTTTTTTCTTAAACACAACGCGAGTTCTACAGTTACTATTAGTAACGCCATCTTTGTCATATCATGGCGAAATTCAAAACCGCACCTAAAACACGACTACTCGCTCTGCAGGTATAGTATTGTGATCCAGGTGGTGGGTAAGGTCGCCAGTCTCGGATGCGCTGTGTTGAGAATAACCAGCATTTATCCCTCGGCGACGGGCGTGTGATTATTCTGGAGTCCAGGTGCAGTGCAGTTTGCAGGCGTTAAGGTTGACGATCAGGCTGGCCGTTTTTATGCGCCAGCGTCGTATTACTAAAAAATAAAAAGGGGCGGCGTTGCCAGATTTGAGGAGTACGTACGAGGAAGCCTGGGCGTTCGTGACATCACCGATAAGATCCAAAAAGGCGGCTGCGATTGTATGGTCATGTGAAGAGGAGGCCACGAAACTATGTGGGTAACTTGGCACTACAACATCCTGTGGTCAAAGATCAAGGGGTAGACCTACAACAAGATGGAAAGATGTTGTGCTAAGAGACATAGAAGAGTGCCACTTATCCGAACTCAATTTCGAGGACAGAGCGAAGTGGAGAAGTAAGACGAGGAAAGCTGACCACACAACCGTGTGGGATATATAGCGAGGAAGTAGAAGTTATTATAAATATTTTATGTCGTAAGTAAACGCGCCTGGTTAATTGAGCTCATTTTTGCTCTCAGAACGACATGTTTATTTTCACCTCACCGGCTCGAAAAGGCTTGCTTTATCGCTTAAAATCTGCGCCCAAAAGTCCATTTTTTTCGCTAGCGTGGAAAGAGTTTTTGAATTTGGAACGTGACGGTCTTCAATCGCGAGATCCAACTTTGTGCGTTTAGAAACTGATGATGTTATGCCAATAATAAATTGTTATTATTTTGATAAAATCTAATTAATAATTCTTATTCTTTTTTAATTAAGTAGGTACATACGAAATATTATTATTTAGACTGACTTATAAGGATAAAATGGAAATGAATAAATATTTCTAAAATGTCGTTTTATTTTTCTTAAAATTCCGCTTCTTCCAAATTTGGAACGCACCGTTTGAAAAGTTAATTTAAGAAAAAAACTCATCATCGTCATCAACCTATATACGTCCCACTGTTGAGCACAGGCCTTCATTCATGTATGAGAGGGAACGGGCAAAAAACTCATACTTACATTTAATTTTGGTTTGTTCTAAAGCCACAGACAGTAAAACCAAAATAATTGTGGTTATTTATAGATTTAAGTGCAGAAGATTTACATTGAATTAATTTTGATGCCTGCTAAGTTAGCGGAAAAAGTGAAATAAGCGTATTTGAGCCTTAGTTTACCCGTGAGTACCCAACAATACTTTGACTTTTTAGTGTAGGTATAGCGAGGAGTTAAATAATTAAAGATGCAAACATGTTACATTTAATAATTATAAAATGCTAGATCTTGATGAGATGTAAACAAACCTTTATTGAAAATTTTATATTTACTTACCTACAATTTTCCTCGCGGTGGTGAGCCAAAACGCCAAACAACAACTTTGCAACAAATAACTATTGTTATGCTGTAACTCATTCACCTCCGTCGTTTTCGGTATCTCGTGCACCGGAATATTGGCGTATTGTGCTCAAGCAAATACGGATGAAAATAATCAGGATATTGTGAAATCACTGTTTAGATGACACACAAACACACACATCGACATGTAGGAAAACGGAATGTGGTACGAACTGTTTATGATATTTTATTTCGGATCCAGTTTTATCCCTAATAGGATATGTTTTTGTTCTGGTATTGTAAACAAATAGACAGATTTTCTATGACGACCACGTATCGACAGGCGCAATGTGGGTAGGTATTATTCCTCGTTTCCTCTCACAAAGCAAAATCTGAACGTAAATATTGTACTAATGCGTGACAACTTATCCTAACTGCGAAAGATTGGATGTTTGGAAGTGTGTTAGATGTTCATTACCCAAACACGCTCAAACGGCTCAACCGATAGGGTTTCGCACAAAGATAGTTTATAGCCTGGATTAAAATAAAGAATAGTTTTTATTCCAGGTTTTACTTCGCACTATGTTCCCATAGTCCACCATCATTTTACCGAAAGTAGTTTCATCGATTATCGTTTCCCATAACACCATTCGCAGAATTTCATCATAACACAAGAATCATTCATCGAACTTCGTTAGATCGCTCGTACATTTGCTCGAATTACCATTTACACAAAACAGAACTCATCGAATTTCACTTCAATATTTTATTTGTTCATCGACATAGTCGTTCATCGAATTGCCGTTACTACAATTTTGTTTTAACATAAGTTTCAGTTACCAAAATTCTTATTACATAGAAAATCGTTTCATAAGTGTTTGTCACTTCATAATATTTACCTTTAAACGAACTGAGTAGGTACATTTCACCGAGACTTTGGACGTATACATAGAGCTCTAAGTCTACCCACCTCTCCCTCTGGATATCGGATTACCTTCCTATTCTACTTTAAGGCAGGCCAGTGTAGGTACGACGACGAGCGAAGCGAGGAGGAGGGTTAGGTGAACTGTGATCCTATAGCGCGCGAGCCGAGCGAGCGCAGCGAGCGTGCCGCGGTAGCGGCCGGCGAAGCGCCAGAACCGTTTTTTTAATATCACTTACTTAGGCTTAATATTACGTCTACATCGTATACGAAGCATATATGAGTCAATGTGGACCCATTTTATCCATTAGGTATTATATACTTAGACGAAATGACCGATAGGTAAACGGCTTGGTAGAAAAATGAAATATTGATCGTGGCAATAAAAATATATGGAACGTACCAACATTGAACCGTACCAACATAAATTAATACTATACACAACTGACTATTCTATGAAAAGTAAATTCGATGAATCGTTACGCTACGATTTGAGACAAATTCGAAACGTTTAACGATGAAAAGTTGTTCGATGAAATAAAAAACTATGAATTGATGATTATGTGAACAAGAAATACAACGAAATGAAATACGTGGAATAGTTTTCGGCGAAATGTAAATCGACGTAATGCGTTTCGATAAAATGATAGACACCCTGCACTATGCTTATTTGGCAACATTTTTATAATGCAATACTACAACAAACTTTTATGTGGCAAATAATTATGAAGTAAATGATTTGCTTAGGCAAAAAACCAACCGTCAAATGTCATCAGGTCCACGCAAACAAAGTCACGGGCGGAAGCTAGTATTGAATGAGTAATTGACCCTGTACATCTCTGACAATATTGCATTAATGTTCCTTTTTTGACGCTAAGAGACCATATACATCTCTGAAGAACATTGGAATATTTTTAATTGTATTTAGAATATAATAGAATGGAATATAATTTATTTCAGTGTAAGTAAAGGAACACAGTAATACATTACAGAAGATAACGAAAACAATGGAAGAACTTATAAGCTGAATGTTAACTAATTACTAATCTATACTGAAAAAGGTGTCACTGGTATAGAGCACATGACGCTGGTCTTCCGTGAACACCAGTAGGGAGCGCAGTTGCGCGTAGCTGCTAGCAGAATCACACAAATTCTGGCGCTAACAATACGACAATACGTACGAAGCGTAAATGAAGCAAGTGAAATTTCATAAGAAAATAAAGTACGTAAATAGAATATTTGGATGCTTAGAGACCTTAGATTTGGTTTAGTCTTCATTTCGTGAATTTTAGTTTGTTAACCGTTTATATCGGTCCTTAATTTGCAAATTTGAAATGATTATTGTTTAAGATAATTTATCATTTCATTGTAAATTACCGTTTGACAAGTAAAAGTGGTCCTAGGGCCTATTTGCAGAATAAAATAATTGATATTGATTTTGATTTTTGAATAGTTCACATTCTATTGTTATAAATTACCTACATAAGGTAAATATTATACTATTATCACATATTACATATATTATACATCATTAAGCTCTCGGTAAAATAAAAATAAAGAACACAGGTTCCATCCAGCTGAATACAGAAGTGGCCTTTCTCAACACAATTCAACTGACAAACGCCCAACGATGCGACCGTTTCATTTGGAGCGTGCGACACAACGACATCTGTCGGCGACTCCGCGGCGACAGCGACAGCGACACAGTAATGGGATGTCACTTCGCTGCGATCGCACAGTGCAGATGGTATACAGTGCTTGCAGTGCAACAATTTTTTTAATTCGTAATCAATACGTGGCAATAGGGGTGCACACTAAATAAAATAATCAATAATGATGAATTTGCTTGAAAAAGGATTAACAAATAAAATAATCAATAATGATTAAAGGGTTAAAAATGTAGTCAAATGGAAAGAAAAGCAACGCAAACGGTTAAACAGTCAGAAATTTATTTATAAGTGCCCGAAGTTTTAAGATGGGGCATGTTCTGTCCTTTTTCCGCAAAACGCACCTTCATATGTAATCTCTCTCTAACAAGCAATATTAAAACGGTTGTAGCGTCGTTATGCTTTGATATATCTAAATGGGATTTTCGTCACTAGGCATATTTTTTTGCCTGCTTTCTTTTGGAGTAATAATAAATTTTGAGTCTTAATACACCCGTATTAACGATAAAGGTGCCGGTAGACTTGAACATTCACGTGTAATAGAATAGTTTTTTCACTTCTCATGCTCAAAGAGTGTCATATTCACAGTCATTCAGACTTAGCAAGCGAGGCTAAAGTAGTACATTTAGCCCCTATGGAAAATTACGTATACATATGTATGATTAATAAAACATTTTAATTTGAGCAATCACAACAGTTCAATATTACATCCACCAATCACAACTCTTTAAAAAGACATAAGTATTTGCTATCTACTAACCAGAATACAGCTAGACATTAAAATCGACCAATCAGGAAACAGAATTCAATTCAAACATGAGGTGTTTTTTATTCGCTAATTCACAATAATTAAAAAAATAAACGCCTCTGACCGACTATAGCTCCGTCCAAACGTTCAAGCGTGGTTGACTGCATACATGACATAAGCTATGAAGATTGAGCGGGATAGACAGCTGTCTATCTCGCCTTATCATATGCCCGCGTATGTTGTCCGTCGATTTTAGTTAGACGCCGGTAATACACGGTCAGATGCGTTTATTCGTGGTGTGAATATTTTGTATATGTGTCAAAAAGTTTATTAAATGAAATGCGCCAAATTGAACAATCTTTTCGCCTTGGTATAATTGTTGATGGATAAATCTTTGTTTTTACTATTTTCTCGCAGTCGAAGTGAAAAGTAGAGTGTATAACTCTGGTCCCAAAAGCCATATTACCCCTCGAACTATTTCCCCTCACTTTGTTCGGGAAAATATCCATCTCGTGGTAATATGGCTTACTTTAGACCCTTGTCATAGAATCTACTATTATTTTTCTGTTTAGTATGTTTTTACGTTTTGTTTCTGTATCTAGTATGTTGTGTGGCAATAAACTATTATTCTATTCTATTCCAATAAGTGAACAACGAACAGAGCCACGCGATTTTTACGATTATTCTAGTGCACGCTCTAGGCAGGTGTGGGCGGAGAGGGGCGGTGTAACAATAACAAAGTTGCTCCGCTCGGCAAATAGCTCGAAGCAAATTTATTGTCCGCTGAATGCGAGTGGCGCAGGACCGGTCATTGTGACACTGGGGAAGGCCTATGTCCAGCAGTGGACTTCTTTCGGCTGATACGATGATGATGATGAAGGGGTCCCTTTGTTTCCCATAAACTTATTGTTCCGAATTTCGATAGTCAGAAATTGATATCCATATAATTTATAGACATAAACATCGGTAGTCATAATCTTTGTTAAGTATAACGTTTTGTAGTTCTAACATTAATGACCCATAATATTAAGTATTATAATCACAAAATTCAGAAATTGATGTCCATAACGATCAAAGGTCTATCGATAATTATTCATAAATATTCTAAGGCATATATTTCAACGTAATAATGATTGCTATTCATATCGTTTTAATGCCTAAAGTGAATTAAGTCTAAGAGACCAAATCTATAACATTCAAAGTCATAGATAATTACTCAGAAACATTTCTAGACATACATTTGAAAGGGGTACTAGGTACTACTGCGCGAAGGGTTTATGACTGTTTCGTAAAAAATACGTTTAAATAAGCATGTTTTATTAGAAACTTTTTCTCTGAAATTAAAAATGCCCAAGATATTGGACTTCTAAGGCAGGTCGGTGTAGGTACGACGACGAGCGAAGCGAGGAGGAGTGTTAAATATACCGTGACCCTAAGTGCGCGAGCCGAGCGAGCGAAGCGAGCGTGCCGCGGCAGCGGCCGGCGAAGCGCCAGAACCAATAATGACACAACATTCATCGAAATGTTGACAAGTACATATTTTTCCTAACTTTCGGGTCAATTATTTCGGCCATTTTTGATTTTAGAGAAAAAAGTTTCAAAACAAAACATACTTATTTTAACGTATTCTGACCACTAAACAAAACAGTGAGCGGCATGAATCTCTTTCAATCGCATCACTCTTTATTTTTGCCAAAGTACCCACATTAATTATAATAAATGGGTATGTGGGTATGTTATAAAGCAGTCTGGAAGAACGCGTTCAGTAACGTTCGGTAGTAAAAAAACATGTATTTTATTATTTTTCTAGGAGTGTGTTTATGGGCTTTAACATTATGAAGAGTGACACCACCGTGAAATTGAATGATATGACTAACTAATCAGATGACTACCAATCATTATGAATTGCGAAAAAATACCTTACAATAATTATTACAAACTAGATTATTGCATGTAACATTATGTAATTGCATACCACCGGGACATTGAACGTTATGGCTAACCAATTTTATGACTAACAATAATGATGACCTGCAAAAATCGGAACTCCAATGTATATTGTAAAATTTTATGACTTTCGACAATATGACTAGAAAAAAATATGGTGGAAAACGTTATGGACTGAAAAAATCGGATCTTAAATTTTATGGGAAACAATAGAGACCCTGATGATGAAATTTACTGTCTTTTCGCTAGAACTAGCGAGTGTGTTAGTGGAGAATCTGTTCGCTACGAGTAAAATGCTCGTTTTTATTTAGTGGCTTTTACCTGCGGCGCTACCACGAACTTTGAAAGTCGAAGTTCGGGTATTTCCATCTCTATCGCACTCCCTTGTTCGAGTGACAGGGATGCATATATTACGAACTTCGACTGCCGAAGTTCGTGGTAGCGCCGCTGCAGAGTGAGCGCACTAGCTCACTAAACTGGTTGTGTATTATACACTAGATAAGTACGTAACTTTTGTGCTTCTTGTTATTAATAAATACATTTTAAAAACAACTAGCTGCCCGGCCCAGCTTCGCAAGGTTAGTTTTCCGTTTTCCCGTAGATATGATATGAAGCATTTTCCCGCGGTAAAAATTAGCCTCTGTTCATCAGGGATAATGACATGGTAAAATATTTTTTCAAATCGGTCCAGCAGTTTCGGAGCCTATTCAATACAAACACACAAACAAACAAACAAACAAATATTTCCTGTTTATAATATTAGTGTAGATAAACAAACCTTTAATGTAAACATTCGCTAGAACATGTCTATCAGCACCTTTAAAGATTCCATATACATTCATACTTAACATTATAAATGCGAAAATGTGTCTGATGTCTGCTACCTCTTCACTCTTAAACCGCTGAACCAATTTAAATAAAATTAGGTACAGAGTTAGTTCAAGTCCCGGAGAAGGACAAAGGACATTTTTATCCCGGAAATCATCCCTTAAGAGGGTGAAATGGGGGTGAATTTATGAAGCTACGATATAAACGAGTTCCGCGGTGTCGCGGGCAGAAGCTAGTAACACATATAAATAATATCTGTAAGCAATGTGTGTAACAGGCTGTAAAATAATCAGCGTCACCCGGCACCCGACTCGCACCGCCTCGCCTCGGAACTCTACCAACTACGGAGTTGACATAGTGAGCGCATGCCCGTACAAATCCATATAAATAATACTAACCGCTCGAGGCGAGGCGGTGCGGGTCGGGTGCCGAGTGGCTCTAATGCGCTGTGACCTTAAAAAGGTAACAAAGGCTACATATACATACTTGTACACAAGGTTTCCAGTTTTATACTGTCCGTTGTTGAATTATTAGTTTTGTTAATATTTTTGTGTTTACGACAGACAGACACATTTTCGCATTTATAATATTAGCATGGATGGATGCAAATTCGACAAAGCAATGCATCCGGTGATACATTTGTCCGTGAAATACTGCAAAACTGGCATACTTTGCCGCCCTAGAGAAGGCAATTAAGGTAGGTACTATTTTAATCCCTAAAACAGGATTCAGCAATAATCAAGACCCACCTACAGACACTCTGAGTCTGTCTCCCGCCCGAGGCTAAAAAAAGACCGATCTAATTGGCCCGTCACATTGCTCCGTTCACGTGGACGGCAATACGTTCGGCTCAATGGGTTTGGATTGAAAATTACGACGTATCGGCTACGTGTGAGAATGTCAAGAAATATTGTGTGACGAGATGCTTTTAATTAAAGTCACGTTAATATAAGACACGTTGAACATGTAATATTTTACGTTGATATATAACTTTGTTTTGTATTTCGTTACTGAACCTACCGACGCAGGCTTTCCATTTGCGCGACATTGAATGAAATGAAATGAAATGAAAGTTTATTCACAAGAACACATGGTACAGGTAAGGTGGATTAAGGCACAGTTTGCTTCCCTCGATATGTCCTACCAATACAGGCATGTGAAAATAAAGTCTTACATACTACGTCATAAATAATAATAAAGGTCGATGAAACAATTGATAATAAAATTGATTATAACATTTGATAATTGACGTTCAGATTATTAGATAAGTACATTTATTATGTTGTAGAAAAATTAAAATGTATGTCCAAAAAAGTCACTAAACACGTTAGTTAGTTAACACTATAGAAACGTGCATCACAAAGCAATTAAATACAATTCTGTTGTGAATCAAATAGATATTTCAAATGTCTATAAAAAAATTACATCTTGGATAGGGATGTTTGGCAGTGATAGTGTGCTACAGAAGTCATAGATAATAAATAAGAAAATAAGCTTCCTACCGTAGCGATGTCATTTTATAATAAGAGTACTTATTGCGTTGAAATAAATACCTCGCCAAGTATTTGACGCTGGGTCTTCTCGTGGCTGAGGTTTTCTTTGTGAACCATGCATGCATAGGTGCATGTAATATGCCTAAATTAAAAAATAATTTAAACTTGACTTTGTCTTTGAATCTTCGTTGTTGATATACTACTTACGAAATATTTATTTATTCAAAATATTTACCTACACAAGCATTACAAGTAAAAACTAAGTCACTCAGTCATGAGACAGTCAGATGATATGAGCTCAGCATACAAAATTTAAAAGTAAAGGTCGCGGGAGTCCGCAGCATGCGGGTGGCACAGGACCGGTCATTGTGGCACTCTTTGAGGGAGGCCTATGTCCAGCACTAGACGGCTTTCGGCTGATATGATGGTGATGATGATGATGCTAAATTTGTTCACCTTTTTTCAGCCACTTTGTAAATGTGCAATAAGTAAATAAAAGCCCTTACTGGGATTCTAACCCGGGACCTCCGGCTTCGTAGGCAGGGACACTACCAAATAGGCTACAGAGGTCGTCAAGGCTACAGAGCTATTGTTTCTCACTTCGTCGTGGCAATAAGCGCTTGAAACATATTGGAACTCCAGCCAAGTACTATCAGGGCAATATATACTATATATACTAGCGCGACATTCAAAGTCTATATCAAAAGGTACAGGAAACGTCTTAAGAGCAAGTTTGCGGAAACTTCCATTGTAAAGGCTCAAGTGCCGTTGGAAACAGACGAAAAAGTAGAAAGTAGAAATAAGGAATTGCGAGAACACGGGTAGAGCGCGGCGGAGGTGACAGGTTACGTAATATAGGAATTTAGAGGGCAATATAGGATATAGGATTCCAAAGATTTGTGATGTGATTTATATGAATGTCAACCCAAAATGACAATGAGGGCTGTTATATAAGTAAAGTAAAGTAAAGTAAAAATTTATTTCAGAGTAGATACATTCACCTATTATGCCCATACAAAAAGCAGTGGCTCACACTAGGCTAAGCCTGTCCTGTGACGCCACATTATTAAATCATGAAAGTGCATCTTTATTATTATTATTAAGTACAATTAAAGATAATTTAAAATTAGCATTAACACAGTTATTTACATATCCGATAACACATCATGGTAATGCATTAAATAGTATTTGAAGTATAAAAAATAAATAACAATAAGTTAATTAAATAATTAAAAAAATGGTACAAGATTTTATCGCCGACTGTACTTTTCTGTACAACATCAACTACTCATTGAGACGATTCCAACGAGCCCAAACTCAACGGGGTTACGTCGGTTAAATACTGAATTCCCATGGCCACCTTCTGTCTCCATACATATGTCTGTACGCACCGCGCGCTATGCGCTATGGATATTTTATTTTGACGGACAACTTACATACATTATATATACTTACATACGAACGAGTTTATATAAAGCTTGTAAAAATACGTACAAAACGTGGATTGAATTTCTCAAGGCAAATTCTTTTAGTCAATGTATTATATTATTCCTGGTTCATGTCCCATCTATTAGTCTCTGAACCCATTCTCCTTTGATTGATAACTGATGAGACATTTTTATTCAATTTTATCATATTAAGCTGAAAAAAGAAACACATACTTAATAAAGAAATAGAGAAATAAGCGGAAATAAAGATAAAGATTAGAATATAACATTGACGTAATCTTTAGTCGAACACCGGTCAATTCGTGAGTCATACTCTTGTATGTGTCATTGGTAATTAGTTAAGGGCCCCTTCGGAGCCCAACTTAGAAAAAAAAAAAAAACATTCCTGCTTTGGCGTCAAGAAATCCTCGCAACAATTGACTTTAGGCACTAGTCCCACCGCGAGCGAGTAAGCGATGAGCTATCGGCTATAAAAACGAACAAAAGATAAGCACTCTCGTGTAAATAAAAGAGACACGACGATATTGATAGTTCATCGCTGGGCGAGTAACTATAAACATCGCCGTGTCTCAACGATCGTGTGCCTTAAGGACCATTATACCCCTCTTGTATGGTGCCCACCGGCCGAGCCGCGGCGTATCGCCTGTGGCCGTATTGCAACGGATGCCCGAGCACCCGTCGGTAGGCGACCGCGTCTTTAACAAGTGCAGTAGACATAAGCCGGCCGGAGCTGGTCAGATGCGACAACAACCGGTAACAGCCGTCCATGTCCGCGAAGAGCCGACCAGGTCGCTTATGAATTCAAATAAATATTAAGGGACAATTTTACACAAATCGAACTATCCCCCCATAGAAAGCTGAATAAGACTTGTTTATGGGTACAAGATTATGATATAGGTATTTAATAGATATAAATACTTAAATACGTAGAAAATATCCAAGAGTCAGAAACAAATATTCATGCTCATCACGCCGATAATTACCCTTACAGGGATTCGAACCCGGGACGAAGGTCCCTCTGAAACCTGAAGAGCTTCATTCATAGGCAGCCGACGAAGTGACAGTCGGTCAAATATGAAATATAAAGTCTGTATGATGCTTCAATAGGCATAATTCCTACGTTTTTTTTCGATGCCATTCGAACGAGTTTTTCGAGAGAAACAAATGTTTGTATGGGAGCAACTACAATTAAACTACATAAATAGACAAAAAAAATAGTCCTAGACGGACCAAAACGCTTCATACTAATTGACACACAAGTACCTATGACGTCACGGCTGTCTATTTGTACTTAACCGTTGTATGGAAAATTAAGTAAATTACGGCTTCGATCGCGAATTTAAAAAACATAAGGATTTCATTGGTAGCTTTAAATTTACTCTTGGACACTAAAAAATCATAGTTTTTCTAAATCCATATCTTTTTGTGATATTTCGTATATTTATCATTGTGTACTTTATTACAATAATTTGATGGTTTACTATAAATTACGCAACACTACGTTATCAATTACAACATGAGTGTATGTTATTATACCCCTTGGCATCTTGTGAAACGCGCTCAGGCGAGCTCCGACCCGGCCCAATAGGTGGGAATCGTACATTAGGGTATTTCTTTCCTCCGTGCTCGGCTAGTAAATAATGCATGAGCGCGCCTGATTGAGAAACAACTCACTCTGCGACGGTTTTAGGGCCGTGTAATAGTCGACCTAGTGCGGTGTCAGCAGGGCTTAGATAATTGCGATCTTTGTGTTTTTGTCCGATATTGCTGATAATCGTCTTGTTTTGATATAGAGAGAACATGTTAAGGCACGAGATAAAACGTGACAACATGAAGCGAATTATACTACTTAAGCCTTACAAAAAGCGTGTCAACTTATACGCGATTCGTATCCAACGCAATTCTTCTCAACTGTAGCAATGCGGGCTGGCTAGCACTATAGTCTCTAGTGAGATATAAAGTAACACTATCAACAACTATACGATGAAACAACAGCTGGGCCGCAGTAAATATTTTTTAACATAGTTTATCTTGTGTAGTTTCGAGGTAGCTATGTCTACCTTCATTATGGCACCATGACCATAATATTTCGTTGTCAATGAGTTGACTTAAGCCGACGTTCTACCTACCTTCCGCTAAATTGCTCAAAGGTTCCCTGGAAGAGATCCTTTATTACTTGTAGGGATAAGTTCGCCTTTGTAGTTTGATCTTATGTGACATGTATTTGCTAACCTGGGGACCGATTTTTGACTTTTGAGCGCTCGAAAATCAAACAAAAGTAAATATAACCCGTTCGCGCTAAGTTTGCCGGTCCGTTTTTCGCTTTGTTTAAATCTGAGGTTTAATTATGGGTAAAGGCAAAACTTTAAGAAGTTATTTACGAAATGTGGTGTTAAAGGTTATGACTTATTTTGAAAATAAGAAGAAAAACAGTTTTGCTAACGCTACCTTTCGAGTTACGTCATATCGCCAGCGGCAAACTTAGCGCGAACGGGTAGTACGTTTTTAGTGTCAAAATGGCAGACTCGTACTTTCTACCAATAGAATTGAATACGAGTGGTCAATACCACTCGTTTTTCCATTTTCTATCGCTATTTCAAAATAGCATTTCATAATTTTTGTCAGGTTTTGAGTGAAAGAATCCAGCACTTGAAAGTTAAAAATCAGTCCCCTGTTATTGTGTAAAAAAAGTGCTTACATACGTACCTTTGCTGAATTTCAGCCCAATCGGATATGGCAAATGGCTGAAAAATTATTTGCTAAAAATATAACTTCATTTTGTACGATCCATTTTGTCTTTTATCCAAGGCGATGGAGCCACCCGGTAGGCAAAAATAAAAAGAAAGCAAAAAGCTAAATTTAAAGGACAACACACTTACGTTCAACATAAGTAGTTAAATAATAGCTGGTTACCAGTTTTACGTTATATTTTTAGTAGTACTTCAAAACAATAATCCCCAAGGCCTTAACCCCATCATTTTCCAAAACTCCAAAGTGCATATTCGTCAAAATCTCCGTCAAACCTAGAAGGCCCGGAATAATTGATGTCATAACACAGAATGTGGTGAATATTTGACGCGGTTTCCCTGGCTTTGCGGTTGTAGGGTTCGGTGGGCTGTTTTGTGCGAATTTTTGAGTGAGGTTTTTCTTCACACAGTTAAGAGGGAAGAATATCTTTGCAGTAGCTCGTAGCTTGCAACTGACATTAGGCACTTTTTTAATGTCCATTTTGAGAGAAAATTGTTTCCACTAACTGCATATCTTAACAAATCACTTTGATTTTCTTGTCGATCGCTGCATTATAATATATTCTAGGATTTTAGGTTTCCCTATTTTGTAAAAAAAAAAATGTGGTGACTAATAAGTTTGAATTAATTGCAAATTTTGAAAAAAGGATCACATAAACATAATCTTTTATTTTCAGTTAATAACGTACCAAACATCATTGAGATTGGAAAATAATTCTATGTGGAATTATTTTTCTCCCTTTGTAAGCGCTCGAGAAAACGTACGTAACGTACCTAGTATTCTTCCCTCTTAATGCCAAGAATCGCTCGCCGCTACGCTCGAAGCCGACCAGACGATTTCCCTCGTATATAGCGGAAAGCGGTCTCTAGGTCCACTAGGACAGAGAAAAAGAGGAAGACCGAACGCACGCTGGGCCGACGACATCATAAAAGTAGCAGGCACTCAATGGCCGCGAGCGGCTGAGAATAGAGAGTACTGGTCATCTCTGGAGGAGGCCTTTACCTTTCATTGAGAGGGTTCTTGCTAATAAAATAAAAAATCCTCATTAATTAATCAAATCAATATGTAATACAATTTTATCTAATATTAAATTCATTTTAAATCCAACAATTATTCAATTATAATATTATCATTGTGCTATGAATCCTATTTATATTTTTTCAACACAATTGCTCGTAACGTACCTCTTATTGTGTCGCTTTTAGGCTCATAATCCTGGATATTAAAAACGCGTGTTTTATAACTTTACAACACTTGTGTGTTATGGTTATATCCCGATTAAGTCACGTTGGCACCTTGCAGCAAGATATATGCATGAACACGGTGCATTCTTAAATTAACCAGGTTGTACAGAATGTACAGCTTTTTTTTTTAATTTTCGGCAAATGGATTCTTACTCGACTAAACAAATTAAATCCTTTTTGTTAATTAATTGACTATTTCTTTTTGTATATGATATGGAAACGTTTAATTTAGTAAAACTATTCACTTTTCATAACATTCTACATGAATTAAATACAGATAACATATTAAAATGAAAATATAATTTTATTTTGTATTGGCTGTTTAGAGATTTCTGTGCCCACACTGCGCAAACTTCATTTCACAAATATTTGTAAAATTTGTTTATACGTGTTTGGTTATTATCAAAAATGTTGACTCGTGGTGACTAGAAAAGTGATAAATAGAATGGACGCCTCTGGAAATTCTTGGCGATGTGCAACTGTGAGTAAAAACCTGTTGTCATCGTAATGATTTGCTTAATGTAAAGTAAATAATTTGGCAGGCCTATAACATTTTCATCTAATGAAAATGATTTTTTCCTCGCAAAATGTGTTGAAAAACGTCGTATGATACGCGTGAGCTTTGATAATTACATCCTCGGCTTCCTTATCACGCTCACCTGCGGTTCGCGTGAACAATTTCGCCTCTGATGTAATTATCAACCTACCTCACTTGTATCACAATGTACTATTAATCATATTACTTCTTCAAATGATAACATAATGAACTATATTACTTGTATGGATTTAGTAAGCATCTAAATAATCAAGGAAACCATATTAGTTTTATTTTTTATTCTTATTTTAATTGTTTTTTATGCACCAAATTTGGTAAAATAAATTTAAAACTGTGAATAATTAAATTATGCATGCACATTGTTATTGAAATTGTATTTTGAATAAGCAAGAAATAAAAGGCTTTTTATTTATTTATTTATTATAGCGGAAAGCGACCACGGCATAGGCGTCAGCGCGTTCCTGGCATTGAAAGTGTGCTAGATTTGTAAACAAGGAGAGTATAAAGCAAAAAAACGAAGTTGTGATCCTTAAGTGACGACCGCTTTAGCCTAGTTGGTAGTGACCCTGCCTACGATGCAAGAGGTCCTAGATTCGAATCCCGGTAAAGGCATTTATTTATGTGATGAGCACGAATATTTGTTCCTGAGTCATGGATGTTTTCTATGTATTTAAGTATATATTTAAGTACGTTTATCGTCGTTTAGTAAGTAACCATAGTACAAGCTTTGCTTAGGTAGATTTCAGGTAGGTTCCAGTGATCCAGTCAGATCCTGAAATGATGTATTTTGAGTGCGGTGCGTGAATATCCCTAACTGCTATAATAATTATTACTATCGCAATCGAAAGAGCCAGTGTGAACCTTCAGAACGAAATGTGTCAAAGCCCAAACTGCTCCATTGTAACGTGTGTTTATAATATTTGAGGAATTCCGATGATTACTCCTGCATTGCAATTGAAAGAGCCAGCGTAAACCTCTGTTAATGAAATGTTATTAAATTTCTAACTAATAATTTCAGCGTATTTAAATTAATGTTCGTGCTTCGGGATTTGGTGTCAGTTAACGTGTTCTGTATTTTGGAGCCCTCGGAGCTTTCTATGTCCTATTCTGTTTATTTTTTTGAGCCTTTTGTGTTCATGTTCTTTGATGTTCCTTTGTTAAAAGTTTTAACGAATATTTAAGAGTCCGCAGTAAGCTCGATTCTCCATACAAACGTAGTTACGCTCGCATTTTAAAATTACTTGTTGGATTGTAACGAAACTTTGCATGTTCAATGAAATAAGGTATATCTATGTCTGAAATTAGTTTACGTAGCTTCAAATACCATAATAAAAAAAATACAGCGAATTTAAGTTTTTCATACAAAACTAGTTTTTGCTGTATTTACTTTGTTTTATAAATTGGAACCATATAATCTAATTACAGACAGATATACCTCATGTCATTGTATATGCAAAGTTTCGTCACAATCCAACACCTAGTTTTAAAATGAGAGTGTAACTACGTTTGTATGGGAAGGTGAAATTCGGCCGAGCTTACTGCGGCCTCTTAAACCGTTCTTTACCAGTAACAACATCAGTAAATGGTACTGGTAATTATAGATTACTGGCTTCCGCCCGCCACTTCGTCAGCGTGGAGTCGAGATAAAAACTATCCTTTATTTTAATCCTGGCTGTGAACTACTATGGTGACAAAATTCCATCCAACTCGGTGAAGCCGTTTAAGCGTGATTAAGTAACATACATCCAAACTTACGCATTTATAATATTAGTAGGATAGTAAGAAAGTAAATAAATACTAACTTTCGTAACGCATATACGTACATATGAAAGGAGAGCTATATAAGAAAGAATATAACCATTTAAATTATATAATTATAATATTATAAAAGGGTTAGAATTTCACCACCCCCTTTCTTCCCGTGGGTGTCGTAAAAGTCGACTAAGAGAGCAGGGTTAAAGTGTGTTGTGGGCGATGGGTTAGCAACCTGTCACTGCAATATCACATTTTGTCGATCTTTTATACCCACATTTATGCTAAAAGTGGCGCTGGAACATAAGTTTCATGTAGCCTGCCCCTTTTAGGGATAAAGGCGTGAATGTATGTATGTATGCATAACCATTTATAAAGGAGAGGAGTAATTAAATAAATAGGTATCAAGAACTTAGAAGAAAAGGTTACACTTTGAACAACATTTCAGAAAAAATATAAACGCATGAATTAAAATAAGTTTTGGAACCAAAGCACTCGTCAGACTCCAGCTTAGCCGCATTTTATATAAAAACTGTTACTTCCTCCATTCACTAGCAAACCCGCTATTTCAGTCTCCCGTCTTTTGGGAAATGATATTGATGTAGTGCAGAAATTTCCGGTGAGCTCGGCATTATGCTTTATTTTCATACAATGCCCATTATACTAATGTATAATTTCATTGCCGTACTCATTTTTGTAATGTATCAGTCTGGGAATAGCAAACATTCATACAGTTTCATCCTCCTAGCGTTATTCCCTAAAGGACTTCGGGTCCGCTTTGACACCTAATCCCTTACTGAAATGACAGCCGTCTCACCTTCCAACCCAGAGAGAAACTAGACCTTATTGGAATTAGACCGGTTTCCTAACGACGTTTTCCTTCACCGAAAAGCTAACGGTAAATATTCCGTACATAAGTTCCGAAAAACTCATTGGTACGAGCCGGGATTCGAACTACTTTGACAGCCGCCTGCCAGAACCACTACCTACCGTAGATTCACAGGCATACAGATTATATAATTTCAGTGTTTACTGGCTGCTTCCGCGGCACCGCTTGCGTATTACAAGAAACGCAAGCAAAGTCACAGGGAAAAATATATTCTGTATCCATACAGAAGTGAGGGCGAGGAACTTCTCCAGTTGAACTAGACTACTCCCTGCTCCAAACATAGCAGGAGCACATTCCATTGTTTCCTTTATACTAAACTAGCTTCAGCCCGCGACTCAGTCCGCGTGGAACTCGTTTATATCGCAGCTCCGTACAAACTTTTACCCCCCTATTTCACCCCTTTAGGGGATGGTTTCGGGAATAAAAACTATCCTATGTCACTCTCCATCCCTTGAACTATCTCCACTTAAAAATCACGTCAATTCATCGCTCCGTTTTGTCGTGAAAGACGGACAAACAAACAAACAGACACATACACTTTCCCATTTATTTTATTATTATGGATGGATATGACATGACAGTGAACGAAGCAAGAAAGGTTTGTTTAGGTCGAAGCAAGTAGAAATCCGGGATCTCTGCCTACCCCTCCGTTAAATAGACGTGATTATAGTGGCAAACAAGTATGATAGTGGCAAACAAGCATACAGATCTGAAAATATATTAGATAATATTAGAATCCCATACCCACACGCCTCCCGTTTTATTCCGCTCCATAATAAAGACAAGCCATAATTCAGTCGAAATCCTAACGAGACCCAATAAAAGAAAGCCAATAAGGTTAAGTACGTTAGTTTGAGCTGCGGTAACAAGCGGTGTCGCCGATATCACAGATTTATAGACTATTTCATTAGTGCGGGGCCGCGGGTCACACCGTAGTGCACACTGTTATATAATCTTCCCAATGAAGGCACTTATAGTCCAAACGGTATTGTCCAACCTAGAAATCAGACTGAGTTTGATAAAATCTGGTACGAATGTTCATTGGAGGCCCTGTTTTCATCTCCTTAAAGTTGCACCTTGTAGAATGGCCTCCGCCTTTTATAATGCAATCCATTCGTAAGAAGTTCGCGTTTTTTTCGGAATTTACGAAGTCTATGAATTTGGTTTAGGGCAGCATTAGAGACCATTCTTGGAGTTGGAAGAGGTCAAGATTATTCGATCGCTGATGCAGCTCAGCTCGAGAAACACAACTTTATAGAAGTCCGATGCGAGTAACGCTTAGCTGATATTTTAATATGAGGTTCCATCGAAAATATCACCAATTAAGTATACTAGTGAATCACGATTTCTTTGACAATAGAGTCGACAGTTTTGCCATGTAACTACGTCAAAATAAATTTGAATGGAAAGCTATTTGTTGTCAATATGCTGAGTTGAGCATTTATCACTTAAGATGACTGTGTCAGTGCTCGTCTCTATGATTGTATGCGTTTTCTTTGAGTGCTAAATAAATAACTTCTTCTTTCACCCTACTTAGAAACTCGTCGTGGTCTAATAATACGCATCGGTGTGTAAGACGGCCGGCCACCGCGCAGGCGCGCGATGCATAATGCATGCGGCATATTCGGCGCGACTCGCGACTTAATGCCGCAATCACTTAGTACTGGTATAAATAGTTTTTGGCTTTGTAAATATGGGTTCCGCATTATGTAACTAACTCTTTTAAGAAAACTCTTCCCTTACCACACGGTAACGTTTTGGGTGGAGCCTAAAATGTCGCTAAAGACAGAAAGGCGTGGCGCGAGCTTATGAAGACCTTTTGCACTGTTTTTTGCCTCTGCTTAGCTATCACGCTGACTATTCAGAGCAATGACGCAAAGGTCAGGAGTGGAGTGGGGGGAGAGCTCCCGGAGTGTCGTGAAACCGCCCTGTGCAACCCGAACTGAACCAACTTGGACTGGGGCGGAAATAGAAAAGTGGATGAAAAAAAGCGAGGCAGCTGATTGAAACTACTAGAAGGTACACAATCACACAAAACAGATTAAAGAAATAAGACGCTTAAACGACCCACTAGCACACTCATGATGATTTTCAGAGGGGCCCCGACTAAAACTACTGAAGAATTTCATGTTCTCTTCAACGTACTAAAGTCGAATAGCAATACGAAATCTACAACCCAAAACCAACAATCTCTTGTCAAATCGAGACCCACTTTCTAAACCGACGTCACAACATTGCATAACCCGTCAGAACTACCTACTCATATATACATTATACGTGTCCAGGGGCCCCATATGGCCAGCTCGTTATTTGTACACCCACCCATTTAACACACAGCTAATTGAGGGTGGCTTTTATAAATGTTAGAATTATGTAGCTGTCATGTTATACTGTGCATTTAGGGGGTTGAAAACCCTTTTTTTAATGAGTCTGTTTTTGGAGTTTGTGAAATGTCATTGATGTTGAGGTTTTAATAATGTAGGTATGTTCTCGACAAAGAATTGAGTTAGAAAACAAAAAGGTGTTTATCCGTGCTTTTTAATCATTAGGAATTATACCAGGATATCCTGAAACAAGAAAATTATAAGCCCCTATTATATCGTAAAATTTCGCATTAATTTTCAATTTTGACGTTTAGTTTCAGCGTAGTGGGTTAGTGCCCTGCCTACGACACTGACGATCTTGGGTTTGAATCCCAATAAGGGCTAATATTTGAATGAACATGAATATATATATTTTTTAATTTATGTTATCCATGCATTAATGTACATGTTTGTACATGTATCTTCTGCTCCCATAATAATTGTATTGTTGTTGTGTTCTGTTCCATGTACAATAAATAATTTTAATTACATACATACATACATACATGTATATAAAATATATCGTCTAGTAGTAGCGTTAAACAAGTCTTCTTAATATTATAGTATTTTGGGCTAGTTAAATGTTTTGTATGCCTCACTTTTGCGACGCCATCTATTTCTCTGTTTTTTTATTCTTATGCTAATATACAGCCAAACTCGTGTTATTTAATCCTTGTAAACGTTCCCGGTTAATTGTTAATAAATATAAGGCGCAAGGCAATCTCATTAGGAGAGCCAGCGGGCTTACGGGATTACCCGCTTTTTTGTCCCGGGAATTTGCACGCGATTGGGATTGGATCCCGGTTTAATTATTGTTTGTGTAGGAGACAATAGAGACTAACGTCTTGACAGGATTTTAGTACAAAAATAGGTACGGGATCATAGAGGTCCCTCTTTTCTCTGCGCTTCCAATTCAATGAGTTGTATTAGCTTTGTGTCGAGCAAAAATGCCAGAATTCGAGCGAAACATATTGAAATCGGTATGTGTATAGATGAACCGAATTGAGTTTGGTCGAAAATATAGAAAGAGCTGAACTGCAACAATATGTAAACATGATATATGAATCAATATTTACCAGTAGAATGTTGCTTGGAGGTGCAAGCAGCAAACAACTTTTAAAGAAATTACATGTCGAACGGTAATTTACAGTATTTTTTTTTTTTTTTAGCCTATATTGTGTCCCACTGCTGGGCAAAGGCCTCCCCTCCTTTCCGCCACTCGTCTTGGTCCTGTGCCAGTATAATTTATAATTACTAATCTTACTTTAGTACGCTACGCTGCCGCTGGCTCAATGACCCAAAGAGGATCTTGGCCTCTGACTCAAGAGAACACTCTTTCCTATTCTGCGCCACCTCACGCGCTCACGCCAGTAGTTTTCCCCAAGCGCGTATAGGCTTTTTTTGGTTTGACACCAGCTTGTTTACCTTGTAACCACCTGTCAAAACATTGTAAACTGAGGTCACCGATATACCACGACTAAATTATAAACGACATTAGACGTCAAAAATGTATCAGTCTTCTGATACTTCTCGTTTAACTAGTAAGGCTAATTTACAGTAGTCCCTTTCGGGCATTCTCATCTATCCTACTACCTGCTATCCTACTAGGTACTATCCTTGATCTACTGGCCCATCGAGTTACAAAACGAATTGTCACTAAATGACCCCCGGTTCAACAAATACTTGAAGGGTACTGGATAGAGACTGATATAGCTACGAACCCTCACCAAAAACTACGAAGATGCCTTAATGTGAAGGGAAAATATCTCTTTGAATATGGCGTAGGCACCAGCAAGCAACTTTTCGCCGTCTGACTATCCAACCGTGAGGGAAAACTACACCTTGTTAAAGCAGACCGGATTCTTCACCATGTTTTCTTACACTGAAAAGCTACTCTGAAAAATCAAATTATATTATTTGAAAAACACAGTGGTATAAAGAGTAATTTATGGTGAATTATCACCTCACACTTAGAATTCGCCATACATTGATTGTTCTAGAAGTTAAGGTGGTTGCAAGGTTAATTGTGGACCCAGCAATGTACGGAGAATTGTCGTTGTCAGGTGACTATTGTCAAGTTGGTGAAATAGGGGCCAGGTTCAAAGTCACCTGCCTATCACTCGGCAACAGTGGCTCATAGTCTCAATGGTAATAAAGAAACATAAGAGTACCCAGGATGCTCGACAGAAGTCGGTTACCCTTACAAACGCAGCATGCTGTTCCAGATTGCCGTTTAAGGGGCTCCCATACCATACCAATGACCTTCGATCTGAATAGTTTTGTAATGTTTTTTGTGGCTTATTATATTAACAACAACGGCTTTAAGCAATATAGTATCCCATATTCACTTCAAAGTTCATTGCTTTCGAGATATTTGGCGTCAAAGTTGAACAATTTTTTCGTAATTTATTTTAAAATGAAAACCCTAAAGACGTTTAATAGAGACGTCATAGGCGAACCCAAATATGTAGATTTCGTATATGTTAGATCTTTCACGTCAATAGAGATACGAAACAAGTGTTTTTTTTAGACAATGTTTAAAAAAAACATACAAAATTAAGTATACATTTCATTCAAAATCTGGTAGACAAAACTGGAGATAAAAGATTGTAGAACCGATAGCCGTTTGAATTATATTTCTTTCTGTAGTGCAAAAGTAGGACGATTCAAAAAATGTCAAAAATCGACGAAAACCTCGCCCCTTAAAGACGAGAACCACACTACGTTTGTATGACAAGTCGAGGGTCCTGTGGACTCGTAATAAATTAAGAACATATAGTAGATTACGACACCTTCCCTTTACGCACACATACCCTAGCTAGACAGACTAAGATAGACTTGTTGTGCCATTATGATATATGAGGATAGTTTGTTGTTACAAATGTGTTGTTATTGCAACCATCTTGTTGGGGCGCCAAATGTAACGAGGTTGTAAGAAATGACGCGATTAGGCAACACGTGAAGATACTATAGGTAATTGGACATTTGTCTGTACTCTCTATATGTCTACACTTATAAAGAAGTGCCATGTGTCTGTGAAATAAAGGTTTGTAGGTTTTTAAAGTAGGCATGTAGGAGGTAATCTCTGGAACTACTCTAAAAAACCTGACAAGTGCGTGTTGGACTCGCCCACCGAGGGTTACGTACTTAATTACAAATATATAGTTTTCAGAGTTTTCACTAGTAAAGCAATATTACTTGCCTCAATTAAACGGAAATTTTAATTCGCTTGAGAGTGTCGAACGAAATTTACGTTTTTTGCGTTTTTTTAAAATAGCTTCAAGGGACTGCAGACTTGTGCATATGTTTTTAATTTAAACTCCACGCGTTCTTCAGATAAAGGGTCCTGACAGATAGACAGAGGACCACAAAGTGATATAATAAGGGTTCCGTTTTTATCTTTTAGGAACGGATGGAGACTTCAATATGGAGCGCAAAATAATATGTTTAAGGTCTTAGGGCGGATTGCACCATGAATGAATGAACGAACACAACTTACGATTACAGACGGTTTGGTGTAATTCGCCCTTATTAATTCTAAGACTAGGTTTTTCGACTAGGTCTAAAATAATAGTACATTACGTAACTATATAGGGCGGTGAATTCGTGAATGCCTCAGATCCTGCGATCCCGAACCGAAGGTGAGGGCCATAAATATGCGCTCTGGGGCTTTACGAATTACTGCCCGTGTTGAGTACAAAATTTTACGTCTTCACCTGGCCACAATGCGAGTTTTCCTGTACGCGCAGCGCGCAGTAAAACTCGCATAATGGCCAGGTGTGACGTAAACGATTTTTATTTTTAGTTATTTTAATCTGCCTCGGTTCTTTCACCATGCAATAAAATGGCAGGCAGCTAGTCTATACTAACATTATAAAGAGGAAGTCTGTTGAGCTTTTTAGTCGTAATCCCCAAATCAAGTCGCCCGTTTTTGGTTGCCCCATCTGTTTTTTTTTGTTTATATGAAATCCTCGTCGATTTCGTAACGTTTCAAACGTACATATGTACATAAGAAAGACATAAATGTAATTTTTGGACTTTTATTAGTCTTAAAGTTGAGTAACAACTACAAAGAAGGAGTATTTACTTAAGTTCTTTACTTACATTTAATTGAACGGCCGAGCGAAGCAAACGAAGAAATCCATTTCAGCTTGGGCCGAAATTCTTTAGTACGTCCAAATGCGACGGCTCTCTGGCTGTCCGGCTGTCCAACCGATTCTCGTGAAATTTTGCGAGCAGGTTCGCTAAGTTTATGAAACTTTATTGTCAATTCAGTTTTGTTTTCCAAACAACAGACTCGCGATTCGCGTTCTAGCTCACAAATACATTAGTTTATATGTGTACGAAGACGTAGGCAGAAGTTATTAGCATCGTAACGATAACGATACGAACAGGTACTAGTTGAATGCCTCCACCCACCGGACGCGTGTGCTGCGCGTTTGCTGCGCGTGTCGAGCGCGTTTGAAGCGGTATATTCACACCGGAAGCGGGCGGCGCGTAGCAACGCGTGTGCAGCGCGGCTGCCGCGCCGCTGCCGCGCAGGTGCTGCGCTGCAGCTGCGCGGGTGCTGCGCGTGTGCCGCGCGGCTGCTGCGCGGGTGCTGCGCGTGTGCCGCGCGTGTGCCGCGTTCGGTGTGTCGGGCGCGTTTGAAGCGGTATATTCACACCGGAAGCGGGCGGCGTGTAGCAACGCGTGTGCCGCGCTGCTGCTGCGCTGCCGAGTTGTAACTTTAGCGCCGCGCGGACCCGCCTACGAAACGCGTTCGATGTGTGTTTCAAGTGTAGTTTCAATACTTTACAACTTGCGCGTGTGCCGCGCAGCACACGCGCCGCGCACGACACGCGTCCGGTGGGTGGGGAGGCCTTGAGATATTGCTCTAGCTAACATGACTTCTGTTATGTCACCCACTGCGCCTCAAAATGATGCCGAGTAATCTCCGCTAACAGTCGACACATATGAATTGTGTATGATTCCATCTCCGCCAGTTCGCGGAATGAGTTCAAAGTTACGACGTTTGTAACAAAACACCATGTAGCGCTAGGGAGGGGGCGGTGTTGTCAGTGGTTTGTCATTTTGTCGGGTTTAATTTACAATGACTTAATTGATAAAAATTAGAACACCCCCAACACATCAATCATTGCTAAAGAGAAACCATCTTGATGGTCAAAATTTTTGATTTAAAGCGATCGCTCTCTCCCCACTCAAACCGGTTCAGATTCAGATGAGTACAGGTACAATTTGTGCTATTATAATAAGTGGTATTTATGCTATTATTATTATCTATTATTTCAGGGTATTTTTGTAACTTAATAGAAATTCGTCTACGCTATAACATACTAGGTCAGCAAGTAAGTTTTTATTTTTTTCTTAATTACTGCTTCACTTGATGAGCTACTTGTCTCGGAGCTAAGATGCCACCGACAGACACACAGAATACACAAGTACAAATGTTAATATAATAACACCCCTCGTTGTCGCCGGTAAAATACGTACCTGCATAAATTCACCATATGTTTCCAAACGGGGTAGGCAGAGCACATGGAATTAAAACTTCAGTGCCATAGCATAGGTTTAAGGACAACAAATGCGACCTTGCGAGATTGCTAGCCTTACGCTCACAACACAGTTCGATCCGTTCCCGTAGTCGCCACCTACGACCCACAGGAAGATAAGAGTTTATGATAATATGTATTGTAACCCGACGCCACACGGGGTCACCTTGGAGAGGAATAATTAAAATACATAGGTTCGAAACAAATTGATGGACTAAAGTACTTTGATACACATGTTGGCACTTGACTGTATAAAATAAGTTGTTTCTAGTTAGGTACAAAGTATGAAGCCTATGGGTAAAACCAAGAAAAAAAATATCTTAAAGTAGAAAAATAAACACTAATTTAGAAACTACGTTAAAAATAATTTATAGCAAAAAATGCCCCAAATCGCCTTCTGAGGACAACGTGCCCAGGAAGCTGGCAGCATTGCCACGTTGTATGGAATTGCTGATCCGCTGTGCCATATATGACCCAGCCTTCTGGTCAGTGGTCACGCGTCACCTTTAACAGGCATTTGGAACACTCTTTAAAAAATTAATCTAATCTAATCTTTTATGTAACGCTTTTATGTAGTAATTAGATAAAAATAATAACGGATACACTCATAAAATAATTGTCATAACGGACGACATGTTTCGAACCCTTCAAGATTCATTCTAGTGTTGGCAAACCAATTTTTTTTTAATATTTTTTTGACAGAAACGTATTAGTCGTTTGTCAGTGCAGGACATCCCTAGAACAGCGAAGGGAAGGAGCGCAGGGTTCCGCATAATGCAATATCTCTAAATCCCATGAATACGGTATGACAGCGGAAGCGGAACGGAGCTATGTCGGGTACGTGGGGTGCCAGAGCCAGCGGGTTATGGGTAACATTATTAAGAAAAATACAAAACTTTCGTAAGTTACAGATGATTAGCCGCCTACGCGGCTCCGCCCGCAAACAACACAAGTGAAGCTGTGGGGTACAATATAGCTTGTCCATAAAGAAGATCCATTCAATACACTGGTAAAGGAAATTTTGAAATCAGACGAAAAAATCCTTAGGACGCCCTGTATACATATTTACGAAGCTATAACTTAATGCTTAGCAGTGGTAACATTTTGTTCGCCTCTGTTGTTTGATATATTTAATAGTAAAAGTTTCATGTATGCCAGTGACGGATACTGGGGCGCGAATTAAATGGGTGAGTTAACGTAATTATTGGGAAAATGTTGAGCTGTATTCGATCTTAATGAAGTGAAGTCACCTGTTCATTTTTCAAACAGCGAACACTTATGAAGATAAAAAATGGCAACCCCGGCTGTCAAAGAACGAGCAGCTGTTATTTGCTAGGTCCCTTTATTTATTATAAATTTAATGCTATTTCACGTAATATAAAGCCCATTAGGTGTAAAATAAATAGTTTTAGTCTCAATTTTAATGTATATATAATAAGTGAAGTGTTTTAGTGACGTTTACAAGTGTTTTGTAGTATCTGAAATTTGTAACCGTCGTAGGTTATAAATTTGAATTATGTGTTCGTCTCGCAATCCTATCTGCTTGTTTTACACACTAATAAATGCCAATTGTGTTTGCAAGAAACAGTAAAACATTGTACAGATTTAAAAACACACAGTTTAGGCATAGTGAGACGTCACTATTGCATGTAAGTACCTATGTTAGTCGCTTAGCTTAAGTAAGCAGTTCCTTGATCTGTTTTTATGTTTTATTTCTTAAAAGAAACATAAATAATGCTAACTCGCAGAGCAGCCGCCGCAGCTCGCCAGCAGGTGGCTGACAAACTCCAACTTACCTTGCTTGAACTAAAAACATCCAAGGAATTGTGTGCTCAGCTGCTTAGTGAGAGAGAGGACAGTGAGAGGGAACTGTTATTAGTACTTGATAGCAGAGATAAGTTAAAAAAAGAGCTATGTTCATTAGAAAGTTCTTACAATGATGTAAATTCTGAGCGGGCCCGGCTTCAGGAAACGGTAGACAGATTTTCTGAGTGTGGAGCCGCTTATGAGGAGGCTTTGAAGGACATCGGCTCAATGGAGAGAGCGCTACATGACGCACATGAGCAAATCTACAAGCTACAGGAGGCCAAGAACAATGCTGCAGAGGCTCACACTCAGAGCTTATTCGAGGAACTGGTTGGGCCCGGCTCACAGTTGGTTACCCCTCCAATTGAAAACCCTGTGGTTACTATAGACTTAACCAATGATTCTGCCTTACCAAGGTTAGTAAATTGCAGTGGTAAAAAACTAAAGAAATATTTCAAACTGAACAGAATAATAAGAAAAACTCAAAAGTTGACAAAACAAAATAAATTGTTTTTCAAGAAATTGAGATTTTGCAAAATAAATGTTAATTTAGTGGACAAGTTGGATATGTATTCTGCTCAGTTACAAAACAGTAGATCAAAATATGAAATTGACACACAGGAATTAAATTTAAAAATTCAGAGCTTAGAGGATTCAATAGAATCATTAAATAAAATGAATGAGAGTTCAAAAAAAGTGATAAGTGAATATTCATTAGCCATGGATGATTTAATATCCCAAATTAATTATAATTCAGAGCGGTTTGAGTCACTGACTAATGGCCAGTCTTGTTTATGTAAACTAGTGAGTGGTCATTCGTCCACTGGTGATTCAAACTCGAGCCTGTGTGCCAGTTTACCACCACCGGAAATTAATAATAAAAGCTCCCTCCACACTACACCTAAGTGCACACCTAGCTCTAATGCAATTATGTACTGTGATGAAATTGGAAGTAATATGGGCACATTTCTGAACCATCACCTAAAGGGACTTAGCACAATTAGCAATTGTCTGCCATATAGTAGCCTAGATAACATGTTAAATCAAATTCTTAACGACAAGAATATTCATTCAGAAACAACACTGCTAGTTCTTATGGGAAACAGGGGTAATGTGAACAAAACTGATTTAATTGAATTCTTGGAAAAGTTAAACACTCTTATAGTGAAAAAGGTTATTTTGTTCACATTCCCATATAGTAGTCAAATGTCAAAAGTGGAGAATGACACTAGATATAAATTAAATATATCTCTATATAACTGTTGTACATATAGTAGTAAGTTTAGTATAATTGACATGAACAAATATGTTAGTAAAAAACATTTGCCTATGTTTTTTTTGACTGAAGGTAAGTTTTACCTTGCCAATTATTGTAAGAGACAAATAGCTCTGTCGCTATCCTATTTACATGACATTTATGCCAAGAATTTGGCACATAACTCAGCTCCTATTGAGCAGCCCAATGTTAACTTGGAATTGGTTCCAATCTTAACTAATAATTTAAATTAAACCTTAAGACAAAAGAGTACTCTGTCTCTGGCAATTTAGTTTTAAATAAGTATAAAAATTATATCCACCTGGTACATCAAAACATTCAGTGTATTAGAGGGAAAGATTTACAAATTGAACTTTTTTTGAATGATTGCAATATTGATATTCTATGTATAACTGAACATTGGTTAACCAGTAATGAATTAATGCCTCAATTTAATAATCACCAGGTGGGTAGTTCGTTCACCAGACTTCATTCCATACATGGTGGGTCGTTAATTATATTAAATAATAAATTAAAATTTAAGGAACGCAAGGACATTGTATCCTTGTCTGTTGAACGGACCATAGAACTGAGTGCAGTAGAATTTGAGCAATTTATCGTTGTTTGTGTATATAGGCCGCCAGTAAGTAATTTTGAACTCTTTGAAAACATAATGGAATCTGTGCTTCTTAAAATATCGCGTTCTAGAAAGAAATTACTTATATGCGGCGACTACAATGTAAATATTTTGGAAAATTCAACAATAAGTGTCAGATTGTTGAGTCTTTTCAAATCTGGTAATCTCAACCACGTATTTATGGAGCCTACTAGAGTGACTGCTACTAGCTCAACATGTATAGATAACATTTTCACTAATATTTTTCCTAGTAACAAAAGTATAATCAGCAAATTAGAATCAGATCACTTAGGCCAACTCATGGTATTTGATACATTAAGGAAAAATATCGTGAAAAAACTAATAACTTTTGTACCAGTAACCACAGATCGTGTGGAAAGAATGAAACATAGTCTAGCTCAGGCGCTACCCTTTCTGTCTTCCGATATGAGCCCTAATAACATGTACAATTCATTCTTCCATACTTTTATGGCACTTTATAATGCGGTATTTACTCGCAAATCGGCCGTGGTTACTAGTGCACCAGTTTTTAGTGAGTGGGCTACTGCGGACTTACATAAACGTAGACAAGTACTGTATGCCTTATATGAGGAACGGCGGTTTAATACGAGTGATGAATTTAAAGAACATGTCAAGCAATATTCGAAGCAATTTAAAATAGATTGTCATGTTGCCAAGCGTAATTATTTATCTCAGAAAATAAAAAATAGCTCTGACATTATTAAAACAACCTGGAAAGTAATAAACATGGAGACTGGCAGATCGAAAAACACACCGACTGATCTTAAAATAAAAATTGATGGCAGAATTGTAGATTCTAGTTTGGAAGTAGCTACTGAATTTGAATATTTCTTTACTGAGATACCAGTCTCCACAACTAAGTATTTAAATTCATCACCTTCCTCTGCCGTTACATTGTTGAAAGAAAACGCCCCAGAATGTAATACAAACCTCCATTTTGAACACGTTAGTTTCTCAGATGTAGTAAAGGCGTTTAAATCGATTAATGTCAAAAAAACTAGTGACCTCTGGGGAGTTTCTGTTCATGCACTCAAATGCATTATAGAAATCATAGCGCCTGATTTGGCAGTTATATTTAACAACAGTGTCGATTGCGGCGAGTTTCCTGATCTAATGAAACATAGTAAAATCACTCCGTTATTCAAATCGGGTAGCACTACTGACCCCACTAACTTCAGACCAATATCTGTGCTCCCAACATTTAGCAAAATTTTTGAGAAATTAGTTTTGTCGCAATTAATAAAGCATTTTAATATAAACAATTTGATGCATAACATGCAATTTGGATTTACCCGGGGTCGCTCGACAACCGACGCTGGTGTCGAGCTGATTAAACACATTTTCGATGCTTGGGAGGAATCACAAGATGCTTTAGGTATCTTCTGTGATTTATCCAAGGCCTTCGACTGCGTTTGTCATGAAACATTGATCAGGAAACTCGACTACTATGGAGTCAGAGGATCAGCACTGAATTTACTAAAGTCATACTTACATGGTAGAATAAAAAGGGTCGAAGTGAATGGACAGCGATCACCGGGGTCATTGGTCTCGATGGGTGTACCGCAGGGATCAATATTGGGACCTTTCCTGTTCCTTATCTACATAAATGACTTGCCATATCTCGTAAAGACCCACCATGATATAGTATTATTTGCTGATGACACCTCACTTATTTTCAAACTTATAAGACAGCAAAAAGCTTGCAATGACGTAAACAATGCTATTTCTAAAGTAGTAAATTGGTTTAATATTAATAATTTATTGTTAAATGAGAAGAAGACTAAATGTATTAAATTTGTCACGAATCACGTTGAACACGAGCAAGGGAGTGTCTTTGTGAAAGATGAGGAATTGGAACTAGTTGATAGCACATTTTTTCTTGGTTTAACGTTAGATTCTAAGCTTCAATGGGGTCCCCATATTGCTAATCTCTCGAATAGACTGAGTTCTGCAGCATTTGCAGTGAGTAAGATCCGTCAATTAACAGACGTGAAAACAGCTCGATTAGTATATTTTAGCTACTTCCATAGCATTATGTCATATGGTATTTTATTGTGGGGCAGTGCCTCAGACATTCATTCGATTTTTGTTCTGCAGAAACGGGCTATTCGGGCGATGTATAGATTGAAACAGAGAGACTCACTTAGGGATAAGTTTAAAAATATTAATATCATGACATTGCATTGTCAATATATCTATGAAAATATTGTGTATGTACATAAAAACATTGTCAATTTTAGGAGAAACTGTGACATACATAATATTAATACTAGAAATAAGCATAAGCTCGCGGTGCCCACCACTCGGCTCCAAAAAATAAAAAAATCATTCATGGGTAATTGTGTAAGGTTTTATAACAAACTTCCTGGAAACGTAACTGAGTTATCTATTAATAAATTCAAAAACTATGTGAAACGTAAACTTATTTCTAAAGCTTATTATAGCGCACAAGACTACATGAATGATAAAACTTCTTGGGACTAATTTTGACTGGATTTATAATTTATTTATTCCGTTTGGAAAAATTTGACCTTGTGTTTTTAATTAATTATTCTCGTTTTGTTTATTTTTTGACATTAGATTGTCTTTCTAGAAACATTCTAGACTAGTATTTTTTTATATAAAATTTTAAATATTTCATTTAAATGTTACTTTTTATGTTTAATAAATTACTCGAAGTAATTACCTTAAGATTATGTTTCTACCTGACGATTTGAAAGTGCTTGTTACTGGGCCTACTTGAATAAATATAATTTTGAGTTTTTTTTTTTTTTTTGAGTTTTATTAACTGGAACGTTAGATTTTTTATGAAGCAGAACTGAAGTTCCGATTATTACTATCATTTAATGTAACCCACTACACGTTTGTATTTTCGCCATGTCTGCTGTACGCTTATAGTGAAATGTACACGAACATATTAGTTACAATTTCACCAGTCAAAATAGAATATAATAGAACAGAATAACATTTATTCATGGCAACAACACATAAATGCACATAAATAAACATAGAAAAGAGAAAACAACATTGCCACGAACTACGCTCTCCAGCGTGCAATCCCAACAAACATCTAGTTTAGACAACTTGGAATCAATTACAATTAAAGTCTCAAACGTATATATAACTTCCATTTACAAGCCCCCGAACAACACCATCCCAGTTCGCCCTTTCAAAACTAACCCTCATCCAGCCGTCTACATTGGCGACTTCAACTGCCCGCATTCATCGTGGGGATATTCGTCAAATGATTTGAACGGCGAATCGTTAAATGAATGGAGCCAAAAAGAAAACCTTCATTTGGTCTTCGACGCAAAACAGAGAGGCAGTTTCCATTCAGCGAGGTGGCAACGTGACACAAATCCAGATCTTTGCTTTGTTTCTGAGGACAAAAGTGGTAACATTCTACCCACCAGCCGCACCATCCTACACAACTTTCCACGTAGTCAAAACACCGCCCAGCGCTCATCAAGATAGGCCTGGAAGTTCCACTGGTGAACTCTTTGCCGAAACCGCGGTGGAATTTTAACAAAGCCGACTGGGATGCCTTCAATATACAGATGGATGCCAATATCCGATGGATTAAACCCATTGCAACAAATTACGCTAGATTCTGTGGGGTTGTCATGAGCACAGCAAAGAAGTGTATCCCAAGGGGTTTCCGCAAAGAATACATTCCCGGCTGGACACAAGAGACCGAAGACGCGTACCGCACCTACCTCGCCACACAAGATGCAAATGCAGCCAGTGCCTTGATTGCAAAACTGGATGAATGCCGCCGAAAGAAGTGGTTGGATAACGTGGAAGGCATGGACTTCACCCACTCGAGCAGGAAAAGCTGGGCACTGCTACGCAAGCTTGGCGGTGCTGCGGAGCCAGAAAGAAACGAAGCTAAAGTCCACCCGGATAAAATAGCTGAGCGTCTAAAACATGTCAGTAATAGTGCAACCGTCGATAAACTTTTCACCAAAACCATTCGACGCGAAAATCAAAATATCGTCCATGCCCAAACACAATGTGATCTTTTAGATGCCCCTATTACCGCAGACGAGGTCACTATAGCTTTGAAACAAACAAAATGCGGAAAAGCGGCTGGTATCGATGACATCTATCCGGAATTCCTGACTCATCTGGGTAAAAGAGCCATCCGCTGGCTGGCGGATTTCTTCAACGACATCTACAGCACCTGCACGATGCCCTCGGTCTTCATGAAATCAAGAGTAACAGCTATTCTGAAACCCGGAAAAACTCCCGATGACGCAGCAAATTTCCGCCCTATATCTCTCTTGAGCGTTACATACAAACTACTAGAGCGCCTTTTGTATAATCGTCTTAAAGATATAGTAGATCAACAAATCCCTATCGAACAGGCGGGTTTTCGTGCTGGCCGCAGTTGCGCAGACCAAGTTCTCGCACTTACCAGCCACATAGAAGCAGGCTTCCAGCGAGGCCAGAAAACCTTGGCAGCATTTGTGGATCTGCGTGCTGCGTACGACACAGTCTGGATAGACGGGCTACTGTACAAAGTCAGCGAAGTTGTACCGTCGGCAAAGATCCTACGCCTTCTGAAGAGTATGCTTGGCCCACGAAAAATTAAAGTGCATCTGGGGGACAGGGAAAGCCGATACAGACTTCTGAAAAATGGGCTTCCCCAGGGTTCGGTCTTAGCTCCCATGCTTTTCAACATCTATACACGGGATATGCCCTCGACGGACTGCAATAAGTTTATGTACGCCGACGACCTCGCCCTCACAATTCAGACTCAAGACTTCGAAACTGGGGAAATATCACTTGCGCGAGACTTGCAAACCCTTAATGAGTACTACGCAAAATGGAGACTCTGCCCGAACCCAACCAAGACTGAGGTAACCGCTTTCCACTTGTCTAATAGCCTGGCACGCAGAGAAGTGGATATTTCCTTTTGTGGCAAAAAACTTCAGCACAATCCTACCCCGAAATATCTGGGAGTTACTCTCGACCGGTCCCTGACTTACAAACCCCACCTAGAGAACGTAAGTCAGAAAGTGAAAACTAGGGTAAACTTGATCAACAAACTTGCGGGAACCACGTGGGGAGCACGAGGTCGTGTCTTGCGCACCTCCTGTTTAGCCCTTGTTTACCCCACGGCGGAGTATTGTGCAGCAGTGTGGTACCGGAGCGCGCACACGGGTAAACTCGACGTACAGCTGAATCGAGCATTACGCACAATAACTGGCAGCTTAGTTCCCACACCCACACAATGCCTCCCAGTTCTGGCCCACATTGCGCCTCCAGAGATAAGAAGATCGTACGCCGCGGCACGAGAATGGGAAAAAGCTTTTAAAAGTGCGCTCCCTATAAAGAAAACACTGGATAACCTTCCCGGTATGCGCCTCAAATCTCGTAGGCCTATATGGTCCGACTCGGAAATCCAAGGGCCAGAAGGGTTCTGCACTACGAAAAACTAGAAAAAGCAATGGGATTTGCGTGCACAGTCCTTAAATAGCTTCGCCTTGTCTGACCCAACTAAGGAACTACCTGGCTTGGATGAACGACGAAAAATCTGGGTTACGCTGAACAGGATAAGGACGGGTGTCAGCCGCTGCAACCACAACCTCCATAAATGGGGCTACAAACCTTCACCGGGTTGCGACTGTGGGGCACCAGACCAAACAACCGCTCACATCGTGGAGGAGTGCCCCAAGAGACGCTTTACTGGGGAACTCGGCGATCTTTACGCGCTTACAGCGGGTGCCAGGGATTGGCTTTCAAACTTAGATATATTATTGTAAATCTCTTGTTGTATTTAAAAATCTGATATAAAACACATTTTATGTAAAATAAAGCCATACGATATAATAATAATAATAATTGCCACGAAACGGTTCCATCTTAGCGTTGTGCTGGCCTGTTAGTGGTAGCCCTACGCTTAAAAAAATCGCAAATCGATGTACAGTTTAGCCGTTTGGCACACACATACTATAGGGCAAAACAATTTTTTTGACCCGCAGTTCCTAAAAAAATTTCCCTTAGGGGGGGAGTGCCGAAACATTTTTCTTTTTGTATGGGAAAAAAAATTTTTTTTTTCAGAAACCTATCGTGTGCAGTATCATATGAAGGGGCTTTTCAAGGCGATTCTAAAAACATACCACATCATTACATTTTAGCCATATTTTTTTAATTGAAACAAAAATAATTTTCGAAACATACCAAGTTTGGGCTCCTACAGACACGATATGGCTGATTTTTTTTTAATTCAATATACCACAAATGGTACGTGATATCCTCAAATATAACCTAAGAAAAGCAATTTTGAAAAGGATTGCATTAAGTATTTTTTTTTTAATTTTTCAATATCACCAAGGGACACAGTTCTACTTGAATACCTATTTTACGTGACTTATGGAACTGTACTGCAGATACGTTACTTATTAATCATAAAATGATACTTAGTATCCATATATCCAACGGGAAATACTTCTTTAACCCTTTAACTGCGCTTTTTCATCAGTTGGTATAGTTTGGTTAGTTTTTGTCACAAAATATCAAGGTAATATATAAGGATAAGGATATCAAGATATAATGTATCACAAATGATCCGTTATATCTCTATATCTAACCCCAAGAAAGCAATTTAGAAATAATATCATAGTTTTCTTTTTTGAATTTTTTTATTCAATTCAATTCAATTCAATTCAATTCATTTATTTGCAAGAACATACACAGGTGTCAAACAGTTATACAGACATGTCAGTAGGGATTACATGCAGGTATGCTCTGCCACAATTTGGCATGCAAATCTTAATCTAACTTGAAATAAAATTAATACTACTGTTATTGATTCATTCATACAATCTATTAAAATATTCATGCAAATTATAAAATGGTCGAGTAATCAAGTAAGACTTTAATTTTATTGAGAACTCATTTATATTACTACATTCTCGAATGTCCTCATTTAAGAAATTATAAATTTTTATACCATTATATTCTAAACCATTCTTAAAATTCATAAATGTCGATATTGGTAATAAAATGTCAAAATTATATCTACATATTCTCTGTGGTCTCTTATTTATATTGTTCTTAAAGCTGGACCTATTTTTATATATAAAAATGCATACTAAATATATGTATAGTGATATCACGGTTAGTATCTCATGTTTTATAAATAGTGGGCGACAGTGTTCTAATGGCTTAGCCTTTTCGATATACCTAAGAGCTTTCTTTTGCAATATGAGAACACTTTTAACATGGACACTATTACCCCAAACCTCCAGGCCATATCTTATCAAACTTTCAAAATATGCAAAGTAAACTGTTTTCAGCACTGAAGAGTTCAACATTCTGGATAAACTTTTTAGGGTGTAACAGGCACTGGCCAATCTTTTGCTAAGGAGGCTTATATGGCTTGCCCACCGTAACTGTGTATCTAATTCTACACCTAGAAACCTGACTCTATCAGCTTTGTTTATGGGCAGAGGCAAGTCGTATGACATACTATTAGTATGTCTTAGAAAAGGGAAATACAGTGTTTTATCCACATTCAATTTGAGACCATTTCTGGGTCCGTTTTTGTTTCTGATTTACATCAATGACCTACCAAATATGTTGCAAAATAAACATGATATAGTGTTATTCGCAGACGACACGTCGCTTATCTTCAAGGTAGACAGGAAAGAGGAAAACTTCGATGATATTAATGATGCACTCAACACTGTTGTGAAATGGTTTACAGCAAATAATTTACTGCTAAATTCCAAGAAAACAAAGTGTATCAGATTCACTTTACCTAATGTCAAGCAGGTAAACAATACCAAGATCAAATTAAAGGGTGATGAACTGGAAATTGAAGATAGAACAGTGTTTTTAGGTATCACCTTGGACTCAAAACTACAATGGCATGCACATATCACCGCCCTAGCCGGAAAACTTAGTTCGGCAGCCTATGCAGTAAGACGCATAAGACAGTTAACAAACGTTGAGACCGCCAGGCTGGTGTACTACAGTTACTTCCACAGTGTTATGTCCTACGGAATCCTGTTGTGGGGGAAAGCAGCTGATATCCAGACCATATTCGTGCTACAGAAACGCGCTGTGCGATCCATATACGAACTAAAAGCTCGAGAATCTCTCAGGGACAAATTTAAGGAGGCAAACATTCTTACTGTAGCATGCCAATACATTCTTGAGAATATCATGTATGTGCGGAAAAACCTTCACGAGTTCAAACTCAACAGCGATATCCACGACTTCAACACCAGAAGTAAAAACAAGATCGCAGTGAAGGCCAGTCGTCTCCGCAAGGTTAGCACGTCGTTCGTGGGGAACTGCATACGTTTTTATAATAAAATACCCCCCGAAATTGTTAATTTACCGTTCAGTCAATTTAAGTCTCATGTTAAAAGTAATTTGCTAAGCAAGGCGTATTATACTGTCAACGATTTCTTAAACGACAAAAATGCCTTTAAGCCAGTAGTAGGCTAATTCTATTAGGAATATACCTAAATACACATTATAAGTACCTACCTGAAATAATTGTTCCATTTTATGTAAGA
The DNA here is from genome assembly GCA_945867215.1 of Epinotia demarniana. Lineage (NCBI taxonomy): Eukaryota > Metazoa > Arthropoda > Insecta > Lepidoptera > Tortricidae > Epinotia > Epinotia demarniana. The sequence goes on from OX244281.1 coordinate 15,634,881, forward strand.
AGAGAGCACGTAATGCTGTTTCTCGCCGAGCAAGTCGCTTATTAATCTTTGTTCTTAACACTGTCCGGTGGCTTGAATATGTCATGCTCGCTTAAAGGGCTTTGCTTACGGTGGCGTCGTTGATCGGGTCGCCACCTTCCCTAACATATGGTTGAGGGAGGCGATGGCTGAGATATGCGTCATACTCGTGATCGGGTGCTGTTTGTGGAGTCCGGACTGTTCATGCTTGCAAGGGCATAGTACCTAACTTCTTAAATACTAGTGTTATTTTATTATTATTGTATTGACGAGAGACATCATTCCGATCTTGACACGTTTTATTGTTATTGACCATGTACATCACTGACAATATTACATTAATATTCCTTTTTTTATTGTTTTGTTTGGACGCTTAGAGACCGTATACATCTCTACGAACATTGAATAATTATTAATTGTACTTGGACGCTCAGAGACCTTATACATCTCTGGAATACTGAATTAATATCATTAACTTTCTGTTAATGCACAGACCTTATCCTAATCGAATGTAATGGTCATATTTTGTTTTGTTTTCATTAACTTTGTGGCATTTAGTGTGTTGTTATATCAGTCCTTAATGTGCAAATTTTAAATTATTATTGTGTAAGATTATTATTCTTTTATTGTAAGATTATTATTTTTATTGTAAATTACCGTTTGACATGTAAAAGTGCCCTTGTGGCCTATTTGCAGAATAAATAATTTGAATTTGAATTTGAATTTGAATTTGATTTAAACCAATGCGTGAGTTCCTCCCAAGTCTTGCCAACTTGTTCCTCAAATACTAAATCATTTTGATTTTCCACTATAATACTTGTATCATCTGCATAGAGGTAAACAGTTCCATGGGTTATGTTATACTGTAAATCATTAGTAAAGATTATAAACAACAAAGGCCCAAGGACAGAACCTTGGGGGACTCCGCAGTTAATTTCCTTTTTGTCAGAATTAACAGATTCAATACACCCAGACTTATCTATGTCAGTTATTTGTTTTTTTGTTTGTTACTTTCCGTGTCCTCACCAAATGGACCCTGCGGAAGACCAGCGCTGGCTGCAAAGCTAGTACATGCTGAGCTGGGTCCATTTCGTGGCAAAAATATGTTTTATTTTTTATTATTATTTCTTTTAATCGATGTTGTGTTTGTCACGAATAAATGTTTTGATTTGATTTGATTTGATTTGAACATACTGGGTTCTGCCGGTTAGATAAAATGTAAGAAGTTCAAGTATAGATCCCCTTATTCCATAATACTGCAGTTTATCTATTAGTATTTTATGATTTACACAATCAAACGCCTTACTAAGATCGCAGAATAAGCCAGCACATTTATGGTTTCGGTTCAGATTGGCCAGAACGTACCGGACCAATTTAGTAATTGCTGTTATAGTGTTTCTATTTTTCCTAAATCCAAATTGTTGCGAACAAAAATAGTTATGTTTTTCAAAGTGATTAGTAATTCTGGTTGCAATGGCTTTTTCGAATATCTTTGACAGAACAGTTAACAGTGAAATTGGGCGGTATTTGTTTACGTCTGTTTTGGAGTGTTTTTTATGTACAGGAATTATTTTAGCCGTTTTAAATTGGACAGGGAAAATTCCATTACATATGCATGCATTGTAAATATGGCAGAGTGGAACATGCAACACATCAATGCACTCCTTGATTAAGATTGTACTTAGATCATCTGGGCCACATGAACTAGTACTTTTCAAAGATTTAACAATACTTATAATCTCTGTTTCATCTATGGGTGACATGAACATCGATTTTGCGTTATTAATGCGATATTTTTTTAATAGATTCATATATTCTTCACTATGTTCAGAGTCTATCAGTGTAAGTTTGCTCGCATTAATAAAATAGTCATTAAAAGTGTTGCTAATTCGTACAGGGTCATCTATTACATTATTATCAACCTCAAGTTTGATTGTTCCTTTACCTAACATAGTATTTTTGCCAGTGTTCTCATTCACGATGCCCCATATAGCTTTACTTTTTGATTTTGCCATTTGTATTGTTTTTTTAACGTATATGTTTTTCGCTGTAAATATTAGTTTCTTGAGAATAGTGTTATATTTTTTATAGTATGCTTTAAGATTTTTATCATGTTTGAATCTACGAGTTTCAGATAGAATGAATCTTTTTTTGATACATGATACTCTAATTCCACGAGTTATCCATGTTTTATGTTTATTACAGTTACAAAATGTCACTTTTTTCAAAGGCAATCGTTTATCAATAATATTATATATTACACTGTAAAACAACTGTAATTTTCCTTCACATGATTTTTCTTCATATACGTTATTCCAGCAGATCGTTTTTAAGTCACCTTTTAAATTATTTGATTGTTTCACTTGGTAATATTGAAAAATTAAAAAAAATACTTAATGCAATTATTTTCAAAATTGCTTTTTTGAGGTTAGATATGAGGATATCACGTATCATTTGTGGTATATTGAATTAAAAAAAAATCAGCCATATCGTGTCTGGAGGAGCCCAAACTTGGTGTGTTTCGAAAATTATATTTGTTTTAATTAAAAAAATATGGCTAAAATGTAATGATGTGGCATATTTTTAGAATCGCCTCAAAAAGACCTTTCATATGATACTACACACGGTAGGTTTCTGAAAAAAAATTTTTTTTTTTCCATACAAATAAAAAAGGTTTCGGCACTCCCCCCCTAAGGGAATTTTTTTTAGGAACTGCGGGTCAAAAAAATTGTTTTGACCTCTAGTATGCGTGTGCCAAACGGCTAAACTGTACATCGATTTGCGGTTTTCTTATGAAATTGGGCTTGTGGGGCTTCCACTATGTTGGCCAGTGCTGGTCTTCCGATGGAACCATCCGGTGATTCGGGTGAATAGGTAACACAAGTAATTTTTGAACTACATAAGTTATTTGAATTTGCGCCTTGCGACTTATATTTGAATACTTCCTGAAATTGTTAATTATGATTACAAATCACGGTTGATGCAAATAATTGAGAGTGCTAATATAACAAAAAGAAGATCTAGTAAGATGAGGATGGTAATTTTCCAGAATCATGATATTATAGACATAAAAGTAATAATATTTATATTTATTAAATTTAAATCAGGCATCAAGGCCCATATTACAAATACCTTAAACACTAACATACATATCAATATAAACTTATTTATAACTAGAATACACACAATGTCTGCGGCGTGTTGCGCAATTTCGTGGTGTCAGGTAACCGACCGCGAAAACGTCGGAACTTGACTCCCTTCGGCCAAAATTCTTCCTTAGTGAAGGTCGATAGATGGTCTGTTGGAACTCTGACCACAAAGGAATTAAAATTCACGTCATGGCGAGACTCCAACCACACAACCCTCCGGTTGAATCCGGTCTTCACGCGCACATACTCCACTACTTCCTCTGCCTTCGTAGTGTAGTGCACCCGGGACACGTAAAGCTGCGTCAAAGGTGTAGCAGGACGCAGCAGGTGATTTGGTCCAGTCGGTGCGGTACCGCACAGATTCTAACAAGTAGGCTTTTTCTTTCCACCACCTTGTCGCGTCGCGACTTCTTTTGAGATAATGATTGGCCAGCACTGTACTCGCTAACAGTGGAACCCAACCCTACCGAGCTACAGCAGTGATTTGCGGTTGGCTCGTAAACTAGTTGTTACTAACCCTCGTAAAAACTGAAGCGACTTGACAGCCGAATAGCACCGTCATAGTTATGAATAGTTTATTAAAATATGATACGAGAAACTATACACTGGTTACGAGGGAAAAATATACATGCGAAAGTGTGATTGTCTGTCTGTCTGTTACCTATTCATGCATTGAAAAACACCCAATCTCGCGAGATATCGAGATTGCATTTCCTACTTCAAGAGTTCCAAGTAACTCCTATTAGACTTCGGTCCCAGGGAGGTATATTTCTGATTAGAATAAGACATAAAAGTGTATCTTACACGGGGCATGGTTTATAAGAATCGAGGCATCGCTACATAGTTTATATTATAGCAATATATTATTCAATTAGTCAAGAAATTACTTACAAAATATAATTTCGGTATTTACACTAGATTTCTGTTGTACTAAAGAGCGTTAAACCAAACAGACATTAAAAACAATTCCACTTCTTATTGTAAACATTTTGTCGCAAATCCCATTTGGCAGCAACTTGTCGCGGGCTGTCGCGTCGCGTTTTTGTCGCCATTAGCCGCCTGTCCGGCGATTAGTGTAAACGTGCTCTTATTACAGCTGCCGGCTTTGTTTCTGTGCCATATTTAATAAGAACGGTAAAGATATATTATTTGCTCGGCTAGAGACTCGTCGCTACAATAATATTACTAAGACCGAGCGAGAGGGTCGTATACCTACATTATAGCCCAAGCACTTTATTTTCATTAGTATGGAAAAAATGGAAATTTTGTAAATAATTCATAACAGCAGCTTTTTTGTGTGTAACTGATATATTATCATTTTAGTAATTACGTAGACTCATAATCCACCAAAATATTAGTAATCAAAAAAATCGATATTCAACCAATTCCTGAAAAAAGAGGAAAAATATTGATAGATATTTAAATTTTTGTTTTAGTTAATTTACAGAAGAATAATAAATAAATCACACAAAAAACATAATGGATGTGTCATTTATTTTTATATATTTACTTCCCGATGGAAATTTTGGTAGATTCTAGGATAAGGCATCTTAGAATAACATTTGAAAATTAAACAAATGTAATTTTCCTGGGGTATAACTCAATAAGTGTTACAGAATATTTCATTTGTTTTCTGTGTCATAGTTCCACTTTATTTATGCTTACCTATTGGCCACTTACATTTTTCTATTTTATTGTTAATTATTGGACATGTACTAATGGATGGCTAGTTAATGATTTCCCGCATCCTTCAGAATCCAACCGCTTTCTTGCTGGTGTTTAAGTCTAATAGCTAGAAATAAAAACTGTTTAAATATAATTTTCATGTAATGATCGCCACACTTGTGGCCCCTATTTTATTTTAAGTAGTATATGTCTGCTACAATCGAGCTAGTATGAGGTTAAATAAATAAATTAATTGTATTCTGCTAGTAGGCCGTAATGGCACTTTTACAAGTGGAAATTCTACCAGCGTTTCTGAAAAAGAAGACCACTGTTAAGAAGAAACGCCGAAACAAACTCGACTCAAGGGCCGTAATGGCACAATTACAAGTCAAAATTCTACGTTCTTCCAGCATCCAGCGGACTCCCAACACCTTTACCAGGTCATTAGTGCACCGTGTACAGACTAATACAATGAAATTAAAATATAACCCACCTTCTGAAGCCATCAGTTAAAACATTGTCAAGTCTCATATCCACCCGAAACTAGCAAAATAACACGTCATAGCACTAAATTTACGCCCGAAGCCGATCAAGAGTTTAATCTTACAAGACAATTCGCGTACCGGTTTGATAGTACGTGTTATGAACGCTTGCTGCCATGCGCGCCGAACCATGACTTGCACAATTTATAATCGGTCGTGCTTTTGAACCACTGTGACTTTGGGTGACTTATCTTTGCCATAAGGGTGGTGTGACGTAAACTGATTAGTTGAAAAGTTCACGTGTTCAATCGATATGAAATCGAGGCAATCGATTCAATGCCACGTGTAGCAAGAAAGAAAAACCGTGATCTGAGCTGGCGACATTTTATTGATTTAAGGATTGGTTGTGACAGCAAGAGACACTGAATTGTATTCGACCACCAAATTTAGTAAATGATCACCAAATCTTTGCGACCAAATTAATACAATACTTCTACCTAAATAACCCACTATGATTGCCATAAAATATATGAATATTACCAAATAAAGTATAATGATGCCGAATTTACAAGTGCTACCCAAACCCGAATCAGCGCACCCTACTTCCACGTGGTCTTGTCTGTCCTACGCCTATAGTGTATATAAAAGCCCGCGGAACCAGAAGCTCGCGAAGGAGGTCCTGAGTGGAACGGGGTGCACGAGGCCCATGTGAAGCGAGTGAGGGAAGGTGGCGAGCAAAGCGAGCCGGCGACCTCCCGAACGGAGCGTAGGTCGAGTGCGCACGTGAAATGAGGAGCCGACGAAGCGAGTTTCTGGCGGGAGCTCGGGCGGACGGCGGGAGACTGAGCCCCAGAAACCAAAGAGGGGCTCCGTCGAATTTAGGAAATTATTTAACTATTTTTGATTCAGCAATGTATTATTAGGATAGCATTTTCTTTAATAGGATAGTAAGATGTTATAATTTGGGTTATTATTTCACATTATAATTTTGGTGATCATTTACTATTGTTGGCAGTAAAAAGTATTTTTTGGCGTTATATTTTACTACATCGGGAGGGAGACTACTACTTACTACTATGTGGGGAGCGGGGGGGGCGCTACCGCGACGACAGTGCTTATCGAGTGCTCTACGCGCATAAATCTTTTAAAATATATAACTGCATACTTATAACCACTGATACATAACACCGTGAAGCTGGAAACTTAAGTCATTCAACAGTGAAGTTGGATTCTCAAACGGATGTACTGTTCAGAAGATTTGATAATATTAAAATCAAAGTGAACGAAAAGGATTACAATTGTTATCGCGGCGGTCAGTGAACAGTGGTGAATGCTAGCGGTCATCGGCTGCGGCGCTGTGCGTCTCCGCAGTCAGGTGGACGGCGCGACGAAACTGCAGCGATTGAAGCGCTCCTATTGTGTATCACGGTTAGTGGTCGGCAGCGGCTGCTGGCGCTCATCGGCTGCAGCGCTTGTTATCTCGATAGATAACTGGACGGCGCGGAGAAATCGCAGCGATTGAAGCGCTTACATTGGTTACGACGAACTTTAAATATTATAGCTCACTTACGACACAACACATTCCGATCAAAATGAATTGTCTCGGATGTAATAGAAAAATAAACAATGTAGCAGAATTACTACGATGTGCTGCTTGCAGAGGCACTTATCACTTTTTATGCCTAAATATGACTTCTGCTCACTACAGGGAACATGCACACGAATTGAATACCTCTTGGCGCTGCCCATCCTGTTCAAATGTCACATCTCTGCGTAGGAATGATAGCGCTCCTGTTCGGGCGCAACATGGAAACTCAGCATTGAATGACACCACAATGTCGGTCGATGAACTGCTGCAAGAAGACCACACTATATCTGACGACACGAAAGCTTCTCAGAGCGAAATTCGACAAAACTACACTCAGCTAAGTACAATGGACCAAGCGATTACTTTGCAGCAATTCAGCGATCTTCTCGATTCAAAGTTAGAAAGAAGTAACTTGAAAATTATGGAAGATATGAAAACAATGATTCATGCAAAAATTAACTCGGCTATAGACGAATTAAAATACGATTTTACTCAACGGAATAACGTCATACTATCATATCAACAAAAGATGAACGAGGAACTAGATACAACTAACTTAAAAATAAATAAACTAGAACTAGAAAACACAATATTAAAAAACGAATTGAAGGAACTACAAAGTGTCTTACAAGTTGAAAATGACACCTTACGAACACAGATCCAGGGCCTTAGCAAAAACACGAACTGTGAGAAAATAGAGGGCTCATCTGAGAGGACATTGGTCTTGCATGGCCTATCAGAAAACTACTGGGAAAGCGAAAATGACGTTATAGAAAGAATATCCAACATCTTATACAACCTCCTGAACCTAAACGTGTCTGGATATATAGAAGAGGTTTCATTTATTGGGAGAAGAGGAAGACCGAGACCAGCCAAAATCGAATTTATAAATAAAAGGATGAAAAAATATTTATTGGAAAACAAAGAATACTTCAAGGAAGCGGGCTTCAGCGTAACAGAATTCCTCAGTCCCGCGGACCTGAAAAAGAAAAGGAATTTGCAACGTATCCTACAAACAGCAAGACAGCAAGGAAAACATGCTATAATTCGAAATGATCACCTAATATTGATGGAAAACTTTACAATCCAGAACCTGAAAACATTCAAATTAATAGCACCAAAGAATCTAGCCAGGACACCGTAAACCGTGCAGAGAAGAGTCAAATGGATGTCAGACCAAGTTCGTCTGCGCCCCAAATAATACCGCAATCTATTGGCCCGTCGACCTCGACATCGACGGCGATAGGGTCCCCAAATCAAGATACTACAATTATACTTTACTATATATATATATATATACGATACTTTCGAGACTGACTTAACGATTCTCTATCAAAACATGCAAAGTGTATGGAACAAGATTCATGTATTGCAAGCATTTACAGAGGAGAGCCCACAAGTACATGTAATATGTGTTTCCGAGTCATGGCTTAGCAGTGAAAAAAAAGACTTATTAAATATAACTAATTATAATATACGCGCGTTCTTTTATCGTGAGTATCATGAAGGAGGCGGTGTTTTTATTATGTTAAAGAATGGCATTGAATATTGTGAGAGACCCGATATTACATCTATATCCTTAGAAATGATCTTCGAAGTTTGTGCAGTAGAATTACCAAAAATTAACTTACTTATCATAAATATATACTTGCCTAATAGCAAAAGAGAAATTGATATCTTATATACATGCCTAAATAAATTGTTAAGTTTAGTTTCTCGCAAAGACAATAACAAACGTGTTATAATTGGAGGTGACCTAAATATAGATTTTTTATTAGATAATAATGAAAAAACCAGGTTGTCGAACTTAATGTTTTCTTATAATTTTCACCAAAGAGTTCAGGAGGCCACGCGGGTTACACCTTCTAGCTCTACCTGTATTGATTTGATGTTTACCAACTTTAAAGTCACGGATTCGAAATTAAGTGTCAACGAATTTGGATTCTCTGACCACAGGGGTATTTTGTTCAGTACCTCTACCTCAATAAATTTAAAGTCCTGGGTGATCCGAAAAAGGGTATTTAGTCATAAAAATGTAGATAAATTCAAAAATCAACTTCAAAACATACAATGGGAAAGTATAATTAAAGTAGACAAAACTGTAAATGAAAATTATAATTCATTCAACAACACGCTGAAAAAATTACTTAATGCATGCATCCCAAAAAGAAACATACTGATAAAACCAAAGAGATCACATTTAACACCAGGATTAAAAGACTTTTAAAGGTATTGGTTTCACAGTCAAAAAATGCAACACTACAAAACCATTACAAACTATACTGTAAAATACTTAAAAAAGCAGTATATAAATCTAACAAAATACATAATAAAAATGAATTCTCTAATTCACAAAATAAAACCAAAGCAATGTGGCAAATAATAAACAGAGAGACAAATAAAAATTCATCAAAAAATAAAAATAATAACTTTAAAATCAAAACATCAGATCAAAATCTGATAAACGATCCCAAAAAAATTGCAAACATGTTTAATGACTTTTTCACCTCCGTGGGGAATATTTCTCCTACCATAGTAAACAAATTACCTTTAACAAACCCTGTAAATAATTCATTTTTCCTACGCCCTACTGAACCTAAAGAAATATTGAATATCTTAAAAAACCTCAAAAATAAATCTTCTTTCGGCATAGATGAAATCCCTCCCACACTATTAAAACCTTGTGCAGAGTACCTATACAATCCCTATACGCTACTTATAAATCAATCCTTTTCACAAGGCATTTTCCCGGATGCACTGAAAATTTCAATAGTAAAACCTATCCATAAAAAGGGAGAAACATCAGATGTAAATAACTTCCGTCCAATCGCTCTATTACCAACTTCAGCCAAAATATATGAAACCGCGATGGTAAAGCGCCTCTATGGTTTCTGCGAAAAATATAACATTTTTCATAACAGCCAAAATGGATTTAGGAAGAATTATTCCACTACCCTAGCAATTTATAAATACGTCCAAGAAATTTTCAACGTTATTAACAATAAAAAATATGCTGTAGGTCTCTTACTCGACATGAGTAAGGCCTATGATAGAGTCCGTTATAAAACCCTTTTAGACAAATTATATAATGCTGGTGTTAGAGGTGTTGCCCTGGAGTGGTTTAAGTCTTACCTAAATCATCGCTTTCAATACGTAGAAATAGAACACACAGACTTTGAGACAGGTATAATACAACACATTCGATCTGATAAAGTCCCAGTGAAGGGCTCTATCCCCCAAGGTAGCGTCTTAGGCTGTGTTTTGTTCCTCATATATATAAATGATCTTCCTAACATATTAGATGAACATAGTACGCTTTTCGCAGATGATATATCTGTATTGCTTCCTTGCTCTAGTACGTTAGAAATTCAGAATAAGTTAAACTCAACGTTAAGTAAAATTACAAACTGGTTGCCATCTCACAATCTGGAGCTCAACCTAAAAAAGACAAAAATAATTCAATTTAAACCATACCAAAAAGCAGCACTGCCATTAGATTACACATACAAAAACTCAAAATTAGAGACCGCGAGTTCTGCCACCTTATTAGGTATAGAATTAGACCCAAATATGAGCTGGAAATGCCATATCCAAAAACTAACCAAAAAATTGTCATCTTTTATCTACGCCCTCAAACATCTGAAGCGAGCGACCGACCTAAAGACAGCCCTTACGGCATATTATTCATACGCGTACTCGCGAATATCATATGGCCTAGTCCTTTGGGGAAACAGCAGTGACATAGATAAAATATTTATTTTGCAAAAGAAGTGCATCAGAATTTTAGTTAATATAGACCAAATGGACTCATGCAAACCTTACTTCATCAAACATCAAATACTTACTGTTACTTCCATGTACATTTTCGAATCTAGTAAATTTGTTAGGAAACACTTAAATTTATATTCACCGCAAGCAACAACCCAAATTAAAAGAAATAAACGCAACGTCAACCAACTTATACTGCCATTTTCGAAATTAAAACTCGTCACCAGTAGCCCCCATTATATGACTATTAAAATTTATAATCACCTTCCTAATGATATAAAAAATCTAGAAAATCCAAAACTATTTAACAAGCAATTGAAATTGTTTTTAATAAACAAATGTTTTTATAGTTTAAAGGAATACCTTAATAATGTCGGCAAGTGAAAAATGTAACCGTGTATTATATTTTTATTAAGCTTAGTTATTAAAATTAGTTAGCCCTCTGCTCTGATATTGCTGTGCCCTTGCAGGGTGTCACATGTATACCTACTTATGTGTTAATTCCATCCAATCTTTGTAATGTGATATGCAATAAACGATTCTATTCTATTCTATTCTATACATCTGGTGGTCCGTTAAACATAATATGCCTTATCATCAAGTTTTATTATTATATTATATTATATAGCCTTTTATTCATATCTCTTTCCTTAAATATTTACATTTCACTGTGTTAGTTTTATGTTATTCTAAAGTATGTTAGTTTTTAATTTTATTTTTTTATTGTTGGATAGAGACCCCCTTTTGGGTAAAGGCCTCCCCCAGTTTGGCCCACTCTTCTCTGTTAAGGCTCTTGCTAGGCCATTGTTTTCCAGCTGTTGACACTATGTCATCTTGCCATCTATCATCACGTTAGCATATATTAATAATTTTGCTTTTGGTTTAAAGTGGAGACATTGTTTTGCTTTTTATTGTTCTTTATTGGACAAAGATATAATTTGTTATGGCATGACTTTTTTCATAATCATAATTTTATTATTGATTGTTTTTTATTGCTATATTAGACATAGATATTCTTTATTATGGCTTGACGTTCTTTATTATTGTTAATTGGTCTAGTGTACTGGTTGCTATTATTTGATTTTTAACTTTGTATTTAACAGCTTTCAGATACTTCACACACAATGACAATTGTTAGTGAATGAATAAATTAAATGAAAATGAAAAATGGTAAACATCTTATTTTGCGAACATAGTCCGTTAAGCTCTAAACTTGAGCAAGATTCTGCTGTGCTCGAACTTTTTATGATGCGAATTGTCAAGCCAGATCGACCTCCACTTTTATTTCGTAATAAATAGCGGCGCGACAATTTATGGGGCATCAGATGCGAAAACAAGCCGGCGGTTACATTTTTCAGGCGGCTGACAAGTTATGTGTCCGCTTTTATTAAAATTCATATATTTTCGCCAGATTTTTGGGTATTATAGGTACCATACAGGTCTCAAGTTGTTGGTCCATTTATCTATGTGTACACTTTTAGCTCAGCACACTACTACACAATATAGAACTACTAGCTTCTGCCCGCGACCCTGTCCGCGTGGAACTCGTTTATATCCTAGAGCTATACAAACTTTCACCCCCTTTTATGAGGTAAAAACTATTATGTCCTTTCCCGGGAATGCAAATTTCATGTCCATAAGTTCAGCGGGTTAAGCAGGAAGAGGTAAAAGACAGACCAACAGACAGACACACTTTCGCATTTCTAATATCAGTATGGATACCATACAGATATACTTTGTAGCTCACAATAGTTTACAATACAAAACTTTATCAGTTCAAATAAACTTGGTCGTTAGAAGCGATTTCTTTCAGACAGCACGTTTTAATCGTAATTGTGTTATCTGCCAAAAAAGTGCCTCCTTGTAGTTTTCAGTCTTTATATATATTAAATAGTGGCTCTGTGAGCTATAGAACTCGCGACCCATATATTTTTCGTAAAACTAATTCGGCAAAAAATACAGACCCTGGTCATACGAAATATTTGTTGCCCACACTGAAACAGGGAACTTTGTTACCTTCGCTGCCTCGTTCAATTATGACCAACAGACACGGTAGATATTAGGGCTCCCGCTACACGTGTAAACCCGCCCGCCCGAATACCCGTGTTCTTAAGCCCGCGGTGCTAAGCGTCCGTTCCACATGGACACGCCCGAACCCGCCCGGTCCGCGGGCGGGTACCCGGATACCCGTGTACCCGTACACACGTCCCCGCGGGTTCTAATTACACGCGGGTTCGGACCGTCCGCGGCCGTTTGAGTTGAAGCAAATATATTTTATTTATTTCATTTTACTCTATTTGCAATAGCAACTCTATAGGTTTGGTGTGTATGATGTTGTTTTATATTAGGTATGTGGCAAAAGGAAATATCGCAGGAAGCCTATGTTTGCTCTATTGCGTCATAATATTGTATAAACCCAGTATTTTATTTAATGATTGACCGACAAAGGGCACGCAAACTGTTTAACTTTTATTCATAGCCGCTTATAGATATGATAGCTAAACAAAAACAGTAGGTAAGTACAGTCAACCACAAAAGTGGTCTACCACTTTTGTACTTTATTGCACGCAAAATAAGGTCCAAAAGTGGTAGCCCACTGTCATGGCTGACTGTACATGAGAACTTTTTAATATTAACCGAGCGCTTATTGTATTGTACAGTCGAGGAAATTTAATGTTTAGCACTTTTGATCCTTAACGTGATTCAAATAGAGTTGACATTTGCTAAGTCTTCATTTTCCTCCACCGTCAGTATGGTTCTAAATAAGGGACTGAATGTGGTATACCTTTTTAAACCGTACCTTTACTCACGAGGTTGAATATGAGCACCGAATAAAGGCACTGAATCAAAACGATACTTGCATCATTACTCTGCCTACCTATCTAAAGGATACAGTAATCATTTTAAAAGAAAGGTACTCGAACAAAACGATATTACGACTATTTTGCTACTGCTTCAATGTATACCGTTATCATTTTTAAATAAAGGTACCTACTCAAACAAAACGATTTTACGTTACCGATTCAAAGTATACCATAATTATTTCGATATCGGATAACGGTACGATTTTATGCTCTCATGAAAAAGTCGTTTTCTGCTTGCGTTTTTGACAGGATTTTATCTTACAATTTCGGACGTACTAAACATCGTTGATGTAGTTTAACGAGGTAAATATAATTTGCAGTAACGAGATCATCATTTGTATAGGCGTTATCAGTGTCTTGCAATTTTTTTGGATAAACCCAAAAGTCTTAGAGATTAAACTATAGATAAAGAAGTGGTTGAATTCCAAAGCAATATTAAGTTTTATGCCTTTGCGATAAAGTCGAAATTTCAACAAAAAATGGAAGCTAACTACTTACGTCTTAAGTTTACTTTGTTTGTTTTGTTCGTCACCTGCCGGCGAAACGGGTCTCCCAAGGTCGTCCATTTAAAATTAATACTTAGCCAGCAATTGCCTACTTCCCTTGCTTCGACAATAATGTACTTTTATCTGTTATCTTCGCCGACCCGAGCTGTGGTATTTTACCGATGAACGGCAATATTTGGGAATGGGTCTTAAGGGACATAGGATATAAACGAGTTCCACGTGGACGGAGGCGTGGGCAGAAGCTAGTAAGTCTCATCCCATAAAAAACATTTCATGGAAAAAAGAGGCTGTCTCAAAACTCTTCTTAAACTTAAAAAGTTGTTAGACATTTCGTAGAGCCAAGTCTCAGGCATTCATTAATCTTTATTTAATCATCGTCATAATGATCATATCAGCCGAAAGACGTCCACTGCTGGACATAGGCCTCCCCCAAAGAGTGCCAAAGTGACCGGTTCTGCGCCACCTGCATCCAGCGGACTCCCGCAACCTTTACCAGGTCCTCAGTCCACCTTGTGGGGGGCTTTATTTACTTGCTAAATAAAATTTTACGTCACACCTGGCCATAATACGAGTTTCACTGCACGCTGCGCACAAACACCTGCGATCTGGGGCATTCACGAATTCACCGCCCTAGTTACATAATGTACTATTGTGACTTGGTAATCGCACAATACTACATAGTTTTATTTAGGTATGCAAAATTTCATAAATGCAGTAAAGTCTCATCATTATTTCTAAATTGGGACCGACCAATTTTAAACCGCCAGCTTCGTTACTATTATGGTTCAAAACCAAAACTAGATTAATGTTACTACATTATTTTTCACATTTTAAGCTCAAATAAAAATCTGGGGGCACGGCGGTGCCCCCGCCAAGTCGAGCAAAAAAGCGGCACTGCAGTACCATCTTTTTTCGAAGCAGTTCAGGCCGTTTTTGACCCCCCAATAACTTCGTTGTGAATAAAACTGAAAGCCTAAATTTTCAGTAACCAAGCAGGCATTGTTTAAACATGGTATATTTCAAATTTCATTCAATTTGAAGAAGTAGTTTAAGAATTATAAGTAGTCAAAGTTTCTTAATTTTGTCACTCACATATTCACTGAACGATCAACAAAAACACTAATTTAGAACATAATTAGTGTTTAGTGTTAAAATCAAGATGAAAATAAAATATTTAGCAAATTTCGGTCCAGATGTCTAGATACGCATAAATAACTTTGTAATCCCATATAAATATATAGGATTACAAAGTTACATTTGCAGCGAATGGGAGAAAAAATTCAAAAGCAAGAATGAGACTGCATTTGTAATTTGTATGTATTGATGACACAATAACCTTCAAAAAGAAGTAAGATCCCATAAAAAAAACATTCCATGTGAAAAAGAGGCCAAGTCTCGAAACTCTTCCACCGTAAAAAGTTGTGAGATATTTCATGGTACCAAGTCTCAGGTGTTCTTATTATTCTTTATTTGCTAGCTAAATATAATTTTGCGACTTGGCAATTACACAATACTTCATAGTTTAAGGTGTGCAAAAATCCATAAAAGCAGTAAAGTGGTGTGATTGCCAAGTGCCAGAATTCTATTTAGCTGGCAAATAAAGAATAATGAGAATGCCTGAGACTTGGTACTACGAAATATCTCACAGCTTTTTAATGTGGAAGAGTTTCGAGACTTGGCCTCTTTTTTACATGGAATGTTTTTTTTATGGGATAAAACTTACTAGCTTCTGCCCGCGACTTCCTCCGCGTGGAACTCGTTTATATTCTATGTCCCTCCCCCAGACTCAAATCTCTATACCAAATTGTATCTAAATCAACTCAGCTGTTAAAGCGTGAAGGGGTAACAGAAAGGCACAGGCAGACAGACCCACTTTCATATTTATAACATTAGCATGGATTAGTACTTACTTTTTTAAAATATGAATTTGAGGAGGCGAACTTTACGTACTTTGTTATAATTTGTTACATTTATTCCTATGCTATTTTTATTCACAAATAGTATGTTATAATTGCAATGCTACGAACACTCATTTAGTACTTGTATGTACATTCATAGATCAACGGGATAGTTCCTAGCTTCACACCACAACTCAAGGACGGGTAGTACTACCCGCGTGTAAACAGGACACGGGTACCCGTGTACACGTGTACACGTATACACGGGTACCCGTGCGCTAATTACACGGATCCGTTCGGACCGGTCGCTTAGACCCGCGGGCGGGTTACACGAACACGGGTACCCGACACGTATACACGAAACCCGGACACGACCGCGAGCCCTAGTAGATATATCGCTTTTAGCTTTAAACTTCGGAAGACTTGGCGGTGTCAAGTTACATGTACCGCGCATGTGCTGCGTATAACTTTTGCAACGGAGCGCAGATTGCGTATTTTTGTACAAGCGTTAGGAAATTTTAACTGTAATTTTCCTATTAAAAAATACATTCAGACCTATCTAATACACGAACAAAACACACACAAAATAAAATCCTGTATGAAGTTGAAATACTGCTTTAGCTAACACATTTACTGTGAATAGGCGCATGGTTACATTATTCCTAACCGAACTAATCTTGCTGATTGAGAGCTGCTTTCTTTCGAACAAAGTATTTATCCGCCATTTCATAGATTAAAACAGCAACCTCCGGCACATTGCATACGCTTTATCAAAGGCAATGAATGGTGAATGCCACGTTCCATGGTACAAGTGACAAGGTACTTTAAATAAATGATATAAAATTTGCATCTAGGTAGATTTGTGAACGCTTTTATTTTATTTACTTTTTTTTGACATAACCGCATTTTATTTACTAATTTAATGAGTGAAATAGGTTATGGCATGCACATAAAGGTGATAATTATCTGCATGCCATCAAAATTGAATGTTGTAAAAAAAAATACATACGAATTTAGAATTAGTTTCATCACTGCGGAGGTTGGGATGTTTGGATATTTGTTACTCAATCACGCTTAAATGGCTGAACCGATTTGAATGAAATTTTGCATAAAGATAGTTTGTAGACAGGTTTAAAATATAGAATAGTTTGTATCTTGGGTCGACGCAGACGAAGTCTGAAGTCTGAAGCTAATATCAAGAATAAAGAAAAGAAAATAAACAAAAGAAACAGAAAAAACAGAAATTGTGATTAAATGACAGAAATAAACAATTAAATCAAAGTTACTTTCTGAACGGCTCATTCAAACATCCGGTGAGAGGGCTGGCAGCTATTCTGGCTAAAGCATTAGCCCAGCAATCCAAATAGGCACCATAGCCAGCGAAGGGGACTTGGGGGCATTTACTTTTATAGGTTTAGTTCAGTTGTATTTCGTCATAATTATTATGATGTATCTTAAGTACAACACTGTAGAGGTCCTCTATGCAACCTCTGCAGTGCTGGCTGGACAGCACTATTCGGAGTTCAAATCCAGCTGTCTGGAAGACTATAAATAGAAGAAGAGTTCAAGAAGGCAGGCAGTAGCGCCCCCTAGGCGTTCGCCTCCAGGCACACTACTCGTACTTCTCGTCAATGTAATAAATGTGTGAATGTTCTAACGTGACTTCTCTACGTCTGAACACCTTCCCTAGTACCTTAGTTGTTTTTATGTAATAAACGTGTATAATGCAAACAGCACACACAACGGTTTTAGCAGCGATACGAACGTGCGTTTACCGAACGAATGGCTAGTGTCAAGGTACAGTGGCGCGTTATGCAAACGATTTTGAAAATACGTTGTGAAACGTTTCTTTAGAAGGGCATGGTGAATAAAATACCTTATTGTGTCACTGGGTATTCACAATCGCTGTTTACCGTCCCTTGGTACACACCCCACAGTAAACACACATACACCGTCGACACGGTATCACACGTATGCTAATATGAGCTTGCAAGCGCGAACAAGAGACGACACAAATCGCTTTGCTGCCTTAAGTCTGTTAGGTGAAATGAAGTCTCTTGACGTTTTGTGGGAATGCTGGCCCGTTGAAAACCTAATTAAGTTTCCTTTGAGCAGTGTTATAAAATATGTATGTCAGTTTTAATGAATTCGCGTCTAAAATGAACCACAGTTTTGGTAAAAAGTTACGTGCTTCCGGTAAAGGGATTCTAGAAAACCCATTACAAAATACATAACTACCAACTTCATTTTAAGACAAAGTTTTCTAAACACCACAACTTCCTAAATAATGGCCCCAGCACCAAATTTTGACATCAACGTATATTTCGGGTATATTTAAGTAATGCAGCAGCGTTTATATGAGACTACTGTACTGTACGTATCAAATATCATTTTGATATTCGATTCATATTCAAATATGATTTAATACAGTCATGGCAAACATAATTTACGAGACATATAACACTCTTATCGTCAGCCTTCCACCCACACTCGCAAACTAATCACACGGCGTCGCTGCCTCGAGTACGGAGTTGAGCGGCGCCAGTGCGCGCGCGACCGTCGCCTGCGGGTGTGCGCGTCCCGCTCCCGCACACCACCAGAAGCGGGCTAGTCCCATTTATTCACGCCTTTTTTCATCCCTGGGAACAAATGGGAATTAATATTTCCATCTGTTACCACTGGGGACAACTGGGAAAGAATCATTCCCATTTGTTACCACTGGGGACAACTGGGAAGCAATCCTTTCCATTTGACCCCAGGGTCACAAATGGGAATCAACTTTCCCAGCTGTTACCGCCAATTTTGATCAAGAAAATGGTTAGGTTAGGTTAGGAGTAACACATAAAGAAATACTTTAATTAGGTATGTTACATAAAATTGTGAAGTTGTCCCCCGTGGTAATAAATGATTATTTCCCAGTTGTCCCTAGTGGTGACAGGTGGGAATATTTATGCCTATTTGTTCTCAGGGGTAACAAAAGGGAATGATTCTACCAAATAGCTTCCAGGAGCGGGTGCCGCCGCCGCGCGTGTGTACTGACTAGGCACAAACAGACGGGCTAAAGCCTTTACTGAATCTGTGCTATGAATAGTGCTCCTGATAGCATTTATAGTAAAATTTGCCCAAATAGCAACCTAAATAGTCCTCGAGAATCATACCCTAGTATCAAAATAGGGTGCAAAACCTGAGTCGATGATCGATCCCCAAGTAATCAATTACAGTGTACTCCGTAACTCGCTCACAGCGTCTGCAACTTGCAAGATGCCCGTGATACTTGGATTCATTAGCAAGTATTGACAAACTGATATTAAACTAGCGCCAAGTTCGCTTTGTCTTCGATGTGCATCAAAAATAGTTACGTTCGCTAAGTTAGCGTATCCTTCTTGGCGGTATGATTAGGAAACGTTGCTGGAGCATTTCACTCATACCGTGGTACGCTGGAACAAAACGTGCTGAACAAATTGGTATAAACTTTCACGATTTTCTCAAATTATATGTTTCTAGACTTCTTTCTTTGCAGTTCACAGAGCCATCTGTGAACTGCAAATCTCGCCAGCCTACTGTTTACAAAAAATAACTAAATCGATAAGTTCTACATAAAGTATAAGCCTGCTTACAAAATTTCAAGA
The DNA here is from genome assembly GCA_945867215.1 of Epinotia demarniana. Lineage (NCBI taxonomy): Eukaryota > Metazoa > Arthropoda > Insecta > Lepidoptera > Tortricidae > Epinotia > Epinotia demarniana. The sequence goes on from OX244281.1 coordinate 15,654,448, forward strand.
GAATCTGGTGAGAAATGTGACCTGGTAGAGAAGAGCCGGACGACGTGACACACGAACGGATTTTCGCCCAAGCTAAAACGCAGAACTTCGTTTGTGTCCAGCAGTGGACGTCTTTCGGTTCATAATGATGATGAAGTCTCCAAAACATTACACGATCGAATTTTCTTCAAAAATGTTTCCCCGCTGTCTCGGCCTACACTTTCAAAGTGTATAATTACCTTTTCCTATTATTTACTCAAATACCAGAGCAAAATACTATCTCAAAAACCCTGAATAAACAACTCGGACAACTTTAGTACACACCTAATAAAGGATATTGTCTGGAGCTAGTCACTGTTTCAAATATTGACTTAAACAATTCCAGAACTTTCTGAGCCCTGTTCAGAATACTCTGTGGTACAACGGAAGGGTCTTCATAAACTGGTTGTCTTGTATTGTAAATATTTGTTGTCTGGTCAGGCGAAGGGTCATCGAAGTTTGTCATCTCGGGTTCAGAGTTCGTGGTGGCTAATTAATCTTTTGTCAGCCAGAAAATGTTGAAATTGATTGTTCTGTGGATACAATCAATAAAAAAAAATGAAATGGAAATATTATTACAAAGATTTAAAAGAACATTATAGTCTGTCAAAAATGCGTAAAATAATATGGCAACACGAATAGTACGACCTAGACATTGTGGTACTACACTTTTTACTGGGACATTATTTAAATTTGGTTCGTAATTTAGAAAAATGACAATAAATACATATCGGTAGAGACATACAAACTCACAAACATTACCTCTATATAATCTTTATGTAGACAGAATGCTAGTAACTTAAATACAAGTTACGGTAGCAACGCGGGCCCGCGCAACTGTGTGATAGAGATAGTGAGAGAGATATTAAATGCGTTGATAGTAAGAGAGATATACCGACCCGCCCCGCGCACGACCCGCGTTCGGTGTGTGGAGGTCTTTAAACCCTGTAAACTAACATTGTGGAATGCAATAAATGATTGAGTATTGAGGATTAATTTATTTAGTAAGGTTTACCAAGAGTTATTGCATCCAATATACTTATTAAAAAAACACTACCAAAGAATACATTCAGTATTTGTCCTCAAAAAAGTTGATGACGAGAGTTATTTTCAAAGTTTCATGACATCCAATAAAGACAGTTCGTGGTAAAACCTTCCATGGTCTGCTTCGGGAACGTAAACTTCTCTAAAGTTTATTCATAGTATTTTTTTTTTATTACAAATTTTCGTGAATGTTTGGAAAGTTGTACAATGCATTCGTAAGTTTCGCAAATCATTTTGAACTACATTACAATATCATAAAATGCCATATTACAATATAAAATCACCATTCCCTCGATCCGTTCGCAGCGCGTGATTTTTCCGCTTGTATTACAGTCGATAGCGAATTACATTTCACTCGGGCACCGTCGGCCCATTGTGCCCGGTATTCCACGATTCTGCAATATCGAACACTTCTGGGCATGCACGGCGTGATTGTGACCCACTTGGATGGCTTTACAAGGCTTTTACACTTTTAAATAAATAAATAAATAAATAATAAATAAATAAATATAAGGGGACAATCTTACACAAATCGACCTAGTTCCATATTAAGCTCAGTAAGGCTTGTGTTATGGGTACTAGACGACGATATATATAATAGATATAAATACTTAAATACATAGAAAATATCCATGACTCCGAAACAAATATTTATGCTCATCACACAAATTTTTGCCCTTACCGGGATTCGAACCCAGGACCTCAAGGTCCAAGGTGGTTTATGTTGATTTAAAGATGCCTTATCGGTAGTGACTATATAAGTATTTGAAGACCAGTTCCTGGTGAGTTAGGGCTCTGCCTACGAAGCTTGCTATCACAGAGCCATATTCTGTTGCTATCTTGAGTTCGATTCCCGATAAGGGAAAAATATGTGTAAAGAGCAAAGATATTTATTTCTGATTTCAAAGTAATACTGCGTTGTGTTGCATTTGTTTTTAGTCTCATCATATTTTAGTCACCAAGTCTGGGAAAAATCGCAATGAGTGAACAAGAATGCACAAAAAATTGTACACACATTTAGTATTGCATATCCACATTTCTTGTAACGGCAACATTGCCAGCAACACTGGAACCCTGCTACTGGCAATATTACAGAGTGCATTTTCTGTAATATTGCCAGTAGCAGTATTCTTTATAATGCGATTATTGGTAACACGGTTTATCAAAAACACATAAAGGTGCGGATAGATTCTACCAAGCACACGTTGAAGCAACGACAGTGAATTAGCTTTTTGCCGAGCCGAGCAGTTTTATGACAGTTCCGTCGACGTCCCTCTCTGCTCACACCGCCGCCGCTAGGATGATCGTGAAAATGTTCGTAACGATGCTTGGCTCTGTTGGTTGTTCAGTTCGACAAATTTAATAAGTTTCTGTCAAAAATGTCATTTTTGGTACAAGCTTTAATTGCTGACTGTACTTTTCTGTATACCTCAACTACTCATTGAGCTAACGAACCCAAACTCAATGGGGTTACGTCGGTTAAGTACTGAACTCCCATAGCCACCTTCTGTCTCCATCATCAGATCATGATGATCTCGATGCTACCATAATATTGAATTGTCATTCAAACTATACTTATACCCAAAATTACAGCTCAATCGGTCACCGGGAAGTGGGTCAAATTTAACTCGCAAGATTTGTCCCATACTAACAGGGCAAGTTAATATAAAGCTTGTAAAAATTGCGAATGCTTGTTGTTCCGTTACATGTCAATGCTGAGTCTATCAGAACCTTAACGTCCATGATACACGTAGAAAACGTACAAATGGCAACACACTTAACCGACCATTATGTATTTATATAGAACCTTATTAGCCTTATTACAATGCACATAAAGTGCAGGGATGGTCAATGAGCTGGGTTGTTGATAGTACCTTCTTCAAATATTATTAAAGGCTTGATTTGAACGTAAAACCATCGCTGTAGTAAAAATGCAGTTGAGACAAACACTGGTCCCTGAAACATCATCATATATTTATCTCACTCAGATCCATCTCACGTAACGTCGGCATAAATATCAAATCTCGGCGACTTCGCCCCATAAATTATTAAGGTGTACCCTTTACGTAGCGTACTAGAAACAGATGTACAGAGTTTGTCTGATTGTATTAGATTAAATGTCTAGTACCTTAGTTTGATAAACTAATGATTAACTACAAAAGTACTTTTTCTAGAATCATCCACTGCTTGTTGAGATGTTGCTAAGTCTAGTTTCAGTCCGCCTGCTTTCGATAACTGTTTATGTTTAACAAGCTTCCTGAGCTTACCATAATGAGGCTAACGCAGCAGAACCAAGGTAACCGATATAGCCCTCAGAATCGCTGAACTTAAGTAATTATGCGCTAAAACTAAACTACTTATAAAATAAAATAACTTACAAATAAAATATTTGCCCCACTTCGCCGTCGCTAGGCAACGTACCCAGGAGGCTGGCAGCATTGCCACGTTGGATGGCATGCTTTTCCTCTGAGCGAGGTATGAGCCAGCCCTCCGGTCATCCGTGATTTCGGTGAGTCTCTTGAAGCACTCCTTAAAGATCCTGTGGACACTTTCCCCCCAGGGTCCTAGGGTCTCAACTCAACCCCAAACGGCTATACTATAATATATGTTAAATGTTTTATTTACTTCTATATTCCTATCATGTACTATTTCTGGTGAGCCCTAAAGAGTAGGTATTTTATGGTATTGTATTGTAGACTCACCTGTATAATCAGTTGTGTACTACCGACCCTTACATTGTTACATAAAACATACACGTCGTATTTGCGTAAATCAGACGCGGACGTTACTTGTATGTCACTTTACATAAACCTGATTTCTGGCCGACAAACTGATCCCCTTTTTAATACGTTGATAAATATATCTTTTAATTAATACAAATACACTATACATATACATAATCTACGCCAGTTACTTGGGAATTATGTACCTACTTGAGAGGTAATTGAAGAAGAAGAAGATCGTTTATTTAGTATCGAAGTCACAAATATATTAAAAATGATACATTGCGATAGGTGCTAAAAGGTCGTCACTCAGCTCTGATGTCTAGAAGAAAATGGTGGTAATTGGCGTAACGTTTTAAATGAGCGCCACGACAATCGTTTCTAATATTTCCCGACGTTTAGTTATATGCTTTTAACCAGGTACCCCATCACGGGTGGATGACTGAGTTAAGTGGTATTTCTGTCCACTAAAAACTACACGGCGCCGGCATCTGCGCTCTCATGCGGGGGACTCCAGGATCTCATGCTGAACGCACTGGAGCCCCCTCGCGCCTCGCCACATGTGGCTCGTCCTAGACTGGAAAAGATTAACGCCTTCCTTGGGGATTATGCCCTAGCCCCCACAAGAAACACTACGATCCCGATGACCCCCTTTTAGTCGCCTTCTGCGACAGGCGGGGGAGACCGTAGACCTGTCCTTGTGCAAGCCTACACGGTTTTAAGGGTTCCGTAGTCAACAAGGAACCCTTATAGTTTCGCCATGTCCGTCCGACTCGACTGTCTGTCTGTATTCGGCTTAGCTCAATAACCCTTACTGGTAGAAAACTGTAATTCGGCATGGGTATATAAATCAATCACGCCTGCAAAAAAGTGGAATAAAATCTTTAAAAAACATTTTTAGTTCTATCCTAACTTACGCTCGTACGAAACTTTACGCATTAGACCAGCCTATCCCAATTGAAGAAAGCGAATAAGACTCACTACGCAAAAAATGCAATTACTTTAATAGGTTACTACCAATACTAACCAGGCCAAAGTAGTCGTTAAGGTTAGTTATCGTCTGTTCACAATTATACATACTTACACATATTCACATCTTTATTCCCAAAAGTGGTAGGCAGAGCACATTAAACTTATGTTCCCGTGCCATTGGACCGTTTTAGGGGTCCGGTCTGTTAGGCACTAGTTTCAAAATACACCTGTGTTCAATACGCTCTAATATCAAACAGACCTTATCCCATAATGAACGAAACCCGAAACAATCTATTCCCAGAAAGCCCCAGTCTCAATATACACTTTTCGCAATAGCATTTAATTTCAAATAACATGAATCTCATAAAACACTTACTTGCAAAATGCACCAATGACAAAATACTCTAATTTTTAGTATTGAAACACACGAATCTCATAATGAATGATTTCCAAAATACCCTGGTCCCAAAATACCCTAGTACCTGTATACCTTATTCCCATAATACCCTAATCCCAAAATACACTTGTTTTTCAATGGCCGTCTACCAAGGAATATTTGAATGGGTACCATACATGACATTATTTTTATTATTTTATCGACAAGTGTTTAATATCGTTATTGCCCTGGCCTAGGCTCTGCAATGACACGACTTGAACTTGCGACAGGCGAACTGCATGATCTGTGGCGTGATTAGAGGAGCCTCGACGATAATTTCCAGCCAGCAATCATAGATTTCAGAAACTGGTAGCAATGCCAAAATAGCACTCCTTTGAGCCATTTTACTTCCTTCTGCGGTAGTACTTACTTTTGCAACTTTAGCATTCTTCCAGACGGCTCGGTTAAAGTGGTAGAAGCATCCTGCTACGAGGCAGTCTGGAAAAACAGCTTCACAGGCATTCAATTGTGCGAGTTCGTATTCAAATTTCATTCTGTGAAATACTACACCCATCTCATCCTGCAGCAGCTTGAACAATCTGCAGTCTTTTCAGTCTTATTTAGCAGCAAGGCAAACAATATAGGTACAACATTGGTTTTGTTTGTTTTTGTGCCTATATCGACATGGATAGTGTATAACTGCACGAATGGTTTGGGCACCGTTTGAAATGTGCCATCACTGAATTATTGGATTTGGTTATTACCTGCGAATTTTATTAAATACTGTTTGCCAATCTTTGTTGCAAATATTAAGATTTTTTCAGTAGAATCTTCTACGACCAGAAAATCGTCGGCTAATATGTCTGGTACCTTGACATCTTCTAATTGATTGAACTCCGTATGTTCTTGCTTCAGATATTTATGCCTGGCCCTGTATAAGGAGCTTTTTACTTCCTCATAGGAACACATACTGAAGTCGGGGTCGGCTTCGTTTAATTACACAACTTTTTTTTCAAAAAACTTTTAGCCGGCGTCATATTTTTGCACACATTTTTTTACACGCGTGTATGGCCGCATCTCGTATATTTTGGTTCGAATGTCGCTTGCAGACATGGGCACTTTTCCTCAGGACCGCATCTTTATTTTCATTCAAGGTTATCGAGGCGTAGCAACCTAATGTGCGATTTACGCATTTCCAATTTATTTAAGTTTTGTTTCTGTGGCTGTAATTATATTTATGCCCATCATAGAGCAGAGCTGGGTGCCCTTTTTGATTTCGATTAAAATAATTTTGCTATCAATAGTTGGTTCCAATCCTCAAAAAATGGTGCAATCCTCGAAAAAGAAGACCCATCAAACACCGCTCCATGTACCTCGTCTACGCAACCACGACCACTCTGACGAGAGTGAACGAATAAGAAGAAGAAGTTGGTTCCGTCATTGCTAGAAATAATTTTGCAATGAAGAATGACATCGATTATGCATAGATTAGATTCTATTTATCGTGGTACTGACATTTAAATTTTAAGTGGCCAGTATTTTGATAACACGTGTAATCCCGATGTAAGAGGCAGGTAGCCTATCGATGCATTCTATACATATAATAAAGCTGAAGACGGTCGAAAGTCTGTACATGGAAGATATTCGAAAAAAAGTTTGCTGGGGACACTTAAAATCGATAACAGAACACGATCCAAAAGTTTTTAAATATTTTGTCTGTTTATTTTGTACACGCATCACGTGAAAACGGCTGAACGGATTATGATGCAAACTTTACTTATCTGTCGATAAAATTCCCGGACATCACATAGGCTTTAAAAAAAAATAAGATAATGGTGCAAAAGGGTTAAAAAATAGGGTTGAACGTTGAAAGGGAAATTCGTAAATCTATGAGCTAAAGGGTTCCACTCCGTTAGCCCTAATAATTTCATACCTTATTTCACCAGCCCTAATATGTCGTTAACCCTAAAATCACAAACCCGAATTTTCAATTTTCCTAATTATTCATTAGCCCTAATTTCAGTATCCCGAATTTTCATAATGTCTAATTTGTCATGACCGAATTCTTACTAAGACTAATTTATTTAACCGATTTTTTCCTAGGCCTAATATTGCAAACCCTAATAATGACTACACCTAATTATCAATGTCTCTAAAATCACTAAACCGAATCTTCATTTTGCCTAAGTATTTTAGCCCTAATGTCATTATCCCGAATCGTCAGTAGTACTAATTTTATTTCACCGGGTTTTTCTTTTTTCGTATTATGTTGATTCTGGCGCTTTGCGCGGCGCTCTGGCGCTCGCTTCGCTCGCTCGGCTCGCGCGCTGTAGGGTCGCTGTTCTACCTAACACTCCTCCTCGCTTCGCTCATCGTCGTACCTACACTGACCTGCCATAAGATAAGAGATGCTGCTGATGATAAGAGAAGAATAGGTAGATAATCCGATGTCTATCCGTCTCTCTCTTATTATAAAACTTAGAAAGAGACGTATAGGGCGAGAAATGTCGAAAGAGCTCGAGCGCCGCCTAGTGATAGCGCTACAGCAAGTCGACGCCACCCCGCTGCGCGGGGTGTCTATTTTTGGTCTGAGGGACACAAGTGAACCCTAACCGACATAAGACAGAGTTTGCTTATGATAAGCCATTTTTGTCCGCCTTAATAATGCACGACCCAATAATCCGCGCAATAATTTTCTTTCAATATCATCACACCTAGATGATATTCAAAGAAAACCCGAAAAGTTCACTGTTTCGAAGAAATATATGCATTGATTAGGTCTAGTGAAATATTAGAGCGAAAGTTAATAGGTCAAGTGACAGATAGGTGTGACGAAATTAGGTGTAGTGAACATTAAACATAGTAAACATTAGGCACAATAATCATTAGGCTTAGTAGTCATTAGGAAAAATCATTATTAGTTTTAAATATATTAGCACACTTGATGTTTAGTATTAGTAAAGATTAGGACGTATGAAATAAGGCCTAGCAAATAATTATGCCAAATAAGATTAGTTATCCGAATATTAGGGCTATTGAAAATTCTATCGAACGTTGGTAGGTGTAATGAAATTAGTACTAACGATATTAGGTTAAGTGGGGGTGACCCGAGCTAAAGACTTGAAAATTTACAAGCACATACTTGACTAGAAAGTAAGACGCCTGTCAAGATTTTTTTTGAAATAAAGTTGTGGATTTAAACGAAGCCGACCCCGACTTCAGTATCTTATATTTAAATTAAAATTATTATAAAAAAAAACTTATTCTTATTCTTATTCTTATACAGGGCCAGGCATAAATATCTGTAACTCTTCCTACTGTAGTCTTTAGAAACTTATTAAATTATTGAAGGTGTCGCCCCTTCACAAAATATAGGTATTTGGTGCTAACAATTTATTTACCAATATTTTAACGCCGATTATAAAGATTATAAGGTTATCTGTTATACGTACGAAACAAAGAAAAAGTTTATTTACATTATCCATGACGCTGGTAGACGGCCATTGAAAAACAAGTGTATTTTGGGATTAGGGTATTATGGGAATAAGGTATACAGGTACTAGGGTGTTTTGGGACAAGGGTATTTTGGAAATCATTCATTATGAGATTCGTGTGTTTCAATACTACTAATTAGATTATTTTGGCATTGGTGCATTTTGCAAGTAAGCGTTTTATGAGATTCATGTTATTTGAAATTAAGTGCTATTGCGAAAAGTGTAAATTGAGACTGGGGCTTTCTGCGAATAGATTGTTTCGGGTTTCGTTCATTATGGGATAAGGTCTTTTTGATATTAGAGCGTATTGAACAAAGGTGTATTTTGAAACTAGTGCCTAACAGTCCAGACCGATTTTTAGCTTATGTGTGGGTATAAAAGATCCACACAATGTAATATAGTAAGTAGTAGTAGTAGTTGTATAACTTTGGAAGTCAGGTGTAGCCTGTTATAATTTAGTTTTCTGATGTATTTTATAAAAAAATATTTTTTGTGTGTTATCATTGCAATTTGCAATGTGTGATGTTTTCTATATAATTATGAATTTATTTATGTATGTAAGTATGTTTATCGTCGTTTAGTTCCCATAGTGTTGTAGGTACAAGCTTTGCTTAGTTTGGAACTAGGTTGATTTATGTACTATTTTCCCCTAATATTTATTTAATTTTATTTTGTTTAATGGGGTAGCGCATTGTTACTAACGATTCTCAATGTAACTTGAGACGTTGGTGCCGTTACAGAAGTTGTAATAACTTCGCGGTAGATGTCGCTACGAGCCTCCGAGTATAATGTATAATTGACTTTTGTTATTATGTATCTTGTAGTAAAGACATTAAGCTAATTTAATTTAAGAATATTTGTACGCCTTGTATCATGGCAAAATAAGGCTGGATATAACATTAGAATTTAACACCAATTTATACCCTTTTTACACAAATAAACATTTCATTCATTCATTCATTCATTCATTCATTCATTCTTTCATTCATTCATTCATTCATTCATTCATTCATCCCTAAGGTGTAAATACAATAGTGGAAGCGATTGAAAGATTCGTCGCCATTAGCGAACCCACGGTAGCTCAATTGGGAGAGCGATGGACGGATCCCAGAGACTCAAATCCCGCTCGTGGCGAATAATTTTTCAATTTTCCACTATGATCGAAATTTAGAATTTCGTTAGCGGACGTTCCTGCTTCATAAACATTTAATGTTTGTTGTTTAATAAGCTCAACATTTGTACATTTCTGTGTCCTACGCATGAAATAAAGTTAAGGTAGGTCCCCACGGAAAGCCAGCGCCGCGGCTTCATGCTGAGTCCCCTTTTATCGTCGTTTAAAAGGTCTTATTGGAATATTTCAATAGAGTAATAACTTTAAAGGTCATAGCTCATTAGAGCCACCCGGCGCCTGACCCGCATCGCCTCGTAAATGTACTAACTAGTCTAACTACGGAGTTGATGCAGTGAGCGCATGCCCGTACAAATCCATATAAATAATACTTACCGCTCGAGGCGAGGCAGTGCGGGTCGGGCGCCGGGTGGCTCTAATGAGCTGTGACCTTAACACTGGAAGCAATGTAATAACATGTAATGTAATAACATTGCTTCCAGCAGTAATCAATGAACATAAAACTCCATTAGACACACCAGACTGATGCCTTCGCCGTCGTATGCTTCCGTCTCGTGTTTGTTCCACTGCTCATTTCCGGTACAATCTAGGAGTGATCAGGGACCCGATTCGAGATTCCAAATGTAATATCCCCGACATGTTACAGGGCTATCATCAATTTTATGCTCCTCTCTTTCAAATGTTTAGTTATTAAAGCTATGTGTTATGAATATCCCCTTCTATTATTTAAGATAGATGGAATCACGGCTGCACATGAAATAAAAGTGGTGTCCTAGGGATTTCCCCATCTCCAAAGGAATCACGCCCGCGCATTCATTGGTTTAATCGTATTTGGACAGAAACGTAGCTAACCAGATTCGCATTTGGCCAGTATCGTGATTCAGCTCTCATGTGGACAGAAATGCTCATCACCCGTAACGCACCTGAACAGAAACGCAATTATCCAAATTCTTATTTAGCCATAATCGCGGTAGGTCCACTCTCATGTCGACAGAAACGCATTTCACCCGAAACGTACCTGTACAGAAACGTAATTATCCTAATTCACATTTGGCCATAATATCGATTGTCCACACTCATATCGCCAGAAACGCACTTCGCCTACAACGCACTTGTACTGAAACGTAAAACGACATACATTCAATTATCCATTATCGCGATAAACTAGCACTCATGTTGACATAAACGCAATAACACCTTTTACCCCAGGAAAATTACGTTTTTTTCAAACATTAATTTATAACAGCGTCTTTTTGTATGTTTAATTTTCAAATGTTATTCTAAGATGCCTTATCCAAGAATCCACCAAAATTTCCATCGAGAAGTAGATATATAAAAATAAAAAAACGTACATTATGTTTTTTGTGTCATTTATTTATTATTCTTGAAGAGCTCCTGTAAATTAACCAAAACAAAAATTAAAATATCTATTAATATTTTTCCTCTTTTTTCAGGAATTGGTTAGATATCGATTTTTTGATGACTAATATTTTGGTGGGTTTTGAGTCTAGGTAATTAATATAATGATAATATATCAGTTACAAACGAAAAAGCTGCTGTTTTGAATTATTTCCAAATTTCCATGTTTTGCCATACTAATGAAAATAAAGTGCTTGAGCTATATCGCAGTTGTTCAGAAACGCAAATTGCCTTGAAAATTGAGCACTACCTAGATAAATATTGCATTCCATCAATTAGTTTTTGGACCCATTTCATACGATACATAATTTTCCGTTATAGGAACGGAGATGATAAGATAAAATAGTAAACGTGTGGCGAGGTAAACGGCTCTAACGTTTTCGATGAATGGAATGTAGGGGTTTACGAGGGTGAAGCAGCCATCTAGCTAAGTCTCATGTCCCGGAAAACTCGTTTCAAACGTATTTTCTCTACTTTCCCCCGAGTAGAGCTCGGTCGCCCAGGGACTACATTTTTTTAATAGGAGGCAAACGAGCAGACGGATCACCTGATGTAAGCGATTACCGCTGCCCATGGACACCTGCAACATCAGAGGTGTTGTGAGTGCGTTGCCGGCCTTTAAGGATGGAGCTCTGGGAACCTTACTCACCATCAGGAACACAACACTACAATACCTACGGAATAGGCAGCAGTGCTATTATGGCTGTGGTCTTCTGTAAGGCGGAGGTACTCCCGCAGTCGGGCTGCTCCAGATTCAAGCGTGATGACATTACGCTGTGCCCTACCTCTCTCAACATTATAAACAAGTAAAGTTTGTGTTTTGTAAGATTGTCTGTAAGGGGTAATCTATGACTTATCTAATTACGATTTTTTTTCTTCCCCTTTTTATCACGCTCTTTTCGAATATCTGGCGGGCAGCTAGTCTGTACCGATATTTTAAAGAGGAAAAAAGTCTGTGAGCTTGTAGCTTTGCAAAATGCAAGTTTGTATGTAATGGTTATCTCCGGAACCGCGTATCCGATATCTAAAATGACTTTCTGGATGGCTATCAGCGTTTTTTTTTCAAAATGCGAGTGGATCCGCGCGGGCAGCATGTTCTCGTTAGCAGACCGTTCCAGTTTTCTGCTTGGTAATAATAACCTAGACTCTATACTGGTTTCGTGAAGGTTTCTTAAAAAAAACATGCATAATCTATGCCTACTGGAGTTTATGGTATTCAATTGATGGTCAACTGCTTCTTTGGTAGTATGAGTTTCTGCCATGAAGCGTTCTGGCCAAGAACGTACATGGCTAATTAAGTTTAAGGTATATGAAGTTCGTGGTCAAATGTTAACTGGTCTTTTGAGTTCCTGCCCTGTGGCGTTCTGGCCAAATATGTACAAGGCCTATTGAGTTTATGGTATATGAAGTTCGTGTTCAAATGCGTAACTGGTCTTATGAGTTTTTGTCCTGTGGCGTTCTGGCCAAATGCGAATGGGTTGGTCTCAGACGGTCCTGAACGCAATTTGCCTAGTTGGAGTTTTGCCCACATTGCAGTTTGACCACCGAGCATTATGCCTAAAACGCAAAATGCCTACATCACATTTTCTTCGTTTTGAGGTTACGTTAGCGATATTGACGGAGCCCCGCGGGGCTCCTATTTCCGGTCTGTTTGCCCTTCGGGCATCTGAAGAAACCTAACGAACCTAACCTACCTATAAGTGGTCACTTTGGGTTTTAGGCATAATGATGCTCGGTGGTCAAACTGCAATGTGGGCAAAACTCCAACTAGGCAAATTGCGTTCAGGACCGTCTGAGAGCAACGCATGCGAATCAGGTAAAATGCTTTCCTGGCCAAATGCGAATCTGGTTAGTTGATTTTCTGTCCCAATACTATTAAACCAGTAGAATGCCAGACATAAAAGTGATATCCTAGCGATGTCACTTGTAAATTAAGGCATTCAAAAACAGAATGATAGAGACTAATAACAATAATAAAATGGCTGTATTCATAAACGTCGAACAAATCAGAAAATCAGCTAAAATGCCATTTGTGTTCGTAAGAAAGGGACAGAATACATTTTATTTGTCAGATGCATTTAAGTATTATGAATAAGGGGGATAATATCCAAGGGATGCCCATTCTGTAAATGAAGACAGATGGAATAGTGGCCAAAGCGAGGCGCGGCGCGTGAATCATTCGTGCGTATTTAATATAACATTCCGGCCCAAGGACAATAATTTCTGATGAAATAAATATATCACGGGTTTATACCTAAATATTTCAATGCAGAAAATAATCTTAAATAGCTCAAAGGAAAGTAACAGTTACCTTAATTTTCGTCTCTTGACAAATTGCCTTTTCGAAATTTAGCTATTTATGAAATTTTGCAATTTTTAAAATATGCTGCGGAAGGAAATTAACGAGAGTAAATGAAAATTATAAAATACGAGTAATGAAATTATATTATTATTATGGAACGACGATTCAAATTATTTTGATACGTCAAAAATTAATCAATAAATATTTTTAATCCTATTATCATTCAAAGGCAAGTGTTTTCAACTAATTGAAATAGATTTAAATCAAAATAAAGTCTAAAAGCGAGTTCCACCAACTTGCAACGTTAAATATGGCGTCAACAGCAGTCATTCTATATCCTCCTAGGGTTATTCCCGGTTGTGCCTTAAATAGGCACTAGTTTTACGAAAGTGACTGCCATCTGACCTTCCAACCCAGGAGGAAAAGTAGAACTTATTGGGATTAGACCGGTTTCCTCACGAGATGTTTACCTTGACCGAAAAGTAAAAGGGTAAATATTCCATAGATTCAGATGTAATTTGCCAAAGATTCAAATATTTGCGATTACAGACGGTTTGGTGCAACATTCTAGCCGACTGTCATCTCAGAGATGAAAACAATATTTATTGCATTAGTAAAAAATACAATAAATTTCAAATATTATGTTTAAGAACTAGGAACTAAAATTACTTGAACTTACTTAACCTATATACTACACTATATATATATATCCCCTAAATGAGTATGTCATCACAGACAGATATTTTATGTAAAGTTTAAACAATACTGCGACCGCCTAATATTTCCTTCCACTTCCACGATGATTCTTATTTTCTCCCTGCCCGTCTACCATGGGGTGCCGCGACATATTCTCGATTTTTCTCGCTCTATACCTCTTGTTCTAGTGTTCTAATGAGAGAGGGACGGATAATGTGAGAAAAATCGAGAGAGCTCGCGCGCCGTCGCGTGATAACCGTGTTGGTGTTCTTTGCACTTAAAAATTCCATGTGAGTAGAAGGAACAGTCTGTTTTATAGAACGACGGTGGCAAATAAGCATTCGGCCTAATCTTTTTTTTATGTACATTGTTATTCAAAAATTAAAGTCTAAAACTGAAGTTTAAAGACTGGAAGATAAACGGATTAAAATGAAGTTACTCCCGGGAGATGTGGGGCGATATTTTAATTGCCCGATAAAATATTAATTATCAGTCTAGACGAGGTTGGGGTGAATTGGGTCATTGGTTATACACACTGCCGTCGTGATTTTATATACTTTTGTCTTGTTCATTTAAAAATTACATTCGTAGGGCATTGCATTTTTAAAGTTCATTCGTTTCTTTTTTAAGTGTATATAGTTCCTCAGCATCATAATGGTTGGTAGCAACCAAATTGGACATATATTTCGGTAGTTACACATGGCAATTTAGAATAAAAGATATTGCTAATGAAAGTATAATTTACTTTGACTACCTTTTCATACCTTATTGCTATCTACAGAAATACCTCACTTGTTTTGGTTGAAAATAAGCATGTTATTCAACAATGAACTATATATCTCCTGGGCTGTTTACCCCAACTTCTTCAAATCGTTTGTTTTCCGCTCCCTCCGGCCATATGTGTCTGAACAGTTTATCTCGTTCGCAGGAAAGATGCAGCTACCAACATCTATCTACAAGTTTCAGCTAAGAGTAATGATTTTTTGGTTTCGAATATTTTAATCCGGACAATCTCTGGGATCTCTCTCCAACGACTCGTGAGTTGGTTGACTATTTTATTTACAATACAATACAATACAAATATTCTTTATTGCTCACCAGACATAGTAGACAGTAGAAAAATAGTGCTAAATTAAACATTAACAGTGGCAGACAACAAGCGGTCTTATCGCATTTATTTACTGATATACACTATACGTATTACGGCCAATCTTAATCTCAATAACAGCTGTAAAACTTTCAATCTATATTTAGCCTAGTCACTCTTTCATAACATTTATTTTGTTCCAAGTTGCCGATCGAAAAAAAATTGTCACCGCCTCTGTATTACATACACACAAAACTACTTAACCAAACATAATTAAAAAAACAATTATATAAAGTCCCATCAATACGTATTATAAAAAAATCATCAACAAGAAAGTTATTTATTATTAAACGGTATCAGAATCAGTATCCGCTAACTTTCCCAGCACTTCAACTAACTTGGAATAAGTGAAAAGTATTAAAAGTTTCCTCCCTCATTAAAGGGGGTAAAGGGGGTAACAGATATGAACCCCTAAGCGAGAGTTTCTTAATAGGATTCCGATTCTTTTCTTAAATAACGGAATTAAAGGAGTTGAAGAGTTGTTAAATGAAAACGAAGATAAGGTGGAACTTAATAAAAAATATTAGTTTAATACCATTGCATACAAATCATTGAATTATAGTGTCATGTTACACACAATTTTGTAAAACCAGACCAAATCTAGCCACAAAAATGCAATTATCTAGCACCGCTTTAGTAAATTTCTTGTGTTAAGCAAAAACACCTATTTGGACGTTAAAACACGTCAGCCTGCCAAGACTTAATCAAATTAGGCCCGCGTCCATTAAACAGTGGCATTAACGAGTCGGCTGTTAAGCACTCTGTCCACTTAATTTTAAAAATAACGTGAGTACAATCTGTATAAATTGAGATTGTGTCCAATAAAATATGCAGTAACAAACTGTTCTAATTACTTCTAATACAAGCGAATCGAACATTGAAACAAATATACAGTAAGTATATTTCACTTCTTTTATCCTGTATTCGTCACTTGTTTTCGATTCGTTTTTTTATCATAAAAGCCAACTCGTCGTTACTAAAATAAATAAGTATTTGGGAAATATCTTACACAAACCGACCTAGTCCCAAATTAAGCAAAGTTTGTACTATTATAATGTATTGGGTGTCCTATCACGTTAATTATGAAACTTCAATAGATACGTCGATATCAGGCAGACTGGATGATTTTTTGCCTTCGTCGTATAATAATAAAAAGCAGCCAAGTGCGTGTCGGACTACGCAAAACAAGGATTTCGTGCCTATTAAAAAGGTCGTATTGTTACTAAAATCTTATGGCACTTACGTCCTTTCCTTTAAGGAAGGCAATTTTTTTAGAAATATCTCGAAAACCTTTGAACCGATCTTGTTCAAAACAATTTTCGCTGAAAGAATTTAATAAGCCCTATGTCCATGTCTTTTTTCTTCATATTTTTAAATTTCACGGTTCAAAAATTAGAGGGGGGGGACACAATTTTAGTGACTTTCGGGGAGGTTATCTCCGACTCTTTTCACGTATTCAAAAAATTGCTGAGAAACCTTATAACCTATATAACCTATAAACCTTTGAGAGGCCTATCGATTGATGTGCCACACGTGGGCATGCAATAAAAACTTTTTTTTTGACTTTCAGTAATATGGAGTGCACCCCTAAATAATTATTTTTCTTAATTTCATTACATAACTATGTAGCGGTCAACAAAGTACACCTATCCTCAAAATTGTATTCAAATACATCTTATAGTTTTCGAGTAAAATGCCTGTGACATACGGACAGACAGACAGACAGACATGACGAATCTATAAGGGTTCCGTTTTTTGCCATTTGGCTACGGAACCCTAAAAAAGATGATATATTTTGATATAACGCAATTCAAAATGTGATCATTTCATCAAATTATTTGTTGCGTCACAAAATAAAACATTCAGTTATTTATTACAACTTCGTTCTACCAAGGCAGATGGCCGTAGGTATATGGGCAAACATTTATTCGCATATTTCCCAAACGTAATGAAACCTATCATAAGGTAACTTTTCAGTTGAGTTAAGTCGTGGAATATCAAACCTGAAATCTGAATTGTGTCAAAAAAAGGCTATAAAACTGCATATATGCAAGTAACACAAAAGTTTGTTTTCAAATCACTTTTAGGCGATGATGAGTATGATTTCAGTATACATATAACAGCCAAACCTGAACACGAACTACCTTGCACATGTTCACGAATAGACCTGTCTAAATGTCCAAACTTTCATCATAATCCACATTTGACATGTTCATTCCAAGGCAAAGCAAAACTGGACGTCCAAAGTTTTAACGCGGATATTACTGAACTTCTTCACAACCTATGTCAACTCGTCTCCACACATTACAAATATAACTTGATACATCTTCCTTTAAAGCTATTCGTATTGGAGATCAAACTTAACTGCCAATCATAGCCAATCCCTCGGTTTTCCCGCAGAAAGCGCGTACGGCGTAGGTACCCACTAGGCAGGTTCCTGACGGTGAAAATTTTAAGCTGGCCATACACGACCGCTCGAACAAGCCGAAGGTCGCGCTGCACTGAAATCAGTCCATGAATGTCAAAACTGTTGCGTTCTAAGATAGCGCAGCCCGTTGGATATCTAAATGAAGCGCAACGCGCCAACGCGCCATCTAAATAATTCGCCGGTCGTGAATGACAAAATTCAACGCTAGACTTAGAACATCAACGCCAACGTCAATTTCCATCGATCTATTTTTTGCCGAGACATATAGGGCGCTAGTGAATGTCGAAACAACACACACATGCACCTATAAGGACAAGCAATGGTAATAATAATACCCCGACCGAGCGAGATACTATCATACAAATCTCAATAAGTGTGACAGAAAGGAAAATATCCTTCGTTGTCCTTGTGACTTTTTTATTTACCTCAACTGAGTTAGTATGAGGTTGCGGCAAATAAACCATTACCCACCCACATTAAGTAGGTTGTGTATGTTAAGCTGTCAGCCATTTTATGACCAGTTCTTAATTTAGCTGCATAGGCGCCATTCCTGTAGATACCTAACGTCGAGCAGCACACCTGATTACGAATAAGTGACATCTAGTCATCTACGAGGAGCGCTCGCGAATAATCAAAATATACATGCTAATCTGTTTGGAGCTGAAACACGGCGCGGCGCAGCGCCGAAGTGAATACCTAGCTTTGCGTAAGTTCGTGTGAGATGAGTAGTCAGTAAACGTGAACACCAACCCTGCGGTCGAGACTGAACGAAATGGATCCGAGCATTCACTTATTAAAATTATCATTCGCATTGGCAACGTTTCCACGTATCTGCAGATATTATAATCAGTGAAATATAAAGCTGAATGAATGGGTGGGTATTCATTTGGGTATTAATATGAGGAGCATTTATTTCATAGCTGTGGAATGTTAATTAATGAATTTATTTTATTCTTCGATGCTTTATATAACGTATTTATATCTATAAAGAGTCCCCAGCACCGACTCTACATACAATCGTAGTTTGGTTCTTAATTTAAAGCGGCATACTTCCTAACATGATTTTATATACCATGAGATCCTCCATACCTAAGTCGAAGATTAGTTTCTGGTGTCTGAGATTATAAAATAAATGAATTTACTACAGTAAATGAAGCCATTAGACTTTACAAACGTTCGACATGCTCTATTATTTTTGTACTTTAATTTGTAGGACCGAAACAAAAAAAGGTTTATTGCAATTCAATATATTCCTGTTAAGAGGTTTTAGGAAAGGTTGATGCAACGTTTTGGACGGCATAATGAATAATGCAAAAGTGAACCATTATCGAGATAATTTACTTTAATTTGTTTTTAGAAAATGTAGGTTCGACCCCATTTTAAAATGTACTCAGACACGTTAGAAAGTACGGCACAATGTTTAGTTACTTCGTCCACAACTCTATTTTCACAGAATGAATGCTTAAATTCCTTTATTTATATCTTTCTTCAATTATTATGAAACTCTGATACTCAAATCAGGGAAGTACAAGGCTTAAATAATAACTGCACCAGCAAATTAAATGTACTCGTTCACTCATTCACTCCTCGTTTTAATTTACGATTCAATTTGGCAAAGGATTTCGAACCGACCGAGGATTTAATTGTATTAATTATGTCTGCACCTAATATAATCTTTTCTGTATAGCCATGCGTCGAATCATCATCGGTCGCATAAAGTATTTTATTGAATATTGAGCTGTAATTTTTTTACACGTTTTATTAATATTGGTTTGATTTGGCAAATCACGATTTCTCAGTTATAAAGGGGTATTAAAAGGATTAATATAGTGCAGTACAATAGCTTTGAAACACCATCTATCCGTATTACGAACAGAGCGTGAAGTATAAATATCTCCAGAATACTGACTCGTAACAAATTTCCGTCATCAAATATTCATTTTCCTTCACTACACCAAGTCGGCTCATTTGCACGAGCCAACCCATTCACTCACTACATCAATCATTCAATCATTTACTTTGCGAGCGCTCAAAAATGGAGTGGAGCCGGCTTTCAAGAAATTTAGGAGATTTTGGAGATAAAAGTGTTTCTTCAAAGAAAGCAATTACTTATGCAACAGAGTCATAGTTATATCGTTATCTTTTGATGATTCAAGAATAATCTAAATGTTTAAAAAGTGACTCTGTGAGCTACAGAACTCGCAACTCCGTCTTTGTTTCTATATATTTTTTCTCATTTCTGAAAATCGCAATCAACCATAATAATCTATATAATTATTGAACTTGAATTGAATTGTTTGAGAAATGAGACCTGTGGGGAAGGACAGCCGGACAGACGAAATAATTTTCGCCCAACCTGAAAAGGGGCGAAAGAGAAATAACAGTTGTCTCATCGCTTTGTAAATGATCTAATTACACTTTTTTTCTCTTTCTTTCTAACTGTAAGCAAGTTTATTGTTTTGCGGTGTGTTTCAAATAAATCATCATTCATTCATTCATACTATTTTTTTTCCATTGGTAGTAAATCAAGCGATCGTGAATGACACTCTTAAAAGCCAGAGTGTCTTTTCCGCCAGTTTTATGTAAATTATTTGATTGAAACAAAACGTTTCAAGTTTGGTACTTGATGATCTGAAGATTTAAACTTTGCAGCTTAAGGGTCGGGTGCACGACTCGCAAAACAAAGGTCGTGTCATTCGTCATACAATTTGTTCTATACATTAGAGGAATCTATGTCGTCCTAGTTTGGACAGTTGAGGACATTCCAGTTGTCAAATTTAAACTTTCGTGAGACATGTTAAAATAATACTTTTAATTACACGGTTCAACTTCATACATTCATTCGACATTCCAGTTGTTCTGCGCTGGACTGCGCTCATTTCAACAATATCGTTATTTTGGAATATATGTATACACAGTTATTGTTATATTACTGTGTCACTGTACACTAAAGTACTTATATGTATAATGAGGAAAATCTGTGAGATTGTAGCTTTCGTAAGTCGTCATCAGCATTATATCAGACGAAGGAAAGAAAGTAAGAAAATATAGAAAGAAGAAATTTATTCACTAAACAAAAGACACACAGCGACAAAGGGAGTAGATATACAATACAATTGACACATATTGTGTGTGTCTTCGCGGCAATGCCGCGGTGTCTCCGCATTATGCTGAGGTATTACTCATATTATGCCAAGTTCGTCCAATGCCGGACATAGCAGCCCCCAAAGAGTGCCAAAGTGACCGGTCCTGCACCACCCGCATCTAACGGACTCCCATGGCCTTTTCTAGGTTAATTAGTTCACAGTAAATAAAATGGAGCTTTAGGATGGACGGCTATATTTCACCCCGTGACGCCTGTGTAGGGGAAGCCAGTAATCTCATACTTCTGATTACTACAATGTATAAGTAACTTACTCACACGACGACTGATAATTTATTTGCAACTACCTTCCGCCCGCAAATCCGTCTGCGTGGACCCGGGATAAAACTACTGTCATTTTAATCCAGGCTATAAACTATTTTGGTGCAAAATTTCATCCAAATCGGTACACCGGTTTAAGCGTGATTGAGTAACAAACATCCTAACTTTCGCATTTATATCACTAGTAGGTTAACATCTGAAAAATCGACTAAAACGCGTATTTTTCAACTTCCTGTAAAATCACAAAGTTCCACAAGTCGCTCGGAATCCAATGAAAAATACACCATTCAAATAAAAGTTCACTTCCATTCAATCCGCTCACTCAACTCATTCACTCGTTCGCGAACTTTTTTCATTTGCCAATTTTTGTCAACACTGCGGCTGCTTGCTTCGCCGAGAACGAGCGACAGAGAGGGGTGATAACAGTTGAATATTTGTTACGGCTGGCCGTTTGTTACACCGTATCGTTTTTATAACTATATAGTTAAAAATATATTGTTACCATTACCACCTAGCTTATAACACGCCTGTAAGCGGTCGTCGTAGTCTATCATCATCATCATATCAGCTGAAAGACGTCCACTGCTATTAGTAGTAAATATAATGTATTTTATTTTAGCTGCCTGCGGGACAAAGGTTCATGTTCAACTCCTGAAACCAACACAAGTAATACTCCTCTTATGTCTGTGGCATCTTAGTTTCTTGCTCCCAAACGGACAAACCGATTCAAGTGCGGTAAAAGTAATGTGGGTCGATATCGATATGGTTTTAAGGTATGTTTGTTCTACTACTTTACTCCGGGGCCCCAGCAACCTATTCCTCACCACACAGATCAAAATGCGACGCCATCACGGCAATCACGCGACGTTGCGCGAGCTCTTTCGATTTTTCTTGCACTATCCGTCTCTCTCTTATTAGAACGCTTAGAACAAGAGGTATAGTGCGAGAAAAATCGAGAGTATGTCGCGGCCATAGCATGATAGACATGCAGGGCGGTACCAATCTGTGG
Organism: Epinotia demarniana; assembly: GCA_945867215.1. Classification (NCBI taxonomy): domain Eukaryota; kingdom Metazoa; phylum Arthropoda; class Insecta; order Lepidoptera; family Tortricidae; genus Epinotia; species Epinotia demarniana. The sequence goes on from OX244281.1 coordinate 15,676,629, forward strand.
AAGCGTATCTAGACGGGCCTTTTTATCCACGACCTAGTTCTTATTAGAGGAATTATGTCGACTCATGGTGAGCATTTGTTTCATTGTCGCCATCTTTAAAAACCGTCACAGTGGGTCTTTTTTTTCGTGTTATGGGTCATACAAGGATTTAGCGTGCCTTCTGTGGACAGTGCTAAAGTTAAGTGCCATTAAGCCTAATTTTTATGCAGCTAGTTTTCCGCATAGAAAACGTCTCCACTTCTATAATTCTGTACGATAAAAACATTAATAATATTCATATGCACGCAATCTCTTAACTTAAAATAACCCTTTATGCTTCGATAAATAATCGTCTACGAATCAAAATATAATGTTAGAGGGGACCTTGAAGGCTGTAATCGTGTAATTATTCCAGTCTACTTAGTTCTTGTACAACTTCAATTAACAACGAAAATATCTTGAAATTGAGGTTGTCTAGGGTTCATTCGTCTAAATAAGTAAGGCAGAGACTGAATGTTAATTATGAAAAGGAACCTACTTTTTTACTTTCATCAGCAAATACAGTTGATCATTTTAGTACTTTGTCGCACTCCACGGAACAATACTGCGAAATTCGGGATGCGCAAACTCGTGAAAGTGCCAAGGTACTAAAACGATCATCAACTTTGCTGCTGACTATACTTGTGAATAATTAAAGTCTATCTGCCTGTGCGATTCTGCTCTGCGGAGTCGTGAGATAAAATATAGGCCATGACCATTATGGGGGTCTATTTATTTATTAAATCAGGCAACAAGGCCCATATTACAAATACCTTCAAGACTAACATATAAATCAATATAACTACAAACTTATTAATAACTTCAAAACATACAACGATTGCGCCAGATATACGCAGAACACACGCCGCCTCCAGGAATAGGAGAAGTGTAAGAAAGGATTGCAATTAACAAAACAATCGATAGCCTCCCCAACACACGCCTCAAATCTCAAAGACCTATCGGGTCAGACTCCCAAATCCAAGGCCCAGAATCTTTCTGCGTTAACCTGGAATGGACGGATAGCTGGAACTCGAACGGTACACAAACTCAGTTCCCCAACAGCATCGACATCAACCCAACACAAGAACCACCCTAGGCCTAGATGAGCCGCGAAAGATCTGGGTCACACTAAACAGGATAAGGTCCGACGTCAGCTGCTGTAACCACAACCTCCACAAATTAGGCTACAGGCCCTCACCAATCTGTGACTGTGGCGCGCCAGACCCAACAACTACGCACATTGTGGAGGAATGCCCTAGGCGGCGTTATACGGGAGACATGAAGTATCTGCATACAATAACTGCGGATACCAGAGATTGACTATTAAACCTAGATATTAAGCTATAAAATGTACTTGAAATGTAAACTTTTGACAATGTTATTATTTTTTCTAGATATAGATTTAGATTGATTTATACAATACAATATTAATTAAAGCTAGCTTATGCTATATGAATTGATTTCAATGACTTTATACTACAACAGTGGCAAACGAGCATACGGCCTGCCTGATGCCTATGTTACAGTAAACAACTACTTTTTCTGCCTTATTGTCATAGTGACAAGGGCGAAAAAGTTACGTGTTTAAATTTTCTTGACTGTACGCTTTACAATTTCAGAAGAATGACAAGCGTGTTGTAGACTCATTATTGATTTAAGGATTTGTTGTAGAGTGGAATGCAGAGGCCGGCTAGAGAGGAACGCAGGTTCCTACTCAACACAGTGTGGCCTTGAGAGCTCTAAACGGCCACTTCATAATATTAACTGATCAATCATCATCATCAAAGACGTCCACTGCTAGACATAGGCCTCCCCCAAGGAGTGCCACAATGACCGGTCCTGCGCCACCCGCATCTAGTGGACTCCCGCGACCTTTACCAATAACTTTAACAGATCAATAATAAGCAAGAAACTGAATGATTTTAGAAAACGTGTAATTAACTTGAATGTGATTAGTCGTAATCACTTTGATTGAACTAGCGAGCAAAGCGAATATAATTCTCCCTTGGAGCTTAGCCAAAAATAAATCGTTTGTCCGGATGTCCGTATGTTCGGCTGACGGCTGCCCTCCTCAACACCATTTCTCAACTGATTTTCCTGAAATGTCGTAAGCAGGTTTAATAAATATTATCCACTTTTATTCTATCCACCAGTCATTGTGGCTCTTTGGGGGAGGCACATGTCCAGCGTGGAAGTTTTTCGGCTCATAAGTACGATGATGATTATGTGTTTATGTATGTAATTACTTTATTGTACACAAGACACAGGTAAAAATACAGACAAAAAAAGTTTAATCGGTACAAAGGCGAACTTATCCCTGTAAGGGATCTCTTCCAGTTAACCTTTGAGCAATTGAGTTGAGATCAGGAACAAACATATAGACAAACTAACACGTGTACAGACGTATGTAATACATATATATATATATATACTACATGCAAGTACAAATAAAAATAAATAAATATTATACACATACTATAACTATACCTAGTTGTATACATATTTAAATACATACAGGGTGACATTTTAATCAGTGTCCAAATTCAAGTATAAGATTTTTTGCAAAGTTATAAAATACGTCTTTTTTTTGTTTCATATCATTCAGTACAAAAATGTTTAGTAATTGCTGCTTAAAGTTATCCCAAAAAAACCTTACCGCGCGGGCAACTCCGCGGGTAGTAACGTTTGCGCACGGCACGCCCCCCCTCCCTCGGCCCCGCCACGCTCCGCGCGGTACTGAATGCCCAGTAACCACGCAGTACGGATAATATTTTTGGGATAGACAAATTATAATTTTAAAAAAACCTACCATTTTTTTTTAATGGAGTTTATTAGTGCTACCAAATGCCTACAAAAAATTTGGACACTGATTAAAATGTCACCCTATATATACAAATAAACATATTTACACAATATACAAATAGTATCCTATTAAATCTCAAGTCGTTGGAGAGCCACAACTTTTAATAATATAATATTTCTACATCTCACAGAGCCACTAGTTTTAGAACTTAATATGTCAAAAGCAACAGGGTTCAACTTAGTATCAATATTTATCGAACTAGTCAAGCTGTCATCCGGTCATTACTGTGACTGTAATGGAACCTGACAGAACCCTCGCAGCGCGGAGTGCACTTCTTGGTCCTCTCAAACCTCCGCACGTTTCTTTTATATAACCTTCACTTAGTAGCTTAAGACACAGCAGGATTGTTTGGTAACCTTGCCATTTTTAAAATAGAGGTCCCCTTTTTGCATCACCAACAAAGCTACTCACTGTTAAATATTCAATTTATAATTCATCTTTTTCCTTTTTATAAAAAAGAGTAACCATAATGAATTATTGCGGTAGATGTTCGATTTTTTTTGTGTGCTAAGCTGATATCATAAGGCTTCAATCAAAAAATTGAAATCTAAATGTGGTAAGTGCAAAATTTTAATTTACATGATGATTAATGCAAACAAAAAAAAACCAATTACAAGGTGATTAATTACAAGAAATTTTCAAAATGGCCCCCCTGTTGCTGAATTGGCCTATGTGTCAACTTAGCACACAATAAAAATCAAGCATCTAACGCAATAATTCACGTCGCCATAAATAAAAATCTCATCGTACTCGGCGATAGGTGAAAAATTAAAAAAGTCATAACTCCGAAAATACGAAAAATCGCAGAACATACATGGGGGGTGATTCAGATAGCCCTCTAGGTCCTCTACCTCCCAGATTCAGTATATCACTACTTCTTAGGACACCCTGTATATTATTATTAAAGCAATACAGCAAATAGCCGCATCGTTTCGGATCATGAATTTATTTAAATTTTAAGACTTGAACTTGTGACTAAATCTTAATCTGTTCTACTGTGGAAGCATAGACTATGTCGGCCCATTGGCACCTCAGTCACGTGCACGTAGAATCGGCGCGATGTCGCAAACCCGGGTAAGTGACGAATAACAAGTTTATCCGGGCCTTTTCTCAATTGTTTCAACCTTACGAATCCCGGTTTATGGCTGTATTGTGACGATTAAATTTAATGGCGGGATTGTGAGTGCTTTATTGAGGTTTTGTTTTGGCTAGTTTTTTGGGAAGAATTTTTGTATGTTTCTCACGCGTTCATGAAAGAAAGGAAGCAAAAACTCCTAACACACAAAAAACAACGAACTGAAAATAAAACCAGACAGGCATCACACAGTAATATGGCAGTAATCAAACTGCAATAATAAAAAATGAAACAATTGAAAAAAAAACAACAATATCTTATGTATCGACAAAACACAATCTAATACTTAAAAAAAGAAGTAACATATATATTTCACTATTTCAAGTACAATTAAATACATACAACTTTCATGTTATGCTTGAACTTAACTTTGATATACATTCACATAGTATGTCATGTTGGTGTTGACCGAAATTCTCGATTTACAAGGGCGGGCGCTAAAACTAACCACCCAAAACAAGTGCAACATTAACAATGGTTAAGAGGGTTTTTTTAGCTCCAGCAAACTCGTTGCGAGCTGTAACGATGCGTGGTAAAGTCTAAATTTTTCATAATTTAAAAAACGAATCGAAACCCTTAGCGGTGTGAGCGGCGCCCCCATTGTGGGATTAGCACCACGATCGCGACTTACTGACTCACACCGACACCCTCATCTTGTACTACACGGGTGATAAATTATCTGGCTTTGCTTGCGCTTTCAGACCCTTCGCCTAGAGAGTCCTTAGGCAATTTGAATTAGTTGCGATGGTTCACTTAAGGCGGTTTGGACGTAATTTGTTAAGTTTTATATTATTTTCTACATTGTTAATAAGGCTTATAATAATAACATTATTTTTTATAATTTAGCATTCAACATTATTTAATGGAAAGGGCTTGTTGGGAGTTTCTATGCATGGTCGTATCAGAAGTGAGGCTATCCTCAGCAGAACCAAGGTAACCAATATAGCCCTCCGAATCGCTAAACTTAAGTGGCAGTACGTAGAACCGATGGCCGTTAGATCAGAAAAGTGGGTAGACCGCACTTGATGACCTGGTAAAGGACGCGGGAGTCCGCTTGACGCAGGTGGCGTAGGATCGGTCACTTTGGCACTTTTTGGGGGAGGCCTTTGTCCAGCAGTGGACGTCTTTCGGCTGATATGATGGTGATGACAATTTGACTTCATTGTATTGCATAGTATAAAAAATACACATATTCATTTTATCGAAAATCCAAATAATAACAGGTAAGTAATTAAGGGTACATGCTTTTGTTGTTCACTGTACTTTTTTGCACAGTCTTCACCTACTCATTAAGAAGATTGAAATGTGCCCAAATAAATACAACGGGTTACCTGTGTATAAGAGGTCCGGCTTTGAATTGGTTAAAATCTTATTTTCTCAAACATGCTCTGAAATGTATGCGTTAATATCACGAAATGAAGACCAGAAGTTTCTTGTTTATGGCTCCCTACATTACTTCTTGGCCTTAAGCCAAGAAGTAATGTATGAAAACCCTAACTAAAAACATTATTGTCCGCTACTCTAACTTTTTAAATTTGCTTACAAATATTAAACTGACAAAGGAAAAATTACATACTGCCAACCACCACTACTCTGTAAGCAGACTTGCGACGTAAAAAAAAAAAAATCTATGGTACTATACTTATGTGCGGTTAAACATGGTGCTTGAACGGCTTGTTAAAATGGCATGTTTAAAAAATAAAAAAGGCGGCAAATTACACAATTTTTTTCTGAACTTTCGTTCCGATTGTGATTTCAACAAACTAGTATTTAATTGATTACCTTGTAGGTATTTATTTTAATTTTAATATTTCCTCACATTGTTTGAGAGAAGCACTATACAATCCTCGGCCGGAACAGGGATTGCTGGACTCGTTGTATCCGGCCTCGTCTACGACTCGGCCGTCTACCCCAATGCTCGTCCAGCAATCCCTTACTTCACGGCCTCTGCAGTAATGTACTATTAGAGAATAGACAGCAGTGTGTTGAAATTAAGAGTGTAAATAGCACACAGGTAGCAGAAGTGTTCAGATTTAATTACAAATACAATAACTATGGAGTGCCACAAGAAAGCATATTAGGCCCACTGTTATTCTTAATCTACATTAACGATTTGCTTGTAGGGTTTTAGGGTTCTGTACTTAATATTTCAACTCAATGTAACAAATAGCCCATTTTTTAACGCTTTAAGTGGGGACACTTACTCTGACGGATGGAAAACTACGGAACCCTACACTGAGCGTGGCCCGCCACGCTCTTGGCCGGTTTTTTTCTTAAATTAAAGATCCTTTCACTACCTAGCCTTTACATATTTGAAGTTTGCAGGTTCGTTAAATTAAATTTAGACCTATTCATGACAGCCAAAGAAGTACTCCCAACAAATACTAGAAACCCTAGCAGGCTTTTCATTAAGGGGCTCCCATAATTATGGGGCGTATGGGATCGTACCTTCGATCTGAATCTCTGAGTTTTCTTAGGTTTTATGTTAACAACAACGGCTTTAAGCAATATAGTATCCCATATTTACTTAAAAGTTCATTGTTTTCGAGATATTTGGCATCATAGTTGAACAATTTGAGGCCAAAAAACCGGTTTCTGGCCATAACTTTTGTGTTAATTGGTTTAAAATGAAAACCCTATACCAGTTTTAAGGGACTACACAGACGAACCCAAATATGTAGATTTCGTATGTGTTAGATCTTTCACGTCAATAGAGATACAAAATAAGTGTTATTTCAGACAATGTTTAAAAAGATCATACAAAATTAAGTATTGATTTGTTTCAAAATCCCGTAGACCAAAATGGAGATAAAAGATTGAAGTACCGATAACAGTTTGATTTATACTTCTATCTTTAGTGCAAAAGTAGGATATACGATTCAAAACTTGTCAAAAATCGATGGAAACCTTGGGTAGCCCCTTAACAAAAAGCTAAGAACTGCCACATTTAAAATAAAATTGCTACTTGCTAGAACAAAAAAACATGTATTTTTCACAGTTACAACTATGTTATAACCCTTTTCTACGCAAATAAATGATTATGATTATGATTATTATGATTATGTAAATTTGGCGTTGCTCTGGTCATTCACAGCATTATGTCCTATACCCATTCCGTAGAACTATCCTAATACTGATTATATGATTTCTATCAATCAGACGTACAAAGCACACAACCTGACAGACATTTCCCTTTTTAAAATATTCGTATAGAACATCATAAAAATCAGTTTGCTTTTGATGGTTCTGTAGTCAACAAGGAACCCGTATAGTTTCGCCATTGTCTTTGTCTTATTTGGTAAACAACATTCTAACCTCAAAATGCATGTTTTTAGGATAGAATAGAAATTTTGTGAGTAATTAGATCATGCCGAGACGGCTTTTCGGACATCACTTCACGATTTTTTTGTCTAGCAACGCTTTTTTTACGATAAAATAGCTGCTTTAGTCTAAAAAGATACATTTTGAGGTTACAATGTCGTTTACCAAATAAAGCAAGTAAGGATGAATGCACTTTAAATCAATCACGCCGACAAAACAGTACAATAATACGAGTACATCGTTTTTTTTAGGGTTACTCCTACCTGTCATCAAAGGGTATATTATCTAAAGCGGGTATGTATTTTTTTTCTCTTAAAATTCATAGTGTGGGGTATCGTTGGATAGCTCTTTCAAAATAATAATGGTTTTCATAAAACAATTTTTCATATCAGTGATTTGTTTGCGATATGAGGCTTTAAAGCCCCAAATTTTTGTTCGAGTCATGACTGTGTCCTCCCCTACCGGCTAAATGAGTACTGCCGGGGATGTGCAGAAGAAAAATCGTGGTAGTATTACATATTACAATGAATTTAAAAGGAAAACTATCAAGGATAAGTTTAGTAGGCATAAGTATTTACCGATACCGATAATAGTCGACCAAATTAATGTGTACTTGGAAAGGCCAATTTTCGTACAAATTCAGCCGAAGCAACCGCACCGCACGTCAATGTAACTAAGATAGACAGGCAACTACGGAACACTGCGCGTGGCTCGATACGCACTTGGCCGGTTTTTTGTGTTATCTATATTTATAAAGACCCTGCAAGATGTTTTTTGATTAAATGTTGCCTTGTAAGTTTTAATGTAGGAGAGGAGGTAATGTCCAGATCCTTGATCTTTACTTCAATTCTTTAATAATAAAGAGGTCAAAGATTTAATAATACACCTTTGTAAAATCAGAGCATCGTAGTTTTGTATGTACGTATGTCGGGGGTTATACCGCTGTATATAATGGACGTTCCTGATTATCATGGGCAATATTTAATACCACAAGCCGGCTTCTGCATTACTTGCAAATAAGAGCGGAGCCGCACGGTAGCTGGTTCTAAAAAAATGCAGGAAGCTGTATTAAAACTGACTCACGACAATGAAGCTAACAAAAAAAGAAAGAAAGACGGGAAATAAAAATACCTTCGCTAAAATATTATTCTTGAGACACTGACACCAAACATTTGACAACTAAATAACGACCTTGAAGTTTTAGACGTAAGTTTCGAATCGTTGTAGACGGATCCCGAATAAGTCATAGGAAAGGAATTTATATTAAAAAGAAAATAATTTATAAGTCATTGGAATTTCTCTAAAAAGCGGAACATAATAGTAAGTTTAAAATGAAGCGGGATTCAGCTCGCAATTATCTGCGCATAATAAAACTTGCGTCTCAAAGGACTGCCGTGGAATAGCTAAGGATGTGGCGCGGGCGCGGGTCACCATACAAATGATCCTAGAGGGCATAGTAAAAGTCAAAGGTATTTATTCTTAGATTAAGGCATATTATAAAATATTACATGCACCTATAAATGTCGATAGACTACCACCACTATATTTTTATTGACAAAAATGTATGCCCTTGCTATAATTTGAAGTGACCGCTTTTTTTACAGCAACCATGTCTGTAAAAAACTACTGTCCCTTATTATTAAATGGGAACTACTGTCCCTTCCCACTCTTTCATAAGAGGCCTGAGGTACCCAGTAGTAGCGCATAAATAGGCTAATGATTCGTTATTAAATACCTCCCGAAGTTTGCAGCGCTTGAAATGGCAAACGATTTCGGGTTAGTTATAAAAAATATGTATATATTCGCGTTATTACGTATTATTCATAATATAAGGAAAATAATATTGCCCAAACCTTAAACCTTAAATTAAGACGTACAAGACCGAAACAGATCTACAAATAAGATCCTCCACTCGAAGGAAAGATACTAAAAAAAGTATCATAATATTTATTTTAGGATTATTTTAAGACGGGATAAAATTAATTAAAATTGATTTATTAAAGAAGTAAAGACTCGTATGGCGGCCGGCCTCACTACCATTGAAGGAGCGTCGTTTTATTACCAGTCATTCTTCTGGCTTTTATTTAAACGTCTCTTGTAGTCTTCCCTGCTGACTGCAAATTTAATAGATAACTCGTGGATTCTACCCCGGACGGTGATGGCTGTTCAGAATTGTTAACATTATGTATTCTGTACTAAAATACGGGTCCATATCGGGGTGCATAATATTTAAAGCCATAATTATGACTTGTGTCATAATCATCATTACGCATAGCCAACAAAAGTCATAAATAAGTTCGCATATATAACTATTTTTTTACCATAATAATTAAGGGCAATAATAACAATTATCATAAATGTATTCACGCATAAAAGCTTTATTATAAATATCATTCGCCGTAATAAGTTTTCGCATAAGGTTTTCAAGTCATAGGTAAAAGTAAACTATCTCATTGTAAAGTAACTAAATATAACACAACTTTTTTTTAAACAACACACGACAATTATTTAAACCTAACCTAAACCTTCCTAACCGCCAGCGTGTCAAGTAACTGTTTCCGCTCTAAGGGTATACTTGTATGATATGCAACCCTGTGGTTTAAAAAAAAAGACATACTACAATTATGACAGTAAAAGCTTCATGCGCAGAATCATTATTAACAAAATACTTTTATGAGCAATAACTTTTACGTCAGGTTGTATCGCAATTGAAATTATGACAATAGTCATTATGCGACTAGAAGGACACCCCTAAAAAAACCTACGAAGACGGTAAAATAAGAGAAAAAAACTACTTATCTTAATAGCCTAATAATTAAATGCGGAAGTAACTAATAACTATAAACCGCTAATAAACCGATTTACGCGACATTTGGTATGGAACTAGGTACCTAGTTTCCCAGGGAAAATCATCGGTTTCATTTTTATCCCGGACATCCCCAAAGAGGGTGCAATGTTTGTATGTACTATATAAACAAGTTCCACGTCAGAAAAAGTCGCGGGTAAGAGCTAGTGATTTAATATTAGTAAAGTAATTAGCAGTGGTGCTCTTGTAGCCGCGTCTAAGTAACTGTGTCACAGTGAGGTGCTGTGGCGGGCAGGGCTGACGCTGTTGAATTATATTTATCTATGAATATTCCCAGAAAAACAAAAATACACACACACACACACACACACACGGATTGCTGGCCAAGTTGATACAGATGGAAGAACATAGCGAGACCGGATAGGAATACGAGGCTGGCAATCGCTTTTCACAACAAGGTATGTATTATGCTTGTATCATGCAATGAATAGTACATTGTTTAACGAGGGGCGTAAGTGGAATATTGCGAACAAAAGCCTATCAGAAGCCTGACGCCGAAGGCGGAGGGATTTTGATGACTCGAGTTTGCAATATTTTTACGCCCGTGTTATAGACAACGTTTTTCATCACATTTACGAGGAAATAATTACATTTTAGATGAAATTTATACAAATCGTAATAAAAACTGCAACATGTCAGTCGTCCATTTTATTGAATTTGACGTGAGGCGCGTATGGCAATGACCCTTCGGTATACAGCCACGATTTGAAAACACTTAAAAACATTTTACATAGACACTAAACATACATATTAAATCTGTAAATAATTATGTTAAACATATTTAAGTAGTTTTTTTAAGATTAAATTTATTTATAAATTATACGTTTTCAGACATCGTAGGTATTTGATATAAAACCTCTTTGCTTTGTAACTGCCGCATGAGTGACAGATACAATTTAAAAAAAAAACATTACGCCAGTGGGCGTAATACAGGCTATTGTAGCTCTGTATGTCTGCGAATTATGAAGCTCTTTTCGAGCAAGTGCGATGAAAAAGTATTTTAACAGATTAACGCCACGATGTTGATCCACAAAGTGATACTGAAACAAAAGAAGGCCGCTTTGCCGGCCTATCTGCAATTTTGTATGAAATTTCCGTACGGACTTTTGGTCTCGCCGCAACTGAAACGTATTACTTCGCAGCTATTATAAGAGACGTAACGTCAATATTTTATAACATGTTTGGGAACATTAAATTTAATTAAAGAATGCTGATACTTCGTCGCTGTATTACAATGCTGATATCTCACGCAAGAAGGCCGCCACCACGAATTCACAGGTCGGAAATATCTTTATAGCAAATTGTAGGCTCATATAAACCTAGGAAACTAAGGATTGTCTGTCTCGTACACATTACACTGGCGTGTTTATCCTGTATTTCCTCCAATATTATCAGTTTCTTTTTGTATTGCTTTTAAATTTCTATGAGAAAAGCACTATTCATATAGTGTTGCAAGAAAGTCCAGAAAATAATGGGGAAAATAATATCGCTCATATGGAAAACTAATAGTACGACGTAGAGATTTTTTCTTCACTTGTACTAGGACATTATTCAAATTTGTTTTCTCATAAATGACAGTGAAATACATATTGGTATAGACAGACAAACTCACGAAACTTACCATTATACTTATAGGTATAATGTTTATGGAGTCAGAATGCTAGTAATTTAAACACAAGTTTTGTTTGCCAATTTCATTAAGTAGTATAATTTACAATGACCGGTCCTGCGCCACCCGCATCCGCGGGGGAGGCTTCTGTCCAGAAATGGATGTCTTTTGGCTGATATGACGATGATGATGATGATATATTATACAGCTTCTCCTTCCTCCAAATATTTCACTTTGGTTACAAATATCAAGTCACTTACTTTTCTGCTGCGTTCTTTAGTAGGTAATCTTTCGCTAACGTTTTCCGAAAACGTGATACACATTTAAATATAATCCGAATTTGTTATATATACTTTAATCCCGTAGCCCTCAAGTACGCATTCTCTCAAGTTATAAAGTTTTGGTGACCCTAGACTCCGTAGACGATCTACGCCGTAGCAGTGCTACGCCACCACGAGCTCAGATGACAAGGTTCGGATGCAGAAAACAACTAGATAATGAGCTACTGTGACGTGCTAATAATGTTGAATTGAAACATCTTCATGGACGTTATATTCCCTTAATTATTATACAATAGCTTTTGCCGGCAACTTCGTACGCGTATTTTCTCGTTTGTGTCGTATCTCCGCACAAACTTCCATACCCCTTTTAGTAATGATTTGCAGGATAAATCTATTATCTGTCCTTTCCAAGGTAATAAGCTATCTCTACTGGCAACACACACTGGTCAAAGATTCTCGTCTTGAGACACTGGACTATAGTTGGTGGATCGATATTTGGGTATCCAACAGGCCGCGCCAACTATCTAAAATGCTGCAGATTTGACATTTATGGACTGACTTTTGCTTTAGCTTGTGAAGGCAGTCGTGAGTGCCTAGCTTTACTATTAGTACATTACTGCAGCCGCCGGGAAAGAAGGGCTTGCCGGGTGAGTAGGTATAGACGGCCGACCGTAGGGAGGCCGGATAGTGATGCGAAGCCGGCAAGCCCTTTTCACGGCTAGGCATGTATAGTGCTTTTCTCAAACATTTATTCAATGAAATAAGAAATATCACCACTCAAAAAACCAACCTGTATTTATGTACTTGTCCATCGATTTTGGCGGCAACAAGTTATTCATTGCTAATTCGCCCTCAATTCCGGCGGAGTACAATTAGTTTCTTCGTCAAAAATCGAAATTTTATTTATGAATAAATGAAAAATTTAAAAAAACATAATTCAGCTGTTTAGCCTGTTCACGAACATAGACGCCATATTTAGTTTAAAATTAAAAAAATATACTTCCCGGCCTAGGCTTTCAATTTTGTATGAAATTCCTTAACAGTTCTCTAGAATTGTTCCGCCCGAAATGTGATACTTCGAAGCCTGTTATGACGCACGTAACGACCACATTTCATTGCATGTATGAGAAAATAATGTATATTATACATGCAAAAGTAACTCTGTGGGTGTGGCATCTTGCGCGCAATGGCCGTTGGGGCTGAAAGGTTCTCGAGTGGCAAACACGTACCGAAATACATACGCAGCGTAGACCCCCGTCGAGGCAGACTGATGACCTTGTAAAGGTCGCAGGAGTTCGCTGGGTGCGGTGGCGCAGGACCGGCCACTTTGGCACTTTGGGCGAAGCAGCAGGGAACGTCTTTCGGCTGATATTATGATAATGATGATGAGCATGGATACATCCATTTGGCGCCGAGACAAACAGCGGGCGTGGCGTCTAGATAAATCTCCAGCTTAAAGTTACATCAAACGTATTTTAGCAAATCCCTAGAAAGCTTTTAACGCGCACACATGACAAGCCCCGCTATATTGATGATCCAAACATGGAAATAGAAATGGCATTGCAATCGCACGAATAATATTTCATATGTGCCGTTATTTGTAAAGGTCTTGCTTATACGTTCCGACTGTAGAGGAATTGATAGATACAGTGTTTTTTTGTTAATGGAGGTTCCGTAATTTTGATTTATTTATTTATCGGAGGCAACTAAGCCCGTATTTACAAATACGTTACAGACGAACATACATATCAATATGTTAAACTTATAAGTAGCACAATATTATGTTAAGTCGGTGACGCGCGATGCATCGTCAAATAGCATGTTCTGGATGTAAAATATGCCTCGTAATCGCCGGGAAAACTACACTCTTCGGCCAAAACTCCTCCCTCATGAAGATTAGGTTTAGGTCGTTTTCTGGATACCTCTGCGCCACGCGGATAGCGCGGAGGTTATGTTGGACTCGCGCCGACTAAAAACACCCCGATGGTCCTCCTCGACGCATTTCAGACGGCGGAAAATGTATTAGATGGTTGTATTTATAGATGATTATGCGATTTAAGGCTTTCTTAATTTCGACCCGAGGTGAGTTTGAATGTTTACGTTGTAACGTGGGCGCTGCAGCGCTACGTCACACGGCGGGCCAGGCGACGGCACACCGCCCGACCACACTCCGGGGAGAACGCCGGGGCGGCAGGCGGGGGGAAGAGCGGTACGACGCACCGGCCGCCCCTCCACGCGACGGGTATAAAACCCGCTGCGCCGCGCCGAGAGCGGCAGTGTGGCCCACCGACCGCGGTGGAATGCACTACCCCCTCCCCTCTCCTCACTCCGAGGCAGCGCTGGCAAGTCCTCGCTCGCCCGAGTTCCCTACCACCTCGCTCCGAGGCAGTGCTGGCACGTCCTCGCTTGCCCGAGCATATCCCGCCTAGCGTACACGGCAGTGGGGCTCGCCCTCGCTAGCCGCGGACATAAGTGAATCACCCTCGAGTCCTCCCGAGGCAGCGCTGGCAAGTCCTCGCTCGCCCAGGACTCCAGGTTCCCGTAGTCTCGAGGCAGCGCTGGCACGTCCTCGCTTTCGCCCAGGCTTCCTATTAACCATCCGCTGTATCCATCCATTAACAAACGCCGTCCGTAGAGTTATAAGTAGTTCCGCGATAATACCGCCGCACCGGAGTGTGCGATATTTAGTACCGCTGTTAGGTTTTAGATATAAGATTGAAGTGAGAATAAACGGGCATAAAAGACCCATACGTGTGAACCTTAAAATCAGTGTTTGCCTTCTGCTCCCCCTCGATCCCTAATCTAACCTCTGAGCTAGTCAGGAAACCCTCGCAAGGCCACAGCGCTCGGGGGAGTTGTATGTGTCCTAAACCCACACATCACATCTGGCGCCCAACGTAATTACTCACATAAGAGTTGAACTAGCTCCATAGGGATAATCGAGGTTAAAGTTTATCATCTGCACAAATTACCGCCGTACAGTGTTTCGTTCCGATAACGCCATCTTTCGCAGGACAATCCTTAGTGTGACAAGGGCACGACCAGATGCCGACAGCCTGGATCTACCGCCTCAAGAAACCGGAACTCATCGAAGAAGCCGAGAGTCGAGACATAGCGACCGAAAACTTAACCGTAGAACAGATACGAAAGTGTCTAGCAGAATCCGTAAAGGCAGACGAGAAGTTTAAGACACCGGAAGATCCGCAATCCGTAACCATGGAAAACGACGAAGATATGGGTAAGTCAAACAGACTTAATAAATTGATCAAAGAATGTAACCTCTCATACGGGACGTCCGAAAACGCTGTAGAATTCGTGGAAAGGCTGGAAGAATTGGTAGACGCCAGTGGCATAGACCGAAAAGACGTATTACCAGCTTTACCACGCATCCTGAAGGGAAAGGCCCTCCATTGGTACCGAAATAATTCCGACTCATGGGAGACATGGGAGGACTTCCTGGAGCTGTTCAAGCTGTATTACTACCCGAGTAACTACGAGGAAGACCTCATAGTCAGGATAGTTGCAAGGAAGCAAGGACACAGAGAAAGCTTCACTGAATATTTAACGGACCTACAGACGTTAATGGGAAGGTACGGAAAACTTGATGAGAAAGAAAAACTCCACCGGATCCACGAAAACATGGCACGAAACTATAGGTTATATATCAAAAAGCAAGATTACAAGAATCTTAGTGAACTGGTGAGGTTGGCGGCTGAGTATGAGAACATACCAGTTCCATCCTACGGGAATCATCCGACGAATCGCGCGTACACGCCATATGCAGATCCACCCAGACAGGAGCAATGGCGACAAGAGCCCAACGCATCAGGCACCATGACGAAGGAGCCCGGGCACGCAACACAAGGCGCACCACCACACAGCACACCTGGCACATCGGGCTATACACAATCAGAACGACAAGTACGAAGGCAAAACCCAGACGACAGCACGGGGACAAGAGTACATCCCAAATACGACCCGAAGACGTGCTGCTGGTCATGTGGTAAACCGGGCCATGACGCCAGAGAGTGTAGGTCAAGGCGTCAAATATTTTATAGTGGTTGCGGGAGAATGGGCGTGTTAAGCAAGGATTGCTGCAGGACGGGAACACGTCCAAAGAAGGAATTCCTGGGGGAAGCGGACGATCAGAACCGCAACGATAACCGAATTTACGTAGAAGCCAAAATGATGGGAACTACACACATTTGCTTGGTGGACACAGGGTCCACGAACACGTATATCAACGAACAAGTTTATAACGCCTGCCAGGGACAAGGCGCGTTAGAAAAATATACCCATAGGGGGATCGTACTAGCCGACGGAACGAAGACGCAAATCAGCAAGAGCCTGTTAGCGAACATAGAGTTGAAAGGAACGCGCATCAAGCACTGGCTACGAGTACTCCCATCAGCTGCACACACAATCATCGGGATGGACGTACTAAGGCGTGTCGGGATGGCAATAACATGGGTAGCCGAGACACCAGAGTCGTTGGGGGCAGCCACGACAACGCAACAGACACCCGGTACAGAAGAGACAGTCATGAGACAGCCGGCGGACACAGGTGACAAAATCGTAGCACGGACCGACAGCGACTCGCAGACCAAAACAGGTCAAGTTTTGACGGAAACGCAAAACAAGGAACTGGCAGACATGTTGCAACACCAGTTTCAGCTGTCCGAGAGCTCACCCAAAGGAAATACGTGGGTCGAACACAGAATAAAGCTAAAACATAAAGAACCGATCAAGCAAAGATATTACCCGAAGAACCCAAAGCAGCAACAAATCATAGACGACCACGTAAAGGAGATGCTGGAACAGGGAATCATTGAAAAGTCCAGTAGCCCGTACAGCTCGCCGGTCGTACTGGTTAAGAAGGACAATGGCCAACACCGATTCTGCATCGACTTCAGAAGAGTGAACGAAGCATCAGAAAAGGACGCATATCCACTTCCGCAGATAGACGACACCCTAGAGAAGCTCAGAAACGCATAATTCTTTTCAAAGTTTGACTTAAAAAATGGCTACTGGAACGTACCATTGGAGAAGGCCAGTAGGCCAGTCACAGCGTTCACCGTACCAGGCCGAGGACTGTATCAGTTTAAAGTGATGCCGTTCGGTCTCCACTCAAGCGGGGCAACATTCCAGAGACTGCTGGACAGAGTGATAAGCCCAGAACTGGAACCACACGCATACGTATACCTAGACGATATAATCGTGTGCAGCCCGACGTTTGAAGAGCACATCAAGCACCTCAAAGAGGTATTCCGTAGAGTGCGCCAGGCAGGACTCAGAATAAATAGGGCAAAGTGCGAGTTCGCGAAACAAGAGGTCGAGTATTTAGGCCATACCGTTACAAGAGACGGGATCAAAATGAACGAGGCCAAAATTAGGGCCATCACGAATCTAGAATCACCGAAAAATATAAAAGGGATCAGGACGTTCATAGGAATGACGTCCTGGTACAGAAAATTCATTCCAGGGTACGCAGAAATCACAGCACCGCTAGTTAAATTATTAAAGAAAGACGGGAAATTCGCCTGGGGGCCAGAACAGGAAGACGCAGTGTCTAAAATAAAACAGATACTAACGACAGACCCGATCCTAACGAGAGCTGACTTCTCACGTCCGTTTATACTACAGACAGACGCAAGCGACATTGGCCTAGGCGCAGCCCTTACTCAAATGGATGAGGGTATACCTAAAGTCGTGATGTACGCCAGCAGGAAACTTACCCCATCAGAGACGCGATATACAGTCTCAGAACGCGAATGTTTAGCCATAGTTTGGGGGATAAGAAAGATGAGGGCGTTTCTCGAAGGATACAAGTTCACAGTCATCACGGACCACCAAGCACTAAAATGGTTGAACACAATGAAAAATCCATCAGGAAGATTGGCCAGGTGGGCCCTCGAATTACAGCAGTACGAGTTCGACATAGTGTACCGAAGTGGCAAACAGAATAAGATAGCGGATGAACTATCCCGCAATCCCGTTGGCGCCGTCACAGAACGTGACTGGTACGAAGCTAAGCGAGCGCAAGTAGAAAACGGAACAGAACCGTCACAACAGTACTGCTTGAAAGACGATAAGTTGTACTGGAGGGCGCCCCACCTCGCGCACAACGAGTATACAGATCCCGATTCAGAATGGAAAATATGCGTACCCAATACCGACAGGAAGGAGGTAATAAGTCACAACCACGACCAACCCAGTGCTGGACATTTAGGGATAGCGAAAACAATGAAACGTATATCACAAAGATACTACTGGCCGAGAATGCAAACAGAAATAATGAAATATGTGAGGGCATGTAACGGCTGTCAAAAGAATAAAGTGTCACAGCAGAAGAAAAGCGGACTAATGCACATTAATAACGCCAATAATCCATGGGAAATGGTGACAAGTGATTTAATCCGTCCATTAACAAACGCCGTCCGTAGAGTTATAAGTAGTTCCGCGATAATACCGCCGCACCGGAGTGTGCGATATTTAGTACCGCTGTTAGGTTTTAGATATAAGATTGAAGTGAGAATAAACGGGCATAAAAGACCCATACGTGTGAACCTTAAAATCAGTGTTTGCCTTCTGCTCCCCCTCGATCCCTAATCTAACCTCTGAGCTAGTCAGGAAACCCTCGCAAGGCCACAGCGCTCGGGGGAGTTGTATGTGTCCTAAACCCACACATCACAACGTCACTTTACTTACTACTTATAATTTACTCGCGCTTAGGTACTTTGATTTAAAATCATGGCCGAAGCCACAAGAAAAGTTCCTTATGACAGGCTAGTGATAAATAACCTTCAGCAAAAAGGGTAATAAATGCTAACAAAACCCTACATTTGGCGGATTTAAAACCACAAAATTAAATTCACACTTTTGAAAAAATACGTTAAAAGCGTAACCATGGTAACTATACGTATACCGACGGACAAAAGTTGACTCATCCAAATACAGATAAAATACAATATCATCAAAAAGTATCATGCATATAGGTGTGTGATATCGTGTCACCCCCGTGTCGTGCCGTGTGAGAGGGCCCCACAGAAATGCGTTTTAAATTCACCTGCTCGAGTATCGCATGTCTGTGAGCGCTGGGGAGCGAGTGACGTCATAGCGTGCATTTTTCATCGCTCACAGTCAATTAGAAACAGTACGGTATAGTAGGGCAGTTTCAGGTGGTAATGTGGACAGGCTGGACAAAAGCACCAATTTTTTTAAAGTTCTTGTTAGGTCCAAGCTGAAAGTTTTTGATAGGAACCAACTCGTCCGTCGGCTGACGGATCCTATCTTTAATTTTATGGCGGTAATTTTGAATTTTACGATCATTAATATTTCGAGTTCTAAATAAAATTTTACCATTGCTGTGTGCTTACTATGGGACTAGGTCGATTTGTGTAAGATTGTCCCCTATTATATATATATAAAGGCACATTAGATCCACCAGGAATATCGGAATCCGCCATTCTTGATCGTAGAAGCGTGGGTAGTCGGGCGAGGAGTTAAAATGCACAAAGTAATTTAATCACGACTTTAATCAACTCTAATCATTGAAATATGATATCATTTATAATGTCTAAGTAACCATATGACAATTTTAACCGACGTTCTGCAGAACACGTGATGCTTCGGCGCGATGCAAATCGATAATGAATCAATGGCGGATGATTGCCGCCCCGTCAGGCCTATGACATTTTAACACGGTCCGAATTGCACCAGTGTTCTGCATTACGTCAAAGCGTGCTGGACGTTCCATCCGACCCGACCAGATCGGTCAATTCATCCAGCACACTTTTGGTCGTACGACACGGTATGTCGTCTGGCAGCTGCTAGTCCGATCGATTGTACCGTGTAGCGAACACTTAATAGCTGTCATTTTATCGAACGCGCCGTCACGGCCAGACTGACACGTCGCTCGCCCTCGTGCGACTCCTGATTGTGTTTAATCTGGAAAGAGAGACACACACCGCCTTAGATTTCTCGGTATACCCGCTCGCCTATCCCTGACATTTCAAACAATCATACATTCACAATTTTATAGTCACACCGTTCTCGTGGCCTTTCGACAATCTCTCATCGTCATATCTACAATCGCCATCTCAAATCTCTGCCGATCGGACCAGGCCACCACTCGTTGGTACCCCTACGATAACTCAATGCTTCAGTGCGGGCCGGGCAACCACTCATTGATGCCCCTACGACCAAGCCACTATGGACCGGACCGGACAACTACTCATTAGTGCCCCTGCGATCGCTAGCCTTAGCCACAATTGCAAGTTGATTAGGACGTCGACCCTCATGAGCCAGTCCCTTTACCTGCAATAGTTAGACAATCTTATAATTGATGCGTTTGATTACTTACGAGCAGGCTCATGCTCGTCAGGCTCGGAGGCGGAGAGGGTGGCAGAACTAGCTGTCGACGTACGAGAGCTGGCTACGGACAGCGTATCGCTATCATCATCGGATGAAACCTCTCGAACCCTTTGACCCTGGACCGCCGTCTCGGCCTCCTCATCACGATTCAAACTAGTGCTTACTTCAACTAGGCCCTCCAAGCCCTCGGGTACAGCACGCAAATTCTCATAAGAATATTTGTAGGAACGATTTGTGCCACTAATACAGCGAAGCTCGTATCTATCGTTATCTAAGACGCGAGTTATAACGAACGGCCCCTTAAACTTTCGCTGCAGTTTGGTTTGGTTGCGTTCCCCACCCTTGATGAACACGAAATCGCCTTTTGAGAACGCCTTGACTTTGGCTTTACCACGATTGAACCGTTTTGTTTCAGCTGCTGCAGCTTTTGCTATATTACTTGATGCTTTTTCACGAATGACATCGAGATCTAAACGCGCTTCTGGTTGGGCGTTTGATGATATTTGCGCTAGTCCTAGAGATTGCGAGCGTATTCCGAACATCAATTCCGTTGGTGTGTAACCTGTTACCCTAGAACGGATGCTATTAATTGCTAGCTGCACGTTAGGAAGCTGCTCACGCCATACCTTGTTTGGGTCATTTTCGATAATGGTGAGTAAGCTCTTAAGAGTGCGCATCACGCGTTCTACTTGACCATTCGCCCTACTTGACCCCGTGGCAATGAGGTGTAGTTCAATATTATGATTGCTGCAATACTGCTTAAAGTCTGCGCTTATGTAACACCGCCCTTGATCGGCGATGAGCCTCTTGGGGGCGCCAAATAAGGAGACACCAGCATTAAGGGCTTTAATCGCACAAGCTGTGTCAAGCGAAGGGGTGTACTCAAGTAGGACGAACTTTGTGAAGGCATCTATAATCACGGATGCATACTCTTTTCTGTCGCTTTTCCCTGACAACTTTCCTGTTATGTCGATGTGGAGAGTATGCCAAGGAACCGACACTTTAGGGATTGGATGCAGTCTGACTTGTTGCGCTCCCGAACAACCTTTCGATGCTTTGCATACTATGCATGAATCGACAAACTTATGAACCTGTTTGGACATCTGAGGGAACCAGTATTGTTCGTATAACTTATCAAGGGTTTTATCCGCGCCTAAATGCTGAATCTCGGTATGCACATGGTTAATCAGGGTCCACGTTAACGAGCGAGGTACCACAGGCAGCCAAAAGCTGGACTTATTTCGTTCGATTTTCCTTTATAAAATGCCGTTACGTACATCATATGTATGCCGTCGCTTCAAGGAGTTCATCGTTACTGTGTTTTGTGATTAGATCCTGTATTTCAGAGTCTCGTTTTTGCTCCACGCTAAGCCAACCCTGGTGAAGCTCCGCGAATTGTACCTTCTTGTATCTGCGGCATGTTTCAGCCGATATAGCCCGCTGACTATCGGCTACGGGACTGGGCAGGGGGTTTCTAGACAGGAAGTCTGCATGTTCCATGCTGCTACCTTGCTTGTGCACGATATCGAAATCGTATGGCTGTAAAAAGGCCCACCATCGGTGTACTCGGGGAGTTAAGTCAGTTTTGGACTTGGACGCTGCCAGGGAATTGCAGTCTGTGAAGACTATGAAATATTGCCCGTACAGATAATGTCGGAAATTGTCAACTGCTCGAACGACGGCCATAGTTTCCAACTCGTAGGAATGATACCGGGATTCCGTGTCCGTCGTTCGGCGGCTGAAATATGAAACCACATGAGGGGCGTTGTCCTTTCTTTGAATGAGTATAGCCCCATATCCCTCAGAGCTTGCGTCGGTGTGGAGCTCTATAGGTAACTTAGGGTCAAAGATTGTCAGTACAGGCTCCGATGTGAGGATTTGTACGACTTTCCTGTGAATATTTTCATGAGTCTCGGTCCATTGAATGGGACCCTTCAGCTTTGTAAGGGAGTATAGAGGTCCTACGATACGCGTATAACGAGGAATAAATCGCCTAAAGTACGAAGCTAAGCCCAAAAACTGACGGACTTGAGTCGCTGTTTTGGGTGTGGGGGCTTCAACCAAAGCTTTGACTTTGCGAGGGTTTGGCGATACTTCTCCCTTTTTAACGACATACCCCAAATAATCGACTTCGTTTTTTAGAAATTTGCATTTGTGCACGTTAAACGAAAAGCCAGCCTCTGATAACGCTTTGAGAGTGAGATCTAGCTTATTCAATCCCTCAGCCACGTCTTTCGAGTAGCACAGGACGTCATCCATGTACGCTAGCGCCACCTTATCCTTTAAAGATCCTAGGGCTTTATTAATACATCGTTGATATACAGAGGCAGCGTTTCGTAACCCGAAGGGCATGGCCAGATATTCATATTGCCCATCCGGAGTTACGAAAGCTGTGCGTGATATGCTATCGCCATTTGGGTCTACTGGAATTTGGTGGTAGCCAGACGCCATGTCGAGCGAAGAAAAATGGCATGCGCCATGCAAACGGTCTATCTGCTCTTCAATACGTGGTAGAGGGTAGTGCTCGGGTTTTGTATTGGAATTTAGTTCCCTGTAATCAACACACATCCTATCGGAGCCGTCCTTTTTTTTGACGAGTAGGATGGGGCTCGCAAAAGGTGAGGTACTTTCCCGAATGACGCCGGCGTCTAAAAGGGATTGCACTTTCTCATTTACTATTTCTTTCTCAGCAAGGGACAACCTGTAAGGACGCCTCTGTACCGTCTTATGTGGGTCAATGGGGTGAATACGTAACATGCCTGTTGTTACTCGGCGAGTAGGTATGCCGTCGATAAAGAACTCTTTGTACTTATTCAGAACTTTGATGAGAGCCAGACGCTCCTGCCCTTTTAAATCTGTATCAATGTCTGTGAAATCAACGGCGTCGATCGTATTGACCTCATTGTGCCAAGAAAATGAGATTTTCTCGCTAGTTATTCTAACGTCTATACCGAGGTCTAATAAATCCCTGCCTATTAATATCGGCTCTGATATAGCATTGTCAGGAACAATGTGAAATAACACTGACACTTCTACACCCTGAATATTAACTGGGCTTAAAATTTGGGAAGTGCATTCAATGCCATCGTTGCTACAAGCTGAACTAGATCTTTGCGCAATGTACCCAGTAGTCAGCGTCCCCTTGGCCACCCTGCGCTCGCAGACTTGAACTTCTTTAGTCGTCCCGGATGGTCCGCCTTTGCGCTCCGAGCAGGTTGACGCAAGATGTCCCGGTTGTCCACACACGAAACAGGTGATACTTAAGTTCGCTGTCTTGTCCGGAATCTTCTGTGTCTTATAAGTCGCTTTCTTTGGAGAGTCTTGTTCAACCCGGCGTTTGCGGCAGTCGACCGCCCTGTGTCCCATAGTCCCGCAGTGGTGACAGTTGCCAGTGAAGCGTCGATCTTGGACACGTGGCTTCTTTGCCTCTGAATCATAAGAGTCGCAGCCATCGTTTCGCCTTTTGAGTGAAACACCATTGAGCACGCGAAGTAGTTGTGCTCTGCTTTGTAGTGTGTGAGAATAAAGCTCTCTTCTTATAGTGCCATCTTTTTGCGATAGCACGGACGTCACGAGCCCAGTCATCATATCTTCCGCCATTTCAACGCGCGGCATCTTTTCTATGTAGCCCCACAAACGCATGGCCGCCTCGCTAGCAGTTTCTTTGGATCCGATTTGAAAGCGAAATATTTCGTCGAAGTAGTCTTGTGGAAGCATAGGTTTCGCAAACTTTGCTATGAGCAATTCCTTGATATGTGGCCACGTAAGCTATGTGAGCTTTAGTTTGGTGAGGCATGTGGCAGCTCTGCCTTTAAGAGCGTGTGTCAGTGCTAACAATAATTCAGCACCATCAAGCTGTCTACTGTTCACAATGAATTCTGTTACTTTACACCAACCTTCAATATCTGCTTCGGCGGCGTCAGGATCAAACTTCACTAACTGGGTCGCCATAGTGTTTACTGGAGCCGCTTGTGGTTGCGGTGCGGCTAACACACGCGCTAGAAGTGCCTCCATGTTTTTCAATAAATTCGGCGTTGCCGTTATCGCATGTGATTTTTGAGACTCCTCAGGAGGAAGCCCTTCGCATCCCACTTCTGATAAAGGCACATTAGATCCACCAGGAATATCGGAATCCGCCATTCTTGATCGTAGAAGCGTGGGTAGTCGGGCGAGGAGTTAAAATGCACAAAGTAATTTAATCACGACTTTAATCAACTCTAATCATTGAAATATGATATCATTTATAATGTCTAAGTAACCATATGACAATTTTAACCGACGTTCTGCAGAACACGTGATGCTTCGGCGCGATGCAAATCGATAGTGAATCAATGGCGGATGATTGCCGCCCCGTCAGGCCTATGACATTTTAACACGATCCGAATTGCACCAGTGTTCTGCATTACGTCAAAGCGTGCTGGACGTTCCATCCGACCCGACCAGATCGGTCAATTCATCCAGCACACTTTTGGTCGTACGACACGGTATGTCGTCTGGCAGCTGCTAGTCCGATCGATTGTACCGTGTAGCGAACACTTAATAGCTGTCATTTTATCGAACGCGCCGTCATATATGTATATATTTATATTTATTGTTGCCAGTGTAGACTTGAAACTTCGTAAAACGGGCTACTGGTGTCAGGCAGCCGTGTTGATATGTAGCAGTTTTGATCCCATACCGACAAATGTTCTTCTATATAGAAAACTTCCGTGAGTCTATGACATTAAAATATTAGGAAACGGGTTACTCACTTTCTTGAGGTCGAATATCGCTTTAATCGTGCTAAGCGCGCCGGCATCGTGAGTGCTCACGATTAAGGACCATCTATTGGGTTGAAACATGACCCGTTTCATAATATAAATGATCTATAAATACTGGCAGGAAATCAAAGTCAAAATAGGAAAATAACCAATTACGTGCTTGTGTAGGGTTGTGTCGATTACTGTTTGTAAATGCCTGTGATTAGTGAAACTTGACCGGCATAAATATGTATGTGTGTTTACAAAGCGGGTGCACACGATTTATCCCAGAGACGAAAATGGACAGACGAACATACATACATGTAATCATGCACTTAACACATTCACTGCCTGCATTCCGTAGCCAATAACATGGATTCGTTTGCACTTAGCGCGTTCCTGGTAATGAAAGTGTTAAATTAATTAGATTAGATTAGGTCTAGTTTTCTCATAGGGAGCTTCATTGTATGTATGCGCACTTACAAATAAATACGAGCGAGGGCAGCATTCGTGATCGGCCGAGCTGGGAGCGCTTGCCACTTGTCGCCGAGCTGTCGCGGAGTGACGTCACGACCTCGCACCTGAGCTAACAGCCTAAATAGTGGGTTTTTTCGTAGCCAAATGACAAAAACGGGACCCTTATGGATTCGTCATGTCTGTCTGTCCGTCTGTCTGTCCGTCCGTATGTCGCAGACACTTTTTTCCGAAACTATAAGAACTATACTGTTGAAACTTGGTAAGCAGATGTATTCTGTGAACCGCATTAAGATTTTCACACAAAAATAGACAAAAACAATAAATTTTGGGGGTTCCCCATACTTAGAACTGAAGTTCAAAAAAATGTAGTTTAAATTAACTGAATAGTTGTCTCTCGACACGTGTAAAGTGGTGAAATGTGTGCCCCCCTCCCCTGTAACTTCTAAAATAAGAGAATGATAATGATGTAACACTCGAGGCAACCTAGAAGTTAGGGGAAATTAAAGGAAACTTGGTAGTTAGGTTACTTAGTTCATTCAAAACGTCAACTGGGAACTATGTTCGCAGCAGCTTATTAACTCTAGTCGACTAATAATGAGACGAATATACAGCAAAAAATGAACGAATAGTACAATATATTTTCACAACATTAAAGTTAACACCGAATTAATATTATCGAATGCTGTATTTAGCACCTTTCGATTCACTTCGTCCATCCGCATTCTCAACTTTTCCACATTCAGATCTCGTCCACATTCCGAATTAGTCCACATTCTCAACTCGTCCGCATTGCCAACTCTTCCGAATTGTTAATTCTTCCGCATTCTCAGTTCGTCCACTACCATAACTTGCCTGCATTCCCAGTTCGTACACATTCACTGTGAAAGAAAGAAAGAAAGAAAATAATGTATTAGTGCAAAAACAATACATAAATTAAAGTGTAATATAAAACTTATCTTAACACACATTATTCTAAGTAATTTAATTTCTGTGCAAACTTAAAGACTTGCGATTTGCGTCCCTTAACATTAGGCATAATTATGTTCGTAAAGTTTTTGCGGGCGCTAGCGTTTAAACTTATCCCATACATACACTAGATCTTCTCTAAAACTGGTTCGAAAAGCACTATTTAAAAAACTAGCCTATTAAGAATACGAGTAATTCTTAAAGTCAAAAGTCCAACTTACATTGCCAGTGTGTGAGGAGGATATTCGTAAATATACTGCAAATCAAGTTCCAGTTGGAACTATGTCACCTGTCGGGAGCTCTGATTAATAGTTACAGCGGACAGGCAGACATACATATTTACAAAGGATGTGTGCTAGGAAGCGGATGAGGGTGATACTTTGATGTAGGTGAATGAAATAATGGTTGAGAAATTGTATCTTTATGGAGAATATTCTAAGGAAAGGTCAAGTTAATAGTACGGATGTGATTGTATGAAGTATATAATAGAAATAGAGGTAATCTCCGGAATTATAAATCCCATTTCAAAAAATCATTTATTGCATAGAACTTTTACAATGGACTTTAGCTATATTTTAAGATCGCTACCTTGCTTGCGTTCTTTCTTGCGTTTTTTGTTTGCTTTATTCGACCAAGTGGAATAGAGCCGGACTTATGTACCATTATGCGGTTTTTTTTTTTGTGGTGCGCGTGCCACGGCCGCTGCAGGAGACCATCGCGTGTGCTGGCTTCTGGCCGAAGGGTGTCGTGTTTCGGCGGTTCCGGGGCAACCTACCGAACTCTACACCGGACTTGACGACGCAACGGAGCCACACTGTTTCGTCACCTAAATAATAATTAGTGTTTAATGTTATATTGTATGTATGTCAGTCTGTAAGGTATTTGTAACTATGGGCCTTAGTTGCGTGAAATAAATGTTTTATTATTATTATTACTATTATCTATAAAACGGCTAAAAAATCACGTTTGTTGTATGGGAGCCCCCTTTAACATTAATTTTATTCTGTTTTTAGTACCTATTTGTTGTTATAGCGGCAACAGAAATCCATCATCTGTGAAAATGTCAACTGATGACATAGAGACAGACAGACGGACAGGTATCTTTGAGTACGAACCCTAAAAAAACCATTACTTTACCTAACATTCTTGGCAGTCGGTTCACATAAGGAGTTTTCGATCATTGTCAGCCTTCGATAACACAAACTATATTTAAAAAAAAACGTAAGACTTTCCACGTATATAAAATCTACAAACAATTGAACTAATAATGAATTTTAATGGACTTTGTAACATTTCATACAATCTCCTTTTACACAATTTGTATCATGACAGCTGTCGTGCCGCGATGCCACCGTGACTGATAGTGCGGTTATGCAGACTGACACGTACAACACGCCACACATTTGTACACGCTTGCCGGATTACAGATTTTAAAAATGGTAGCCTAAATTGATTTCTAAATAATTCATTTTAACAAGTGAAATCGAAAGATTCTACGTGATACCCTATGTCTCTCCTACGGTTAAGAGGAATTTAAAGACACCTCATATGTCGAAATCCATCAAATGGTTTGGGCTGCAGGTCATCCCAAAGAATAAGACATGCACACATGACTACTTCGGCAGTCGGGTAATAAAAAAGAGATAGGAGGAGGATTGCGAGTATAACAATTCACCGAGCGACTGGATTGACGGCAGGTTGAGTGTAGTGGGATGCAAATTACGAAGCTGACGGTCCCGGGTTCAAATCCCGGTAAGGGATATTGGATGCTGAGTCTCGGATGTTTTCGATGTATTTATCGTTGGATTCCTTGTAATCGTGGGGGTAACATAGGCTATATACAAAGTGTTTTTGGCAATTTCCGTTAATTGCAAGGGGGCATAGGTTAGATCAAATAAAGTTAATTTCTCCAAGACAGTAGTATCTTAACTCTTACTGTTATTAAGATATCGAATATTTTAATTTAATCAGATTTCCAGATTTAACCAGTGTAAAGGCTCTTAACTGTGGTGTCATCACAGTTTTTTTAAATGTTGTTGATAACTGTAAGATTATATTTAAATTTATATGTTAAGTCTTCATTCTAAGGTTCTCATGTAACTATAATTGTGTGATGTTGAATAAAGTTTTTCTATTCTATTCTATTGTAAGGTTTCTATACACTACAAGAAGGTTTACCAAGTGAGTTCGTTCGATATTAGGCAAAAACTGCGTCGGAGGTACAATAAGACAATAACTGTTAATGCTACATTAAATTATGATTACAAAAATAGAAAAAAAAATTTTTTTCACGAAATTGTTATGCTAATTGGTTTCTGTGAATGTATTCTGCAATATGCCGAAGTTAACGGAAATTCCCGGGAACACCGTGTATAATGTTTGTAAAAAGCAGTTGTTTTTTTAATCTTTCCATTTCACTTGTTTTCAAAATCCGAATCGAAAAGAGAAATCTACAGTACAATCTTTATTGAACCTCCTCATAACATTTCACGAGAGTTGAAAAATGCGGCCTGTGGAGGATAACGGCTAGAAAAGCGGACATACGAAAGATTTTTTGCCGAAGCTGAAGCAAATAACTTCGTTCACTTCGCTAACGTTCAATAAGCAAGGTTAAATAAAAAACACTTACTGAATGCAAAATGAAATGAAATAATCGAATGAGTTGACACAGAATTGAGGGAAATATGAATTATTCAATCAATTAAGAGATTTGTTTCAAACGGTACTTATGCTAAACCACGAATCAGTAAATGAATGATGTATGAATTGAATGTTGATATTCAATAATCAGCCTCAATAACTGTTTGAACTGAAAAATGAGAGTAAAATGTACCAAACTGAAGTTTAATACTGATAAATTTGACTATTCCTATAATACTAATAAGTATTTTTATGAAAAGTGATAATGCATTCGTTTCACAATTGCTAAAATTCAAAAATGTCTTTTGTTGACAGGCCCAAAGGTCAAAATGACACTGACCACAATACTAAAAAAATTTTAACCACGCAATATAATTTTTGTGTTACGTATTTTTATAAAAATAGCAACAAGACGAAAATTGGGATGCCGTTGATGATTAATTTAATTACTCATTGATAACCAGTAAATATCAACATAATTTTAGATATTTTGACAGTGTGACATTTTGTATCTAGTTAATTTGAGTTTTAGACATTTTGGGAAATGGGTATAATTGAAAATTCATCAAAACATGATCAAGTCAAGTTTTAGACATTTTGGGAAATGATAGAATTGAAAATTTATCAAAACACGATAGAGTCTAAAATGAATTACCTATAGTCATATTAGGAATACGGTAATTTAAGAAGTAGGCGTAAGTAATTTTGAGCTTTATATACTTAGACATTATGAGAATAATAATCTGTATTGACATTCTGATATTCTAGAAACACGTTATTATGATATTTTGGCTGTAACGAGCCGGAATCCACGCTATAAGGGTTACTTGTTGAATACGGAACCCTACAAATGTATACTTGTCCATATATATATTAAATTGGAGTTACTAAACCTGTTCTCAATGCGTCAGGTATTCGTCCAACTAGAGATGGGCGCCGGGTAAATACCTCGGGTAGATATCGGGTAAAAATCGGAAATTTGCCCGATTTACCCTGTATTTACCTTTCCTACCCAAATTGGCGGGTATTTCGTTAATGTGAGAGTTTGTACGTCTGGATAGCTAGTTGTTTGGCGTTCGGTTGATCACAAGGACGTTTGAACAGATTTTCTATGAAATTCGGGGCAGGATTTAAGTAGTGATATCTGGCTAGCGTATCTTCATAGCGATGAAGATTCGCCAGCCAAGTGGTTGCCGGCTGTCAAACAGCGGTCGTGGGTTCAAATCCCCGCTCGTACCAATGAATTTTTCAGAACTTATGTGCGGAATATCATTTAATATTTACCGTTAACTCTTCGGTGAAGGAAAAACATCGTGAGGAAACCTGCGTACTTACAACTGCGAAGAGATTCAAAGGTGTATGTGAAGTCCCCAACCCGCACTCGGGCAGCGTGGGGACTACTGCCCGTTCCCTCGTATCCATGAGAGGATAGGCTGATTTATTTTGTTATATTTTATCTGCTAAGACAAGAACATTTAAAAATCAACGCTACTTTAATACTTCAATTACAACGCACTTAACGTTTTTAGTTTTAGCAGCGGCTCCATTAAACATTTACTAAAAGCATAAATGCAATTACTTACTTAATTAGAATAAATTGGACGAGGGTGACTTAAAATGTACTTTACTAGATTTAAGTAAATTATCTACTATAAGTTGATTATTCTGAGCTAAAATGCAAATGCCCGTTGATACATTAATATTTTTATCGAATTTTCTTGAACTAGCAGAAGCAGTCCAACTGGAGAAGCACCCAAAGGCATCTTCACCTATGGCGCAGAGTGAGCGTTGCACACGGGCGCAGTGGTCCTAGGGGGCGCCGAACGCCGCCCGCTACAATTCCATTTTGACCGCGCGCTTACTAGGGGGCGTTAAAGTAATGTTTGCACACGGGTGCTACATAGGCTTGACATGCCTCTTGAAGTACTTTACAGAAAACCACAGGCATAATAACGTCATTACTCGCTCTATAGGTATGTTTTGTTGGTGGTGAGTCAGGTCGACAGAGCTCCCGAGGATGCGCTGTGTTAGGGGTCTGCAGAGCCCCGCAATTTGTCTCTGGCTGCCGATACAACAAATCCACTAAACACTGAGGGCCGGCAACGTGCTCGTGAAATTATTACACTACTCGCATAGAATGTCTGCTTATCTTCAACACGAAAGAATAATCTTAATTATTTATATTACATACCAATACAAATTGATTGACGTTACTTTGCGGAAGTCTATATGATATATTAAGAGAACAATATTCATTTTGCTGTTCCGCTACAAAACCCCTCTTTCTCTTTTACACAACACAACAATTAAATGAAACATAAACATTGCTAGACAAGAAGCGGACTGATCGCTAAAACACGATGTCTTCGAGGAAACTTTCGAAGCAATGTATTTTTCATATCTAAGAGATTATTTTACATGGACGACGGAGGGATTTATTTAACTTTATTGTTGCCGTTTCGATACGTGTTGCACCTTCCAGGCTCAGACGATATAGTCAACTATGACCACGGCCTGTGCAACCCGTGTACATACAGTCAACTCTAAAAAAATACGCAAATAATGGAACTTAAAGGGAATATAATTAAAACTCGTATACCTACATATTTATAGACATTATCGTACTGTTGCGCCGGTGGTATAAACTTAAAACTTGACTTTCCATGCTTTAGAAACGTTTTCAGCAGGCTGGAAAGTGATTTCAGGCCGTTTCAGAGGTGGCTCTTCCACATACTAGAAGATTGAAAATTCACCCTAGTTGCCGTTGTTTTCAGGCGCCTAAAACATGTTTTCAGTTCGTTTCAGGACAGCCTCTATCAGATGGCGCAATAACCTGAAAACCCGTTTTCAGGCGTTTTCAGGACCCCTTATGGGCCTTTGAAGTACACTTCAGTATATGGCGAAATTTCTCGAAGGAGTGAAAAAGACAGCACTATTAGAGAGAGACATCTAGATTGAGAAGGTTCGAAACGTGTGTGAAAGAGACAGCACTATTAGAGAGAGACATCTAGGTTGAGAAGGTTCGAGAAGTGTGTGAAAGAGACAACTAGAAAGGGACAGCATATTCGGCAATGTTCCAGTCGTCGGGTCGTACGAGCATCGAACAATCTAGACGCTCTGGAACATTCACGAACCGAGGGGTCGCCGTTCCTAGAATTGGACCTTGGACCGATTATTCAAGATTTCTCCGGAATGTTCTAGTGCGAAGGTCTCCGGATATATAAGCCGCGCGCCAACGCAGCGGAGTTTAGTTTAGGAATTAAACTGCGAACAGTGCGAATCTCAAAGCGAAGCGAGTGAAAAGTGCGTCATAGTGAAGTGATTTATTAAGTAAGCCTTGTTAATTAGTAATTTTGTAATAAAGTTTGCATTCCTTTTAATTAGTGATCAATTAGTGTATTTTCTATCACGTTACCCACCCCGTGGACGTAACAGTACGAAGCACGAAAGTCTAGTGTATCTTTATTCATTAATTAAAACGATGAAATTAAAACCTCATTCATCCCATTCCTGAATCATTAGATTATTACACATCGCTAGACATTAAAAATGAAGCGAGCCGAGTACGGCTCCCGGGGGCGCGCCGCGCCGTTGTGGAAACTTGAACTCTGAATTATTCCGCGGCGAAACTTGCCAGGCCAGAATCTCAGTTTCCACTCGGCTCTATAATGCAGAGCTGAGCAGCTCTTCATTAGGGTATGAATTTGTCAGTCGATTTGACGGTTCAAAATGAAGAGAAGTATAATTATAATTGTTTATACAGAAAAGTATTAAAGTAAATCCGCCCGCGTTGTTTTTTAAGACTGTGTTCAGAGTAATCACGTGACGTTTTGAACGCGCGTTAGGACAGCCCAACTGCCATTTTTACATTTATAAATTGACATTTGGATCTATCAGACGCGAGTATATTGCGTAACGCGATCGACCTGCTAAAGCTTCATGTATTTTCGTGTGCAACAATTAGATTTTGTATTTAAATACTACTAATAAACAAAATATTCATTGCTTAAAGCGACATTGCCGTGAAAACCCTCAAGAAATCTACAAAACAACCTGAAGAAGAACTCCCGAAGAGTTCGAAACATGTAGCCTGTTGTGAAATTTAATGAATGAATGAATGTATATATTCACAAGAAAATAATAATTATTTTTAATAGCATGCATTTAATTAATAGCAATAATAGCAATAGCATTTTATTAATAGCATGTCTCACGAAAGTTTTAATTCGAGTATTTGTATTGTGTAGTTTTTTGGAAAACTTTCAAAATATAGTATAATTAAATCATTACTATACAATCACATATACAAATCATTGTGTTTCTATACTCCGACATACGTAAATGGGAAGTTTACCTTCGTATTTACTGCACATTCCAAACTAAGTATGCTGTAACAAGGCTTGTTTTGTATTTAAGACAAATATCAAATTGACCAACATAATAATGTTGTAAAACGATTAATTTAGATCAATTTTGAGGTCAGTTTAATTTTACAGATGCATGACAAAAATATGTATGTAGGATAATAAGATTTCATATTCTAGCAATATTATATATATGCGAAAGTTTAGTTGTATGTTGTATTACTAAATCACGAAAAAACGGCTACACGGATTAAGATGAATCTTAGTTTAATTAATATAGTGTATAGCCTGGATTAACATAATAATATATTATAGAATACTTTTTATCTTTTCACCTAAGGGGCAAAATGGGGGGTAAATCTTTGTATGGAGCTACTATCTAAACGAGTTTCACGCGGACGAAGTCGCGGGCAGAAGCTAATCTACATCTACACAAATATTATAAAGAGGAAAGATTTGATTGTTTGTTTGTTTGTATTGAATAGGCTCCGAAACTACTGGACCGATTTGAAAAATTCTTTTACCATTAGAAACCGACATTATCCCTGATGAACATAAGCTATTTTTTTAATGCGGGAAAATGCTTCATTCCTACGGGAAAACGGGTAATCCGTGCGAAGCAGGGACGGGTAGCTAGTCCATTATAAATGGAATGAAAATTAATGCGCTCTCAATTTGTATTTGTTTCTCGGAACCGCTTTCATTTCTTTTGTACCTACTTTCAAAACCAGTTTCTTTGTGATACCGTTTCATCGTTGAGTTTAAATGGAAATCGCAGCAATACAGGGTGGTTGGTTGGGGAGTTGGAAATGGTTTTAATGGACGCCGGAACTTTATGCTAAAATGGACAGTTTTAGTTTAAAATTGGGTAATATTTAGTATCTGACACATTTTGTATGGTTAGAGGTATTGTTTTTACTAAACGGGAATAATTAAGCGAATAATATTAAACGCGTATAATTTATTTATTATTTACCACTTTCACCGAGGATGATGCAATGCAACACATCCTGAGGGTCGGAAAACCTCCAAGACATAAATAAACAAAGTGATTTTACGCGATAAAGTCCCGTTTCGTAAAAGCAATGGAGAATCGTGAAAGTTTAAAGCGCTGGTAGAATTTTGACTTGTAAAAGTACCATTACGGCCTACTTGCAGAATTAAATTCATTTACTTAATTATGAAGATTCACAATCCCGAATAGAATAAATATAGGTATAAAAAAGGATGGATGTTTATTAAAGTTCCCGATCATTGGCCACCCTGTATCCACAATTTCTTCGTTTCTTAGCACAACGCTCAAAGATCCTATGACTATTGAAGCACATTGACGCTAGCAGCTGCGCCCACTAGACGGAAAATGCAGGTATTTGCGAAAATCTACCTCCTATCCCAAGGCTTCATGTAATGGACCTCTTCAAGCGAAAGCAAATCTTATGGTCATGGCTTAGGGTTGCTTTTGCAATGATAAATTAAGGTAGATACGAGGTCGAAAGGGTCATTTGGAATGTACTCTATGGCTGCTTTAAGTTCAGTGAATTGCGTACGTATTCATGTTATGTGTGGAATTGGTTCCATACGTAACGAATTGAAGCAAAGATTATTTTAAATGATGTTAATATTAATATTTGTGTTAGTGTTGTTAGTTGTTAGTGTTGTTTTTGCCGCCAGACAGTTTTATTTCGACCATTTTAGGACATTGGAGTGGCGACCACGTCCCGGCAGGTGGTAATCTGGTTCAGTCGCGGGAGTTGGATGCGCGACCGGTCATTGTGGCATACTTTGGGAGAGGCCAGCAGTAGACGTCCTTCGGCTGATATAATGATGATGATGATTATGATATTGATGATTCATTATAATAATAATAACGGTCGACATTTGTCGGGCATGCCGCCGTCCCGGGGAGTCACTCAGGTATATTATTTCCGGTTGTCATCTTGCTAACGGCGACTACTTGCACAGACATAACCTTGTAGTCAGGATAATTCACCAGCAGCTTACTCTGATGTACGGTCTTGTGGATCGCCACGTGCCTTACTATAAGTACACACCTGCGCCTGTTCTCGAAAATGGTCGTGCCACGCTCTATTGGGATCGATCTGGCATCATGGACAGGACTATTCTAGGCAATAGGCCTGATATCGTGCGGACAGATCGATCGAAACGCCAGAACCTCGTGAAGGCTGAGAAGGACAAATCCAGCAAATACCTTGACCTGGCTCACCAGGTAACCGCCATGTGGGATGTTGATTCAACGATCATCGTCCCGATAGTCGGTTTTGCGAACGCTCTAATAGCGAAGAGTCTCGGCCAACACCTCATATTCGTCTCATTTAAGTAAGCATCAAAGCGAGCGGTCGATAACAATGACTGAAAGAAAACTAATTAAAAATGCTATACAACTTGTTTTTTTAACCGTCTTAGAGCCGAAGCCCACTGAAAGTATCCAAAAGGTACTAATCATTCGTGAAAAAAAAAATTGTTTAGTTAAGTTTTTAGTAATAAAAGGTAATTAAGTTTGAAAAATTTTCTATGGCGCACGGAGCGAAGTTCATTCACCCGGTTAGAGTTCGTACCTATCTACATAAGATGGTGGCTAGCGGACACTGCGGTCACTCAGCTGGATGATTTAAATTAATATTAATACAAAAAAAAACAATATTTTATGCATTTAATAAAAATCTTAAAAAAAAAACAACAAATCAACCTTTTTTTAAGTTCTTTGTAATGTATACATTAAATGGGCTTCGGCTCTAAGACGGTTAAAAAAACACCGTGTATGTTCACCACTTTATACTGGCTCGAGATGTTCAAGCTGGACTAATGTGTTACATTCCCTTCCTCACCATTTCTCCATCCTAGGTCACCCAGCGAACGAAAAATCGATAGAAGTCTAAGTAGCGCCGTAAAATAGGCCCACGGAGTTCGGCACCGGGTTCTAAGCACGTGTTTAGGTACAAAGCAAGGGGCCCTCATTCTATCGTTTCTTCGTTTGCTGGGGACACCCATTTTGATGTTTTTGATATGTCCCTGTTTCGCACGAAAGTTTTCTTCATCATCGCGAATATGGCTAAAGAGTGGAACTGACTACCGGAAATTCTTTTCTCGGTACTTGCTTATAATATGTTTTTTAAAGTGAAAACTTCTTTAGCGGCGCTGTTCACTTTTGTGATGGGGAAGAAAAGTGTTAATCTCGCAACAGATCACGTGACTGTAATATGTCACGTGACCGTGAGATGTTACGTGACCGTAAGATTCGACAGATTAAATATTCGTAAGACGGTGTCACCTGCTTTACAATGTCATTGAGTTTTCACTTCTGCCGGCACTCCCGAAGTGCAACCCGGTCTTTTTTTTTTCAGACCAAAGTGAATAGGCTCCTCCGAGGTATGCAATTCAATCAATCAATTAAGTACCATCATGTGAGGGTCACTGCCTAAGTAGTCAAATGTGTAGGTACTTACCTATGGTACTGAATCGAGAAGTCATTGTTCTTATTTCTTAAGGGGGGCTTTCATAATCGGCGTATGGGATCGTACCTTCGATCTGAATCTCTTAGTTTTCTTAAGTTTTTTTGGAGCTTATTATGTTAACAACAACGGCTTTAAGCAATATAGTATCCCATATTTACTTCAAAGTTCATTGTTTTCGAGATATTTGGCATCAAAGTTGAACAATTTTAGACCAACCGGTTTCTGGCCATAACTTTTGTGTTAATTGGTTTAAAATGAAAACCCGAGACCAGTTTTAGGGACGTCACAGACGAACCCAAATATGTAGATTTTGTATGTGTTAGATCTTTCACGTCAATAGAGATACAAAATAAGTGTTATTTTAGACAATGAATAAACAGATCATACAAAATTAAGTATTCATTTGTTTCAAAATCCGGCAGACCAAAATGGAGATAAAAGATTGAAGAACCGATAACCGTTTGATTAATACTTCTATCTGTAGTGCAAAACTAGGAGATACGATTCAAAACTCGTCAAAAATCTATGGAAACCTCGGGTAGCCCTTAAGTACCAATAATTATTAAAAGGGTACCTAATTTTAATTTGCAGCACCGCCGCCGGCGCACGGTGGCGGTGGTTCACCGCGAAAGAAAGCCATCATGAAACATGCAAGGACAATCTCTGGAGGGCCGTTTGCGGGCGCCAGAGATTACGGTACAATCAGTCCGTCCGTGTCTAGTCGGTCTAATCACAGGATAGTCCTAAGGATAGAGATCTAAAATGAACATAGAGGTTCCATCTAATTAATAATTCTGCAATTTAAAGGTCACAGCTCGTTAGAGCCACCCGGCGCCCGACCCGCACCGCCTCGCCTCGTAAACTTACTATCTACGGAGTTGATGCAGTGAGCGCATGCCCGTAAAAATCCATATAAAGAATATTAACCGCTCGAGGCGAGGCGGTGCGGGTCGGGCGCCGGGTGGCTTTAATGAGCTGTGACAGTAATGGACGAAATGTGAAGGTATTAGATATTTGGTTTTTGGATTCACAGTAAATGTCACTCAGTAGGTATGGGTAAAAGGATTTAATAAATGCCCACACCTCATAATAACCGAGTTATTTATAATGAAGGGTTCCAGAAATTAAAATAAGTGCAGAATAAAAGGTGTAAATTCTAGCCACTGCATTGCATGAAAGTTATCGGTTTCGAAAAAAAACTAATACCATCCTAAATCGCCACCAAAAAATAATAATTGCCGTAAGAAAAACTATCTATTCACACGTAGTATTGATTTTATGATTCACAATAATGTCACGACAAAACTCAGTTCGGACTTGAGAGAGGCTGTGCTATCTGTCCGGAGAGGTAGCAACCTAACAAGAATATAGTTGTAGTTAGCTGAGCAGTTTGTATACAATTTTAATAAGCGCGCCGCCTTGTGGCGCTTTTATGATTTTAGGAAGCTTCATATGCGGATTAGGCGGTAAAATACATAGTCTGTGCTGGCTGGGAACTTACCATATCTTTATTACTTTGTATGAATGTGAAAGATAACTGGAACATATGGCTTGTTCCAAAAATGTAAAAAGTTTAATGTTTGAATTTATTATTTCATGTATAGCTGCCCGCGCGGCTTGGCTCGCGTCTTGCAGAGAAGCAGGCAACCCCGCGGGATAAAAAATAGTCTATGACGATTTATAAGTCTTAATAATTTTGGAAATCTGATAAGTCAGTGGTCCCGAAGACTACCCAATACATATTATTATTATACTCTTCATTTAATCTTCAACTCAGGCTAGGTTTTTACAATAATTATATAAAAAGTAAAATATAAAAGTATACATATAAAACATAAAACCATTATAAAAACCTAACCTAGGGTACCGCCGGCAGCGAGGCGGGGCCTAAGCTGCCGGTGGTCAGGGCGACAGAGACAGGAACCTCCTGACTATTCGCGCAGTATCCAAGAGTACCGCCTTCTGTATCTGACCCTTGATCCAGCCATCTAGCGAGAGTCTCTTTAGGTGACGGTCGAGACTCTTCGCTATCAAACCGTTCGCCGAAACGACTATCGGGACGATGTTCGTCGAATCAACATCCCACATGGCGGTTACCTCGTGAGCCAGGTCTAGGTACTTGCTGGCTTTGTCCTTCTCGGCCTTCAAAAGGTTCTCGTCATGGGGGATGGTGATGTCGACGAGCACTGCCTGGCGTTTCGATCGATCTATCAGCACGATATCAGGCCTATTGGCAAGAATAGTCCTGTCCGTGATGACAGATCGATCCCAATAGAGCGTGGCACGACCATTTTCGAGAACTGGCGCAGGTGTGTACTTATAGTAAGGTACTTCGGAGACCACAAGACCGTATAGCAGAGCAAGTTGCTGGTGAATAATTCTGGCTACAAGGTTATGTCTGTGCAAGTACTCGCCGTTAGCAAGATGACCACAACCGGAGATAATATGCCTGAGTGACTCCCCGGGACGGCGGCATGCCCGACAAATGTCGACCGTACCGTCCTTCAGGATATACCTCCGGTAGTTGTTCGTCATGATAACTTCGTCCGCAATTGCACAGACAAAACCCTCGGTTTCCCCGAAGAGATCCCCGAAACGTAGCCAGTTCACCGACGCGAGCAGATCGACATCGGGCCCTGTGAGGGCCTTGTAGAACCGCCCGTGTAGCTCCTTGCTCCTCCATACCGCCTTGCGGTCCTCGGCGCTCATTACTTTAAGTCTGCGCCAGTTCTCGTTTGCAAAGGAGAGCGGGGTGAAGTTTCCGTCTACTGCTACTACGTTGCGATGCATCCCACACTCGTTGTTTAGGAAATAATCCCTGAGACTGCACACCTCGCGGTTGTGGAGGTCTTTGGCATTTAAAAAGCCGCGACCTCCACACTTCCGCGAGATGTACAGTCTCATAACAGACGAGCGTGGGTGTAGCATGCGATGCGCAGTAAGCAGTACTCGGACTCTTCGGTCCAGGGCATCCAGCTCAGTCTGAGTCCACCTTAGTACGCCAAAGGAGTAAATAAGCAAGGGCATCACCCAGGCGTTGAAGGCGCGAACCTTGTTGCCGCCCGACAAAAGACTATTGAGTACTTTTGTCAAGCGACAAAAGAAGCGCTCCTTCACCGCCCGCTTTACGCCCTCACTCTCAATACCCAATGACTGTGACATACCAAGATACTTATAGGTTTCTACTTCGGAGATAGATTTGAGGGACATTGTCTCAGAAAGTTGCAAATTTGTTGAATTTACAAGTTTCCCCCGCTGTACATGCATGACCGCACACTTATCGACTCCAAATTCCATTTTGATGGCGCTACTGAAGACTTCTGTTGTCTTCAGTAGTTCCAACAGGTCATGTCTATTCGGTGCAAACAGCTTAAGGTCATCCATATAGAGCAGGTGGGAAATGACTTCACCCCCTCTCCGAAGCCGGCAACCTAGCCCTGAATCCTTCAGCAGGGTGCTGAGCGGATTCAGCGCTAAGCAGAACCACAAAGGACTCAGGCTGTCACCCTGGAAGATCCCACGTTCAATCCTTATAGAGTCCTGCAGACTAAAGGGGCCATCTTCTCCCCCCGGTTGACGAAGGACTGTGGTCCACTGCCCCATACAAGCGCCTAAGAAGGATCTTAGAGTTGCATCAACTTTATACAATTCTAAGATCCTCCTCAGCCATGAATGAGGCATAGGCCTTCTTGTAGTCAATCCAGGCGGCCGAGAGGGTCCCTTTGTTCCGCCGGACTCGTTGGCAAATGGTCATGTCTATGAGGATCATAGGCCTTCTTGTAGTCAATCCAGGCGGCCGAGAGGGTCCCTTTGTTCCGCCGGACTCGTTGGCAAATGGTCATGTCTATGAGGAGGAGCTCTTTAGTACCACG
The DNA here is from genome assembly GCA_945867215.1 of Epinotia demarniana. Classification (NCBI taxonomy): domain Eukaryota; kingdom Metazoa; phylum Arthropoda; class Insecta; order Lepidoptera; family Tortricidae; genus Epinotia; species Epinotia demarniana. The sequence continues at coordinate 15,717,626 of OX244281.1, forward strand.
AGACCCAACCCTACATCCATTTTGAGCAGGGGCCAAAACATTGTTCGCAACGGTATGTGCGTTAATTTTTGCTCTCAAAATGGATGTAAGGAGCTTGTACAGCGTAGGCAAGCACGTGATGGGTCTGTAGTTTTTCGCTTCCGTGGTACTACCGGACTTGTAGAGCAGGGAGGTAATACCAGTTGTAAAGAAAGATGGTAGGGAACCGAGCTCAAGGGCTTGCTGGAACTGTTTTGCCAAACGCAGGTGTGAGCATCGAAACCATTTCACCCAGAAGTTGTGCAATCCATCCGGCCCAGGACTTTTCCAGTTCGGGGCCAAACGGATGGCACAACTAACGTCTTCGGAGCTGATAGTAACAGTCCCCATGGGTTCGATGTCCTCACACTCACGTTCGAGAACACTCATCCACTCGCCTTCGGTGTGTTCGACTGGCACTGACCAGATACTACGCCAGAAGTCAACCATGGCAGTAGCATCAGGCTGCTGTTCGTCGGACACACGAAGATCGGTTTCCTCCCACTTTCGGTATACCTTCCTTTGGTCACTCTGGAATAAGCGATTCTGCTGGTATCGGTCCACGCGCTCTCTGTAGCGGCGAATACGGGCTGCCCATGCATAGACTTTCTGCTTCAGAAAGTCAATGCGCTCCGTGACACAGGCTATGTAGTCGCGGGGCCTGGTACCAGTTCCCGCGAAGGCCTGGTTCCCGAAGCGCATGACTCGGGGGCGGTTGTTGCCCCCCCTGAAGCAGATCAGCTTTGCAATGAGAGTCCAGAACGTATTGATACGCCGCTCAATCCGTACTTGCCATACAGGGACATCCCCAGCAGTCCTAGGTGCACGGTCAGCGTCCGGAAACTTGACGCGAGCAACACGGCACGCCGCGATGGCCCCGCAGTACATGATTGAGTGTGTATCAAGTAAGTCTTCACTAGTCCGTATATACGGATCTAGCAGACCGTTCAAGGCTCCCATTAACGCTAGATTTCGTCTATTCACGGGCAGGCGTGGTAATTGTGGACTAGAGTTGTTTGTGGAACGATACCCCGTAATCGCATCTTCCAAAGCCCTCCTCAGTTGCTCATTGGTCTGGGTACTCACGCTCTGATTCGCACAGTCCTCCTCGTCGGCACTGGGATCAACCCGCGGTGCCCCCGGTGCCAGATCGGGTACAGACATCGGAGCCGGCAACAAGGCGGGCAGATCCCGCGCCGAGGTAGAGGCCGCACGAGCAGAGAGTGCTTCCAGTCGTAGCCGATCAAGTGTGGCGTCATCCAACCGCTTGTGCCGCTGGATGACGCGCACCTGATCCGATAGGCGTTGTGCAGATACAGTGATGGTCGGTTCAAGGGCCTGAAATAGAGGCAGCATCCGGACACGGTACGCGGATAGGTTAGTCCCTCCCTCTGTCGCCCCATAATAGGCGCGCATGCAGTTTTCGTTAATGGATTGCGTCCACTGCATGCGATGCACTATACCACCGGCAGCGGGAGCCGTGGGCGGAGCAGGATGCCCCGCAGGCCCCAAGCGTGCCGGCAGTGGTGGTCGTCCTCGTCGTACAGGTAGTCGCGGCGGCGGGGACGGCGGCCCGCGCTCGTCGCTCGACACGCTGGTGTCGGCCGCTGTTGCAAAGTCATCACCCGACGACGACGGCGATGGCGAGGAGCTGGACGGCGCGGGCGGAGGTGGTGGGCGTGCGCGTTGTGCCGCTCTTGAGCGTGTCCTTGTTATCATACTCGTACTCGTATCGTTTTAGTTTTCTTCGTCATGCCTTTGACAGCTGCTTGTCAGTTTCCCTCGATGGTGAGCAAACGTGGTGCCGTATTTTAAATATATTGCACATTGTGGGAAACTATTAGGTGCATTCGCACAGGTGTAAAATGTTTACAAAGGCACAGAAAACATTAAAAACGAATTTATAAAATATGAACAAGAATTGACACGTCTGTCGTATTATTATTATTATTCTTCTTTATTTCAGGCATTGCCCATATCACAATACAAACATACAACATAATACAATAACACCTTAATGAATATAGCAAAATAAAATGAAATAAAATTAAAATAAAAACATGTCAAATAGTAATAAGATCAGGATAAATAATAAATAAAACATTGAAATTTAATTGGTTAATTGAAAAATATTCTGTCTGGACTCCATGTGAATGGAGTTCCAGTGCCTCCATAGTGGGCTGTTAATATTTTCAGAAATGGCCCTCAGGAGGCTGTTGGGACTGTCACGAAGGCGGCGCGTCAGGGAGGCCACGCGCTTACGTATTATCGCACGGAAACCGTCCGTGCGCTCCTCGAAGAACATACCGGACGCGCTACAATATCGTGGCAGTCCCAACAACATCCTGAACCCATTATTATACTGGACGCGCAGGGAGTCGTAGGTTTTTCGGGTATAATTGGTCCAAAGGCTGCAGGTATAAAACGTTTGACAGAAGGTCTTAAAGAGAGTCGTCTTAACCGCTTTTTCACACCTTGCAAACGTTCGGACCAGCATATTGCACCTCACCGCAAACGCCCTGCGCTCCCTCTCCATATCCGCATCATCTGTGAGAGCCTCGCTGAGCCAATGCCCCAGGTACTTAAATTTCGCCACTCGTTTCAGTTGTGACTCGCAGAGCGTGATAGGAGGGACTATTTTTGGCATTTTATTTCCCGCTTTAAATACCAGAAGCTCGCTCTTTGACGCATTGTATCGAAGGCCATGCGTCTCAGCGTAGCTCTCACAGACCGCAAGCAACTTTTCGATACATACAAACAAACAAACTTTTAAAGTTATTGTAACGGCGTAATATTTTAATTTATTGGCATCGTGTAGCACTGCCTCTAAACATCAACACAGCATCTAAAAAGAAGTCTTAAACAGCTTTAATTGTGTTGTAATGAACCTGTGGTCTGTGTTGTCAGCTTAGGGAAAAATCCTATTTTTAAATATAAAATTGAGTTTTTAATGCAACTTGGTAGCAATCAAGATCTAGATAGGTATATAGAATTTTGTTAGTGAACTTACAAATTCCAAGTTTGAAAATGGGGCTAATTCTGAATTAAAGGAAATTACAAAGAATTAGCAATTCCCAATTTAATTTTCATATAAATTAATAGTAGCAGGTTTCAATTAGGTGAGATAAAAAATTAAAAGACAGTATTCAGGATTGGATAATTTATTCCACTGCAATACCAGAGATAAGGCCTGAGGGCCAGTGGGTTTCCCAAGATGTTCATGGGGCCATTTTTGAATTCGCGGCTGACACAGCAGCATCAGGTTTCTGAAGAAATCTTATTTCTGACCCATTGGTGGTCACCATTTTGGGAGCTGATTCCGTACCGGTGTCCTGAAAGGGAGAAGAACCGTGAGTATTAATTGTGATGGATTGAGTGTAATTCCGCGTGGCGCGAAACACGAGGAATTAGGTAGTAATCTGTTCTCTGGTCTTTTCAGGAGAGGAATTCAGCGAGGAGGGAGTTTCGCGATAGGAGGAACTATGAAAGTTATATAGTTCACTATTGGTAAGATAAACTTACCCATTTTGTGAAGGTTTCATGTCGGCGTGTAGTAGGTACCCACCGTTCACTAATTAATCCAATTTAATTATTTTCAGTGAACGGGAAATTGAGAAAGAAGGAGAAGGATTAAGAAAGTGTTTGTTTGTTGGAAATGCTTCTTGTCTAGCAGCTTCGGCATCGGGTCCCTCTAGCGAGACGGAGGAAGCTACCCAGTTTCAAGGTCCGCCTGCTGTCCGGTCGCCTTCCACAGCAGTAAATTCAGGTGTGTTCGCTCCAGTTCGAAACAGGCGTACCTAAAATAAAGATATAATTGTGTAAATAATTATAGTTAGAAATTTTATCCCTGGTGCCAATCCATTGCCATATTAGTATTTAAGAAGTACAGTGTAATAAAGGTGTAACTTACTCATGGTAGAGATTCCAGTCCTTTGGACCTAGTGTTACACGACCCAGCTCTATCCTTAGCAATCGAAATAGGTCAGGATTCATAGATTGAAAGGTTGACTGGTCTCGCCATGACATGCAAATTGGTGTAAGATATATACAGCTTCCGTTACAGTTACGGTGCCTTTCTGTGAAATAAAGAGTATAATAGCATTTGGCAATTGTTTCTTTCATATCCAAAGCTTTCCCAGGGTTTTAGCTTCATTACTGACCTTATTAGTTTGTTCTTATTTTTTCTTGACAATTTTCTGCGACAGTGTTTTGAAGGGGCACATAGCCGGGAGAAAGCACTTGTTACATTATACAATCTCACGGTATCCCACGGTATAAAATTTGAAAAATTTGAATAGATAATCTCATAATTGTTGCTTACAACGGGCGACATCATTTGGATTCTTCGTTCTTCAGGCAAAGTTTTCAGTCCTTTCGCCCCGCACAGTCCGTGTGAAGTTTGAAACAAATCGCCGGCAGTGACCATTAGTTTGTGCATTTAACCGTTGCTATTGGAATAGTTCCAAAATTTTTGTTGATATTTTGACACTAGTCGTACGAGTATGTCGTTTTACGCGTGCAGCCTATAATCAACATCACTAAAGGCCTCCACCCACCGAACGCGTGTCGTGCGCGGCGCGTGTACTGCGCGGCACCCGCGTAAGTTGTAAAGCATTGAAACTACACTTCAAACACACATCGAACGCGGGCCCGCGGCGCTAAAGTTACAACTCGGCAGCGCGGCCGCGTGACGTGCGCGTCGCGTGTGAAGCGCGGAACCGCGTTGCACACACGTTGCTAACATGTCGCCAAGGCGCGGCACACGCCCGCGTACCCCCGCGTTGCTATACGCCGCCCGCACCCGACGCGCGCGCCGCGCACGTCACGCGCCGCGCACGACACGCGTTCGGTGGGTGTAGGCCTTAAGAGAGCTTACAGTGCCTTGCGTGTCCAATTCAATAATGGCTTTAGGATGTTGTTGGGGTTGCGGCGCTTCTGTAGCGCGTCTGACATGTTTGCCGAGGCTCACATGTATGGTTTTTATGCGATAATGCGTAAATGAGTAGCCTCTGTTAGTAGTGATAAATAAAAAATAATTACACTCACAATACACGTTTAATTTCGATCTGATAAAATATCAACCCTTTTATACACAAATGGTATTGTCAACACCGCTCTTCGGACCGAGGTGTCCAAGTTGGTTAATTATAAAGAAAAAAGGACACTTTTACACAACCTATGTCAACATCGTCAATAAGGCTTTTGTGAAGACTTTGTGAAAACTTTGATGGAGACGCGTCATTGGAATCCTGTAAGGTGATGAAAAATTAGGTGTGGGTGGAATTAATGAATGACGAGGAATTGGTAGATGATTGTCGAAAGGAGAAACCAAAACAAATCCGAACACGTTAGCGGTCAAATGCTTTTCAGAATATTGGGAATGACGAACGGATGATGTGATCCCAATCAAAGGTTGAACTTGTCGAAATAAACAACCGCGCAAGGAACGAAAAGCCAGCACGGACGAACCCAATACAACGGTCGAATACATTCGAGCCCCGCCCCGCTCCCCGCTGGTGCTCAGACCGTGGCCTACTAGACACCAAACAATCCTAAACACAGCCTTATTTATAAATAATGAGCTATCACATCACAATAATGTATTCGTACCCGGGCACACGCGGGTGATACATTTGTATTCTGATTATCCGGGATCATGCATAGGCAACGCTTATGACGGTTATATGACTAGGCGCACCTGGGCGGTAGTCCACTCAACGAAGACGTTCCTTCTCCAGTCAATGAAGACTTTGGAATTAATTTCTCAAAAGGATCTTTCAAAAGGGGTCTGCAGTGAGCAAATGACATAGAAAAACAATCACTTCCAAAATGTTGGTTTTGGAAGCGCTAAGGCACTGAAATGTGCCGGCAAATATCTGTTATTCTTCAATACTTTATTAATGATCCTATTCTATACTATACGATACATACGATACGATAAATAAATATACTATGAAAAGAGCAGTATTTTTTTTACTAAAACTATATAAATGTTACTGCTGGGTACAGGCCTCCTCTCATGGACGAGAAGTCCCCACGCTGGCCCAGTGAGGGTTGGGGATTTCGCATACACCTTTAAGTCGCAGATTCGCTTGATATCCTACTAATACTAATATTATAAATGCCAAAGTTCGGATGTACAAATCGAAAACTAACATCAGCGACCTCTATCAAACTGAAATTTTATCAAAATTATGCTCGCTAGATGGTGCTATCATCATATAATTCAAGCATTAATAATGTTTCTTTTTCATTGAATTTGTGACTCATAATCATGAATTTTATATTATTATTAATATCTGTTGTAAAAAAGATCTGAAATTGCGTTAGTTTTAACATGTTCAAAGGCACCCGGCACGTTTCACCGCTACGTAAGTCCGACTCAATCTTGGCCAGTTTTATCCCTTATTTAATAACTAGCTTCCGCCTGCGACTTTGTATGCGCGGACCCGGGATAAAGCTAAGCAATATTTTAATCCAGGCAATAAACTATCTTTCTGTATAATTTCATCCTAGTTGGTTGAGCAACGAACATCCAAACATCTAAATATCTAAACATCCAACCATCCAAACTTTCGCGTTTATAATTATTATAGTAGGATTATCCTTTACTTTATATTTTATCAATTAAAGTTTCAATTAGTTGGTAAACCTTAGTACCGTACCGAAAATCGTGAATAAACCTTCTTATTCATTAAACTTAAAATGCCTGTTAAAGTCTGTCAAGCTTAGATTCCCTGGAAATTTTGCAAATCCTACTAATATTATGAATGCTAAAGTTTGGACCTCAATCACGCAAAAACGGCTTAACGGAACAAAATTAATTTTGGTATACAAATAGTATACTAGCCTCTACTCAAACTGTTTCTGTACCAAATTCACCAAAATGGGTTAAGCTGTTAAACGTGAAACGGTAACAGACAGACAGACACACTTTCGCATTTACAATATTATGGATAACCTGGATGAACATACGAGTAAAAATATTTTTTATTCCGGGAATTATTATCTGAGGGGGTGAAATAGGGGGCGAAACTTTGTAAGGAGGGATAAAAGTGTTTCACGCGGACTAAGTTGCGGGCAGAAGCTAGTTTGTTTATATATTTGTAATCGAGTCCTCGAAAACGGCTCTAAAGATTGCGATTAAATTTGGAATATAGGTGTTAACGCGGCCGAAAAATCGATCTAGCTAGGTCTCATATCTGGGAAAAATCGTTTTCTCCATATTCTTAGCCGAGCTGAGCTCGGCGCCCGACGACCGTCGAATCCGACTCGGCTGGTCAGCGTTCGGGAAGCTACGGCACATCTTTTCGTCCAACATTCCGCAGTGTCTCAAGACGAGAGTCTGTGACCAGTGTGTGTTGCCAGTGATGAAATATGGCACTGAAACGTGGTCGCTTACTATGGGCCTCATAAGAAGGCTCAAAGTCACCCAAAGGGCAATAGAGAGAGCCATGTTGGGAGTTTCTCTGTGTGATCGCATCAGAAATGAAGCTATCCGCAGCAGAACCAAGGTAACTGATATAGCCCTCCGGATCGCTAAACTTAAGTGGCCGTGGGCGGAGCACATAGCACGTAGAAGAGATGGCCGTTGGGGTGGAAAGGTTCTCGAGTGGTGACCACGTACCCGAAGGTGCGGTGTGGGTAGGCCCCCACAAGGTGGACTGATGACCTGGTAAAGGTTGCGGGAGTCCGCTGGATGCGGGTGGCGCAGGTATGCAGCTGCAGGGCGCGTCCTCCCCCAGTAGGGCCAGTGGGTCGGGGACCCACATTGCACATGGCCCTGCACGTCTGGGGGAAAAGTCAAGCGTGAGGTGTGAGGAGTACAGCAAGATGACTCCATTCATTAATGTAACGGATACGGACGTTTCACGCACGAGTGCATTTGCTTTATCTAATGGATAACTATCCTATTTCCGATCCTATTTCCTAGCTGAGATGCTAGGTCTCATATTACTAAATCCAATTAACAAGTAACCTCATTTCCGTAACCTTCATTGTTAGAGTATGCCTATATAAACCCATGTATTTCCTAATAAAGCGATCATTCTATATCCGAGACTCGTCGTATTATTTACTCATCTACGTACAACATCTCATGGCGACTTTGCCAGGCCTGGCAGGACATTTTCATTAGTGTTCCTGCCAGGGCAGGTCGCTTCGCCGCGACCTGCCTTGCGACGATAAAATAAAACCGCGCCGCGTTCCACACAACTTGCTGCTCGACGAGAACCTACCCTAGCCGTAGCCAAGGCTAGCCAACAAATCAACGCAGCACATCGACCAACTCTTCGTGGCACACATCAGCAGCAACGGTCCAGTTAATCCACGAGCCACGCCGCGCAACAGAAAGAAAATACAAGAGGTGTCCAGGGTTATCCCGGCCCATGTTCGAGGGAGTCCAGGGTTTTCCCGGCCCGCATCAGAAACCAACGCAGCAGCCGTCCCGAAGAAGCACACTGCAACCACCAGCCAGCCAGCCAGCCAGCTTCAAAGACGAGACCACGGCACAATGAAGACGTCAAAAGCGTATCGTATTTTTTTAAATCATTATATTATATATATTTCTTTACTTAACATATTGTAGAAAAGTAGATAACTAAGAGGAATTAAATTCATGTATTTTAGATTAATAATGTGTAAATTTAGTGTCACTAAAATGTAATAAGCCCAAGTTAATTTAAATTTCGCAATATTACAGTATTTTTTTTAGTATAAGCAATTATACATTAGCTAGTTATTGGACTGGCCACCTGATAATTTAGCTATAGTAAAATTGTTTATAACTTATATTTCACCTACTCTGCAAGCAAACAAAGATTAAAACATTCTGGTACGGTACAAAGGTATATTTTTATTAAAAGAGCACTAAAGTGACTCAAAATACGGAAGGTGCGAACTATTATGCCATATTGAAAAGGGTGCGCAAAAGACGCATAGCCTTTTATTATTAGGAGCAAAAGACTCCGACGGCAGTTAATACACGCGACGACGTATTATTTAATAAGATATACAGTACCGAGACCATGATGCAATATGCACAATAATTAGAAAGCATTGCGATAAATTGTAAAGTGAAAATAGTTTTAAAATAAGTATATACAAGATAGTAAAATAAAATAATAAAGAAAAGAAATTAATATGTTAAATTAATTATATAATAATTCCAAATAAACGGAAAGTATTTTTTTTTATAAGTAATAAACAGTGACACTAGATTATACTTTATGTAGACGAATAAGCTATTTCTTTCATTATATTCAATTCACTAGATTATATTTTATATAGACAAATAAGCTACTATTTTCATTATGTTCAATTTATTATTAGATATTATTTTAAATAGAAGAATAAGCTATTATCAACATTATATTCAATTTAATACTAGATATTAATTTTAAAGAAAAAACACCCAAAATATTAAAATAACAAGATAAAATTTAAAATGAAGGAAAAAACGATTAAAGTCGTTATATTTCAGTTCGCTAAATAACTTTTTAAAAAATAAGAAAATAAACTACTAGGCAACATTTAAATACCTACAAAAAATTTACGAATAAAAGAGAAAAAAAAACAAGCAAAGATGAAAAAAAAAAAACAAATAATTGAGAACAACATTGTATCACAAATATGCTTTTTATCAGCATCAAGCGTCCGAGAGACTCCTCGTGCAGTCGCGTAAACGCATACGTGCGCCATGAACCATGGCACGGCAAAAAGCATATAGGTGATATAAGGGATATGCCAGGTACAAGGCAGGGAGGAAATCTTTGGATGCTGATCATGATTCGATCGAGTTATCAATCGTGAGGCTCCCTTAGACACGTAGTGTTAAAAGAACTGCCTGTTTACACATACATTGATATGTGATGCGCGCTTAATAAATTAAATAATATATCTTGTACCTTTAAGCAAATAATTATATATGAAGGTTGGCCAACCACGTAAATGCGTATCCCTACAAAACTACAAAACTACAAATCAAAAAACTATAAATCAAAAAACTATAAATCAAAAAACTATAAATCAATAAACTACAAATCAAAAAACTATAAATCAAAAAACTATAAATCAAAAAACTATAAATCAATAAACTACAAATCAAAAAACTATAAATCAAAAAACTATAAATCAATAAACTATAAATCAATAAACTACAAATCAATAAACTACAAATAAACAACAAACTAAAACTACAAAAAAAATCGACAAACAATTAAACAACAAATTACTAAAAAAAAAAAACTACAAGTGAGAAAGATCACTCCAACAAAAATAAAATAAATAAAAATTAATTGAAATAAAATATAAAAATGATAAAAATAACGTAACCAAAGAAAAGTATTGACGTAAAAAATTAAATAAATAAACATTAACCGAGAAAAATATGACAAAAAGCACTGAAAAAAACTAATATTAAAGAAAAATAATGTAGGTCAAAATAAAAGTAAATGAAAATATCAAAATGTAAAAACGTATCTTAAACATAAAATCATAAAAAACTTGCTGTTATTAGGTAGCATTACACTAATATATATTTTGTTTTATTTACTTAATTTTTTTTATGTAAAAAGGAAAATACTAATATAATATTATAACCATGTAGAAGTAATCATAAAATATTAATAAAATAAAAACATTTAGATTTAAAAATAACTATTTACTGTAGGATAAGAGATTTCATATAAAAAAGGGAAAACAGAGGTAATCAAACTCCGTACACACGGAACCATAATCCGAAATTCAAAATCAACTTTTTAAGTTTAAACACTTACACAGTAAAACTTAATATTGTACACAATCAGAACTAAACTTTATTGCTATTAACCATAAAACACAAATTGAAAACTTACCACTTGCAACAAACTGCAACAAACTATAATACACAACGTTATTGTCCAACTTTCATAGTTTCATGAACACTGCCTACCCCTTCTGGGAATAAAGGCTTGAATCTTTTGATTAATTTATACACAGTTTAACACATAAAAACCGGAAACGCACACGAGAACAACACTTACAACCATATAAAATTGATTAACCCCTTTCAATACTCTAAATTCTTAATAATAACTTAAATAAAACTCAAGAATAGTTAAATCCAACAAGCGAACAGAACAAAACTGATCTAAATGTAACTTACACCTACACAGCGACCGAGTGACTTAAAAATTCCACGAACTGCAATAGGAAGACCACCCAATATACAGATCGAAGAACGCAACCCGAACCCACTGACATAAATACATCCAAATCCAAATAGGGAACATTACCACCCGTACACTAAGAAATATCATATGTAAAAAACAATAAGACATCGACCTAGATTAGGAAATATCATATTTAAACCACATTAGCTAAACAATGAATTCGTATCCTAAGCAAAAGATAACGAGTAAGCTTACTCGCGCCCATAATTGTATGACACAGTGAACAGTTAAGAACAGTAACACATTATTAAACAGTTTAAAACCAGTAAGATAGTATAAGAAACAATATTGTAACAGACATAGTAATGTATACAAGATATAAATAAGCTAATTTTAAGTACATGAGTAACAGATAATTTTAAGCCAAAATTATGTTCCAAATTTTGTCTCAAAAAAAAAGGAGAGGCGTGAGGTGTGAGGAGTACAGCAAGATGACTCCATTCATTAATGTAACGGATACGGACGTTTCACGCACGAGTGCATTTGCTTTATCTAATGGATAACTATCCTATTTCCGATCCTATTTCCTAGCATCTCAGAACCTGATACTATGTCTCATATTACTAAATCCAATTAACAAGTAACCTCATTTCAGTAACCTTCATTGTTAGAGTATGCCTATATAAACCCATGTATTTCCTAATAAAGCGATCATTCTATATCCGAGACTCGTCTTATTATTTACTCATCTACGTACAACATCTCAAGCGTCTCTGACTTACCCCTCTCTTGGCGCGGGTGTCCTAGCGTAGATAGCCAGGACCACCGGGGGGCGTCGTGGTTAGAAGTGTCCATCCCATGACGCCCTCGTAACGGCAGAGCGGGTGACGCCGCTGGGGTTTTAGTGGGTAGGCTCTTCCCCTCCCTCCGACCTCTGCGGAGGGTGACGGGAGGAGAGATCCCCACATAACCCCCCACTATGGCCTTCACCGGGCCGGGGGGTATGTGCCCCCTTGGACTCGATTCGTTAAGTCCCAGGGGGATAAACACATTTCCCCAGCGTAAAAAAGGGGTTAGCTTGTGTCCCTTAGAGCGGAAATAGGCACCCCGCGTAGCGGGGTGACGTTGACACTCTGGCGGTTAGGTAAGGCTTAGGTGAGGTTAAAATAATTGGCAGGTGTTTGTTTAAAAAAATAACACATGTACACCTACATACATACACCACCACCAAGCAACAGTCCATAAGTAATGATGTAAACACTTATCTCCAATGATGCGATAATTCAGGTACCATCATTGTCAAAAAAACAAGAGAGGTGTTGCGCTTACTCACTCTGTAAATACGTCACATAGTTACTAGAAATAAAACATCTGGTAAGTGTTATACCACGAAATGTATAAAAGTCAAACTGACCTATTCTGCTACTTGAAAGGTGGCATTTTTAAAAGTGACTTTATTAAAAAAGTCCATCCATGCAGGTTGGTAACCGTGAGGTTGGGAAACAAAACTAAACCTTATGATAAGTTGACACTTAATCATTCGGCGAAATGACAATACGCGAAAAATTGGTTGCGATGTGATATTCGTACATGAAATTTTCGGAGATGATTTAGAGAACCATAAATCGGTCTACTTCGATTTGTGTAAATTTATCCCCGATATTTATGTTATTATTTACCGTAAGGGTTTTCTGTTTAGGATTTATCATTCGTTATTTTAAAATGTTGTCAATTTGTATACATCAAGAGTGTTTTAAGCTAAAACATAGGTATAGGTTATCAATAAACTGGTATTAATTAAGGTTACCATTAAAGTTATTTCGATCAAAGTGGTTAATTGAAAAAATATTTGCCACTTTGATCGAAATTTGTAATTTTGTTAGCGGACGTTTCTTAGTAAACTATTAAAGTTATTGTTAACATTAACAAAACTGTCTGCTAATTATTAAGAGACTGTATGAACTCACTGAACATAAATTTATGGTCTTGTCAAAATAAATAAAAATCGTCCCTTTTGCCTTTGTTTCCAACCACCTCCACACCGCATTTAAATCCATCACCAATTCCGTTTCCAAAAGCGACAAAATACATTTTAAATTCCAGAAACTCAATCCAATACTTTTCGCTTTAGATACCAAAGTAAATTTTAGATGAATGTTTTCGCGTACATCGGTTGCGGGAGTGTTTCATAAATATTTGAGGACACGAGAGCGCTAGGTTTGCGTTTTATTCGGAAATCGTGCCCACAGTTATCTACACTCCCACCCTTAGCGCCACAGACAAAAAAAATACAGTTAACAATTTTACACGCTGAAGTTCGCACGCGTTTTGTTTATTAATTTCGTTACTCTGTGGTGTCACGGGGTAGTTAGAGACAGTAACCAAGCTTCATCAATCAACAGTCAATATCAAAGTAGTTCGATTTAAAAAGGAGTAGGATGTTTGGAAAAATGAGCTACGTGTCATATTTGTCAGTGTCGCGGGAACATTGGCTTGGCATTTGTCGGGAAATTTGTCGGGAATTTGTTCCCTGTTTCCTGTGCGTACGCCATACGGTGGCGGTGGGCGGAAGTAACGTATTTACTCGCGCTTGGGTGACTGATAATGTGAATATTGTCGATGGGTGTAGGTAATCTGAAGTCATGATACTTCCCGTATAATTAAACGGGTTGTACCTTGTTTAACCGACAAATATTCCATCGAATGTGTGTTTTAAAAACTATCCTTTTTTTTAATTTAGGCTATAAACTATCTTCTTGCTAAATTTCATCCAAATCCGTTAAGCCGTTTAAACGTGATTGAGTTAAAAATATCCAGACATCCAAACATCCAGACTTTCGCGTTTATAATATAAGTAGGATTTTTTGTCGAGTTACTTTTTTTAAAAAGTCAGGCTCACAAGTCCTACAGGTCACAGAGCCTCTAGAAATATAAAATAATGACTACTAAAATAATTAAACTAATTTTATTTAGTTAGCTTTGACAACCTTGTTTACGAGCAAGCGCGACCTCTAGGTCTCCGGGAATATTTTATTTCATTACATATTATTTATTTAATTATAAATAAAATAAACAGCATTAGGTACAGTTATTTATTTATTTATCCTATGGCAATTTTTTTAGATCCGTGAGATCTTGGAAAAGACATTACGGTTGCCAGGTTGTTGCACTTTTAGCACCAACCAGGGGTCACGTGTAGGGCATTACAGTTAAAAACTAAGTCACTGTGACACAAAGTGATTACAAATGTTATACTGCATTTTAATTCATGACAGAAGAATTACATCTATCCATCATCTCACATTTCCTTACCACATTCACGATACACATTTCCCCAACTACTTCCAAAGACGTCCACATCCGGAGCTGATGCAAGAAGCGCATTAAGACTGTGTAGAGCTCTGACGAAAGAAGAAATTTGCGTGCTATGGTGCGTGCCTCTGGAGGAGCTAGCAGTAGCCAGTTACGAGGACAAAAATTTACCCTCGACCGTGAAGGGACTAGCAGACGCACCGCCAGACCCACCAGCTCAGGGCAGTCTGATCCACCTTGCAAGATTTTGCAAGCGCTCTTTAGTAACACACAGTTACGCCGCACCTCAAGTGAGTTAAAACCTAATACGCCCAATAGAAATTTTGTGGGATATAAAAATTAGTAATATCCATATTTTTTCTTATAAAGAAACCGTAAAAAGGCTTTTTGATTTTCTCCACTTAGAAAGGTGTAAGAAGCTTCATGCGGATTCCAAATTATAGATGCTTTCTCGAGTTTGCTTCTAACTAGAGCAACGAATATGAGTTGTATAGCCCTAGGACAGTCGAAATCACGCGCATTCCTGATCACGAACCCCAAACTTCTGAAACAATTCGCTGCTATCGCTTTTATGTGGCCATGAAAGGTGAGGCGTGAATGGAATATGAAACCCAGGTACTTGACGGTATATACGCGAGTTATTAGTTTCGTCCCTGGTGTATGTGGCATATTTAGCCTGTATGGAATTATGGATACGACCAAAGGTCATTACTGAGCATTGATCTAAAATAAAAAGAATCTTGTTTTGAATGCTCCACCGATATAATCGATCAATGTCTTCCTGAAGTGCTTTGCAGTCTGAAAGCTGTTGCACGCCATACACGCCATGCGTGCATGCTGATGTCAGCTTCAAGTCATTGGCATAGAACAGTTCTCCAGCACTCTTTACGATTAACGCCAATTCATTGATCATGATTCCAAACAATAACGGGCCGAAGATCGAACCCTGGCTGATTTCAGAACGGATGTGGTATGATTCAGAGACAAAGCATTTATGGTGCACGTACTGTCGTCTGTCGCGTAAGTAATTGCCAAAAAACCTAAGTTATTTTGGGGGAGAAGCCGATACAATTCGACTTACTCAAGAGCACATCATTATCTACGCGATCGAATGCTTTTTTAAAGTTGAAGTATAACACATCAACTTGGATCCCCTTGTTTAAGTGTTCAGTCATCCACCAAAGTCAGTAGATTAGTTTCAAGTGAACGATTAGGTAGTCAAACGGCTTTTAGGAACCATAAAATTACAATCAAAATTTTGCGAAACTATTTTGAAAGTCCAGAAACTTAATCAAAAACTAAAATAAAACAAAGAAATTTTGTGAATAAATAAATAAAATATATATGTCTAGTGTCCTTAGCATGTTGCGTTTCAAAAAGAGATAAAGATAACCAAGTTCTTCTCGAAAAATATTTTTTTAGTACAAACTTTTATCGCCGACTGTACTTTTCATAAGCTACTCATTGTGACGATTTTACGACGAGCCCAAAGTCAACGGGTTTACGTCGGTTAAGTGCTGAATTCCCATGGCCACCTTCTGTCTTCATCATCAGATCAGCTCGAAGGTACCATAATATTGAGTTGTCATCCAAACTATACTTTTACCCAAAATTTCAGCGCTCAGTCGGTCAACGGTAAATGGGTTAAATTTAACTTTCAAGATTTGTCTCTCCCTAATAAACTAACTTACAAACGAATAAGTCAAGTTAAATAGAATCTTATAAACAATATCAGTAAGACATTATGAAACAGGCAACATATTGGTGTCATGTCATGTCGTATGTTGTATTTTGCATACCCAATCTGGTCCATATAAGATAAACTTGCGTTATTCATCAGGCGTAACAAAAAAAAACTTAATTAATGATCTAAATAAAAGGATAAAGTTCAATGTTGCTCTTTTATATCCTAGATAAACGAAAAAACTTAGAAGTTGCGTTGTCCGTGCACATTATATGGAACGAGGTAACATAATAATCCCACAACATAATAATATTGATATTATTATCAAATACATAGTAGTACTGTCAGCAGGTAGGTAACATAATAATCCCACTGCATAATATTATTTCTATTATTATCAAATACATAGTAGTACTGTCAGCTCTCTCATTAAACGTCCATTACTAAACAAACTCATTAGCGACCTATATAAACGTCGTCGCATATCAACAGACGCAATACCCGGACATCATGCGTCGGTTACTGGTAAGTCTTGTTTTCTTAATTAAATAAACAATTGGTTACTAATTATGGATCATTCGAATTAGGAAGACGCGCATTACTTTTAACATCATCTTGACTGTATTATTATCAATCGTATATGTATTGTTAATCTATTAGGTATTTGTAATATGAGCCTTTTTGCCTGATTTAAATACATAAAAAAATAAAAATACAGTCTGCAGTGGCCAAAAAAAAATGGTTTTAGTTCCTAATTCAACAATTTCGAAACCCTTTAACTTAAATTCCGTCATTATTTATTTGAAGAAATTATTAGTCGAATTTAATGTAAATTAGACACTTGCGTTAAAATTAGTTTACAAGCTTGGCGTCGATTTCGGTTAACCAATATATATCTTAATTGAAAAACTAAATCTGATGTTACTGTGATAACTAAAGAATCATTAATTATAAAATAATAATAGTACATTACGTAACTAGGGTGGTGAATTCGTGAATGCCCCAGATCACAGGTGTTTGCGGCCCGAACCGAAGGTGAGGGACATTAATATGCGCTCTGGGGCTTTACGAATTACCGCCCGTGTTGAGTACAAAGTTTTACGTCTTCACCTGGCCACAATGCGAGTTTTCCCGCACGCGCAGCGTGCAGTAAAACTCGCATTATGGCCAGGTGTGACGTAAACGATATTATGATACTTTAATGAATCTCATAAATAAAAATTAAAGACGAATATAGAAAAAGGTCCTTCAGTCGAATCCCAGACGAAACGTTTTATAAAAAATGAAGTTGAGTGTGTTGAATCGAGGAATGATGCTTGTTTAACTATAATAGCCTTTTTAAACATTAATTGGTAGATGCTGGATATCTCCAACTGTACTTTCTTATTATTCATGCTTGATTTACTTACAGTTCTTTCCAACGTCGATTATTACACGTCATCAATCAAAACAAGTTTGATTTTTTTTCAGGTGATCACCGGCCTAGCGCTAGCCATTCAGGCTCTGCCATTATCAGAGCCTGCAACAGAAGTACCAGTCATCTCACAAGCCCCTTTACAGCCTTCTTGGTTCGACGCTGATTCGATCAACAAACATGTGATGATGAGGTCATTATCTGAACCAGGCCCGGGACCTACACCGACTCGTGAAGCTTCAAAAACTACTACAGCACGCCATTTTCTGAGAGCTGATCATATCAAAAAACATGTGATGATGAGGTCATTACCTCAACCAGGCCCGGGACCAAGGCCCACTCGTGAAGCTTCCAAAACTACTACAGCACGACCTTTTCCGAGTGCTGATCTTATCACGAAACACATGATGATGAGGTCATTACCTCAACCAGGCCCAGGACCTAGACTCACTCGTGAAGCACCTATTTCCTCAACAGAAGCTACTACAGCTCACCCTTTTTTGAGCACTGACCTCATCAACCAACACGTCCTGATGGGCTGGTCATTACCTCAACCTGGCCCTGGACCTCGCCCAACCCGCGAAGCACCCGTTGTCTTATCTGAACCCACTGAACACCCTTCTTTAAGTGCCGATCTTATCAAGAAACATAGCCATAGTGAAGTACCTTCATCAGAACCTACAACATCCAAGCCATCACTGTTCAGCCCTGAGCTGATCCAGCAGCATATTCTAATGGGCTGGTCGCTACCTCAACCGGGCTTTGGGCCTCGCCCAACTGTTCTTCAACCAGACACTGACTCATCCTTGAGCCCTGTGCATCTAGAGGATCCTAGAGATCTGGCTCTTTCCACGCTTCCACCACGGTCCGTCAGAGCCGCACCGCGACCGCTCCCGGCGCATAAGGCCCATGGACCGCGAGCCCTATTGCCGTACGGTCCATATGCTACTCGGAAAAACGTCAAAGTGTAAACTGAAAAGTGTATAATATGTTAACGTGATTGTGTGAGTCATAGAGTAGAAGCAGCTCTTTTTGTATAAATCCTATTCCATTTTAATTTTTCAATGATAACCCTTTGGAAACAAAAAACATTATTGTTATATTTGAAAAGCACTAAGGTGGATCGCTTTCCATACAAAACGTCTTTTGACATTCACTGGCTAACGGCGTAATATTTAAAAAAAGTTATGTGACAAACTATCAGAATATGACTTTCCATTTTCTTTTTATTCTGGGAAAGGGGGGAATTTTGGGAAAATGCAAAGCCAAATTATGAATGTTACATAAGTTCCTTATTATCACGCCTGCGAATGTTAAGAGATGTTTTGTATGGAAATCGGACCACCTTAATGATCCAAATAAGTAAAAGTAGTACAACTTGTACCCTTTGATATCCTAGATAAATGAAGAAACATAGATGAATTTGTCCGTTAAAGTTCTTATGTTATAAATGAGCTATAGTTGAAATCAGCTCAAATATTTTTCCGCAGTGACAGTGTTAAAAGTGGCAGTAACTTTAGATAAATTTTATCCCAGGAACTAAAAGGTATTTTTCCATATAACGTCAAAAAAAGCATGAATGGCGGGCTTTTTTATTCATTATATTTAATGAAATAAAGCTTGTTATCAGTTAATTAAACACGGCAGTATCAAAAAAAGTTTTTCGTTCTGTCCTTGGGACCGATTTTTGACTTTCAAGCGCTCGAAAATCAAATAAAATTAAATACGTTTGTAGTATCAAAATAGCAGGCACTTACTTTCTACCAATATAGAATTGAATACGACTGGTCAATAGCATTCGTTTTTCAGTTTTCTATCGCTATTTCAAAATAGCTTTTCATAATTATTGTCAGTTTTCAAGTAAAAGAGTCGAGTTCGAAAGCTCGAAAGTCAAAAATCGGTCCCCTGTAACAATTTGACCCTATTAGCAAAATATGACTTGAACAGCTGACTTACGATTACAATTGACATTGTCGAATTGCCTCAAAGTGGTCCATACAAAAAATAAGGTCCATACAACTCTATTAACGTCGTCCTTCATAGAACATTCATATTCGCATGACAGTTTTATAAAAACTCAGCAACATTACATAATTATAGTATGCCGCGACTGTTCGAAACATCTGGCTCCAAAACAGTTCCATTCCTTTGCATATCTAAATCACAATGATATTGGAACAACTTCTTCGGCTTAACCTATTTTTTCTTTCACACTGCAAATAAAGATACTAGAATTACACATTGAATATAACCTGCAAGATCTGTAAAAAATAATACAACCATCACATTGCAATGAAATATGTATACATAAGAGCTACCAAGTTGAGTGTTTGCGAGTACATTTTAATGCCATCCCCCACAAAACCAAGCTTATCGCCCTAATGAGCGGAGCTCATAAAATAACGGGAACACTTTTTCCCATCAACAAGAAACGCCATACATTATACCGCTGAGACGTGCGCGAAACAATCGGTTATTTTCCCCGCTAGAGCACAAAAACCAACATTTTACCACAGGTGGCCGAATGCGGAAGCTTTCCGGGTTCCCACTGGATTTATCAACGTTGCATAGACGGTGGTGCCGCGCGCGGCCGCGACGGTATTATGGTTGCTGTGTAAATGCCCTTTTTAAGACGTCTAATGTGCACAAAAACCTGTGTGCTCTAGACAAATGACTGGCGAGAAAAAATATATTACAAGGTAGCGGCTACCTGGTGTCGCTACTACAGCGGTACCATCACTTTGTGTAGCATACATTGACGGTTACGCTTGGGAGCATTCAAAAACGCTCCATATTAGCAAGCAATGAATAGGACAGTACAGATACAGTCGCAAGTTAAACCGATCTAAGATTGTGTCCTAAAATTGCTTCGATTTCAAATATATTTACTCAGGAAGACATAAAATGAAGGGAATGGGTTTTTTATACTCTATTAAAGGACAAACTGCCGTGGAAGTGTTTTACGAAATAACGGCGGGGTTACTGGCGTGATTTGATAGGTTGGCGAGAGATCTCAGTAGATATTTTGACGGATCTGTTAACCGCTTTTAGTTAAACTATTACGACTATAATTTGTTATGGGTACTGTAGTATGACTGGGAAATTAGGGATTGCCTGCCAAGTAGGTACTTATAAACGGACGAGTGTTGCGACGTCGAATAGGGAAACGAACCTGACAATCAATTTTCGAGCCGAGGTATGTATAGTGATTTCTCAAACAAAGCACTGACACTCAAACAGAAGAAAGTCGCTTTGCAGGCCTCTACTTCTGTGTAAAATTTAATTCCATTACGAATCTCTCATCTCGCAGCGCCCGAAACGTGATACTTCGAAGCCTATAAATAATACGTCAATATTTAATTTCATGTTTGAGAAAAATACCTAATATGCCACGTCTGTACATCTAGGTCTTAAGGCGCCTTTATGGGTGTTAAGGCTGCTTTCACGTGCACACTAGCGCCACTGGTAAATAATTGTGATTATTTAAATTTAACGATAGATATTAAAAAAAGAAGGCTGCTATGCACTGTATTTTGTATTTAAGTACCTTGTAAATACATCAAACTAGTTTTTATGTTGCTGGATTCGTCAATCTATGCGTCCAAAGTTAAAACGGCCGTTTTTCTTTTGAGTTCAGAGATCAATGATTCCAGGAACATAAAAACTAGTTTGATGTATTCATAAGGTACTTAAATACAAAATACAGTGCATAGCAGCCTCCTTTTTTAATATCTATCGTTAAATTTAAATAATCACAATTATTTACCAGTGGCGCTAGTGTGCACGTGAAAGCAGCCTTAAGGCGATCAATATGCAGCATGCAAATGCCCGCAGCCAAAAAATGGAAGTTATCTGTTGATAACAGAGTTGATCTGCCATTTGAGAGTAGCTGAAATGTGCTTAAAAAGTGCGTGTGGCCTATTAGAATAAATAATTGATTTTAATTTTGATTGATTTTGCTAACGGTAAATATTCCGTACATAGGTACCGAAAAACTGATTAGTACGAGTCGGGATTCGAACCCACGACCGCTGCCTGACAGCGGTTGATTTCATTGACTTTATCTCACTCATGTGTTTTGGTAATCTCTCGCACCCCGTGCAAAAGTATAATAAAGGTGCATTTTTATTCAAACTGATAATTAAAATATTTATTTTCAAGTAGGGCTCAACGGCACTTTGACGTAAATAAGTGTATTTATTTAAACTTTATTGCTCTTATAAAATAAGTACAAAGGACGGCCTTAATGGTACAAGGCATTTTCTATACAGCAACAATTAAACAATTGACGAAACGACCACCCAGCCCAGAGGGCTCCATCTCTCTCTCTATAGGGCCATCAATAAACAGTAAAAATGATCTAAAATCTAAAGCTTAAGCCAATTTTTTTTTTTTTTGGTATGGCAATTCCATACAAATACTCATTATTGCACACCTCAAAACATGAACCAAATAGACAAACCAACTTAAAAATAGATGTTAACAACAGGCGGTCTTATCGCCAAAGAGCAATATCTACCAGACAACCAAGGTAGCGGAGAAATAGCATCAATAATTACAAATAGGTAGTTGGCAAAATTAGAAGTAAACTAACTTACAACATACACAATTACATCAGTAATAAACATACATGCATACAAATAAACATAGATACATAAATTCCTTCATACATACTTATACATTTATAGAGACGGAAAAGAATTAAATAAAGAAAAATAGTAGGTACCTATCCATGTTGCCCAATTTCGTGCTTAAGTACCTACTGAATTCCCATGGCTGCCTTCTGTCGCCATCATCAGATCAGCTCGATGGTACCATTATACTGAATTGTCATCCAAACTATACTTATACCCAAAATTTCAGCTCAATCGGTTGAGGTTAACTGGGTCGAAATTCAGTTTAAAGATTTGTTCCCACTAACAAACGAAAGTTAAGTAAAATAAAAGCTTGTAATAAAGGCCAGCTTTTAATGAAAATGACAAATATCTATACAGTAACTGTACCAACATTGCTAAGTGTCCGAAGGGTACCAAATACTTAAACTTTTACCTAGGCAAGACACTTAACTACCCAACACGGGGATGTTTTGGCACGAGCCGGCGGTCTAGTATATTCACTGTATTTCCGAAACTATAACTGCTTTATACTTGTAAATTCACGGGCACATTCACAATGTACATTTTGACGACCGGTTAGCACAGAGTACACTGCCTACGAAGCTGAAAGTCCCGGGTTCGAATCCCGCTAAGGATAAATATTTGTTTCTGAGTCTTGGGTGTTTTCTTCGTATTTAAGTATTTATATCTATTAAATATATCGTCGTCTAGTACCCAAAACACAAGCCTTATTGAGCTTACTGTGGGGGTAGTTCGATTTGTGTGAGATTAATCCCTAATAATTTTTCTTATTTCTTTGATAAATTATCACTGTTCAGACTAAAAATCTCTAATTAAGTAGGTATCTAATTGCAAAAATAAATATATCAATACTATTCCAATTACCCGTCTTCGTAGTTGCCACCAGTATTCCAGTGATGATCGCTCCTGGCAACTCTGGTTAACACCCTTAGTTAGGGAAAGAGTTAATTAACAACTTAAACGAAGCTGAAAAACACAAAGTCTAAAAAAAAAACTCAAAGTTAAAATATCTTAAAACCAGCTGAACCGATTGTATCGAAACGTACCTAAAAACCATCTAGATCACGTCAGCTTTCGAACAAAAAAAACATATTTTGTTTGAAAGCTGCATTAAAAAATACACATTTTTTCGAATCGTATTATTTTTATTCCTACACGATTTTATCCGAGATCGTAAAAAGATGAGCACCTTATTACGATTTCGAATTAAAGTATGTCAAAAAACACATTTCTGATATTTATGCAAATTACTTCAACCCCCATAAGCAATAATTCTTTTCCTGGCCCGGCCGACAAAATGTCGAGCGAAACAACAATTTGAATTATACGTTCTCTCGGCAGCGGGGAACTTCCTGGCTAAGTCACAGTAGATATAGCTTACAACAGTAGGACAAATCCGTACAAATGTCCGTCCGATGTGATGCACTCACGCGCGTCGTTATAATGAACTTAAGCGTAGTCCGCGTGCTGCGCAAGTTTCAAAGGAGCACGGTTTTTTTTGCACTTTGATTACACCAGAAACAGTCCCCGCGAAGGATACGGGTGACTGAATGCGCGATTACTGTATGGTAAAAAGAGATTACTGAATGAATAAGTGATTCTGTGTATGAATGATGAGTATGGTTTTAATGGATGATGGGTAAAATGAAGAATGAACTATGTGCCATTGAACTTTTTCAGGTTATTAACTATGGAGGTGGCGAGTTTGCATACAGAGGCTTTTGTACTTTCTTTAGGAATGATTTCCTGCAGGTTATATGGCTCTATATGGAGGTATGACAGTTGATTTCGTGGTTAAATCTCGGTTAGCACAATAAGTTTCGCGGCCAGATGACCGAAGTTGTGGAATTTCTTCCATGGTAAGTTCTCAGAACTTACATAAGACAAGACAATCAAGATCGCCCTGGATACACAAGCTGTTTTATTTGCCGGAAAGAATAATAGATAAAGATGTAATTTTAACGATACATCCATGAAAAAAACCCTTGGACACTTCCTAGCGGCAAATTGTATATATACCCTCGTAAAATACCCCATACATTTCTGAGAAGTTTTCTGGCATTTTAAGAATGTTCTGCATCATATACAATACATTGATACAAATTACTGAATCAGACAAACAAATTTTCAAGGTTTTCCTTTCGTTGTCATACTGTTCTGCGAATATGTTTACTGTGAGTCCCCGCTTGAGGCCTTCCGGTTTCAGCTCCCCCATATGATAACATTTGGAAAGTTCTAGCATTTCAAGTACCAAACAGGACAGCAGGGTAATTGCGTTAGTTTTGCGACGTACGTGAGTTTTGTAGTACGTTGTTCGCAGTTATTAAGTTTGTCAGTTGACTAGTAACGTCTCTATAAACAACGACTTTTTTTTTCTTTATGTTTTATAAAAAAGATTCAAAGATTTATTTGTTGTAGGAAAATAGCAAATTTTATGATTTCAAAATTTTTGTTTTCTTTGAATTGCCAGTTTAAATTATTTATTATTGCATTAGTCAAATACTTATTGTATAATAATATTAAGGATATATAGTACTAGCTAACAACCGCATAATGATCATTGTTAACACAAGTCGTTAAAATTAAACAAATAACCTATTATGTCAATTAACAACGGATTCTAGTAAAGTATTTGCACCTTGATATGGTTATACATATGTATGACGTACCTACCTATGTCTAATTTTTATCTTTTCCTTTCATATTTAGCAACTAAAATATGTTGTAAAATCTCAAGCTAAGTGCATTTAAGTCATTAATGAATGCCAGCAATTCAGGCACAAACCATTATAAGCACTCATCTTTTCCCGGCGAGTGTGTGTGCAGTTGTATCTTCTCAACAAGCACAACAAATAATTTTATTATAATTCAGTCAAGAATTTAGCCATGAAATAATGGCTCTTCTATCAGAACCTAATTATGTAAGGTCTGAGTAAAACTAAATGACGAGTCAAAGACGTAAACGACATATGTCCGAATGTTTTGTAACCGTCAGGATTTCGTTATAAGTCCCAGGACCCGCATACTTGTTATTTTTAGTCTAGAATGTACTTTTTGGATGGTTTTAATCTATATTTTATCCCGCGGGCAAAGCCGCCCGGGCAGCAAGTATGAAACAAACAGAGACATCAAGCATGTATTTTTAACCGAAACTTATTTTCAACCAAGACTTGCCGGAGACGTCTCGATGCGCACTTGAGTGTCTCAGAGTGGCGCGGTGCCAGAGGCCGTATTCACGTGCGAT
This sequence comes from Epinotia demarniana, assembly GCA_945867215.1. NCBI lineage: Eukaryota > Metazoa > Arthropoda > Insecta > Lepidoptera > Tortricidae > Epinotia > Epinotia demarniana. The sequence continues at coordinate 15,743,085 of OX244281.1, forward strand.
ATCGCTAGAACTGTGGACATTTGCTTAATCGTCTTGCGTTTGTGAATTGTTCTTTTTCAACACATACAGTGCTTGGAATTTCATCTTACAAGAATTTGTACCCACCTGAATGCTGGTGGTTTGTTGGTGAATTGTCACCTACATATCATGTTACCTGTGATGACGAAAATAAAGATATTTGTATTTGTAGAAGCATTTAATTTCTTCGAATGAATACCTAGAGTGGACATCCTGAGGGCGCGACACATCAACCCAGAGGGGCTACCGCGAAGTGAAAACGAACTTCGTTCGAACATCTTCCTCTCTGTCGCTCGAACTAGCAAGTGCGACAAAGAGGGAGATACACAAACGAAATTCGTTTTTGTTTCGCGGTAGGGCCTCAGAGCTAAGTTAATGGACGTAATGGAGTCGCAGAATATTTTTTATGTTTTTTATAAGGGGTATCAACAGCATATTTACAGTAAAAAAAATACAAAACATAATAGCTAATAAAAACAAAATAGCCAGCTAACAAAATAGAGGCATTCGAAATGTGGCTATACAGGCGTATGCTGAAAGTATCTTGGACTGCAAAAGTAACAAACGTAGACATCCTAAAAAGAATGAAGAAGAAAAAGGAATTATTAGCCACAGTTAAGCGGAGAAAGATTGCCTATTTTGGTCATCTACATAGACATGATAAGTATGACCTTCTGAAAATCATAATTGAAGGAAAAATAGAGGGAAAGAGGGGGAGGGGAAGAAGGAGGTTGAACTGGCTCGACAACATCAGAAAATGGACGGATATCAAGACGCGGCCACTCTCGCAAGACTGGCCAAGAATTGGGAAGACTTTGCAAAGGTGGTCACCGACGCCCGGTAGGGCATGGCAGATTAAGAAGAAGAATAGCTAATAAGTAATAACGAAGTCAATTACAGATGTCCACGGAAATACAGTTAGTGGAAAAAGAAAGAAGTTAACGCAGAGTAATTTAAGAATATTACTAAAATTAAAATTATAACATGCTCGGAAAATACAAACTATCATGTGTGTGTGTGTGTTTGTGTGTATACGTGTGTGTGTGTCGATCATCACCATCCTCCTAGCGTTATTCCCGGTAGTGCCCCTAAAAGAGCCCGCTTTGACACCTAACATGACCTAATCCCTAGAATAGTTTTACGAAAGCGACTCAAATAAAGCCTCAAATCAGAAAAAGCCATCTGATCTCCCAACCCAGAGGAAAAACTAGACCTCATTGGGATTAAACCGGTTTCCTCACGATGTTTTCCTTCACCGCAAAGCTAACGGTAAAAAAACGAATTAACCAATTAGTACATAAGTTCTGAACAACTCATTGGTACGAGCCGGGATTCGAACACGACTGCCGCTTGACATCCGCATGATTGAACCACTAGGCAACCGTAGGTAGCTCTTCCGTATCAAATCAAATCTAATCAAATACTTTATTTCGACCAACAAGGATCATATACAATATAATAGCTAAGTACATTATTAATACAAAATTATAATATTACATTATTTAATTAAATTGAAATATTAATGAATTATGTGTTAGTTACAAATAATTGAAAAATAAACATCTTGTCCTATTGTTAGTCACCAATATTATCATCAAGTTCAATCATTATCATTATCATCAGTATCAAGGAAGAAGTCTCCATCTTATGGGTATAACCACTAGCCCACCATCATAATGATTATAATGACTAATATGGTTACCACGGCGACTGGAAAAGAACGATCACCACCCTTCCGCACGACACATGACCATGCGCTTATCGTGGTAAAGAATTTGGTTCGAAGTCCATTGTGTAGACAATCATCAGCATCCAACGACGTCCATTTCTGGAAATAGTCCTCCCCCAAGAGTGCCCCTATGAAATGAATTTCTTAACGAAATATAGCAACACGATATCCACGCGACTTTCACCTACCGAATACCTACACCCCTCAGTGGGTGCAAGAAGTTTCGAAAAACTCGTGTCGCGCCGGCGATAAATCCACGCACCAGGGAGCCGCAACAGAAATGCGCTTGTCATAAGGGGATTGGATGTTGCCAATATTTGCTTTGTGATTATTGCAAAATAGTGGCATAAATAGAAAGCTTGATCATTATTCGGATCACTGCCATATAATAACTAAACTAGCTTCCGCCATCGACTACGTCTACGTGGACCCGGGATAAAAACTACCATATGTTTTAATGTAGGCTTATAAACTATCTTCGTGCAAAATTTCATTCAAATTAGTCGAGCCGTTTAAGCGTGATTGACAAACATGTAAACATCCAAACTTTCGCAATTATAATATTAGCAGGAAGTAAGATTGTACGCCGAAAGGCAAAATATGAAGAACACTATTTAATTTAAATTATGACATCTTTTTGTACTTTTACTCATGTTTGGACAAATAAATTGTCTTTATCTTTATTAGTATTATGAATACTCTTTACACACAGACAGACAGACATATATATGTATATACACTCTTTCGCATTATTAGTATGAATAAACTCATTTTTACCGTAATTTTATGTAAAGTGTATATTAAAACCTATCTACCTAAAACGCACCTCCAATCTGTTGACGTGAATGTAAACAAAATATATATATGATAAAAAATTTCTAATATTAATAATTTTCTAATACGAATAACGTAGTCCTGTAGTGTACTAGCCAGACGAAGGTCAAGTCCGTAACCTGACCGTCTTAACTCAGACGTTTCGGACCTTCAGAAAGCAATCTCATTTTCAATTGAATAAACCATACAACGCACAATATGGTCGTCATTAGGGATTCTTTTGCGGCGCAATTGAGCGTGACATCGCGTCATCTGCGCACAACGGTGGCGATAATTGTGTCGTCAATTGTTGATAAAGGAGGCCTATTTTTAACCGGGTTTTTCAATCCCAATCCTACTCATATTATAAATCAGAATCAGAAAAGTATGTATTGCCACACAAAGAAGAAAAAAAAACAAAACAATTGCAAGCAAACAAATACAAACTTACAAACTAAATACAAACAAGAGAAAAAAAAACAGTGGACAATGGGTCCCAGTCTCAGCACATTATGCTGGGCGAGGCCCAGCGCTGGTTTTCAGACTGCTCCCGTGAGATCGGTCGGTCGCAGGCTAATAAATTACCATGCATTTATGAAAACAGATGAAGAAAATTATAAAAACAAACAAAAACAACGAGTTTAAAAGCAGTACAAAATAAAATAAGAAAAGGGATATGATTACTCTTATGGGCTTTGCGAATATTTGGATGTTTAACTGTTTAGATGTTTGGTTGTTTGATACTCAATCACGCTTAAACATACTTACATGAAGATAGTTTACAGCCTGGATTAAAATATATTTTTTTCATCCCGCGTCCAGACGAAGTCGAGGGCGAAAGAAAGTAGAAATAAAGAAGATATACTTAACACATTCAGTAACAACGGTTTCGTAGCTCTGCGTCCGTAGCCGATAACATGCAAAAAACCGTTTATGGAGGAAAGTGTCTACAATACCTACGCGCCACATACTCGTAAGTTTGCATGTGCACGCTATAAAGGCCTCCACCCACCGGACGCGTGTGCTGCGCGGCGCGTGTGCTGCGCGGCACACGCGCAAGTTGTAAAGCATTGAAACTACACTTCAAACACACATCGAACGCGGCACACGCGCAGCACCCGCGCAGCTGTAGCGCAGCACACGCGCAAGTTGTAAAGCATTGAAACTACACTTCAAACACACATCGAACGCGGCACACGCGCAGCACCCGCGCAGCTGCAGCGCAGCACACGCGCAGCACACGCGCAGCACACGCGCAGCACACGCGCAGCATACGCGCAGCACACGCGTCCGGTGGGTGGAGGCCTTAAGGGGCATAATTACTGGTCGTGTTGAAAGATGGAGCGGAGGTCGTGCGCCCAGGAGGTGGACAGATGTAGTGCAAGAAGAGTTACTTCAACAGAGGGTCAACAATACAACAACCATACGAAAGGCCTGGAGAGCAGTGGTCAGGTCGAAAGAGTCCTCCATAGACGTCATGTCCCTCATACATGAGGATACGACCAAGAAGAAGAAGGAACTGAAATCACAAATGCAAACTTATGTGGATTCCCAATACCTGTGTGTTTAATTACGGTTAAGTATGTATACTTGAAAATCTAAGAAATATTTTTAAAACTGTCTTGCCAGCACTAGGATACCAAATAAATTTACGAGTCAAAAGCCAAAATACGATTGGTTAAAAAAATCTTAATCGAAAACAATTCCTCTTCGGGTCCTTAGTTTCCTCCTCTACATGAGTCAACGCAAAAGATACATTATCAAAATCAAAACAATAATGACGATAAATCAGCCTAATACCGAGCCACTGCTGGGCACAGCACAGGCTCATCTCATGGGTGTGAGAGAACGGGCACTAGTCCCCACGCTGGCCCAGTGCGGATTGGGGACTTCACATACACCTCTGATTTCTTCGCAGATGGCTGCAGGTTTCCTCACGATGTTTTTCCTTCACCGAAAAGCTAACGGTAAATTTCAAATGAGATTCTCTACATACTCGTAAGTGCCGAAAAACTCATTGGTGCGAGCTGGGATTCGAACCCACGACAGCCGTTTGACAGCTGCATGCCAGAGCCACTTTCAAATCAAATCATCCAAATAATCAAATAAAAAATACGCAAATATCAATAAAACTCCACAGAATTAGATATAGATTCATTTGTCCAAAAAAGCCATTTCCAAAGAGCGCTGCATCTCGTTTTCTCATGCGTGGAAAACATAAACTTGTGTCCATGTGTGTGGTTTCCAAGAATTATGCATCCCCTTTAACTATCTCATCAATATAATGTCACTGAGCAAAGAGTAAAAGAAAACACATTCATAATATCGATAACAAACAAAGCTACCGTTCACTTACATTGATAACTTAGTATTGAAATAACATTCAAGAAAAATGGCCGCAAGAGACAAAGAAACTTCAAGAATTCCCACAAATCATACATAAGGAACTACTATGTCGCTAAAAGGCTTAAACGCCTTGGTTTTCTATGCAATATAAGTCCTTTCGTAGTTAAAATGGTTTGGGAAACAAAACGCGACAACCGACGCGCCGTCGCGCGGCAGACATTACCATAAATCGCGAGATATCGTGCGATATACTGTATGGTCAACGAGAACTCTTTCTGGGTAGTATTATGACTTTAGTGGTCGGTGAATTCAACTTATGCTCCATGCTCAATTACTTAAAATGTATAAAAAAATCTAAGCGAGCCCGAGCGAAGCGATCGTAGTTCTCCTTTCAGGCTGGGGAAAAAAGCATTTCGTCTATGGAAATTTCTCAACCCATTCTCTTGAGATTGAGTTGTCATTGTTGTTGTTCGGAAAGTTACATGATCACCCCTCAGGTTTAATATTTAATAATAAATATATAGAATTATTTTGTCAATTGAGATTTTAAATAATTGAAATAAAGACAGTCTGTCGCTTTCTACAGAGAGCCACTAGTTTGATTCTGTGTAGTCTTAGTACGACCTTTAGGAGTATTCATGTCACACGGTGTATCTTTTTCGCGGTATACTGCCTTCTCGGCGATATATGTTTCGCTTTTCACTTCGCAACCAACCTTTGACAGAATTTTCATGTGGTAAACCAATAACTTTACTTCGCACTTTTCTTATTTGACAATGTTTTTATAATTTTTATTTGGCAAATAATTATAAAGCAAATGATTTGGTTAGGCAAAGTACCAAACGTCAAATGTCATTTGGGAAAATATAAACTTTGCTATGGAATTATTATAATTACTTTTTCGCTCTTATCACAATAGCAATATAGTGTGAAAGAGCATTTCTAGAACCATCATCATAAGATCAGCCGAGCCCAGCAGAAGAGCGATTAAAATCTATCGACCTATTTTTTATATTACATTACGTCATTGTTATGTTTTATGAATATTGATTTCATTCTCAAGCTAAGTAAACTGTTTTTTATTATATAAACTTTGTCAGTATTTCTTTCATGTCATGGCGTCTGGCCTCAACTGTAAGTCGGACATGTGTGTGTTTATGTAATACATAAATATAAAAAGTAACTTAAATGCATCTATGGTGAAATACTGCCTTTAGGTATGTACAATATAGTTGTAAAAAAATATTTTCTAATTGTAATATGAGAACGCCAATCCAGTGACTTTTTATAACAGAATACCTTTAAAAATTTAAAACGAAACATATTGAATCTTTGAAGTCGCATGATTGTATGATATCTTTCTTTCATATTTTTATCACACTGATATTTTGGAATTATGAATGTATTTAAATAATAATTTGGTTTGCAGGTACTATCCATAAAATGGCACGGTGTTGTCCGTGGTATAAATGTTGACATAAGGAAACTGCCCAACTGATAATATCGATCCCAAAAAAGTAGCCAAGACAATCACGACAGATTTCTTCATACAAAGTGTCCACGCACACAGGCGCAACGCACATACATCAGCGACTTTGATACAATTTGCCGCGGCAAGTCGCCGCTTTGATGTATTACCGGAAAAATAACAGTTCCAGATTAAACGACGACTTACATCCTACTTGCCTATCAAGCAGAATTAAACCTTCAACACAAGGCATAAAGTCAAGAATTGCTCTGGAGAATCACACATGACCTCGTGATGTTACATGTTGCAAGCAAGCAATAAAAAACTTTGAGTTGAATGTGGTTGGGTTCGGATTCGCTGGGCAGGGAGAGCTGATCAGAAAATTCTGCCATTACTCCCTCGGATGACTTTTCGTGAAATTTACTATTGCGAGGTTTTGTTCCCGCGATTGTTTATGGCAGATTAAAGCGAGAGCCGATATGGTTTAGCCTCCTTTATGGGCTCCTGGTAACTGTGTTTTCGGATTTCTTGCTTAAGCGGATAAAAATACGTTGGAGGCAAAAAAATATGAATTCAATAATCTGGGAACATGTCCGTTCGGAGAGGCAAGTAGCTTTGAGCAGGGCTTAAGGCCTGAGGCAGGCGGGGATTACTTGTAGCTTCTGAGTGAATTTAAACATGAAAGGTGCTTATATATTGGGAAAATTTGGCGTCAGGTATTGCGGTATTGGTTTACCCGTGTGGTGTCGGGCTAGAATAGCACCTCCCCCGTTCTTCTTGTGGGTGTCGTAAGAGCCGACTAAGGGAACAGGGTTGAAGTGTGTTGCGGGCGATGGGCTAGCAACCTTTCACTGCGATATCACATGTTGTCGATCTTTTATACCCACATTTATGCTAAAAGTGGTACTGGAACATAAGTTTCATGTGCTCTGCCTACCCCTTTTAGGGATAAAGGAGTGATTGTATGTATGTATGTATGTATGTGTTGCGAGGCTATTCTTTGCCACGACGGTTGCAAAAAATCGTAGGTACGATGGATGGTAAACAGCTGAAGGTTAAGCATCTGCTCGATTGCGTAACGATTTGTACGCACGTTAAGTTGATCAACATTAATGATAACATTTTGTATGGGAAAATGACAGTTAAGTCGGTTCGAATCCCGGTAAGAGCAACTATTTCTGTGATAAGCATAAATAATTGTTTCTGAGTCTTGGATGTTTACCATGTTTTATTGTGCTTATTTATGTAGTTCAATTGGGTACTTTCCTGGGTAAAAAATATATAATTCTCTTAAGTCCGTCAGTTATATTATAAAAAAAAATTACCATAACATGACGTCATACGGAGCTTGAACGGGCTATATTTTTTTTTGTTTAATTCGCAAATAAAATTTACGTGTCCAAATTTTTTTATAATCTAAGTGACGGACTTGATATATTTTTATACGAAAGTGGCCAATTTTTGTAAGATTGACCTCTCATATTAATTGAACAACGGCGAAAAAAACGAAGTTCTCTGCTTCAGCTTGGGCCGAAAAAAAATCGTATGTCCGTTTGTCCAGCTGTTTCATCGATTACAAAAATACTTTTTTTCATTAAACACAGACTTTCCAATTCGGCAGCCCACAGAGCGACTACTATTTTATACACTCACCGGCAGAAAATTTGGCCCAAAAATCTTTTCGTGATTTCTAACTATTTATCAATTGAATAGATTAAATAATGTTTCAAATAATTAAATGCATTTTTCTAATTTGGGCTAAATTTTTTGCCGGTGAGTATATTTGTTTTTTTATATCATAACACTCTATATTTGAGTAAGTACCATAAAACGGGGTGAGTAGGGACAAAACTGACATTCAAACCTCGAAAAAAAATTAATTTTTGTATAGCATACTGAATGTTGCAAATAATAAGATTAAAAAGTGTTCCGGACGTTTGTATTTATTTTCTAAAGTATATACAAGATGATAACTATAACATTAACTAAATTAAATAAGGCTAAGTTAAATCTAAAAAAGGCCCTCAAGGCATTGTACCGAGGATGCTGGCGGCATTTCCTCGCTGAATTGCAATGCTGATGCGTTGCGCGAGAAAACCGCCAGCTCTTCGGTCACCAGATTGACACACAATCCTACTACATAATATTATTAATGCGAATATATATTATGTTTGAATGTTTGGATAGACGGCACAACCGTGTTAGTTTGTATTTTAGTTATTTATGATTTTGGGTAGTTCCATTTCATAACTTTAACGATAAACACGAAATCCCACTTCACCCCGTAGTCCCTCGTAGTTGGGGTGAGATGGGATTTCATACAAAGGTGATTTTGGAAGATTGTTCAATCGATTTTTTTTATTATGAATATTACTATAGCTCCATTTTATACATTATTTAGGTAGCAGTAGCCTTAAATTCCCATCTCACCCCCCTTTCATTCCTTCTCTCCCCATTCATAACCCAACTCTCCTCGTGAACCCTACTTACTCCATTTTACGGTAAGTTAAGTTCAATGCTCGATATTTTGAATTAAAACGCCAACTCAATAACTCCTTGAGAATCAAATATTGAATGTAACATTGTACACAAAACAATTTAAATCATTTCACCTTCAATCAGTGATACTTTCACAATGAAGATCCCGCGTTCCCCGTGGAGGCATTTTGAGATAATTTTTAAAAGCTTATCATGCTTTTTAAGATGAAAGGCAGTTGAATAACGTTCTTGATAGCATCTTTTTTATAATACTTAGCCTTGTGTTATACAGCGTGTGACACCTATAGAACAATAATAAAAATAAAATAATAGACACATATTCAACAAGTTTGCATACACTATGGCTGCTTAAAAGAATAATTCAGATAAATGAGCATACATTTTAAGTAAGTAAAGATAGCTTTAAGTCTTCACTGTTTTATCGAAAAAAATAACAATGACCTCTTCTTTATGGTAAGTTACGATTTTTTAAAATTTTCTCGAGCAGCTTTGAATATTTATTTGACGTTTCACAAAGGCAGAGCTAGTGTCTTTAGGTCGTTGGGGTTTATAGTCCAAGAAAACGACCCAATCACATTCACATGTATATTACGGCGAAGCGGTACAAAAGCACAAGCATGAGTAGTAGGTAAATAGATAGTTATCGTAAGCATTAAGCGTATGCGCGCGGAGCAAAGCGACATGCGTTCGGCGTCGAGATGGGTTTCTGACTGGCGGGCGGCGCGGGCGCGCGGCCGCTGGAGCCGGTCCGCTTGTGTGACGTCACGCGGGCTTGTCCACCGTGCTCGGCGTTGCATCTCCGACATTTCGGTTCCAACACGGATGCTAAGGTTATGGTAAGTGTTTTTGATTGTTTAATGACTTTATTCATTTATTTATTTCTTATATATATTTAGTATTGTGAATGTTGTAATATTTATTTATATTTTTTGTATTTATATGTGTACGTTTATTAATTATGTTCAGAGTAATATATATTTATGTATATATCTCGAGCAATATTAAATCAATTTATTATTAATAAGTTATTATATATTAGATATGTATATAAGTAAATATTATATAAATATTTATTATTACATACATGTATTTATTATATTCTTAGTAGCGATTGCTACATCACTCCCCCCCAGAGACCGTCTTACGGGCGATAATAATCAGGGAATTTCACCTGTCGGCCAGATCTGGTATGTGTTATCGGCTTATCTCGTGTTTCTTTCGTCTTCTGGGGGTAGGTAGTCTCTGGTTTTTCTTGCCTTTTAGGTTTGTTGCTAGTGCTGCTGGTGCTCTCTTCAAGCGTATATGCTGGTTTTAACCGATCTATCGATACGGTGTTTTCTTTTCCTTTTATTATTAGCTTGTAAGCTTTATCTCCTCGTTCCACCACTGCGTGTGGCCCAGTGTATGCTGCTGTTAACGCGCCACGAACAGCATCTTCTCTTACGAAGACGTGAGTGGCTGATTTCAGGTCTTTAAATACGAAGGTCTTGTGAGATCCATGCCTTGAAGTTGGCACAGGGTTCAGCTGCTGGGTAATGTTTCGCAAGCGCGCAGTGAAGTCGGTGACATCTGTTGTCGTAACCGTACAGGGCTGGAAGAATTCTCCAGGCAGTCTTAGCGTTTCCCCGTACACTAGCTCTGCAGACGATGTTTGCAGGTCTTCCTTGAATGCGCTCCTGATTCCTAACAGAACTAGTGGCAAGGATTCTGTCCAATTTTCCTGCGCGTGACAGACGATGGCTGCTTTTAACTGCCTGTGGAATCGTTCAATGATCCCGTTACAGGCAGGGTGATATGCCGTAGTACGTCTATGCTTGAATCCTGCTATTTTCGCCAAGAACGTGAAAAGCGCTGATTCAAACTGTCTTCCGCGGTCTGTGACGATGTCCACAGGACAACCAAATCGTGATATCCAGGCGGTCAGAAGAGCTTTGGCAACTGTTTCGGCTGTGATATCCATCATCGGAATTGCTTCTGGCCATCGTGTGAATCGATCGATGGCTGTTAGGCAGTAGCGGTAACCTTGAGACGGTGGCAGAGGTCCAATAATGTCGATATGGACATGCGAAAATCTGGCCTTGGGTAGTTGGTACGTGCCTAAGGGAGCTTGAACGTGCCTCGTTACTTTTGCGCGTTGACAGGCTGTGCAAGCTCGTGCCCATTTGCGGCAGTCTCGGTTCATATGCGGCCAAACAAATCTCTCCGATACAAGTCTCGCTGTTGCCTTGGTTCCAGGGTGACTAAGCGAGTGTAAGCTGTTGAAGACTTGCTGGCGAAGTTCCGTGGTCACATAGGGTCTTAGGGTGGAAGTGCTGCTATCACAGTATAGTTCGGTGAGGGAACCGGGTATCATCATCTTTTTTAATTTGATGGTATGGGTTGTTTCACCGTCGAAAATCTGTTTTAGCTAAGCATCTTTGCTTTGTGCTGCTGCGAGTTGTTCCAGGTCAATCGGCTTCTCTAGTTCTTCTATCCTCGACAGTGTATCCGCGACCACGTTGTTTTTCCCTGATATTTGCTGGATGTCGGTGGTAAATTGAGAGATGAGGTCGAGGTGGCGAAATTGTCTTGGTGAGCAGTTTGACTTGTGTGACGCAAAAGCAAAGCACAACGGCTTATGATCGGTAAATACCGTGAAAACTCGTGCTTCCAGCATGTGTGTGAAGCACTTGATTGCGCTGTATATTGCGAGCAGTTCGCGATCGTAAGGTGAGTACTTCTGTTGGGTTGGGCTCAGCTTTTTCGAATAAAACGCAACCGGCTGCCATGCGTCTCCTATTTTCTGCTGCAACACAACCCCTAATGACGTGTCAGAGGCATCCGTGACCAGTGCAAGTGCTGCGTTGCTGTCTGGATGTGCTAGGAGTGCTGCATCGCAGAGACTTCTCTTGCAGTCGTTGAATGCGTTCAGGGTCCCGTACTTTAGCACGACGGGGTGGGATCCTTTTACTGAGCCTGTCAACAAGTTGTGCAGAGGAGCTTGGATCTGCGCTGCTTGAGGGATGAATCGCCGATAAAAATTGATCATCCCCAAGAATCTTCGCAACTCTTTAACGGTTTTCGGTGCCGGAAACGTCTCGATAGCTTCCACTTTCGTCTCCAGGGGTTTTGTGCCTTTCGCAGAGATGTGGTATCCGAGGAATTTAACTTCCGGTACAGCAAAGATGCATTTCGAAGGGTTTATGACGATCCCATAGTCCTTAAGTTTGCTGAATAGTAGCTTCAGATGTTCCATATGAGTCTCTTCGTTCTCCGAGAAGATGAGGAAGTCATCCAGGTACGCGAATACGAAGTCCATCCCCCTTGTGACCTCGTCGACGAACCTTTGGAATGTCTGTCCAGCGTTCCTTAACCCGAAGGTCATATATGGGAACTCATATAGTCCAAAAGGTGTCGATATGGCATTCTTTGCTATGTCATCCGCGTTCACCGGTATTTGGTTGTACGCTTTTACCAAATCTATGGTGGAGAAGATCGTACAACCGGATAGGTGGTGGGCGAAGTCGTGGATATGGCGGATGGGGTACCGGTCTGGGACTGTTCGCGCGTTTAGCTGCCGGTAGTCTCCGCAAGGTCTCCAGCCGTTATCCTTTTTTGGTGCAAGGTGAAGTGGCGAAGACCAGGGGCTTGATGATGGCTTTGCTGTCCCGTTCTTGAGTATCGCTTCAAACTCAAGCTTGGCTATTTTCAGCTTGTCTGGTGCTAGTCTTCTCGGGGTGCAGTGTGTTGGCGGTCCATCTGTGGTAGTTATATAGTGCACAGTGTTGTGCTTTATATCACGGTAAATACCGGGAGGCCGTGTTATCTCCGGATAATCTCTAAGGATGTCGTGATACTTGGACTCACCGTAGAGGGTCTTAATTGAGAACACGGTGTCCATTGAATCTGCTGTTAAAGCCGCTGTTGACAGCGACGTCGTGTTGTCTAGAAGGCGTTTGTTTCGGCAGTCGACGGCTAAGTTATAAAAAGATAGAAAGTCGACCCCGATGATCGCTTTGGTGACATCTGCTACGACGAACTGCCAACTGTACTCACGGCGGAGACCCAGATTCAGCTTCAACTGGACGTGACCATAGGTGCTGATGATGGATCCATTAGCAGCGAAAAGTTGGTATCGTGTTTTAAGACGCTGCTCGCGCAATGCAGATCGAGGAAAGACGCAAAGATCGCTTCCGGTATCCACGAGAAATTGCATTTTTGACTGTCGATCTGTGACGAACAAGCGACCGGAACTCGGGCAAACGTCGGCCGCCATTATCGACTGCCCTGGTCGTTTCCCGAGGCAAAATCACATGGTTTGACACACCTGGTCGCCTGCGACTGGAATTTGTAATGGTACCAGCACACTGGAAACTTCCGGTAATTTAACTGTGAACGCTGGTGACTACTATCGCGTCGCTGACTGCTGCTGCGCCCACGGTGTTGCTGCCTACCTCCGGCCCTGTGGTTGGGACGAGAACGGGATCGCATTTCGGTTGAGAGCTCCTGCACCTGCCTCGAAAGCGCTGCGATCTGGTTAGCCATTTGCTCTATAACTGCGCTGCCGAGTTGGTTAGAGGTGCTAGCTACCTGCGGAGTACCTGGAGATATGTCCCATACACGGTCAGCTAGATCAGCCAAAGAGTCAAGGGAAGACAGTGCCTGGGTTGCTATAGCTCCTTGGATATTATGCGGCAAGCGGCTCGTCCAAATGGTCCTCAAAAAATCCTCAGGTACCTGCGGACCAGCGATGTGCTGCAGATGCCTCAAGAACTGCGATGGCTTTCTGTCACCTAATTCCTCGTGAAGTAAGAGATCCTTTAGCTTTTTCTCACGAGAAGCTGATAGTCGTTTAATAAGCTCGCTTTTCAACTTCTCGTACTTATTTGTTAAAGGTGGCGAAATGATGATATCTTTAACCTCGGCTGCGTACTGGTGGTCAAGTTGCGACAACACGTAATAAAATTTTGTCGCGTCAGAAGTAATATTCGACAGTACAAATTGGCCTTCTATCTGCGCGAACCAGACGGCAGGCTCCTGCGGCCAAAATGGTGGTATCCGTACACCGACACGGAATGTGTCGGCACCACTGGCAAGGCGCATAGTACCGTTATCTCTCGGCGCATTCTCGGACGGCGCGTCGCTAAATGATTCTTTATCGTCTTCGTGATCAGACATAGTTAATACTTCGACTTACGGTTTGTCCTTGGTGATTGTGAATGATAATCCAGGAGAAAGCTGTGATCTTCGTCCAATGTAGGGGTCACCAGTTTAGGTCGTTGGGGTTTATAGTCCAAGAAAACGACCCAATCACATTCACATGTATATTACGGCGAAGCGGTACAAAAGCACAAGCATGAGTAGTAGGTAAATAGATAGTTATCGTAAGCATTAAGCGTATGCGCGCGGAGCAAAGCGACATGCGTTCGGCGTCGAGATGGGTTTCTGACTGGCGGGCGGCGCGGGCGCGCGGCCGCTGGAGCCGGTCCGCTTGTGTGACGTCACGCGGGCTTGTCCATCGTGCTCGGCGTTGCATCTCCGACATTTCGGTTCCGACACGGCTGCTAAGGTTATGGTAAGTGTTTTTGATTGTTTAATGACTTTATTCATTTATTTATTTCTTATATGTATTTAGTATTGTGAATGCTGTTATATTTATTTATATTTTTATGTATTTATATGTGTACGTTTATTAATTATGTTCAGAGTAATATATATCTATGTATCTCGAGCAATATTAAATCAATTTATTATTAATAATTTATTATATATTAGATATGTATATAAGTAAATATTATATAAATATTTATTATTACATACATGTATTTATTATATTCTTAGTAGCGATTGCTGCATCTCAAATGCTACTCGGTCATTCTTGAGAAATGCATTATTCATCTCATTCCCATGGCGTTTTTTATATTAAGATTTTTTTACTAAGTTACAATAAAATCCAATTAAATATTTAATAATAAACATATTTATCGAATGGGCATCAGTTTGGGTCAATTAGGTTCGAAAATATACCAATTCAAAGTTCAGCTGTCAGGGGAATGAGAAAAAATGTCAGGGGAATCATAAAAAGTACAAGGGGATCAGAGAAATGACAGGGGGAATCATAAAAACTACAAGGGAATCAAAAAATTGACAAGGGAATGATAATCTTTGGTATTTTACACCCGTTCCGAAACTCGAGATGCACCATCGTAAAGCAAGACGAATTTATATGATAAAACATTTATTTTCAAGAAAACTTCAGAAATCTATCACCACCCCGTTCAAAAAACCGGGAGATGAGAATCAGGGGAATCAGAAACCGAGGGAATCAGAGCCAGGGGAATAAGAAAAAGTATGTTTTTTGTCGATTATGCCGAAACTATTATTAATATAAGAGTAACTATTAAATCAAAACACGCATTCATTCATGTGTTATTCTCTACACTAAACATTGTATGCCAATTGCAGGAAATAGATTTTATATGAAAATACAGAGTTATCATAGTCATAGTGAACCAAAGTCAGGGGAATTAGATATCTACCTTCATTGCTCAGAGCTCCAGCGACCGACGCGTCCTCTCTCCGCGGCGTTGCGAGCGCTAACTGACAAGGGTGAGGCACGGCAGAGATTGCGAGTCACAAGACATTGCAGTAGGGATGTGTGTGTTGTTTAGTCAGGCATCAGGGGAATCACAGGTTAGCTCTGGACAAACCTTTGATATAGATTCCTATAAAAACTGTGAAAAATAGGGGAACCATATTTTTTTTCTTAAATCATTCACTTATATTCTAGCGATTTACCTCGATACAATATTTGATTTCAATCCATAACTAGTTCTTTTCAGAGTAGATTGTTTACAAAATGGGTGATGGACGCACCAGGGGAATCATGTTTTAGGTGTTTGATATTTTTTTATGGCAGATTCTACTTACCTTAAAACAAAAAATAATCCTACCCCAGTTAGATTAAGTGTTGAACTACTAAAAAAAAATGTGTCAGATTAATTATTTTATTTTTTCGGGTACTTTTTCCCTCTGGACGCTGAAAATTGACCCACTCAAGAATCACCCTACTGTCAGCTGTTACCTTTGTTACCGATACATTCCGTGCCGAATTAATTTGTATGTAAAATAAGTGTTTTCTTTAAACTAGAGATACCAATTTACAAACGTTGATTGCGGCTTATATTTTTTATCCTTTGAATTATATGCTCTTACGAGGTTTAGCCCGCGACTTCGTCTGCGTGGATCCTAGATAAAAGCTATCCTTCATTTTAATGCAGGCTATAAACTATCTTCTAGGCAACGGATTTTCATCTAAATCGGTTGTGCCGTCTATCCAAACATTCAAACATATATTCGCATTAATAATATTATGTAGTAGGATTGTGTCTCAATCTGATCTGACATCCCCTGCTGGACTTAAGCCTCCCCAAGGAGTGCCACAATGACCAGTCCTGCGCCACCCGCAGCCAGCGGACTCCCGCGATCTTTACCATGTCATCAGCCCACCATGGGTCTGCCCACGCTGCGACTTCCGGTACGTGGCCACCCTGTGAACTATTCCGTCCTAACGTTCATGCTGGCTTTACTTGCAATGTGCTACACCAACTAAATACCTTACAGAAAAAAGACCGGGTTGCACTCCGGGAGTGCCGGCAGAAGTGAAAACTTGAATATTATCAGTAAAAAAAAACACCCCCCTCCCACACCGCCCCCAAGCCTCGTCCCGAATATCTCACCTAACGAATCTTACGGTCACGTGACCTATCGAAATCTGTGGCGAGTTTAACTATTTTTCATCCCCATCCCAAAAAAAGCACAGCGCCGCTAAAGTTTTCACTTCAAACAATCCTTGATGTAAATTACATGTAAAGTCGACTACAAAGAGATATGGTTAAAGTTACCTTAATGTTAACACAATGCAGTCTTGTATTCATATATTTGTAACTTTGACCGATCTCCTTTGCAGTCGATTGCAAATGTGAAGATGAATTCTCTAAAGATACCTACTCCAATGCAACGATCAGTTATTCGCTGCAGAAGGCTTTGCGTGATACGGTTTGAAGTTTAAACCGCCCTGAGTTTTGAGCCGTCTTCGACTTGGAATAGTATTAGTTTGCGAGTTGTTGTGTTTGTCCGTGTGTTTGGAATAAGTTTCGTAATACAATACGATGCTAATCAAGTACTCTATTGTACAGTTTTCATAACTACAGTAGGTATAAAATACAAACAACTTTAATGGAAAGATGACGTCACATAAAACGTGAATATTGGAGCCACCTATACAGGGTTTTTGGTAATAGGCATGGTGCCTCATATTCAAATTGATAACATAGTGATGCTAAATGGATACTATACCATCAGGTTATCGTAATAAAGTATAAATATAATTAAAATCGTTCAAAGATATGACCCTTGGAAGTTAGAAAAATATGCATTATTTTATTTCCAAGAGTAAATTTAAATTAACCAATTGAATCCTTACGCTTTTATAGAAGCAAAATTATACAAATCTCTTTATTTAAACGCAGTATTTCGCAACCAAAACAACAATTTACCGGATTTCCCATACAACGATACATGTACTTTGTACTAACAAATGTCGTTGTGACGTCATACCTGTCTATCAGTATGAAGCGTTTTGCGCTGCCGCCAGCGAGGTCAATCTTTGCCTCAAAATTTTAATATTTATGTCCTTTAATTGTATTTGCTCCCATACAAACATTTGTTCATTTCCAAAAACTGGTTTGAATGACATCATAGTTTTCTTTAGTCGCCATCCCTATTCCATATATCCCTGTCAAGGCGGTATAGGGGAGATTGATTGCAACGTTTGAACCACATAATACATTACGCAAAAGTAACGTGGTTTCGAAAAAATCACTGAGATATTTTTCTTTGAAAATTTCGGCTCGGCCACTTTATAAAAATATAGAAAAAGAAAGTCATAGCCAATAATAAAATTCGTTTATTTAAAAGAAACAGAACACAACATACGTTAACGGTTGTACGTTGTTTCATGTACTACATTTTCGTAGAATTTTGCTTCATAGAAAATGTTTCCCATATTATCATTTCATAGAATGATCATTTTCTAATGCACTTACTTTGTAGAAGCTTATTTCATAGATTTTTTATTTTAGAGATTATTAATGTTTCGAAATCATGTCATCGATTTTTAGGTCATATATTATTGTTCCTTATAATATTTAGTTTATAGAATAGTTTTTACGAAGCATGTATATTCATAGAATTTTGTTTGTCATCTTATTAAGCTTAATATTTTCGTTTCATAGAAGGATAGGTTAAAGAAGGAAATGGGAGTTTTAATAACAAGTTTTTCCGCTCTTTTATAAAAAAAATAACCACGAAGACGAAAGCGGGAGCAAAGCTCCCGCTTCCGTCTTCTAACCTATCCGTGATCCGAGTTGGTTTTGCCTATAAGTCCTGTTCCTTGATCCTTGTGTACTTGTAATTTAATTGGAGTTCATAAGAATTTTTGAAATCAAAAAAACTGGAATTAAATATAATATGAAACGGTTCCTATGAAACAATAATCTATGAAATTTGTCTATACGAAACAAGAATACACGAAACATAATTCTACAGTTTGATAAGTTTCTGAAGTAAAAAAGTTTGATAGTAATATGTATACATTGAACTGAATTTCTGTGAGATACGTTTCAACCAAGTGAATAGTCTATGAAACAATAATATTGGAACTGAAAGTATATGAACCAAATAATTTATGAAATATTTTCTGAAAAACGAAATTCTATTAAATTTCTGTCTGTGAAATAGGGTGACACCATACGTTAACCTATGGTCCCACACTAGGCTTAGCTTGTATCGTGGTGACCGTTTAAAAACATTAACAGTACAATTTTTTTTCCGGTAGGTATCCTCTAATATAATTATAAAACAAACGGGATGTGTGTGTGTATGTGTGTGTAAGTGTGTGTGCGCGCGACCAATAGATAAATAAATGCTAAACAACATTTCTGACGAGCTTCTCAGTCTCAAAATAATTAAGGCTGTTTAACCAAACGAATAATTTACGCTTAGCTTCTGGGAGGGATGCATTCTTAATTTCACATAGTTGGTTATTTTTTAAATATAAGTATGGATGAAAATAACACGGGAAGCGTTTCGAGAAAGATGTATTACTGTGCGGTATTAGAATTATGTACCTACACCCTTTTCCGCATTAGCTGTGGATGTATTTCCAAAGTTGAGTGTATTTCCAAAGACCATTTCGTCTTACGATGAACCAAAAATGTCTAATCATATTCATCTTGAGAACTACGAATAAGACAAAACAAAAATTACTTAACGATTTTAAGTCAACATTTACCCGTACACGAAAAACATCCGGCTAAAAATTAGTAAACTTGTTACTTTTTCATCAACTTGCTTTTTTGAATTTAAGTTCGGGTCTTAATTATTAAGTTATAAAAACTGTAAGACACTTGGGTTGTAGATTATTTAAATGACATCTACAGTTATTGAGCTTTGCAAAAAGGTATAATACATTAATCACCAGTTAATTATCCCACCAAAATAATCCCATCTCAATGTAATGGGGCGAAGACTTATGATTATGATGAACGAAACGTTAAAATGTTGAAGCGATATTTTCAAAGAGAAAATTAATGATGAATTATCACGATAATGGTTTACTTTTCCATAATACATTATGCGGTCAAAAACATTACATTCCACCGAGTAGCTCGACCAGTTCCCCAAAGGCGGTAGTTCAGCATAGCAGAATTTCCATTCGCATTTTTCCCCACTTTTAATTTTTGTAAGTCGATTTAATTCATATACGCGAGTATCGACAAACCAAAGACAAACGGATTGTTTTCTTGTTGCATCTTTCCCCGACAAATTATTTTTCTAGACAATGTAGTTCATATTCCAGCGTGTTTGTGTTTGTTGTGTTTGTTTTTCCAGTTGCCTTTCTTACTTGGTCGGTGTAAGTACGATGACGATGATGATAAAGCGCGCAAGCCAAGCGAGCGAAGCGAGCGTGCCGCGGTAGCGGCAGGCGAAGCGCCAGAACTGACTTAATACGAAAAAAATATCCGTAAATTCGGTCCTGGCGTTTCGCCGGCCGCTGCCGCGCATTTCGCGTAGATATGTCACTATGCGTGTGATTGAAAAATTACAAATACCTAGTAAAAGTGCGACATGAAAACAATCAGTCTATCAACAGGGCGGAATATTAACCTTATCGTCTAGAAAAAAAATCTGTTGGGAAAAACTATATGAATTAAATTGACTAAGAAAAATGATGAGCGGGGAAAAATGCGAATGGAAATTCTGCTACGCGGAACTAACGCATTTAGGGAACTGATCTAGCTAGCCCATACCACCTCCCCATAACTCTTAATAGGAATACACCGTTTCCACCACCATTTATATTATAAGAGCTTCAATCTGACACGCATTTCTTATTCCAATTTATCTCTCTCGTTCTGACACGTCAGATCGGTGCGTGTCAAAGCGAGTGCGTGAACAATGAAATCGAATTTCGATACGAAACGTCTCAGAATGCGTGCATCCCGGGAACAAGGATTCTCATCATGGCTGAACACTGGGTCCCTTTGAGCTGAACACTGCATATATTGCATTCACTCCTTGTCTGATTAGCTTTGAGGCAATTAATTACGGCGTGTGTGTGGTAAACAAAATGAACATAACAATACTGAATATATGTCGCAGGGCCATCTTTATTGAAGAGTGAGCGAAGCGAATGAAGTTCTCTATTTCAGGTTGGGTCAAAATATATTCGTGTTTCGGCTGTCCGGATGTTCTCCTTTACAGGTCGCATTTCTCAACTGATTCTCGTGAAATGTTGTGCGCAGGTTTGTTACTAATATAGGATATAATGTAGATTCGGTTTTTTGAAATTTTAAAAAGAAGAGTTAGAAAAAAGACGCCCGCGAATTTTACAGCTAAGAAAGCAACTAGTGAAATATCTTTTCCACGTGCAATTTACACATCAGAAAATGAAGTTGGTGTGCTCAATGACTAGGTATTGATATACTGTAGAATAAATTGGTACTCCGCAGGCAAGAGTCTAGCTCTGAAATAAAATGATAATGAACTTCTTTTCGCATTTCGCTCATGTAGGTAGATAGATAGATAATTATAATTATTTAGGTCAAGCAATGTTCTGAATTAATATTTATTGCTCACCAATAAATATCAATTATATACTTACCTAATAAATATGAACAACGGCAGACAAAAGCGGGCTTATCGCCAAAAAGATGTTGTAGATGGTTTGAAGCATATTGTGGAAGTAACTTTCAAAACGACGTGCTCATAGTGATATTTAGGTACACGACTTTAGTCTTATGTGTTGCTTTTTTTTAGTGTATCTACTGCGATTAACAGTAAGCGGAAGTAATTTTCTTATAATTACTCCTAATATTCTTTGTTATGCAACTATAGATGTATGATGTATTTTAAGAGAGGTAGGGCACAGCGTAATGTCATCACGCTTGAATCTGGAGCAGTCCGACTGGGGGAGTACCTACCTCCGCCTTACAGAATACCACAGCCATAATAGCACTGCTGCCTATTCCGTAGGTATTGTAGTGTTGTGTTCCTGATGGTGAGTAAGGTTCCCAGAGCTCCATCTTTAAAGACCGGCAACGCACTCACAACACCTCTGGTGTTGCAGGTGTCCATGGGCGGTGGTTATCGCTTACCATCAGGTGATCCGTCTGCTCGTTTAACTCCTATAACATAAAAAAATACAAGTTGTCTACAATACTCTAAATAATAAAGGTAATTACTTCTTCTATTTAGATAGTATTTATTATTTTTTGTTTTGGCAGGCCTTTGCGGTTGACAGCTATCGCCGCCATCTTTAATGATTACCGGTCAGTAAGTGCCGATGCAACCCGCCCTTAATCCACGCGCCAGACTCCACGGCGCCACGCACACACGCACACACATTCGCACACATACAACATGTATGTGTGCGAATTATCTTTATGTCCGCCCATAAACAAGAGAACATCTACATATCTATGATAATAAGCGGAAAACGTTTGCTTATGCCCTACTAGGCTTATTTTTGTTCGTCACTTCTGATCGCAATCACGTTTCAACGGGTTTCGTGCTGAGATAATGTGTTAAATTAGAATGGCAAAACATATTTAAAAATAAAGTATCTATTTTACTTGTAAATGCGATATTTTTAAGGCTAAGTTGTTTCAAATCGTCAGTAATCATAATAAAAATAAAAATATATCGTCTGATTGGTAGAAAATGCTATTTACAAAGCATTAAGCCTTTCCTGCAATAAAGATTTTTTTGTTAGCCTGTCGGAGCGTTCCACTGCTAGGCAAAGCCCCCCCCCCCCCCTGGAGTTCCACTCGTCTCTGTCCCCCGCAATTATTGGACTTGAAAACGCGTCTAAGTCATCCAGCCATCTCTGTGCCCGCCCTGTGGCAACCTCCAAGTAGCCGTATGCGCCCACAACGAAGAAACAAAACGAAACGAAAAAACGAAAGATTTTTGTGATAGATAAATCTGACAGTTTTTTTATGAGATGACAACTGTCATAATTTACAGTCATAATTAGGTATTGTATGTTGGAATGTTGGTATGTTACTTAGGACTAGTTAGGACCAGCCCGTCCTAAGTAACATAAATTCATAGCATCTGCTATCTGCCACACATTTGCCGAGAGATGTAATAGAGTCTCTGGATGTACCAAACGTACAATGCGTGACATGATCGACCGCTGGTCTATTAAAGCCTGACCAGAAATAAATGATCATTCGCCATGTTGTGGAATTTAATTGGAACTTTCTTACACAGTTAATACTTTTAATTTAATGACAAGTTGTCACTGTTTTTAGTGTCACTGTGGTGGTTTATTTTAATAATAGTAATGTCTTGAATATTCAATTATTAATTAAAAAATGCTCTAAACATAGTCAAGAGTGAAACATTGTAAATAATGTATTAAATAAACTGCTGGAAATGAAACGCTCGGGAAATGAAACTATTTCGCTAGGAAACTTTTCCAAATAAGCATCAGAGCTTACAGGTAAATAAATCAAGGAATCATTATGGTCTGGTTATTAAGAAATTGTTGTTGTAGTGTTATGATATACAAGCGGGGAAATACCCACCGTAGAAATATGACTTTGTGTTTGAAAAATATTAAAGTATTATGTGATTTGGAGACGATCAATCTTAGTCACTGACAATGTACCAAGCGTAGATAGGTTTTGGGATAAACGTATTAACAATGCAAATATATCTCATATCATACGACTCAATTTAATATAAGTCTCTGCAGTAATATCATACTCATTGTGTCATTAATTAAGTTTCTAGGTGAATCAGAGGCATCGATTACGTGTTTTACTTTTACGAAAGGAGGTCGTTCTCCTCAGGTTTTAGGTAGCCAACAAAAATAAACCGAAACCAAAAAAGAAGACATAATTGAGACGAGTTTAACCTCTGTGTGATATTGATTACGGTGAATAAAAGTAAGTCAAAATAACGAGTTGCCGATTCACATTGTTCAGACTATACTGAAGTGTTGCCATAAATGAGAAAAATATCGCCCTCGTGAGAATGATCATATATTTCTGGTCAGGGGGCTTAGACAAGGTTACAATCGACAAGCGCTAACGCCAATAGAAAACTAATAAAATGTATGGGAATGATAGATGTTAATGAAAATTGTTTCGTCTTCATCTGTCATTCCCATACATTTTATTTTTTTCTGTTAGCGTTAGCGCTTGTCAATTGTAACCTTGTCTACGGCCTCTGGCTTTATAAAGGAATGTCAAAAGTCTAGAACGATAAAATAAATGAAATACGATTGCCATATAAAGAGGCGAAACGAATCGGGATGGTTTTTGATTGAAAAGATTTTTTATGATATTTTTACTATCTTTCCGGCCTTATTCATATTAAGGAGATGCTCGTATAATAAAACGTAGATGTGTGTACAAACAGCTACACACTACAGTGACCACTAAGGACCTTATACTTTGTTGCACAAAGAAGGTACGTACGGCGGAATTAATGCGACATGGCATTCTCTACTAAACTTATAAGAACTAAAGTTATAAGAGATTGTGTCTTTGTATAGATTCAAAATCTGGCCAAGTGTGAGTCGGACTCGCGCACGAAGGGTTCCGAACCAACATATATATAAAAACGGCAAAAACACGTTTGTTGTATGGGAGCCCCCTACATTTATTCTATTCTGTTTGTAAATATTTGTTGTTATAGCAGCAACAGAAATACATGATCTGTGAAAATTTCAACTGTCTAACTATGACGGTTCATGAGATACGGCCTGGTGACAGATGAACAGACGGACGGACGGACAGCGGATCCTTAGTAATAGGGTCCCGTTTTTACCATTTCAGTACGGAACCCTAAAAAGGGACATGCCAGTACGGTTGTAACAAGACGGTGAGCTGTGTCGCGACGATATATTTTAACCATCTATTTCTTAATTAGAACACTTAGACACAGAACACACACACACACACGCACACACACACTCACTCACACACACACACACACACACACACAGCGCCGTCTTGCGATAACCGTGTTGATTATGCTACGAATGAACTACAACCAAATACTATTATTTTACTAAACTAACTTTTAACTGTTTAATATAGCATATAATATTAATATTATATTTATTTAATTTCACTATTATCTTTCTTAGCAAGCTTCAACTCCAATATGCAATTAATCCGATGGTGAACGCAGACATAAAACAACCATTAAGTCAAACCAATTCCACTCCACAAAGACTTAAATCTACGCATTGCCAGTCTTCTTTTTGTCCACTCGTGCATTCATTTGCCCGTCTGTGTACTGGAGATCGATTCGGCTCGACATTATTATTCCGATATGATGTTATTACAGTAAAACACATTTTTACTACGAAACGTTATCAAAAAGCATACGGGTTTCAAGAGGAGTATAATAAAAAGATGGTTAATAAATGTTCGCCGTTCCATTCGAGATACTTTATCACAGGCAAAGGCAAAGTGTTTTATTTGTTGAGGCAGCATAGAAATAGTGATGTTACTTTTTGATTAATTACTGCATTATATTTTGCCGATTGGTGAACAAAAACATTGGCTAAATATCTACTTCTTATGCTTGAACAATATTGTACATACATGTAGTGTTCTCTTCAATAAAACCACGTCCTTTAAATAGTTTTACTTTTATTGCCAGCGCACAACCAAGTTTTATAATTTTAATAATTTAATTCGTAAGCGATACTCTCCTAAACTCGTTCTACCTAACCGTCGTCCATCAATCTCATTCGTCATTCACTCCTTCGTTCATTCTATTCCGATCCAGTCTCACTCTTCCATTCCATTGTCTATCACTCAGCATCTCATTCCTACAGTCGGCCTTCCTACATTACTAGCCTGGCCTCAGGCCAACATGTGCATAACATACAACAGCTGGCTTTGACATAGCTATAGAAAACATCATCAACATCTGAAACAGCTGGTTGCATGTCACATCATAACAATTAACAACTTAACTCAATAACAAACTTCGGCTTAAATAACAATAAAAATATTACATAACGCAATAAGTAACAACTTTATCTTACTTCAGCTTTTACATAACACAGCAAGTACAATTCTCCAAGAGATTATCTACTAAACTCAAAACACATCTTTTAAAAACAATAATAATAATCTTTAACAGTTGCTATTATTAAAACACAGATTATAACGACGTCGTTACGAGAGCAGTCGGTTAAGTTAAGAGTCAGATATAGGTCAGAAGTCTCACCATGTGTGATGTAGAAGCTCGCTGACCTCTAGTACTCGTCCATTGACCCCTAGTCACGCGCAGGTCACAGGCCACGGTTTCATGTGATCAGCTGACGCAGTCGTGCGCGCTGGTCCCTCTGACGAGCTGTCGACCTTCTCCACGTCGTACCGATCCTTTCCTATGGTCGCTACCACCCTGTAGGGTCCAAAGTACTTCGGCTTGAGCTTGAGGCAAATACCAAACTGCGTCCGACTTATGGCTACTCGTTCTCCCACCTGATAAACTCTACTCTCTTTTCGTTTCTTGTTATAAGTCAATCGATTCTCTTGCTGTATTTTCATTATTTGCTGCTGAGCAGACTTTCGACGCTGCTCCCTTTCCTCTACGTAACTGTCATAACTCTGTATTTTTCTTGATAGGCCTTTAATGTGGTAGTCTTTATCGATCATTTCTGTCATTTTCTTTTTAGCAAAATGCCCTTCCTCATGCACTTTCTTTATTATTTCACTTTCCATACCACTTGGTACCACCAACTTGGATCCTTTATAAAGCACGTCATTTTCCATAACATAATCTAGATAGGGTCGTTCCCTCATGATCTCTCGAATCGCCATCAAGCCGCCATCTTGCTCTTGAGCGTTCTTTATCCTGTCATGAAGCTCTCTTGTGACTAACGATGTGTACTTGATAGAATCTTCGTGAACTGCTAAATGAAAATATCCATTTTTCAAATCAAGTGTGCTAAACACCCTCGCTTTCGCCAATATATCTATGTGTTCCTCTATGACTGGTAAGGGATACTCGTCCTTTACCATTTTCTTGTTGATTAGCCTGTAATCCACACAAATCCTTGTGCTGCCGTCCGTCTTCTTCACAAGCACCAATGGACTAGCATACTCCGAAAAACTTACCCGAACTATTCCGTCATTAAGCCATTGCTTCACCTGACGCTCTACTTCTTGTTGCTCCGAAAAAGCCAGACGTCGAGGCCTTTGCGCCACTGGAATGTCGTCCTTCAACGTAATGCGCAACTCAATCGGCGCCTCACGCGTCTTATTCGGTCGGTACGTTTCGACAAGTTGTTCCACTTCTTGCTGCAACGCCGTGTCACTCAGGAAACCTACAACATCAGAAACATCCACACCACACATAAAATTACGAAGCCAACCATCACTTTTAGACTTCAAAAACATAACACGACTGCCCTCCATAACAAACGTTACATCTTTTAAAAATTGTTGCCCTAATATCAACGAAAATGGCATAGCGTCTCTAGGCACAACGTTAAACGTAACATTCTCGTAGCACTGACCGTCGATGATAATGTTTGTTGTTAGATATCCAATCGACTTTACTCGCGTCGCACCGAGTCCTGTCAATCACATCTCGTTGCATACGTATTCCGGAGCGTTCAATGATTTATAGCACTCGTTATCTAATAAATTCACGTCGCTACCCGTGTCCACTAACGATGAAATACTTTTATCGAATAATAGAACGTCTTTCATAGGTTTCACGTAACTATTCGCCGCCGGTTTCTGACGCAGTCCGTCATTGTTGTTGACATTCATCGCCGCCATTCTCGATCTGTCCTTCCCGTTCGTTTGCGTTTCGTTTGGTCTTGATCCGTTCGCCCTGACGTTTGAGTTTGACTCACTCTCGTTCGCTACGCAGCCGCCGTTCGTTCCGTTCCACGTCGTGTCGTTCATTGGTTCCTTTTGAACACACATTTGTTTCGCCAAACCGCCATTTTGATTCGAAAATGATGTCGGATTTCTGCTCGTACCTGCCGTCGATGATGCACATTGTGATGAAATGTGACCGAACTGATTACATCGGAAACATTTTAGCCCTCTTTGCTTATGCGGACACTCGCTGGATAAACGACTATATTCGCCACAGTTATAGCATTTCTTCTTACTTCCGTAATTCTTTGATCATCTCGTAAATCTTAATCTTTTCTTTTAGGTCGATGTACGTCGTAACGCCATATAAAATCATTTTATTGACTGGCGTGTCTTGAATGCCTTCTACAATATATTTTATAGCGACATAATCAGGCATTTTACCACGTTTTCCAAGCTCCTTCATACTCAGTAAATAGTCTAAGCATGACTCATCACTTCTTTTTGATCTCGAACTCATCATTTCATGTATAGTTTTTATGTCGACTGTATCAGGAAATTCTTTGGAGATTGCCGTCTTCAACTCTTCTCACGTCTTGTATGTCTTTTCCGATCATAACCAGGGCGTCGCTGTGCCAGATAATGACCGCCTCGCCATTAGTTGCTGCTGCACTGGACTCCATGAAAATACCTCGGCGTTATCTTCAACGTCTTCTATCCACCTGGTGACAGGATACGTCTTATCCTGACCCGTGAACTTTGGAATAAGATCCTCCGTTAAATGCAACATGGCGCCGCCGTTTTGTAGTGATGATGAACCCGCCTCCGCGTCTTCAAAATCAGCTTGTCGGCTTACGCGTCTGGTTTCTTTTACTATTATCGTCTTCGTCGTTTGTGGTTAAAACCCGTCGTCTGTAGCGCTTACTCGTCGTAGCTTGGTTTGCTGGCGTCGTCGTCGCCGAATTCAATCCGATGAAATTTCTTCAATCCCGTACGAGCCCCCAAATTCTGTAGTGTTCTCTTCAATAAAACCACGTCCTTTAAATAGTTTTACTTTTATTGCCAGCGCACAACCAAGTTTTATAATTTTAATAATTTAATTCGTAAGCGATACTCTCCTAAACTCGTTCTACCTAACCGTCGTCCATCAATCTCATTCGTCATTCACTCCTTCGTTCATTCTATTCCGATAAAGAATAATAAGTATGCCTGAGACTTGGCACTACAAAATATCTCACAAATTTCTTAACTTTTTAAAGATAAACAAGCAGCTCCATCGAGACTTGGCTAGTTTTTTGCAGAATGTTTTTGATGGGATTTCACTTCTTTTTGTAGAAACGTGGGCTTATTGATTTATGTTATTAGATTTTCTTATTTGACACAGTTTTTTTCTTTTTAGGATAGATATATCTCTAATAATTTATTTTTCCTAGTTTTTATAGTTTTCCTTTTGTGGCCATTAAACCCTAACTCTGTACCAAATTTCAGCTCTCTGAGTTTATGGGAAGTACTAGTTCTATTTTGATGATCATGAGTGAGTGAGTGAGTGAGTGTCTTAAATGCGATACTTTGCTTTTGCTTAACTTCGGAACTAAATGACCTACAGACTTGAAATTTTGGATTTAAAGCATGTGATTATATCTTACTAGATGACGAAACTTTCTGCGTTCTGGTCTTATCCAGAGGTCCTCAAATAGGGGCCTGAAAATGCGGCGAAATGGTTCCAGTAAATGATGGTACGGCAGTGTTTGCTTCGCGCTCGACTTGGCAGGGGCACTACCGTGCCTCCAGATATATCCATAATCTTCTGAATGAGTTTCTTGGTTCTAGAATATTCACCTCCAACGAACTAATGGGACCCTGTGAACTGTGAACAACCCGATTACCTCTCCCTTGAACCACGTGGGAGGGGGCTTCCCGCTCTTATCATGAACTAACCTTACCCCTCGATGAACGACGCCACAATCACACACTTGCAGAGGCGGATTGTTTACGAATTTTACGAATATCGTGACCTTGCACATGCAAAATCATGCAAACGTCTCGAAAGGAGTGCAATTACAGGTTTTTGGACATTCAACCAAATTATTCAGCACGCACTGTTTCAAAACTGAAATCTCAAATCAAAGTGAATAACTGGAGTTGTTACGTCAAGTTAGTTGACAAGTAACAAAGTTTTGCCATTTCAAAACATCTCACTGGCAGCTAATTGGCCGTCCTCACGATAGGGGGCGGTTATAGAATTTATAAGGAGACATATTAATAGTAACGTCTAAAGTTCGTCCAGCTTGGGCCTTTCGACTCGCTTCAAAGACGCGCTGTGCGAATCGTAGACGATCCCAAACTCACAAGCGATATCGAACCGTTGAGTCTAAGGAGAGACTTCGCCTCCTTGTGCGTGTTCTATCGCTTGTATAACGGGTTGTGCTCCGAAGAACTGTTCGACATGATGCCTACGGCTGCTTTTTACCACCGCACCGCTCACCGTCGGCAGGGCATTCATCCTCACACCCTGGAACCTAAATGGTCGCGTCCCCTGGAACCTAAATTTTCTCCCTCGGACGCTCCGGTTGTGGAATGAGCTCCCTGCCGAGGTTTTCCCGAGGGACTACAATATGGGTTTCTTCAAAAAAGGAGTGTGTAAATTGTTAAAGGATTGGCAACGCGCATGTAACTCCCCTGGAGTTGTAAGCGTCCATAGGCTACGTTAACAACTTACCATCAAGTGGGCCGTAAGCTTCTTTGCCACCGACGTGGTATAAAAAAAAGTTTCAGTGGTTAAAAAGCGCCTGTTTTGATTTTTGTGTTGATGTTAGCCGAGTATTTTCTATGGTATTTTATATAAGATAAAATAAATTATTTTTACAATTGTCAAAATACTTCTTTATGGAGCGCTATAAAAAAAAATGTTAAATTCAGACCAGCGATCCATATTATGTTAGTAACAAAATGACAGACAATAGAACCTTAAACAATATGTTAGTAACAATAGTAATGATGAAAAAGAAACAAACAAAAATAAAGTTATTTAGTTAGCGCGGGAGCAAATAGCCCCTGTTTAGACCTTGGCTACTTGGTCCCACCGATAAACAAATCGACCCAGTACTTGGTGAGTGGGCAGTCGAGGCGCTCGGCTAACATCCTCAGCATGCTGTTGCTGCTGCCACGCACTCATCGTAGCAGTGAGGCTACTCTTTTTCGTCTGATGGCGAAAAAGTCATCCGTTCGCGCCTCGGCGAACATGCAAGACGCACTGCAGTGCTTAGGCAGCCTCAACAGCATCCTAAGGATGTTATTGTATTGCACACGCAGTGTGTTATAGGCCTTCTGTGTAAATCTCACCCACAGGCTGCACGTGTAGAAAGTTTGACAATATGCGTTGAAAAGTGTCAGCTTAACTTGTTCATTACAGCGTGCAAACCTGCGGGCGAGCATGTTGCCTCGCACTGCCATCGCTCTCCTCTCCCGTTCGATGTCCAGGTCATCGCTTAAATCCGCTGTCACCATGTGCCCCAGATATTTAAATCTGTCCACTACTTTAAGGGGCACGCCACACAACATGATCTTCGGAGCGGTGAGCGGGTTATATGCTTAACTCAGCGCGTGTAAGCAAGCGTGCGAAACAGTTTAAAATAACATTTGATACAATGCGACGTGCCGAACCCAATTGGTCTCCTGGGGCTCTTTTGCGAGTAAACTTGAATGCAGGGATCGACTGGCCTATCGCTCGCGCCAGCCACTGTCTCGCATTACTCAATGCTAAGGCTGTTTCAGAGCAATCTGTTTTTTGGCACTCGGCCGTTTTGCGATCTTTAAAATTGCAATTTGATTTAAACCGCTACAATTATTATAATCCCGTATTGTGTATTTGTGGTTAGACGTTGGATATTCTGTATTTTTGTATCAATAATATAAACAAACCAACTTGCCATCGTATAGTAGTTTCTCTACGTGATTGCATCAGAAATGAGGTTTTCCGCAGCAGAACTCAGGGTTTCGATAGCCCTCCGAATCGCTAAACTTAAGTGGCAGTGGGACGGACCCGATTGCTGTTTGTGGGGAAAGGTTCTTGCGTGGCAACCACGTACCGGCCGGCGCAGTATAGGTAGACCAAAAGGTGTACAGATGATCTGGTAAAGGTCGAGGGAGTACGCTGGATGCGGGTGGCCCGGAACCGATTACTTTGGCACTCTTTGGGGATGTCCAGCAGTAGACGTCTTTCAGCTTGTATGTGTCACGCAGAAATTCACCGCTGGTACGTGCATTACACTTTTTGAACGCACTCGTCGCATCATCGCATATAATTATGACCTGTCTGTATGTGATGTGTTTGCAAGCAGATGGGCAGTAGAGCGTGATGAATGTTTGAGGTTCTGACATACTGTACTGATGTCTCTTCTGTTTGACATTTGTTTTGTTACATACATACATACATTCACGCTTTTATTCCCAAAAGGGGTAGACAGAGCACATGAAACGTATGTTCCAGCGCCACTTTTAGCATAAATGTGGGTATAATAGATCGACAAAATGTTATATTGCAGTGATAGGTTGCTAGCCCATCGCCAACAACACAGTTCAACCCTAAGTCGACTTTTACGACACCCACGAGAAGAAAGGGGGTGGTGAAATTGTAACCCACCCGGGGGGGGGGTTTGTTACAAATTAGTGTTTTATTGTTGTTTGTATTGTTGTTTGTATTGTTGTTTCTGCGGTTTTACCGTGATATAGTTTCAACTATGTTCCGTGGATTCGATTGAGATGCTGTGGAATTTTTTATAAATAAAATAAATGGTACCCCTACCTACTGCATAACTGGTCTGATGTATAGAGATGGAAAGTGGCCAGGAACTCTTCAATGACCGAAGATAAATCCGAACCATCTGAATTAGTATTAATGAAGGTCACAGTTATGCTATATTACTGCGTCAAAGTTTATATGAACTGACAGCTGTTCCACTTACATTCTAATCGCGGTATGTAATGCTATTATGCTAAAGCTATGTAATGCAAATATTTATTACAGTTGATGAGGATGAACTCTGTGCAATAAGTACAGTCGGCAATGAAAGTTTGTATCAAAACAGAAAAAAATAACTAACACATTAAAGATTAGTGATAAATAATAAATATTTTTAAGTTGTTTATGTGTTTGAGGAAATGTATTGACGAAAAGGTATCAAAACAGACTTTATAGCGTTTGAAAAATATTCCCATAATAGATTCTCAGGAACATTATAAAACATCAACAGGCATCTTAATACAAGATACATTTCTAAATAGGACATCTCAATCGGAGTGGCGGGTGCCATTCATTACAGGAAATCGTCATTCTATTTGATGTCTATTTCCGTTTCAATTCAGTATCAATTAATAGCCCGCCTTTAAATCTTTTCCTCATTTATCTTCAATAGCAGTTAGCACAAGTATTTCCGTTTTTAATTGGTATATAATTGGAAACTCGCATTGAATGTTATTAATGAAGTAAATTGAATATGGGCGCTGCGGTACTTATTTCTAATGTGTTTGTATACCACGTCAGTGGAAAACAAGCACACGGCCTACATGGTGGTAAGCAGACAGTGATGCCTAATATGAATGATTGGGACTACTGAAGAATCAGAAGTGCGGTGCTGACCCTTCATTCATGTCATCATCAGCCGAAAGACGTCCACTGCTCGACATAGGCCTCCCCCAAAGAGTGCCAAAGTGACCGGTCCTGCGCCACCCGCATCCAGCGGACTCCCGCAACCTTTACCAGGTCATCAGTCCACCTTGTAGGGGGCCTACCCACGCCACGCCTTGCGGTACGTGGTTAATTGATGTGGTCACAGCTAAAATTGTTAATTGATGTGGTCACTTCGGCTGTAGGATAGCCCCATAGTGGCACCTATCCACAAGCCAGATAGGACTAGACGATACAGCCTCCGGGCTTGAGACATGAACCAGGTTCAAAAAAAAAAGCTAAAGACAAACGTAGTGTAGTCTATAGCCTAATGTCGCCAGAGCTCCACCTCTGGCGACATTTTACAGTATCAAACCGCTACATCACATAAAACCTAAATAGCAAGTAGGCTGCTGTCTTCTGTAAGATAGAGGTACTTCCCCAATTGAACTGTTCCAAATATGTCTAGTATTACATTTTGCTGTGCCTTATAACTGTAGAAAGCTCCTCGTAAGATTAATCGGTCGTGTCACACCGGTTAAATTCGCATAATTCGATACCAAAAAGGCATGCTTGAATCAAAATAGTTGCTAATTTTAGCTGTGATTGTGCGAATCGAGTTTGAACTCATAGTTCGTGCGATATCCAACTTTGAAACCTGAATCCTGACCATATTTTGCCACATTTCCGAGCAGTGGCGTGAAAATATTATTAGTGGATAGTCTGAACGTGGCTTTAGATAGGTTTGCTTGTAAATGAACCTCGGTGACAATACAAAATATCAGAAAACTCCTCAAACAAAGGAACAGCGCAGAATGCAGTCAACCGAGAGAGATGAGCTCGAAATTAATAAAAAATATTCCCGCTACAACTACCAGCTTATTGGCATCGCTGTATGCTCGCGGGCGCATATATTGGAATACTTGCACTCGTGGCGGTTCCAAAATGCACTTGGGGGAAAAATAACGGTATCATAGAGGATTTTTACCGCCCACAATTTATCTGCGTTACCTTAAGGTTGACTGGTAGAGGATGCTTTCTAGCATTACTTTAGCCCGTTTTTATGTTTCCTTTGTATTAATCTGATGAATGAGAACATAATATGTTTATCTAGTTTAATTTTTTCTACACTAATCCATCGGGGCTATACCTTACTAACGATACTAAAATACGTAATATCGTGTGAGAAAATGTGTCTGTCTGTCTGGTCCTCTTCACGCTTAAACCACTAAAACAAACAAACCGTAGGATAGTTTTAATCTCGGAAATTACCCCCTCAGAGGGTGAAATGAGGGATGAAAGTTTCTGTGGAGCTACGATATAATCGAGTTCCATGCGGACGGAGTCGCGGGCGGAAGCTAGAAGTATATGAATAATTTTGCTCTGTTGATTTATACAAATTTTGAATTTTTTATCAATTATTCTTGTTCGGGTTTTGTAATTATTGTTTTTGAAATAACTTAAAAAATTAGGACTTTGTGACCGCTGTGTAAGTTTATTATGGGACTGAATAATTGAAATGAAAGTTACGTCCGCCTTTTGCACGAGAAATTTTTATTTTGAGCAATTAAGATATATTTTTGTGGAAAATGATTGCCTATTCAAAAGATTACTTTACACGGGTTTAACTCGATATTTATGATGATTTATGAAGTTTGGAATCAAGTTACCCTGGCCGTAGTTTCAGATGACTGAAGTATCTGCAAATTGTCTTGAGACACAAAAATAAAAATAAAAATAATTTAATCGGGACAGCTTTAGCAACCCCTAATAAAATATATGTCAGATATATAGTAATGTCACAAAACGGTCCATCTCAGCATAATGCTTTTGCATGCTATTGCGGTGAGAGGTCGTGGCATATTTGTGACGACATGACATCAATATTCGTTATCTCATTTATAATCAAGTAACAGACTCATTTACATATAAAACCTGATACTATGTATACCTATATCCCTATCAAATTTAATT
This sequence comes from Epinotia demarniana, assembly GCA_945867215.1. Classification (NCBI taxonomy): domain Eukaryota; kingdom Metazoa; phylum Arthropoda; class Insecta; order Lepidoptera; family Tortricidae; genus Epinotia; species Epinotia demarniana. Next base: position 15,778,007 of record OX244281.1, read on the forward strand.
AGCATTAAAACTTGAAACCAACTTACTTCAGGGTTCTCACTCACACAGAGACACCAATACTCAGTAAATACCCATGTATTTCGTAATAAAACAAATATTGAATTGCTGACTTTAGTCTTATTATTTACGGAGTACGAACGGACGGACGAACCACATTTCATGGCGACCTTGCCAGGCTTAACATAAACATAGGTTACCTACATAATATCCATATCATTCTCGAACTTACAAAAATCTTCTGAGAAATGCGACCGTAGAGGAGAACAGCCGATTATCTGGTCAGCCGGACAGCCGGACATCTGGACAGCCGGACAGCCGGACACGAAAACATTTTGCCAAGCTGAAGCGAAGAAATTCGTCCACTTTGCTAGCTCGTTTCATAATGGAAGGTGAACCGGAATACGAGTATATTACAAAGCGGAAATTGATCCCATGTTATTAAATTTATTTGTTTACGTCATCGTTCGTATGTGTTGCAACATCCTTGGTTGCAGGAAGATTATTAATAAATAATATTATAATAAATCAGCCCCTGAGGGATGGAGAGGCAGTAGTCCCCACTCTAGGCCAGTGCGTGTTGTGGTCTTCACTTACACCTTTGAATTTCTGCACTGAATTTTCTTCCTTCATTTTAATATTTATTTTTACATTGCTATGTCATGCATATATAACAAGTTCTTAAATGTTTATTTATTTAAAGTCATTTCATGGTTGTAAGGGTACACAATAAATTACATTATTAATTCTAGATTAAAGTAAATGAAGCTTAACCTACTTGATTTTCCTTCACCGTAAAGCTGGTGGTAAATATCGAATGATATTCCGTACATAACTTCCGTAAACCTCATTGGTACGAGCCGGACAAAGACACATAAAATAGTGAAAAATATTAAGTTTCATTGTACACCAGTGTACATCACAGCCGTATTAAGAAACTAATGTAATACACTCCAGTACATGTACTTGTAAACCTCTAGGACTTTTAATTTAACAGCATTCTTACTTCATTCGACTTCTTTAACCTGTTTGCATAACGTTTATGACACAGGCTCTCAGGAAATAAAAAAAATACGTACGGGGTTGACATTTTTTTTTCTAGACTAGATTATCCTGCGACTTTGACAGCAACGAACTAGCTGGAGGAGTGTTTCTGGGATGAAAAGTCCTGATAACATAAAAGGTGGGCTTAACGCCATAGAGCATTCTCTAGAACGAACGAGCGAAGCGATCGAAGTTCTATGCTACAACTTGGGCCGAACTTAATTCTTATGTCCCGCTGTCCGGCTGTTCTACTCAAAAGGTCTACGAATCGATTCTCGTGTGTGAGCAGTTTCGGAAATTCTATAGATTTTTTTGAATTTTTGTTTGTAAAGTCACCCTCGCTAGTTTTACATTTCACAGAGCCACTAGTTATACTATATACTATAAAAATCTAAAGTGCCGGTTGACATGTCAAAGACTTGTGGCCCATTTGCAGAATTTTCAACTATTTTGATTTTATTTTGAATTTTGTCGTTGATGCTCAAGCCTAGCCTGGTCCTAGCCTAGTAAAACATATAGTGCGTGTAATAAACCTTAATTGGAGAATTAATAGACTTTGACTTTGTTGTTATTGAAAGAACAATCGAGCGAAGCGAAAGACTTTTCTGTTTCAGTATAGGCAAAAAAATCTTTCGTGTGTCTGGCGGCTGTTTTCTGCTACTGTTCGGATTTCTGAACCGATTCTCTTGTAATCGGTAGCAGGGTAAATAAATACTTATATAGTTTTTTTGTTTATTCGACTGATCGTCGATTCAGTAATTGTTTTTTTTCCTTGTGTAGCTATTTCTGCAGAGCCACTCTAGTTAAGTGTAAGACCCTGGAAGACCGAGCTCTGCTTGGGTAAAAAAAGAGAAAATACGGAGAGAACGACTTTTTCCAAGCATGAGACCCAGCATCTTGATCGATTTTTCGACCCCGTAATCCCTTATATTCCAAATATTGTTAAAATCGTTACTCCCATTTTCGAGAACGAGATAACATATATTATATACAAATATTGCTCGTTTAATATGTTAGTCATCCTCCTAGCGTTATTCCCGGTAATGCCCCTAGGAACTATATAAGAAGCCCGTGGTCCGCTTTGATACCTAATCCCAAGATTTGGCAAAAGCACTAGTTTTATAAAAGCGACTGCCATCTGACCTTCCAACCCAAACTAGACCTAGACTAGAGGGCAAACTAGACCTTATTGGGATTAGACCGGTTTCCTCACGATGTTTTCCTTCACCGAAAAGCTAACGGTAAATATTCCGTACATAGCTTCCGAAAAACTCATTGGTACGAGCCGGGATTCAAACTCACGACCGCCGATTGACAGCCGCATGCCTGAACCACTAGGCTACCGTAGCTTTTACTCTACTCTCTTCAATAGTATAGGATTAAAATCGTTACTCAACTGTTTTCGAGAAAGTGATTACAAATATATGATTATACAAAAATATTGCCTGTTTAGTACCTAAAACTCCAAAATTAGCATCAGCCATTTTTATCACTAAACACGCGGGTAGAACGCGTATCGTCACCAGTGATGGGTATGAGGACGCGAGTGAAACCACAGGCTGCTATTTTCGCACCAGTTTTTACGGCGAATCCTCAAACATATGGAGGGTAGGCAACGCCCATGTCACTCCTTTGGAGTTGCATGCGCCTATAGACTGCTGTGTCCGCTTACCATCAGGCGGGCCGTACGCTTGTTTGCCACCGTCAACACAACATACATACACAACAAATAGTATAGGACAGACTAGTCACAAAACCGTAACTTACCAACATTCCCTAGCAACAAAAAGCCAAAGGGCCGATTCATAATGCGCTTTCAAAGGGCCATCAATATGACCGCAGGATTCCACAAATCCCTATTGAAAACATCCTATATTCAATAACCGGGTGTACCCGGGTGTACCCGGGTACGGATACCCGGGGACGGTCAGCACAGCGAATTCGATTAGAGATAAGCCTGCTGACGGTGGTTGACAGTGAGTACATAAATAGTGGGCATTATGAAAAGGATAGGTTCTGGGTTCCTTGAGTACGAAAGCTAGTCGCTCGTCAATTGTGTGGGTCCGTACATAGAAATAAAAACTTGATTTGAAGTCAAATAATAATCTACCAACTACCTCGAATGAAGCGAAATGAAAGTAAACGTCCCAGTGCTTTACACTGGCCTAATACATGACACATTCAGTCTTACGTCAAAATAGTGGTTTAAAAGAAACTTTGTTTACAAGAATCAAGATGATTTTCATTTAATTTGAGTTTCTAGAGGTCTTCTTTATAAACTTCTTAATTTTCTTTTGTGTAGATAACTTGTAGTTAAGTTAAATTTTAAGTCAATACCAGTAATATAAAAACTGTTTTTTTTTTGGAAATCGCTATAATATAATGAACGTACGTTAGGTACGGCTATCACTAAAACAACAAGTAACTTGGGTGCTTTAAAAATATGTTAGATTTATGAAGATCTTTCCAAGTTTTAAAATATTCCCCTTTATTCAGTATGTTACTTGAAAGAAATGGACCGTCGCGGGCATCGACCTACGAGACAAATGCAATTTTATACTTCGCTTTAAACGATAGGTACTTATATTAACATAATATTCTCGAAATGTATATGAAATTGTAAAGCAGGTGCACTATTTTATTATAAAGTTTTACGCTGTCTTTCATTTACAACTTAAGTGTCAAATTGCCTTTTATATCTAACGGTTAAGTTATTTTGTTCGAATGAACGAAGCGAGGTATTAGATTCATAGAATTAACAAAGCTAAGGCTATATTTTATAACGCAAGTTTGTTTGCGTTCTTCGCAATACGCAGGCGGAGCTGCGCGTCTAACTAGTATCTTCTCGAGGTGCTCCGTTAATTCGTATCTTGGTTATCTCCGGAACCAATTATCCGATTAAAGTTCTTTTACTGTATATGGAATTGCCTTTCTGGAAAGACGCAAGGCTATATGTCATCTCGCGGGTTTGGCTAAGTCATATAAATAAATATAAATAAATATAAGGGGACAATCTTACACAAATCGACCTAGTCCCATAGTAAGCTCAGTATGGCTTGTGTTATGGGTACTAGACGACGATATATATAGTAGATATAAATACTTGAATACATAGAAAATATCCATGACTCAGAAACAAATATTCGTGCTCATCACACAAATTTTTGCCCTTACCGGGATTCCAACCCAGGACCTCTTGCAGGCTTGCTCATATTATGCAGGAGAAAGCACGGTCAGCAAGTATAACTCTATTTTAAAACTAGCTAGCCGCTAAAGTAGCCGGCCGTTGGGGCGAGAAGGTTCTCTCGTGGCAACCACTTACCGAAAAGCACAGCGTGGGTAGAACCCCCAGGTGGACTAATGACCTGATGCGGGTGGCGCGGGACCGGACATTGTGGCACTCTTTCGGCTAATATGATGAAAGCCAATATTTCGGTACAAGTCTTTATTACTGTAAGAGTAAGGTTGTATTACGATATATTACTTTGGCTACTATTAAATATACCTAGCTGACTGTATCATGTTAGCGCACGGTATAATCGAACCGATTGAAGGACAGATTCTATAATAAAACAGCAGAAAGCGCGCGCGACAACATTTGCTCGCAACGATGGAGGAGTTCCACAGCAAACAACACAGACTGTACAGCTACATCACTCAAGGGTTTCTCATAATTTGATCAGGAATGGGAGTGAAGGTTTAGATAAACTGCCCAAAATTTTTCTTTCCGAATATTTTTTGTTCAATTAGTTTGTCCCCCCCACTTTTTTATATTCCTATGCGGTTGTGTTAACAGTAGGTTATTTCTTCGTACGCATTAATTTCTATTCGTTTTTGTTGCTAGACGCATTATTTACCATACATTTTGACTCGTTGTCCGTATCTTCCTCGTGTAATTATTTTACTTGTAGAACCAGTTCTCAATCCGAAATGCGCGGCAGCGGCCGGCGAAGCGCCAGAAACGACTTTACGGATATTTTTTTTGTATAAAGTCGGTTCTGGCGCTTCGCCGTTCGCTACAGCGGCACGCTCGTTTCGCTCGCTCGGCGTGCGCGGTTTAGGGTCGTGGTGCACCGAACACTCCTCCTCGCTTTGCTCGTCATCGTACCTACACCGACCTCCCTTGGAGTAGAGTAGGGTTTTGGTTATGGTAACCTACAAACGGTTTTCGATATGTGTCGTTTTGCGCATATGGCATGCGTGTGATTGAAAAAAAAAGTATACCTAGAAAACGCGACTGGAAAACGGAATATGAACTACATCGTCTAGAAAATGGGACGGGCCTCGTCGGTACGAATCGCGCTATAAAAATAACATTAGCCAAACATCGTCAAAATTAAAACTCCACAGTAATGGGCCATATTCGATGTCAATACGAATTTATAATAAATTACCGAATTATATTAAAGATGAGCAAAATTGTAATAAGTTCATTAAAAGTTTAAAAACATTTTTAAAAGAAAACTCGTATTACAGTGTAAACGAATATTTAAATCCCCCATCAGGTGTAAAATTGTAAATATAACTAATAATAATAATTATAACAATAAGCCTTAACTGAATGAATGAATTGTATTTTTAATGAATTATTTAATATTGATGTCATAATGTTTAATTAAAATTCCTGTTTTGCCTTATAATAAGCCAAATTGAATTAATGAATCGTATTTTAATTAGTTATTTAATATTGATGTTTCTTTTATACAAACATTTTAATCAATTACTGTTATTATGTGATATTGTTATTTAATTAAAATTCCTGTTTGGCTGCGCCCTATCCGGGTCCTCGTACTGTACCTAGCATTAAGTTGCATGTGTTTGTGTACTTGGTTGCAAATAAATGTAAATGAAATGAAAATTATCTGTTGGGGAAAAACGCTACTAGGAAACAATCCGTTAGTCAATACTTACATATATCAATTAAATCGACTTAAAAAAATAAAAAGTGGAGAACAAAAGCTAATGGAACAAAAAATATTCGGAATCAAAAATGTTGGGTAATTTGAACTTACACACCATTTTACTCACAATGGCAAACGGCATCTTTCACTGAATAAAGAGTGCGGATTAAAGAAATCGAAAAAGTCATAAAAGTGATCGCAGAGTCAAGCGGATTCCGTGTGGACTCCGCTTGAAAGATAAAGATAAAGATATATTTATTTGCACAAATGTATGTTGACTCGCAATACTGATATTAATAAGAATACGAGTACTTACACTGCGAGCGATAAAGCGGAGTGTATAAAACTAATTAAAATGTGCCCGCGGTGCGTGTCTCGTCATGGCAATAGCCTTGACTTAAGGCATTTACTTAACGATAAAACGGAATTAAGGTGATTTGAGGGCCCTTCACACATTCACTGCTAACGATTTTGTAGCGAGCAAATTACTGGCACAAAAAGTTTTCGGCCCTAAAAACCTAGTTTACTAATTCAAGTGTACTTTACACTACTAAAATAATTATTTGTAATTCAAGTGAAGTAGCTGCCTCAGCCCCACTGTGCAGTGTTTGTTTGTCGCCAGTGATTGGGAATTTGATTAAAAACTAACGAAAAACGCGGAATGCGGCGTGGCGCAGGCACAGCCACACGCCGGCCACAACGTGTATACACACTCCCCAAAAAGTATATACGAGATACAATAAAGAAAGACATTTTATTAAATTTTACTATAAAGTTATTCATTGATCTAATCCTCTATTTACTGCACGTATGAAAAAAAAAACATAAAAGGGCGCATTTATCCAAAAAGAGTTTGAGGTCAACTTTCTTACTAGTTCAAAGATGAAGGAACAACTTAGGGCAAATGACGATTATGACCAACGATTATTCATATCCAATAAAATGATTTATGTGAAAGTGTGTCTGACAGTTCGTATGTTACCTCTTCACGCTTAAACCGCTAAACCAATTTCGATAAAATTTGGTATAGAGACAGTTTGAGGGGTAGGAAACAGGAAAGTTTTTATCCCCGAAATCATTCCCTCAGGGGACGATGTGAAATCTAGGGTGGAAATTTGTATTAAGGAACGATATAAGCGAGTTTCACACAGACGGAGTCGCGCTTCTGCGCGTCTCTAATAGATAACTACAACTTGCAAAATCTGAAAAACGGCTAAACAGATTTTGATGAAACATGGCTAAGAACACTAGGGATAAAATTATCTACGACATAAAAAAACCGCATTGAAATCAGTTCATCCGTTTGGGAGCTACGATACCTTAGACAGATACACAGATATACAGACAGACACGTTAAACTTATAACGTACCCCTATTTCGTCGGGGGTTAAAAAGGAAATTAATGATTTCATTAGTAACACATAATCAAGTTCGATTATACACCGAGTCACTGATTACCATGAATCTCATTATCGTACAATTTGTGGATGCTAATTCTAACCCCGGCAGTGCCCTATAATGTTGATAATGCTATAAAGTAATTTATTCAATGGCGCCACAAATTGCCCGGATTTGAGGTTTGACACGTTTGCATCACTAAGACTTGATTTTACCTTAAGATGATCTCGCAGTACACTAGAGAGGTAGGGTACATCAAAGACAACGGCACAGCGGAATGTAATTTCGCTCATATTTGAATTTTCCCGAAAAGGGATTAAAAATATTGTCACATGAAAAAAAAAACACAAAGTTGTGTCATAATTTTTTAAGAGGTGGTATGTGCTGTCCTTTTCAAAACGCACCTTCATATAAAACGATTTTCATTTACTATGACGCGTCGATCGTGACGTCAGGATCTGCAAGCGTTTTCTATCTCTAAAGATATAATCAGATGGTTCGCTTGAATGAATTTTCACTCGAGTGAATGCTTAATTTTTCTTTCATGTTTTGTTTCACTTTTCGTTCAGACTTGTCACTTTGAGTGAAAGATGCAAAATGGATCAAGAAAATGAAAACTGAACCGTTTGATTCTGCCTTAACAAGCGATATTGTAATGGTTGTAGCTTCGTCATTCTTAGAGATATTTGAATGGGATTTTCGTCACTAGGCATATGTTTTGTGCCTTCTTTCTTTTGGAGTAATATGACATTTTGAGTCTGCATTCTGTATTTATTATTTGAGTCAGGCAACGAAGCCTAAATTTAGAAATACCTTGCAGACTAACATGCATATCAATATACACTGCTGCGCGTGTCGGGCGCGTTTGAAGCGGTATATTCATACCGGAAGCGGGCGGCGTGTAGCAACGCATGTGCAGCGCGGCTGCCGCTCGGGTGCTGCGCTGCAGCTGCACGTGTGCCGCGCGGGTGCTGCGGGGTGCTGTGCGTGTGCTGCGCGGGTGCTGCGCGTGTTCCGCGCGTGTGGCGCGTTCGATGTGTGTTTGAAGTGTAGTTTCAATGCTTTACAACTTGCGCGTGTGCCGCGCAGCACACGCGCCGCACACGACACGCGTCCGGTGGGTGGAGGCCTTAAGCGACTACGGCGTAGAGGCGCCCGCTAGGCGAGTTCTTGGTTGCGAAAGTGTTAAGCGACGCGCGGCGCGTGTTCTGGGTTTTAAATAGCCGGCCTCGAAATCGACGGAAAACTCCACCCATCGGCCAGATCTCCTTCATGAAAGTCGACAGCTTGTCAGTTGATACTCGCTTTGTGGCATTCTGGCGGGACTCTAACCTCTCAACCCTCAGGATGAGCTTGGTCTTCAAACGCAAGTACAGAACGTTCTGTTCGGCTCTCGTCGAGTAGTCAAATTCAAAGTTTTTAATTGAGATAGTTGTCCATATAAAATCTTAGTGCAGACGGGAGACACATAACAATGCCACAGCGACCGCGGGCTTTAGTAAACCTGCCGACGCAGTACCCCAGCCCCGGTATCCTGTAACTTGTTTTAAGCTCACCTCAACACTCGCCCACAAATATATCTTGACACCGCGATGCGTAGTAACTTAAGGCTTAGTAACTAACCGTGCAACAACCTGGCAAACGTACTGTCTTTTCCGAGATCTCACGGTTCTAAATACTGATTTGCCATACGATAAATAAAAAAATTTAAAAAATAACTAAGCGTAGAGGTCTAGTTTTGTGACGGGTGACCGGCGGAATGAGCCGCTTTAGTGCTTAGCGAATAACAGCCCAGGTTACAGAAGACCCCATGCATGCACACCACTAATTGCTTTGTGGGTCGCCAGAGCTCCCTAGGTGCGTTGTGTTCCGATTGAGGGACCCGCATTCGTTTCTAGCTACCAACAACATTCTTAAATTCGGCAAAGCGCTTGTCATTGCAAGCATCTAAATGCTACGGTGTCTATTTACCGTAAGGCAGACCGTATGCCTGATTGCTACTTTCGTAGTATTAAAAACTAGCTTCCGCCCGCAACTTCGTCTGCGAGGACCCGGAATAAAATCTTATATTTAAATCAGGGTTATAAACTATCTGCGTGCTAAATTTCATCCAAATCGGTAGAGCCGTTGAAGCGTGATTGAGTTACAAACAACCCAGCATACATCCAAATATACAAACATCTAAACATCCACACTTTCGAATTTATAATATTAGTAGGAAGGATCAAATTAGGTGTTTCATGAGATTGGATTTAGGTATTAAAATTGCAACGGTTCATCATTGCACTGAATCTCGCATATGGCATGCATTTACATTCAGAAATCGGGATAATCCCAAAACTGGATTCTATATGACTTCAGTGGTCGAAAAGCAGCCCCCCCTCCCTATTCTGTAACTTATATTATGCTCACCCCAAAGCTCACCCACAAATATATGTTGATACCGCGATGCGTAGTAACTAAGCGTAGGTAGAGGTCTAGTTTCGTGATGGGTGACCGGCGGGGTGAGCCGCATTAGCGCGTAGCGAATAAACAGCCCAGGGGTCGTGTGCGATAGTAAAATATGGCCGCCACTGCGACGGCGACGAATTTATAGCCGGACGGATTTATTCGACCGTTGACTCACCTGTCTGAGTAATCATGCTCAGACCTCTAATCGAAGATGATTCAACCTTTTGGTTCCATTGTGTGGCCTAGCTGCGATTTAGCGAAATGCATCACGATTTGTTGTCACTGCCAACAATTTCGTAGTACTTACTGTACCCTATTCCAGTCCAGATAAGAATAGAAAAATCGTGCGTTAATCGCAAAGAAATGACCGGATTTATCCAGAAGGCCGTGAGAATGGAGTCTCATAACCTGCATTTTAGTTAGGTCAGGCCCTTTGTGGTCAGAGTTCCAACAGACCATCTATTGACCTTCACTAAGGAAGAATATTGGCCGAAGAGAGTCAAGTTCCGGCGTTTTTGCGGTCGGTTACCTGATCCCATGAAATTGCGCAATATGTCGCAGTAATTGTGGGTTTTTTGTAGTTTTTAATAAGTTAATATTGTTATGTATGTCAGTCTTTAAAGTATTTGTAATGTGCCTTGTTGATTTAGATGAAAGGGGTTTGGGTAAATGTGTTGTCATATTTTTTAAATGAGCGGCCACTCGTTAAATTGGTATATTATGATAGATCTATTTGAAACAAACATATTTTGTTATGAAATGTAATACTCTAAAATGCATCGGAGCCGAGATATTTGCAATACATATTTCCGCAGGTTATATTAAAAAGTTATAAACCAAACTAAAACATCTCGGCTCCGATATTGTTTAACGAGTTTAATTTTATATATATATGCGTATATGCATATTTTATATATATGTGCTACGGTAGCCCAGTGGTTCAGGCATGCGGCTGTCAAACGGCGGTCGTGGGTTCGAATCCCGGCTCGTACCAATGAGTTTTTCGGAACCTATGTACGGAATATGATTTCATATTTACCGTTAGCTTTTCGGTGAAGGAAAAACATCGTGAGGAAACCTGCATACATCTGCGAAGAAATTCAAAGGTGTATGTGAAGTCCCCAATCCGCACTGGGCCAGCGTGGGGACTACTGCCCGTTCCCTCTCATACATGAGAGGAGGCCTGTGCCCAGCAGTGGGACGTATATAGGCTGATGATGATGATGCGTATTAAGAGGTCCTCTAAAAGATTTTTACACAAACATCCGTGGCCGCTGCAAAAAAAATGACAATTTTTCTCATACAAGGTTACCCAATGCCATTTGGCACGAAATAGCTTATAGCCTAGATTAAAATATAAAATAGTTTTCATCCCGGGTTCACGCAGACGAAGTCGCGGGCGGAAGCTAGTGAATAAATATATTTTTTAAAAGTACCTTTCTACTTTATTTCCCGTTAGTATCCTATAAGAAGAAACGTGTACTATTTAATCCGTTAAAATTCTAATGTTATCTGAAATGTTTATAGCTTATCCGATGCAATGCAGTGGTTTTCTCGCAAAGTCGAAAAAAACGCCTACGAACGCCTCTCACTAGGCGGGTTCCTGTTCCTGGCATTTTATTATTATTTTTAGAGTGGTTTTTTAATTATTATCTAATTGTATCTAAGTTATGTTTCATTTAGTGTTTATTTTGTATGTAGGTACTTAGATTATATAAAATGCAAATACAAATGGCAAATGACTCCTGATATAAAGTTAACGGATCTCTTTGATTGAACCGTGTATTTCGGTAACAAAATGTGCATTTAGCACTCCCAGTGGCAGGAACCCGCCCAGCGGGCGCCTACGCCGTAGACGCTATGCATTAAACATGTTACATATTATTATTATACCCAAAAGTTAAATAAGTATATTCTCGTTTCGATCTTTTAGCCTTTAACAGACCGACGTGTCTATATTGCCCTCATCATCTCGTAATGCATCGCCGAGCATGCAGAAATGACGAATCTGACGAAGCGAGCGATGCCTGCGAATCACGTCATCAGCGGAGTTGGAGCCGTCAATTACCGAGCTTCGATTGACGCGCGGAAAGCGGTATAGCCGCCGTTATTTAAGATACTTCACTCCGTCCGACTCTGAGAGTAAATATTTCATTAATAATGAATTGAATTTTTTCTCTCATTTTATTACATGGAAATTGACTTGTTAAAGTGGCCTTGTGGACTACTTGCAAAATAAATTATATGGTTTTTGATTTGATTTAATATGTCGCAAACTAGTAATTACCGGCTGTGCATACTTTACTTTAACTACTACGACAGTTGATACTCGGTGACATTATAAAAATACTTCTAACAATCATTAAGGCCCTGTCGTGGTGTGAAATTTAATCTAAACTTTTACTTAAAATTCTTGATAGTTTGTAGTTTGAAATAACTAAATAGGGGCATGAAAGTCTCACTCACTCACTCTTAATATAAAATACTTAACATAAAATTATAGTCCGGAACCTTCATCCCTAAAGCAAGTCTAATTTGCTTGGAAATCAGAACAGAACTTGTTTAGGATTTAGTAACCAGGCTTTTGTCGGGAGCTTAGAGTAATCCATCACTGAAGGCTCCTTCAATGCCAAGCGAATCTCGCCCTTTAAGAATAGCTCCGTCCCGAACACTCGCGGACCAGTAGGCAAATGGCTATCGTCGCGCGCGCATCCCTTACCGCCGCAGAGACTCACCACGGTGCTTTCGTGGCTACTTTCACTACTATCTAGTCTATCTACGTGCTTTACGTTACCCTGTGCTGAACCCAGATCTGCAGGCTACTAAGACCTAGGCATAGCAGAAGGAGAACGGAGCTGGGCTTTCATCCTAACACGAGCAGCTGCCATTGAGGTTCACAAGGTGAGTGGGTTGCTCATTTCTATCGGTAATCGCCTTGGTTACTCTCTCCGGGGAATTCATGCGTTCCAACCCCCCTTTCGCTGTGCTATCGAAGAATACTTAACAGAACTCGTTAAATAAACATCGCTGCCTTTAAACAAATATCGTCACGTTAAAAATTCAGAAGACGACCGAATTCGATTGCCACGGAAATGAACGCGATCGGCGAGTTTAGGCGTCTCATTTCCGTGGGAGATGGATGACTCCCACCTGAATTTATAATTCGTTTATTTTCAACAGTCAGACATTTAAAACCTCTTGTTTAACGCTCTCAGTATATTCGTAACTAGCACGATTTGTATTGGGTCGTGGGTTTGGGATATTTTCAAGGACCTACTCGCATTAAGGTCGGGGGGGTCCTCTGGATGCGGGTGGCGCAGGACGGGTCGTTGTGGCACTAAAAGGGAGGCCTAAGTCCAGCAGTGGACGTCTTTCGGCTGATATGATGATTATGACATATCATGACGTGTCATATTAATGATACCACGTTGTGCGTAGGCGCCACTATGGGGCTAATCGACGGGTGTGTAATGATTGGTATAACACCTTTTGATGTATTTTCACTGGATATAACAACATTTAATATTATTTCATTCGATATAATCACTCAAGGGACATAATAAACTTTTGGTATAACAAAAATCAGTATAACTTCATGGCGTATAATGTTCAAATGGTACAGTACATTTTTGATATAACGTTTAATGGATCTAATGTATATTGGATATAAGTATTAGTGGTATAATGTTTTGTTAGATATAATTTTTTTTCACACACACGTTAATTATTTCAACTTAACCTAAACCTAACCGCCAGCGTGTCGACGTCACCCCGCTTCGCGGGGTGCCTATTTCCGCTCTAAGGGTCACAAGCTAACCCTAACCTTACCTACAAATAATGTCATTGTTACAATTATTTGTCATTTTTTAACTGCGGGGGCTGTGTCCCCCCGTCCCTTCTTTATATAGCTGCCCTAACCTTATTTCCTATATTATAATCCTTATACGAAAATATACAATGTGTTACCAGTTTATCAGTGGCTAGGTATTATACTGTTGTGTGTCAGTGGTTACTCGTCGTCGTACCTACACCAACCTGCCTTAGAGTAAAAGAGGTAAGAATTAATCACCATCATCATCACATCAGCCGAAAGACGTCCACTGCTGGACATAGGCCTCCCCCAAAGAGTGCCCAAGTGACCGGTCCTGCGCCACCCGCATCCAGTGGACTCCCGCAACCTTTACCAGGTCATCAGTCCACCTTGTGGGGGGCCTACCTACGCCGTGCCTTCCGGTACGCAGTCGCTACTCGAGAACCTTACCGCCCCAACGGCCATTGGTTCTACGTGCTTTGTGCCACTTAAGTTTAGCGATTCGGAGGGCTATATCGGTTACCTTGGTTCTGCTGCGGATAGCCTCATATCTGATGCGATCACGCAGAGAAACTCCCAACATGGCCCTCTCCATTGCCCTTTGGGTGACTTTGAGCTTTCTTATCAGGCCCATAGTAAGCGACCACGTTTCAGTGCCATATGTCATCACTGGCAACACACACTGGTCACAGACTCTCGTCTTGAGACTCGGACCCGGGTATGTCCTAAAACTACGACCAAGACCACCGGGGGATGGGCAGCAGCATCCCTGGAGTTCGGTGGAAATACTGCGATCGCCAACCCGCATGCCAAGCGTGGCGATTATGGCATTTACCCCCCATGCAAAACACAACAAAGCCACGGCCCCGACCTTCCGGCGACCCCCGGTACCCTGGTTATGGTAGCGGCCAGGGTACTAGCGGGGTCAGGGGTGCTAAGAATTAATAGTAGTAAGTATTCCAGCTAATGCCAATAGTATATTATACCAACTGAGTATTATATCGAACAAAGTTATATGTTCATGTATGTTATACGTTATGACTGTTAGATTAATAGTTGTTATATTACAAGTTCATTATATCTGTTGACAATTATATTACATGAGAATATATCAAATGTTCTTATACCAAAAGTGCATTATATCCTTTAATCGTTATATCCAGTGAAAATATATCAAAAGTTTTTATATCGATCGTTACGCAGCCCTAATCGACAGACGAAAACTAAAAAGAGATGTTGTCGATCTTTTATACCCACATTTATGCTAATAGTGGCACTGTAACATACGTTTCATGTGCTCTTTTACCTATTTACCTACTTACAAACATTACAAATTCCCCAAATTGGATTGTTTTTGGTAAAAAAAGATGTGTATAATTGCGCACAGCCAAATCAGGCTGATTTGCAGAATAAAGCCACAGCTTCAAAAACATATTACACTTATTTTTTATTGTTGTTTGATGCTGACTGGCTGTTGACAATCAAACACTCTTCAAACAACAATCATTACAAATCCTCACCCAAGAAACGAAATCTACATCCAACTCAGCTCGAATAAATCCTTCTAACGAGTGACGTGTGTTGATTGACCTATGCGATTCACAACCTGAATCAACGCACCATCCACTATGGCTAAACCCTTAGCTTCATAACAACTACAGGTGGCTGGAGTTCAGGTTTAAACTGGTGTTGATGATCTAAGCGTCCCCACAGGCGCTGGCGTCATCACTGTCCGAGCTAATCAAACGGTGCCCATATTGCAACCGTTTGTACGAATATTCAGGAGCCGACACTGAACATACGATACCATAGAAATTTCAACTCTATTACGCATTGAATATGGTTTACAACTCGATGGTTGCTTGCGTGTTACGACGTTTCGGTTTTTGTGTAGCAAATTAACGTGATCAGAAAGGGTGTATAAATGTCCTGCCTGAAGCCCGATTCTGAATGCGTTTCTAACATTGAAATAAAATGTAAATCGTCTTGATTCACGCGCTCTCTTTCACTAAGTGTATAATTCAAACGTGTGTAAAAGCGATGCGATTAGAGTGAGGTGGATTGATATCAAATTGGAATGGAACATTTAGTTGCTAAGTAGAAGCCCTGTTTCCTCGCTCGGACATGCTATTTTGCTGTGGCCATAGTACAACGAGTAGATCATCGTTGAATGAAAAGAGGTAAGGCGTATATGTGTGCGTTTGTTGTAAGTATCAAACACGTACATACCCAAGCACGTACGTAGATTTTTTAAATGTTAACAACCCTGTCACTGCGACTGTGAACTCCGAAAATTTTGATATTAACATTCGTGACTCTATTCAAAACGCCCTTAGAGTGTTTTTTAATGCCTCATGATACGAGGGTCATATTAACATGTTACCACAAAAAACTAGCCACTTAAATAACGAAATAAAAAAAATTTTAGGCGCGGCATCACCACGGCCGATATTCAATTGCCCGGACCTGCGTCTACTTTGTACCTGAGCGATCACTTAACGCCGGCAAACAAATTATTATTGAAGCGCGCTAGGCAGATAAAAACAGAACACAATTACACATATTTGTGGACGCGCGACTGCAAAATATTTATACGCAAAAATGAAGGTTCTAAAGTTATTCATATTGCTGACGATTCTGCACTTTTACGCCTGGCCTGACTGGCTCTTTTGTTATTTACCTGGTTCTATTCCAATCTAATGACATTTAACATAACGGTTACTCGCATAACTCCTATGTACTGTACCATTAAGTCCCATTTATTTAATTACAAAGAAAAAAAATGTCGTACCCGTATAGTTATGTCACAACAATTAAGTTACCATTTTTTCATATGCACTTGTACAATCTGTATATATCCATGTCCATGTTTACGCTTACGTTTTTACAATAACCATTTTACACTCCCGACGCGCTATTTGCTGTATTTTGATTTACCTACAACTTTTATAAGTAAACGTTTGATTGTTAACAAGTGCTGTTCTCGTCTCTGCGCAACCCTAATACTCCAAAAGTTAGTGTGTCTAATTTTCGTTTGCTATAATGGCGAGTGATGTTTTTAGTGGTTATTACCAGAATGTTAGGGGCTTACGAACAAAATCACATGATTTCTTATCTCAAGTGGCTCAGTCCAACCACGATTTTATTTGTTTAACGGAAACGTGGCTTACGGCAGATTTTTTCGATAGGGAGTATTTCGATAATAATTATAGTGTTTTTCGTTGTGATCGGTCTACCGCGGATAGTGGTGCGTCTCGCGGTGGCGGGGTGGCGGTGGCGGTGCGCGGCCACCTCCGCCCGCTCCTCCGCGACTGGCCCATCCCCCCGCGAGCCTCTTGTGATTGTATCTGGGTTTCGCTGCTTTTGATTGCCAATAAACATAACACGTTACCGCAACTGATTTCTCATACTGACAGATCCCGTTTTTTAAACATTTGCTGTATTTACATACCGAGCGGACCTAATTACCGTGAAGCATTAACTGATTTTACCGACCTTGCTGGTCAAATTATTATTGACAGACCAGATGATTTATTTTTAATTACAGGGGATTTTAATATACCAGAAGCTGTCTGGGTTGGTAACCCTGATTCCGGGATGCACTTGGCGACGTCTAGCAGCTTTAGTACCCGTCTTGTTCATGAATTCTTATCTTACACTGGAACTAAACAATATAATTCAATCATTAATGTAAATGGTCGCATCCTAGACTTAATATTTTGTAACTTTAACTGTTGTGTAACTAGCTGTGACACCCCCCTTACACCTGAAAATTCACATCATAAATCGCTTTGCATTGATCTTAAACTCGACCTCCCGACTTATTTGACCCCTGCTACGCATACTATTTATAATATCCATTCAGCCGATTTTGATAAAATAAATAAAGAACTCTCTGCAGTCGATTGGATCGATTTCTTTAAAAATTTACACTTAGATGACTGCATAGCAAGTTTTAACAATTTCATAAACGATTTAATTCGTCAATATGCCCCACTTCGTCATGTCCGCCAGATTTCATCATCTGTCCCTGTTTGGTATAATAAATCCTTGCAAAAGATGTTAAGAGAGAAACGTAAATATCACAAGCTATTTAAATTGTATGGAAATCCTTTGGATTATCAAAGTTTCAGTATTCTTCGTAAGCGTGCCAATAAATTAGAGTCTGCTTGTTATAAAAATTATATATCCTACTCTGAAAGTAAAATAAAAACTCATCCTAATTTTTTTTGGACTTATGTTAAATCCATGTTTTCAAAAAACAAACTCCCTCAAACCATGGTCTATAAAGAAATTACCAGTTCAAATTTGTAACCTTTTTAATAATCACTTTCAATCAGTCTTCGAGCAGCCCAGCAACATTAATTCTGATGACATAGTCAAAATCTCACCTTCCGATCCAGTATTTGATTTAAACTCAATCGAAATTACCCCACATATTGTAGAAAAATATTTAAAATCAATTAATGTTCATAAAGGCGCCGGTCCGGATGGGATACATCCTTTATTAATAAAAAGCTGTCGTTCCTCTCTTACAACTCCTATTACCATACTTTTTACCAAATCCCTTAAAGATGGCTATGTTCCTAAAATCTGGAAGCAGGCGTGGGTGACCCCAATTCCTAAAGGTACAGTCAGCCGCGATATTGAGAAGTATCGACCCATTTCCAAACTGTGTGTCTGTGCTAAATTATTAGAAAAAATAGTTACCGATCAACTTTTTAATGTTGTACGTCGTCATATTATTCCTAATCAGCATGGTTTTTTCAAGTCTCGATCTGTCGATAGCAATCTCTTGAGTTTCACTGACTTAATTTTTAACGCCATGGATAACGGCTTCAGTGTTGACGCGATTTATACCGATTTTGCCAAGGCTTTCGACAAAATTTGTCATTACACCTTGTTATCAAAGCTTTGGCAGCTCGGTATACATGGCGATCTATTTCGCTGGATCAAATCTTATGTTGAAAATAGGGTCCAGTCCGTAGTGTTGCTGGCTTTTCAGTCAGAATGTAAACCGATCAGTTCTGGGGTGCCTCAAGGGTCCCATTTGGGTCCTTTGCTGTTTACATTATATGTGAACGATATTTCTAAACATATTAAAAATTCTAACCTGTTGCTATATGCAGATGATACTAAAATTTTCAGGATCATTAAAAATGAAAGTGATTGTGTCATACTACAAAATGATCTTAATAATTTGGCTTCGTATTGTGAAGCTAATCATTTATTTTTAAACTTCGATAAGTGCAATATAATCACTTTCACTAAAAAGAAAAAATACATTAAATTTAATTATAGTCTTTCAGGTAAAAGTCTAACACGGGTCTCTGAAATCCGTGATCTTGGAGTTCTCATGGATAGTAAACTTACTTTTGTCCCTCACATCAATAATGTTTTGAAAAAATCATATAAACAACTAGGTTTTATTCTACGCGTTGGTAAGCCGTTTAAAAATCCTTTGACGTATAAAATCCTTTATAATAGCTTTGTCCGAAGTCACCTGGAGTTTGCATGTTCTGTCTGGAAGCCGTATCACGCTGTTCATATTAACAGAATTGAAAAATTGCAAAAGAAATTTATTAAGTCACTTGCGTTTAGGACTGGGCGAACGTATACAGATTATACGGATACATGTAAGCGTTTTAACATGCAAACATTATGTGACCGTCGAGATTCCGTAGATTCTGTCTTACTTTTTAAAATTATTCATGCTGAGTTAGATGCCCCTACATTATTGCAAAATATAAGTTTTAGGGTTCCGCGTAGACGAGAGCGGCAGTGTCGTAAGAAAGATCTTTTCTGTATTCCTCGCAATCGAACTAAATACGCCGGGAACACATTTATTAAGCTTGTTTGCAAATTATTTAATAATAATGAAAAACTTGCGAACTTTGATATATTTAATTGTACAAGTGCTTCTCTAAAAAAGCATTTAAATAGAATTAAGGATAATTGTATTCGGAATGAATAATTTAGTTTCTGTTTACAGACATGTTTTTCTCCCAATTTTATCATACACCTGCTACTGCACACTTAAACTCTTATTTTATTTGTTTAAATTACCTATAACTATAATATAGTTTATGTTTACTATGTTGTCATATTACACTTACTATATTAGCCACGTATTCTTTATTCTAGTATTTTCAGGAAACTATAGGTCTATCTTTCTGTTCATTATCTTACTCAAGATTTATGTATGACTGTTTGTTTTCTTATTAAATAAAAAAAAAAAAAAAAGAAATCCTAAAACTCACAAGGAAGGTTCTACTCACCAAATGAGCCCGCAGTTTTGCTTCAAGACGGGCAGTTATCAGTCAACAATCAAGTCAAAGTCTAGGGTCAAGTTCTGTCCAAATATCCTGGCTGCCGGAGCCCCGCTGCTCCCTAAGTACCGGTTAACACGCGAGGATCTTGCACACTCGCGGCAGCAAAACTTGGTACAAATATCCCACTCCCGCCTAGCGCGTACAAATACTAGTATATCTGAGCCATCAACTGGGTTCCACAACAGATTTAACAATTATTTCACAATGGTCTCACATGGCCCGAGCTGCTCCCAAAGTGAGGTTATATTCCCAAATACCGAATGCGTGGCAGTTTCGTCTGCGGTCTGACAGCTCTCACTCCAACTTACTTTTTAATTCTAAGGGGCCAGACCGTAAATGCAATTTTTATTAGAATACCGTGATAATCCAACCGACAAAGCTTGTACATTCCGCACCTGTACCTAATTATAATATAACCCGTATCTATTTAAAATGTTAATTTACACGGGTCTTAAGCACGATATTTATTTATATTTCTGATGTTTTGATACAGGTTGCACGGCTCTCAAATACCACGATGATGTTGATTCTATATACATTTACTTGTATTTAGCTTAAAACTTTCACTGCCAGGAACCCACTTAGCCAACTACGCCGTAGGCACTTTCCTTTAACTAGCGGGAAAACCACGGGATTGGCTACGTGCTTGCTACGAGCGTAGTACGTAGCGATTCTTGGCAGGAAATGTGATTTCTAAAATTCACTACCGTCTCAAAATACAAAATAGAAAGAGGTGGATATATTTTCTGACCTTGTCGACCCCGGCGTCAGTTGATATAAATGGCCGGGAATGCTGTACTTCTTTTGTTTGCACTTTGCGTCAGTAAGAGTATAATACCAATGCATGTCGTTGACGGCTAACATGTATAGTCAGCCAAGCTATTATTTTATGCACATTAAGGTTCAAAAGTTCATGGCGGACTGTTACACAGTGAGCATTTCTGCTTTTGTGGTAAAATGACTACGTAGATACCTACTCATTGCCAGTGCGTATCTTAAAAATATTTTAAATGACCGAAAACTTATTCAAAATGCATGTTTCCACTTTTGGAAAACTAAAATTTTACTTCTAAATTTGATGCAAGCACTTGACATAAAAAATACTATTAGTATGGTAAAGTTTATTTTAAAACATACAAGCACATTATCATAAGTTTGTGACCATCTCTACATTTTTTTTTCTCCAGTACTTATAAAAGTAATCCTCAGCATCCAGATTTTGTTATTTGTGTTGTTGATTTAAAGTTATTTAAAGTTACCTACACAAAAATGTATTTATGTGTGGGTAACACATAAATACATGAGCAAGTGTCTAATTGCCAGCAGTTGATCATCACCCAGTCGAGCTGTAACCGTATATCCCTACAACTGTTTCAAGAGTCCTACACATCCGAACACAAAGCTATTGTATTAGGTCAGAATTTAGACGCAGGCAGTGTGTTGCGATGCGATAGATTTAAAATTTAACGACGAATTATAACGACCGGTTAGTCTAGTGGGTAGTGACGCTGCCTACGAAGCTGAAGGTCCTGGGTTCAAATCCCGGTAAGGGCAAATATTTATGTGATGTGCATGAATATTTGTTTCTGAGTCATGGATATTTTCTATGTATTTAAGTATTTATATCTATTATATATATCGTCGTCTAGTACCCATAACACAAGCCTTACTGAGCTATGGGACTAGGTCGATTTGTGTAAGATTGTCCCCTTATATTTATTTATTTAAATACTAGTGGTTATGTCAGCCGTAGACCTGCAAAGCGAAATTTGCTCACTCATTCAGAAACATGACAAAATGATAACAAAACATAAAGCAAACTTTTTAAATATGAACATGATTTCAACGACGATAATATGAGTTTTTGGCTATAGGTTTACTAGACACGACACAAGCTGTGAAACGCCTTAAACGAAAGCACATTTTGTAAGGCTGTATAGTGGTTAAGAGAAGCGATGGTCTCCTAAACCCAATGTTACAAACACACCCACCAAAACGGACTTGTTATCAACTGATGGCCGTTATTAACAAAATAAAAAAAGTACAAAAAATAGCGTCAAAAAGCAATTGCAAACATATTTAGGAGAAGAAAAATGTTTCAATGTCACACCTTTGAAGTTTACATGTACACGGAACAAAATGTACATACAATACAATACAACATCGACAGGGACCTATAATACTCAGGACTTAATAATGGTATTAATAATGCCACGTCCGAGCGAGATAGTAGCATACAAATCTCCATAACTATTAGTTCTTGTCAAAGTTCCACTTTTTTAGTATCGAAACTGATTGGGTATTACATTGCTGCGAATAAACCTTACTCGACAAAATTAGGTAAGTATATTGTTGTGCCATTTTTAATTAAGTTCTTATTTAAGTTGCATAGGAGCCTTTACGTCCGTCATTGTGGCAATGCGTATAGCTTGTCCTGAGTATTATATTATGTCCATGAACATCGATATACACGGTTTTATTCACAACGGCAATTATTTGTCCGGGTTGAAACGTGACCGGACACCGCATCCGATGCGAACACAACACACGTACACATTCAGATATACCTATAGCATGTATTAATCGAATACCTGTGTTATAAGAAAGTGTAATGCCTGGATGACAATATCGAATAGCTTTTATCCCGGGACCACGAAGCTAGTTTTTCGATACAGCGTTTACTAAAATTATTAAGGGTCAGTCATTCGCATGTGACTCTTATCAGGAGTTGGAAGCACACATATACGCTTGGCTAAGTCAACCTAAGCCTAGGGGTGTTAAAAGGCGACTCAAGAAGTTTCTAAGCAAATGATCTTAAGAGGAGGTACAGGAGACTTATACATAATTGGGATTAGATTCATTACCTTTGTGTAAATGAGATTTATTCTAATTTCAATTTTATCTGAAACATATAAAGTCCACATTCCTCCACAACTCTCCTTTTAGTCAGGACCTTTTACCTCTCCCTGCTTATTTATTTATCGTTTATAATGAAAAAGCGCCATTTTTTGATAAGCGGTAATTTGCCGCGTCTGTTTGCGCGCGCTAATTTCCTGCCACAAACACAATTTAATGGAATTTAATGGAACCAACAGTTTCCGGCGGAGATGGTATCTGAGACGGGGTCTTAGGGGTTCGTTTTTTATAGGAACACAAGTCTCAAGCTATAAAGAATGTGAAAATCAATAGCTGGTAATAATTGTGAATCGACCAGGAATGAATTACTCTGGTCACGGCTATCCAAGGAATTTAAGGTACTCCTGCTGTGCTGCATCATCCGGTTTGTAGCAAAGATAGAGCGAGCTTGGGAGTAGCCATAAATAAGGTTCTATAAAAAATATTTTTTGGTACTAGCTTTTATTGCCAACCGTACAGTTCTGTATACCTTCATCAACTACTCCTTGAGACGATTCTAAGGAGCCCAACCCAAACACAATGGGGTTACGTTAGTAAAGTCCTGAATTCGAATGATCACTTTCTTTCTCCACCATCAGATAAGCTTGATGGTACCATAATAATAAACTGCCATTAAAACTATAGTTAAACCCAAAATATCAGCTCCATCCGTTGAAGATATCTGCTTCAAAGTTGAGTTGCAGGATTCCACCCGAACAAACATAGTTATTACATTGCAAATTAAATAAAAGCTTGTATAAAGTGGGCGAATTCACAAAATTTTCCACTGGTTCGAAGTGTATGCCTCATCTAGATGGTCTTATCATATCTAGTTAAAAGGATCTAGCTAAGCCACATTTCCAGGAAAATACATTTTTTTCTTGGGTTTACATACTGCGCCATTTCACCCACAGTCCCAACAAAGCGCTAATAAATTTCAGACTACTAGCTTCTGCCCGCGACTCCATCCGCGTGAAACTCGTTTATATCGCAGCGCCATACAAACTTTTACCCCCCCCCCCCATTTCATCCTCCTAAGGGATGATTTCAGGGATCAAAACTATATATGTCACTCTCCATCCCTTCAACTATCTCCTCTTAAAAAATCACGTCAATTCGTTTCTTTTCGTCGCTCCGTTTTGCCGTGAAAGACGGACAAACAAACAAACACACACATACACTTTCCCATTTATAATATTAGTATGGATTACTTAGCATTTCTATTATATTTCTTTGGCCGTTAGGACATAACAGACATTTTTGTCCGCTTTGTTATATAAATTTCTGGTAAAGTACTAGGGTATCAATCAGGCGAGTTGAGTATTCAATCTTTTTAAAATTATGAATTAAATAAAAAAAATATACAGGTGTGTACATCACACGGGCCCGTTGAGGTAAGTATATAACCACCTACCAAAATATCGGTCAGTCTTAACTTTTTGAATGTGTGTTAATACGCAACTGTTACTTTCTCATACAATAGATGACATTTATTTTCCTAATGTGAGGTAAACGTGCTAGTTCTCGGCACTAACGTATGACATGGGTACTTTATGTTAAAGCAATATGGGTTAAATTCGAACTTAGAGGATTTTCCTTCATTCGAATTAAAGCCATAAACTGCCCATATCATATACTAGTGCAACCTCAAGAATAGGACGTTTGCCTTACGTCCAAAATGTTACGCAATCGACTCGCTGGTCTTACATGTCTTTGAAACACCTATGTCCAGTTTCGTGGAAACGTCTAAAAACTCAATAGCCCCCCTAACACCCTTCGCTTCGCGCGTGCTTCTACATAACGAAACTCCTCTCGTTGAGTAAGGTAATGAGAAATTGAAATATACCGTTTTTAAAGCATTAATACATCGTAGGAATGAATTTCATTGCTTCATGTAAGCAGCAGGTGTGTCATACAGCCTGCCTGATATAAAAAAACAATAGCTTACTGATGCCGCCGATTTCCGTAAGAATCAGAAGCACGTTGCCGACCCTTTATTGGTGTGAGTATTCGTTGTGTCAAGAGCTAGAGGTGAATGTAGTTCTAACATACATACGGTGACCTTAATCACCACCTGACCCCGTATCATGGTCGGCCTTATCACACGACAAGTGACAGGATATGGCGTCCGTTACTGGCTGACACCGTTTGATAGAGCGAGACGACGCTCCTATCTTGTCACTTATCGCAGGGCCGACCATGATACGGGGTCTGGAATACAACAGCAGCACCACATACCTTTTTTTTTGTGGGGAAAACCTGCAAAGCAGGTTTCCAGCTCTCGGGGGAAGTTTTGGTTATGTGGTAAAGAAATATGTGGTATGGTGGGTAGAAACCCACTAAATACTCCACGTCAGCCGCTGTCTGCGCTAAGTAATTCGGAGGACTCTAGCATATCAGGTTTCAGGCGCCAGAGCCCTCTGCGCGCTTTGCCCTGCGGGCTCATTCTGGGCATACAAGGCAAGTAGATGCAATTGACTCAGTTTTAGTGAGCCACCTTTGGAGCTCTTATAACCTGTCGACCACTTTGTTATATTACACATTGTCAATATGCATGAGATACCACACTCACGCTATGAGTATGATATGCATGAGATACACGTATTGTGATATGAGCGTATTGCGTGATAATATAATAGTCACCGTGCAATCCCCGCCAAACATAATCATCAATACCAGAAATAGAACGGTTTCATTGATTATCAACTGATTTCCAGTGACTCTGGACAGTGGGTGCGAGGGGTCATATTAAGGTCACTGAACAGATAGCAAATATCAATAAGTTGTGAAAGCGACGATCATTAAATTAAGTGCAGTTAAGGGTGAATTGGGGCAGATATTCTAGGGATATCTGGGAAATGTCAACTCTTATCAAGAATTGACAATTTCAAAATATGTAATGACGCCTAAATCTAAAAGCATTTCGGTAATTATGTTATCTGAACGTAATAAAGTAGTTTTCAGTGTTTTTTTCCTGCTCGCTTTTAAGAAAATCGTGAAAACGTATAAAAGTGGTTTTCACCGTGTGTGACGTCAGTATTATGGCTGCCATATGAAAGGTGTCCAAACTGCCATACAGAGTCGTAGTATTGACGTCACAATTTACTTACAACCTTATGGAACTCGCTACTTTTCAATTTGATATTTCTGAATGAAAATTACAATTAAGGGAGAAATAAAAAAACACGTGTTGTTTAAAAAATCATTTTCTAGCGAACTAAATCATAAAATGGCCTACATGAAAATTTGAAATGTTGTCAATTGGGTCAAGCACGAAGAAGAGAATCATAAAACTATCTGAAAACCAAAGCCACCAGGCGCTAGTTATAAGAGGATGCCCACAAGGAGGTGTCCTTTCGCCACTGCTGTGGAACCTGGTAGTAAACGACCTAATAACAAAACTAAACAATAACCGCTTCCTAACGATAGGATATGCGGACGACCTAGTAATACTGGTCAGCGGCCTGATCATAAACACATTGTGTGAACTCACACAAACACCAGAAAATAACAGAGAAATAGTGCAAGGAGAATGACCTATCGGTAAACCCAAAGAAAACCTACACAATTCTCTTCACAAACAAACGAAAACTGGGTACCTACGAAATGCCAACACTTTTTGGCACAAAACTAACACTCTCGAAGGAGGTGAAATACCTAGGTATAATACTAGACGACAAAGTGAATTGGAGCAAACACCTAGACAGTAGACTAAACAAAGCAACAGTAGCCTTCTGGCAATGCAGAAGGATGGTGGGGAAGAGATGGGGCCTAGCCCCCCACATCATACTGTGGCTATACAAAATGGTGATAGTACCAATGATAAGCTATGGTGCCATAGTATGGTGGCCCCGCACCCAAACCACGAGTGCAATTACCAAAATTCAGAAAACACAAAGACTAGCATGTGTAGCGGCTACAGGATGTATGAGAACAACCCCAACGGCAGCACTAGAAATAATGCTAGGACTCCTACCTTTACACATGCATATACAAAAGGAAGCGGCTGCGACGGCAATACGCCTAAAAAGCCTCAACCTATGGACGAAGCTGAACACACCACACACAAAGATTCATAACATACTGATCACCAGCCTCCCCATCCTGGAGGCTACAATCGACAAAATACCAAGAACTGCAGTCTTCAGGAAAGACTACGGCATATCACAAACAGAAGACTCGAGAGAGGGACTAAACCAAACAGACCTTAGAATCTTCACAGACGGCTCGAAAACAAACACGGGAACGGGATGTGGAGTGTTCTCAGAGGACTTAAACATACACATATCCAAACCACTGGGCGAACAAAATACGGTATTCCAGGCGGAATGCGTAGGAATAATCGAAGCCTGCAATGCCATAAGGAGACGACAAGTTGAGAACACAAACATACGAATACTCTCAGACAGTAAATCGGTACTACAAGCACTGAACAACGACAACATCACATCTGGCTTGATATACGAATGCCACCAAAGTCTAACGGAGGTGTGCGCAGACAAAAACAAGGTTACTATACAATGGATCAAGGGGCACAGCGGCTCAAGAGGAAACGATGCAGCGGACGAACTGGCCAGGAAAGGCTCAGAAACAACGGCATACGGACCCGAGCCAATCTTGCCCCTGCCACAAAGCTACATATACAATCAATTGGACCTATACGCTAAAAACCAGCACCAAAGACACTGGGAGGAGTTAGACACATGCAGACAGACCAAAGAGATTCTGTCAAAATACGACAACAAACTCACAACCGCACTACTGAGGACACACAGAAACCAACTACGCAAGATAGTAGGAATAATAACAGGACACAACACTCTGAACAGACACCTCTACAACATAGGTATCACGGACAGCCCCATGTGCAGAGCGTGCATGGAGGCGGAAGAAACGACTAAACATATTCTACTGGACTGCAAGCAGGTAGAAGTATACAGGAAAAAACACCTAGGGTCTCCGGACACACTACGGGACGCAGTCAAAAATACAAAGGCACTCACCAACTTCTTGGAGGAGCTGGGGTGGTTTAGAGTAGCGCTACCCCTTTTCACGCAAAATAGGCACACTGGATGTCGACTTGCGGAAAATAGCCCAGTAAACTAACTAACTAACTAACTGGGTCAAGCACGTACAATGGTAGATAGGTATCACGTTAGATGGTTAGGCTTATAAAATAACAAGCTTCGTAAAACGGCCCGCGGTCGTAAAAAAGGCGACAATAATGCCATTGAGTATTATCTCGCAAACCTAGCGGCAAAGCAAATATATTGTAAATTGTGCACCTTAAAGGGAGAGAAACAGTATTTTTCAGAAGGTAACTAGCTGCAATCAGTAACATTTCATCAAATACCGTAAAACCAATTTTACAATGAATGCCTCTCTACTCATTGATATTGACAACAAGACTACAATGGCGATTAGTGGAGATTCAAATTTTAAATCAAAGGAAAAAATTGAAAAATGTAATGTTCCGAGCCGGATTCGAACCGGCGACCACAGGCATTCATGGCCCGTCACTACTAACCAACTGAGCTATCGGAACAATCCGGTTCGGGCACGAAATCCTTCAATCAGTTCCTTCACACAACGCCTTAGCACACGCCTGTGTGTGGCTTTGATTTAAAATTTGTAATTTTCGTTAGCAGCGTTACTGCTTAAAAAACAAAATTAATTTAGTGGAGATTCGTTCATTTTAAGATTGGTCCTAGACACTCGACAGCGTGTCAAGCCAATTTCATGGTTAGAACTTGCTATTACGCTGCAACCATGTGTTTTATTACAAGAACCATCTGGAGACACATTTGGTTCATAATAATTCATAATCTATTTAACATGAGCAGTCCCTGGGTGACCGAGCTCTGCTCGGGTGAAAATAGAGAACATACGGAGCAAACTACTTTTTCCAGACATCAAACCTAGCTAGATCGTTGTTTCGCCCCCATAAACATTTATATTTCCACATGAATGCAAATATTGCTCGTTTAATAATTTAGGTTTTGCTCTTTCTACTGTTAAGCGAAAGGTAATGAAGTTCTTGATACTAAAAAAGCAACAAACATATAGGGTGAAACTGTAAAAGTTTGTTGTGTTGGGACAAATTGAGACTTTCTTTTACAATAAATATTGATTTAATACAAGAAACAAGTAATAATTAAAAACAAACAAAACAAAACTTTCTTTTGTTTTTAATGTCGGTCAAAAAAGGTTATTGAACCCTTCGGGTATATGTCAACGCTCGCTCGACAAGTTCGCAATTATTCCATCGCTGGATGCTGGGGTCAGAGGATCAATTCGGTTCATCCTTTTTTCATCCCGATCGCAATTCAAAATGTTTCGCGCGCTCTATCTGACACGTTAACTTGGCGCACGTGGAACCGAGCACGTGGACACATTGAAATGGTTATAACACACTTGTGTACTCGTATGGTCACTACCAGCGACATGTTTTGAACCCTTCGGGAGTAATCTCGTCCTGAAACATTCCCTGTGAGAAAAAAATCGCCCCTAGTGACAACTGATGCGTGAGTTACGACCTTTACTATTAGTGTAATTTTCATAATTTTACAAACGATTTGATACAGAGAAGAAATACAAAATACCGAATATTTCGTTGCATATAGAAAGTTCTTTCCGAGATCAGCCCGACATGCGGATAAGTTGCATCTACCAAGACCATGGACGTACACCTAAAGTGGGCTGAGTACTCAGTTTTATTAGTCAATCAAAATTGAGCCATATTACCTAGCATCACAGGTTCACAATTGTATAATAAAAGACGACTAGAGAAAGCGGTCCGAGCGAGAGCACCCAACCCGAGGATGGTGTCCCACTCGCACAAGTTGCCAATGTAAAAAAATAATGATATAGTGGTATTAACAGGCATTAAATAATACTCAAAAATAAACCTGCTTATACTTACGAGTTGACATTATGTATAAGAGCAGTTACCTTTTACCTAATTTTTAAATTTACTGATTAAAACACGGTAATGAATTAAATATTGTGGTAATCAAGTGGTAATTTAACTATTGACTCGTATCCCCAACGTTGACATCTATTTGTCTAATAGTGTCATTGGACTCTCGTTGCCTTGTCGACTACATGAAATTAGGTAAAAATGGTGAAAATATGTTGCATAAAAGGATGTAAAAGCGAAAGCTTTAATAATTGTGGAATATCATTTCATAGGTAAGGAACATTTTGCTTTATTTTACAATAAAACAACAAAACCATATGCCAAACTTATTAGGGTGACTATGATTTGGGCCGGTACTGTGAGAATGTAATGTCGTAGATAAGTCGGCAGAGCAATTATGTTAAATTATTTCATTTAATATTTTAAAAATTTACGAATGCCTCATCACGGAAAAACTAAATTTTTGAGAGATTTGGGTAATAAAGTAGGACTCAGGCAAAAATTACACAAGACTATATTGTTTAACAATATTTGATAGGTACGTAATATAATTATTTGCAATTAATAAATATTTCTACAAGATCTGTTGTTATTTCATTAAGTAGTGCGGCATTCTACTGATAAAATCTAATTAGCAACTTTCAATGAAACATAAAAACTTAAATGACGTCATAATTTTATGGAGTCATAAGACGTTAGTAAACATTTAGTAAAAATGTCATCGTCATCGTCCTCCTCCCCTACCGTTATTCTCGGTAATCCCAGTTGTGCCCTAAACGAGACCGGAGTCCGCTAAAGGCCTCCACCCACCGAACGCGTATCGTGCGCGGCGCGTGTGCTGCGCGGCACCCGCGCAAGTTGTAAAGCATTGAAACTACAATTCAAACACACATCGAACGCGGGCCCGCGGCGTTAAAGTTACAACTCGGCAGCGCGGCCGCGTGTCGTGCGCGTCGCGTGCGAAGCGCGGGCCCGCGCTTCGCATGAGTTGTGCTGCTGAGTATGATAGAGATAGTAAGATACATATTAAATGTGTTGGTAGTGAGAGAGATATGACGCGCGGGCCCGCGCTGCTGCTGGGCCGCAGCCGCGCGGCACACTCGCATCAGACGCGCGGAACACGCGTTGATAACGCGTCCCCGACGCGGCGGGCCCGTGCGGGCCAGCCCGTGTGTGAATATACCGATTCAACCGCGCCCGACGCGCGCCGCATCCGGTGGGTGGAGGCCTTTAGTGTCAAACGGACGTTAGTAAACATGAATTTATGTTTTAATAAAATATTTATGTAGGAGCATGATGTTTTTATTAGGAGTTTATACGTGAGTTTTATTTAATTAAAATGCAAGAATAATTTATTTGGACTGTATTACTTGCCAAAACTAACGGTCCTGCACCACGCGCATCCAGAGGATTCCCGGCACGTTTGCCAGTTATCACTCTATAAACATGTATTGACGCATTTATGCCTTTTTATAAATCCTAATATCCGCATCTAGGTACTTGGTCACCCTAATTAAAACGAGATGCAATTCTCTAGTATGACTTCTCTGTCGGCCACACTTTTTTAATCGCAGTACTCAGTCCAGTTTAGGTGTACGTCCATGACCAAGACCTAAACTGAGGGTCTACGAAAACAACGCATTTATTTACTATGGATAATCGCATATTCAATAAATTAGATTCACAAAAAACTAGAAGAGCGCTCGTTAAATGGCTTCTCTATAAGTGCTTCTACTCCATCAATGAATATTTAAATAACTAACTTTACTATATTTCTTTTTAATAAATTTTATTTTATTTTAAGTGGTTGCAATATTATTGTGAGGTAAATAAATGTTCACTAAGCAGAAACGTCCGGTAACGAAATTATGTAATATGTACATTACACCTCTTAACGAGTTTCGATCAAAGCGAAAAACTATCACGAATAATTTCTCAATTTTCTACTTTGATCGAAACTCGTTAAGAGGTGTAATGTACATATTACAAAATTTTAATTCAACATTGAAATGGGAGAGCGATGAGAAGCTTTGAACAAAAATATACCTCCTTTGTCCACTATCGCAATCATTTGCGCGGAAAACCTCGCATCATGTTCACTTTTGATTCATTTAACGTCACAACTGAATAATTGCATGATTTTCAAACCTACAACGACCAATTTGCAGGAGAACTTTTAAGCAATTCTAGAGTTTTAAGCATGTACAAATAAAGACTACTATAGCGTGCAATAAAATAAACTTGCGCTGATGTGGGTTGAGTTATAAAATTAAGCGATTTTTAACGATTCAATTTTAAAGCCGTTGAAAGGTGAACAGTGAAATTGTAATTTAATTGATAGTCTTTCGTTTATTATAAGAACATACTTATAATTGGCCCTTATCCCACTACTGTCGATAAGGTTTTGCTACTAATACCCAAATCAATGATGTAAGCAAGTGCTTAACGCTGAGCCCTGAACTTAATGTGGCACCTAACTTGAGTAGGTAGTTACATTTATTTAATTTTCTCTTCGACTTGTTTTGTTTGCGTCATTTTTTTTAAATATCTGATTTCGAAATGCTAAGTCAAACTGACCTATACAATTAGCCTCATGTATCAAGAGTTCGCGTTCACGTTATAATGAAGGCTTTAACCAATTTGCGGGATTCTTCACGAGTGGAGGGTAGTTGAAAGTTAGCGTACCGGAAATCGAATTAAATGTGAGTTAACACTGGCGGGGAACTTTACGTTTAGACGAGAGAACTTTAGTTATATTTTTATCGGTCGCTTTTTTTGACGCGCTCGCTTCGTACAGTCCGCATCAAAAGTAACTGGTCAAACGAAGACGTCAAAAGTCTTTCTTAATAGGGAATAAGAGCTTTTGAAGACGTCAATTGCTTGCAATTGCAAAACAAAAACGCCGTGTGATGTCAAGTTAGAATAGCATCACCCCCTTTCTTCCTGTGGGTAAGGGAACAGGGTTGAAGTGTGTTGTGGGCTATGGGCTAGAAACCTATCGCTGCGATGTCACATTTTGTCGATTTTTAATTTATGCTAAAAATGGCACTAAGATAGTTTCATGTGCTTTGCCTATCACTTTTAAAGACAAAGGCGTAAATTTATGTAAGTATGTTTGTATCTATTACAAAACAATTTAATCCAACAGCATTAAAAAGAAAATTAAATGTCGTGTATAAAAAGTAGCCTATGCCATAATTTCGAATCGATTGATACTTCATTCATCAAGCTCGGTTCAATATCTTAAAAGCTACGGTGGAACAAACTTAAATACAAGCTCACCATCAAAACACAACATATACACATAATATACACTCGTGACTATTTCAGTTAGTTGAATTGCATGAAAGTAATCCATTCAAAAAGCATCTCTACCGTCAATGTCAGAAGATTCCAATTCTAATGACAGCTGTATAAAAGGTCGGCCACATGAAATAATCTCCACCATACATAACAGACCATACTCTCACCATTATATTTATATACCCGTATATACGATACTAGGTAACCGCGCAGCTTCGCCCACGTATTGCAAAAACACACGGAAACCTGCGGAATAAATATAACCTATAAACATTCAAAAAGTCCATTCTACAGGCAGGTGTAAGAAATTTTGAAATCGGATAAGCGGTTCCGGAGATAACCTATACATTACATACACAATCTCACATAAATATATTATATACTTTTCCTCTTTATGATAATAGACTTGATTCCAGCTCTGCGCCGCCCGTGTTTAACAAGCAAGCCGGGCCGAACCACGGGATATATTATAGAGCCTATCCATCCCTGTACTTTTTTCTACATATATAGTAGTAAAAGATTATTTAAAATTGGATTAGCTCCGCAGATTACCCACTGTATACAAATCAATTATTCTTATTAAGCAACAAACTCAGAAAGTTTACCTCTAATAAATAGAGCACGCATATGCGAGTGTAGAGTAAACATTTATAGAAGTGTCAACCCTACACCAACTCGTCACTCTAAATTCATACGCAAACTGCAACCCTATTAAACAGAACTCATAATGAATCTCGTAGTCACGCTTCGTTCATCCGCTACGCCGTAGCACAGCTTCAGACCGCTACGCCAGTAGCAAACGAGCGCGCGCCGCGGCCGGACGCGCGGCTTCGCGGAACGTAGTGAGTGTATTTAGTGTGAAACAAACTGGTCTAGTGTGAAATAAACTAATCTAGTGTGAAACGAGTCATCATGAAGCGGATTGGCATCCTGTTCAGACTTATGTTCCTGTTAGACGGTGAGTTTTTTTTAATAAATTAGGAAGTTGGGATAATTTAATAAGTTACTTCGAAAATTAGTGTTTTAGATTTCAAATGGTTACATAAATAAACGAAGTTGATAGTTACAGAAAAAACATTTGTAAAAGTGCGTTTTAGGGTAAATCAATATGCATAAAAGCGGTTCTTCATAAATACGTTTTAGTTCTACTAATCACGTGCTTAAAAATATTACGTTGTTACACAAAAGACGTTATGGAAAACGAGTTAATTAATTTCAGTGAAAATATTTTTAACTAATTTCTTTTAGGAATATTCTCGAGTTTTGGGAATTAATTTAGATGTGGCATTTTTTCTAAGTCTGTATAAACGAACATTATGAAGTTCGTTTCAAAGTGACATGCATACCGCCATGCAAATACAGATTCCATCACTTTTTATTAAATTAACATTTATAACCGTGAGGAAATGCTATGTGAAGTGTGCGAGTATACTATTTAATATTTAAGTGGTTTTCTGTTATTATGTTTTTCTTAAAAGTGCGAAATAAAAAACATATTCAAGTACTAAAATCTCAAATAAGTAGAAATAGTTATATAAATATCTACATATATGTAAAAAATAAGACTGAACAACAAAGAAAACGTATACTAGTGGTTCCTACACGAGAAA
Organism: Epinotia demarniana; assembly: GCA_945867215.1. Lineage (NCBI taxonomy): Eukaryota > Metazoa > Arthropoda > Insecta > Lepidoptera > Tortricidae > Epinotia > Epinotia demarniana. Next base: position 15,812,668 of record OX244281.1, read on the forward strand.
CACTGTTTAGTTATTATCATCATCTTTTTCATCATCATCATCATTCGTTCTCCTTGCGTTATTCCCGCTTTGACACCTAATCCCAAGATTTGGCATAGGCACTAGTTTTACGAGAGCGACTGCCATCTGACCTTCCAACCCAGAGGGAAAACTAGACCTTATTGGGATTAGACCGGTTTCCTCACGATGTTTTCCTTCACCGAAAAGCTAACGGTATATATTCCGCACATACTCGTAAGTTCCGAAAAACTCATTGGTACGAGCCGGGATTCGAACCCACGACCGACGCTTTTCTCTTTTCTTTTATTCTCTTACTGGATTCATAATGAACTGTTATCATTAATCGAAGGACAGCATTTAACACATAGTGTAATAAATATTTAAACTTACTATTGGTTTCTAAAAAAATATTCAATTCTGTCACTTTTGAAAAATTTTATTTTTGTTTTTTAACTTTACCAATAAGAGCCTACTACTCGTATAATATATATCACACACACACACATGATCAGCCTATATACGTCCCACTGCTGGGCACAGGCCTCCTCTCATGTACGAGGGCTGTTCTGAAAATTACTAGCTGTTCGAAATCTATTTGCAAAATTATATATTTTTTACTACCGATTAAAACCTTTTTTAATTGAGTATTAAATACTGGCCGAAAATAAGAGATAAACAGATTTGAAGAAAAATAAAGTTCGTTTGAAAAAGATGTGTCAAACATTGTTTCGCTTGCAAAATGAACGTTACCAGAGAAGAATTTCGTGTGATGATATATTACGACTACAAAAGAGGTTTAACATTTAAACAATCTCACGAAAACTTACAAGTAGCTTTTGGGGAACCTGCTCCATCGTTAGCCACCGTTTCCTTTTGGTTTCGAGAATTTAATCGAGGTAGAGAGTCCGTCAAAGACGAAGCTAGGCCCGGAAGGCCTCCGACCGCGGTGACTCATGAAAATGTTATCAAAGTGGAGTGGCTTATTAAAGAAAAGCGAAACATCACTCATAGAGAGATACAGGATGAACTTAAGATTGGATCACAGGCTGTTTCCAATATTTTAAATGATCACCTGAAAGTACGGAAGGTTTCTTCGCGGTGGATACCCAATTTGCTTACTAAAGAGCAAAAAGACCGCCGAGTAGATTGGTGCAAGTATATGCTCGAAAAGTTTGATGGTGGCAGATCACAGCAAGTGTCGTACATTCTGACAACTGATGAATCGTGGATATATAGCTACGACCCACTTACGAAGCAGCAGTCAACGCAATGGGTGTTTGAAGAAGATACTTTGCCTACGAAAGTTGTACGTGGGAGGACAGTCAACAAAAAAATGATAGCCGTTTTTTTTCGACGCAGTGGTCCTATAGCAGTAATTCCTCTCGAAGACAGAGGAATTGTCACTAGTCAATGGTATACGGAAGTATGCCTGCCTCAGGCCTTCGAGCAGCTCAACGAAGACCGTCCGAGGAGCGGTACCCGCGGCATTCTTTTTCACCAGGATAATGCCCCCGCTCACACTGCTGCTCGGACCCTTGATTATTTACACACTTCCGGTGTTCAATTATTGCCACACCCACCATACAGTCCCGACCTAGCCCCGAGCGATTTTTTTTTGTTTCCCACCATAAAAAAAAAACTTGCGAGGACGAAGTTTCAACAACCCAAATGACGCAGTTGATGAATTTAGACGTGCATTTTTCGACCTTCCGCAAGATCGTTTTTTTTCTTGTTTTGAAAGCTGGTTTGGACGAATGAAAAAGTGTATCGATGTTGCAGGAGAGTACTTTGAAAAATTGTAAATAAATAATAACCATATCTTTATGTTTCTTTGAGTAGCTAGAAATTTTCAGAACAGCCCTCGTATGAGAGGGAACGGGCAGTAATAAAATCATAATATATATAAAAGCATCTATTTGTTAAAGTGTATACCAGTATACCTGTATAATTAAAATGAACTAAATTTTACTAAAACTAAGTTAAATCTATAAAAGACCCTCGAGGCATTGTACCGAGCATGCTGGCGGCATTTTCTTGCTGAATTATAGTGCTGATGCGTTGCGCGAGTAAGCCGCCAGCTCTTCGGTCACCAGTCACAGCAACTAGACGTTCCACAATTTCCGAAAATGACTATAATTTATTTATCCTATAGCAAATCAGTATTTAGAACCGTGACATCTATAAGTTCTAGTCAAACTGCCAGGCGATATAATGAAGCTCGACTCCCGAGGGAGGTAACCGCATCGTTACCGTCCGCAGGTCATCCTACATTCAAATACACGGGTACATAATGTGAGGTTTACGTTTACCTATAGGTATAGGGTAAATTTCAAGTGGATCAAACGAAAAGCTGTAATAGAGGACTTCAATAGACGAATTGAATCAAACGTATGTTCCGAAAAAAATCGTTTAGTGTATTCTTAAACTAACTTCAGTTCTATACTAATATTTTAAACGTAAATTCAACATTTGCGGCTAGTATTACGAAAATACAGTTTCTCGACATCTTTTAGTTGAGAAATTCTTACGAGAAGAATAATAAAATCAAAGTTCAAGCCAAAATGGCTTTCTTCTGTAGCAATGTAATTTCAGAATCATATGATACTGACAAATGTACCTATCCATTATTTAATCTCATTACCTACTACTACCTCCTTTTTAAAATAAGAGTCGGTTTCAAACTTTAAATAAAGTTTTTGTTCATAACCTGTAACAATAATTATATTAAGAGGCATAAAATAAGTTGTGCTTTGAGAGAATTAGTTGTTAATAGTCTTTAAAACGTATTGTACGATCCCTTGATGTTTCATTTTTGTATTTTTTTGTATTATTCATCATACATTGTCAACTACATGACTACAAGACAAAGAACTTAAAGTGGCACGAATAGGCTAGGGACTTCCCAACTTATTAATTTGTCGATAAATTGTATTTTCCCTTCGTATAATGTGAAATGCAAGATGCATATTATCCATACTAATATTATAAATGGGAAAGTGTGTGTGTGTTTGTTTGTTTCTTTGTTTCTTTGTCCGTCTTTCGCGGCAAAACGGAGCGACGAATTGACGTGATTTTTTTAAAAGGAGATAGTTGATGGAGAGTGACATAGGATAGTTTTTATCCACGAAATCACCCCCTAATGGGGTGAAATGGGGGGTGAAATTTTGTATGGAGCTACGATATAACCGAGTTCCACGCGGACGGAGTCGCGGGCAGAAGCTAGTAACACTATAAAGTTCGTACAGGTCGACTAAGAAAGATACCTACCGGTTTTCATCTTTAATGGATAAATAAGACGTTGACATTAAACATGACCAGTCTTGGTGAGACTAATTGATGGGAAACATTTTACGTGCAAAAAATGCCGCGTATAAATCACGTGGTCAAAATATAATCAATTCGTGGTCAAAACACTCTGCCGACATACGTTTATACGTGGATCTATGCTGTATTTAAATCGTACAAGGTTTGAGAGTGGCTTTGTAGCTAAGAAATATAATTTTACCTATGAAGCATTTAAATACTCAATGTCATACAATTTAACTGAATTGGGCTTTGTTGCATAACTTTGTAAGGTTAACTCGAAGAATGGCCCTATGCTCTGGAGTGGGCGATATCGGGCTAACTGAAAGAGATCCCTTACAGGCATTGATGTATTATAAAAGGAGGTATAACCTATATAGCGCTTATAATCTATCTACCCCTTTGTTATATAACATCATTGCTTACAGGGATAAGTTCGCCTTTGTACCTACTTAACATATGTTGTCTGGTTTTTTTTACCTATGTTTTGTGTACAATGAAGTATTTACATACATACATACATACTTCGCACATCTCTAGTGGCTATTCACAAGTCTAGATGACTGTTTGATGTCTCAACTGACATTGAAACTATTAAGCGCCTTTTCAACTAACCATCAACTGTCATTTGAACAACTAAAGCGCTTGAACAACTTGTAAAAGTCAAATGGCCTCTATTAAGTTTTCAGGTGCCTATTCCAGTAACGTAAAACGTTCGAGCCAAGGGGTGTCAAGGTTCCAAGGGTTGTTTGTAGTCTTTCATTATATTTAAAGTAAGTACATTTACTCTTTACGCATTCTTTAATTATCCTTATTGTTAGTACATCTTTAATTATACTTATTAGTTTGATCTATAATTAATAGGTATTTGAGAAAAAATATTGCTATTTATTGGACTTATGTGGGAATACAATATGTTGTTTTCATTCCATTTGTTTCATATTATTTATTTAATTTATAAGTATACTGAACATAGCCACGTAAATACTTTATCATTATTAAGCGTACTTTGTGTTCAAGGGTACGAAAATAAAAGGGTACACTCATTGTAAATTACATGAATAAGTCATAGTATGAAATTAAAGAGTCCGCTGGATGCAGGTGGCGCTCCAGACAATTATTGTGGCACTCTTTGGGGGAGGACCATATCCAGCAGTGGACGTGTTAAAGCTGATGCGATGATAATGATGATGATAAAATTAAATATTGGAGGAGTCCCGGCGATTCCTCGAAAAAAAATTGTACGCATGGTAATAGACAGTCGTCCTTGTCGTTTTCTTTTATTATTGTATTATATAGTCATAAAATAGAATAATTGAAGAAAAACCAAGTGTAGCGTAGTGTAGGGTTCTGTTAGTTGTCTGTTTGTATTAGTTGCATCGACGTGCCGGTTGCGTCGGCCGAATTTGTACGAAAATTAACCTTTCCAAGTACACATCAACTAACTTTAAACTGTAATTAACTTTACAAGATCCCAGTTACTAGTTGTGAGGGTTACTGAGCTAAGCCGAAGACGGACGGACATGGCGAAATTATAAGGGTTCCTTGTTGACTACGAGCTACGGTACCTTAAAAACGGAATTACATAGAAAACATCAAAGACTCAGAAACAAAAAAAATACTATGCTCATTCATTACACAAATGTTTGTTTTTACTGGTATTGAACCCAGACACGTCGGCTTCGCAGGTAGGATACCTAACCGAATAGATTTAACCACTCGTCCTTTAAATAGGGTACCTACTATTTTAAAAGTGTTATATTTTTGAGCAAATGAAATATGTTAGAAACGCTGTGTTCTGACTGTTTCGTAATACTATGGAGGTGTGCACTAAAAATTATTGTCTATGCTAATATAACAAAGACGAAAGTATATGAGTGTATGTAATAGATAGAGCGTTAAATCCGAAATCCTCTACTATATAGAGGGTTATATCCCGTAATCTTCTATTAAAACTGTATCACCTGTGGGTTAAATTAACTTTTTTAATGGGCTTATTCCATATTTTATCGCGCGGGTTTTCCTGCGTTTTTAACAATTCACGGGTGAAACCGCGCGGTCAGTGCTAGTAATGTAAAAGATATGGTTAACTTTTTGATTTTTTATCCTAGCGTTAAATTGGAAGCGCACCGCAAGCACACTCATTTTACTCCCCTGTCGCCCTAACTATCACAAGACGACGCTGCGGCTTCTCATACATTTCTTTAAAGCGACAAGGTAACAATGCCCCGTACAAAATAATACCATCTTAGTTTTAAAATAAAATAAAACTTGCTCTTTCGCTACGCGGGAAGACTTCCCTGGGGAGTTGGCATTTCAGGCATGAATTAACCCTGAGACCCTGGAATGGCTTTTAAAATATTCCAAAATGGTTTATTTATTTTTATTTAATAAATAGTTTGAATTCGTTTTATCTTGAAGTTGAATTTAAACTATCCCGAGTCATTTTTACATTCAAAGATTCACGCCTTTATTCCCAAAGGGGTAGGCAGAGCACATGAAACTTATTGAAACTTATATGAAGCACGTTCCAGTGCCAATTTTAGCATAAATGCGGTTATAAAAATTCGACAAAATGTCATATCGCGGAGATAATTTGCTAGCCCATTGCCTACAACACACTCCAACCCACCCCTAGTCAACTTTAACGACACCCACAGAAAATGGGTGGTGAAATTGTTACCCGACTCCACGCGGGGAAAGTCGCGTAAGTTTAGCGTTGTATTAAATACACGGTTACTCGCAAGTATTCATTTAGTTGTCAGTACAGGCGACATGTTTCGATCCCTCCCACGCGCTCCTGATTCAATACATGTCGCTCGTAGTTAAAAATAAAATGTGAGGGTAGTTGTGCAGTAATATTTGGCATAATTTTAATTTGTATGTCAAACAAACTATACCTACTTACTTTCTCAAGCAATACCAGGGGATGTATATAGTTATCGTTTTATGACCATTTCAATTAAATGTGAATACTTTGATCTGAGCTTAATTATTGTGAAAAGCAATTATAATTTTAATTAATTACACACGTCGTCACTAAAGTGCATCTTCATCGTAATTTTGTTGAGTAAATGTTGTAAAAGTAAAGTTACGAATACGATTTAGCGTATCGTATTTTTCTCCATGTTTTATACAACCTTATCTACGGTGTTGCTCTTCACCAGGCGAGCTTGGCTGAACGCTTCTTTGTCACCGACGTGACATAAAATAAGTTTTATTTTGATGTCAAAAATATTTGTGTACAACCATAACCATGTTATTAATAAGTTGAATAATTTTTTGTAAAAAATTTCATTTTTGGTACAAGCTTTTATTGACTGTACTTTTCTGTATACCATCATCAACTACTTATTGAGACGATTCTAACGAGCCCAAACTCAACGGGGTTAGGTCGGTTAAGTACTGAATTCCCATGACCAACCGTCTGTCTCCATAATCAGATCAGCACGATGGTACCATAATAGTGAATTGTCATCCAAACTATACTTATACCAAAAATTTCAGCTCAATCGGCCACCGGGAAGTGGATCAAAATTAACTTGCAAGACTTGTCCCATACAAACAGGGCAATTTAAATAAAAGCTTGTAAAAATTACGATTATTATGCTTATTTCAAAGTTTTCAAAACTACTTTTTTTGTACCTACTAACTAATACTATTCATCCTTTGATATTATTCAGTAACATTTTCACGTACTTCATAATGTGTCGTATTTGATCAACCAATAGAACGAAATCTAATTCATAAACAGCATATGATGTTGTATCTTCCGAGAGCACTTACGTCATTATAATTCCGCAGGATAAAGCCTTTGCGTCCAAATTGAAAAGGCCTTAGACATATCCCATGCTTGAATGTTTCAAGTCTTTTTAACCTGGCAGTATTCACTCGGATTATATTTGAGTGCGAGCCGTCCCATGGGTTCAGCGGCAGATATTTAGTATTGCATATAAAATCGAATAATATTGACGAAACTAATTTGGGTAATGGATTTTCAACGTAGCCAGCTTTGATGAGTGATAAAAATGAGTGGAAATGGATATTGAAATTGTAAAGGATTATCTTAATTGATGGAAAACGATGACAAATAGTCAAACATTCAATTTAAAGGGGCTGACGCACTAGAGCATTCACTTGTAATGAGCATTCTAGCGAAACTTAAATTACAGGTAAATGCTCACTAAATAAACTGGAGCGTTCTAGCGAGCATTCTAGCGAGCATTCTGGCGAAACTACAGTTAATTTTCTTCAATATTTTTACCGAGCCGAGCAAGTTTTAATTATTCCACGGCCGTCTCTCTATACCCACATCTCCCGCACAGTCAGCTGAGCGGCAAGAGCGCCTCAGATCGCATATTTATCGTGGTTGCCTTCGGCTTGGGCCAGATACCTGCGGTCTGAGTAATTCTTTGTTTAACCGCCCTGAGGAGTAACGTAGGTAGCTAGCGAGTGTTTGATGCACGCACTTATTTTTTGACATATAGAAACCCGATTAAACGGTAGTCAAAGCACATACTCCAGTGCCACTTTAACAATTCTTAAAAACGCTGTTAAGCTAGGATTAAGTTTACTGTTCAGCACTGGCTTTATGTGTTACGATGTTTGATGCAGAGTATTTGTATTGTAATGTATTCGTTATTTAATCGTATTAAGCTTACAGAACGAGTTTGTATTGAAAACCATACTTATATGAACTAATATACGGAGACCATGTTACACAAAACAAAGCTTGTGTTGTGGGTACTAAGTAGACGACGATTTATGTATAAACAACTGAATACATAGAAGACATTCAAGAACCGTAAACAAATACCCAAAATACGATATAATCTGTGGTTTGGAAATAGCATTTCATCCCTGGCAAGTAAATATTTGACTTGTGTATTTGTTGTTAAGTCTTAGTTTAGTCGTCTAGTCTTCAAAGCCAAGAACTTGTGTAGAATGTTTTATTTGTGTACCTAATTTTGTCCCCTGGTAGTAATTCAATGAATAATTCTTTAAAACAAATAATAAAAGGCATATTGCCGAGAAATTCGCTAGTGGGACATAACGTCAATTGTATGAATTTATGGGTAACCTCCGTTTTTATCCAAATCCGTACGTTGGCAAGTAATGTCAAAGTCGATGAGTTACTAAAACTTTATCTGTCAGTATCTTCGATGGTCCGCTGGATGCGGGTGGCGCAGTACCGGTCACTTTGGCGCTCTTTAAGGGAGGCCTATGTCCAGAATGATCTTCTATGAAATACATACGCTGCTAAAGTACTGCTTGCTCTGTAGGTATGTGGTGGAGTAAATTAGCCCCTCGCTCTGGTCCTAAAAATAAAAGCCCTCTTCTCGAAAAAGTTTATTTAGTATCCGTTCCCTTTTTTACTTCCATATACCGTAATCACTGTTTCTGGCGCAGTCAGGTTGATTTATAATCGACAGGTATTTCATTAGAACACTACGAATATGGATTGGAAAGTATAATAATTAAAATGTTAATAAAACACACTAATGTCATTTTCCGATACAAAAAGTATCATTTAGATCGTCAGGTTTGTTGTAGAACGAACGCGTTCTACAATAAACCTAGGTAACGACCTACGTAATCGATCGGCAGCAGGTTGTAGAGTTATCCTAACGTACGTTCGCAAAGTTACTTGATTATTCCTCTGGACTCATGTACAATAATAAAATAAGAGTTTATACGTGACATCAAAATGTACATGGACAGAGATCAGCATATAAAATAAATAAATAATATATAGTAAGTGCCGAGAAACGCTTTTATCGGAGCATGGTGCTGGCCATATGCCCTTAAGAACAGGTAATTCCACGATCATTTACGGTGCATGTGTGAAGCAGAACAGCGTCATCATTACAGGCTGCCCGCAAACACACAGCCGCAGTTACAAACACACACACAAGAACCCGTGCGCAAAGATGAAATTATCGTATCAGGACGTGCAAGGAAACTGAGAAGAGGAATAGACATTGCTTCACCTATACTCGTAAGTATATGATCAATAATGTATCAAGTTTTAAATCAAGATTAAATAAATTGTCTCTTTATAGTCTACCTAATAGTTTTCCCAGGTGCCTTTAGCTACCCGACTTTCTTTAAGTCTTTTTACTCAACTTCTTTTCAACTCGCTTGAAATATTGCACAAATGACAATTTCATTGTGAAACTGCCCCGCTGGAGTTAGCGACGGGAGCTCGTTAAAATTGACATTTCGTGACATAGTTCTCATTGTTTGGAGAAGACAATTTAGTAATGATATTTTAAAGGGGAATGTAACTTTTAAGATTTTGTCTCGCTCGATCGCTAGGACGGTATGCTATGCTCTTCACCCACGTACAGAAACTAGCGAGAATCGGTATAGTTAAGAGGTTTTTACTTATTTGAAGTAGGCAAGAACGGCCCAAATCTACTTAAACCTTAATATACATACAGTATACATATAATTTACTTTAAAAACAAAGTTTTAACCGACTTCAATTTAGTACTCCGCCGAGCCACGAGAACATTTCCACATTTATTTTCCAATTTACCACATGAACTGATTTCCGAGAGCAAATGCGTTGGTTATTAGAGAAAAAAACCCAATCGCTGTATGTGGGCCGATAACATTTGAGGACTTCCGTCGATTCCACAAGGATCACACCTTTGGCACTTCATTAGTTGCTATTTCAACGGAATCTTATCAGAACATGTGACGTACTTTTGCACTTTTAAGTACATAATTGAGGAATTCGAAAAGTCATCTGTGGTCTTCATCATCAATTCCTTGCCACCAAATTTATGATTTCCGGATGTAAATACACGAGTTATAATAGAAAATACTAAAATCACTACACGCGTGCCTAATAAAATTGAGGAGTTCCCTCAATTCCTCATGGATCCCATCATCCAACAGAATTTTTTAAAAAATGGGACCCACCTGGAAACATATTCTAACGAACGAAAAAAAAAATTTACGAATCGGGTCATCAATGACGGAGTTCTGAAGTAACAAACATTGACAAAAAAAAAAAAAAACAACCGAATTGAGAACCTCCTCCTTTTTTTTGAAGTCGGTTAAAAATGCAAACCAACTCAAATACAGCAAAAATACGCTACAACTGCGATGTGTTTCGCAATTTCGTGGTGTCAGGTAACCGACCGTGAAAACGCCGGTACTTGAGTATCTTTGGCCATTTTTACGGTTCCGTAGTAAGGATAAGGAACCCTTATAGTGTCGCCATGTCCGTCCGTCTGTCTGTCTGTCTGTCCGTCTTCGGCTTAGCTCAGTAACCCTTACAACTAGAAAACTGCAATTCGGCGTGGGTATATAAACCAATCACGCCGACAAAACAGTAGTATAAAATCCTGAAATGTAAATTGGTGATGTATTTTTTTTTCTCGTTAAACCTATAGTGTGGGGTATCGTTGGAGAGCTTGTTCAAAAATATTATGGGTTTTCGAAAATTATTTTTCAACTCAGTTATGCCTTTGCGAGATAATGGGATTTAAAGCCCAAATTGCCGCCTGCCGGCTAAATGGCTACTACTGGGGACGTGAAAAAATTCGTGGCAGTAATACATATAACGAAATTAAAAGGAAAACTATCACAGTTAAGTAGACATAACTAGTTAACGAGTAGTAGACATAACTAGTTAACTGGTAAGAAATGCACTTAATTTCGGGTGTATATACATTGTCATTGGAATTTGAACCATTTACCGTGGACGGTAGAGATGCTTTTTCACGGCACGTTATCTTCAATAGAAAATACCTTGTCCTTCAGGTGGTCGCTAACCGAAGGTGGTCGGGTAACCGACGAAACGACCCTATACATTGGTGTGTTATAAAAATACTCATGTTTACGATTATTTACCAGGGTAAGCTATTATAAAAACCCCAAAAGCCCCTGTTAAGTCCGCATTCTGTGACAGACGGGCTACTACGGAACCCTACCCTGCGCGTGGCCCGACACGCACTCGGCCGCTTCAAATTTCAAATTCACGGCCACTTTATACGATGAAGACAGCAAGCAAAGATGAGTTGTTTTGTCAATGTAGATCGTAATGTAAAAAAAATAGAATAACGAAATTGTAGATGAAATGTATTCTGATAATATTCCTGAAAGAAGCAGAAGCGATATATATTTTTGAAGCAGCCTTATTTACATATTTCTTTTAAACATAGGTAATAACATCGTTACAAATTCCAAACGAGATTAATAATTAAATAAGGTAAATGTTCCAGTGCCCGACAAGGTTCTCATGCATGCCACTTCCAATGTTATGTCAAAACAATAGAGGTGAACAGGTGCCGAATATTTGGCATTAAGTGGTCAAGATTTGGGACGTATACTTTCCAACTGGTTAATAAAAACTTTTTATTTCTATAATATATGTGCCTTTAAATCGAACATTAATTCTGCTTCCGTTAATACGTTATTATAGAAACAGCCATTTGATTTAAAATATAAATAGACAACGTACATCATCAGCCTATATAGGTACGTCCCACTGCTGGGCACAGGCCTCCTCTCATGTATGAGAGGGAACGGGCAGTAGTCCCCACGCTGGCCCAGTGCGGATTGGGGACTTCACATACACCTTTAAATTTCTTCGCAGATGTATGCAGGTTTCTTCACGATGTTTTTCCTTCACCGAAAAGCTAACGGTAAATATGAAATCATATTCCGTACATAAGTTCCCTAAAACTACGGTAGCCCATTGGTTCAGGCATGCGGCTGTCAAACGGCGGTCGTGGGTTCGAATCCCGGCTCGTACCAATGAGAAAACGTACGGATTTTATTAATTTATGTTGGCTATAATTTCTTTACTTTAAAATGTACCGTGTTTTAGTGGCAAACAAAAACTGCTCGATACGTCATCCAAACGTCACAGTCAAGTAAGTCTATAATTCAGTTGGCTAAAACCTGTAGTTGTCAAGACCGTGAAAATATGGGTTCCCTAACACGACCCAAAGTTTTGTTACGTCCACACGAAAAACAGGCCTCTAAATAACAGGTGAGGGTTGGAATACTCGGGATACAGACAACGCAGTCCTCATTCACAAACGTTTCCCAGTTTCTAAACAACCAACGTTACTTGAGCTTCGGGCAAGTGATAGCTGTAGCTAATCAAGGGTCATCAGGGCTGCAAACAAAACATACGGGTGACTGACTATAAACGCTTACAACTCTTAGCGCGTTACACGGTATTACTGGCTCCTGTTACATAATGCTAATAATTTTATCATATAATTCCGCAAAGTACCTTTCCGAATTTCAGAATATCCAAAACCATGTTTCGCTATTTGTTTATTTTTTTTCTATACATGTTAATCCTAACTTAACCTAGCCACAGGCTCTTGTGAGCTGTAAATAGGGTTGCTAACCGTACTATATTATATTATAGTATTGTACTATATTTCTACTCTTTGTACTATATACTGTTGAAGAAATATATAGTACGCAAAAATGCTTCAAATTGCCCAGGTTTCAGTTCAAATTTACAAAATAACAACATTGCCCAGCCAAGTACTATACTTTTTGCAGTGTACTATATTTTTGTCGTCTTTTTCTGGAAAATACTATATCTCCCTCAAAAAAAGTTGGCAACCCTAGCTGTAAAACATGCGAGCTAGACTTAAAAAAAACGCCTAGCCTTAAAAGTAAAAAAATATACGAGCCTGCTCACAAAATTTCACAAGAAACTGGTGATAAAATTAAGCGACCTGTAGAGGGGAATAGCGGGAAAGCGGGACGTCCGGACATACAAACTATTTTCAGCCCAAACGGGAGCATAGAACTTTTTGCTTCGCTCCCCTCGTTCGATTAAACTATCAGCGTCTAAATTTCCGTTTCGCGGATAAAGTCTTTAGGAATTTTGAAATTCCTGAATAGTAATGCGTTCGGACAAATTACTCTTCAAAACTTTTTATGTTCCTTGGCACAACAGTTTAACAACCCGCGTCGCGCGCGACTCAGTCTTCTCGAGATTTATATTAGTATTGTGCTTGCATCACGGTCTGTGCTGTGTTTGGTGAATAACGGGCTGAAAGCCTTCGCATCGCCTATAAATCTAGCCGGCTGCCTAGAATGCGGAGAATGGGCAAAATAGGCAAAAACAGGTGTCGGGACCGAGTGGGCGGTGCGTGGGTATGATCTAAAGCTTTGCTGTTTAAACTGAATTCCGGGACACGATTCTCATTAGATTGGAGTTAAGTAAACTTTTCCACTGGTGAGGAGAAGTGAGGATTAAATTAAAATAACATGAACCTCTAATGGGCGTAAGTTCATAAATATATAAAACAGAAAAAATGGTAGTTGCTCGTGTGCTATTTTCTTTACCAAATAATTGAACAAGCGAGCGACGCGAACGAATCTCAGGAACGAGTATCTGATATTAATAGTTATTTCGTCAGGATATAGAATATACTTTTGTAGTGAACTAAAGGCCTACCATAGGCATGCCTATTTAATTATGAAAATTCATTCATTTGTGCTCATTTAGAGGTTATACAAATACAAATGCATATTAACAAAAATGCAGCTTTTATAAATAAAACATGTATACTTACAATTATATTTATACCATCCATTTGTTGTACCTGTTAAGATGTATTTTACGTCACACCTGGCCATAATGCGAGTTTTATTGCACGCTGCGCGTACGGGAAAACTCGCATTGTGGCCAAGTGAAGACGTAAAATTTTGTACGCAACACAGGCGGTAATTCGTAAAGCCCCAGAACGCATATTTATGGCCATCACCTTCGGTTCGGGCCACTAACACCTGCGATCTGGGGCATTCTCGAATTCACCGCCCTAGTTACGTCATGTACTATTAATGTTTAGCTACAGTATACTACTAGAAGGAACGTCACAGCTACTGCAAATCTCATTCAATTTTAATTCAACATTTTAGGGGTGAATAAATATAGCACTTCATCATCGGTTTGACTCCCTTAGGTATAATGTATCATACTTACGCTCTGTTCAAATACTGTGTACAGCGGCCCCAAGACATCCCATTTTCCTTATTTTGGCCAACCGGGAAATTCCGAGACATCATGCTAAAGTAGGAATCCCCAGAAATGGTCCTTGAGGTGCTTTATTCCTCCCCAGAACTGACGAAAAGATAAGCTTAGACATTAATCAAAAATTATAGGATGACTAGCTCCCGAGTATCGCAAGGAACGCAGCCAAACCCGAGGAATATAACCATCCAGGAAGTCCATTTTATGATTTTACACGCAGGTAAAATATATTTTTAAATCTAAGAAGCGGTTCCGCCGGTTACTCAAATCTCACAGACTTTTCCTCTTTTTAATATTAGTTTGCCCACTGCCACTAAGTTTAGCGATTCAGAGAGCTATATCGGTTACCTTGGCTCTGCTGCGGACAGCCTCATTTCTGATGCGATCACGCAGATAAACTCCCAACTTAGCCCTCTAGTGCACTCTTTGGGGGAGGCCTATGTCCAGCGCAGCAGTGGACGTCTATCGGCTGATATGATGATGATGAATATTACTATAGAAGTGCATTATGGATATTTGCAGTATTTGCTGTTATTTAATTAATTAATATATGTTCATGATTATATTTAAAAAGAACCAAGTTAAGGTAATCGTCCGAGTACTCGACGCTGTACCTACTCGTGTCAAAGTGACGTGGGTTAAATTCGAATGAAGAAAAATGTGAATGTCTGTATAAGGTTAAAGAATATACAGTTTACACAATATATCAAAATACAAAGGCGATCTTATCCCTAAAAGGGATCTCTTCCAGCTAACCTTTGACCTTTCTTTGCCCTCTTAGTTAGAATTTACCTCATGTTGCTTTGATATGCTCAAGCCATATAAGTACAACGTCGAGCGCTCGGGCATTTACCTTATTATTGTAAACATATGTATCTGCAACATATTTTTTATATTATACTTAATGAAAAGTTACAAAAAATATATATATTTATAAGATAAAAAAATAAAAACAAGTAAGGTATAAACTTAAGTAGCATAAAAATATTTATAACGGAATATAACTATACTAAAACTTTATTATAAACTAAACATATAAAAAGTAAATGCCCTCCAGGTCCCCGTCATTGGTTATGGTGCCCAGAAGGCTAGCAGCTATAATCCTTTGGCTAAAATAGCTGCCAGCCCTCTAGTCCCCGGATGTTTGGATAAGCCGCTCTGAAAGTTTCTTATATAGGGCTTTCGCGCCCGGTCCCCACGGCCCCAGAGTTTCCACTCCAAAAGGCGCAAACATGTAGCCCTCACCGAGGACAGCATATTTGCGCCGTTTGTGTTGCTCTGCCGTGGTGGCCGCAGCTCCGGCTTTAGAGGAGGTCGCTTGGAGATGGGACGGGGCTATAGCGTATCAACGTCAACGCAGGTAGCGTCCCACACAATAGTTCTCCCCTGCTTCCATGGAATGAGCGTCATGCCGTCAAAATTAAAATAAGCAGGTTCATACCTAGTTATTATGCATTCATTCCGGTCAATGAAAGATCTATTGAAGTGTAACCTTCAATTATGTCTAAATCAGATACTTATCGACACGTGAATCCTGCGGCGTTACCTCGAAGTTCATATATCTCCGTCTCTGTCGCTCCAGTACCATAAACCATAAGTGCGACACAGATACACGAACTTCGTTCATAGGGCCTCTTTCAACCTATGGAGTTCAGTCACGGTCGCGTAAAATACAGGATGTTCAGGTAACTGAACTAAGGGTAAGCTGGAGGTCCTGGGTTCGAATCCCGGTAAGGGCATTTATTTGTGTGATGAGGACGAATACTTGTTCCTGATCTATTTAAGTATCTATTTATATATATATATAAGTATGAATAGGACGTCGTCTATAGAGATGCAACGGATAGTTGTTTGGCCGGATACCGGATACCGGATATTCGGCCTGATCACCGGCCGAATATCCGGTATCCGGCCGCCGAATATTCGGCCGGCCAAACGATACCTACATTTTAGTTTGGCGGCGGGCGCGTCGTGCAGGTTTCAACCTGTTACGTATTGTAGGTTCGCGCGGACCGTTTTCTAGACAAGAAACGAGTTTTATTAGGTCAGTGTACGGAACTATTTCGTATGCAGTAGGTACACGTGCGCCCGCCTATGTTGCTGAATAGATAAGTTTTTAGTATTACTAACCATTTTTCGAAGTGAAATACCAAACAGAATCACCTTCGCCTTTGTACTTTGATCTATTGTGTGACATGTATATTCCTTAACCTGTTATTATGTACAATAAAGTGCTTACATACATACATACACTATTCGGTATTCGGCCGGATAGTGCGCAACTATCCGGTATTCGGCCGGATAGTAAAATAATGGCCGGATAGGCCGGATACCGGATAGCAACCGGATATTCGTTGCATCTCTATCGTCTACTTCCCATAGTTATTTACAAGCTTTGCTACTAGGTACTACTAGGTCAATTTGTGTAAGATTGTCCCCAATATATTTATTTATTTATTTATTAACTGGGTTGGCGTTTTTACATCTGTGAATGGCCAGTGGCCGTGAAGGTCAAACAATGCAATAAAATGTGCTAGAAGCATGTCAGTAGATCAGTGCCGGAGCCCCAATACAAGCCCATTTCCACCGGCTTGTGGTTTTTTTTCCAAGTTTTTATTTATATACTCTAAACTCTTTCATAACTTTATTTGTTCTGGGTTTCCCGTCGCAAATTTTCACGCGCTCATTATAGAGATTGCTTATTAAAGCAATTTCCTTAAACATTAATTAATTGATTCCTTGATTGATTCATTGATTAATTCCTTTTCAGTGCAAAGACTTGGCGATAAACTTTCATGGCTTCGTTTGAGACGAAATTAAGCATGTTATTATAATATCGAGTACTTACTTACTAAGAATCTTGGAGGCACGTGTAGAGATTGTGGGGTCTACACGAGGTTTAATTTAATGATCATTAATACTCTTTATTGTACCACGACAAGATTAGAGATCATCAGAATCAGAATATTATTTCTTGCTACAAAATGATACTTAAAGTTTACAATAGGTATAAATTATATAATGGTGTCAAAAAACAAATCAACCAGTCAATTACAACTTAGAGAGCGAAAGCTAATAATAAAAAATAAAAAATGAGGCAATGGGTCTCAGTCTCAGCATTTGCTGGGCAGATGGCCCAGCGCTGTTTTTCAGACTGAGCCCAAGTGTTGTCGGTCGCAACGACTAAAAATTATGGGGTTTGGTGCTTATTGCCAATTTGCCACATTATATGTTTACAAAAAAAAATTAAAATACATAATAATATTATACAGAATGGATAAAAAATTATTAACAAACAACAAAAAACAATAAAAACAGCTAAACCTAAATGAATAAAACCAGTGAAGTGCATTTTTAGTGTGTGTGTGTGTGCACGTGTGTGTTTGTTAGTTTGTTTGTTTGTGTGTGTGTGTGTGTGTGTGTGTGTGTGTGTGTGTGTGTGTGTGTGTGTGTGTGTGTGTGTGTGTGTGTGTGAATGTGTGCGTGCGGGGGGGAAAGAGAGAGATAGCGAGGCGTTAAGAGGGATTATTAAAACTGCGCTGCATGTCTAGTAAGTGAGAGAAACTTCTTTAAAAAATTGCTTAGTAAATAATGGTAACATCAGGCGGTCTTATCGCCTTATTAATTCAATCTCTTCTAGACAACCTTTGTGTAGCAGGAAACATTTCATTTAAACTAGAATTTTAAACAGGTAGTGCAGGAATTAATCAACAAGTTACTAAAACGGTAACCTATCGCAATCACTAAAATTTATTGACCGAATATCGTTTGTCCGAAAACCTTTCGTATTATTATGAGTTCTCCGCATATACAATTCATCACTTTTTTCATTTACCATTTGATGTTATCCAAATGTTTTAGTTGTCCGAAAAACTTTTACCGCTACAGTCATTTGGGCTTTGGCTTGTTACAACTTTTGTTTCACAGCCAATTTTTTACTTATCCATCATTACTTTCCGCATTTCATACGTTTAGCTACATGTTGGTTTTGCGGGAAATTCAAAAGTAGTTTTACTGAGACTCTAAGGCAGGTCGGTGTAGGTACGACGACGAGCGAAGTGAGGAGGAGTGTCAGGTGAACTGCGACCCTACAGCGCGCGAGCCGAGCGAGCGTAGCGAGCGTGCCGCGGCAGCGGACACCGAAGCGCCAGAACCGAACACTTTTTTACTACCTAATGCTTACATATGTACTGTATAAGCATGGGTCAGGTCGGAAGAAAAAGAAATAACTTGGAACGCCGCCATTTCATGATATGCCTAAAAGTTGGCCAGGCTTATCACGATGTGCCTGATAAACAATTCGTTAGATCGATGAGAACAACGCATTCGTCGATATTCCTAGCTCTATACCAGGCACATCGAAAAGTAGTTTCTTTCTTGGCCACCGGTGGCGCTGCGTATGCGATGGCGGCCGTGTTGTTGGGAGCCAATAATCAGGGCGGACAAAAATGGCTTGTCATAAGCGAACTCTGTCTTAGGTCGGTTAGGTTAGGGTTCACTTGTGCCCCTCAGACCAGAAATAGACACCCCGCGCAGCGGGGTGGCGTCGACTCGCTGGAGATTATCAGTCCGCACTCCTTTTTTTCCCATTTACGTATGCGATATGCCTCGGAATTTCGTGATCTGGCGAATTTTACAATCGCCCGCCGACATATACATTATTTACCATAAATACAGCTTTAGGAGGATAACCTTAGTTTAATGTTAAACTTTTTGCTAATGTTTTTAATATTGAAAATGCATAAGGTAACAACCATTTTCATAAACAAACATGATTTAGTACCTCAGGGCTCCATTCTCGGTCCAATCTTGTTTATTTTATACTCTGCCGATATAAAGAACCACATCACACATTGTAGATATCATATATATGCTGATGACATACAAGTGTACATCTCATGTCGACCAACTGAAATTGATAGTACCATTGAAAAACTCAATATGGACCTCGCTAGAATAGCAACCTGGGCTTCAAACAACAGCTTGCTACTAAACCCTACTAAAACTAAGTACCTTGTATTTGGAAGCCAACAACAGCTGTCCAGACTTAGCCCTAAATTGGGTGTCAAGCTGATGGATGAACTTATTGAGCGTGTCTGTGAAGCGCGTAACTTAGGACTCTTGATGGATGAAAAACTACGGTATGAGAAACACATTTTAAATTCTGTCAGTAGCTGTTTTTACAAATTAAAAGTTTTGTACAGGATTAGGTCCTTCTTAAGTGAAAAACTGAGAATTCAGCTCGTGGAGTCCCTTGTCCTGTCAAAATTGAACTATATGGACATAGTATATGGTCCACGTCTACTCACAAAAACAAAACTGCTCATACAACGGGTTCAAAATGCCTGTGCTCGCTTTTGCTTTGATGTTCCGTTGAGGGCCCATGTCACCCCATTTCTAAACAAGTGTAATATTCTCAAGATGCTACATAGACGCAAGCTCCATCTGGCATGTCTTCTTTTTGGAATAATGCGCCATCAGGCTCCGGCCATATCTCTTTGAGAAATTGTCAGTCCGCAAGCCACGTGGTGCTCGGCAATGTGGGTTACCGCTGCTGACACACCGACACGCATCTGCTGCTTTTCGTGGAAGCTTCAGATTTGTAGCCACCAAGTGTTGGAACTCCCTGCCACCGCCGATTAGGAACCTAAAAAGCATTTATAGTTTTAAGGTCAAACTGAAACAGTTTTTGTTTGGACATCAGACAGCACAGGAAAACCTGAGGCACGACACTAGCTGCTTTTGAAATGCGATGCAAAGTGGCATACCTGCATTTTGTGTCCCATAAACGTCGTGGTCGTGGCACTTGTGGTCCTTGTGGAGTTTTCTTGTCTGCTTTTTTTGTAGTAAGGACGAAATTTTTCGCAATTTGTCTGTTTCTTACGTCATTTTTCTCATTTTGTTTGTTTCTTACATATTTCTGTTATTTGCTCGTTGTGTAATGTTAAGATTAATTTTAAATGTGTAATTTTTATAGTATTAGTTAGTTAAATAGCAAAGAAAGCTAAAATGTGCGTTAAACTTATGTTAATATTTAAAAGTCCTTGACCCAATTAATCTCTGTGACAAAACATAAACAACATGGCCACAGCACAGACAATACGGTCATGGCGTTTTGTTTCTGCTCAATCGTCACAGCACAGGTCGTAAGGTAGTGAAATAAGGACCTGTACGCACTAATTTGTGTTAAGTTTTAGATTACTTTTGTTTATTTCTCTCTTTTTTTATTCTTTCTCTTTGTTTATTATTTTTTATTATTATTTTTTTTTTAAGTTGTACGTTATGTAAGGATTTATGTAATTGTGATTGTGATCCGTGCGTGTAACCGGGTCATTATCGCCGTGCACTTTTCACCGAATGGTCGCAACGGAAGACCAGCGCTGGCTACGCTAGCAACAATGCTGAGTTGCGGCCGTTTCGTGACACTAATAATATTGATGTTTTATTTGTTTTTTTTTTTGTTTGTTTAGTTATGTATGTGTGTCACGAATAAACTATTTCTATTTCTATTTCTATAGTAACATATGTGTGCTCCGTATAAACTATAATATTATGTCAAATATAATAAAGCCGATTTGATAAAATACGAACAGATTATCAACCGAATCGTTACGTCGGTATAACGATATTGCGGATATACCAATAATTGGGAATCATGGATTTGTCAAACAATTACAAAAGCTAAAACCATAAAATGACCAGCCGTAAACGTCGCGAACTAAAGTGTCGGACAAACGAAAAAAAAGGCAAACGAAGTTTGTCGAATAGTAAATGCCGAAATGAAAATAGGACAAAAATTTTTAGTGATTCAGATAGGTAACCTACTAAAACATCAATCAAATAAGTAATACTACACAGGACCTTATAAACTACGTACACGTAATAAATGAATAAATATGCAGACATTTCTATTACCACACATACACAAATACTAATATATACAAATTATAACTTAAAGATAACTATTCCTTTTTGGGACAGGAAGCTAACAGCACACGTGGACATGTTTAAAAAAATTAACGTTATTAACATATTTTAACTTTGATGTCTCATATCCTCATACTTGCGAAAGATTGAAACTCATCTGCGTATTGATTCTTCATATAAGTATATAATCCGCCGAGTTTGTTCACAAACTTCTCTCGGAACTCGCGAATGTGTTGTTAATTTCTGTTTTTGACTTTTCACTCTCATTAAATTTAGAATCATTATGGAACACGGTAATGCTCAATTAGTCACGTTCAACTCACAGCGAACACTCATAGGAGTATTAACCTCATCATCATCTTATGGACATAGGCCTCCTCCAAAGAGCGCCACAATGACCAATCCTTCGACACCCGCATCTAGCGGACTCCCGGGGACCTTTACCAGGTCAACAGCTGTCACCCTATAGACAATTTGCAAACTTCTTATACAACAAGACGGACGCACCGTACAGTTACCGACCGAATTAGCTTTTAGGGCGGGTTGCATCACCTTACGATTTCAGGCCGAACTACTTTGAATATGGAGCCGGCAGCGGTCATTCAATGTTTTCTTTCTCTTTCTTTATTTTCTTTCATTCCATATAAACTGTTAAATTTTCCATATATTAAGATTTTAACGAACGCCGCTTACAATTACAGACGGTTTGTTGCAACCAACCCGTCAAAAGAGGTCCACTGCTTGACATAGGCCTTCCCCAAAGAGTGCCAAAGTGACCGATCCTGCGCCATCCGCATCCAGCGGACTCTCGCGACCTTTACCAGGTCATCAGCCAGCCCACCTTGTGGGGGCACCCACGCTGTGCCTTCCGGTACGTGGTCGCCACTCGAGAACCAACCCTTAGGTATATATATATATAAATATATATTTTTTTTTAAGTCAATCGACGCAAATGCTGCGCTTTCAGTCTTCATTCGAATCGGTCATGTCTCAAAGACATCCTGTATATAGACAGGGTGTACACAAACTATCAAACTTCAGAGTCATAAAAGCCGTCTGCGTGTCCACTTATCCGGGAGTCATTTGGAACTATGGCTAAGTTGCGGGAGTTCGGTTAGTCTCCTAAAGTAGTGTCCCAACCGTTTTCACACTTGCCACTAAAAGTTTTACGCAAGTTTTTACCTGTTAGGAAACCAAGAGACAGGAAGTGACCAAATGACGGAGAGTTGCAGAACTTGATGTAATATTTTTTTGTTTTTGGGCTGAGCATATTGCACTTAGAACCGGTGGCCATTGGAGTGGAAAGGTTCTTGAGTGGCAACGAAGTACCGGAAGGCTCAGCGTAGGTAGAACTCCACAAAGTGAACTGATTGCCTGGCAAAGGTCGCGGGAGTTTGTTAATTTAATTTTGAGACAATTCGGTACGAGGCTGCGCTGATTTTGATACAACGAATGCCCAAATTGGTAAAGAATCGGCAAAGCGGTTGTGAGTGTTCAGGACTTACAACTTTGCAAGCGTCAGCGTCAATACCATCAGGTACCTAAGCCGTAGTAGGCAAGAAAAAAGATCTCAATCCTAAAGACAAAAGTGACATCAATCAACACGTACTTTTCTAGAGGTACGTACTGTTATTATAGCTATGGTCTTCAATAAAGGTGGAATTACTTTCCCACTACTTACATACTAACGGTGAGTACCTACACATCAGTAATCCTTCACTAAGGGTGACTCTCCACCAGATCTGTACGAGGTATCGAAACGGTGTGTGAGCAACAACAACCATCAATAGGAAGAGATGCATGAGCGAGACTAGCAATACTAATAGTGAATTTTCTCCTAACACACCTTTTTTTTTGTAAGAATTGTAAAATTACGACCGTTTGTAACGGCAGCGTGTGCAAGCTTTACCACGATCACCGCACAAATACTTTGCAAGTTTAACACGATAATTGATTCCCTAAGTTGCGGAAATCGGTTTCGGCTCATGTTATTCACAACCAGCCTCACTCCACCTCACTGTTCGCCCCAAGTATAATCCAAACCTTGGGATTCCTAATAACAAAGCGGAATTGGAGGTCTGATTTACACTGGTCTTACGTTGGCGCGAGGTGAAGCTTTGTGAATAAGACCAGGTTTCATTTATAAAGCCAGATTCTTGTTATTTTTGGCTGTTTAGGGATCAGTGCATGAGATTCCAAATTGATTGTTGTGGTTCTGACTTGTTCACGGATAGGCTTTCAGTAGCTGGCACAGGCAGGGAAATAAGTCATTGAAAACTTCAGAAGCCTCAACTGATTATTTTTCGTTTCCCTACTATATAAGTTTCTGTCTATCTTGCAGTGAATGTGTGAGTTGCTTTGTTAAGGTCATAACTACAAGTCAGATTTAAAAAAATACTCTATTGTACGTGGAAGATGTATTTTTTCTCGCTAAGCCCATGGTGTGCGGTATCGTTGGAGAGCTTGTTCAAAAATATTATGGGTTTTAAAAACAAATTTTCAATTATTTTTTGAGATATTGCGTATTGTTTTGTATTATGTTGGGTTTTAAATCCCATAGAGCTACGGTAGCCTAGTGGTTCAGGCATGTGGCTGTCAAGCAGCGGTCGTGGGTTCTAATCCCGGCTCGTACCAATGAGTTTTTCGTAACTTATGTACGGAATTATTACCGTTAGCTTTTCGGTGAAGGAAAACATCGTGAGGAAACCGGTCTTATCCCAATAAGGTCTAGTTTTCCCTCTGGGTTGGAAGGTCAGACGGCAGTCGCTTTCGTAAAACTAGTGCCTATGCCAAATCTTGGGATTAGGTGTCAAAGCGGACCCCGGGGGCCTCTTTTAGGGCACAACCGGGAATAACGCTAGGAGGATGATGATGGGATTTAAAGCCCATATTTTTGTAGCGTTATACTAGGGATGCGATTTTTTTTAAAAGGAAAACTATCACAGCTATTTTGGCATTACACGTGCGTGTCGATCGATGTAACAAAGAAAGTGGCCTGTCTGCCACTACGGAACTCTACACCGCGCGTGGCCCGACACGCACTTGGCCAGTTTTTAATTTTTATTCTTTTCATTTTTCAATGAAATAATATGTCAGATGCTCATGCGAAATTATAGCTTTCTGGTAGTCACTGAGCTAATCCGCCGACTAAACTATAAGGGTTTTGTTAACTACGGAACTCTTAAAAGAATATACACAAAATCAAAACCCGGTACCTAAATCCCCAACTTTAGCCGAAGCCTCATCGATTCTCAAACTAATATTCATCAATATAATAATGACCCTATTAATCCCACTGTATAGTAATTGTTGCAATAACTAGGTACTCCAAAGAGCTATCCTCTGGAATATTAATTACTGTAACGATAACACTATGTTTTGGAACTGAAAAGACATAAGAACCATTCATGTTTCGGCAGTTACGAGTGTAACGACACTGTATTCA
This sequence comes from Epinotia demarniana, assembly GCA_945867215.1. Classification (NCBI taxonomy): domain Eukaryota; kingdom Metazoa; phylum Arthropoda; class Insecta; order Lepidoptera; family Tortricidae; genus Epinotia; species Epinotia demarniana. The sequence continues at coordinate 15,837,366 of OX244281.1, forward strand.
CGCAAACTTATTAACAGTTTATTAGTAATTTTAACTTGATTTATGTGCGGATACATTGAGATTATTTCTTTAGGAATTTGTTGGGATATTCAGTAAAAACTATTGGTTATTTTTGAAGTTTAACTAACTGGGAAGTAATTTAATTGGTAACGCGCGATATTGCGGTACTTAGCCAATTTTGGTTTCAAGGGCCAAGGAATCAATTTGAAGAATTTTTTGAGCATATTTTTTAACGCTCATATAACGCTCATTTGATATAATTATTGAGTCGTATAACAACACTAAAGTTATTTGCATAAGATATAATTATCATTTTTTGTAATGATCATTTGATATAATTACATTTAAGATAACATACTTTAAGTCTAATTCATATTTCCCATAGTGAACATATGATATAATGTTTATTTCATCTAATGTACACTTAGCATAATATTTTTTGGTAGACTCTAAGGCAGGTCGTTGTAGGTAAGACGTCGAGCGAAGCGAGGATGAGTGTCAGGTAGAACTGTCGACCCTACAGCGAGCGAGTGAAGCGAGCGTGCCGCGACAGCGGTCGGCGAAACCCGATACTATATAAGAGTTGATATTAAAAGCAGGGCATTCCGCTACACGCAGTGTTTGGCTCTTCGCCAAATGGATACATCCCAATCACTTCTTCTTCTCCCTCAGCGCCCACCGTTAGGCATACGCCTCTACAATTTTCTGCGATGCCTTGATGATTTGCCTTAGCTTGCCCTTGGACTGACCCTGTGATCGTTTTTATGTCGACCACCTTGTCGGGTTCTGCCGATCAGTCTCTTCTGTGACATATATGCCCGGACAGCCCAGGCCCATTTCATAGTTGCGACACGTCGTCTGACGTCTACTACTTTGGTCCGCCGCCAGGATCTCCTAATTACGGACTCTGTCGCGGAGAGATAGCGAGCTGGCTGCGTTCTATGCCCTACCTTCACTACCACGCTTTTATCGCGGCGACAAATGGGTGCAACCAAATTGATACCGCTTTACACGGTGATTTTTAATCCGTGATCAGAAGTCCAAAAATATTGATAAACAGCCCAAGCCGATTACGATTGCATGAGGAATCATGGAATTAAATCACTGTTTATTTGTGTATTTAAATGTCTATTTTATTTATTTATTAGAATTATTAGGTATACTCACTGAGTGTTTCTGAAGTTACACAGCCCACAATTAGGTAGAGAACGGCATTTAGTCGGTTACCTATCTGAATCACTAAACTTTTTTGTCCTATTTTCATTTCGGCATTTACTTTTCGTCAAACTTCGTTTGCTTTTTTTTTCGTTTGTCCGACACTTTAGTTCGCGACGTTTACGGCTGGTCATTTTATGGTTTAGTTTTTGTAATTGTTTGACAAATGAATGATTCCTAATTATTGGTATTACCGCAATATCGTTATACCGACGTAACGATTCGGTTGATAATCTGTTCGGATTTTATCAAAACGGCTTTATTATATTTGACATATTATTGTTTACACGGAGCACACATATGTAACAAATTCATGTGTTTGTTTATGAAAGTGGTTGACGTATGCATTTTCAATAGGTACCTATTTAAATACATTAGCAAACAGTTTCAAATTAAACTAAGGTTATCCTACCAAGGCTGTGTTTATGATTAATAATGTATACTAACAGGTTTCTAACTCAAGTAGTATTACCTAATCTATTATTACTTTATGTGTTTTCTTTAAATAAATCGATACTAAATAATTACTACATTTTTTTATAAAGTTATTTCTTCTGACTTGACCTTGACCTTACTTACATAGTACATTAAGTATTAGGTAGTAAAAACGCGTTTTGTTCTGGCGCTTCGCCGGCCGCTACCGCGGCACGCTCGCTACGCTCGCTCGGCTCGCGCGCTGTAGGGTCGCAGTTCACCTAACACTCCTCCTCGCTTCGCTCGTCGTCGTACCTACACCGACCTGTCTTAAAGTCTCTGTAAAACTACTTTGAATTTCACTCAAAATGAACATTTGGCTAAACGTATGAAATACGGAAAGTAATGATGGATAAGTAAAAAATTGGCTGTGAAACAAAAGTTGTAACAAGCCAAAGCTGAAATGACTGTAACGGTAAACGTTTTTCGGACAACTGAAATATCTGGAAAACATCAAATGGTAAATGAAAAAAGTAATGAATTGTATATTCGGAGAACTCATAAAAATACGAAAAGTTTTCGGACAAATGATATTCGGTCAATAAATTTTAGTGATTGCGATAGGTTACCCATTTAGTCCAGCTTTTGTACCATAAGTGGTTCTTTTGTGAAATAAAGATTATAACAATAAATATTAAAAAAGTGAAAACATGTGCCTCCTGATAATTACAAAAACTAGATTTTGACGAAACTGTCCAGTTTTAGTTTTCAGCTTGGACATCAGAAAAGTACATAGGCTTTAATGTTTTGACATATAAAATCACAGGCACCAGCTAGGTTAATATTAAAACGCGCCACTGCAACGTAACATATTTTATTCCATTACCTTGCAAACAGGTTCCACGCGGAAACTCTTTCACTCCTTAATTAAATGCGAGTTCATTCACGAGTTTTGCGCAAGTTCTATAGAGTTGGAATATGTAAGTAAATGAACTTCTTTGTGTTCAACAATAGGCAGGTTGACTTCGATCATACTTTGACGAAGCTTGCTCAGTTATTGTTTTTATAATGTAAAATTAAACTCCTACCCCTTAGTCATAAAACTTAACCCTTTCTGACGAACACAAGTGTCAAACTGACACATAAAGGCAAACGAATATTAACGCTATTTTAGTCAAAATACGCTTGAGAATCTTTTATGAAAAAGGCCGTTAGTTTATAATTTACCTAGTGATATCATAAACAAACGAAGTTCGAACACAATAACTTTTCATTTCAATCGTGACAAATACATTTCATTTGTACTTTTATTGTGTCATATAAATGTTTTGTTTTTTTTAACTTATAGTCAATTTTCAACATACATGACATACAGAATAATATAAACTTCATTAAGCTAAATACAGGTGCACGTAAACATAATCTATATAAATCAAAACAAAAGAATGGACAGCAGACTGTGGTAATAACGGAAGGATTCGATTTAAAGATTTTTATTGATCATAAAAACAAACTGCCCTCATAAGCCAAAAAGCGGTATCTCAAATGAAATGTCATTAGAATTTAAAATCTACGTCTAATGACATAACTTACAATGACATTTCATTTTGAGATACCGCTATTTGGCATAAAACAATAAGCGATAGTAAGCAGCGGCTTTAGTATTAAATTTTGTCACAGCTATTAACGCCCACCTTGGTACACAGGGAGAATTATGTTCTACAGTTATATATTATTAAGTGAATGTAACTAAACATAAGGTATGCTTAAATTAATATAGTTATGTTAGTTTTAAGTAAACCAGGGTAAGGATAAATATTTACCTACGAGGTATATTTATAAAATTAGTTTCTATTAATTATCAATCCTAGCTACCATAAACAAGTGCTTCGGTTTCATCCTAATTAAGGTTTTCTAAAAATTTGTAACATTATTCAATATCATACTCAGTATGACATTGGATAAATTTATACATATAAGACTATTAAAATTGTATATTTTAACCGAAATATATGTAGTCATAGTGATGTCTGCCCAGAGAAGTGCGACAACAGTGGGACTGGGTTTATAGATGCGGCCGTCGTTTTGTAGCATTTTTAACAAAAGGTACGTCAAGGTGTTTTCTTAATATAACTTTTAGAATAAAAGATTGCCTAACAGTTAAGACTGCAGCTCAGATGCACGAAAACGGATCGGCTTGCTAAGTATAAAACCTAAGCATACATTTGAGCTCGTTCCTCGAAGGAAACTAGTTTTCCCTGTGCTGCCTCAGGCTGTTAGGCAATATGAGAGTTTGCTTTTGTTTTGACTTTTTTAGGATTATTGCCATGTCAAAGTTAGATTCATGAATTTTCATATACGACTCGAAATAGCAACCATCATTGAACCAGATTTAAGGTTACATACCATAAATGTACAAAGTTTCATCTCGATTGGACTTGTATGTATGTAAGCACTTTATTGCACACAATAATAGGTTAAAGAATGTACAGGTCACACATCCCCATAAGGGATCTATTCTAGTTAACTTTTGAGAAATTAGACTTGGACTTCGCAAAGTAGCATAAATATTGCGTTGCAATATTTGACCCAAACATAGCATGCTTGTACTCTTGTAGGTTAAGCATATAAGCTTGTAAATGCACGTCAATGTTATTCGTCACTAACCATAATTTTTGTTACAAAAGTAACATCCGCATAAACGCTTCACAGCCCACAAGACTGACTTTCACTTTTTACAATTCTCACGATAGTTCAGCAAAGAAACTACTTTACAAAAGACTTAACATGCAGCAATGTTGCGCGGTATTGGCTCTTCGGAGTTCTGAGGCGGTTTACTTACTTCAGATATCAAACATTTCTTGTGTGGAGTGTGCTTTTCAAATTAATAATACTTGACTGGTATTGAAGAGATATTGAACTGAGTAGCTGTGGTATCTTTGAGTATTTTCTGAGCTTCATTTGTTTAAATGTTCGAAAGGAATAGTGAACCTATAATAATTCCTTTAATTGTGACACTCTGTTTATAATTATGCGTTGTTTTTTCGTCTCGAATGAATGTTTCTTACATTCTTATTTTTCAATAGCTAACTGTTTCTCTTTTCTTCCTTTCTTTATTTAATTGTCGTTTTTGTAATTTTGCAATGTCCGACTGTATAGCAGGGTCAGTAAATGCAGACTACCGTCTAAATTGTAAAGAGAAAAGCGAATGCGTTGAGTTTTTTGTTGAAATGTTTCTTTTGGGTAGCAAAAGTTATGAAGAGATCGCTTTTAAGCGATAAGACTACCTATTGTTACCATTATTCCTTTAATCAATTTTATTTTATCTAATTGTGTCGGGCTACGTTCGCTCCCTCTACCAGGAACACAACATCTACCTACAGAACCAGTAGTCGTGTTATTATGGCTGTGTCTTTCATAAGTACCCAGTTGAACAACTGCTCCAAAGATAATTCGTGGTAAAGTTCAATCCTCAGCGAGTGCTTAAAACTTAACTCTTTCCATCCCACTTTGCAATTTGGCTGTCATCTAGAGGTACTAAATAAGCAATTTTCACTTCCTCGCATAACTCCTATTCCAGTGCACTTACAAATAAATCGATTTTATTTGAGATGAATGTAACGATCGGGGATAGCTAAGTGATAAGTCTCTAAAGTTATGGTAATGGGAGCCATACTTGCAATCGATATTGTGTGGGGTCGGGCGTAGGTACAGTGGGGGCCGCGACACTGGATTATTAAGAATGTCGGAAATAGTTTATCATTGAATAGCTAAAACAAAAATATTTTAATCCACGTTACATTCTGTTCCAAAAATCTGTTTGAATAATAAATAAATAATAATCATCATCAATATTTGTTTTTTTAAGCAGTAACGCTGCTAAAGAAAATTATAAATTTGTACCAGATTGTTCCGATAGCTCAGTTGGTTAGTAGCAACGGGCCATGAATGCCTGTGGTCGCCGGTTCGAATCCGGCTCGGAGCATTAAATTTTTCAATTTTTCCTTTTATTTAAAAAAAATTATAATAATCATGATCATCATATCAGCCGAAACACGTCCACTTTAAATAGTTTAAATTAACGCACTAATATTCATTTTTAGACTGGGACATAACAAATACGTCGCGTTTCTCTCTCTCTTTGAACCCTAATTATTGTAGTTATTATTGGTGAAATAACCCAATAATCATGATCATAGCATATATTCCAACACATAGTCGTAGTGCTCGTCATCTGTCTTATACGTGTATACATCAGGTGTCAATTATCAGGCATTAAGGGGTCGAGCATTGGAACATTTATCTAAATACAATAAACCCTCGTTAACCCAGTTTTAGTTTTCATTTAGTTTTCTTATTATTCTATTCGTGTTTAATTTTAGTTCATAATTTTTATTTAATATGTATTGTGTGTTTTTATAAATCCTACTAATATTATCACAAAGTGTCTTGCACGTACACTTATAGGTGTTTTATCACGCACTAAACAGCTGAACGTATTAATACTAACTAAAAAAAGAACACAAATTACTTTTTTTCCCTAGCCTGTTTTAGGTGTCCCACTACTGGGCAAAGGCCTCCCATCTTTTCTTCCACTCGGTCCTATTGCTGGCATGCTCCCGCCAGTCCAAGAGAAACGCGTCCAAATCGTCCCGCCATCTCCTTTTGGGTCTGCCTCTGGTCCGGTGGCCGTCTTGCGGAGTCCATTCCGCACTGATCCTGGCCCATCTTTCCGGATGCATACGGCAGACATGTCCAGCCCATTCCCACTTGAGTTTGGCGGTAAATTACTTATTTTTTTTAAATATCATGCCAAGTGCTGAAAGTCGGGCAAGTCCGCTGGTTGCGGTTGGCGAAGGACCGATCACTTTGGCACTCGCCTATGTCCAGCAGTGGACGCGATGAAAGGATGGGTAGAAGTTGAGGAGTTCACGCAGACAAAGTCATGAACAAAAGATAGTACCAATAAAACCGCATTCAATCTCTGTATTCTAACAAACATGGCTATACGGACAAACAATTTTTTTTTCATATTATGGCCCGCTTTTATTTGCCACAAGTGTACCCTGGGGATTACGTATACGACATTTATGGTCACATTATTGAGGACGCGACTTTAAAGTTGAAAGGCAGGCGATTTGTCTCTTGAAAACATGAGGACATTTTCTAAGCCAAACTTTAATAATATTCAAGGTTTGACTGCTTATGTGGTTGTTTTGTTGTGGGATATTTTGTATTGTTTGTTATTTTTATGGGGAATAGTTGATATTTTACATACACTAGTGCGGAAAAGAGTAATTTCCGTGCATATGTCAAAACTTTAAAGAGCCATATGTATTATTGTAAAACGTTGTACGATACACGTGCGAATAGGTAATTTGCAACTCGTGTCGATTTAAAACACTCACCACTCACACTATCACCACTCGTTGCGAATTTCCTATTTTCGGCACTTGTATCGTAAATAACTATTAAATATAATGGGTACAGCGCCTTACTGACATGGAACTATTTTTTTGGTATATTTATAAATTGCGTCAAAGTTACGATATTGAAAAGACACTTAATCGGCAGACCGCTTGGGTCACAATTTTTGACGTTAGTTTTTTTATATTTAATAATGGAAGTACCCTGGACGAGTTGAATTTGGTTCATCAGTTTTACATCGCATTGTCCCATTGAAATACTGTGCGAAAGGTGTCTTAAGTGGCGTAGGGTTAACGGGGTTTTCTGCCCACGAACCACGTAGCGGTTTAGTAGATATTCATTGAATTTAATTGCCATGTTTATCAAATAAAATAAAAAGTAAACAAAAATAGACCTCCTTGACGAAATTCTGTAATCAACAACTTATTTTAATATCCTCTTCGTTAACACTCCAGACGCAGCACCAAAACTCTAGTGTCAAAGAAATCATAATTACCCTCAGCGTTCTTCAAACATCATTAGCACTCAAAAGAGCGTTCAAACACGCCCCGCAAATACTCTGGGTGCGCAAACACGCTTGCGCGTGAATTAGTCGAGCGCTACGCAAACATGGCCAGGTGACGGTTCTATTGGATAAAGATAAGCTTACAAAAGGTCTACTCTTTACACGAGCTACGAAAACCAGTGTCTTTGCTGAACGTGTATTTGAATTAGGCATTTTTTAACATGTTAGTCTACCCGAGTCGGTAATCCAATTGTGTCGTTCGCAGAGGAATTTGGGCTTCGCACCAAAGATGTGGCTTCTAACCCTTACTTCCAATTCTTCTTCTTCTTCCTCGTATGGCGTTCTGGCTAACTGTGTCGGTTCAAATTTGCCCGTATCAAGTGGAATGAGAGCTGCTCATGCCATGCGAAAAAATATACTACTTTAATTTTTATGTCCTTTGGGCCGAAATCCCAACAGCGATTGACAGAGGATATCATCAAATCCCAACTTAAATGGATTGGAGATGACAGTTTGGCCATTTAAAGCTTGCATCACTTGACATTCGGTTCTATTGGATGAAGATATCCTTACAAAAGGTCTCTTTACTTGACTTGCGAAAATCAAAGTGTCTCTGCTGAGTTGATGCGGGAATTTGCGTCAGTGTGATTCAGGCAACGTCGAAATTTAAATGAGCTGACAGTTATTCTAATCCTTTACTGGTTTTGGTTAAGTGTCAGTAGTTTTTCGCAATATTTGATAGACCCCTTCTATCAAAATACTGGGAATTATTTTGAAAGGATATATAAAATTGGGAACATCTCTTATTCTGTCAAATATTACAAATTTGGTAACTTTTCCGCTAAGTATAGGCCTTATATAGCAAAAATAGGCCCGAAGTCCCTTTTGCAAAATTAAGAAATGCATACACGACATGTTTATTGGTTTTTAATCAAACAAAACTTAACTCATATAATGCCCAAGACTTGAAATTATTATTGGCATAAAAGCATATTCAAGTACGGTAATTAACACAGTTTCGGAGTGGTTAAGGGTTAGACCCATGTCAAAGGATACGGGTTAATCTAGTGGAACTATCTCAGTTACTTCCGAAATTGTAATCTTCTTTACTCTGACGCGATTCGTAAGTTTACTGCATACCTACTTATTCTATTGAAAATATTGGTGACATCATAAACTTTAAAAAAGAAGAGGAGCCCTGAGGGACGGCGCCCCCGATCTAGTGATACCACCATTAACCGATACCATCTGCTCTCTACTTTTGAGGAAAGACTCAATGAAAAATACTTAAGCTCTCGTGTGTTCCGTATCTCTGTAACTTCACTGCGATGTGTGATAACTTGTGAGAAGGTTAAAAATGTTGTATCATTCATAATACAACGGGCTTCAGCCCAGTGGACTTCAGCTGCGGCTCCGTTGGTGGGTGAGCCCGTCCGTTGGTTGTACCCTTGTATAATTTAATCATCAAAAAATTATAATTAATCCAATATTATGCAAAAAAGAACTGGGTTGTACAATGGTGGAAGACCCGTCAGCTGGTTACACAAACACGTCACAAGAAACTTTTTCAGTCATTTAGGTACCCTTAACTGAAATTTTGTCAGATGACAGTTTATATGCTACTATTAAATCAACGCTTCACCTGGTTCTATCGCGGTGGAAAATTCGTCAGCTGATGCCCTGAAGTTTTTAACGCAGTACCCCTCGTACTAGGCACAATTTTTTATTAAACTACCTTATATGATATTAAACTACCGTCGTAATTTGTATTTGTCGAAATTTTATTGTAGTTCAATCGCTGCCTTCCTTAATATAAGTTTCGGTAGCAGTACAGATCTTGTTCCTCGAATAACATTCATACGATTAACATAAATTCAGTAGCTATTTTACACCTTATTTCAATTCAATAAGGGCCAAATGGTCAACTGTGTACAGCGCGTGTAGCTTCCTCGTTAGTGTTTGGCATAAACGGGTGTCAACAGGAATCAGCTATAGTTTTCGAAAAGACGTAAATGTATGAGGTTCACAGTGGCGCGTACGTCCTTTTAACTTTACTAACGTTGTTCCTTGTGATGGAGCGACAATTCAGCCATAGGACGCATCTTACTTAAATGCAGAGAATACAAAGCGAACTGACTGATCAAACGAACAAACAGTTACTTATCGATATAACTTACTGTCTGTCCGTGTCATTGTCGATATTATGACATTAGTTGTGTCTCCTTTCTGTTTCTTAATTTGATAATTGAGTTAAATAATTTTACATTAGGTATTTATTTTTTTGGGTACCAACGAGATTTCTTAAAAGTGCCATATATTTAACATGTTCCGGAATAAACGTGGACATGAGGATCAATGAGTCGAATACAGGTTAACAACGGTAATAATTACGATCAAGTTCTTTTCTTCCCGAACCGGTGGTAGTTTATGGACATTCGTAGGTGCATGAAATATACCTCAACTGGAGAATCACTTTGACTTTGAACTTTGACTTTTAACACGTAGTATATTGTAGAATCCAGGAAGGCTAGTACAAGATGCTGCTAAGTAGCATTGTGTAAATTAGAAAAAAAACCGGCCGAGTGCGAGTCGGACTCGCGCAAAAGTTTACGGTTTTCTCAATTTTTCCTTTACGTATCTGTGCTATAACTATAAGACGTTGCTTCGTATCAAATTTCAAGATTCTGAGTTCGCGGGAATTACCCTGTAGGTTTTTATTCCCTTGAGAGTTTCGAAAATTTGCGGAAATTTTGCCGCATAAATGGCTCATATCTTTTGATTGCGTCGGCTTAGAAGTTTGATTTTTTCACAGCTCCAAGGGAGAGTATACTGAGTATTTAATATAAATTTTAGCTTGATACCTCCACGCGTTCCTGAGAAAAAGGGTCTTGACAGACGGACGGACGGACGGACAACAAAGTGATCCTATAAGGGTTCCGTTTTTTCCTTTTGAGGTACGGAACCCTAAAAAGACGGTACATTTTCTGGTTTCGCGTCGCGGCATGATCTGAGTTAGCTGGTGAAATTTCGAATACAACCATACATGGCATGGCGGGAATAAATAATCTGTAGACGAAATTTTAAGTTAAAATATATTCATACTCACAACTTGTTCCCACTGAGGACGGAGAAAAAGTGATTTTACACTTTCACTGCCACGAACCCACCTAGCGGGCGTCTACGCCGTAGGCGCTTTCCACGGCAATCCACGGGATCGGCTACGAGCGTAGCGCGTACAATTCTTAGCAAACCTTTTTGCCTAGAGTGAGCTCTCTGTCCCCCATACTCTGTCCACTAGTGACGCACGTACGGTCAACCGCAATTACATGTATGCGGAGCGTGTCACGTACCGCAGAGTACCGCAGATCGCACACCGGACCAATTCCGATTGTGCCACAAACCAATTGCAGACGGCCGTACCCGAGATAAAGCCAACGGATAAAGCGAAAGAACAATCATCCTGTTACTTGTGAGACCTGAGGACAAACCATTTAGAATAGTAGTAGAAAGGTAGAAGACATTTTCTTATCACAAAGAGTCAGGCATCAGGTTAGAATGTCACCACCCATTTGTTCCCGTGGGTGCTGTAAAGGTTGACTAAAGGAGCAGGGTTTAAGTGTGATGTGGGCGATTGGCTAGCAACCTATCACTGCCATATGACATTTTGTCGATCTTTCATACCCACATTTATGCTAAAAGCGGCTTCGGTATATACGTTTCAAGTGCTCTGCCTACCTCTTTTGGAAATGAAGGCGTGAATGTATGAATTTATGTATGTAAATAGAGGTCACTATTCATTTCTTATTGCATTTCTAACAGACATCAAAATTGGTCGGAAATCGGAATCTTTTATATTTTATGTATGTTCCCCGATTACTTGAATATGCCTGGACCAAATCAAAAAAGTCGTTTTATTCTAAAGGGTATCCTTCCTGGGTGCTTACATCGTCATCAGGTAGGGATCTGGTGATCGGGATTGAAATAAACGATTTTATTCACCAAAAGCAGCTCAAAAATCGTGGGATGACAAAACTTTGCCTAAAAGGATTGTCATATCAATATGCAAGTATTGATAAAAAAGAACTAAAAAAATCAACATTAGGTATGCAACTATACACATAAAATAGTGCACAGTTAATAATCCTTATAATACCTAACGTAAGGGTTATTTTTTGTTTAAATAGTGCACTAATAGTAACAATATTATAAGTAGTATTTCAACATGTCTCACGAAAGTTTAAATTCGAAATAGTGCACTATTATTGAGATTTCCGTTATTTTTATTTAATTAATAAGGTTAATTTCGATATACACTTCTTTTGGCTCTGGCTCCTACAAAGTGTCAGAACCTTACTCCAAGTTTTGATAGTGACTCTCAAGAGTTTCATCAAACAATATTTCCTTTACATTACGCTTAAAAACTTGCGTCAGCTCAATTAAAAATGATGACGTTCACCTATTAGGGTATTAAACCATGGCGTTAATGACCTGCACGTTTTATACTGGAACAGCAAAAGAGTATTATTCCAGTACCTAACCAAAACATTTGTTTATTCATAAGTTTAGTTGTACCAAATCAGAGTACGTTTCCACTTTGCAACAACGTGGGGAAATCAAAGCGGAATCACGCTCACAAATAACATTAACCGACACACAACGTGTCAGCACGTACCCGGCCACGTGCCCAACTTTTATAATGTAGAGTAAAAATTAGCTTCGTTTTAGTATCCGAGTTATGAGAACGGGTGTCTATGTGAGTCAACGTATTGTTAAAATGTTGTTATTTGTCAAGAATCAAAGAGAAAACGCTGAGATAGTTGACGTTCATAAGGAAATACAGATGAAGCCAAAGCTGGCCACCTTCGGCACCGTCTGCCAAGTACTTCCGGCCATTTCAGGACTGACCGACTAGGGTTAGGCATAGGTTAGCCATAGTCTCGTACTGTTATCACATGATTTAAATATACCTACCCCTACAATTATGACCGAAAGTGTAAGATTTTCAAAAGTTCGGACAACCTTTGTTGCGATAATCTTCTGATTCATGGTCACCACAACTTTCTCGACCTACTGCCATTCATTTTATCGTATTGTCCTGAGACGTAGGTGTATTGGAGGGAGTGGGCTTACAGACTATTAGGGCACGGTGGAACGTCACGTAGCTTTTATTTAGGACAGTCCAACTGCATGGGTATTAATTTCACCTTGCAGCGGCCACATCAAATAAACTCAACCATACTTCTTCTTGTAGATCTGTAGGTGTACTGCTGTATTTCTAGTGAGGACCTAAGTAAAGTCGCCAAAACACCCTAGTGTAGTGAGTAAAGGACCTGAGGAAGGCATTTGTCTCTCGGTGCCAACCGAGCATATGCTCAAAGTCAAAGGGTCAGCAACGAACATGCCATTCTTCTTGAGTTGCCAGAAACCGCATAACGTTTTTGCGTATCAATAGACAGTATTCAACATCGGCTTGTTAAAAATCAAATGCATGTGTCTAGTAGTTTTTCTCACCGTCAAGCTATTGATTTTATATTTCCTCCATAGCAAACATCCATGGGTGATGGTTTTTAATTGCCTTCAGGCTGGTCATACTCTTTTTTCGAATCATAGTTGTCCAACACAGAACACAGCTGCCTAGTATCTTTTATTATTATCAAACGTTTTACCAATCTTATTCAAATAGAAGAGTTATACTAAATGTTGACTGTAAATGCAAATAAATAGGATTGGACTGCTGAAACAAACAGAAAAAAAAATAGTACGAGTTTAAAACCCACACTTAACTCAATCTAGTATGTAAAAATTCGAATTAGTTTACCTTCCGACCTCACTTGTCACAATACAACACGGATAAACCATATATATATACCTAACATTACAGCACATGTGTAGGTAGCATTTCCATAACGCACGTGTATAACCAGCATTACACAGGTCGGTCAATGCTCTCATGCCTGTGTGGACGTAACAGGCCGCCAGGGCTGTCGATCGTAATGACACCACTTACCGTGCCATTGTCACCCTCGCCGCTAGGGTTGCAACGCAGATCATATTTATGTGTATAAAAATATAGACGGAGTGCGAGTTATTTAAACAACAAATGCTACGTAACGAGGAACTCGGAGAACGAAACTTTTTTATAAGTTTTGGGAAATATAGGAACTCGATCTTATTGTTACATTTGACCAAGCTAAAATAAAAACAAAAGATTTTAATCCTAATTACATTAAAAATATGAAAATTTCTTCTTTCTTTCTAGGCTAAGCCTGTCATGTGACACTACATTATTAAATCACGAAAATGCATCATTATTATTATTAAGTACATTAAAGATATTTTAACATAAGACATTACAACACAGTTATTTACATATCCAATAAAACATCATTGCATTTAGGTAGATTCTCATGTAATTTGATTTATTTATTTATTTATTTATTTATTTATTGGTATAAAAGAAATTACACAGCATTACAGTAAATACTAATACTAATACTATATACTAATTGATTTGATTTGATTGATGATTACATAATATTTGTTGGAGTATAAAAAATAAGGTATATCTGAAAATATGTGTGAGTGTGAGTATATTTGTGTGTGTGTGTGTGTGTGTGTATGTGTGGTAAGTGTGAGTGAATATGTATTCGTATGCAGGGCTGCGTATGAAAGCTTGGGTGTTTGTTATAATTTTCGTATAGTGTAAGTGTAATGCATGCTAGAGATAAGCAGGTGTTTAACAATAACTTTGATTTAAGGCACTATATTAACAATGTTTATTGTTAGTATATTTATGTGTTTCAATAATTATAGAATACCTATACGTTTAATCCCAGTTAAAGTCCAACAAAGGAAGCCAACGCCAACGAAGTTGCGGGCAAAAGCTTGTAAAAAATATAGCGTTTATGGAAAACATAAATAAATAAATAAAATAAATAAATATTAGGGGACAATCTTACACAAATCGACCTAGTCCCAAAGTAAGCAAAGCTAATACTTTGGTTACTAGACGACGATAAACATACTTGTGTAGGTAAATAAATTCTTAAATACATAGAAAACATCCATGACTCAGGAACAAATGTTCGTGCTCTACGAACTTAACAGATACAATCACAATCCGCGATCCGAAATTGTCGATTATAGCAACCACCCTTCCAAGTCGCTACTCCAAAATAAATCCAACGACTTGTCTCACGGTGTTCACCAGTTCGTCACAGCGTTCAAATAATTAAACAACCTCTTCAGCGTAATTAATTCAGTCCTTTCAAATGTATTTTCAGCAGTTCGGGTGGAATCGGGCCGATTCGAGCGAGTTCGGACTGAGAGTAATTTTCCGCCCGGACGATTACAATACAAGGGGTATTGTAATCTTATTTAAGAAGATATGCGTTTAGGAATATTTCTATTGTTGGCTTGCTTTATTACTTTTATTAGTCTTACAATGAACATAAATTATGAGATGTTTGTCCAAGTAGCTTTATTAAATTGAGAGATAATTAATTTAATAAATGCCAAGGCTTTGAGAATGGATCTCTATTGTTTCCCATAAAATTTAAGATCCGATTTTTTCAGTCCATAACGCTTTCCACCATAATTTTTTCTAGTCATATTGTCGAAAGTCATAAAATTTAACAATATAGGAGTTCCGATTTTTGCAGGTCATCATTATTGTTAGTCATAAAATTGGTTAGCCATAACGTTCAATGTCCCGGTGGTATGCAATTACATAATGTTACAGGCAATAATCTAGTTTGTAATAATTATTGTAAGGTATTTTTTCGCAAGTCATAATGATTGGTAGTCATCTGATTAGTTAGTCATATCATTCAATTTCACGGTGGTGTCACTTTTCATAATGTTAAACCCATAAACACACTCCCAGAAAAATAATAAAATACTCATGTTTTTTTACTACCGAACGTTACTGAACGCGTTCTTCCAGACTGCTTTATAACATACCCACATACCCATTAATTATAATTAATGTGGGTACTTTGGCAAAAATAAAGAGTGATACGATTGAAAGATATTTATGCCGCTCACTGTTTTGTTTAGTGGTCAGAATACGTTAAAATAAGTATGTTTTGTTCTGAAACTTTTTTCTCTAAAATCAAAAATGGCCGAAATATTTGACCCGAAAGTTAGGAAAAATATGTACTTGTCAACATTTCGATGAATGTCGTGTCATTATTGGTTCTGGCGCTTCGCCGGCCGCTGCCGCGGCACGCTCGCTTCGCTCGCTCGGCTCGCGCGCTTAGGGTCACGGTACAACTAACACTCCTCCTCGCTTTGCTCGTCGTCGTACCTACACCGACCGGCCTTAGAAGTCAAATATCTTGGTCATTTCTAATTTAAGAGAAAAAGTTTCTAATAAAACATGCTTATTTAAACGTATTCTTTACGAAACAGTCATAAACCCTTCGCGCAGTAGTACCTAGTACCCCTTTCAAATGTATGTCTAGAAATGTTTCTGAGTAATTATCTATATGACTTTGGATGTTACAGATTTGGTCTCTTAGACGTAATTCACTTTAGGCATTAAAACGATATGTTGTTGTGTCATTATTGGTATTATGTTGTTGTTGTGTCATTATTGGTTCTGGCGCTTCGCCGGCCGCTGCCGCGGCACGCTCGCTTCGCTCGCTCGGCTCACGCGCTTAGGGTCACGGTACAACTAACACTCCTCCTCGCTTCGCTCGTCGTCGTACCTACACCGACCGGCCTTAGAAGTCCAATATCTTGGCCATTTTTAATTTCAGAGAAAAAGTTTCTAATAAAACATGCTTATTTAAACGTATTCTTTACGAAACAGTCATAAACCCTTCGCGCAGTAGTACCTAGTACCCCTTACAAATGTATGTCTAGAAATGTTTCTGAGTAATTATCTATATGACTTTGGATGTTATAGATTTGGTCTCTTAGACGTAATTCACTTTAGCCATTAAAACGATATGAATAGCAATCATTAGTACGTTGAAATATATGCCTTAGAATATTTATGAATAATTATCGATAGACCCTTGATCATTATGGACATCAATTTCTGACTTTTGTGATTATAATACATAATATTATGGGTCATTAATGTTAGAACTACAAAACGTTATACTTAACAAAGATTATGACTACTGATGTTTATGTCTATAAATTATATGGATATCAATTTCTGACTATCGAAATTCGGAACAATAAGTTTATGGGAAACAAAGGGACCCCTTTGAGAATATTATGATTTCAATAAAGCATAGGTACATATTGTTTTTTGGGTATATATCCTTATTACTCTTAATTTTATTTAATAGGTATACTTCAATGCCTAAGAAAATAATGTATTTGATTTAAAATCAACATTACTTTCTTGATTATATAAGTAGGTAATTGAAAATAAAGTATTTAGAAATTCTCCTAATAATCCATTATTTTGCTAAGACAACTATGCATTTTTATTTGAAATAAATCGTAGAAGTCACTCAAATCGATGACAAGGACTATTATAGGTATAGGTTCCACTGATACACAGGGAACGGGCTTAAGTTTTCGCGCTGGACTAGTGCGGGTTATTTACATTTTAGTGAAAGAAACTGTTTCTAAAACTATAAAAAATAACATTCTGTTAAAATTCGGTGTGCTGTGGGTTTAACAAACTATTTCTATTGAAATATGTCTACAAATATGTATGCACAATTTATTCCCTGCCTACATGTTATTGTATTGTTTGTCTAATCTAGATCTAAATGTCACTTTTTATACGGAAACATTACAATTAAATTGTCCCAACGATGGTTCGAAACGTTAGGTGTTATTGTGAAAAAAGTCAGTGTTGCCCCAATATGAAGGATCAGAGGTTGTATTTTTCTACCTGGTCCCTCTATCCAGAAGACAGTCATCGTTGCTACTGCACTGATATGATGGATTTCAATTTTCCTCATAGGTGTCAAAACATTGAACACACAAAAATTCCGAAGTGTCATTTGTCCGAAAGCATCATTATTCCGAAGGTTCTCAATTCCAAAAGCCATTTATCTACGTTAATATTTTAAATGCAAAAGGCTGGATGTTTGTATATTTAGATATTTGGATGTTTGTTACTTAACACAAGTGTAATATTGGTATTACCCGTTCTCGTGAAATAAATAAATAAATTAATTAATCATGCTTAAACAACTCAACCGATTTGGTTGAAATTTTGCACGAAGATAATCTATAGCCTGGATTAAAGATAGGATAGGATATATGATAGTTTTAACCGGGGTCCATGCAGACAAGTCGCGGGCGAGTGCTAGGTATTTAATAAAATACATAATTAGGTTAGATTACAACTAGAACTGTAAAAAAAACAATTTAAACACCCTGGCTAATACCAACAAAGTTATACTTAGATGGGTACCAACATTCCGACACAGTAAAAAATGAAAAAGCAGATGACCTTGCAAGGAATGGCGCAGACATAACCCTGGTCGGCTCAGAACCGTTCTGTGGTATCACAAAACGGAAATCATATTCCCTACTAAATAACACAGAAAAATCAGAGGCCATAAAGCTGTGGAAGTTCGCTATAGGACAAAGACATGCTAAAGCCTTGATTGATCAAACGGTACAATAATAAACTGTCCAAAGAGCTATTACAACTGAGAAGGCACAAAACCTGCGCAGTGACGAGAATTCTGACAGGACATTGCAAATTGAACAAGCACCTGTTTCAAATGGGTATGAAACAGGACGCAACTTGCAGGTTCTGCCAGGAGACAGAGGAAACAGCAATGCATATTCTCTGCTGCTGCGGAACACTCATGCACAAAAGAAGTATCTACCTTGGGCGGCACATCGTGCACCCAGAAGAGTTACAACATATCACTGACCAAAGAATCTGGAATTTCTTAGAGGCAACGGGACTTAACGGTGAAATCTAAACAAAAGGCTGCCACAATTATAGATCACTTGCTGGTCGAAGCGGTCTACAAAGAAAGGCCCACAACACAACAATAATAAAAAAAAATAGATTAGATGAGTATTATATCCTGAAAGATCAAAAAATACATCAGCGGGACATGGTTTTCGGAATTAAGAAATTCGGAAAAAAATATTATGCTTTTGAACAAACGACTCTTCGGAATTATGTACCCTTGAAAACAAGTATTGTGTCATTCGGTAGCAAAATCATTTCTGTCCTGGGTACGTACACAGACTTTAGACTCTTTTGCTTCACTCAGAATTTAATGTACCACCGTGAATATATAATTTTACTCCCTTGAGACACAATGTACTATTCTTGCCTGGGATATAATCCAAGGCGCACTACTTTAACCTAAGTTTAAAACACACAGAAGCAGGTAATTTCCCTCTTTGTTTACTTCTTGTCCGCTTTGTATATTAACTTTGCTACTTCAAGCCAGTGTATGTTTTTATTACTTTTAATAATGTTTTGCGGGATAAATTAAAGCATATTTTAAGATAGAATATTTTAAGAATGAGATTATGCGGCGGCTGTTTTAATTATGTTCTTGAGAGTCCCCAACACGACTCGAGTCGGAATAACATGAAACTTTTTATACACAATGGGATCCTAGGGCGGAAAATTGTTTCTGTTGCTATAAATTATAATAGAAAAAAAAGCGATCAGAGACTTTGTATGGAAAACGTTCTACTGGACCTTATTCATTTCCGTTTTAATTTCTAGAAACTAGTTTCGGCCCCAGGCAGCGGATTCACATCGTGTATATTTAGCTTATTGTTATTCTGACATGTCGTTTTCAAATGAAAAACAAACTTTGTCTATATGGATTTGGAGAATCGAGCGTCTTAATGACCTTGAAGACTGAGTTCATTCAGCTTCATTATAATATGGAAAAAGTTGTGACGACTTATTAGATTATATTATACTCCTGCCTAAGAAGTTACTGATTGTGGGTTCGAATACCAATAAGATCATTTTTTGTAGGTTTGGTATGTGTATTTGTTCCTGAGTCCTCTATGATCTATATTTATTTAGATAGGTATGTAAGATGAAGGTACTTCCCAATTAACTAAGTAGTTTGTAATAATTATAATTATAAATATAAGTATGTAAAGTAATAGATTGTCACGAAGCACCAATTGCCAATATACAATCTTTGTTTAGTTAGCGACTAGGTTACGTTGTTGCCTGATATTATACATAAATTACTGTAGATTATTGCTTTTCAGTTTAGTTATACTTCATTTGTGTAAGTAGTCATATATGAATTTACTAAAGAAAAGTAACGATTATTAATAATATTTTCATGACATATATCTGAACCCGAAATACATCCATCAGATAATATACATACGCGCAGTGCCGTCAAATTATCATAAAGCACTTAAATTAACACACACGCGTAACATCACCCATCAAGCTGCTATATAATTCACAACCTATCTAACCTCACCCAACCAGTATAACGAAGCTCTAAATCCTTTACAACTATATGTAATCCGGGTCAGAATTATACTGGCTAGTAGAGGTGTCGGTGAATGTTAGGAATACCGACTGGCTCCACTAACGCCCGAGTCATTTATATGCAAAGCACGCAGGAGCCCTGCTCCGATTATTAGGGTCGCCATGATAATGTGCGATCTGGCCTGCATTCGCAAAGATACATAGACGGCTAGTTTATCTCTGACCTCTACTAACACATAATCGTTACGGAGCTAGAGATCAAACTATGGTAGGCGCTAGAGTTAAAATTGGTTAATGGAGCTACTGTCCACATGAATAGCGTGAACACTATCTCAGTTCACCCGCTACGAATGGTACAGCTGAGCCGCCATTTAGGGCCACCATTTGGAAGGAAAAATTCAATTTCAACTCAATGTTTATCTTGTGCAATTAACAGGTGCATAATCTGACACATTTGGCAGACCAAATGCAAGGTGGACGGACGACATATAAAAAATAACAAGAAACTGGCACGAAACTGCGTAGGATAGGGAAAAATGGCATAAACTGGAGGAGGCCTTTACCCGAGAGGGGTCCAAACCTATTAATTAGTGGAAGATTATTGATTTTTTATATTAGTTAAGTTGGTTATGGAATAAATGGGCTTTTTATTTTATTATTTTATTTTAATCTGACACATACGGTTCGCATTCCAATTAAAATAATAACATTGATATGAAACCAAAATTTAGCATTAAGCCTCAGTGTATTACGGTCTGCCCTAACACACTTTGCGTTACGCAAACGTTAGAGACACATTGAACCACGTAATACTATATTATTAATTACTCATGTTGACACGTCTCTTGCCGCACAATGCCTTACCGCCCGTGTTGAGTACAAAATTTTACGTCTTCATCTAGCCACAATGCGAGTTTTCCCGTACGCGCAGCGTGCAGTAAAACTCGCATTATGGCCAGGCGTGACGTAAAAACATTTACTAATTTATGTTGAGGTCGAATGTTTTTTTCGTGGCCTTAAATGTTTTCTCTGTATTTAACATATTTATTTATAGGTATTTAATGTATTTTGTTGTTTAGTGTACCCGTGTGGTGTCGGGTTAGAATTTCACCACCTCCTTTCTTCCCGTGGGTGTAGTAAAAGTCGATTAAGGGACCAGGGTTGAAGTGTGTTGTGGGCGATGGGCTAGCAACCTATCACTGCAATATCACATTTTGACGATATTTTATACCCACATGTATGCTAAAAGTGGCGCTGGAACATACGTTTTATGTGCTCTGCCTACCCCTTTTGGGAATAAAGGCGTGAATGTATGTATGTATGTATGTTGTTTAGTATCCATTAACCCATTATACAGCTTTACATAAATTGCTACTAAATAGATTTGTCCCTACACAAAAAATTTTTTTTAGTACCTACCCACTATCACCAAGCACAGAAAACATATTTAAGAGTCCGTGTCGGCCCGGCAAAAGTTCGATTGTAGGTATATTACCCGTCTCCCTAGCGCGCCAGCGCAGGTGTCGTGGTGGGGGTCGAGCGAGGCTGCTAGGTCGGCGTAGAAAAGTTTTGATACTTTAACCGTTTTATCTGACTTTTCGTTTCTTAATATTTTTATGTATATGTATTTAAATAAAATATCAGGTAACTTAGAACAGTATCGTTCATTATAAATGTATGTATGTAATTAGTATTGGTGAATTTATTTAAGTACTTGTTTGACGACCGCTTTAGCCTAGTTGGTAGTGACCCTGCCTACGAAGCTGGAGGTTCTGGGTTCGAGTCTCGGTATGCGCATTTATTTCTCCCTGAGTCATGGATATTGGTTTTTTATCTATTTGAGTATTTATTTATCTATATAAGTATGTATATAGTCGTTTAGTACCCATAGTAAAAGCTTTAGGTACTCAGTTTGGGATTAGGTCGATTTGTGTAAGATTGTCCCCAATATTTATTATTATTTATCTGTATTCATCTTAAAACTTAGGTTATTTATATTATTTACTAGTGGCTCTGTGAGTTGTAGACTGTATTACAGTAATGTTAGAGTTTTCTTTTCAGTTTCCAGGTTATCAAATTCTAGGTGAATAGTTTTTACCTGACTTATTCGTTTCTTGGTTTTAGTGTAGGTGTTCAAATAAAATACTAGGTAAGTAAGAAATGTTTACACAGTTTATTTTTACTTGAGTAAGGTTAATAGCTATTCGTTCAACCCTGCATATTATGTCGGTGGTTTGTAAGTACTTGTGAATGTTACAAATGAAAAAGTGATGGCCGTTGGACCTTGGACCCCCCACAAAGTGGACTGATGTAACTAATAACAATAACTAATTAACAAATAATAAAAGCTTGTTTTATAACAAGTTTTTCTCCTTTAATTAAATTTTTACTTTTTAGATTTTTTAATTTTTCCTATATTTGTTGGAGTTGCATATTCACGCCATATCATATAGATATTTCAAACGAGCCCAAAGTCGATGGGGCTGCGTCTTTTAATTACGGAGTTCCATGGCTACCTTCCAGCTCAATTATCAGACCCTGGTTACCATATAGAACCAAAGTACTCGTCAAGACGAATTACACGACCCCAAACTTGATGGGGTTGCGTCGTTTAATTACGGAGTTCCCATGACCACCTTCCAGGTCCATCATCAGACCCTGGTTACCAAAGTACTCGTCAAGACGAATTAATCGAGCCCAAACACGATGAGGTTGCGTCGTTTAATTACGGAGTTCCTATGGCTACCTTCCAGCTCCATCATCAGACCCTGGTTACCATATAGTACCAAAGTACTCGTCAAGACGAATTAAACGAGCCCAAATTCGATGGGGTTGCGTCGTTTAATTACGGACTTCCTATGACCACCTTCCAGCTCCATCGTCAGACCCTGGTTACCAAAGTACTCGTCAAGACGAATTAAACGAGCCCAAACTTGATAGGGTTGCGTCGTTTAATTACGGAGTTTCTATGACCACCTTCCAGCTTCATCATCAGATCAGCTTTATGTCATAATAATATTACATTGGCATCCAATTTATACACGCATGCAAAATTTCAGCTCAATCGGAAACCGGGAAGTGGATCAAATTTAACTTGCAAGATTTAATTACAGACAACGGATAGGTGAACTAAATAAAAGTTTATAAAAATTCAGCAAGTATCACGATCACTCGTAAATTAATTGACATGGGAGCTATACAATTCGTAAGTTGTCTCGATTAGCCTCACGAATGTCTCACTAGTATAGTTTGACCCCGACGTTGGTAACAACTATGTCTAGCCGGAGATCAAAATAATATTTTAGTCGAGGGGTAGCCTTCGTGAATAGCCACAATTACACGACGTACAGGTCCGACCCGGACAACGGCTAAGCCGGTACTGCCGAATCGAGCGCCGTGCACGGTGTTTTATTACGAAATTTAGTGTGATTTCAAATATTTTTTATGCTTAAATTTACTTCTACACATAAATATATTTTTGTTTGTACGAATAGCGCTTAAACTAGAGTTTCTTATTATGGCTTCATATTTTTGAAATAATGAGCTAAATGGTCAAAAATACTGGCGATTCTTCGTGTGTTTTTACTCAAAAATTGTTGGATGGAAATACGGTTTTACTCAACTATTTAATATGTAACTTATAAAATGTTTTCCGCTTATTCCTAAGAAGACTATCATTCCAATATGGCTTTATTTGTTTCATGTCGGTTAGAAATAAAATAGTTCTTCAAATCCACGTCGTTTTACACGTCTCCAAGCGAAAATTGAGAAAACAGCGGTTGGACTGAGCCAAAATATGGTAAATTGAGAGCTAAATGTAAACAATTTTTCCGCTTATTCAACTTGAATTGAAATGATCTTTCATATTACACAATAAAATCTTTAGGAAAACGAATATTTAATGAGATATGACCTCAAAAAGTTTAGCGAATTCAGCAAACGGCTATATACGGACTCTTAAATACTATTAAGATGTGAAAGAGACAAACTGAATGCCCAAGAGGTTCACAAATGATGTAACACAACGCTGTCCGCACTCGGCCCGCTTTTTGTCGGAAGTGTAAGAACTGACATCACTTGTGATGAAATTGATGTGCTAATGGACGAGCTTTGTCGCCCGCGATTACTAGTGTCGGATGAGGGTGGCGGGAACTTGATTAAGAGGTAGGTGAATTTACTGTTCAGAACGCGCTAATGCAATAATGTGCCCTCACCCGTCACGCTTAACGCAACTAAACCTCTGTCCCGCTATTGTGTAACTCGCTTTAAACTCACCTAAACGTACACCCACAAATATATCTTGTAGCCGTGATTCGTGACTAAGCGCAGGTAGAGGTCTAGTTTCGTTAGGCGTGACGTGTGGAATGAGGTGCATTTGAGCGCTTAGAGAACAGTTGATGATTTTGCTTAGTTTCTGTGAATCGCGTCAAGATATAGTGGGTGAACAGTGAGGTGAGGTTAAAACAAGGTACAGAATAGCGGAGCTGTTCGGGATCAGGTGGGAGACGATGACATCATCATTTTTTGTGGTTCAATAAAACAAAAGATATTTAAGAGGTGTGTCTATACAAAATTATTTTTACGTCACACCTGCCCATAATGCGAGTTTTACTACACGCTGCGCGTACGGGAAAACTCGCATTGTGGCCAGGTGAAGACGTAAAATTTTGTACTCACCACGGGCGGTAATTCGTAAAGCCCCAGAGCGCATATTTATGGACCTAAACTTTGGTTCGGGCCACAATCACCTGCGATCTGGGGCATTCATGAATTCGATAGGTACGTAATGTACTAATTTAAACATAACTAAACGTAATGTACTGAAATAAAATAAGTGTCAGATTTAAGGCCAGAGGTCATTCTGTACCAGTCAACCGTAAGGTCAAACAGAAGTTGGGTGCATTGTGAATATAAAATCGACCAAGAGCGTGTCGGGCCAGGTGCAGTGTAGGGTTCCGTAAATTATAGTTGCCTGTCTGTCTTAGTTACATCGACGTGCGGTGCGGTTGCGTCGGCCGAATTTGTACGAAATTTGGCCTTTCCAAGTACACATTAAGTTGGTCCACTATTACTCGGTAACTACTTATGTCTACTTGTCCGTGACAGTTTTCCTTTTAAATTAATTATATGTACTACTACCACGAATAAACATCCCCGCTTTAGGTGTAGGTTATAAGATTTTATTACACTGTTTTGTCTGCGTGATTGATTTATATACCCATGCCGAATTACAGTCTTCTAGTAGTAATGGTTACTGAGCTAAGTCGAGGACGGACGGACGGACGGACATGGTGAAACTAAAAGGGTTCCTTGTTGACTACGAAACCCTAAAAACGATAATACAAAAAAAAAAGTTTGGACCGGTTAATTCTAACGGGTTGTGAAGACCTACGAAGCTGACAGTCCTGAATTTGAATCCCGATAAAGTAAAAAACCTATTTGCGAGATAAGCATTTCTTTGTCCTGTGTTTATTCTAAGTATTTAAAATTTGTATTTAACAAGGAACTTCAATGAGTAGAAGTCTAATTGTACGCTGGCATCGAAATGTACATGATAGACTTTGGTCGCGGCCTGAGTGACCCATGGAAGTGGTCTAGTAGCCATAATTCCATTAAACAAGCAATATTGTGATTATTTAGGGGCTAGTTCTATTAGTGTAATATATAGGGACTGATAGTAAGTGGTCACCATAACATATGGACGCTTTATTGGTTTGTCTGTTTGGTTGTCATATTTATTTATGACCTAATCGAGAAATGTTTGTGCCTAAATCTGCATCACCCAGTCGAATCTCACTACATCCTCTATAACCATGCTACTACCTAAACCAACAGCCGGCGCAAACGGAAACTCCTAAATGATTTATACATCAACTTTGGATAAATGCTCGGACCTAGTTCCGGTGCGATTCACAGCGTTCAATTCATCTCACTATGTCAATTATATCTTGACCCGCACTTTTTGTGCAGTTCTCCGTATCAGCGTCTGCCAACATTCTTTCCGGATGATCGCTGTCCGGCTGTCCCACTGCTGTTTTCGTATAGTCTGATATACATGCCACTGCACTCCTATGGGCCCCCTAACGACGACGCATTCGTCGTTTTCCAAGGTGAACAAGTCCTCCAGCTGCCCGATGTACTTGATGGCGAGTGGGCACGTGCTGCACGGCTATCACGCGACGGCACGCGAGCGCTCTCGATTTTTCACGCTCTCTCTCTTATGAGGACACTTTGAACAAGAGATAGTGCGAGAAAAATCGAGATGATAGACGTGCCGATAATGAGCGCGATATCCTGCTCGGCAGCGCCGTACGCGCGTTTTTTTTCTTTAACTTAAGAGTAGCACACATGTCGATGGAGCAATCGCCAGCCGTTTCTATCCTCAACCGTTTCCTTTAAGTACCTGATATGACCCGACTTTAACTTTCTCCTTTATTTGTTCGAAATAGTTTCTCCTTGGCGTTCCTCTGCTTCTCGTTCCTTCAATCTTCCCTTTCATAATAGTCCTAAAGAAAAAATCCTGTCTTAGTAGGTGTCCTATCATTACTCTTCTTTGTTTTTCTATTTCTGACAATATGGTTCTCTTTTCATTGAAGAACCGAATGCAGGTCCATAATTGGCTGAACAATAAAAATCTTTGGCTGTACGTCACAAAGAAATGCGATCTCCTTCATACTCGGAGCGGCTAATAGGAATATTCCGAAATATCCCTGGGAGCTCTGACCACCTTGATCACCACCAGGAACACAGCGCTATATTCCTCAACGCAAGTAGAGGTTATTATAGCGGTCTTCGGTAAGGTGGAGGTACCCCTAGCTCTATTAGCTGCTCCGAGTATGAAGGAGATCGCATTTAGTTGTGACGTACAGCCAAAGATTTTTATTGTTGAGCCATTTAGAGCTTACTTTATACTGGACAATTCAAAGCTACTATCAATAACCAAAATTAGTTAACCGTACATATGTATTTATGTCTCGGTGACATTTAACTGTGTCCCAAACCAATCACAACCCTCATTCATTACAGAGCTACCACAGAAACGCTATGCTCAATGTGTACGTCGTCGACACAACGAATCAAATTAGTAGAGGGTTACAAGCAGCCATAGGCTATGGTGACTGCTTGCAGTCGTGCTATAAAAACCAACGCTGACGCCAAAACTACGCTGAATAAGAAGCCAGCACAGCTAACACTCTTTTAGTGATGTAATTAGAAAAAGGCAGACAGTCTATCTCGCGCGTGGTCTTGTGCTTGCCATGCAGACATATACTTATACATGTTAGCCGCAGATCAGTTAGTAAGCGTGAACAACCCTGGAACTTGAAATCAGTTGAGCTGTGTGTTAGAGAAAGTTTGGGGCCACATGACGGTTCAGGTGTGACCGAACGTGCAGTTCTTAACGAGGATGCGAATGGATAGAGCTGTCGTGGTTTATAGAAAGACTGGCTGCCCGCACGGCTTCACCCGCGTATTTCAAAGAACGCAGGGAAACACGCGGGATAAAAATATCGCCTTTAAGCATTCATAAAGTCCATTCTACACGAAGAAGAAAGAATATTTGAAATCAGATACGTGGTTTTGAAAGTTACCTGTTAAGGGGCTACCCGAGGTTTTCATCGATTTTTGACCAGTTTTGAATCGTATCTCCCACTTTTGCACTACAGATAGAAATATAAATCTAACTGTTATTGGTTCTTCAATCTTTTATCTCCATTTTGGTCCACCGGATTTTAAAACAATGAATACTTAATTTTGTACGATTTTCTTAAACACTGTCTAAAAAAACCCTTAGTTCGTATCTCTATTGACGTGAAAGATCTAACATATACGAAATGTACATATTTGGGTTTGTCTGTGACTTCTCTAAAAACTGGTCCAGGGTTTTCATCTTAAACCAATTAACACAATTAACAGAAAACCGGTTTTTTGGCCTAAAATTGTTCAACTTTGATGCCAAATATCTCGAAAACAATGAACTTTGAATTAAATATGGGAGTATCCTATATATTGTTTAAAGTCGTTGTTCTTAATATAATAAGCTACAAAAAACATAAGAAAACTAAGGAATTCAGATCGAAGGTCATTGGCGTATGGAAGCCCCTTAAATACAAACTTACAACGCTCTGCAGCCATCTCACAGACTAGCGTTTTCCCGCGACTTTGTTCGGGTGAAAGTTTGCTTGGACATACAACATAAACGATATTGTATGTCCATTCAAAGTTCCGAAGCCCATTTGATGATTTTCGGTATGAAAACTATCCTTTGCCCTTCCCCAGGACTGAAACTACGTTCATGCAAAACTTCATCTCAGTCGGTTCACCGGTTTAAGCGTGAAAAGGTAACCAACAGACAGACGATACCAGTTTTGCGTTTATGATATAATATGAATTACTATAGCTTCTGCCCGTGACTCCATCCTCGTGAAAGTCGTTTATATCTTAGCAGCATAAAAATTTTCACGCTCCCTAGTTCATGACTTCCGCGATAAAAACTACTTATTCTGTCCTTCCCCGGAACTCAAAATATCTCTTTGTCAAATTACAACTAAATTGGTTTAACGGTGAAGAGGTAGCAGACATAAAGACACACTTTCGCATTTATAATATTAGTTCTTCTTCTTCTTCTTCAACTTAAGAGCTCTGCTCTTGTCGGTGGAGTAACCGCCATTCAGCTCTACGCTCTGCCAATGCTTTGAGCTCCTGATACGACACTGCATTGACCTTCTCCTTGACCTGGTCCATAAAAGCACGTCGCGGCCTTCCTCTGCCTCTTCTTACCTCTATTTTCCCTTCGATTATAGTTTTTATGTAAATGTCATGTCGTAACAGGTGCCCCAACATATTTCCTCTTCTATTTTCAATCGTCCTTAGCAAGGATCTCTTCTCTCCGACTAAATCCAAAACCTCTTCATTCGTTCTTCTTTCCGTCCAACTAATTCCTTCCATCCTTCGCCAACACCACATCTCAAAGGCACTTAATCTTTCTCGGTCTCGCTGGGTAAGTGTCCATGTCTCGCAGCAATACAACGCTATGCTCCAGATATATGACTTTATAAAACGTTTCCTTACGCTTCTGGAAATCTTGGCTCTAAAGAGATGTTTATTGCCATTGAACGCTTTTTTCGCCATTGCTATTCTTGCTTGCTATAATATTAGTACGGTGATAATAATGTAGTTAAGTACATGTATGCCGCTCCCGCATTGGCTTACACAGCCATAGAAGACGTTGTCTCCCTTCTTGACACTGTTTGTATAGTCTGTAGTAGACTTATAGGCCATTGATGATGAAGTACATAATATATAGTATGGAAGTATGGATGATTCGTGTTTGGCTTTAAGTTTTATAACAAATTGTTCATTGAGCCCATAATGTCCCACTGCATTTGGGTAAAATAACAGAAAAATTAAAACAAAATGTAATTTAACGACCGAAAACAATAATAAAACCTCTTCTCTTAAATTGCTAAAAGTCGTAGTTTCTTCAAGAGTTACTTGAGTTAAAGCACTCTAGTTATTTAGTTTATTTCGTTAAAGCGAAATATACGAGTTTATTAAGTCTTGGAGCACGATTTATCTTTCCTCCTCAGCTGGTATTACCAAATTTCCACTGAATTAGTTCATTTATTTTGCAGCGGAGATGTATTTTTCAAGGAGACAAAGTGATAGTTCTTTACATAAATAGTTGATGTTTGGAGTAGAATATGAATGTGTTTTAGCCGGCAGAGTAGCAATTGCGAAATTTTTCAAATGAGCGTTAGTTCAACTCAACTGTATTTTTCCATACAAACAATGATATTTAGTTCGTAAGTACGAACGTTACGTACGATCTCTTTTTTGTTTATCAAAAACAGCAAGTTAAATGTTTACTTAACCTATGTATAGAACATGGCACATTTCCTGCATATCTTAAGATTTCTGTTATAAGACCCCTTCACAAAAAAGATGACAAAAATAACATTGCTAATTATAGGCCCATTGCGTTGTTATCTATATTTTCTAAAATCATTGAAAAAGTTATATACAATCGTTTATATACATACTTCGAATGTCAAAATTTGTTTTGTGTTGAACAAAAAGGATTTCGTAAGAAAAAAACCATCAACATGGCTATATTTGATTTGCTGCAAAGTGTAATAATAAATATGGATAAAAAAGTCCCTGTGTGTGCTTTATACAGGGACATGTCTAAAGCATTTGACTTTGTTGATCATAATATTCTTGTAGACAAACTGTATACTTATGGAATACGTGGCAATGTTCATAGTTTAATAAAATCCTACTTAAGTAATCGACAACAAATGACACAAATAAAAAGATTGTCTTTAGAAACAAAAACAGAATTAATCTACACATCTAGTTGCAGAGACGTTCTCTACGGAGTGCCACAGGGAAGTGTATTAGGGCCTTTATTGTTTTTGATTTACATAAATGATTTACCAAGAGCTATCGAACATCCCATGGTTCTCTTCGCTGACGATAGTACAGTGGTATTCGCAGCAAAAAATTTAGAAACATATGAAGCAGACATAAATAAAACATTAGACATTATTATACAATGGTTGACAACGAATAATTTGAAAATTAATCTGGATAAGACGAATATAATGACATTTAGACAAAAATTGCAGCCAACTAGTTTAAATATAGCTTATAAAGGACATAGAATAAATGAAACTAATGTTAGTCGTTTTTTAGGGCTTAGCGTAGATAATAAGTTGACGTGGAAAAACCACATTGACATTATATGTAAAAAACTTAGTTCATTTTCATATGCCTTATACAATCTTAAAAAAGTGTCCAATCAGGCATCTTTACTAACGGCGTACCACGCATATGTTACATCCACATTGAGATATGGTATCCTTTTTTGGGGTAATTCCACAAATCGGGAAAATGCATTTAAAGCCCAAAAAAAATGTCTGCGTTCAATCTGTGGAATCAAACAGCGTGACTCATGCAAACCACACTTTATTAGGTTAAAAATACTCACATTACCTTGTTTGTACATATATGAAATAGTAAATTTTGTGATCCAAAATCGAAACCAATTTGGTAAATACAAAAGTGCCCGCCTTCAGAATAAATTAAAAGCAATTTCAAGTAGTACAGCGTTATTGCAAAAAAGCATAATTGGAATGGCCCACAAGATTTTTAATAAACTACCACAGACTATTGTTGGAACTGGTGAAAATGATGTTGATATGAAACTATTAAAAGAATTTCTATTAAAAAAAGCTTATTACTCAATTAATCAATTTTTAGCTGACATATGTACTTAATTCCAATTACTCTATTCTTTATATTTTTAATAATGCTGACTACATCATATTTTATATTTCATTTTAACGGACTTTTAACTTAAATTTGTATTTATATATATATATTGTGATATGTTGACTACCTAATGTAAATTATTTGTGAAGCATGCTGCATGCAGAAGCATGTTACAAAAATATAACTATATTTGTATGCCGCAAGGCGCCACATAGTGATACTGGAAAAATGTAATACCTAATAACTACCTATGTTGGACAAATAAATCTTTGAATCTTTGAATCTTTGAATCTACTTTTTTTTCCACTTTTCACTTACATATATAATATTTTTTTAGAGTTTAACTTTGTGGACTACACTTATTGAGAGACACTGCTTAAAAATCACCGTCTATAACACATTATACTAGGTAAGCTTTCGATTTTTAATAAAGTTAAAGTTTTTAATATTTTGTAGCGTTTATGAAATAAATAATAAAATAATAAAGTCGTATATTTACCAAACAAAAGTTGTACAAGAAACATACAATTATTTGGTTAAACTTATGAATAAAGCTTGTACACTGGTGAGAGTTACCGTCGGGCCCAAACTAGGCACAGCCTGTATCTTCGGAACCGAGTTACTAGATTTGACAATTCAAAGTATAACAATAAAGAATAGAACGGCCATTTAAAAATATAAAACAACATTTACAATAAATTAATAAAACTAAATTTTGATATGACACTATCAATACGTACGGAGACGTCCACTGCTGGACATAGGGAGGTCATTGTCCAGACTCCTCTCAAAGTACCTATGCCTATTATCTATCTCAAAAAATGACAATTATACCTAATAGTATTAGCAGTTTACTAGTAAATTTACAATGTACATAATTATACAGTGAAAATCGTAGAGTTAGTAGCACCCACATATATCATAACACATCCTTAATCCTACATGAATAAATGACGTGTTCATAAACAATTGCCTGCTCTGGCTGCTACAACAATATCATTATTCGAAATAGCAGCTCCGATAGATAACCGTGTTGCGTAGGAGTCGATAAAAACATAAAGCCCAATTGAATTGTCGCGGAACTGCGCGGGTGGAATATTAATGTCGATCGATTTTGTTGTTGGGTGTCGGTAATCTACCGTGATTGGACGTAGTCTACGCAAGTAATAAGCTACTAGCCTGCGTATATGAAAGAACGCAGGCAAACCCGCAG
The DNA here is from genome assembly GCA_945867215.1 of Epinotia demarniana. NCBI lineage: Eukaryota > Metazoa > Arthropoda > Insecta > Lepidoptera > Tortricidae > Epinotia > Epinotia demarniana. Next base: position 15,869,835 of record OX244281.1, read on the forward strand.
GATAAAATATTCAGAAAGCCCATTCCACACGCAGAATGTTTGAAGTCAGATAAGTGGTTTACTACTACTAAGTACTAGAAATTATCCAAAACATACAAACTTACGAAGCTACAATTTCACAAACACTGCCTACCAGTGACCCTTATTTTTTTTTAGTTTACTTCCCTTAGGCCTGCCACACACTGGTGCGGCTTGCGGTGGTGGACTATAGTAAATTTGACAGCGGCGGACAAGTTTATTGTGGCAGTGTGTGGCAGGCCTTGCAGATAACGCGGGATGATTTTTTTTATCTGTAAATCCATAGAGTTGAGTATCGTTGGTTGGCTAGTTCAAAAATAAGTATATTGGGTTATTAAAAGTTATTTTTCAATTCACAGATCCATCCGGGTTACTACAGAGTTTGTAAAAAGTTATGGCAGTAGTACATATAATGAATTTAAAAGAAAAACTATCACGGATACGTCCGCTTAACTAGTTAACGAGGAAAGGCCAACTTTCGTACAAATCTGGCGACGCAACCGCAATCAGTTAGGGCGCGCGTGTCGATGTAACAAAGACCGGCAACTACGTAACTCTACACTGCTCGTGGCCCGACATGAACTTGGCCGGTATTTCAGAACTCAAAAACGAGCAGATAATTTCTATTCTGCGACCACCTCAGGTTTGCCGAGCCACGCGTTCGTTTTATTTCTCTGTTTCTGTCGACAAAACTCGTGTTTCCGCTTAGATAAGCGCGTCCTTTGAAAATTACGCACGCCACTTCACCTGATGCTTTGAAATCGTCACCTGCTTGTCAGACAAAGGATTTTTGTAAAAAGCCTGGCACTGAACGCTTGCATGCGTCAGTTTCCCGTCTTTCACCATTCAAGTCTGTTTGTTTGTCGAGCGATCTTAATCCCATTTCGATACGTGTCGTGTACTCACTTCCATGTCGAGGTATCGTTTCAGACCAAAGAACATATTGATTTGTGATGGATTTCAGAGAGATTAACTGAATCGAAGCCATATGTATTGGTGACGTTAGAGAAAGTTTTCCTTTTTTTTACCTTATTACAATGAAATAAGGCAAAAAAATCGTACAAACGTGCAGAGCTGTTCACAATACCGTTAATCCGTTTTTTCATTGAATAATTTAACGTTTTAAGTAACGGATTAACTTTAAAGTTAACTTATAAGAATGTTAACGGACTCATTAAATTTGATGCATCCGTTAATCGTTAATCAAGTATCTCGTATTTGCCAAAAGGACAACGCGCGGACGCGTTCTAACAAGCAGTTTCGGAATGGTCGGCGGCAGCCGGCGGACGGCGTCACGCTTCGGTGTCAGCCGGTGCCGGAACGGTCTAGAAGGCGTCACAACGTGTCAGAACGTAACGGATGTCTTATCCACAGCGATAGGTGATAAAATGGCAACCGTGCTACGCCTTCTGATCTGTCGACCTGCGGGAGATGAATAATGCAGATGATCGAATTTAAACTCACATCGCCGCGATAACACTCGACTTGAAGAAGAACTCCCGAAGAGTTGAGTTGAGAAACGTGAAGCCCGTGTGACATTTAATACTTGAGTTGAACCTTGTAATTATTTATTTATTGATACAATACATGGAAAACCAACAGCGCAAAATATTTATACACACACTAAAAAAAAACATATAAGTAGCCAATTACACATCACATCATCAGCCTATATACGTCCCACTGCTGGGCACAGGCCTCCTCTCATATATGAGAGGGAACGGGCAGTAGTCCCCACGCTGGCCCAGTGCGGATTGGGGACTGCCATTGGGGGGAGCCAATTACAGGTTCTCAAATTATTAGCACACAAGTAAATAACAATATAATATAGAATTACACATAGAGGAAAAAATAAGTTAATCACAAAAAATGTTTACCTTAATCCTAGCATTTATTTAAAATAATTTACAAAAATTAAGAAATAAGCAATGCTAAATATTAAAACAACATAAAAACGTTAATTACCTAAACAAGAGTACTATTTTTTAATAGTCATCAGACTCATCCGTTGAATCAGAAAAATTGTAGTCTTCTTCACTCTGGGAAATCGGCAGTGAATCGGTCGCTTTCTCAGCATTATGCCGAGGTGTCAGACAGACACCTACTACTTACTCACTCTCTATTGCTCCATTCCAATCATAATATATCAACCTTTCATTTCACATAATATTTGACGTCAGCGGTACCGTCAAACTGTGGCTATATATCTACTTAAATAGTGGTAATTTTGCGTTGCCTAGGAGGCAAAAAAACTAGTAAACTACCAAGTTGCATGCCCGATTAGATAACTGTCGAAACCACTGATGTACTTAAATATTAAAATTATCTAGTTAAATTATTGATCACACCAAAGCTACAAACACGCTGAGACTGCATTTACAAAGTGATGAGTGTACACAACGCTTTTGCAGAAGCAGCCTAAACTTTGGTGTGTCAAAATCACCAAAATTACACACTCGTCCGCCATGTTATTTGCGATTCCGACGCAGCTCAATTTACGCTGCATATGTAACTAATTTTCAGTACAAATATATACAATGCTAATTGTATTTGCTGCAAATGTGTAAACTCCCTAAACACTCATCATAGTGTTAGTCAGGGTCATATAGTAAATAGCAGCCAGGGTAGCCAAATATTTTGGTACACGCTTTTTACTGTAAGAATAAGGGTGTGTTACGAAATGTTTGGCTTATATGACGCTGACTGTACACAAGCCCTTTATCAAATTGTAAGATTAGTTGTGACAAGCTGGGCTAGCTAAAAAAGTCACACTTTTAAAAATTACTTGCCTTGACCAGTCAAGTATAAATCGTCAACGACCAAGAGTTTGTTCAGGTCTTATTGTCAAATGCTGTTTATAGGATCCCGTATACCCAAAGGGTAAAAAGGGGCTCCTATTACTTAGGCTCCGCTGTCCGTCCTTCCATCCGTCTGTCACCAGGCTGTATCTCATGGACAGTGATAGTGAGGAAATTGAAATTTTCACATATGATTACGTATTTCTGTTGCCGCTATAACAAGAAATACTAAAAACAGAATAAAATTAATATTTTAAGAGGGCTCCCATACAACAAACGTGTTTTTGCAGTTTTTATAGATAATGGTGAGGAACCCTTCGTGCGTGAGTCCGACTCGCACTTGGCCGGTTTTTTTATGATTAGGTATGTTGTTATTAAGTACCAAATATAATACAAGTGAATTTAAATATGAAAAGGAATCATTGTAATACAAGAAAGAACCTTTCTAAATACATATAATAAATATATTTGATTTCTGACTATATATAATAGATATTTTTTTCCAAATCCTTTCCTGTTTAATCCTCCAGCCAGCTCAGAGAAAGTACACACTAGTTAGTTCGTGTGGACAATTCTCTTGTTGACCGTCTCGTCTAGACTGCGTTTGTTTTGTCGCCATGCAGAACATTGGTTAATTGTTCTCTCGTACCAAGTTTCAGGTACGAGAACAGGTTGAGATATGCGACCTGTAGAGGAAACAGCCGGACAACAAACAACGGAGAACTACGTTATCTTTGCCCGCTCTTTTAAAAAAAATCCGTGGTATCACACTGATATTATATTTTATAAATCAATTGAATTTCCAAAGTGGCAAATTATTAAAATATTTACCTAACAATCAATCTAAAATAGAAATACTTAACTGGTGACCAAAGAGCTGGCGGCTTTCTCGCGCAACGCATCAGCATTGCAATTCCGCGAGGAAATGCCGCCAGCATCCTCGGTACAATGCCTCGAGGGCCTTTTTTAGATTTAACTTAACTTTAATTTAATTTAGTTAATGTTATAGTTATTATCTTGTACATACCTAATTTAGAAAATAGAAAATTAATAATTAGTTACAATAATAAAAGCCAAACTATCTTTCCATGTCCTTATGCTAGCTTTTCATTATAAAATATCCATATATATATGAAATTAAAGCAAGACCCATCATTTTAACACGCGGGCGCTAAACTTTAATGCAAGAAACGGGAATTCTACGGACGGCAAAATAAACCTGATTTTGTCAATGAATTTTATAAAATAAAATTTTAACAGTTTCATTAAGAACTTACTTTCTTAGAGGTACTTTGTTCTAATATTAATGTAATAAACAGATTAATATCACAATAATCACTTGGTAAATGTTTTAAAACTATTGCGACCTACTTAGATGTATCATTCCTCTGCCTTGCGCCCCCAGCTCGTTCGCTAATCATATTTTTTGCGGCGACAGCTCACGCTGTTCGAGTAATGCCCCCGAGACCCGGAACCTTGAGGGACACTTATCTTGAAAGGTCGCGGAGTGACCTTTAACGTCTGAAACTTGGAAAACCCTATAAGAAATCCTCAAAAGAATAATTTATAATTAATGATGTACCTCATGAAAGGGTTTCGATTTGAAGTAAATATTAAAAAAAACGATTTTACACAAATCTTTACAATCCCAAAGAATGGTATGTATTATGGATACCAGATTTTAACAAACACTACGACGTTCGTAAATAACCATGCTGTCTGCGTTAAGGTGAGCAAGCATCAAAGCCTATGGACGCTTGTGTTTCATGAAGAAACACAAGCACATTGCCGACCCTTTATTGATCCAGGATTTAGTTTCGGTCCGGCCAGAGAACAATCCAGGTCTGTCACTCGAGCTCTGGCGCCCTGACTCACTACCTAAAACACAACCCACATGGAGCTAGTGGAGGTGTCATTATTGCTGTAGTCTTTTATACAGGGTGAAGGGAATTGGGGCTGCTCCAATTAATATAGAGCGAGATGTCAGTCCGCTGTACCGTGCCTGTATTATTCTTGTTAATCAACGTTAACTCCGTTGTTCCCGCTGCTATTTGCTTCAGCACAAGTTATATTCAGTTATAGCTTATGTACAAAGCATTCAATAAATGAGAACTAACATGCATCTATGACACAAATATGTGCCCGTCCTGAAATTTGAACCTGGAGCTGTTAATTTCACTGTCAAGTTCTCTAATACTTTTTGGCGACAGTAAATAAATAAATAAATATTAGGCGACGGTCAAACAAGACAAAGTACAAGAGTCAGAGACAAAGTGTCATGGTCATCGAACAAATATTTGCATTCAACGGGATTCGAACCCAGGATCCAGGTAGACTGCTGCGTAGTAACAAGCTAGATCAGTCGTGAAACCGAATAATTAAATAAAAGAATATTCAAAGCTCAAGCCACGTACTTAATCCACCATCATTGCCTCGATATTTAAGTTTTTAGAAATATGTTCTTTATTTGTTATGCTTTTTGGTTTAAAGTTAATGTAATTAATTTAAAGGTGGGACATTTTTATTTTATTTATCTAAGTTTTGAAGCCGCTTTAAGAAATCAAAAGTATTAGTGGGAGTGGGTCTGTGAGCGGTCGAAATCGTGAATCAGGTAAAAAAAGCAAATTCTATCGACCAAGAAAGTATTTATAATCATCAAAGCTGCTCATAAAATTTCATGAGAATCGGTTGAGAAAGGCGACCTGTAGAGGAGAAGCGGACAGCCGGACAGCATACAAAATAATGTTGGCCAAAGCAGAGTGCGTTATTGTTAAGGGTTCGGATGGGGCTTTTTTATATAAAATTATAATTATTTGCGTCGGGATGGATTTAAATGAAACTCGCCATGTTCAGCTCAGATCAAAGACAATTTCTTTATTTCTATTCATTACGACCATAGACTCAACCACAGACATTGCTACATGCCCCTTTTTTATTAAAAATAATTTGACATATGTCAACGTCACTGGGTCACACCGGGGTCATGACAGCTAACCTTACTTTGCTATTTACACCAGGCAAATAGAAGTTTCATTATTATACATACACATTGTCATTACACATTATATTTCGTCACATATTAAACATTAACATTCTTTATTTTAAATTGTCATCTGGATTACATTATAGTGAAGTGATATGTCAGTGGAATGAAATAAATTACATCAGCGGAAACCTCGTCAAATTACAATTACATTTTGTCATATGTTTCGATAATAATTAAACATTTACAGATCTAATTTATTTGTTTTCTTTAACAATCTTCCTCTAGAACTGTAGCGAGCTTCCTGATCATTCTTACTTGTTGACATACATGGATCACAAGGTAAGTTTTCAATACAAACATTGTTATCATTCTTATCACTATTTGGTGTTGACTGACATGTCAACTTGTCGCTTAAACTACTATCAAGACTTGACGAACTGACAGACAAATCTTTATCCTCTGAAATGAGAGATTTAAAGCTTTCATTTATTGTGCTTGACTTAGACATATCTACACTTTCATTCAGGTTATTTTCTGGACTTTCCTTTTGACTTAGCTGTAAATATTCAGGAATGTAGTAATATACACGATTATCCTCCCTTTCATTCTCATTTTGACACTGACTTGACCTATATTTGTTGTTATCACTTGGCTTGTGATAATGAGACTTTGACTGTGACTGATAGTTTTTATTTGTGTATATTCGACTAGACTGTGTTGATTTAGAGTTCGACATACTCTGACTGGGATTGACTGTTTCACTGACATGATTCGACTTGTTATTACTAGATCTCGACTTTGACTTTGACAAACACGACTTGAATAACTTTATATGTTGAGTGTTCCGTCTATAGACTGTTCCATCCATATTCTTGACTATATATGATCTGGGGTACCTAGTTTTGGACACTATCGTACCTTTTGTCCAAGTGACATCATTAGGATTTTTCTTGAAAAAGACTATGTCATTTGTTTGAAATTCCTCTGGTGGAATAGCAGTTTTATTATAGTATGCCTCTCTTATTGAAATAATATCAGACTTATTTTTAGAATGTTCTGAGAATGATATGACTTTAGGCTTTAGACTATCTAGATGTGTAGGTAATGTAGTTCTAAGCTTTCTAGACATGAGTAGTTCTGAAGGTGACTTAAGATTTTTCCTAGGTGTTGTCCTATATTGTAGTAATCCTAGGTGGAAATCTGTACCTGACTCTTGGCATTTTCTTAATATGTTTTTTACAATTTTTACAGATATCTCCGCTAATCCGTTGGACCTTGCGAAGTGAGGACTAGACATGATGTGTTCGATGTCCCAATCATTCAGGAATTTATGGAACTCCTGTGAATTGTATGGCGGCCCGCCATCACTGACCAGTTGCATTGGGATTCCATGCCGGGCAAAAATGGACTTTAAATGTTGAATGACTGTTTGACTTCTGTGATCTGTATTTAATTGTGCTATTTCAATGTAGTCTGAGTAATAGTCTACTACTAATAGGTATTTTTTACCATTGTAATCAAATAAATCGGTAGCCAACCTTTGCCATGGTAGGCAAGGCTGTTCATGTGACAATAAAGTTTCCTTTGTTTTATTTGGACTATAAATCATACATGTTTCGCATTGTCTTATTTTCATTTCTATGTCATGGTATATATTTGGCCAAAAAACTAAACCACGAGCTAGGTTTATAGTTTTTTCTATTCCCATATGACCTTCATGTAGACTGCTTAATATTTCTGATCGCATGGACTTGGGAATGATTACGGACTGATTTTTGAATAATATATCATCAATGGCATGAATTTCATCTCTAATATTCCAGTAAGGTAAAGTAATAGGATCACACTGAGATTTACTATTGGGCCATCCATTTAGGTAATATTCCTGTAATTTTTGCAATGTTTTATCTGACTTGGTATGATCTTGAATTTTTTGTAATTTGTATTGAGTAATTGCCAGATTAGTAGTTAGCAATTTTACATGACAATCAATGTTAGTTTCTAATTCTTCAAAATCAAATTTCTCTACACTTGTTTTAGACATTATGGGTGCTCTAGAAAGTGTGTCAGATACATACATTTCTGTACCTTTGGTGTATGAAACAATTAAATCATATGACTGTAGTGCCATCATCATTCTTTGAAGTCGAGCAGGGACGTCTGACAGAGGTTTTTTAAATAGAGTGACTAACGGTTGGTGATCAGTTTCTACTTGTATAGTTTTTCCATATATATACTGATGGAATTTTTTACATCCATATAAAATAGCATAAAGTTTTTTTTCAATTTGTGCATAGTTTTGCTGAGTACTTGTTAGCGATTTTGATGAAAAGGCAATAGGATTTTTTCCATGGAATATGACTGCACCAACAGCACTTTGAGATGAGTCTACTGACATTCTTATTGGTTTATTGACGTCATAGTGAACTAGAACTGGTGACTGACTAATAAGATTTTTTAATTGAATGAATTCTTTTTCATGATTTTCTGTCCACTGCCAAATGTTTTCTTTTTTAAGTAGGCTTCTCAGTAAGTCTGTCCGATGCGCTAAATTTGGTATGTATGAACCTAAATAATTGACCATTCCTAAAAATCGTTGAAGGTCTTTCACATTTTCCGGTCGTGGCATGTCAACTATAGCTTCGACTTTAGATAAATCAGCAGAAATACCATTCTTATTGAAAACATGACCTACATACTTAATTTCTGGCTTGTCAAACATGCACTTCGACTTATTGAATTTTAAATTTACTTCACGAGCTCTCTGAAATACTTGTTCTAGTCTTTGATTATGTTCTTGTTGATTTGAACCATAAATCAAAATGTCATCAACAAAAATTAGTACTCCGGGTAAGTCTCCGAATAAGTCATTCATTACTTTGTGAAATATTTCTCCACTTGAGCTTATACCGTATGGCAATCTTAGGAATTTATATCTACCATATTGACTGTTGAATGTACATAGCTTACTACTTTCTTCGTCTAAAGGTATCATCCAATAGCCCGAGTTAGCATCTAACTTTGAGAATACCGCTGCACCTGCTACTTTAGAACGTAAGTCGTCTACTGTAGGGTAAGGATGGTGAGGTCTTTTGATGGCTTTGTTTAAGCTTCTAGGGTCTAAACAGATACGTAATTGCCCATTGGGTTTTTCTATTGGAACTATAGCATTCACCCAGTCTGTTGGACTTGTAACTTTTTCTATGACTTGTAACTTTTCCATCCTATCTAGCTCAGTTTTAAGTTTTTCATGTAAGGCATACGGAATTCTACGGACAGGACATATCTTAGGCACAACACTTGTATCAACATGTAAATGAGCTTTGTGTGGCAGACAACCTAACCCTTCAAATGTGTCTGAGTATTTGTCTAAGAGTGTATTTACTGACCTTTGATCTCGAGTTTTTAATTCAAGCAACCTTTTGACTATTCCACAGTCGTCGCATGTCTTCCAGCCCAGTATAGTCGAACATTCACATTTAACAACCATGAACTGTATATCAGCTTGTCTTCCACTGTCGAAAGTACATGTCAGTGTCACACTACCTAAATTATCAATCATTTGTCCTGAAAATGTAAAGATTTTATTATGTGATTTATTAATGGGAATTTTAGTATTATTCGCATTTTCTAAAGTTGAAAGTGTCTTTATAGAAATTACATTGATGTCCGCTCCCATGTCAATTTGACAGTTTAACATCTGATTTTGACATTTAACTTGGATTTTCCAATTGTCTTGACTAGGCTTGCTATTTTGACTATGACTAATTGCCCCTATGAAGAAAGTGTCTTGATAGTCTGAATTATTTGTCTGAACAATTTGGCAGTCACTTTCCTGACTAGACATACTTATAGTACTCACATTTTTGTTCTTGTGAAAACAATACTGTCTGAAGTGTCCTGGCTTTTTGCAGATGGCACAGGTCTTGCCCTGCGCTGGACATCTGTAGCGGTGAACTTGTCCACATCTCCTGCACGTCGTGTTGCTAGGGTAGTTGGACTTTGATGAAGAGCTTGCTGCTTGTCGGTACGGTTGCTGGTTCGGTCTTGATGAAGAGCGCGATGAGCTTCGGTATCTGGTTTTTGATGTGTTTCTGGGTCTTGATTGATGTTGTTGTCTCTTGTTATTCTGGGATATAAATTGTACTTGACTCGTGTCTTCTTGTTCTCCTATATGTTTCGATCTTCTATTAGAGAGTTCTATAGTTTTCGCAATTGTCACGGCTTCATTAACGTCTTGTACTTTGTCATTTTGTAATAATTTTTCCTTAATTTTTTCATTTCTAATTCCAATAATAAACATGTCCTTTACAAGAGATTCTTTTAGCGAGTCAAATTTGCAACTTGCAGCTAAATTATTCAAATGTGTAACGTACTCATCTAACGTTTCGTCTTTTTGGTACCTGGTAAAGAAATTGTACCTTTCGACTGTTGTGTTCTTGCACGCGTTGAATTTGCTTTCAAATTTTTCTAATATTGAATTGAGAGATTCCATTGCCCTTTGAATGTTGAACGAGTTATATATCTCCAGTCCTTCATCACCGATAGCGTTGAGTAAAATTGCTACTTGCTTTTTCTCCGGCAGCTTCTCTAAATCGTTGGCTTCGCAGTATATTTCGAATTTCTGTCTCCATCTTCTCCATTTTTCAGAATTTGCACATTCGTTTCCGACGCCATTTTGCACGCTTAGTTGTAACGGCTTAAGTCCGTTGGCTAATATAACGTTTTGCGTTTTTTCAGTCCCATCAGGCATTTTCTTGACTTCTTTTTCTTTCTTCTTGTTCTGGAACCGCTTCTGACACCATGCGTTATTGTTAAGGGTTCGGATGGGGCTTTTTTATATTAAATTATAATTATTTGCCTCGGGATGGATTTAAATGAAACTCGCCATGTTCAGCTCAGATCAAAGACAATTTCTTTATTTCTATTCATTACGACCATAGACTCAACCACAGACATTGCTACACAGAGAACTTCCTTTGCCTTGCTCCTTCATTCAATTAGAAGCTTACATCACTTTTCACCTCAACTTCAGTTTTGAAAAGCGCCAGCTAAGAGAAAAATCACTCGATATTTTTGAGGCTGCACATAAAGTTTGCTATAAATGCCGGCACATTCTTGTCATAGTTTAAAACAATTATGCCGGCATTTCACTCAGCGTGTTTGAACTCTCCGTAGTTTAGTTTGAGTTAGTTCAGTTGATCGCAGCGTCAGTTATGCTGATGGAATAGTCAGAATAATAATCTCGGTAAACGCTCTTGCCAGTTTATAACAACGTTTATCAAATTTAAATGAAGTTTCATTTCATTTTATTTAATTATTTACAACCAAGTACACAAACACATGCAACTTAATGCTAGGTACAGTACGAAGACACAGAGAGGGCGCAGAAAAATTTCAAAGTGGACAATGTACCTTGGGCGTAGCGTGGAAAGCCCGCTTAGTTCGCAATAAGTCTTACTTCACTGCCAGGAACCCGCGTAGCGGGTGCCTACGCCTAGGGAAAATCACGGGATCAGCTACGAGCGTAGCGCGTGCCAATTCTTGTCAATGTGTTAAAACGTAAGCTGCTGCTATAACTGTACAAACTGATGGTGGCAACTGTGGTTGCCAATCGAAGTATGGGCTGCCTTGTTAATGAAAAATTTGAAGCAGTTTAGGCTACCTTTTTAAAAATCCGGAATCAAGTGAGTGGCTAATAGTTATATTAGATAACTAGCGTCCGCCCGCGACTTTGATCCGGGATAAAAATACTACATTTGTAGTATTCTAGATGAAATAAATAAGAAATAAATTTATTTATCTAAACTTTATTGCACAAAACTAAAAAAAAGTACAAAAGGCGGACTGATACAGAGACTTTCAAACGGTGGGTGCAAAAGAATTACTAACAAAACAAAAGTAATTATATTAATATCCATACTAATATTATAAATGGAAAAGTGTATGTGTGTGTGTGTTTGTTTGTTTGTTTCTTTGTCCGTCTTTCACGGACGAATTGACGGGACTTTTTAAGTGGAGATAGTTGAAGGGATGGAGAGTGACATAGGATAGTTTTTATCCCCGAAATAATTCCCTAAGGGGGTGAAATGGGGGGGTAAAAGTTTGTACGGAGCTGCGATATAAACGAGTTCCACGCGGACGGAGTTGAGGGCAGAAGCTAGTAACTATATAAATACCAAAGTTGATTATTAGTAGGATTATGTTGTTTCTTCAAACATATTTTGCTTTGAAATGGCGACAGTCAACTTTTTTTATTCTGGTCTTTTCTTTTACGTCAAATAATACATAAGAAGAAAAAAGCTTATATAGCTGCATATCGCGAAAATACACACGTAGGAATTGGAGATCTTTTATATTTTGAATTTCAATTGACAATCATGTACGCCTAAAATAATGTAACACAGAACAAAACGAAATATAAAAAAGTACGATCCGACTAAAATACTTCAGTGGCGCACTATCGTTCATGTTTTATGATAATTCAATTTTCTTAGATCAGAGGTAAAAGTTTTATTTGAGGCTATAATTTTTGGGTTCTCGGGCATTCAATTTCCGAAGGTAATAAAAGATTTCAAGCGGAGATTTCTTGAGAATATCGTTGCAACGAATACAACGTTTTTGTTAAGTACATGTTTTTTTTATTAAACGGGAGTTCTGAGGCTTCGCAAGAAGACTTAACTAAATATACTTAAGCAAATTTAATTTCACTATACGCGACAAATCTACATGAAGAAACCGTCAAATGTGGGCTGGAAATGAATGCGAACAAGACATGCATAATGACTAACAGCATCGAAATTGACACAATATTAAATTCACACAAGATTGAATATGTTAAAGAATTATGTATACCTCGGCCAAATTGTATCAGACACTACGAAAAGATAACTAGAAAGGCGAATAAAAATTGCATGGGCAAAGTACTGGTCTTTAAAAAATATTTTTAAATCAAAGCTCCCACTATCCTTGAAGAAGAAAGCTACGGATTCTGTAATTCTGCCGACACTTCTCTACGGTTGCCTAACATGGGCGTTAACTAGAAAAACTGTTGCAAAATTACAAATCTTCCAAAGAGCGGCAGAAAGAAGTCTTCTTGGAATACATCTAAAAGACCGACACCACAACGTGGATATAAGGAGACTGACGAAAGAGGCTGACGCAGTCTAAGAGGCCTGTCGACTGAAGTGGTGATGGGCAGGACACACACGTAGCGCGCGCGATCGATGGCCGCTGGAGCAAACGCGTGCTGCACTGGTGGCCGCGAGAGCAGCGCCGGCCGCGGCCGGTCCCGCGTGCGCTGGCGAGATGACGTCGAGGCCATTGCCAGCTCCACCTGGACCAGGATCGCGGCAGACCACACCCGATGGAAACTGATGGAGGAGGCCTACACCCAAAGCTGGGTACCCAAGTCAGACGCGACAAGCTAACAAAAAAAAATAGATATAAGTAACACGTGCGTGTTTACCTGAAAACAATTTTTTTATTAACTTATACTTATTTACATTCACGATTTATTATATTAGAACAATAATTATTAAGATTGCTAGATTTTAGATAAGTAATAAATTGAATGCAATTACTATTTATTGTAAATGTTACAATTTTATAAATTGAATGTTGTGTATATTTTACTTGGAATAAATGGCTTATTATAGATTAGATTAGATTAGATTATTTTATTTCATGACATAAATTACAGTACAATGTTGGCTTAGGCAAAATTATAAGAATTTAGATCACAATCGTCTCAAAATAACAATATTTAAAAATTACAAATTCAATGAATATCATTAAAAAATATTACATATCACCTAATCAGGATCGTCAAGGTACGGTTTATTGTAAAATATAAATAATAATATAGAAATATAATAATCATAACAAAAATACGCGACAAAGGTAAAGGTCACGGTGCGGTATGCGATCGGTCATTGTGGCACTCTTTAGGGGAGGCTTATGTCCAGCAGTGAACGTATTTCACCCGATATGATGATGATAATGAAACGTGATTAAGTCTTAGTAAGATTTTGTGATTATTATTTAGACAGTATCATGTGTTCAAATCGTAAAAATTTAAATTTAAATCATTCTACGAGTACATGTTTATGTTGTAAACGGACAGGATGAATGGCTGGTCAATAAATGGCTGTCCGAAGTTTGTCGTGGTATATAAAAAAGCAAAAACTAGGTACGAGTTTCGACCCAATCAGTTACTAAGAGAGCCCACAAAAAGATCTACACGATAAAGCCCCATTGATACCTACTTCGCATCCGAATGGCCCTTCTAATGTAATCTCACTCCGATTGGGAATTTACAACCAGTTAGTATAGATAGGTATAGAGATATCAACTGAACTTAAGACAAGGTGCTCGATATTCGAATCTCCGCGTTGAGTTACAAGGGGATCCAAGAAATTGAACTGTATAGTGATAACAGGAACAATTTTGTAGATGTTGACATTTGACACTTGCTGCCGAAGAGACCTTAATTAGGCAGGTTTATTATTCTATAAAGGCCTCCAACCCAAAAAGGACACCGTTTAGTTCTGTACAGTGTTCTCTAATTTGTTGCCGAAAATTGTATTGCCGATTATCACTTCGCAACCAACTTTTCGCATAATGTCATTTCGCCGAGTGATCATGTGTCAACTTATCAAAAGGTTTAGTTTTATTTCCCAACCTCACGGTTACAAACTGAATGCTTGGCCTTTTTTTCATAAAGTAACTTTTCAAAATGCCACCTTTCATGTCGCAGAATGGTTCAGTTTGTCTAATATACATTTCGCAGTATAACGCTTACCAAATATTTTATTTAGTAAGGTTTCATTTAGTTACTATGTAACATATTTTATCAAGTGCGTAAGCGCAACCGCCCACTTGTTTTTATGACAACGAAGGTACCTGAATGAATTGCATCATTGGAGATAAGTGTTTACATCATTACTTTTGAACTGTTGTTTGGTGGAATGTATGTATGTATGTGTGTTAACGCTGCTACCAACTCCAACTACGCACGGGAGGAACGGTGCGGGCGGCGCGGGCGCCGGTCCGCGATCAGCTCGCGGCATTCCCCTTCAGCCAGACTCAAAACGACACCGCGCAAGGCGCACGTCACTCGTCAGTAATTTTGTATAGTATTCGTAAGCGAATAAACGCTGTTATAATTTTCTGGAGTCAGATTCATTTATCACCACCAACATCTGGTGACCCCGACGTGATATTGAAGCACGGATACTATCGATTTATGAACATAAATAACGAAATTTCAAGTATACAACGAACGATGGCGGCGAACAAGTCACATAACGGTTAAGTTGCAACTTCATACAAAGGAACAAAGGGATTATACGAAGATACAAACTACATGTGCAAATACGAAGGAAGTGTGCCCGTTTCTAATTTATTTAAAGTTAAATGTAATTTAACCTGTGTTTTGTGACAGCGGTGATAGTCTCCTTTTTTTTAGAATAAATTGTTCTTTGTGAGTAGTGTACGTAACTACAGTTTATAATATCTACGTTACCTACTCATATAAAATCATGCATTCAATTTAGTTTCAAAGCAGTTTAATACCGTTTCTTACTTTTTATTAAGCAATTATTTATAGCAGTTAACATTTCATTCCACAAGTTACATTTCAAATAATATAAATTCGTAACGTAATTAACCTTTACTTAACTTAAGATACGAGAATCATTAGTGAGCATCAAAGTGCATTGTCATGCGAGTAGGTACTTAAATAACTTCTATAACAAACGTTTTAAAGTGATTTGCCGACTATTTCAGATTTACTTGGGCTACAGTACCTACATGATTGGAACAAGTCGGCGAGAACAAACGTGTATGAATAATAACCTCATATTTGGCTTAATAAGTGATACTGAGCTAAATTTAAGTATTTGAGGTATGGAATCATCGTCATTTCTGAACTAGAAACCGTAAGTACTTACTTATTCTTTTGACGACCGGTTAGCCTAGTGGGTAGTGACGCTGCCTACGAAGCTGAAGGTCCTGGGTTCGAATCCCGGTAAGGGCAAATGTTTGTGTGATAAGCATGAATATTTGTTTCTGAGTCATGGATGTTTTCTACGTATTTAAGTATTTGTATCTATTATATATATCGTCGTCTAGTACCCATAACACAAGCCTTATTGAGCTTACTATGGGACTAGCTCGATTTGTGGAAGATTGTCCCCTTATATTTATTTATTTATTTATTTATTTTTATTTATTTATTTATTCTTTTTACGTGCCTGGTTGATTATTGCCACGTTGCCTACGTTGCTTGCGCTTACAAGATGAATGATATAAATGAATTAATACATCAGAGAGGAGTAGAAAGAACGCGCTTAACGCTATTTAAAAGATTTTTGCTGTCCATATCGGAGATAGAACCTAATGATGTTACTAGGGCCCAAATTAACGAGTTGTCAATGAGGTTAGGTAAAATGCAAAGCTCATTAAATACATTTGATCAGATTCAAGATAAGATAGATGGGCTTGATACCTCTGGTAAACAACTTAAAGAAAGGGAAGAAACAGAAAGTTCCTTTTATAGTAGCATGAGCCAAGCTCAGGAAATTATTGATACATGGCAAGAGACCTTTCAAAAGGAGAAGGTTTTAAGCACAGCTAGCCGCATTGGCCACAATAAAATCAAACTTCCTCCTTTGAAACTTCCTCTTTTTAATGGGAATCCAAACCTGTGGCTTGAGTTTCGTGACATTTATCGGTCACTAATTCATAACAATGACGACATGGATGATATATGCAAATTTCATTATTTGAAATCTTATTTAGAGGGTGAAGCCAGTGTCGTCATTAAATCGGTTACTGTCTCTGCTGATAACTATGAAATTGCTTGGTCCCTTTTGTGTGAAAGGTATAATAACAAGCGCTTGTTGGTCAGCCAACACCTTAAGTGCTTGTTTAATATCGATCCTTTGTTGAGGGAAACTGATAAAGGTATGCGCAATTTGATTGATTCAATTTCCAAGAACTTGCAAGCGCTTAAGACGCTTGGTGAATGCACGGACAAATGGGATACGCTTATTATTTACATGGCTACGACAAAGCTTGATAACGCTACTGCACGCAAGTGGGAAGAGTTTAGGAATGATATTAAAGATTCTCCTACTTTAAGTGATTTTTTCAAGTTCTTACGTAACAGGGCTGACGTATTGGAAACAGTAGGTTCTACAAGGTGGGAATTTAAAAATGAAAAACGTCAGGTATTTCCTAAGACTAAATCCTTTATTGCTTCTGCTTCCGACGCACCGTCCACTAGTAACCAGTGCATGTCCTGTAAGCAAAATCACAGATTAATCGAATGTCCTAAATTTAAATCGTTATCAATCGATGATCGTTACACACAAGCTATTCAATGGAAGTTGTGCAAAAACTGTCTTCGTCCTGGGCATCATACTTACCAGTGCCGCTCTAGTGGTTGTAAAATCTGCAAAAGAAAACATAGCACTATTTTACATAAACAAACAAACAACCAACAATTGCTTAAAAATGAAAATGCTAATGCTTCAGCTACAATTAACACTTACCTTCCTGAAGCGACAGCATCTTCGTCCAACGAACCCGTGGAACAGCAAACTACTGCTCAAGCTCAAACTTCTATCACGTTGTCCACGGTATCTTGTGACCAAGTCTTACTTTCCACGGCACTCCTTGAGGTGACATACGAAGGGAACAAGCACGTGCTACGCGCTTTATTGGACAGCGGCAGCCAATCCTCGTTCATCTCTGAAAAGGCACAAACAATTATTAATTGTAAAACAATGGAAGTTAATCGTTCAGTATCGGGCATTAATAATTCAACATTGCAAATAAATAAATATTGCGATTTAATAATAAATTCAATGCATAGCAATTTCTCTATTCCAGTTAAATTCTATGTAGTGCCTACCATCACTGATAAACTTCCAAATATGAAAGTTACAACACAATTAAATATTCCACCGAATATTTAATCTAGCAGATCCTCAGTTCTGCCATCCGTCAGAGGTAGATATTTTAATCGGCTCAGATGTATTTTGGGACCTTATTGGATCCAATCAAATTAAGTTAGGACGAAATAAACCCGTATTGACGGAGACAGAACTGGGATGGATAGTGGCGGGCCCCACTGGCCGCCGCAGTGGTTCTGCAAGTTCACAAGGAATTAAATGTAATTTCTCACAAGATATTAAAGATCAGCTAGCAAGGTTCTGGGAACTCGAAGAACTACCCGCGAAAAAGGTTGTGTCACCTGAGGATAGTTACTGCGAAAATCTATTCAATGACACTACCTACCGCGACGCAAATGGAAGATTTACAGTTACAATTCCATTGCGTGAATCGCCAGATGTCCTTAGAGATTCATACAAAATGGCAGAAAAACGATTTCTTAACATTGAAAGGCGACTCTCTAAGGATCAGTCTCTAAAAAAAGCCTATTCCGATTTCATTCATGAATACAAGAATCTAGGACATCTGACAGATATATCAAAGCCCGAATTTGGTTCATTTTTTCCTCACCATTCAGTAATTCGACAAACGAGTGAGACAACGCGTTTACGCGTTGTCTTCGACGCTAGCGCAGCAACAACAACCGGGAAGTCATTCAACGACATACAGTATGTCGGTCCTGTTGTGCAGGATGACTTACTCTCGATTTTGATGCGATTTAGGCAACATACGTACGTCGTAACGGCTGATGTCGAAAAAATGTACAGGCAAGTCCTTGTAGAGCCTAGCCAACGCTACTTACAACTTATTCTCTGGAGAGATGAAGTTTCAGAACCTATTCGAGTTCTACAGCTAAATACAGTAACTTACGGAACAGCCAGTGCTCCCTACTTAAGCACCAGATGCTTATTACAATTAGCTAAAGAATGCGAAGACGAAACCATTAAGCAAGTTATAGAACATGACTTTTACATAGATGATCTTTTATCAGGATCACAAACGGAAGTCGAACTAAGCCATATCTGTGAAGCAGTTACTAATAAACTCAAATCAGCATGCTTTCCTCTTCGCAAATTTCATACAAACGCCCCTTTGGTAGTAAAAAACAGTCTCGGTACTATGATACCGAAAGACTTAGACATCACTTCCCAATCTAGTGTCTTAGGCCTTATATGGCATCCGGCTGGTGACAAATTGCATTTTTCGACACAGTTAGATCTGACGCCACCAGTGACGAAACGTACAATATTATAGAAGATCAAACGAGCTTCGCAAGCGAAGTTCGATCGATATTATATGAGTAAGCTTCATTCGAAGATATAACATACATGTAGTCCTTTAATCTACCAGGCAACATTTCGCAAGTTTAAAGTACGCAGTAAAAACCATAGCTCAAACAGTTTTATCCCCACCTTTACCCCTACCCTACTTGGGGACCTCGGCTTGCCACCATTTCTCATTCTTTTTAGAGACAAAACTTTCCTAGGGGTATAGGGGCGGGCGGGAAGTTATATCTTCGAATGAAGCTTACTCATATAATATCGATCGAACTTCGCTTGCGAAGCTCGTTTGATCTTCTATTATATTTCGAAGCTTCATTCTTCAGATATAACACACATGTAGATGTTTAGAGTTGAAAGTTTTGCTGCCCTTTGTAATTGTAAAACATCATAATCATGAAATGCAATAATTATGTTTTGACAACAATCTTAGATACTCCCAATTATTAATCAAAGAGTACAATTGTAACTTCACATAATTCTACCTATACAAAAGGCAGATTGATCTGGCACAATGACCTTCGTCGATTAATTGACGATGGTAGAAACGAGCCAAAGTTTTCGATGTTCTCGACCAGCCTGCTGCCTTCCGGATAGCATCTAAAGAAATGCCTGACCGGTGTGCAGCTGACGTGGCGGCGTGGCGCGTGCTGTGAGCGCTGAACGCCGCCATGTCTTTACCGCTTTCGCCAAGCACTCGCGTAATGCACCCCGGCTAATGGATTGAGCAGATGCATTTTTATGGGGACTTTTGAAAGTCAACAAAATATGTTGTGAGCTTTTTCAGTCCTAAAACATCATTATAACAGTCACCGGGCAAATATTTCTATTAGGTATCTTCAAAATATGGGAGGCACAAAATCGGTTGTAGACGACCTACACCTGAAGTCTTAACTATATCATCAAAAATTACTTTAATACAATTTGGGCATGACTTAATATTATTCCACTTAATAAGTGACAGTGTTTGTACCCTGTGGGCAGGACATATTGCTAACAAAATCGCCAGATTCTTTGTTAGTTTTTCCAATGAAATTTCTCTATTAGGGTACCATGTTATTATATGATTTAATACCACTTGAGGATCCCAGGTATGGCTATATTTAGGAGTTACGGGCTTTAATTTGTAAACACCTTTCGGTAATCCTTTACTTTGGTCATCTGAGCTGATACTACTCCCCCGTAGGAGCGAGGGTGCTGACCTATGATTATTTAATGAGCCATACGACGATCCTTTATTAAATTCGTGGGTTAGAAATAAAATAACAGCAGAAATGAAGCCCTTATAGAAATTGAATATCTATATTATCTATGCTAAATTTCCAGCACAACTTGTATTTAACACACGTTGTACTGTTGTAAAGTGTTGTTTGGAATTGACGCTAACATGAGATTAGATACTTTTACTAATCTCAACAAAAGCGGAAACCACGGTTGGGATGGCCATTAGGGAAATACTACTATTCCTGTGGCGTTGTCATTTATAATCTTATGTAAACACTTTAGTACGAGTGCGAGTGGTGGAAACGCTTAAAAATATTTATTATAAATACCAGCTAATAGTGAATGCGACGACGGTAAGAGCGTCCAAGTCTGGCTTCCACGAAATATATATTTCACATTTGGCAGAGGTACGAGAAGCAAAGAGGTCAATTTCGGGCACACCAAAGTGTTTACTTATTCTTTCAAAGGCTGCAATACTTAAATTTCATTAAATATCAGGATTTAGCCTTCTGGATTCTCTGTCTGCTTCTACATTATTCTTAGTGTTAATGAACGAATCGAATAACCATATGTCTCGTTCTTCACACCACTGCCAAATAGATCTAGGTAAGCTATTTAAGTGGGGAAACTGGATGTCTCCCATTCGATTAATATAGCTTATCGCGGTAGTGTTGTCGATGCGGAACAACAGAGCACAGTTTGATTTATTTCGCGCAAAACATTTTAATCCTAAGAGCGAGCAAGCTCTAAGTAATTAATATGGAATGCTAATTCTTGCTCTTCCCATGCTCCGTTTGCACACACTCCGTCACAAACTGTACCTCATCCTGATCCGGACGGATCTATAGATATTTCTGCATCGAATTTCGTGATTCCAAAATGACAAGACGTTACAAATAATATTATTAGTCCACCAAAATAAGTCAGGTAAAATTTCGCGAGGAAGTTTTACTTTTGATCATAGACATCGTATTCCTGAATAGCTCGGAATTTATATCTTTCTAACAACTTCGTGTACAACCAGCTGTATCTAGCTGTCGGGCATGCAGTGGTAAGAACTCTTAAAAAGTGCGCATACCCTGCATAAGAAGGGATATAGACATGATAATTGAATTGTAAACAAAACCTAAGAATTTACAGCATTGTTGGTAATTTTGGGATTGTATCGAGCTTTTGGTATAGTTTACCACAAATCGTAGGCACTCGAGAAACCGGAGTCTCCCTCCCATTATGTTTACATTCGTTAAGGTCCCTTCCAATACACAAAATGCCACCCCGGTATATAATAGAAGTTAAGCCTTGTTTTTAGGTAAGTTACGACTTCTTTCATAATTTTGGTGAAGGTTCTAGGCGCCACGGAAAGTCCATAGACTAATAGGGAACAAAACTCGTAAGTAACATTGTTATGCTCGAATCTTGTCAATGGTAGCCATAAACCCGTTTTTAGGGATTAATTTAGAAGCAGTTCTAGTCTTCCATTTTAAAATGGGACTTAGTTACAAATTTATTGAGCCCTTTCAGATTCAGTATGAATCTATAGCCACCATTCGATTTAGGAGTCAGAAAATCTTTGATAGAAACTGATCATTAGTCTGTTGGCATCCAGTGATGCTTTCACTGAATGCCTAGGTTAATTAAGTTCTGTACCGCTAAGCTCGTTTCATCATGCTCTTGGCATGTGAAAGTATTTACAGGTTTGACAGATTGCGTAACATGTCCTAAAAAGGAATTGGAAAGCCAATCTGTATACAGTCTAATAAATAAAGTACGATTATTCGTTACATTAAGCCAACACTTATAAAAAGCTTTAAGGCGACCGGCATGTACCTGCGTTACTGCCGCGGCGTCGCAAGTGGCTTGTTGTAGGCTGCTCGCGGCCGTATGATGGTCGACGCTGTCGGCCTACTTTTCAGTAGATTTGGAAGCTTTAATTTTCTCTGAGAGTTTGCTTCCAAAGAGAGTATCATCTCTCTCAACGTATTGTATGACTTAAGGAATACTTCGTCTAGTCCAGGAATGACTAGTTTTATCTAAAATCCGACTTCAATTAGATAGGATTTTTATCGTTAGTACCTATACCGACTCCCAATTCCTGTTGAGATGATTCGATTTTCTTGTCACGGCCTCTTTGGATGTCTGTAACTGCCGCCGAAATTACGGCGTTTAAGGACGGCGCCCATAATAATTTGCAATTTACAGGTACTCTTATAAGAGTTTATCTTTACTCTTTTTATCAATACCTTTGTGTAATATAGGTATAGCCACCTTTGCGCTAAATTGGGATGAATTTTCTCCCCATATTTTGGGACATCATCAGTGGCGTCCCCTAGAGCGGTTAGTAACTCGGCATCTATTACAGGGGTCGTTTTGTCATCACAGGCCTCCACGGGAGGTGCATTTTCTTCATTTGAACGTGGGAGTGAAGTTTCCACTGCCTCATACACTTGTTCGTGGTTTATAAATTAAAATATAATGTTTTGATTTTTCTAATTGAGGGTAGATATGAAATGCATTGTAAAACCACTCGTCAGGAATTTTAATGCATATATGTATCTAGTGCCCCGCATCGCGAACACGGGATATACTAATCTCGATTAATGGTTGTAGAAATTGCTATCGTGTTGACTCACGGTCAACCGCCAAGCACGAGATACCTTCGTGACGACTCTCGGTCGCCTCCCAGGTTTAGTTACAAGACGTGGGCTCACGGGCCGCGCGGTATTAAATGCATTTATTAGCGATTAATATTGTTAGAAATTCCTATCGTGTTGACTCACGGTCAACCTTCAAGCATGAGATACTTTCGTCACGACTCTCGGTCGCCCCCCAGGTTTAGTTACAAGGCATGGGCTTGCGATTAATATTGTTAGAAATTGCTATCGTGTTGACTCACGGTCAACCCCCAAGCATGAGATACCTTCGTGACGACTCTCGGTCGCCCCCCAGGTTTAGAATTACCAGGCGTGGGCTCACGGCCCGCGCGGTATGAAATGCATTTCTTAGCGATTAATATTGTTAGAAATTGCTATCGTGTTGACTCACGGACAACCCCCAAGCATGAGATACCTTCGTGACGACTCTCGGTCGCCCCCCAGGTTTAGAATTACCAGGCGTGGGCTCACGGCCCGCGCGGTATGAAATGCATTTCTTAGCGATTAATATTGTTAGAAATTGCTATCGTGTTGACTCACGGACAACCCCCAAGCATGAGATACCTTCGTGACGACTCTCGGTCGCCCCCCAGGTTTAGAATTACAAGGCGTGGGCTCACGGCCCGTGCGGTATTAAATGCATTTATTAGAGGCACCACAATGTAGAACTATTTATTGAAACTAATTGCACTTACCTGATTTATCTTCGGAACCTGATGAATCAGATAGCACCGCACTGTCATAACTCGTTTATAGTTCTTTGTTGCAATTTCCGTATATTAGCAGAATAATACTCTATTTTTTCCTGTGCACTGCGTTTAGGCATGATTAAATATTTTGAATTATTTTTTTATAGAATTAGTTCGTGCGTTCGTTGCCTCGCAAGAATAAAGAATGAGAAATGGTGGCAAGCCGAGGTCCCCAAGTAGGGTAGGGGTAAAGGTGGGGATAAAACTGTTTGAGCTATGGTTTTTACTGCGTACTTTAAACTTGCGAAATGTTGCCTGGTAGATTAAAGGACTACATGTGTGTTATATCTGAAGAATGAAGCTTCGAAATATAATCAAACTCAGCAAAAATATTTGACCCACTAGGTTTGTTGAGTGCAATCACAATTACACCAAAAATAATATTACAGCGGTTGTGGCTTACTAAACTAGACTGGGACGATTTAATTCCTGCAGAATTATCAAGAAAATGGCAAGACTATGTAGGAAATCTCAAATATCTAACGAATATTGATATACCAAGATGCGTTCTATGTCCTAAATATAAAACAATTACCTTGCACTCCTTCAGTGATGCATCCCAGGATGCGTATGCTGGATGCATTTATTTATCGTCAATAGACAGTGAAGGTAAAACTCTTGTACGTCTGTTGTGTGCCAAAGCTAAGGTTGCTCCTTTAAAACCGACTTCAATTCCGCGCTTGGAGTTACTAGGAGCTTTATTATCGGTACGTTTGTCGGTTAAGGTTAAACAGGCGCTACGATGTCGCATTCAGCAAGTTTTCCACTGGACGGATTCATCTGTGGTCCTGAGTTGGCTTGAGGCCGAACCACGTAGCCTCAAAACTTTCGTCTCAAACCGCGTAGGAGCCATTCAGGAACTGTCTCCTGGAGGTATGTGGAGGCATATCCCCGGAGATCAGAACCCTGCGGATTTAGCTTCCAGAGGAGTTGACCCTCAGCAGCTATGTAATTCAGCTTTGTGGTGGCAGGGTCCCTCGTTTTTGGGTCATGATATATCAGCTTGGCCACAGTTGAATAAGTCCAGCACTAGCAGCGATGTACCTGAAATCAAAACATATACTCAAATAACAGAAAACAAGAAATCAGCAAGCGCTCTTTCCAAGGTTGTGGACTTCACCAAATATTCAAAATTATCCACCTTGCAAAGAACCTTTGCTTTTGTAAAGAGATTCATTTTTAACCTGAAGAATCCAAATTCTAAAATGGTAGGTCATTTAACTGCAGATGAATTAAATAGTTCATTAAATTTCTTAAGTAAACAAACTCAAGAAGAAGCTTTCACAGATGAACTAAACAACCTACAGAACGATAAAACTGTACCTGTTAAATCTCGTATACTTTCACTTACACCTTTCATCGATGAATCCGGACTGCTGCGTGTCGGCGGCCGCATAAAACACTCTCCTGAAACATACAACAAAAAACATCCTATTATAGTGGATTCAAATCACCCATTTACAAAGCTAATTTTTAAGCACATGCATCTAAAATTGCTACACGGTGGACCACAGTTATTATTAAGTACGATCAGGGAACATTTCTGGCCTTTAAGAGGCAGAATTTTAGCAAGAAGCACGGTGAATAACTGCAAAACATGTAAAATCATGAAGGCAAAAAATATAAACCCTCTCATGGGTAACTTACCCGAGCCAAGAGTGACACCAAACCTTCCCTTCCATGTTTGCGGCGTTGACTTTGCAGGTCCTTTTCTCATTACCGACCGCAAAGGACGCGGTTGCAGAATCACCAAATGTTACCTATCCCTATTTATCTGTTTTTCGACAAAGGCATTGCACTTAGAGTTGGCTAGCGACCTCACAGCAGATTGTTTCATCCAATGTCTGAAGCGGTTCATCTCACGTAGAGGGAAACCAAGTAAGATTTTCTCAGATAATGGGACTAATTTTGTAGGCGCAAGCAACGAAATCGGTAGATTTCTCAGGGCTGATGGTGATTCCATAGCGTCGTATGCAGAAAACGAAGGTATACATTTTCAGTTCTCGCCTGCTTTATCCCCTCATTTTAATGGATTAACGGAGGCCGGAGTTAAGTCGGCCAAATTTCATTTAACTAGGGTGTTAGGTAATACACACATGACATTTGAGGAGTTATCAACGTTGTTCACTCAAATCGAGGCAATTTTGAACTCACGACCGTTAACAACGTTATCATCAGATCCGAATGATTTAGAACCTTTATCTCCGGGGCACTTCTTGATCGGTAAAGCACTGTTGTCACTACCAGCACCGTCTCTGATCGATATCAATCCTAACCGGCTCAGCAGATATCAACACATCGAAAGGATGCGGCAGCAATTCTGGTTACGCTGGCACAAGGAGTTCCTAAGCGAAATGCAACAGAAGACAAAGTGGCGAATCAACCAAGAAGGCCTACAAATCAACGACATGGTCGTCCTAAAGGAACCAAATGTTCCGCCAATGAAGTGGCGCTTAGGGCGCATTCAAAAACTATACCCTGGGGATGATGGCATCGCCAGGGTCGCCGATGTTCAGACAACAAGGGGCATCTTTCGTCGCGCTATTCACAAGCTTTGCGCATTACCCAAAGATCCAACACCAGCTACGACGAAGCCTTCTTCAGCATCGGATCCAACGTCAACAGCATCTTCAATCCTCGAAGCCCTACCTGCTCGAGGGGGGGGAGTATGTTAACGCTGCTACCAACTCCAACTACGCACGGGAGGAACGGTGCGGGCGGCGCGGGCGCCGGTCCGCGATCAGCTCGCGGCATTCCCCTTCAGCCAGACTCAAAACGACACCGCGCAAGGCGCACGTCACTCGTCAGTAATTTTGTATAGTATTCGTAAGCGAATAAACGCTGTTATAATTTTCTGGAGTCAGATTCATTTATCACCACCAACATGTGTTTTTTAAACAAACACCCGTCATTTATTTTAACCCAACCTAAACCTAACCAGCATGTTGACGTCATCCTGCTACGCGGGGTGCCTATTTCCGCTCTAAGGGACACAAGCTAACCTTAACCTTACCTACAAATAATACCACTGTTACGATTATTTGTTGTTTTTTTAACTGCGTGGGCTTCGCCTTTTTTTTTTTTTGACCGCTTCTCTTTGCCAAAGCCCGGAGGCTGTATCGGCTGATCATGGCTGGCTTGCGGGTAGTCGCCACTATGGGGCTACCCGACTGCCGACGGGGGCTTCGCCCCCTAAGCTCCCTTTTTTGGGTGGCTACGTCCCTTTTCCCTCCTCCCATCCTTGTAACTTATAAACACGTTGAATAAAAGTCTGACTATGTTATGCTGTCTTGTTCTATGAAGTATAAAGTTGGCTAATGTAAGAAAAGGGAACTGTTGCATAAACGAAACGTTATTCGGTTAATATTAGTTTTTTGTCCAACTGAAAGATTTGCCAAATGATAGGTATGCCAAAAAATTAAAGTCATTAATAATCGACTTTACAATAATTCTACCAAATGAAACGTTGTCATACAAAAATTTGCCATTAGTTGTCATCGTTGTCAAAGTGAATCATCGGCGAAAAGTTGGTTGGCAAGTGAAATTCGGACATAACGAATTCGGAGAAAAGCCAGAACCCCTCTGTACAGATATCAAATAACAATGGACTTGGCTCTCAGACGTTATGAAAAGACGAATATTATATATGTAGCTAATAGGTACCTAAATATAAATTTTTCAGCTTCCTATTTCAAATATGTTTCAACAAATTTAAAAAGTATAAAATATGCAACGCTAAAGCTGACTGGTAGTGATATGTGATTTTTGTTGGAATCTATTTTTAGAATTGTTGGATGATAGTCCAAAAAAGTGACTCTCCATGAGTATAATACTCATGCACGGAAGATAAAAACGAGTGTTGCTTACATAAGCGCGCAACGGTATATATACTCTTGCTTGCCAGAATTTCATTTTCCAGAATTTTATCTGCCATAATATTCAACGGCCATAATGTTGTTTTCTGTAATTTTGTATGCCATACTCATTGTTTACCATATTAATTATATGCCAGAATCATTGTTTTCCATAATATCAATATCAATAATCTGGGTACGTATTGCAGTGTCTAAAATTTAAAAAATATACTTCGAACCTATTTGCGATCCGAGTCAGTTTTGCCACTAAGTTAAATAAACTTTTCTCTGAGATTACTCAATGCCAAGATAGTGTTGTATCATAGGCAGTAGGAAACAGGGGCTTAGTTGCAAAACCGACTCGGATCGCGAAGCGGGAGCTCTGCTCCCGTTTTCGTCTTCGAGGTTATTTTTTTAATAAAAGAGCGGAAAAACTAACAAATTAACAAAGATGAATCCGAATGCATGTTTAGTATGGCGTTTAAATATTCTATTAATAATATTATTGCAAACAATAATCTGGAAAACAATACGTATGGCATTCGTATCATTATGACATCCAATATTCGGGTAAACAAGAGTATGTCAATTAACTATTATGGTAAACGAAACATTCGGGCAAATGAAATTCGGGCAAGCGAAGTTCTGGTAAATGATTATTATAGTATATGAATGTCGGGCAAACAATAGACAACCGCGCGCAATATTTATTTTATTTGTATTAAACATTAGTAGTATTTGGTAGGAGTTACTTTCACGGCTTCAGATTACTTAGCTATTTATTTCTATGCGCTGTACTTACACTCAGTATTATTCTATTTTTAAATTGTATTTTTTGTAGTATATTCATTAGCAATGTAAGTCCTAGTGAGAACTGTTTAGGACTTAGATGCATGTCTTTAGTATATAAAGAATACTGTATTATTTCTTTTGTACATCTATGTCTGTTTGTTCTCCAAATAAATAAAATAAAACAGAGAAACTGTCGAACGGGCTAAAACAAAGCAAAAAGAAATCTCCTAGAAACATAACCTACCTGTATTCGTACAACTGTCTATACGTATTTCCAAATCCCCCTCTGCGAACGACTCACAAGTGTTAACTTTGATCCCGGATCACTGTGTACCACCCCAGGTACCAATTGAGATATCAATCAGGGCAGGTGCGGACGCGACCGCTGACCCATACAAATGGTGATTAATATACTTGTTTGGAGCTGTTGAGTGGATGAGATGAGCAATTTTGATAGCACTGGGGAAGTGTTTGTAGATATTGAGGCTTGAGTACATTAATTACGTCATATTATTTAAGTAATAATTGTTTTTCTATAATTATTCGAAAATAACAAATAATTGTTGTTTATGCGTGATGTCATCCGATTATTATTTTTTTACTTTTATCAAGTGTCGTATTATTATTTCATTTCCATTTGAATCGGATAACCTCTATAGCATCCTCTAGTGAGAATTTGGTTATATTAATGAAATAATAATAATAATTAAATTTCGTCAACCATACTACAACAATCACTTAAAATATTTAGGTACTTAAATTATGATTAATTGCCTTGCTTCGAGCGGCTGGAGTAGATGAACTAGAACGCGGGAATAGCACGGCACAACTTACAGAATATTGAGATCAATTATTTCTTTTTTACTCAAAAAAGAGGGGTGTTATAAGTTTGACGTGTCTGTGGATCAGTTTGTGGCATCGTAGCTTTTAAACGAACTGACCGATTTTAATCTGGCTTTTTATACAAAAGCTGATGTGATCCAGATGGTTCTTAGGTTTTACGTTTCAAAAAAATATTGAAGTTATTGATGATGTCACAAAACGGTGATATTAAGAGGGTGCAAACATTTCGTTACAACTCGACCTAGTCGCGATCGCCTGCGCGCGGCCCTGATAGCTACCCACACTACGATGCTATTGTGTGCGTGCGGTTTGACTGCTGCCGGCCGGTTGGACCGACTCTCTTGATCATTGTTATACTTTTACTTGATAGTGAGCTAGGAAATAAAAATCAGATGAGTTTTAAATGTTTCTATTTTATTAAACTTACGCACTTATTTACATACCATAAAACTAGTGCCTATGCCAAATCTTGTTATTAGGTGTCGAAGCGGAGCCCGAGCTCCATTATGGCACAACTGGGAATAACGGTAGGGATGATGATGCCCCACTTATTTACATACCATAAAACTAGTGCCTATGCCAAATCTTGGGATTAGGTGTCAAAGCGGAGCCCGAGCTCCATTATGGCACAACTGGGAATAACGGTAGGGATGATGATGACGCACTTATTCACATACCATAAAACTAGTGCCTATGCCAAATCTTGGGATTAGGTGTCAAAGCGGAGCCCGAGCTCCATTATGTCACAATCGGCAATAACGGTAGGGGATGATGATGGCGCACTTATTTACATACCATAAAACTAGTGCCTATGCCAAATCTTGGAAGTAGGTGTCAAAGCGGAGCCCGAGCTCCATTATGTCACAATCGGCAATAATGGTAGGGGATGATGATGACGCACTTATTTACATACCATAAAACTAGTGCCTATGCTAAATCTTGGGATTAGGTGTCAAAGCGGAGCCTGAGCTCCATTAGGGCACAACCGGGAATAACGGTAAAATAAATAAAAAAACAATTCATAGGATACAGAGGTTTTGCTATTTGGAACATTCTGTAATATACATACACTGGCCATCTCATTATAAAAATAATCAATTGACCCATCCTCCATTAAATTTGTCGACTTTTCACATTTTTTTTCTGTCTGTGAATAAAGATCATCATTACCACAAAAATTAATTGCCAAAAACATTGGTTTCTCTTGAAAAGTACATGTCCTAAGTTTCATAACCGGAGGTTTAAATACCTATAACGTTTTCCATGAAGCTACGGTAGCCTAGCGGTTCAGGCATGCGGCTGTCAAACAACGGTCGTGAGGCTCGTACCAATGAGTTTTGATAGTTACCGTTAGCTTTACGGTGAAGGAAAAACATCACGAGGAAACCTGCATACATCCACGAAGAAATTCAAAGGTGTATGTGAAGTCTCCAACCCGCACCGGGCCCGCGTGGAGACTACTGGGCGTTCCATCTCATCCACGAGAGGAGGCCTGTGCCCAGCAGTGGGACGTTATATAGGCTGATTTATTATTAGTAACGTGCAGTACGAGTATAAACAAATGATATGAATAATATTTGGTAACATGGTGACTTAACTTTTAACTTGTCGGGCCGCGGTAGGAACGGATTATTTAATCCCAAATAATTTTCGTTTATTCCCCATTTCTATAAAAAGTAATATCACTTTAGTGCTTGTAGAAACAACAAAATGAACAAACTTACTTAACATGTAAAATTACTTACCAACCAAGTATCAATCTGAAGCGGGCGCATTACAGCTATACGCAGGTGCATGTAGCGTACGCTCGGTCACCGACCTTTGCGCGGTGACGAGAGCGATACGTCCGTTCTCTGGGAGCGCCCGGCGCGTAATGAATTGAACGACGTTTACGCGCGCGGTTATATAGTGGTTTTTAAAAAATGGTCTAAATTAACTGGGTCACCCATAAGCATTTAAAAAAATCACGTCATATTAAACAAGGCCCGTAGTTTTATAATAAAATGTTATATTTCCAAAACATCATCATATACGTCCATAAAAAAATGTTTAACCTAACCGAATTAGACATTTTGTAGTATCATTTTTTTTATAGGAAA
Source organism: Epinotia demarniana (assembly GCA_945867215.1). Taxonomy (NCBI): domain Eukaryota; kingdom Metazoa; phylum Arthropoda; class Insecta; order Lepidoptera; family Tortricidae; genus Epinotia; species Epinotia demarniana. Next base: position 15,901,090 of record OX244281.1, read on the forward strand.
ACAAATATTTTAGTACAAGTGCGTCTACTATGTACTAAAAGACTATATATCCTATTGTAAAAGGCAAAGATTAATACGTTTTTGAAAGTTAATTATGGAAATATTCTACCTAAAAGATAGCTCTGACGCGTATTTTTGGAAAACACTCCGACGAAAACCTGGTTGTTTTCAATAACCGTATATAGAATTAGAATTACAGCTCTGCTATGGTCTAGAATAAGAGTGTATCTATACAAAACAGAAGTTTACTATAACAATGTAATCATTTAAACGAAAATATGGCCTGTGAAAAAGCCTTACGTTAGCTAAAATACGAACTTTTTGTTTGCACCGTCTTAAAAGGCTACAATTAAAATGTTCCATCTGCTACTAAAATTGTTAAAAAGTGATTCCAAAAATCATGAGACACACTACTGAAAATCTGTATTTTCAAAAGTTGTATGGCAGCCGCTACCACCTCCAAGGGTGCTTCTAATAAAACCGGCTCATCCGTCCCTTTTTCAGCAATTTGATACTTATTCCTGCCTCGCAGAGTCCCGCCGATATTCGCCGATTGACTGGAGGGGTCCCGTCTTGGATGTTTTACAAGTGTTTCTGTGACAGCTGTTGGGTTTAATTAAGTCACTGCCTTTATATTATTTGCTGGAGAAAGATTTTGGTGAAAAACGCCTTTTGACTTGTTTTTTATCAGTAAGAACATTCTAACCTTTTGGGCAACAAATCGAGATATTTGCCATAAGTGTTCTTAAACATTATAAATAAAAATATGTATATAACTAATACTACTTACACAGCTTTTAACTCGTAATTCATTTATTTACAGGTAAGTGCAACCTAATCTTACTAAGATATACCTATACGACATGAAAGCCGATGAACCTGCAGGATTTTAATAAATAGGTGAGTGAGTAGATTATTAACCAATAAAAGGTTTTTCATGAGAAAATAAGTTCCATCAATTCCAGTTGTTAAGGATGAATCAAAGGATCCCGTGCCAAACCACATTTTTATTCCTTTCAGGTATTTTTAGGGTTCCGTACCTCAATAGGAAAAAAACGGAACCCTTAAACGATCACGGAAGTTGTCCGTCTGTCTGTCAAGCCCCTTTAACTCGGGAACGCCTGGAGGTATCAAGTTGAAATTAAAACTGAATACTCAAATCTACAATGCCTTGAATGTAGGGAAAAATCAGAAAACTAAACATTTGTAATTTGGTACGGAACCCTCGGTGGGCGAGTCCGACTCGCAATTGTCCAGTTTTTTTTAGTAGAGAACGCCACAGTTCATAGACTTCCTAACCCCACAACATTACTCCCCAGTTATTAAAAATAGTACTTAACTTAAAAACTTAATTAACCCGAACCACAAGATTACAGCAATTAAACTGCAGCAATGAATTAACCGGTCCCGCGCCGTGATAACGCGCCGCCATAACGGTTATAGCCGTTATAACCCGTTATTAACGCAGATACGACTCGCTTAAGACGAACGCTGTCTTTGTTAATCTTAATGGGAGGATTTCCTTTAGTACGAAGATGATTAGCACCTCTGCCCCTCAAATAAGAGAGGAAATTGGTATGGTGGTTATTCATTTTAAAATGGTGCGACTATTGTCGATGGACTTCTTAAGTAACGGGGAATTTGAAAATTCACTTTCCAAAATAAAAAGGACTGGTGTTTGTAAAGTCATTCAAGATTTTATGTACAAGGAAGAGCGGAAGGAGCAGAACCTTATTAAAAATACCTTTATCCAGATGTATGTATGTAAATACTTTATTGTATGTACATACACAAGACATAGGTTAAAATACAGACAAAAATGTTTAAGTCTTCCAGTTTACTTTAGGCAATTGGGATGTCCGGCTGCTCTCCTCTGCTGGTCGTATTATTCAACCGATTCTCGTGATAATTTGTTAGCAGGTTTTACAAATCATAAATATATAAATTTTTTTATGTAGGTAGTAAATGGTTTTTAATGATTATTTATTACTTCGAATTGGAATATTAATTTTAGTTTTGGGAGTTTTAATAGGTGTAGATTTTTTAACTTTATTGGAACGTAAAATGTTAGGTAATATATTCAAATTCGAAAAGGTCCTCATAAGTTATTTACTAAAGAGCAGAATTATTTTGCTTATTATTTTTAGGTTCAATAATTATATCACTTTTTTATCGATTCAGTTTTTTGAAATAAAAAAATTCATTTCAGAAAAAAACAGGCTCTCGAGAATTACAGGCCGCAGAGCCAAAAATAGTTTAATTACTGATGGCGACAACTCAAACTGCTCTATTGAACTCCACTGAAATAATATTGTACGTGATTCTGGGAATGTTACGTCAAGTTTCATGACATTATTTAGTCACTGAGTTAGTTAGTCTTTTCTTAATATATTTTGGTTCATGATATAGATTCCAACATCGATATAGCCAGTTAGATAATATGGAAATGATTCCACTCAAAAACTTATTAGAATTACAGTGTATTTATTCAGATCCACATTGTTGATTAGCAGGTTCGATGAATATAGAATTTCTTTTGTTTATTTAGATTGTAAATTAAGGTTTTTTACGATAGGGCTCTTGTACTAAAACGGTGCGCGCGTGGTAGGTACCTACTTGTCAGGGAATGTGTGAGCTCAACCCCTTTCGATCCTGGCAAATACAATCGTGCGGGTTAATAACAATTAAAAGTCAAATAAAAACATATGTCAATATACTTAAATTTACATTGCCTTGTTTTTCCGGTCTGAAAGGGGTTTATCCTACCTCCTAAATATCTATATTTTATTTAAAACAAACAAAATTGCCTGCCCTGTGGTAGGCAAACGTGTTCATCTAGACGCATGTGTAGATCATGCGAGCAGAATATTAAGAGATCTGATATAAATGCCGTCCACCAGATAAGAGATTTCCTAACCAAAGCACGTAGATTAATTATATATAAGTAGAATAACTTAGTGTAACAGGAGATCAGAAGGGAGTTGTACTTAAGTGACACATAAACTATGTTAGATTGCTACTGAGTGTATCTTTCAAGACCCCTCATCGCATCCTCAAGACTACGCACACTACAGCCCCCTACACAACCTAATGTTGTTCTGGGCATCGTTCGATGGCCAGGCTCAGCCTTTAGGCGAAAGCTGGGATCACCTGAGACCCCGACCAATTTCTGGGTAAATTTTTGACTACCTTGGTGTCTTGCTTGTGAAATTTTATACTAGAGCAAAGCAGCGTTTGACAATGTAAGTAAAATATTCATCGGTTTATTATCCCTCTACCCTCTCTACTTCTTAAGCCATTCTTTACAAATCTTACACCCGGACACGGCTTAAGTCCCTTGCCCTTCCCTGACAAGATCTCGGGCAATAAGTCAGACTGATGACATCATCTGTAACGTCACGCTACCGGGCCTTAGGGACCTTGTAGTTGTGTGTGTCTTAAGTAGGGGGGATATGGGTGATAATTGCGTGATTTTTTGAATTTGAACATGCTGATGGTGATCTGACACAGTTAGGGTAAATGTTTTAGTGTTGTTATTTTGCAGTTGGAATCAATCACAGTATTATGGTCCGCATATACAAGCCACACTTCTCGTGAAATGTGTTGTGTGTCTGGCGTCTTGTTGTAGCATGGAAGAAAGAGCAAGAATCCCATAGTTGCCGGCCACACTTCAAGAAAAGTAAGCCCTGTCTAGGAGCACTTTTTGTGATATCATAACGTAATCTGATTCCAAATGAAACATTGACTTCTATCGTTCATGTATCTGCATCTCTATCGCACTCGCATATTCGAACGGCGGAGAGGGAGATCTGCGAACTTCGAATTTGGATCACTTCGCGATAGCGTCGCTGCTGGTCGATTGCGTAAAGTTTCGTATTTACGTACATTACCTACGTAGATTAATTGCGTTATATTGTACCTACAATGACATTACAAGTTGTTCTAACGCGCGCTAAAAAAGTAACGCAATTACCCCTTTGGTTTCAGAACATAAACTAAACACCGTACTTAATTCTGAAAATTCTAAATATATTTTTAATCTTGCAATGATAACTTTGATACATATTTTCCTTCTGCGAATCGTAAGATTAGATCAAAGATTTTTACAGCACATATTCCCGCGGTGCGGAAAAGAGCACTTTCCGTGCATATGTCAAAACTTTAAAGCGCCATATGTACAGTAAAACGACGTGCGAATAGGTAATTCGCAACTCGTGTCGATTTAAAACACTCCCTTCGGTCGTGTTTTAATTTACCACCACTCGTTGCGAATTTCCTATTCTCGGCACTTTTATCGTAAATTACTATTATCTTACATGTAATTAAAATAAATATAATACATTTAGATGAAATGCCATATTTGTAACATGAATGACTTATTTATTATAGTTTTTTGTATTGCCTGGGGTAAAAAAAATCTGAGAACGCGTTTGATATTAAGGTTTAGGTGGTTGTAAGCATCAAAATAAACAGCCAAGTTATAGCTGATAGGTTACTTTTGCATTAATAATTTTCCGGTGCATTTACTTCATCTTCCTTTATAGTAAGCATGAGAAAATCCAAAAATTGAAAATGCTCGCAACTTTACTACACAACTGATATCGACGATTTGTATCCAAGTTCCATTCAAGAGTCACCGGTGAAAGGAAAACGAAATTGATATTATACGTACTTATGTATATGAATGAAGATGTTAGTAGTTATATCTATTATGTAACCCATTGTATTGCCGTGAGTACCTACGTTCAAATAGAACCTATAATTGGAGATGGACTTAATATCAGGCGTAGGACTTATCAGATAACATCGGTAAACACGAATTACGTGGGTACGGACATAGGTAACAGATCAAATGATCACTAACGCGCATGTTACATATACAGGGTGGAAAGATCGAATGCCACATGGATGGCAACTACCTTAAATATTGGAAATAGTACATTCTCTGTAAAAGAGACTTTCCTTTATTTTTTAAAACAATAAATTCTGCATTTATGAATTTATGAAAAATTGATTGTCTTAGTCGGGACTCGAACCGGTCAAACTCGACAAAAAAAACATGCCGTATTTTATGATATAAATCGAAAGAGTAGTAATTTTGAGTTGGCGCCGACTCAAAATTAATAAGGTACACTTAGATTAATTTAGTTTTATTACTTTTTGCTTTTCAGTTTTTTTCGGGGGTTTAATTTTTTTTTAAAGTTTTTATATTTTAGAGAATAATGAATTCTGAATTTATAGATTATTGAATAATACATACCTAATTAAGGTAGTTGCGGTGCATTTCATATGAAGGGTGAAAAAAACATTAACGGGGGTAATTGTTAGTTTTCATGGCCTTCCGTTATTTTGATTGTGTTTGTTAGAGAAAAATTAACCTTATAGGTAACTCTTTCGAATTATATCATAAAATACGGCATGTTATTTTTTGTCGAGTTCGACCGGTTCGAGTCCCGACTAAGACAATACATTTTTCATAAATTCATAAATGCAGAATTTATTGTTTTAAAAAATAAAGGAAAGTCTCTTTTACAGAGAATGCACTATTTCCAATATTTAAGGTAGTTGCCATCCATGTGGCATTCGATCTTTCCACCCTGTATATTGTACTGTACTGAGCTGACTGTAACAGGATCAATGCTGGCTAGTCTGCTGGTATGCCATTACGTGCAATACTTAAGCGCATCACACACTGCCTCGTATCCCGCTGCCAGCCGCTACCTGCACGGAGCTCGCGCACATCATCCCGCCACGTTAACATACGTCTATTAGCATGATAGTATTTTCGAGTAAAAAAAAGTTATTATATTTATAAGTGTGTAAAATGTCTAAATATAAGTATACAAGTATATTTAGTCAACAAGTTTGTGATTCTAAGTGACTTAGAACTCGAGATATTATTAATTAACTATAATTCAAAATAGCCGCATTAAAATTAAATATGGCCGACGGAGGAGTTAGTTCCTATCAAAAACTTAAAGCTATGGACCTAACAAGTGCCTGAAAAAAAATTGGTGCTTTTGTCTAGCGTGTCCACGTTTACGACAGTTTAATGGAGCACTCTGCCCCACTAAAACAATCACATATTCGTATGTACAACCACAAAAAATTTATGAGCTTCAAAATTCTCACCTGACCGTTCCTCAAATAAATCAAGCATCACGAAAAGCAACAACGGCCGAACGTAATGTATGTATAACATTGTAATCGCGGTGAGGACGGTGTGACAGGGTGACCCGAGACGCCTGTACTTCAGAACCGGGTATCACGTTACTTCAGGAGGTCTTTTATTCGTCACTGTACTGATTGAGTCATTACATTGCGGAAGTTCAAGATAAGTTACGAGAGCAATATTCCTCTGCTATACCGTTAAAAAACGTGCCAGTTTATTAGCGATGATGAGCTGCACCTATTTAGTAGTGTAGTTAATGCAAACGCGGAGAGCTAAAAGATCTTAAGAGAAACATTATTTTTAGAAGAACTTCTCTAAATAACAAAACGGGCTAAGTGCGAGTCGGACTCACGCACAAAGGGTTCCGTTCCGTACCATTATCTATAAAAACGGCAATAAAATCACATTTGTTGTATGGGAACCCCATTAAATATTTATTTTATTCTGATGTATTTTAGTATTTGTTGTGAAAATTTCAACTCTCTAACTATCACGGCTCATGAGATACAGCCTGGTGACAGACGGACGGACAGTCTTAGTAATAGGGTCCCGTGTTTTACCCTTTGAGTACGGAACCCTAAAAAAACGGTGTTAGGCAGTTACTACGTTCTACAGGATAGCAGCTCTACGGGTCTGGTCCGGTGTGACGTCTTACTGTTAAGGCTCCATTGAACACGGCGACCCAACTCGCCAAGTTGTCAGTCGGGTTTGGATATCGGCCGCTAATCTGGGAATTTGAATACAAACGATACAGGGTAAAAACTTGAGTAAGGCCTTCTTGCGTTTAGTTGTGGACTGTTTGTAAGTCACAGGAATCCTCAAATCAAGAAAGGTCAGCTACTGGCGACGACTTAATATCGGGCATAAGTTTATTTGTCATCATCAAGAATATAAGGATCAAAAAATCACAAGTACTTACCTACGGACCTTAACCTAAGGCACGCTGATGAAACCATACTTATTGTAAAGACAAAAGCAGATATTGAGGACTTGCTATCGCGAGAAGTCAACCGTCATGAATTTGGCCCTGCCATCAACAAAGACAAGACGAAAGTTATCATTGTGGACCGAGCAGAACAAAATAAAGCGAACATAATTTATATCTAGCTGATATTTAACTGTATTTCTAACTGATATCTGTATTAAAAGATTTTTGTACACTAAACAGAAATATTACAGCCATATAATATTATCTTAAATTTGCTTGTTCTTAATGACTTATGACTGTGCTGTAGAAACTAAAAACCTTTTTTCCTGGCAGATTAACATCTTGCTTTAAAGATGATGGAAGTTGCAGCGTATCTCATCTCAGGCTGCCTTGGCCACTAATCCTTCCGCAAAGCAGCGCTGGCACTGTTTGAGATGCCTCGTATTAGCGGTTCTTTTGTTTTTTATTGGCATCCCGAGAATGGACGCGTAGTCCGCGATACATAAAATATAGCATATTTCCATCCTGCGTCTTTTCTACAATGCTTAAGCGCTTCTCTGACGATGTTTCTCTACTAAAGCCACTGTTAAATCATCATCGTAAACTTAAGAGACGGACTCTTGTCGGTGGGGTAATCGCTATTCCGTTCTTCTCACTGCCACTGTTTTGAGCTCTTGATGCGACATTTCATTAACTTTCTCTTTATCTTGGTCCATAAACGCACGTCTTGATCTTCGTGCCTACTGTTAAATATCTAATAAAATTTTGTACACAGTTTTTTCGAAAAGACATAATGGTATGAGCCGGGGTTTGAACCCGCGACCTCCAGATTTTACCCTTACCGCTACTACAGTGGCTATTATAAGATTACCGCGGGTTACTTCTGGATAAGATAAGCTCAGAATAGGGACGAGTGGCCAACTTGAAGCGAGGCCTACACTCAGCAGTGAGCGATTACGGACTATAAAAGATCAAGCCAAGAATTGAAAATGTACAAGCTTTGGAATTGCAATATGTAAGCCGTTGCATAAAGATTGAGATATTGGCAGGGTATTCAGCTAGCTTCAGAAGTTGTTAGCAGTCGTGCAATCTCGTTGCGCGAGCAGTCGCCATTTTTGGCTGTCAAACGCCGACTCACACCAACAACTTTGGTAGAACGTATTTTGTAAAGTTTCGTGTAACTATAAATAGTGACTAAGTTTTGAAGTGCTTTCTCCTTTACTAGTGGTATGTATGAATAAAATCATATGTAAATATGGGGAATACTCAAATTAACCTAGTCCCAAACGAAACAACTGTACTATGGATACTATACGACGTAAGTATATGTACGAGGTAAGTATATGTCTTCCAAGAGGGCAAATGCACAAAATATCCCACTGGGTTGAAGTGCACCCGCAAGGACCCTCATCTAGATAAGATAAGATAAGATATGTCTTTCATTGAAGCATTGACTTATTAAATAGGTATTGATACGATTTAAAACAACTTTATTTTTTTATTGTTTGACATGAAAGTATAAAATATGTGTGCCGTAATTACATCATTTCGCCAAACTGCGGAGAAGTTTGTTGGCGATGAGCTCGCTCGTTCTGAGGTTCGATTAAAACAACTTGTGGACTAAATTGTACTGTTACCAGGCACCTTACCTAATTTGCGGGTGTCCCTTGTTTTGTCGACAAATTTTCATCGAATTTTATTTCATCGAAAACGTTTCAAGTAACATTTAGTTCACGAATTATTGTTTGGTGTAATTTTATTTCATGACCAGATCATTACAATTTTTATCATTTCATGGAATAACTCTCCAGGGAATATTATTTGGCAAATGATTCATTTGCTGTAAATTTATAATGGCAGAATAACATAACAACGAATTTCATTTGTTCGAAATTTTATTACAACATTAAAAAACAAACAACAACTGATTACAGGGGTTTAACTAGACAGGGGCAGGCAGAAAAGGGGGGCTCAGGGGGCGAAGCCCCCCGCAGTAAAAAAACAAACGACCGTAACAATTGTATTATAAATAGGTTAGGTTAGGGTTCGCTTGTGTCCCTCAGAGCGGAAATAGGCACCCCGCGAAGCGGGGTGACGTCGACACGCTGGCGGTTTGGTAATGTTTAGGGTAGGTTTGAATAATTTCCATACATAACTGTGTAACTATTTTAATTTTAAATAATACTACTTGTAAAAAATTGTATGTTAATTAAACATACTTGAATTAATAAATCACAAAACCTTTTTCATGACATAATTCATCTGTATAATGAAAAGTCCGACAAGTAAAAATACACGATTTAAAATTACATGTAATGGCCATTCCACGAACTGAATTGTCGACGAAATGAAAATACATTAAACGTTGACTTTGAAGTGAAATTCGACGAAGTGAGAGTCGACAATTTGATGATAAACCCTAATTTGCAAATAGGTTATGGTAAAAATTGGTTTCGATTAAACGACTTTCCTCTAAAAATATTTTTTGTCATGAAACCTACAAAATATCTACTGATTCCATACATTACGTATTTCAATATTTTGCTATATACATTTTTCATCAGTATTGTCCAAAATCTTATCTGTTTGTTAATTTTTACGGTGCAGTTCAAATTTGCGCCGCCAAGCGCCTTATGAAGATAGCATTACGCACGTATATGATTTTAACAATCCCAGCAATCGTTAGGTCGTCATTGCAATCAAATTCTAATATACCATTACCAACAATGCTCCAATACTCCGAGGCACACCACCTCAATTTGATATTCAATGTCCTATACGTCCCACAACGCTTCTCGGACTCCGAATATCCACAGGCCCTTGGATATACATTATGTAACAATATACTCGCCTCACATGTATGCTACGAGTATGTCCATTAAGCAGGAATCTGATATGTGTTCCCATTGTCTCAGATAGACACAACACAACTGTACATGCCTATTGGATCACGATAATTGCGTCGCTATATTACGCATATCGTTTTCTACTATTCTGTAAAAGGTAGGTTAAAATGTTTATTGACCTACCTTTTACAAATAGTAAATAATACGATGTAGAAGTAAATTGTAATTTCACACTTAGGATTTCTGCACAAAGATACAAAAAGGATTTTTAATTCGGTTTTCATGAGCGATACAGGCATGCAACCCATAATCTTCTAAAGTTCAGAAACTTTATAATAAATTGTCCAAAATGAGATCTAAACTATTTAACTACTTTTAAAGTTTGTCAGATCAGTGTCATAGCAACACATCAGATAGGGCAGTAGATACCAAAAAAGTAGTTTTCAGCGTGAAGACCAATTAAGGAGCGCTTATGTTTATGAAAAGTCATCAACATGCTTTCATTTCTTTCCCCAAAATCTTATGACTAAAGGTTTAAAGCACCCTGCCCCAGTATGAACTGAAGTGAATTTAGATCCTTGGAATTAGATGCGTTTTCTCAATAACATCAAACCCGCCAGTGGGTGATAAGAACCTGCTACCCTCGCCCTCCACATGATCAGTCGATCACAATCATCGTAAGTTTAATTTGCATTTCACTTATAAAAATCCGACAACCAGGCAACCGTAGACGCCAATTGGTTTTCGCATCGTCAAAGAGTGATAAAAACGTGCATCGCGTCCAATCGGCCATCGATGAAAACCAGAAAAACCTCAACCTACCAAACACTAGATAAGCCTTATTACTATAACACAAGGTCTACAATTGGTTACTAGAATGTTAAGGTTTATGTGACCTTCTTGTTTTCTTCAGTACTGCGTGAAAAATGTTAAATGCCTCTTGTTTGCATTTCTAGCAATCGGCTTGCGGCAGCCAAAGGCCATTCGTAAGGCTTACCAACCAATGTGCAGGCCGACTAGAAAACGTCTAAACTTGGGATACGCATCGTACTTATGGGTTAAGGGGTCGGTGCTCCCTGGACACGGGCTCACAGACAAATGGACTACGTGTTTTGAATGCGTCTATAGGAAATAACGGGCTTTGTACCCTGAATTCATGTTTAGTTCCGAGGCAAAAATTGGAAATTCAAAACCCGGTTTAGATCTAGACGAATGTGTGCAAAATACGACACGGAATCTGAAAGTTTGGCGATTTGTTTGTTTAACACATTTCACGTCAAACTATCACGTCGGGATAGTTTTGGGTTTATACAGAAACTTATTGTGAATTATTGTGATTTCACAGTCCCGTGTCTGACACCAAATTTGAATGAATGAATGAATGATGATTTATTTGAAAAACACGGCACAACAATAAACTTGCTTAAAAGTATAGAGAAAGAGAAATGGTACATTGTTGAGGTTAGTCTCAAAAAGGAATCCACTCAGCATGTGTCGGGGCATGAAGTGCCACGACGCTGATTTTCAGTCAATCCAGTTAAACAAAACAAAAACAAAACAAATAACAAAGAACACCAAGAAAACACCAAGCGGAGTAGACACACCCATCGCCATTTCGGCGAAGACACAGTTTAAATTGCGAAAAGCAAAGCAGATGAATATATACGTATAAATAAATAAATTAATAAATAATGTGTATTAAATATCACTATAAAATATTTAAAGTAGCATGAATAGATGTGTAAACAGCGACATACAACAATAGATTAAATTTTGTATCGTCGGCTAGATAGAGGACGCTTGTTCCTTTAGCAGATGGATTTTAATTTTGGAATTTAGTTTACCTTTCTCTTTCTAATTCACACAGTGTGAGAAAGTGGCTCAAAGCCACTCAAACGGAAATGGAGAGGACTTTGTTGGGACAGAGATCTGCGTATTCACATCAGAAATGAGGCTATTATCCGCAGCAGAACTAAGGTAACCGATATAGCCCTCCAAATCGCTAATCTTAAGTGGCAGTAGGCACATTGCACGAAGAACCGATGGGGCGGAAAGGTTCTTGATTGCCAACCACGTACCGGTAGGTGGAGCGTAGCTAGACCCCCCACAAAGTGGACTGATGGCCTGGTAAAGGTCGCGAGTAGAGTCCGCTGGATACGGATGGCGATCACTTTGGCACAATTTGAGGGTGATCAAAGTTAAGCAGCCCTAAGACCCTAGAGCTAGACTAACCCGAAACTATACCGACGACATCCCGGACATCAGCCTGTATGAGATTGTAATGGCTCCTAAACAGCTCAAGAACAACAGAGCACCCGGTGTCAAGACGGAATAACAGCCAAACTTCTGAAGGCGGGTGGAAAACCGGTCCTTACGGCCCTTCAGAAGTTGTTCGGTTCCGTCTTACTGGAAGGGAGAACTCCAAAGGCATGGAACAGAGGTGTGGTGGTGCTGTTCTTCAAAAAGGGTGACAACACTCTGCTGAAGAACTACAGACCCATCTCACTTCTGAGCCATGTCTATAAGCTGTTTTCGAGGGTCATTACAAACCGTCTCGTACGCAGGCTAGATGACTTCCAGCCTCCCGAACAAGCCGGTTTCCGAAGAGGCTTTAGTACCGTAGACCACATCCACACGCTTCGTCAGGTTATACAGAAGGCCGAGGAGTATAACCTGCCTCTCTGCTTAGCGTTCGTGGACTACGAAAAAGCCTTCGATTCGATTGAAACCTGGGCTGTACTACAGTCTCTCCAGCGGTGCCAAGTTGACTATCGCTATATCGAAGTGCTGAAGTGTTTGTACGAGAGCGCCACTATGTCAGTCCGACTCCAGGACCAGAACTCGAAACCTATTCCGCTGCAGCGGGGAGTCAGGCAAGGAGATGTTATTTCTCCAAAACTGTTCACAGATGCACTGGAGGACGTTTTCAAGACTCTGGACTAGAGAAGGCTAGGCATCAGCATCAACGGCGAGTACATCACTCACCTTCGGTTTGCTGACGATATAGTAGTCTTGGCTGAGACCATGGAGGACTTAAGTACGATGCTCGATGACCTCAGTAAAGCATCCGAGCGAGTTGGTCTAAGAATGAACATGGATAAGACGAAGCTCATGTCAAATGCCCATGTAGTACCAACTCCCATTACAACGGACACTTTACGCTCGAAGTTGTAGACGATTATATATACCTAGGACAGACGATCCAGTTAGGTAGGTCCAACTTCGAGAAAGAGGTCAATCGTCGAATCCGACTCGGCTGGGCAGCGTTCGGGAAGCTACGGCAAATCTTTTCGTCCAATATTCCGCAGTGCCTCAAGACGAAAGTCTTTGACCAGTGTGTGTTGCCAGTGATGACATATGGCACTGAAACGTGGTCGCTTACTATGGGCCTCATAAGAAGGCTCAAAGTCACCCAAAGGTCATGTTGGGAGTTTCTCTGCGTGACCGCATCAGAAATGAGGCTATCCGCAGCAGAACCAAGGTAACCGATATAGCCCTCCAGATCGCTAAACTTAAGTGGCAGTGGGCGGGGCACATAACACGTAGAACCAATGGCCGTTAGGGCGGAAAGGTTCTCGAGTGGCGACCACGTACCGGAAGGCGCAGCGTGGCTAGGCCCCCGACAAGGTGGACTGATGACCTGATAAAGGTTGCGGGAGTCCGCTGGATGCGGGTGGCGCGGGATCGGTCACTTTGGCACTCTTTCGGGGAGGCCTATGTCCAGCAGTGGACGTTTTTCGGCTGCTATGATGATGATGATGATTAAAGTTCAGCAGCATATCAGCCGAAAGATGTCCACTGCTGGACATAGGCCTCCCCTATGCCCAGGCCCGCATGTAACTCCGCATCTAGCGAACAAAAAACTCTTAAACATGAGTTCTCGCCGACACCTTCATTTTGCCACATTCCTCTTCGGTATATGTCAAAATAAAAAACCTGTATACCTATATGAGAAGTTGGCTTTCTCACGTCGTCACATAAGACATGTTCCACGATTAATATGTCCAAGGCACAGTACTGCTGCATTTCGTGGTAGTTTTCGATATGCTGCTACGAAGTGCTGGAATAATCTTCCACCGCCGATATTAAAAGTAGCACTATCGGAACTTTTAAAGTAAGGTTAAAAAAATATATCTTGGACCCGCAAAGTACTGTTGCCTAGGGCCTTATAGAACTTAGAATTAAAATGATAATAATAATTGCTGCCTACCAACACTCGCTCTAAATAACTCTAGAGATTAAAATTAATTTAACCACAATTTTATTTATAAACTTATATGTATTGAATATTATTTTATTTGTATTTTTATGTATTTATGCCGCCCTTAATACGAGTCACGCAGTGTGCTGTCCCGCACACCTCACTTGGATCCACAGAAAACCAGCGCCGTTGGCACTGCTGTGTCAACTGCATTGCTGAGTGGAGACCTTTTCGGTAGCACATCCCTGTTTGTTAGCTCTTAAGGTGCATTATGTGAATGTATGTGTAATGATGTGTTATCCGAATAAATTTCTATTCTATTCTATTCTATTCTATGAACATCGCAATAACTGATTTTTCGTCGAACTGCCGCGTCCAAAAACAATTATACAAATAATAAATAAAAATAATATAATAAATCAGCCTACATACGTCCCACTGCTGGGCACAGGCCTCCTCTCCTCTCATGAATGAGAGGGAACGGGCAGTAGTCCCCACGCTGGCCCTGTGCGGGTTGGGGACTTCACATACACCTTTGAATTTCTTCGTGGATGTATGCAGGTTTCGTCACGATGTTTTTGAAAAGCTAACGGTAAATATCAAATTATATTCCGTACATAAGTTCCGAAAAACTCATTGGTACTAGCCGGGATTTGAACCCACGACTGCCGTTTGACAGCGTAATGCCTGAACCTCTAGGCTACCGTAGCTTACACCTCCTATTTACAAAAGGAAACAAAATGTTATTAAAAATTAGCAATAATAGATAACTGGCAGGCTTGTCAATAAAAATCAATGAATTACAGACCAAGTCTCAATACATCTCTGTGCACATGTTAGTTTGTCTAACTTTTAGGTCCTGATCTCCACTGAATTGCTCAAAGGTTAGCTGGAAGGGATCCCTAAGAGGGATGAGTTTGCCTTTGTACCGCCTTAACCTATTTGGTCTGTATTATCACATGTGTCTTGTGTACAATAAAATGTACACATACGTGCAACCTTTGGATAGCGGAGACGATGCAAAACAAGAAGTTAACTTAAGGCGCCGTAGGTTCAGCGAAAAATATCGTTTCAGGGGGTGCGGCCCCCGCGCGCGCGGGGATGCTCCGCCCGCACGTCTCCCGCCGTCGCGCATAGTGGAAACACACAGTGCAGAGTAAACAGTACCGCAACGAAGCTAATTCATATTCTAGTTTAGACGCGCACTACCTAGCGGTTTTTAGAACTAAAGCAAAAAATGTAGTTACTTCACAGACCAGAAAGTAAATGGGTTGCCAGTTGCCAATCATGTGTGTATTAAAAAATAAAGTAAATAAAATAAATAAATATTTGGGGGACAATCTTATACAAATCGATCTAGTCCCAAACTAAGCAAAGCTTGTACTATGGGTACTAGACGACGATATACATACTTAAATAGATAAATAAATACTTAAATACATAGAAAACATCCATGACACAGGAACAAATATTCATGCTAATCAGCTCATCACACAAATAAATGCCCTTACCGGGATTCGAACCCGGGACCTCAAGCCTGTAGGTATAATAAAATAGCGATAGGCGCTGACGGTATTACACCCGGTAAATTCGCCAAACTAACGAAACGAACCGGTGGGTTTAAAAAAGGAGAGAAAAAAGAGAGAAGTCGAGTAGAGTGGTGAGGAAAGGAGTTAAGTGAAGAGGAGAGGAGAGGTCGGAGTAGAGTGGAGTTGAGAAAAGAGGACGAATTTCAACTGGGATACTCACAATTTATTGGAAAGTAAAGTTTTATAAGTACTTTGCTAGGGTAGGTACCACATACAATGAATTTTAGCGAAGAACATTTAGTATAAATAAATAAAAACTTGTTTGTCATACCCAATGATGTAATATAATAATGAGGTAGATACGTTGTCTATACGAAAGACCGTGTTTAAAAATGGCCAGGCTTACGCACACATGAAAGAGCTGCGAATATTGTAGCTACACACTAATATGGATATCAAATGAGAGCAGGACGGTATGCTTCTTTCCGGGAGCGAAAAAGAGACAAGTAAATGAGTTGTGACGTACGATGCAGAGAAACTATACTTGTCTCTGTTTCTTAGCATAGCATGCCGTCTCGCTTACATGGACAAAGAGTATTAATAAATCAGACTAGACACTGCCTCTTATCATATTCTCGTTACGTACTATTGTTCATTTATACGTCTCGATTTAAGATGCTCCGCTCTTAACACAAACATAGTTTCTTTCTAGAGAGTGTCGAAATATACGTCTTTTGTTGGCATAAACGGCTGTCAAGTGACTGTAAACCTGAGTAGGTACAGTCAAGGAATTTAAATTCCTACCCATCTAAGGTTCAATATTGTATAGCAAACAGTCATCATAAGAGCTATCTAAGCACAACGTTACTTGACATATCAGACGCATTTGTTTGTGTTACTAGGCAACTAATATGATTAATTAAATTAGGTTGACATGGTGAACTGTAAAACGCCAAGGCACTGCTAAAAATGGATGACAGTAATCGAAAATCTAACAAAATATGACATATATTTTGCTTTCACTCTTGCAATATTCGAATGAAAGGAACGCAGATAAGGAACATTCGGAATCAACGTTGAATTGTTAATACTTCACGGTTTGCGGCAAGCATTTTATTATTTTTCAAATTAATTTCGTATTTGAAAATTATTTCACAATTTTCTCGATTGACATTGACATCAACTGACATGTGTTTAATTATTTATTAGATAAGTAAATGACTTCGCAAAGAGGTTATCTGTAATGTGCAGTGACAAATAATAGGTATTGAATTGACATATCAATACTAAAATGAAAATTTCGACCTTAATGCATCGAGAATGTCTAACAACATTTCAACAAAATGGGTAGGAAATTAAATTCCTTGACTGCACCTATAAGGTTTTAATTGCAACTCGATACGACCTCAAAAGGGAACTGTAGAACTGTTTAGGCGCGGAAGTTTAAATTGACAGTTTGTACTAGTATTTAATTTTTTTTATACTTTCGTGGTCTGTCAATTTCTATATATCTGTCAATATCTATATATCTGTCAATTTCTCTCTCTCTCTCTCTCTCTCATTTAATGTTGTATACTTAATAAACGGGCAAATTGTAACAGAGGCATTTTAAGTTTTATCAAGAAGGGATTTATTATATAAAGTTAGCATAGGATGAAACTAAATAAGGATAATAGAGATACATATATTATTATAATAATTTCAAAACCATAAACTTGATCAATAATCTATCACGAATCTTATGCCTACGATCTTATCAAGACCCCTCTGTTTATGTGTTATTCTTTGATCGGCAAAGATATATTATTGCGTCTCTATCGCACTCACGCTTCGGGCATATTTTTGTTGCACTCAACATGATCTGGAAATTTCTTTTTTGCACGTAATTATTGAATACGTAAAATGTATTGATGTGAAGATAAAAGTAGATTACTTACGAATGATACGTTATCCCCTCGCATCACACACGACGGCATCTTTTATTTTTTGCGCTGCAAATCTGACAACTGCGACACGTTTGCACGTAGCCATTGACGGCGCGATACTGAGGCGAGGTCTGCCAATTGCATGAGTTTTAGTGTGCCACTTTTGGAGCGCTTGTAACATATCTACCTAATTTTTTTATTACATCATTGGTCATACCTTCTTCATCGATAACTGTTTAAGAAGCATGAATAACAGTCAATAAGAACAGCAGCTGGTATTACCCAGTACAGGATATCTGTTGTGTGCTCGTGCGTGAGTTTGTGTGCGTGTGTGTGTGTGTGTGTGTGTGTGTGTGTGTGTGTGTGTGTGTGTGTGTGTGTGTGTGTGTGTGTGTGTGTGTGTGTGTGTGTGTGTGTGTGTGTGTGTGTGTGTGTGTGTGTGTGTGTGTGTGTGTGTGTGTGTGTGTGTGTGTGAAAGAGTGTGTGTGTGTGTAAGTGTCTACTATTTTGTTTAGTAAAATAAATTATATTATTATGTCACATGTTCAGCAAATCCGGTTTTTCAAGATATCGCGATCACAACGCCATCTACCGGGTCCAACTGTTTGTTTTTCAAACCATCCAGGGACCCACTTAAATACCTAAACACATAGTTTCATAAAAATCGGTCCAGTCATTCGTCATTTCAATTGTGATCATGACGCCATCTATCGGGCCTATTGTCTTTATAAACCATCCATGGACCCACTCAAATATGTAAACAAAGTTTCATCCAAATCGGACAACCCGTTCCTCCCCATGTAGCACTCCATTTTTCTCCTCTCTTTCCCACACCAGTCCTCTCCAATCTACTCCCCTTCACTCCATTTTACCCGCCCCTCTCCTCGTCGCTTAACCAATTCCTCTCATCTCCACTCCTCTCTACTTCACTCCACTCCTGTCCTCTCTGTTGAAAGTGTGACTGTCACACGAGTTTCGGTTGCGCCAGGCTCAAGTACTGAGGGCCTACCGCGAAACGAAAACGAACTTCGTTCGTGTATCTCCGTCTCTGTCGCACTTGCTAGTTCGAGCAACAGAGAGGGAGATACTTGAACGAAGTTCGTTTTCACTTCGCGGTAGTCCCTCTGATTAGACTAAAATAATTATTACGTACTCATTCGATGGGAACACGGTTTCGTTATTTTCTTTGTTGTGGTCCAACAACCTAAAAAAAAATTCAAGAGAACGATTACATTCAGAAATGAATAATTTGATATGATATTTACAGTGCCTACTTATTTAACAAGAAAAAACACTATTCATATAATATCTTCGGTAACTATATAGCGAACTTCCCACTTCAGATACATAATATAACTTACGCGCGTCACACAGCCACTAAGTAAGTAGGCACCTACACTACTGCATTTATTATTTATCTGTGATTGCACTTACGGTTTCGCATTTGTTCTTTGGGCAATCGCTCTGCAATTCATAACATGACTCCTTCTCCTTTTTTTAGTATTATTCTTTTTATTCCCCATTATAAGGAGCACGCAGGGTATATTTTTTGCAAGAAATGCACTTGGCCGTACGGATTGGGGAGCACGAGTCGCGCGACACAGGTCCGTCCCCGAACGCAGCTCGCTGAGCACTGAGCGGGCGGCGGCCGGTGGTCGGGCACGAGAGCATCACGGTTATCGATGTTTTCGAATTATTATTTTTGATTGGAATTATTTTAAAAAAATGTATTCACTGATTACCATCTAAAATACAAATACGCAATTTTTGATGCAAGTTTAATGTAAGTAGCAAGTTAAAAAAAAATTAAATATCGTTTTAAAGTGTGTAATTAGAGGTATGTTGGCAATTTTTTTTTATCTAGCGAAAATTGTTTAATCTTGTTTCTAAACACTGATCTCCCTGCAGAGAAGCCTCGAGATTAGTAAACGTATTTTTTCTGAACCAAATTATTATAAACAGACGCATTATATTGTTTCAAAAACTCTGTTCGCTTGACTTCGCTGAACCCACGGCGCCTTAATACCTACGAGTACGCACGTGAAATGAGATGCACCCAAGACCAATCGTTTTAATATGCCGAAAGAATTAATTAAAAATTACCTATAAACCTTCGGTCTTAAGGCGTACGCGCCTTCGCTTTCCTTTTGTATTTTTATTTCATTCGTATTATTCCAGTTTATTTTATCTTAAATTTTTAATCTTTTTTGTCAATCAGAACTAAAACCTTCGCAATTCTTCCCCAAATAATAACGTCCTACTCGAAAATGTTCAACTAGTGTGCAATGTGAAAGATGAAGGCCCCTATAACCCTTCGACTAAATTCCGCATTAGACTAACGGTTATGCGTTTGGCACTGAGTGTGGAAGAGATATGAGGCCGGAGACGATCATTCAGGCTTTAATTAGTATCCCTGATGAGTTGGGGTTATGGATGGTGTCGTTAAGTTTTAGGAGCGATTGGGAGGGTTCCAATGGGTAACCTATACGAAAAGTCTAAGAGGTGGTTGCACCAAATGTATAATCAAAAGTGGTGTTCGTATATATCTGAAATCTGAATGTATGGAAAGTTTTACAAGTTTCTATAGAGTGACAGGTGACGGCGCCATATTCAAATGTAACGTCGATCGGTCTGTAAGTAAGTTGGTGCATCCCACTCTTAGTAAGTAGGACTAGTTCGATTTGTGTAAGATTGTATCCTAATTGACAACATTTCATTTCTTTAAGTGGGCCATTTTATGATTTAGTTCGATAGACAATTAAATTTCTAAGTATACGTGTTTTTTTATTTCTCCCTAAATGTTTATTTTCATCCAAAAATATCACAATTAAAATAAGTGAATTCCATTAGGTCGTAGGTAATGACGTCATTATTATGTCTCTCTATTGCACCTGTCCGCATCTTTCACTCAACAGACGTAAGAATGACGTCACACACGGGGTATACCGCGTTTTACAGATTTTAGTGTTTTTCTCGGAAACATGTAAGAATAAAAATGGGAAAACTACTTTATTACGTTCAGATAAGATAATTACCGAGCTACGGTAGCCTAGTGGTTCAGGCATGCGGCTGCTAAGCGGCGATCGCGGGTTCGAATCCCGGCTCGTACCAATGAGTTTTTCGGAACTTATGTACGGAATATTTACCGTTAGCTTTTCGGTGAAGGAAAACATCGTGAGTAAACCGGTCTAATCTCAATAAGGTCTAGTTTACCCTCTGGGTTGGAAGGTCAGATGGCAGTCGCTTTCGTAAAACTAGTGCCTATGCCAAATCTTTGGATTAGGTGTCAAAGCGGACCCCGGGCTCCTGTAAGGGCATAACCGGGAATAACGCTAGGAGGATGAGGATGATGAGATAGATAATTACCGAAATGGTTTTCGATTTAGGCATCATTACATATTTTGAAATGTTGTCAATTATTTAGCCTCAGTGATCCAAAATGGGTCTTGGCTTTCGAAATGAGACGCCACTTATCCCGAACCTGCGCCAATTCCTCCCAGTTTTTGGCTTGAAACTGGCACAGATCCTGATTTTTCCCTAATAGTAAGTTTAAATTTAATGCTCAAAGGGTCCGAGCGATTGTCTGTCATGTAACCGCTTTTGATACTGTTAAAAAACGCAATATACATCAACACTATTCAGTCGGCTCTATGTCTAGGGAATGAAAAGGGAAAAAATATATCATAGCATTGTTTTCGATTTTGTATCTTAAACAATAGACTAATTTAACAATAGTCACTATTTGAGTGAATTATTTATTAAACTTTATTCCGAAGCATTGGTGTCACGTGGCTAAGCAATTGCTTTGTTGGACCAATGGGTCTTAAGATAACATCCGTTCTAGAAAAAGAACCCGTAAGTAAATGTACGAGTATATGGCATGGGCACTCTATGTCAACGCATTATTTATTTATTTAACCTTGATTGCACAAAAGAAAACCTTATCATACATGGGCGTACTACTATTTGCAGCACAATCTTTAATTATAAAGCATAAAATACTAACCTTACCGTGTATACTACCGCAACAAGTTCCGATCGGCCGATCCGAAGGCGCCCTCTGCCGTGCTCACCGAGGCGCTGACTTGCCAAGTCACGACGGTCGCTCAGCATCATGGCACCAACTACTTACAACTCAGTTCCAGCTGACATAAAGGACTCAGAAAGTGACACAATGTTCACAAACAAACTCACTCTATATTGCTCACTGAGAAGGCTAATTACTCAATCGATCAGTTTACAAATAAACGGATGGATCATTGACCCAGCGCCGTAATAAACGAAAATTAAGAAATGACTGTTACTTATATGTTGCATAGCAAAAATCTTGTTAATTCCTTATTTCGCCAATAAATTCTGTATTCTGTATAAAAAAATTAAACGCTAATCCACCACTCTGTTGTGATCCATCTTCAAATACAGACCACTCGAATTGTATTTAAAATTTAATAAAAATATCACCCCACGCACACACGAAGCTTACCAGTTAAAAGCGATAATGGTTAAAACTCGCGGAATGCTCCAACGCAAACAAAACGAAACATTCGATTCGCAAACAACAGAGGGTTGATTTGATACATACGCAAGGTATTCCAGTATTATCATGTCAGTGTTTTGCGCGCTCGCTCCGACACATTAGGACGGCGCACGGAAAAGCTAGAGGGCGGACACGCTGAAATCAAATATGGAATAAAAAACGTACGTTTGTATTTACTACTGCTACTAGCTGCTACTACTGTTCGGTTGTCAGTATGTTAGTGAGGGACAAATTTTGGAACTGAATTTTAAACCAGTAGTTAAACTGATTGAAATTATGGGTATAAGTATAGTTTGGATGACAATTCAATATTATGGTACTATCCAGCTGATCTGATGGTGGACACAGAAGGTGGCCATGGGAATTCAGTACTTAACCGACGTAACCCCGTTGAAATTGGGTTCGTTAGAATTGTCTCAATGAGTAGTTGATGACGGTATAAAAAAGTACAGTTGGCAAAAAAAAGCTTGTACCAAAAATGAAATTTTGGACAGAAACTTATTTAGTCTATTTGTTTACACTGTTAATCGGCGGGTTCTTTGATCAAGAACTGTTAATACCTACATACAATCTTCGTATTATTAATAAGAATTTATTCTTATCGAACTAGCAAAAAACAGTTGAAGGCAGAAAGGCGTCTTGCCAGCGTATTTCCACATCCCATTCGTCAATTCAACCTGACCAGCAGAGCAGCAAAGCAGGTTAATGTATCCCCCTCTCGGTCACAGTTGCTCAAGCTGCCAAGTGGGAATTTTTTATGAATGTGCACTTAACGTAGGATTTTACAACTTCTTTTGTTGCTAAATATGCAAGGAAACGATAACAATAGACGTCATACAACTAACTGAAGTGTCGCATGTGTACTTGATTAGCTACTGTTTAGGCGTACCTATTCGTACTTAGTTGTTTTACAAGCCTACTTCAAGATAACAATTAGCAATAGATGTTGGTAATGTTTGGTTTCAATAACTTTTACTTAATTACTGACATCTAGAAACTAACTATACACCAATTTCGTTTTTGTTTCGCGGTGGCCGCTCAGTCCGTTGGACCAGCCGGCTGATTTACGGACGCTACAGATGTCTGAGAACGGATAAAAATGTCGTACTTACCTGACAAATAAGACGCTTGCTTCATTATATTTCACGTCGAGGCAATGCTTTCAAATGTCTCAGCATTGTACGGTTCTTTTAATGTTTGTTGGTCTTATTGATAGTGGCCTTGCCGCAACTCCGCTCGTGTAGATCTCAATTGGATTTGCTGTCATTCGGCATAAAATGGAAAATCGACAACACGAAATGACTATTTGGAAATAGGACCAAAAGAAATTCCACCAAAAGAGAATTTGGTGAAAAATTAATTGTGTCTATAAATTCTTGCGACCATTTTTTTTCTTTATCAAAATGATTTAGTCCAAATGGAATTTTGTGCCGTATGAAATAGATTCAAATTCAAATACGTGGAAAGTGAATGTTGTGTAATTTTAATTCAAATTCATATCAAATTTTAAGATGAAAATCGACTATTTTGTACGAGTACAACATTCATAGTAAATAAGTATTCCCGTTGGTCATATTTTTAATCTCAATCTTACTTCAAGTATGTCAATTTTACTTTGAGACTATTTCCATAATCAATTTCACCTAAATTGTTTCAGCGGTTTTATTTATATAAATACCTATTACAAAGAGGTTGGAGCTTTTTAGGGTTTCGTTCACAAAGGGTAAAAACGGGACCCCGTTACTAAGACTTCGCTGTCCGTCTGTCTGTCTGTCACCAGGCTGTAACTCGAGATACGTGATAGCTAGACAGTTGAAATTTTCACAGATTATGTATTTCTGTTGCCGCTATAACAACAAATAATAAAAATAAAAAAGAATAAATATTTTAGGGGTACGCACCCATAAAACAATCTTTCTTTTTTACTGTTTTTTATAGATAATGGTACGGAACCCTTCGTGCGCGAGTCCGAATCGCACTTGGCCGGTTTTTTTTAAGTTTAATATATATAATGATAATGTGTGAAACTTGGGGGCGCTTTGTTTCACCTATTTTTTTAAGTCCTATTATTGGAAGTCCGAAAATGTTCGTCATAAAATTTTACGCCCTAATAATCGTTAGTCCTAATAATTCTTGATCCTAACGATCGTAAGTCATAACCATTCGAAGTCATAATGACAGTAATCATAAGTTTCACAGGTCCTAATTTTTATTTTCCTAATTTTTTTCGTCATAACACTCACTTGCCCGTTTTATTTCAATTCATAATGACACTAGTCATACATTTTTTAATCCTAAATTTGATTTTCATAATATTTCTCATCATAAATGTTACTTGGCGTTATCGAAGTAAATAAACGTGTGGTTTTTTATCGCTAGGTACAAGACGAGGTCACAAGACTCTAGCTAGACGTCTCTACATTGACACATCGACTCTACATTGACTCTACATCGACTCTACATATTCGCTCTACATCGACTCTACAGACTCTAGCCGCCTGTCTGTGCGGACGTAGCCTAAGGCAGGTCCGTGTAGGTACGACGACGAGCGAAGCGAGGAGGAGTGTTAGTTGTACTGCGACCCTACGCGCGCGAGCCGAGCGAGCGAAGCGAGCGTGCCGCGGTAGCGGCCGGCGAAGCGCCAGAACCGATTTTTTTTCAATTTACTTAGCGAAAGCTTTTATTCATTAGGAAAAACAAAATTAGGAGTTAAAGTATGTTCTTAGTTATGATATTAGGACTTAGAAAATTATGATGTATGTCCGTTATGAAGAAAAATGTTATGATTAACAAAATTATGACTTCAAGCAAGTTCTTAGTAATGAAATTAGGAAGAAAAATTTTAGGACAACTGATCATTATGACTTCCAATGATAGTGACAGAAATTTAGGAACAAAAAAGTTAGGACGAAAAAAATTAGGACTAGCGATGATTATGACTACAATACGTTAGTACAAAAAAAAATAGGATCACGAATTTTATGGCAGCCAATATGGACCCGTGAAA
This sequence comes from Epinotia demarniana, assembly GCA_945867215.1. Taxonomy (NCBI): domain Eukaryota; kingdom Metazoa; phylum Arthropoda; class Insecta; order Lepidoptera; family Tortricidae; genus Epinotia; species Epinotia demarniana. The sequence goes on from OX244281.1 coordinate 15,926,235, forward strand.
CTTCTCATCCGCTTCAAAAGCTTCAAAATTTACTTTTGCTATAACTTATCGTTATGGGTTTTGTAATACGGGCGAAACCGAAAAGAAAATGCAATAGCAGTCTCACCGCATTGCAACGCTTCAGCAAACAAGCATCTCATTTAACTCAGAACCTGCTACATTTTACTCCACTCCCTTTCATTTAGCCGGCGCATAAATCAGTAACTCGATGGCTAAGCAAACGTCTACCGACGGCGTGGAGCACGGTGCGCCGATTTTTTAATAATTTTATAGACTATACGTGTCTCGCTGTCGCTTTACATCGCCATAAAACCAACGACACGGCTTTTTATGCTATATAAGTCCTTTCCACGTTAAAAATGTAGACGATTACGTAAAATTACACTGTTATCAGTTAGGGATATGAGCTGAAGCGACTTCGAGGCAACAAAGGGTTGTTTAAGATGCGTCCCGCGCTAGATTTTTTCGACGGTTTTGTTCGGCGGTTTTGTTCACCTCAAAGTAAATCTCAAAGTCTCAAATCAAGGTTGGCAATCACTTATGATTATTTTGCAGTCAGAGTTCAAAGTTTTTCAGCTTTTTGGTTCGGAATCCTGAAATCAACATAGTTTCTTAGGTAAGTTTTTCAATATCAATCTGAAATAAAAAAACTAATCTGAATCGATCGTCTCTAGTTTACATGTGCACTTTTTTTTAAGTTAACCTTTTAAACTACAATATTATTTAAAAGAGAAACTGTTAATATTTAAATAGCTTATTAAGTAATTAAAAAAAAAAATTTAGTTAGCCAATCTAGTGAAAGAGTAATAAAAACTGCTTGGATCACATTATTTTTCTTCTTGAAAACAAAACTTTAGCAAAAGATTTTTAAGAATTAATTACGAGTACTAAAAGTGTTTTTATCAAACCTTCTGAGACCGGGCATGCAAAAAATTCAATCCAATTTTAAACATAAATAAATGCTAATACGAATAAGCCTTCAATTCGTATTTATGTAAAGAAGAATCGGATTCATTCGATTTTCAAATATACGAGAATATTATTCCATCTAGCAAGCTATCGACAAGGACTGTTTTATACTAAGAGAGTTTGAAATCAATTCGATAATTGTCACTCGTTTCAAAACGTGTTTTCGCAAATGTAAATTAAATTTTTATCAAATACGTTGTTTTAAATAAACCCTAAACCGATTTGATCTGTTCTGTTATCAAGATTTGGAGCCTAAGGGTGTTTTTGGCCGTAATGGAAGATTTTGGATTTATCATTTAACCGTATTAGGGTATTTTCGTGACCTAGAATTATAATTGAAAAAAAAAAAGTCAATTTGAGCACTAACACAATTTTGCTAACTGTAATTGAATAAACAAGTAATCGAAACGTACAAAGTTGTCCGTGTCAACTCAGGGCATACATTCTTTCGTATTTCCGGCTGTTTGTTGTCAAAGCGGAGCCCGGGCTCCTTCAGGGACCGGGAATAACGCTGGAAGGAGGGTGATGATGTACGGCTGTTTTCTCTACAGGTCGCATTTATCAACCGATTTTCGTGAATGTGAGCAGGTTCAATAATTTGCATTATGTTATTTACCTCTTATATAACTTGAATTATCAATAAATGATTTATTTATTAATTGTGAAGTTGGTGAAATTAGCGCCTGACATGCTATGATAGGTATAAATTCGCCCGCTCTTTCTGATAAAAATTACCTTAGCGCACGTGGAATCGCAAACATTGAATTGATTAAATTAGAATGCAAAACGTAAGTGTCTACACTACAATGGGAAATACATTACTTATTTCCGTCATTTAGTGATTAACAAACATACAAATACTATTTTATTACAAATCGCGAGACAAATAATGCATGTTTTCTTATCCTATATGGGGAATAACGTTTTTTTTCCATAAAAATAGCAAAGTGCTTTGTGCCAATCAGTGGCATAACACAAGATAAGTGTGGAACTCACGTCTAGTCCCAAAATGATAACTGAGGAAATTCGTAACATCCTATCGCAAACTTTCCGAAATGTTGTACAGTACCGATAAGCAGGCAACTTTTTTACAATATCGAAAGCATCATACAATCAGCAGCAGAAGTAGCTACGCAAAATAACACGCTCAGAATGATCTAGACAGTCCTCCTCTTGACATTCGAGTCGTGTGTAGGTCATTTTGAGCACCAATCAAATCTAAATCACCAAAAATTCAATGAATGTGCATTGTTAATACTTAATAATAATAATGGCGTAGATTCTCCACCAACACCTGACTCAGAACACAGACTCTCGCTAGATGGCTTGATCAAGGGTCAGATACAGAAGGCGGTACTCCTGGATACTGCGCGAATAGTCAGGAGGTTCCTGTCTCTGTCGCCCTGACCGCCGGTAGCTTAGGCCTCGCCTTTGCCGGCGGCGGCCTAGGTTAGGTTTTTATCATGATTTTATGTTTTTTGATGTACAGTTTGATATTTTACTTTTGATATAATTATTGTAAACACCTAGCCTGAGACCAAATAAAAATAAAGACTTTTTTTCACGCAATTGAGGCCCATAGTTATCAATCTCTACAATACAATTATAAAACTAATTAGGTATTATTTAGGCGTCGAAACAGTGTGGCTCCGTTGTGTCGTCAAGTCCGGTGTAGAATGTGCGTGTGTGAAACATATATACAGACATCGAGTGAGATCGGAACAGACAGCTTTCGAGCCAACAATACCCTCGTCCTATTTTATCAATCAACAAAATGGACCCAAACCCATTTAAGCAAACCCTTAATTTGGGGGCAACAAATAATCACCGCTTAAAAATCCCAATATCCCTTCACGCTATTATGAGCCTTATGGCCTGTGCTAGAAGTTGGAGGTTGTGTGAATACGGATTTTTTTAGGGAATCATTTGGAAATTCAGACTCTTTACTCGACCTTTGAACGCTCGTTTTGAGGAGACAAATATATTTTTTATATCATAACGGTGGCAATTAATTAATTTAATTTTTAATATCAAAGCGTTACCTCTTGCCTGATGAAATGCCTACCCTGCTGACGCGTGCAATGCAAGAGGTTTTTTTTATTGATTTGGTGGTTCGTTGTGTCAAAAGCTACTGACCGCCGGAAACACAACATCACAATACTTATACAGAAATGACAGCGAAATAGTGGTATATATAATATGGTCACGGTCTCCTGTAGGGTAAATGTACTTCTCCAGTCGAGTTGCCCCATAGGACAGGCCATATGCTCGTTGGTCACCGACGTGGTAAAAACAAGAGACCGATAAAGATGAGGATCCATTCATAGTAAGTTCTGGAGACCCGTGTGGCAAAAAAATGAATTTTTTTATAGTAAGTTCTGAAGGCACGGTTGCCATTTCATCACTTATCGTTGTGGATAAGAGATCCGTCACTCTCGCACTCGCATACTTGTCAGTACGTGACGGATGTCTTATCTAATATTTTGAAATGTAATAATTTTTATTATTATCAATAAATGAGTATGACTACGAGTATCCACAGCGATAAGTGATAAAATGGCAACCGTGCTACGCCTTCTGGAGACCCGTGTGGCAAAGCTGATTAGTGAAGCAGAAAATGATGACTGTGCAAAAAGGTATTAAAAGTATAAAGGTATTTTAGTATTTTTTTTTAATGAGTTAGGAGGCAAACGAGCAGACGGGTCACCTGATGGTAAGCGATTACCGCCGCCCATAGACCTGCAACACCAGAGGTGTTGTGAGTGGTTCTCTTATTTTTCGCAGAAAATTGTTTGGCCAATTATTAGTTCCCAACCAACGTTTCGCAGAATATTATTTCGCCAAATAATCACTTGCCAACTCGTCATAAGATTTCGTTTCGTTTCCCAACCTCACAGTTGCCAACTGTACGTTTGGTCTGATGATTATAAAGTAAACTTTCAAATGCCAAAACTCGTTTAACAGAATTTTTTAGTTGGCTGAATAGTCATTTCGTTGTATAACGTTTTCCAAATGTTTCACGCAGTAGGGTTCGTACAGTTACTATGTAATATAATTTACAATGTGGGTAAGCGCAACTGCTCACTTCTTTTAATAACTTTGTGGGTGAGTAAGAAAAAACTGACTTATTAGCGATAAGTTCATTACTTATTTTGAATATTCAATAAGACGATTTTGGCACTCGCCGGCCGCTGCCGCGGCACGCTCGCTTCGCTCGCTCGGCTTCGTGCGCTGTAAGATCGCGGTTAACCTAACACGCTCCTCCTCGCTTCGCTCGTCGTCGCACCTATCTGGACTCTGTCACAGTTATTATTTCTGTTGCTATACTTATCACGAAACTGTTCTTTGTTTCAGGCAAGTTCAACAGATGGGTTTCGCCAAAAGATACGCAAGTGACGACTCATTGATCTATTGATAATTCATCGTAACTTTTAAGTTGGCTTATATGTTAAAACGTAACTATTGCACTGACGAAACGTTGTTCGTTCAATAGTTGTTTGGCCTAGTGAAATAGTTGGCAAGTGATAAGTTTTCCAAACATTTTTAGTCATTATGATATTCTGCTTTATAAAAATTCGACCAAGTGTCAGGTTGTCATACAAAAAGTTGGCAATGTTTAGTTGTCAAAGTGAATCATTTTCGAAATGTTGGTTGGCAAGTGATATTTGACCAAAGGAAATTCTGCGAAAAGGCAGAACACCGTTGTGAGTGCATTGCCGGCCTTTAAGATGGGAGTACGCTCTTTTCTTGAAGGTTTGAAGGTCGTATCGGTGCGGAAATACCGCAGGCGACAATCCATTCCACAGATTAGCTGTGCGAGGCAGGAAGTTTCTGGAGAAGCGCACAGTTGAGGACTGCCAACCATCTAAGTGGTGAGGATGGTAATGTTGTCGCGTTGGACGATGGCGAAAAGAGGCGGTAGGGATAAATCCGAACAATTCCTCGGAGCATTCCCCATTATACATGCGATAGAAAATGCAATGCATCTTTACGCTGAGCCAAGGAGTCAAGCCGATCCGAAATATGCTGGCAGTCGACAATTCGAGTTGCACTGTACTGTTTGCACTGTAACCCCGTCTGTTAATTTAAGACATGGAATGAGCGGCATACAGTACACTAAAATGCGTTCAAGTTGATACGCTCTTTGCAGAGTGATCGTCAGATATTGGTTGTTCCTAAGAGTGTTGTTGTAGTTGGCCATGTCTCTCTGCAATTGCTGTACTTGCTGCCAAAAACAGTAGGTATATAGGTACAACTAGAACTTCCTGCCTACCACCAAGCACATAACGTAACTCAGGCTGTTCTCTCTGGCCGTATAAACATCTCGAATCACCATTTTTATCGAATGTCCAATCCCTCCTAACCCTTCCTATTAAAAATCGGCCATACATTACACATATCGCTTCGGACCCTCGTCGGTGTTCCGACTGTCGCGATGTAGGATTACGAATTGATTTACTAATGGATCAAATGGTCGGTTATTCAATAAAACCTATCAATTTTACTTTTTACAAGCTTTTATTTAACTTGTTACAAGTTTTTATGTTACTTGACCTGTTCGTTTTTGCGCCACGAATAAGTGGCTCTTCGCAATTTTATCTATATACTTTACATGTTAAAAAATGTGGCGGCCGTTCGGTTGACTCATTTCTGGTGATTTTGACATTTGTGAAAATGTTAATGACTGTCGTGGCAAGTTTGTGGTCCTGTTATTATTTTTTACCAAATAAACGTGTAGTATACGAAGAAGACAGTGTAGCAATGCACAAGGACAGTGTTATCGGACTGTGTTTGGAAATCCCATAGCAACTTGTCTTTGATTTCAATTCACTTGACTGTTTGACGTTCAGTCGCATTTTAATCCACTTAAGAGCAATATAACTGACCAAATTGTATCGGAGTTCGATACAAAGTAAACTTATTTTCATTGTTTCTTAATCCAATTGCATCTCATTGACTTTACTGTATCGAACTTTATTACCTTCAAAGTTAACATTGCAACCAAATACAGCTGGAGGTATATTCTTGTTTGCCACTTTCTTACCGCTAGCACAACAGCAGAGACTATCTATATTTTTCCTAATTGGAACACTTAGTAAGACACGGGTAATTATCAGCACATTTTATTACCAATGCGATTTTTACTTTGCAACCAACTACAAAAATAGCTGGAAGTGTATTTTTGTGTGTCGCACAAATCGCATTGAGTGCTCGCTCTTACGCGCGCCGAGTTAACAAACGTGAAACTGGACTTTGGTACTTGAAAGCAAATGGACCGAATGAGGCTCTTGATTCAAACGGTGAAATCGCAAAAGCGGTTGCAACTCGCATTTTTTTTCTTTTGCAGTTGCTGTGTTTATGACTTTATTTGTGTCTATCGTCGTTACTTTGTTTCTCGAATCATTTTTACTTTCATTACTGTAATAATTACTTTTAATTATTTCCCCGTGTGGTGTCGGGTTAGAATTTCACCACCCCCTTTCTTCCCGTGGGTGTCGTAAAAGTCGACTATGGGAGCAGGGTTAAAGTGTGTAGTGAACGATGGGCTAGCAACCTGTCACTGCAATATCACATTTTGTCAATCTTTTTTATACCCACATTTATGCTAAAAGTGGCGCTGGAACATAAGTTTCATGTGCTCTGCCTACCCCTTTTAGGGATAAAGGCGTGAGTTTATGTATATGTATGTATGTACTTTTAATTACTTGAAATTGACTGAATCAGGCGTTACTTCGTGGGATTCGAAGATAAGTTATTAGATCAATATTCTTTTGCTATTCCGCATTAATCCAATCAGTGGGGGCAAAAAAGAGGCTTTGCCCTACAAAAAGTGGTATAATTTTTTTTTATACCACTTTTGCTTAAGTATAGGCTAGTCATGAAAAATTTAAGTTTTCGACCTCTAGGGGTCACAGCGTTTGCCGCCATCTTGAATTGAAGGGGCCAAAATTGGTTCTTTTTTACATAATTCGTTATTTTTTATATGATCGTTAGTAAACCTGTACTTGTGTCAAATGGTAACTGAAAGAGATCCCTTACAGGGACAATAAAGCATGATGCATACCTACATACGATCTTGGGATTTAAACACGCACCTGATCGCGAAGTTTGACCGATGTCAGCCGTAAATACAACATTCTTCAACACAGCTGGGAAAACATGCAGTTCGGAGGAAAACCAAGATATTTAATCAGGGTTAGTCTAACTGACCAAACCTAGGGTAAAACGAAAGAACGAGCATCGTTCGACATGGCCATGTTACATAATCAGGTTTTTATAGTACCTACCACAGTAAGGAAGCGACCACACCGGTGCATATGTAAAAACGTTGACGTGTGGGAGGCGTCACGAGTCACGAGTCACGTTTGTACATAGGCAGGTATACTTTCCTGCGTTTACGGTTCGTCAGCATATTTTGAGCAGCGGTGTGATGGCTGCTCGCGTATTACAAAGATCACGAGCGACGCCGCAGCATAAAATATAGCCTATGATCCTCTGTCGATCGCTAGTCAAAGAATTATTAAACTCGCGTATTTTCAAAATACAAAAAAAACCTACAAAGCTACGTACACTTACTTACTAAGTAATATTATTATATTATCTTAGAGGCTGATGTAACACACTACTGGGCAAAAAGGCCTCCCCCCTCTTCTTCCACTGCTGCCAGTTTTGAGCTAAATCTGGTCAGTCCTTTAAAAAAGAGTCCAACACATCCCGCCATGGTTCCCCGTGTGGTGTCGGGTTAGAATTTCACCACCCCCTTTCTTCCCGTGGGTGTCGTAAAATTCGACTAAGGGAGCAGGGTTGAAGTGTGTTGTGGGCGATGGGTTAGCAACCTATCACTGCAATATCACATTTTGTCATTCTTTTTTTTTTATACCCACATGTATGCTATAAGTGGCGCTGGAACATAAGTTTCATGTGCTCTGCCTACCCCTTTTAGGGATAAAGGCGTGAATGTATGTATGTATGTATGTACATTCCGCCATCGCCGACGAGGACTGATAATAAAATATGAATAAATATTATGATGTTAAATGCTCATTCAATTGTATGAAAGTCATCTCAGCACAACATCTTCAAAAGCTATTTTGCGACACAGAAACAGAGTAATACCTAGAAATTATCCTTACGTTATATTCCTTGTACAAACATGTTACATGAATAAAGTATACAGTGTAATACTTGCATATGGCTAGATTTTACATTTGCGCAGCTCGCCTAACCGTATTTGCTAGATTTGAATCGTAAAAGGATGGAAACGGGAAGCTCGGATAACGAAACCTTTCGAGTACCATTTTCCAGCATAAGCCTTGTGAATCCTGTGTTTATCCTGTGAGTTTGGCTGTGAAATGTTGTTAATATTGATCCCCCCCATGGGAGCGACTATGCCTAGTATAAACGTGTATGGTCTCGTAGCGTTAACGATGGGGGCATCTAGCATATTTTGTGCGAAAATAAGCGGTGACATAAAGCAGTCCACTCAGTGTCGATGGTCTCCTATTTCCTTGGTTGACATTGTACGGGAAACTTGCGTCCTGTCATGTTGACTAATGAACGTGACTTATATTTGATAGCCATGATATGATAAGATAATATCACTGACCAATCGTCCTAAGTGTTCCAAACTTACGACCGATAGTTGTGCCAGCTATAGACTCAGGTGTTACAAACGCTCTCGTACATTAAATACAAAACATACCTAACGATCTGGTATTGAATATTAGGGCACTATCTTTCTACGATTCGGACTAGAAATAACCAAAACGAACTGAATTCTGGATGTAATATACGGAATAGTTTATTTGAAGTTTTTTGAAAAACGCTGGCTTATGAAATTCTTAGGTCCTCTTTGAGTTCCTCTCAGGGCGCGAACATAAGTAACTTACTTTTACTACATCTTCATATTAAAGTTAAGTTAAGTTAAGTTTTTTTATTAACCTTAATAACTAAGATCTTGAATTAATCCCTTTCGTACCTAAGTAATTTTGAGTTCGCGCCGACTCAAAATTAATTAGGTACACTTAGATTCATTTAAGAACTTAGTTATTAAACTAAATAAGAAAGGTTTATTATTTTTTGTTTTACAGTTTTTTTTCGGCGGTTTAATTTTTTTGTTAAAAAGTTTTTATTTTTCAATTTTCTGTGGCTTACTTTAGTTATAGTTATAAAGTATTGTATATTATTAGTGAACAATCAATCATCCCCTGTTTTCCTACCCTTAGGTTTGGAATTTTTATTTAAAATTTATGTGGGACCAACTTCGAGGTATACCCTTTCTAATAAAAAAAAATATCAAAATCGGACTACTCTCTAAAAAGTTATGCCTGGTCTGGTCATACATAAAAATATATATATACGCGTTGACTTGAAAACCTCCTCCGTTTTTTTCGTCAGTAAAAAAAAAAGTAAATTTGCTTTGTGTCACGAAACTGGCCCAACTCAACAAGTTCTCTGCGAGTATAGCATTACTGAGATGATTTGATGATGAAAACAGAAGATTGCCATAGCAACACCTAATCTACAAAAGAGAAACCTGTCGTACATCTCACTTCTATGTCTATTTCTCTCTCGCCTATCCCAGTAATATAGTATGTAGTTTATATATTAAAATTGTATGACGTTTCCGTGAGTCACCAAAGGTGCTGGCTGAAAATCAAAGCTACAGGTCTGACTCTGACACCTCAGCATAATGCTGAGCCAGTGTCCGGTTCACTGCCACGGAGACGCACTTGTTTCATGTATTATGTGTTTTTCTTGTTAATATATTGTGTGTTTGTGAATAAATGTATCTTACTTTCTGTCGTGGAGCCTTCTGCGCTCATTTGTATGTCCAAATATGAGCGAGATGGCATCCCGCTGTGCCTGTCTAATATTTCCATTGAATAATTGTAGAAAAATATTTTCTTTGAACTGCAGCCATAACAAGACGCTCAAAATACGCGCTTGAATAGTCAGGGGCGCGGCGCCTTTTCACATTACTTTTATCAATTTGTCATTCCGTGTTTTTAAAGGCAAAAGGAAAGCAATCGTCACCGTTTCATGAATATTAATATAGCAATTCTGTCATCGAGATATTGGCCCAATTGACGAGATTGAACTCAGTCGTTAACGAGATGTCTTTTTTATTTATGTCTGTTTTTGGATTGGACGTCACGTTTTTCGCTTTTCACAAATTATTTTAGGAGATGTTTTCTGGGTGGTTTTTTTGTATTTTCTATAATTGATTTGGTGAGTACAATTTAGTTGAATTGAAATCCTTGTTTACAAATAAATACGATGAAATTAATTTATATTCTATACCACCTATATTGTGGCTTAAACCCAAAATTGGTCTAGTTAAAAGAAAAAAGAAGAATATTTCCTTCAACCGACCTTCCACAGTAATTATGTGAATGTGACATGTGAAAAGGATGCCTTAATTTTGGTAGGACATAGCAGATTCCTATTTCTAGTGCCAAGATAAACTTATAAACAAAGTTTCATTGATGGACATAATTTTCCGCCAAACTTCTTTACCTGTTCAGAACTCGGCCCCTGCCAAGCTCTGAGTCACTCGCGCGCTCCGCGGAGTCTAATCTTAAAACTATAGTTCTAACTTATTTCTACAAATCACTGGACTAAACGTTTTCTTTAATCTGTTCTCTTCGGAGCACGACCTCGTTCGGTACCAAACGGGACTATTTGAACAAACGATTTACTTCCCTCCAGAGTCCAGTGCCCTGCGGGCCTAAGATGGTCACCTTCGCACTCGCATACATGTCAGACAGAACGTGACGAATGTATATATCGACATCGATAAGTGATGAAATGTATCATTAATACGCCCGCTGGTGACTACCAGCGAACGATATCACGAAAAAGTTACCGCAACTCAGCCTCAAATCAAACACTCGCGGTCACAAATTGTTATGATCTTTCAACAAGGGTGCGCTTGCACAAACAATTGACATCTAAAAAAACCTCGCAAAATTAGCACAATTAAAGGATTAAAGGTTTTAAATAGATATTTAGCTAAATTATTCAGCGACGTGCTGTTCAACCAAATTGTGAAATGAAGACATAATAAGAAAAAAACCGGCCAGGTGCGAGTCGGACACGCGCACCGAGGGTTCCGTACAAAAAATACGGTGTTCGAAATTTTTCCTTTATCTGTGCTATAAGACGTTGCTTCGTACCAAATTTCAAGATTCTGAGTTTACGGGAAGTACCCTGTATGTTTTGATTCCCTTGCGAGCTTCGAAAATTTGGGGCATAAACGAAGTTTGATTTTTTCACAGCTCCAAAGGGACAGCAGACCTGAGTATTTGATATAAATTTTAGCTTAATCCACGCTTTCCTGAGAAAAAAAGGTCTTGACAGAAGGACGGACGGACGGGCGGACGGGCAACAAAGTGATCCTACAAGGGTTTTTTTTCCTTTTGAGGAACGGAACCCTAAAAAAAGTGATTCTATCTCAAAAATGTCATACTGACAGCTGCGGGCCATCTGCACTGCACTACGAGGCGCGTACCGCCGTACCGCCTGACATAATAATAATAATTTGAATTGAATAATTTATTTCAGACGTCTGTCCATATGAGTTAGTATACATTATGAACTTAACCTATTGTTAGTACTATCAAATAAAATAATAATAAGCCTTTATTTCTCACATTATGTTATGTTAAGTACAGTTTTCGTTTATTTTGTTTTATTTTCTCTAGTGAGGTAACCATTTTTGGGCAAAGGCTCCTTCCAGTTTAGCCTGTCCTTGGCTTTTGCGGTTTCATGCCAGTCCGGCTATATGAGCGATGTCGTCAGCCCACCGCCGCCGCGGGCGACCGCGTGGGCGCTTCGCGTCTCGCGGGTGCCAGTGTAGGATCCTCTCGCTCCACCTATTGTCGGTTGTTCGTGTTACATGTTTCCCGCCTGACATATCGCCAGCTAACGATTAGTCGCGCGCCATAACCAATATAACAATATTATTAGCCATTCAAGTGAATCTTGTTTGAAACCGTTACATTTTTAGGACAACTTAGGTACATAATCTTTTTTGTTAAGAGGCTTGTGTGCTAGGTAAGTATTGTTTTATAAATAACAATCCCGAAAAGTTTACAGTTTCTGACAAAAACTACTTAGCGCAAATGATACTTAATGGCAAACGTTATATTGATGACAAATGAAATTACGGATTGGGTTGGGGATTAAAGTATTGTAGATTTATTGTTGTTTTTATTGTATTATTGAAGTATCTAAGCAAACGATTTACTATTTCTAAGTAGGCAGTGCCTCGAGTGCAGCTAGTAAATCCCTCCGTTTGGTCACGCGAGAGCAAAGGCGATGATACGAATGCTTTTCTAAGTCAATTTCAATAGGACGAAAAATTCAGTATTAACCGGACTATTTACATCATCATATCAGCCGAAAGACGTCCACTGCTGGACATAGGCCTCAAAGAGTGCCAAAGTGCTGGGTCCTACGCCACCCGCATCCAGTGGCCTCCCGCGACCGTTACCAGATCATCAGGACTATAAAAATACTACGAGATTTGTAACGACGCTCCCTCTGATGTATAACCACATTTTCAAAATGGAGACAAAAATACCAACCTCAAAATCTAATACCAAAATCATATTTTGCCGGTACGCGAATACAGGCTCAGTAAGTTCGTTCTCCCAAGATAAAATAATTCCCCGGAGGAAACATGCCTCTGTACGAATAGAATAAATATTAATGGCTGTAAATGTGTTTGTTTCGAACAAATTAAACGAAGTATACAAGGAATAATCTGCGAGAAACCTCAGGCAGGGGCCAGTTTAAAAAAACAGTATATTGACTACTAAAAAACGCTAAAACCAACACTTAGACGAAACGAATGATAATAAAACTTTGGCAATGCCATGTGAATTGAAGTATTATTTTGTCGACGTCATAGACTGTATGAAAATAATAAAGTGAGGTAATCAAGCAGCTCTTGTGTTATTGACATACTTCTAAAAGATAAAATATAAATGCGCAAAAACAGCACGGCTATCACAACACGGCGCGCGATCTGCTCTCTCGATTTTTCTCACACTTTCCGTTTCTTAAAAGAAAACTTAGAAAGAAAGGTATAGTGCTAGAAAAAAACTTCTTGAGTCAAAGTACAAACAAATAGCTCAACTATAACAAAGTAAAGCTATCTTAGCAATTTAGCGGCGAAGCCATTTAGTAACGTTTTAATATGACAACATATTGCTTTATTTATTGACCGTGCTATCGCTCACAAATTGAAACCGAAGACTTAGAGATTCCACAGAGCCCCGTTGTTTCTGTAATTTAGGAAATGGTAATAATTAGTTTGGCGCCATTTTGAGTCCATAATTAAAACTCCAACGATATTATATCGCTTCGGAAATTCTGTATAATTTATAATGAGTTGACGCGGAGTTGGGAGCTTCAGGTTGTAATTGAGAAGAGTTTAAAAATCCCAAGTTTGAAGTCCAAGGGATGAAAGTTAAAGTATTGAGTGTCCAGGTAAAAAATAGCTAGGGCAGGAAAAATAAGGTATTGGCGAGTTATCTGATATTTAGTTTATGGGGATATTAAACATAAGTAATAAAAAAAATATACAAAATACATGACAAAAGTTGGCAACATTGCAACATTGGAATGACATCACACAACAAGTTCCGAGCAAACAGGACAAGTTACAAGTATTAACATACACTTGACATGTTTTTGTAAGAACTGGATCATATTCATATATATGATGATGATGATGAGTCATTTTTGCAAGGACTGAATCATCTAATCGCCTATACAGTAAACAAAACGGTTAAAATATTTGGCGTCTGGTTTGGGCTGATCCGCCATTTTCCGGTATTGTCTGATGGTCATGTCCTGGCCAATTTTTGCCACATGTGCGGTCTCCGATGTCGGTGGAATAATCAGGTTCCCGAACGTGTTGGACGCCCTCCGGCCAGATGTATTGATGAATTGAGGTAGCTGGTAGTGAATGAATGGCGTAAACGGGAGAGCGGGTCTTATGGCATACCTTACCTACCAGCAGTGGACTGCAATAACAATAAGAATAATTAAATTATTTATTTCGTAATTATAGTAAAGGCTTATAAACTAGGTTAGTAGTGTTGAAATTGGGCCACACTTTTTATTAGAGCTACCCAAAACTTAATTATGGGACTATCCGAATTTTCTGCAACCGCATTCAGGATGTTGTTGGAGCTATGCCTAACCTTATCCAGTATTTAGGCGATCTTTTTACGAACAGACGCACTACACAACCTAGGCAACCCCATCAACATCCTGAATGAATTGTTTTACCTACGCGCTACGTACGTAGGATGATGTATGTATGTATGTGGGTTCTATAATATGACTGGACTGTAATGGTGTTTTTCTATTCTCTAGTGCGCTCTACGCACGTACTCATGTAGCTTTACGCACCTTTCTTACAAAGGTGCGAATAAAAAAAGTTAGGTAAGTACTTAGCAAAGGTGCTGATAGACTTGAGAATTCACTTGTAATGTGCATTCTAGCGAATGTTACAATACAGCTACATAACTCCATATTCTGTTACACATGAATACTCAAGCCTATCAGCACCTTTAAGTTACGGAACACAGTAGTTCCACTTCCGTAACAAGGTGAACTAAATGTAACAAGGTGAACTAAATGTTCCAATACAATCGAAGACGTTAGTTCCAACGACTCGGTAGGCAATAATACGGGGCATTACGGATCGCAGTGCCCGTGTCGCAGCAATAACAACAACAATTCTGTAACCAATATACTGACGTTCGAAATAATGTTTTGAATAACTTGAGGGTTGTCGACTCCTGCAAAAGCTCCATAGGCGCCCATGTTTAACGCCCGATGTTAACAGGTTAAAAGTTTAATATGTGTATCTGTGTGTTTCTCGGTGGTATTGTAGATCCGTAACGGATGGTCTGATTTGAGTGAAAATGAAAGTCTCCCTATCCTATGCACACCGCCTTAAAAAATCGCTGTGTGCATAATAGTCCCTAAAATAAATCTCGTCTTTGGATTTCTGTATGATTGTCGGGATTTGTGTTTAAATGGAGGATAACAATATCTCTGCCGTTATTTATACCATGAAATACTCGTACTAGCGCCTCTTTTAGCTGTAGAAGCCGCGAGTCTATATAAAAAAATGCAAAAGTGCCTTAACAAAAAATATAATTAACAAACCTGCTCACAAAAATGTAAAATCGGTTGAAAAAGCCACCTGCAACGGAGAATAGCCGGATAGCGAGACAGAAACCGGACATACAAACAATTTTCGGCCCTAGCTGATGCGCAGATCTTCATTCGCTTCGCTCCCCCGGCCTCGTTCGATTTTTTTATTGATTACTGCCCCCGCCATATCGAAACTGAAACCCATTTAGATACAGATTCCAGCTTCAGCGTCCATCGTCAACAATCTTTAATTTGAGAGTTGTTTACTCGCGAAATTTGTTTTTCTGTAAACATGTTTTTAATAAATCAAAAACAAGCAATTACGTTATGAAATGGATGCTAATTACTTAAATTATATGTGCAGAGATAATAAAATCGGTTGGAAAGGAACTCCCTAATGTGTACCCAGTTATTAATGGTTGCATCATTTCTAATGGAAAATAATAAAATAAATATCGCGTATAAACAGATAAGATTGTTACAACTTATTAGGACGAGAAAAATCTGCAAACAAAAAAGTGACCTAAAACTCGACGGGCAACTTTTTTATGATTTTCTCAAAGAGGAAATGAGAAAAATTTACCTTATTTCCTAAAAGGGAATAAAATTCACCGTAAGCCGGGTGTGTGCCTAACAACGGTTAATGAAAAGGTGGAAACATTTGAACGTTTAGATGCGACACTTACATTTTGGCACCATTGTAGTACTGTAACGGTGCTGCATGTGCAACGGGTCACAGAAGTGTGCTTTAATGGTTGCCATTATGTGCTTGGATCCGTGTTGCAGTGTTGCAGTGTGTAGTGTATATACACTGGGTAAAACATAATTGTATTGCATGAAACATCGTGAGGAAACCGATTTAATCCTAGTGAGGTCTAGTTTTCCACGAAATAATTTACTATTTAATGAATCAGCTGACAAGTAAAAATACACGATATAAAATTACTTGTAATGACCATTCCACGAACTGAATTGTCGACGAAATGAAAATACATGAAACGTTGACTTTGAAGTGAAATTCGATGAAGTGAGTGTCGACAATTTGATGACAAACCAAAACCAAGTTCGGTCTTGCGAGCCATATACGTGCTAGTCAGAGGAAATTGTAAGGGTCTCCCCCGTCGGATACGTCAAGGAAGACTATATAAATGTTAAAGGTTACTTTATGATGTTCCCGCTTTTTCCAAAGAAAGCTAGTGAAGCGGTTGGTTACCTTACTAATATAAATGCGAATATTTGGACGTTTGTTACTCAATCTCACGCATACGGTTTAACCGACTTCGATGAAATCTTGCACGTAGATAGTTTATAGCCTGAATTCAAATATAGGATAGTTTTTCCGGTCCCACGCAGACGAAGTCGCGGGTGGAAGCTAGTTATTTATATTTATGCTTGGCTGTTACTAAGGACACTCTACGCTTGACGCCTTCACGCCTAACGAAACTAGTGCATCTTGCATTCTTGTTTAACAGTTGCTTTGCAGTGTTGGGCTGCTGAAAGTATGATATTTCTTGATCGTTCGTTGATCTTCGTTGATCGGTGGTTTTAACTGTGAATTTATTCAACTACCGTTTAAATACAAATGCTAATAGCAATAAATTATCGCCAATGTACGAGTAGCTAGGGTAAAAATGGCGTCTGTCTGTATGGCAAACAAGCTTACGCCCCACCTAATGGTGAGTGGTTACCATAGCCTATGGACGCTTGCAACTCCATTGGTGTTGCATGCGCGTTGGCGAGCCTGTAAGAATGTATACACTCGTTTTTTGAAGAACCCCATACTGTAGTCCTTTGGGAAAACCTCGGCCGGGAGCTTATCAACCGGAGCATCAGAGCGGAGGTTATATCCCTACTAGACGGGCCCGCGGCTCCACCCGCGTTAATGAATTAGGTACTACGTTAATGTATTTGTCACAATTGTATTATGTTCATGAGCCCTGATTAGCAACGTACCGATATGGAAATAAAAAGAGTACATATTTTCATATACATTTATTAAAATGTCAACACGAAATTCAGTAATTAAAACCTCTTGTACTCTGCGGCCACCGTTCCATAACTGGCCACCTAATACTTAACATGAACTCTATTCACTTAGGATAGGATCTGCATTTATTCAAATTTCAAGAGAAATAAATCATCCACCTTAGGCCGTGCCAGTCTGCTAGAGGCGTTCAGTTAGAATTTGTCATTAAATACAATTTGTTTAAAGTAAATACTGGGCCCTGAGCGGACACCCGCTCCTTGCGAACGCCTCGAAATACAGCTAATGACATGAAACAACAACAAATATCAAACAAAAACAGATACCCATAGGCTATATAAAATTAAGAAATCTCAAGAACATGCACCGGGTATCTCGTCAATTACTGGCCACCGTTTCATAACTGGCCTAATTATTAATAATAGAATTATTTTTCAGTATAAAAGGTGTATTTTCATCTAAATTTATTTAAATTTCAACAGTACCTAATAAAATACAAAAAAATAAGTAATCTAAAGAATATGCACAGAATAACTTGTCAATTAGTGGCCACCGTTCAATAACTGGTCACCTCATACTATAAAAATGAACTCTATTCACCCTGTATTGAATCATCACCCTGTATGTATGTTCATAATGTATTGAAACATTGATTTTAATTTTCACAACAGTACAACTCGTTTGATAAATTTTATAAACAATAAATTTAAAAGAGCCCTTTTGAAACACTATCTCGATAGTATTTAAATACTTACCTAATATCTTATATCTAGTTACCTATCCACTTTATACAACATCATTTAAAGCTGTTCTTACTTCTTAAGACTTTACTAATTATATAGACTGATTAGGACTTTACCACTTTATATAGACTCATTATATAATATGTATGTATGTGTATATTTATTATGTTTCCTGCTGTACAAAGGTTGTCTGGAAGAGATCGCTTCAAAGCGATAAGACCGCCTGTTGTGTCCATTATTTATTAAGCAATTTTTTTGTAACCTGTTTGTCTCTCTTGTTGTGGTGCAATAAAGAGTATTTATTATTATTATTATTATTATTATC
The DNA here is from genome assembly GCA_945867215.1 of Epinotia demarniana. NCBI lineage: Eukaryota > Metazoa > Arthropoda > Insecta > Lepidoptera > Tortricidae > Epinotia > Epinotia demarniana. Next base: position 15,944,437 of record OX244281.1, read on the forward strand.
ATTAAGACTACCTCAAATTATATAGACTCATGGATCCCACAGTCAAACTGTGCAAACAGTTTTGTGGGACGTTGTATTTAGTTTTAAGTTATTGTAAAGTGCTTTACTGAAAATAATAAATAAAAATAAATGACAGTTGGATCAGCAGCGCAACATGCCTCCGGACGATAGCAATCTGATAAATTGACTTCTGATAAATTGGGGCTGACAAATCATGATATGTATATACCCCATCACTGAAAAACGATGAAAAGCTATGTTTGAAGCGTTTCATTTACTATTACTCACTACCTACTTGTGTTTTTTTTTTTCTGTTATGAAACGCACAATATATTTAAATTATATATTTAATTTACACAACTTCCTCCAATAAAGTACTATTTTTAAATTAGGTAGGTTGAAACCATAATTTGAAAAACCGGTAATTATCTACTTTTTGTATCCAACAAAACGCAAAGGTATCGATAGCCAACCACTACCTTTCGAGTGATGATTTGAACAATAGCTATTATTGGGTTCATGCGAAAATAATAGGCTTATTCTCAAAAAAGTGGCACCGCGGATTCAATTTCGCATTTTTTTTTAAGGCATCAAATATAATGACCACCAAAAAATGCTTTGATACCCTAAGATCTTTTACCAAAAAAATATACTGAACCCCAAAAATAATAATTCTACCATTACAATAGTACTAGCTATTTTAGTAACAACTGCACTTTAAATTGTATTCGAACACCAAATTTACTAAATGATCACCAAACCTTTGCGACCAAATTAATACAATACTTCTACCTAAATAACCCACTATGATTGCCATAAAATATATGAATGTTACCTAATAAAGTATCATCATCATCATATCAGCCGAAAAACGTCCACTGCTGGACATAGGCCTCCCCCAAAGAGTGCCAAAGTGACCGATCCCGCGCCACCCACATCAAGCGGACTCCCGCAACCTTTACCAGGTCATCAGGCCACCTTGTTGGGGTAAATAAAGTATAATGATACCAAATTTACAAGTGCTACCAAAACCCGAATCAGTGCACCCTACTTCCACGTGGTCTTGTCTGTCCTACCCCTAGAGTGTATATAAAAGCCCGCGGAGCCAGAAGCTCGCGAAGGAGGTCCTGAGTTGAACGGGGTGCACGAGGCCCAAGCGAAGGGAGTGGGGGAAGGTGGCGAGCGAAGCGAGCCGGCGACCTCCCGAGCGGAGCGTAGGTCGAGTGCGCACGTGAAATGAAGGGCCGACGAAGCGAGTTTCTGCCGGGAGCCCGGGCGGACGGCGGGACACTGAGTCCCAGAAACGAAAGCGGGGCTCCGTCGAATTACGGAAATGATTTTACTATTTTTGATTTAGCAATGATTTATTAGGATAGCATTTTCTTTCATAGGATAGTAAGAAGTTTTTGTTTGCGTTATTATTTCACATTTATATGAGATACAATTTTGGTGATCATTTACAATTTTTGGGTTAGCAATGATTTATTAGGATAGCATTTTCTTTAATAGGATAGTGAGATGTTATAATTTGGGTTATTATTTCACATTAATAGGAGATAACATTTTGGTGATCATTAATCCATTTCTGGATTAGCAATGCTTTATTATGATAGCATTTTCTTTAATAGGATAGTAAGATGTTATAATTTGGGTTACTATTTCACATAAAATGGAGATAAAATTTTGGTGATCATTTAGTATTTTTGGCAGTAAAAAGTATTTTTTTGGCGTTATATTTTACTACATCTGGTGGTCCATTAAACATATGCCTTTTTTAAATATTGCGATATTGCATTTTTTTATTAGGATCGCTATAACTCTGTTAAAGAAACCGTGCTGATGCGGAGGGAAGCTATTTATTTCATAATTTTGGAAGATACAGGCGTTTGAAATTATGGAGTTGACAGGTGAATGTCCTCGATGTCAGGTGAAAGACATAGTGTAACCAAGTTATCGATAATAGGCACAGGTTAGCGACACATTGGTACAAATGAATTTATGAAACTTTTTGCAGGTTAACGTCAGTGAGAGCAGGTTAGTAGTTTAACCCGTCAATAGACCGCCACCCAGTTCGGCCTGTCGGTTCTAAACCGCATAGTGCCCAGGTACAGGCTTCTGGAAATGCTTCACGGGGTGTTTCTGGACTTTAGGCGTTCAATAGTGGAATTCATAAACTCAGTATGAATCGGTAGGCTCGGGTTCTTCTAGATCTTTGCTACTTCTCGTAACAGGGCGACATTCCAACGTAAGTCCGCTGGAGCGATCTTTGACAGTATTGGAAGCCAGTGGCAAGGAGTAGATTGGAGCCTGCCGGAAATAAGTCGCATGGCCTATTTCAGCTCGCCGTCACCTCTGGTGGTGTGGATGCTATTCAGCCAGATCAGTGCGCAGTATTTTGCAGTCGAGTACACCAGAGACAGCGCCGAGGTACGCAGCACGTCGTTCCGCTCAGTTTCTGGATGATGTTATTTCGGGGCTGGAGTTTGCGAGCTATACCGGTAAGGTGATGTTTGTAGGTCAGAGAGCGGTCTAGAGTGATACCGAAGTATTCATAGAAGAAGTTGTGTCTCATTGTAGTTCCCTGTACATTGATCTAACTCCTGCGTGGCGCACCGGTTATGCAGGTGGAAACAGTGCTGGGTGTAAGTCGCCATATTCGACAGTACCTAGCCAGTAGCTCCTTATTGCCTGATAACATACCTTCCAGATTTTTGAAATCACAGACATATATCGTCGGCGTAGATAAAGTTCCCGGCAGCGGAATCAGGGAGGTCGTGGATATTCAGGTTGAACAGGGCGCCACCGCGGATCCTTGAGGCAGACCGTTACTCAGTATTCTAGTATTGCTGACCTTTGAGCCCAAGTGTACGCTAAAACGCCACTGGGAGAGCATGTTGGATAACAGCTTTGCGATGGTCGGGTTAGGCACAGTCGATAGCAGTGTCCTGAGCAACCCTTCCCTCCATACAGTGTCTGCGGTGAGGTCCACAAGCACCGCACCGGACTTTAGTTTTTCATTTGACAGGTGTTCGACATGCAGGTGAAGGACAAAATTACAGTTATATCAACATTGCAAACAAAGTATTTCGTTTTTGTATTGCATATCCATGCACATAAAAGTAAACCACTATTTACGTCCTATAACTTAACGTCGTTGAATTCGTTCACATAAATAACAACCAAAATATGATGACAGAATAACGATTACTTACCCTGTACAACATATGGGCCTTCGCCTCGGAAGGCCGGGTTCCCCGTCGTGGGTCCACCGAAATGTACAATGAATTAGGTCTTCACCTCGGAAGGCCCCCGGTTCTATGTGAGCTGATTGAGCCGCCGCTACCTTGACGTTATCAGGAAGCCCTGGACTTACGTGTACATAGCCTCCTCGAGCTCGTTCCTCCACGCTGCGCCCGCGCCGGCTGCCTCCGCGTGGATTGAGGTTAGGTGGTAACGAATAATTGAAAATCCTTGATTTTATGCACACAATGTAATTCGTTCACCAACGTTACTGAATATGAACACTAAATTATAGTTTAGACTAATTTAACTACATTTTCCCTTAATTAAGTACCTCGTACATGCTGCGCTAGCCAAATCCCAGATTCATGAGATCCACAGAGTAGACAACACCTTCGATGTGACACCGTTCGTTCCGAAACGCAACCATATATTAAAATGAACCAACATTAGCCCGCGTAATGTTGGCAGTAAGGGAATTTAATACTATTTAATTCACATTGCAATTTACATGTTGATTTTGCTTCAACATACCCATTACAAACTCCCGCTCACGTAATGTTTATGTTCGTAATTTTTGCAACGGGAACAATAAAGACCTGTTACTCTAACATGTGTTAGCTGGTGACTGGAGGTCTCGATTCATGCCGGGTGGGACACGCGAGATGAAGTAGTACCCACACAGCGATCGCGTTTGACGTATGACCGATAAGTGACATAAACTGCGGTGGACAAACTTTAAAGGCAAATAACTCGAAACAAAAGACTAAAATCATTATTCCAAACTATAATTTTAAATATTGATAATATATCGAAAAATATGGTACTTAAATTAAGTTACGTAGATAATAAATACATTTTATTTAACACGAAACTTGACTCCGCGGCATTGGGACACCGCCGGTGGACGACAAACAGCAGTTACAAACTAATTTTGTGGTTACTAAATACATAGAACTGATTTCGTAGCAACTGGCCTCTGTTCAAAAAGTGTCTTTTAACATATGTTGATAATTCAATCGTAAAAATGACGCAAAATAAATAAAAAGTACGAACATAAACTTGATGACAGGCGGTGCCACTTTTTTGAGAATAACCAATAGTGACAAATTTTCATGTACGAATATTTTCTAAGTCAAAAATCGGTTCCCAAATGCGTCTAAACGTAAGGTTAACTAAAGAGACCGATCCAAACGTCAGCCGAACATTTCCGAACAATCAGCCAGCGGTTTAAATTGTCAATGTTATCGAGATTTCATAATGTGATTGTAGAAAAAATACGCAACAGAACCTTTATGCTCTTAATCTAAGGTAATAATATGTAGAAAATTGATTCTAAAACTTATTTCTCGTGTTAAGGCCGAAATTCGAATGCCTGTATTCGAACATTACAACCGGTACCGCCCCTGCGCTGCACCGCGCCGCTCTGCCACCGCTGTCAGTGCGTTTCGGCCTTTACTTGCTTTGTTTTTGAGAAACGTGACGCCGGAGATCGTGTTTTTTGTAAGGCGCTATCTCGCTCGTTCCTTCGTGGTTTATCTCGTTCTGGTTTTTTGATTTTACATAACAGATAGTTGAAATTAAAATTGATAATGGAATCTCAAGTTTCGTAGCGAGTAAATATGAAAGTAAACAATTTGAGCGCGACTTTGCGCAACTTTGATTGCGTGAGAATAGTGTTGTCAACTTGTTTCAAGTTTGAACCGCAACTTTCTAATTGTTACAGTTACGTTGCTAGGGGAGTTTTTGAATTAGTTGAGGGAATCATGGGGAGGTTATTTATATACGCCCGTTTGCTGGGGAGTTAGTGTACGAGAAATAAGTAAATAAATAATAAATATTTCGGGACAATCTAATACAAATCCAAATAGCACCATAGTAAGGTCGATATGGCTTGTGTTATGGGAACTAGACGACGCTATATTTAATAGATCTTATCTTATTTAGATGAGGGCTCTTTCGGATGCACTTCAACCCAGTGGGATCTTTTGTACATACTATTTATATTGAATTGATACTTAAATAATATAACGTTCTTAATATATTATTATCTTATTTATGGATAAGACGACGTATTCCCATTTCAATCGAACATTTTACGCTCGATGTTGAAGAAGATTATTTATACCTAGGTCAGACTGTCCAATTAGGTAGGTCCAACTTTGAGAAAAAGGTCAATCGTCGAATCCGACTCGGCTGGGCAGCGTTCGGAAAGCTACGGTACATATTTTCGTCCAATATATACTTCGCAGTGTCTCAAAACGAGAGTCTTTGATCAGTATGTGTTGCCAGTGATACTATATGGCACTGAAACGTGGTCGCTTACTATAAGGCTTCTTAAGAAGGCTCAAAGTTACCCAAAGGGCAATGGAGAGGGCCATGTTGGGAGTTTCTCTGCGTGATCGCATCAGAAATGAGGTTATCCGCATCAAAACCAAGGTAACCGATATAGCCCTCCGAATCACTAAACTTAAGTGGCAGTGGGCGGGACACATTGCACGCAGAACCAATGGCCGTTGGGGCGGAAAGATTGTCGAGTGGCGACCACGCAGCGTTGCTAGACCTACAAGGTGGACTTGGTGACCTGGTAAAGGTCGCGGGAGTTCACTGGATTCGGGTGGCACAGGACCGATATCTTTGGCACTCTTAGGGGGAGACCTATGTTCAGCAGTGGACGTATTTTGGCTTATGGGATGATGATAATGATGATGATTATGAATACTTTAATACATGGAAAACATTCAAGATTCAGAAACATAATTAAAAATTATATCAAATATTAATCTGCTACGTGATAACCCTGGAGACCTTATGTACTCCCAGGATTCAACTGATCTTAATATATACACCAAAGCGTATATAACCTCCAAAACAATGACACATTAATAATATGTCCTTTGAGTATTCACATACTCACTGAACACATTCCAAAACAAAACAAGTCACGACACAGCCTCAGCCTCTTTGCGGCCCAGTTTCCACATTAATAAGCAAATGCATCAAATAATACAAAGCCTCAGCCCACAGGAACCCGATCGGATGGGTAAAAAACCTCGCCATTCTGATTGAATAAATATTATTGGAAATATTGTATTGCACTTTACGGCGCGGTGGTGCACTCAAGAGCCGAGTTCGATTGGACGATGAATGGTAAACTATGAAATATCAGAGTGACTGTTGACGGTTTTAGTTTTCGAACTAGGTACCTGCACTTTTATTAGGTTAGACTTTACGTGTCTATTGTGTTTTTTTCTTTGTGTAGGTGTGCAAAAGATAAAGACGTATGTCCACCAGGCAGAACGAGCTAGAAATGAAAAACCGCTCATAGTTGTGGCATAAGAAAAATCGTTTCATGTGCTTTGACGGGTTAGGCAGTAAATTTACATATAAAAATTACTTTTATTGCGACTACTGAAAATTAATTTTGACGTGTGTCTTTCTTCTTTTGGGACAAGCATAAAATGTACACAAACCGAATCCCGACTACGGAATGATGTACTAACCGAAAAATTCTGTTCATTTTTCATCATCGTAATTTCAAAATCAGTTCAGTGTCTCAAACGTTACCGTAGAACACACATAAATACATACACATACACTGCTAAAAGCATAAGTATACCTTCCTTTTGGCTCCACCATAGTCGGGTAAAAACAGGCAATAGAAACAAACTAAGCGAGGTGAGGGGTCGTTTGTCAAAGCGTGTGAAATAAGCGCTCAGCGAGATTGTCCCGCGAGACTCGGAATACCCACCCGGGCAAATAGGTTTCGAATGGAATTAGACAAGACAAATTAACAGCGCAAATACAGTTGTTTTCGGGGTTAATATACAAGAAACGCGAAAGGGTGAAGATTAGTGAAAACTAAGACCGATTTTGCATTTGTGGGTGCGGGTTCGGTATCGGTAAGCTGTCAGCTGTCATTGTCAATAAAATTGTCAGTGAATTCTGTATAGATCATTTGTACGCGCTGACATGTAAATGAGTGCTGACTAATTGGCGCGGAACCCACGGCAACGGGACGGTACACAATAAATTAAAAGATAGTATATTTTATGTATATATATATACATACATACCTATACGGACGAGATACATTATAAAAGTTTGTCAGAAGCGTCTCTGCTATCGAAATTCTAAATTCCCATCAAAGTAAAAAAAAAAGAGTCCCACTGGTGGTGATTTTTACTTTGATTGGAATTTAATATACCTACATAAATCTGATAATGTAAACATATAATAGATATGGGCAGTACAGTGCCTTTGCAAAAAAAAACATAACTTTCCAATTACCTAGTGTATTTCACATAGGTAACATAGTGTAGCGTAAGGCATATCTTGTTTTCCGTATCTGTCTCTCCACCCACGCAGAGTTGAAAAGAATGGCGGGTGTACTGACGCGCCGTTGACACTTAATATTGGTGATATATTGTCGGCTCCAGCATCGACGGCGATATACGCGCAGCCCTACGTAACCCGTTGTGTGCTCAGGATAAGCTTGTTTTAATACAAGTCACTTTTGTGTGACATATACATATAGGACATTACTAAGCTAGGGCGGTTAAGGCGAGTAGCAACATATACAAACAGTTGGTTTTTGATGGCACTAAAAACAGCCGACGAAATAAAAAAGTATTTGTAAGTAAACAGTTTTACAACTGCAAGGGCAGCAACTTCTTGACAAAGATACCCAATAATTTGAGTCAATGACGGACCTCAACATCTTAGACGAGTGAATGAATTGCCATAGAAGTATGACGTCACAGTTTGCTATTTGTACTAATCGTTGTATGGAATCGGCATTTCCTGTTTCGGTCGCTCAATACTGCGTTTAGGTCCGTAGCTGTGATATAATCTAGTTTCTATAAAAGCGTATATTGGTAGCTTTAAATACTCTTGAAATGAATATTTTTTCCGAACTTTCAGGTCCATGATTTCAATTATGTTTTGTAGTTTATAACTTATTGCAATGATTTGTTTCAACACGAGGGAACCCAGCCTCCACTAGTATCCCTGAAAATAGGCTGTTTCAGTTTAAAATTTCCTATTGCTTCAGCTACGCTATACATGCGTCGTCGTTTTTATATTTTTAGTATAAATTAAAACTATACAAAAAATACACTTATGCTTTATTACATACACTTATGCTTTACTACAATTAAAAGTGAAGAAGTCTTAACAAATCTTTGGCGCCTATAATACTCTGAGAAAATATTTCTTTAATTCCCGTTTCGTTTGCCGCGCCACTATTCCATGGAACAAACGGTCGTCACTTCCCGTTCGGCCCCACAAAGCACCCCTTAATAACTCTCGATCATAATATATTATCATTGTCCAATATCTCCGTCTTGTTGCAGGTAAGAACTTGGGCTAAGCCGGTAAGCGCGGCTTACTGTCACGAGACCCGGCGGGAGTAGCTACGTTACTACTTAAAACGTTATACGTGCAACTAATGCTTGGGACACTGGCGTTTCATAATCCACTGAAGTTTCCTCTTTGGAAACTAATAACGAACCATTATTAAGTGTACATTAGGTACATTCATCTTACTTGCTCTGTAGGTATGTGGTGTTGTGTTCCTGGTGGTGGTCGCCAGAGCTCCCGAGGTGGCGCTGTGTTGAGAATCGCGAATTGCGTGTTTTTCTAACTGTCTACACAACGAATCTATAAATCAATAAATAGGTCGCAAAAGTCCATTAGGCACCGAAAGTATAAGTAAAATGTGAGGTTTAAAATTGAAACAATAGGGGTAAGATGGATTCTTGTAATTGCAACTAAGTATATCTGTACAAGACTCCATCTTACTCTAAATAAAATAATCAATAATGATGTATTTTTCTTGAAAAAGTATAAAAAATGTATAATATTCAAATGGAGAAAAAAACTATAATTTATTTTAACGTTCAATAATCACAAAGTTGTGTCCAAAATCCCTTTTCCGAAAAACGCACCTTCGTATGAAAGGATTATCATTTAATATAACGCTCGAGGATCGTGACGCTGACGTTACGATCTGTTAGCGTTTTACAACCGTAGCTTCGTAATTTTTTGTGATAATTGTATGGGATTTTCGTCATTAGGTATGTTTTGTTGCTTTCTTTCTTTTGAAGTTATAATACATTCTGATTCTACATCCTTATTAAGGACATGTTTGAAACTCCTTGCCGCAGTCGTGAACCGACCTTTTAATGATTCAAAAGAGATAAAAAAAAATATCTATTAATGTTAATTATTGTTTGCGTTTGATTGTCACGGTAAGTTAAAATTTAATTTGACTTCAATTGCAATTATCACCTGACAATGATAGTATTACATTATTGTACCTAAAATTGTAATATCTGGATCGAAAAATAAAAGCCCGACTACGTTGGACAGCATCGTTACTTATTGACCCAGCAATTTTAGTCGAATGGTCATTGTAATGACAACTGGTAATGACACCTGACAATGATAGTATTACATTATTGTACCTAAAATTGTAATATCTGGATCGAAAAATAAAAGCCCGACTACGTTGGACAGCATCGTTACTTATTGACCCAGCAATTTTATTCGAATGGTCATTGTAATGACAACTGGTAACTTGGTGAAATACGTGCCTAAACCTTAAAGTTTTACTAAAGTTAGTTCATCTCTTTTGCATCCTTACCATATTTTACTCTGTATCGCGTATCTCTGTCTTTCTGAAAACTTGAAAAACAAAACAAAAACCAATTAGAGTGCGTGTTTATCTCGAATCGACCTCCAGTACTAAACCGTATTAAAAAACCAAAGAAGCTCTAAGCGTCAAGCGTCAGCCAACAGGCGTGAATAAAAGGAGTTGGAACACTTAATAATACATTCCCAAGCGACTGTAGGGGAAGAGGGGCTAGAGAGGGGGTAAAAGGGGGGAGTTTGATCAGATTAATACGATACAATGAGTGTTCCGGATTTGAATAAACTAGCCTTTCCCTGCATAGCCCTCGGGGGAATGCGGGGAGTTTTTTCATATTTTTGTTCAGTTTATGATCCATGAATACGAGTACGTGTAGGAAACGAGTAGATATTGTATTACAATATGTAATATTACCGTTTTATATTGCTCTATAAAATATTGGTGTCGTAGCTGAGTCACTTCAATGCTTAGTATGTACACTTTTGATTTCGACATCTTTTCGTACACTAATAACTTCTATTTTTCATCATCATTGGCCTTATAAATCTATGAAAGAGTTGCGGAGACTTGCGTACGTAGCTTGTAAAGCCAATGCGGGAGCGACAGCCGAAGACCGCATTTTCGCCATGTAAATGTATTGCCTGGAGATGAAGGGAAGAGCAGCGCGTTGGTGTCTTACTTCGCGCCTATAGGATAAGAGATCGAACCAAACTTTATCGTGTTCCACCACTCCATTACGTAGGGTCTCCCTCTAATGGTCTCGATCTTGGGAATGTTCTTCTGAAGTTGTGGGATCGATCCTAAAGGACACCATGTCCCGCTAAGCTGCTATTACTAGTAGTGTTAATAGGATTACACAGGTAGTCGGACGCATAGTCACGTGGTTCTCCTACTTAATCAAACAAAGGCTGTCCAGACTATTACAGATAGCGTTAAGGAGAGACAAAGGCTCTCATGGCTATGCTAGCTGCAAGCCGATACGATATCTTCTAAGGCGGGCACTCTTGGCAGTGTTGGTGCTTGTGAAACTGCGGTTCTTCGAATATTAGGGTTCGCAAGTATCACACGTATTGTAAACCAGGCTATGCCCTTTCGATGTAAATTTACTCCATCTTTCTCTATTTCGATTTACTGAATAACAACGATGCTAGTAGTGGCAAACTTTCATAGTGTTCTAAACTTGCTATAGTGCCAATTCAATGGAAAAAATCATCTGTTATGATATATTACTCGATTCAGCTTGACTGGCGTACAAACTACTTAGTCATACATCATACTCATAACAATATTTCATATATTTAACTATATTGTTTCCTTTAGCCATATCTCCCCTTGGTTCGGCGCCAACGTCTTCGAAAAACTCAATTTGCGTCTCAAACGACCGGAATGAGTCCTCTACCCCTCTGAGCTGTTCACAACACAACTAAGCAACCAGAATAAGCCTAGCCCCAAAATCCAAATAACTTTTAGGAATCTAGAGATCTTACACCGGTAGATGACAATCAAATGTTTCGTAAATAGATAGGCTGGTCGATACGGCTACACGACTTGCTAAACTATCGGCAACTGTTCGAAGAAAGTTCTAAGTGCCAAGGAAACACGTTTTATTTTATACCTAAATTGTGGTGAGTAAGCGTACCGTCCGCTTATGGTAAGTGAGCGTAGCATATTCGCTTTTTGTGTCATATAATGCTTTAAAGGCTAAGGATTTACTGAGTCGGCAGACTAAAGGAAACAATTAGGACACACGAGTATGTACAATACATACTCAAGAGTCCCGATAGCCTTTCTAACCACCAAAAGAACACTACAGTGCATACACTAATAATAAATTATTGTTCTTTCGCGAAATTTTAGCGACATGATAATCCGCTGCGCCCACAAACTTTGTACCGTTGTCCTTACGCTCTTCTAAAGCGGGATATAATTTCATATATCACTAGAGTATGGGGGTTAAATGTCCCTTTATGTCGTTATTTAAGTGCTATTATGTTATGTTGTTTGTGACGACATTATGAAAGTTTTTCATGGTATGCTTAACACACATGTAATAAAAGCATAAAACATGCTTACGTCACGATTTATGGGCGTCATAAAAATGGTTAATGGCAACTCGTGACACTGTCAGAAATGTTTCTGTAATTATATGTAATGGTGATATAAATACGTAAATTGACATCGTGGAGGTAATATCACAAGTATTTTTACCCGTTCAAGGCTAAGGACTTACATAATAATATGGGTAACCTATCGCAATCACTAAAATTTATTGACCGAATATCGTTTGTCCGAAAACTTTTCGTATTAATATGAGTTCTCCGAATATACAATTCATTACTTTTTCATTTACCATTTGATGTTATCCAAATGTTTCAGTTGTCCGAAAAACTTTTACCGCTACAGTCAATTGGGCTTTGGCTTGTTACAACTTTTGTTTCACAGCCAATTTTTTACTTATCCATCATTGCTTTCCGCATTTCATACGTTTAGCCAAATGGTCATTTTGAGGGAAATTCAAAAGTAGTTTTACTGAGACTCTAAGGCAGGTCGGTGTAGGTACGACGACGAGCGAAGTGAGGAGGAGTGTCAGGTGTACTGCGACCCTACAGCGTGCGAGCCGAGCGAGCGTAGCGAGCGTGCCGCGGCAGCGGCCACCGAACTGCCAGAACCGAACACTTTTTTACTACCTAATGCTTACAAATGTACTGTATAAGTATGGATCAGGTAGGAAGAAATAACTTGAAACGCCGCCATTTCATGATATGCCTAAAAGTTGGCCAGGCTTATCACGATGTGCCTGATAAACAATACGGCAGATAGATGAGAACAACGCATTCGTCGATATTCCTAGCTCTATACCAGGCACATCGAAAAGTAGTTTCTTTCTTGGCCACTGGAGGCGCTGCGTATGCGATGGCGGCCGTGTTTGTTGGGAGCCAATAGTCAGGGCGGACAAAAATGGCATGACATAAGCGAACTCTGTCTTAGGTCGGTTAGGTTAGGGTTCACTTGTGCCCCTCAGACCTGAAATAGACACCCCGCGCAGCGGGGTGGCGTCGACTCGCTGGAGATTATCAGTCCGCACTCCTTATTTTTTTCATTTACGTATGCGATATGCCTCGGAATTTCTGGCGAATTTTACAATCGCCCGCCGACATATACATTATTAACCATAAATACAGCTTTAGGAGGATAACCTCAATTTAATTTTAAATTTTTTGCTGTTTTTAATATCGAAAATGCATAAGGTAACAACCATTTTCATAAACAAACATAACATGTGCTCCGTATAAAAAATAATATTATGTCAAATATAATAAAGCCGATTTGATAAAATACGAACAGATTATCAACCGAATCGTTACGTCGGTATAACGATATTGCGGGTATACCAATAATTGGGAATCATGGATTTGTCAAAAAATTACAAAAGTTAAACCATAAAATGACCAGCCGTAAACGGCGCGAACTAAAGTGTCGGACAAACGAAAAAAAAGGCAAACGAAGTTTGTCGAATAGTAAATGCCGAAATGAAAATAGGACAAAAAAATTTAGTGATTCAGATAGGTAACCAATAATATGAGTCTACAACAACAAAAGCTGCTAGGAGCTGTGGCGTAGGATGCTTAGCATTGCTTAGTCTCGAATGAGTTAAAACATGCCCTGCTATCTCTACACGCAACGCTCGAATCTAATCCCGTAATTTTCCCCGTATGTAGCGAAAAGCGACTGCGGCGTAGGCGCCCGGTGGGTTGCTGGCAGTTAAAGTGTTAAGCAACTAAGTAGTAAGAAACGTTGAAGCCGTCTCGTTATGACGTTGAACTATCTTAATCTTTATGATTATTTTCAATCCGTCTCTCTTATTAGAAGACAGAAGTGGTATCTTGCGAGAAAAACCTAGAGAGCTCGCGCGCCGTCTTTAAATAGCCGTGCTGTAATGTATATAAGGCATTTAAAAAAAATGTGTACTGAATTATCGTGAGCTGATTAACACAAAAATCAGTGTCAGTTTTGTGACATTTCGGTCCGTTTCCTAAGAAGTCTACTAAAAGGCCCACGCTAAACGCTCTTAGCCAAATCTTTTACGAAACCAAAACATTTATCTCATGTCTCCAAATCCAAAACCTCTTTATTCCTAAACAATTAAGTAATAGGTATTCGCAAATATCACTTAGCTATTTAAAGTTGACGTTTGTAAGAGGTTAACCTTTTGGCTTCCAGCTTGAAAGTGAAGACTGAAGTCAATGTAAGTTTACAGCAGACAATAACACCAAAACACTTACACGATAAATTATTACATATAACAGAATAAAATAACATATCAAAAAGAAAAGGTGTATGAGACATTGACTGTTGAATTGTCCTTACGCTCGTAAAAAATGTAAGGACCTACCATGTGGCGTGCAAATTGTTTTAGAAATGAATATGTCAAATTTGACATCAAAAAGATCCAAAGGAACTTAAAAAAAAACAGCCTATATACTTCCCACTGCCCCACTGCTGGGCACAGGCCTCTTCTCATAGATGAGAGGGAACGGGTTAGCCCCCTTCCCACGCTGTCCCAGTGCGGGTTGGATACTTCACATACACCTTTGAATTTCTACGCAGATCTATGCAATGCAGGTTTCCTCGCGAGGTTTTTCCTTCAACGAAAAGCTAACAGTAAAAACTAAAATCTTCAATGATATTCCGTACATAAGTTCCGAAAAACTTATTGGTACGAGCCGTGATTTGAACAAAAGACCGCAGTTTTACAGCCGCAAGCATGAATTACTGGGCTGCCGCAACTAATTAAATAATTAACTTAATACATCATCAATTAAGGTCATTCCCAGTGATTCCCCCTCTGCTTGCATGATTAGTCCCCTCACCCCCTCATGCATAATGCAGCATAGAAAACTGTACACTATGCAAATGCATGCAGTTTCATTATCTACCCGATGGAACGGGTCAAACAAGCTAGCTCAGTTCTGGAACAATATTTTATGAATTTGTAATAGTGTTTGTATAGAAGCCGCTGTAGCCGAGCGGTGAGACACTGGGGTCGCGAGTTCGAACCACGGCGCCGTACCACTGGGCTTAAACACAAACAATGTGCGAAATGAAATATCTTTTGATATTTTACAGTGGCTTTTCGGTCAAGGAAAACATCGTGAGGAAACCCAAATCCTAATAAGGTTTAGTTTTCCCCCTGGGTTGGAAGGTTAGATGGCAGTCGCTTTCGTAAAACTAGTGCCCACGCCAAGTTCGGGGTTAGGTTCCAAGTTGGAGCCCGGGCTTGGGCACTACCGGGAAATATGCAAGGACGATGATGATATAATAGGGTTTGTAAAATATAGTCCAACAAAGTTTCCAAGTTTGCCTAGCGGTGAGCGTTATTGGCTTGCGAATCGTTCCTTTTTTTTATTCGTTTACTTCAACCGGACTCAAAGTTATATAATTACAACATTCAATAATAAAATTAAGATTAAGATAATTGTCAAGTTATAATAGAATAAAAATAGGAACATTAAACAACACATCAGTAAATATTTATTCATTCTAATATGCCTCGAACAGCAATGCTGCATGTACGGGCCAGGACATAATCATTGCCAGGAATCATTAAATCATTGTCACCTGACCCGGACCCTGCGCACCAGAGCTGTTATTCGCTACGCGCTAATGCGTCTCACCCCGCCGGTGCTACTAGACATCTGCCTACGCTTAGTTACTACGCATCGCGTTGTCTACTTAGATATATTTGTGGGTGAGCGTTGAGGTGAGCTTAAAACAAGTTACAGAATAGGGGTGCAGGGATGCAGCGCGCAGGCGCATGATCGCATGAAAGCATACTGTGCGCGCCTCGGCAAACGTGCCCGACGCGCACGTCAGTTCAGCTCCTGCGCGTCTGGACGCGTGTGTAGTACTTATTAGTGTACTATCACTCTCGTTCACCGCCTCGCAACTTAAGGGCCCCCCATATCTAGCGTCTCTCGAACGTCGACGTCTCACCAACGCCCGCGCGGCGACGACGCCGCGCTCCCGCAGCGCCGACGTGACGCTGTGGCGCCTATCGAACGTCGACGTCGCAGTACCGTCCGCGCGGCGTCAAAGCCGCGTTAGCGCCGCGCCTCCTCGACGTCAGTGGCGGCTGTCGAGCGTCGGAGCGTCTTGTCGGCGCCCACGTAGCGTCACTGCGACGGACAGAGCACGCAACCCACCGCATCTCAACAATATCAGTTGAATATTAGGCACCAAATAGGATACACGTACTTAATGTTCGAAATTTGTTCGATTATCAAAAAAGTCATGGATTCCGACGAAGAAACACTGCTGTTAACGTTACTGTTGAAACGGAAATTACATAAAAAGAAGAGAAAATATTGTCATCGATATTGCTAACGTAAAGACGCGGCGGGCAGGGAGCGGGAGGAGAGACGCTGCGCGGGCGCTGACTGGACGTTGGTCGCCGCTGGCGTCGCGGAGGCGCTGCGCGAGCGCGGCGTCGGCACCGCGCGACCGTTGTTGTGGCGTTGACGTTCGCACCGCAGCGTCGGGTCGGCGCTGCGGGAGCGCGGCGTCGACGCCGCGCGGGCGTTGGTGAGGCGTCGACGTTCGGGAGACGCTAGATGTGGGGGGGCCCTAACAGAGCTCTGGACTGTTATTCATTACGCGCACATGCATCTCTTCCCACCCGTCACGCCTAACGAAACTAAACCTCTACCTTTGCTTAGTTACTACGAACCGTGGCGTCAAGATTTTGTGGGTGAGCGTTGAGGTGAACTTAAGTTACAGATCGCGTTGATTTTGTTGAATAAGCCGTTGGCAGTTGCATTGTCCTTACGAACGTCAAAAAATATCGTGATTGCTCTGCACAAAGGGCACGTTTGCCCTGGTGACCTCGCCTTGTCGAACTCGCTGAGGTAATTATTTTTTTAACTGAATCGTTTAAAAAATGACAATATAATAATCATACCACGAGAATCGGTTGAAATGCGACATGTAGAAAACAGCTAGACAATCGGACATATCAAAGAGGTTTGGTCCAAGCTGAAGCTGAGGGCTTCGTTCGTTTCGTTCACTCTTTTAATTATTGGAATGACAAAGCTCTACAGTCCTTTTTTAACCCCAGGGAAAGACAATTTAGAATCTATTTCTTTATTTAAGTTGCGCTGATAATGATTTTTGCTACTATTCTCCCTCTTCTTGTGTCGGTTTTCCATTTCCTTGGTTTAGATTGTGCGGGACCAAAAATGGCGATAGCTAAAGTCCTACTATTGAAATATCAGAAGCAGGACATTTTCTCGTTTGTCGGTGCGGCATCGGTGAGGTATCGGTAAAGTATCTGTGCAAGTATGAGTGGGGATTAAGTGATACGAAATCGAGATAAAAGTTGTCTGCCCTGATCAATATTTACACCTGGCTTTTAAGACATTGACTATCGTCCTATGGTTCAGTTACCTACTTTATAACAGTATTAGCTTCCGCCCGCGATTTCGTCTGCGTGGACCCGGTTTAAACTATCCCGTATTTTAATCTAGGCTATAAACTATCATCGTGCAAAGTTTCATACAAATCGGTTTAGCCGTTGGAGCGCGATTGAGTAACAAACATCTAAACAGCCAAACTTTAATTTTTAAAATATTAGTAGGAAGTAGGATGTCTAACATGCCGGCCCGCAAACTGTGTCTCGGCGACATTGACTGTTTGTCTCTTTTTAAGAGATCTTATGAGAAAGTGATGGATAGTCTATCTCGCTGCGACACAGGTCGCGGGCCGTCCTGTTACAACCGTGCAGATATTTTTAGAAAACTTTACAAAACTTCTTTATTTTATTCGTATTCAATGAGACAATGGCACATTGTTTATCATGATTTGTTTTAATACGTTTTCTCTTCTTTTGTTTCAAAACCTTTGTATCTGAAATAAACTCGTAGACACGTTAAACAATACAAAACCTCATTCAATTCAATTAAGAATTTGGGAAATAAATAAACATTTTCACAGCCTAAAAAGCCTTAAACATATTCAATTATCTTCGTCTAGAGATGTGTACTAGACTGAATACGTGTAAACCGTTTGAGTTTACATAGATGCTGCGAAAACAGAATTGGTCATTCAATTGTGAATCTAGTCTGAAGATGTATAGAGTCGCTTTTGCGTTTCATTTATATTATTAAGCGTATTTGTTTTATCGTTTTATTGTCTATACAATACCTTCGGTAGCTATGTGCCTACCTATTGAATTGAAAATGTCTATGCTAAAAGTAGGTAATTTAAGCATTCATTTTTGAGGAACTCTGCCGCCCAACTAGGCTGCAGAGATCATATCCTAGTAGTGACTCTGCCTCCGGAGGTCTCGGTTTCGAATCCCGAGGGGTAATCAGGTTACGTTTCAAACGCTCGTTACGACAATTTAACTGTAATTTTTTTTATATAAAAAGTGACTTTCAGATCTACCTGACGCACATACAGAGCTACGACTACTGTCTTCTGTAGGACGAAGGTGTAGTCAGGCTACTCCAAATAATAAGTCATAATCTTCACATCAGACGAAAGACAGACGTCTGCTAGAAATAGTGCCAAAGTGACCAACCAAGTACACCAGGTCATCACTAGTCATCAGTCCACCTTTTGGGCGTCTACCCACGCCGCGTCTTCCAGTACGTGGTGCCAATAGAGAACCTAGCCGCCCCAACGGCCATCAGATCTGCGTGCAAATTATGCATGTGTATGTTTGTGTCTGTCTGTCTGTTACTTCTTCACGCTTAAAGCGCTGAACCGATTGAGATGAAATTTGATATAAAGATAGTTTTAGTCCCGGGAAAGGACAAAGGATGAAGGAACTCATCCCCTAAGTGTGTGAAAAAGGGGTTGAAAAATCTATATGGAGCTACGATACAAACGAGATTGAGTCGCGGGCAGCAGATAGCAAGTATATAATAGTACATTACGTAACGTGCGATTAGCGTACGATTCGAAGCATCCATAATACCAATTAACACTGATCAAAGAGCCGAAGCGATGATTTTTTAATTATAAAATCATTAATTAATAGATCGTTTGTTAAAGTGGACCCCGAATTAATTATATTAATTGGGTCTTGCTTCAACTTGTTTATTTAAAAGGAAATTAGTTGACTAAGTTGCCTCATTTGATCTAAATTTAATTTGGCCAACGGCAGTCGGAATTTTAAACTCGCTGGTACCTATTAAAATTGGGTTTTATGGAGCTGTACTAATTTGAAATGTTTTAAATTATCTGTGCTCTGATTTTACAATTTCTTCTTTTAATCCTGATTGTTATTTTTACCGTTATTGGCAATACAAACTATGATACTTTGTCGGTTGTCTGTCTAATTCCCTTCACTGTAGGTATTATTTAAAAATAGCAGGGTTTAGGACTTTATTACAACTGAGTACTTAACTATAATAGGCGTTATGTAAATTAGAAATGTTTGACTAGACCATTCAGATTCTTTTAATCAGAGCAATGACGCGAAGTTGCAGTGTCGAGAGGCTCGCGATATTTGAGCTCCCGAAGTGCCGCCCTGGCCAAACCGAACTAAGACGACGTGGACTGGGGCGAAAATAGATTTGTTTTATACAAAACATTATTTTTGTCGTGAGGCACATTGAAATAACAGTTGCCTAAAACTGTGTACGCTGTTTATATAATGAAATGCTGTTTCAATCGAATACATTTCCACCTCTCCTCCATTTCCGTACCAGTCCAAGTCGGCTCAGTTTGGGTTGCACAGGGCGGTTCCACAACGCTTCGGGACCTCACACACCGCAAGCCATCCGGTTGCCTCTCGGACTCTGAAACTACGCGTCACTACTTTAACTAAATACTCTTCTGTCGTGATTCTCTCTGATGCCAAGAGCGGCTTTCCGTGAGTTCTTCGCGCCGCTACGAGTACATGGCTGCGGCCGGTATGTTAGCGCTGCTACGGCTTGCACGTATTCTATGACAACGCATTGCATGCGATAGAAAGGGATGGCTACGTTTAGGGTCGTTCGTCAGACCTAATCTTGGGATTTGTTAGCGAAGAACCTTCTGTACGGAGTACTATTATTTATTTTGTGCTGATGATCTGACTCCTCACTTGAAAGGAGCCGTCAGGTCATAACGCATCAGATAAGTGTTAATCTAACCGTAATAAATGAATAAAAATTATATCTATGGTTCGATCACATGGTTAATTTTATTTATATTTCGAAGCTTCATTCTTCAGATATAACACACATGTAGTCCTTTAATCTACCAGGCAACATTTCGCAAGTTTAAAGTACGCAGTAAAAACCATAGCTCAAACAGTTTTATCCCCACCTTTACCCCTACCCTACTTAGGGACCTCGACTTGCCACCATTTCTCATTCTTTATTCTTGCGAGGCAACGAACGCACGAACTAATTCTATTAAAAAATAATTCAAAATATTTAATCATGCCTAAACGCAGTGCACAGGAAAAAATAGAGTATTATTCTGCTAATATACGGAAATTGCAACAAAAAACTATAAACGAGTTATGACAGTGCGGTGCTATCTGATTCATCAGGTTCCGAAGATAAATCAGGTAAGTGCAATTAGTTTCAATAAATAGTTCTACATTGTGGTGCCTCTAATAAATGCATTTAATACCGCACGGGCCGTGAGCCCACGCCTGGTAATTCTAAACCTGGGGGGCGACCGAGAGTCGTCA
Organism: Epinotia demarniana; assembly: GCA_945867215.1. Classification (NCBI taxonomy): domain Eukaryota; kingdom Metazoa; phylum Arthropoda; class Insecta; order Lepidoptera; family Tortricidae; genus Epinotia; species Epinotia demarniana. The sequence goes on from OX244281.1 coordinate 15,965,016, forward strand.
CGAAGGTATCTCATGCTTGGGGGTTGTCCGTGAGTCAACACGATAGCAATTTCTAACAATATTAATCGCTAAGAAATGCATTTCATACCGCGCGGGCCGTGAGCCCACGCCTGGTAATTCTAAACCTGGGGGGGCGACCGAGAGTCGTCACGAAGGTATCTCATGCTTGGGGGTTGTCCGTGAGTCAACACGATAGCAATTTCTAACAATATTAATCGCTAAGAAATGCATTTCATACCGCGCGGGCCGTGAGCCCACGCCTGGTAATTCTAAACCTGGGGGGCGACCGAGAGTCGTCACGAAGGTATCTCATGCTTGGGGGTTGACCGTGAGTCAACACGATAGCAATTTCTAACAATATTAATCGCAAGCCCATGCCTTGTAACTAAACCTGGGGGGCGACCGAGAGTCGTGACGAAAGTATCTCATGCTTGAAGGTTGACCGTGAGTCAACACGATAGCAATTTCTAACAATATTAATCGCTAATAAATGCATTTAATACCGCGCGGGCCGTGAGCCCACGTCTTGTAACTAAACCTGGGAGGCGACCGAGAGTCGTCACGAAGGTATCTCGTGCTTGGCGGTTGACCGTGAGTCAACACGATAGCAATTTCTACAACCATTAATCGAGATTAGTATATCCCGTGTTCGCGATGCGGGGCACTAGATACATATATGCATTAAAATTCCTGACGAGTGGTTTTACAATGCATTTCATATCTACCCTCAATTAGAAAAATCAAAATATTATATTTTAATTTATAAACCACGAACAAGGTGTATGAGGCAGTGGAAACTTCACTCCCACATTCAAATGAAGAAAATGCACCTCCCGTGGAGGCCTGTGATGACAAAACGACCCCTGTAATAGATGCCGAGTTACTAACCGCTCTAGGGGACGCCACTGATGATGTCCCAAAATATGGGGAGAAAATTCATCCCAATTTAGCGCAAAGGTGGCTACCTATATTACACAAAGGTATTGATAAAAAGAGTAAAGATAAACTCTTATAAGAGTACCTGTAAATTGCAAATTATTATGGGCGCCGTCCTTAAACGCCGTAATTTCGGCGGCAGTTACAGACATCCAAAGAGGCCGTGACAAGAAAATCGAATCATCTCAACAGCAATTGGGAGTCGGTATAGGTACTAACGATAAAAAATCCTATCTAATTGAAGTCGGATTTTAGATAAAACTAGTCATTCCTGGACTAGACGAAGTATTCCTTAAGTCATACAATACGTTGAGAGAGATGATACTCTCTTTGGAAGCAAACTCTCAGAGAAAATTAAAGCTTCCAAATCTACTGAAAAGTAGGCCGACAGCGTCGACCATCATACGGCCGCGAGCAGCCTACAACAAGCCACTTGCGACGCCGCGGCAGTAACGCAGGTACATGCCGGTTGCCTTAAAGCTTTTTATAAGTGTTGGCTTAATGTAACGAATAATCGTACTTTATTTAATAGACTGTATACAGAATGGCTTTCCAATTCCTTTTTAGGACATGTTACGCAATCTGTCAAACCTGTAAATACTTTCACATGCCAACAGCATGATAAAACGAGCTTAGCTGTACAGAACTTAATTAACCTAGGCATTCAGTGAAAGCATCACTGGATGCCAACAGACTAATGATCAGTTTCTATCAAAGATTTTCTGACTCCTAAATCGAATGGTGGCTATAGATTCATACTGAATCTGAAAGGGCTCAATAAATTTGTAACTAAGTCCCATTTTAAAATGGAAGACTAGAACTGCTTCTAAATTAATCCCTAAAAACGGGTTTATGGCTACCATTGACAAGATTTGAGCATAACAATGTTACTTACGAGTTTTGTTCCCTATTAGTCTATGGACTTTCCGTGGCGCCTAGAACCTTCACCAAAATTATGAAAGAAGTCGTAACTTACCTAAAAACAAGGCCTAACTTCTATTATATACCGGGGTGGCATTTTGTGTATTGGGACCTTAACGAATGTAAACATAATGGGAGGGAGACTCTCCGGTTTCTCGAGTGCCTACGATTTGTGGTAAACTATACCAAAAGCTCGATACAATCCCAAAATTACCAACAATGCTGTAAATTCTTAGGTTTTGTTTACAATTCAATTATCATGTCTATATCCCTTCTTATGCAGGGTATGCGCACTTTTTAAGAGTTCTTACCACTGCATGCCCGACAGCTAGATACAGCTGGTTGTACACGAAGTTGTTAGAAAGATATAAATTCCGAGCTATTCAGGAATACGATGTCTATGATCAAAAGTAAAACTTCCTCGCGAAATTTTACCTGACTTATTTTGGTGGACTAATAATATTATTTGTAACGTCTTGTCATTTTGGAATCACGAAATTCGATGCAGAAATATCTATAGATCCGTCCCGATCAGGATGAGGTACAGTCTGTGACGGAGTGTGTGCAAACGGAGCATGGGAAGAGCAAGAATTAGCATTCCATATTAATTACTTAGAGCTTGCTCGCTCTTAGGATTAAAATGTTTTGCGCGAAATAAATCAAACTGTGCTCTGTTGTTCCGCATCGACAACACTACCGCGATAAGCTATATTAATCGAATGGGAGACATCCAGTTTCCCCACTTAAATAGCTTACCTAGATCTATTTGGCAGTGGGCGAAGAACGAGACATATGGTTATTCGATTCGTACATTAACACTAAGAATAATGTAGAAGCAGACAGAGAATCCAGAAGGCTAAATCCTGATATTTAATGAAATTTAAGTATTGCAGCCTTTGAAAGAATAAGTAAACACTTTGGTGTGCCCGAAATCGACCTCTTTGCGTCTCGTACCTCTGCCAAATGTGAAATATATATTTCGTGGAAGCCAGACTCGGACGCTCTTACCGTCGTCGCATTCACTATTAGCTGGTATTTATAATAAATATTTTTAAGCGTTTCCACCACTCGCACTCGTACTAAAGTGTTTACATAAGATTATAAATGACAACGCCACAGGAATAATAGTATTTCCCTAATGGCCATCCCAACCGTGGTTTCCGCTTTTGTTGAGATTAGTAAAAGTATCTAATCTCATGTTAGCGTCAATTTCAAACAACACTTTACAACAGTACAACGTATGTTAAATACAAGTTGTGCTGGAAATTTAGCATAGATAATATAGATATTCACTTTCTATAAGGGCTTCATTTCTGCTGTTATTTTATTTCTAACGCACGAATTTAATAAAGGATCGTCGTATGGCTCATTAAATAATCATAGGTCAGCACCCTCGCTCCTACGGGGGAGTAGTATCAGCTCAGATGACCAAAGTAAAGGATTACCGAAAGGTGTTTACAAATTAAAGCCCGTAACTCCTAAATATAGCCATACCTGGGATCCTCAAGTGGTATTAAATCATATAACAACATGGTACCCTAATAGAGAAATCTGGCGATTTTGTTAGCAATATGTCCTGCCCACAGGGTACAAACACTGTCACTTATTAAGTGGAATAATATTAAGTCATGCCCAAATTGTATTAAAGTAATTTTTGATGATATAGTTAAGACTTCAGGTGTAGGTCGTCTACAACCGATTTTGTGCCTTCCATATTTTGAAGATACCTAATAGAAATATTTGCCCGGTGACTGTTATAATGATGTTTTAGGACTGAAAAAGCTCACAACATATTTTGTTGACTTTCAAAAGTCCCCATAAAAATGCATCTGCTCAATCCATTAGCCGGGGTGCATTACGCGAGTGCTTGGCGAAAGCGGTAAAGACATGGCGGCGTTCAGCGCTCACACCACGCGCCACGCCGCCACGTCAGCTGCACACCGGTCAGGCATTTCTTTAGATGCTATCCGGAAGGCAGCAGGCTGGTCGAGAACATCGAAAACTTTGGCTCGTTTCTACCATCGTCAATTAATCGACGAAGGTCATTGTGCCAGATCAATCTGCCTTTTGTATAGGTAGAATTATGTGAAGTTACAATTGTACTCTTTGATTAATAATTGGGAGTATCTAAGATTGTTGTCAAAACATAATTATTGCATTTCATGATTATGATGTTTTACAATTACAAAGGGCAGCAAAACTTTCAACTCTAAACATCTACATGTGTGTTATATCTGAAGAATGAAGCTTCGAATTATAATAGAAGATCAAACGAGCTTCGCAAGCGAAGTTCGATCGATATTATATGAGTAAGCTTCATTCGAAGATATAACTTCCCGCCCGCCCCTATACCCCTAGGAAAGTTTTGTCTCTAAAAAGAATGAGAAATGGTGGCAAGCCGAGGTCCCTAAGTAGGGTAGGGGTAAAGGTGGGGATAAAACTGTTTGAGCTATGGTTTTTACTGCGTACTTTAAACTTGCGAAATGTTGCCTGGTAGATTAAAGGACTACATGTGTGTTATATCTTCGAATGAAGCTTACTCATATAATATCGATCGAACTTCGCTTGCGAAGCTCGTTTGATCTTCTATTATTTATTTTATTTATTTATTTGAGTCAGGCAACAAGGCCCATATTTACAAATACCTTACAGACTAACATACATATCAATATACAAAACTTATAACATAAGACAAATACACGTTAAGTTCACTTAATTTAAGTATTGAAGAAGCTGCACTTCAATACTTAAAAGCCGATTGAAAAATAAACTCATAGCACAGATTAAGTTAGTACTACGTTCAGAAGGTTATGTTTCTACAAAGCTCCTTTTTTATGTATGCCGAATGAGCCTACACTTAGCCATCCCTTTCTATCGCATGCAACGCGCTGCGATAGAACGTATGCCTTACGCGATTGCCATATAAACAAGACATTATCCTCCGCCCGCCACAATCCAAAGTAGCCAAAGCAGAAATCTATTATTACCGTATTGCTGTGGTCAAACAAGTTACTTTACCTTCGTATAAGGCTTAAGTATACGTCTAAAGAGTTTAAAATGGTTTAACTCGCGCGACTGTTATTTTTGTCCGCGACTGCTCAGCTGAAGAAGGTTGTATGTGTATATGTAAATCGTATTGTTTTCAGTTGTTTTTGTGTGGAAAGCCACCGTAAGCTGGGTTTGTTCGATACAGGCTCTTAATTCATGTTTAAATGGCCGTAGGGACTTGGGAATAATGTCAGCGTAAATAAAATGGTAGGTTCGTTAGCTCGGTTTTAAGTTTAAAACCACAATTTTTTGATATTAATAATTTTCTCGTTTGAATTATAACTCATGCTGGTAATTTGTTTCTTAATTATACGCTCTTTGTGTTTCCTCTTTTTCCACCCAGTGCTATATGTATAACTATTATTATGTAAGTAAAATATGGCGACAATACGAATGCGCGTTTCACGAATACACGACTGTATTGTGATACACTAACCATTTACTATACATATACTAGCCTTGGAAGTCAGTGCCAACGATACTGTATCACTGCATAATGCCCCGGTGTGTCGCAGTAGTGGTCGGCAACCTTTTATCGAGCAAAGGCCACATAGTAATGCTAATAATTACACGGTTCTCACGTATTCCCTCCTACACTACCACTACACACACTCTTCTACATTTATTTACTCAATAATCACACTCACATAGATTCAACAAATTGCATGTGTTTGCCCGCTTTGTAGTAAAAAAAAAACCTTTTTACATTCGTTGTAATTGCCGCATAGTATTTGTAATTCACGTGTTCGATCCGACTACCACGATACAGGCTGTGCCTAGTGTGGAAGTAACTGTATCTAAAGAAAATTGTTATCTTAAGTTATGGTAAATAAATTATTCCTATTCAGTGTTACTACGGACGACATGTTTCGAACTCTTCGGGAGTGTTTTCACGGCGGTGTCGCTTGATCACTGCCCGCACCCGCTCCGACCACAGCGCGGCGCGTGACGCACGCGCTGACAGGGCGGGGGGAGGGGCTCAGTCTTGCGCGGGAGTTGTTGTGTAAGGCTGAAATATGTCGCCCATAGTGACATTTAATACGTGAGTTGAACCGTGTATTTATTAGCACTGTTTTATTATTATTATTATTTATTTATTTATTTAAAGACAACATACAGGTCCAAAACATTATTAGTATTTAACATGTCTCACCAAAGTTTAAATTCCGCCACATAGTAAAAAACTACATAAATCAACGCGGGCCGCACTTTCTAATTATTAATGACTTTGCCAGGTAATTACAACATTTGAACTGAATTCAACGTCCTTTACATACAAAACATTGCGGGTGCCTGTTGCCGACCGCTGTTCCACAGTGTAATTTTTTTTGTATAATTATTTTCTTCCTGTAGCATACATACCTAGTATTAAATGATTAACATTCCATGCCATGCATGTATCGGTATGTCAATTCAGGGCGTCTACATCTCGCCCCTTAAACAGATGTACTTACCAATGTTTTGCAATCGTTGTGTAAAATAATACTTGATATTTTTACTTATAAATCGGCATCCCTCAAGAGATATGAAACAACTGTGTTTAATGTAACTGTCAGGGTTTTAGTATGCAAAGTCAGAAAGAAATATAATTTTGAAGCCCGTAACCTACAAAACGTAGAGTCATTAGTAATTCAGTTTATTTTATGCTGCGGCTTGGCTTCAATGAGCCAGGTTTACAAATATCTCTCGGGAGCTAGCCATTTATATGGAAATACAGTATACAATTTTATCACAAAAGACTTGTCGCAAAACAACCAGAAAACAGCGATATATTTTAGAAAAGTATCCATTGAAACCAGTACAGTTTAAGGTAAAGGTCCTTTTTTTCTGAGTGGGAGGAAAATCTTTTATGGATACCTCCGGACCACGGGGATAGCGCGGAGGTTATGTCGGACTCGCACCGACTACAACCCCCCTGATGGTCCTTCTCGACGCATTTCGGAAGCTCTGGGATCTCTTACGGAACTCACCAGTGCCGCCCTAGCGTCATGCCTCTGTGGGTCCTACCTAGGTTTTTTTTAACGATTGCAGCCCCCAACTGAACCGTGTACCACCCCGAGGCCCCCTTTTAGTCGCCTTGCAGGACACGAAGGAGATACTGTAACCGTATTCTAATGCCTGGGCTGCAGGGCGCAAGGTAAAGGTGCTAGTGCTTGACTCTGACGCAATACTTGACACTTTTTATTTATTTTTATTTTTTATTTTTATTTATTTTAACCACTGGTGGCTCTGTGTGCAGAAAAACTCACGAATCTTATAAAAAAATAAAACTATACAATAATCGAACCTGTTTCCAAACAGCCAGACAGCGGGACATCTGGACCTCTGGATATCCGGACATACGAAAAAATTATTGCTCAAGCTGAAGCGGAATACTTCCATTGCTTCGCTCGCTCGTTGAATAACTCATAACAATTAAATAGAGGGGAAGAACAGATCGACTAGCATTAAGGTGTCAAACATTGCGACGTTTACCTTACCTACAAGTGGTTTAGGTTCAGTTGTTGCTTTTAAATTGATTTGAGTCGTAGAACATGATGCAAATCAATTTGTATGATATTTTGTTCCAGAAGCGTAGCACTACCTACTACGCCGTAGCGCGTAGCAAAATCGTAAATTTTGCTACACAGGATTGGCGCGAGTGTTAGAGTGGATTGCACCAAACCGTCTGTAATCGTAAGCGGGTATTCGTTAAAATCTGAATGTGTGGAAAGTTTCTACGGAATGACAGGTGCTGGCGCCATACTTAACGTTGATCAGTCTGTCATCATAAGTTGGTGCAACTCACCCTTACAGTGTTACGCTTCCTGTGTTGACTGAAGGTAAAATCAATAGGGTTGAATTAAAATATAACAGTATACACATTTTGTACCAAAAGTTTTTTTTTGGGAAATTAGTGTCGGCCGTCCACTAGCTCGATGGGTGGACGATATTAAAAAGATCGTGGTTCACTTCTGGATATGATTAGATCAGGATAGGGACGGGTGGCGTACTTGAAGAGAGGCGTATGGCCAGCAGTGGGCAATTACGGGTTGAATACGATGATGAGACACAATTTTTGGTTCTTTACAAGAAACAATTTAGCACACAAGGTTTCCCGAAAAATAATTATCTTCAAATTAATCGAAACAAAAGGTGCACTTTTAAATGAAAAGCCAAAATCCTACACAAAAGTACCGTCAACTTCAATAAGGCTTATGAAAACTTTACACAGTTAATACTTGATAACCTAACACTCCATTGTCTACCCGTTTTACCCGTGTCTAGTGGCCCACAAGAGGCATGAAGGGCTTGAAGGGTTATGGGTTATTACGACTGAGGTTGTTTACCAAATGTGTTTTGTTCTCATGCTCTATTTCAAGGAAGGGAGTGTTCTAAGGGTGAATATCCACAGTACATGTGTTTTCATATTTGACAGCTAAAGTCCGTTCGCGTCTAGAAAATAGTGAGTAATCGCTGGTATGCGGCTTAGCCACGCCCCTTGACCAATTAGGTCATTGTTAATTAGAAACCAGTTGGCCTATAAACGGCACGGTCCTGTCTATTGTCAATTTCAAATTGATTTTACACAATCTTTATATAAAAAATAAAGCTTTGTGTATGAATAACTGTTTTAAAACTCTGTTAATGTGTAATTGAAATATGAGCGAATGAGTATCTGGTTCACAAACTGAGAAATTCGGTTCGAAGTGACCAAAATGTTTGAAGTACGACGCACATAGAAAACTGGCACAACCTCTTTTGTGGCGGAACTGTGTGATGTTCCATGTCACCTGCGAGCGGCCATAGTCTGATTTCGAATGAAGACCCCGGCTGACGCGGATTGCTGTCAGAACTCAAAACTAAAAATGTGAAAATATGAAAGTGGTTCATTTATGTGGAATCAGCAAAGCCTGTGGATAAATGTAAGTGAGACCCTTTTTCTTTACATATATGTAGATTATCGTAGTTTAAACAACATCTATTCGTAAAAATAAAAGTCGATAAATAATTCATAGCGGAAAAAGACGAGTAATCAAATATCCACCAACCCCATACCACCAGCTGCAGACCACATTTTATTAACCTGAAACTGCTAACCCTGCCCACTTTTTACTATATACGAGTACATATGAATTGCTAGTTTTGTCCGTATAAATATGCATTTATTTACATTTAACCGAAACACTCGTTACCTTCACGACCTTGAACTTCCAGAACCTAAACTAGATATATACAATCTGAAGTTATGTCCGATTACTGTAAGATTTAAAGTGTCTAATAAAGTGAATACAGTACGAACCGCTTCTTATTTATTCAATACTTACACCTCAGAGACTATCTGGAAAACGAGTTTAACAATACTACCACACAGCTTCTCACATTCCCTGTTGGATATTTAATTCACCCATTTTTTTTGCATAAATGCGTTTTGAATTATATTTAAAATCCAACCCATAAAACAAGTTCAGACGGGCAGCTGCGTAAGTTTTTGAACGAGCGTCAGAACAATTCTACCCCCTCATTTACTTTATACAAAAAATCACAAGCGTTACGCAATAAACCAGCAGAACTGTTGTTGAAGTAATGTTGCCCTCAGTACCTTGGTACTTGTTAATACGAAAAGTCCAGTTTCTAAACAATCTAGACTAGGTATACTGTGGAACAGTAGCTAGCGCCCTGACCTTCTGGAAAGTATTTCAGCTGGACTGCAGGTGCGGCTATAGATAGCTGTGAATTATGGCTACGGCACAGTTCACAGTGTTGACCGTGCACACTTAATATAGTAAGAAAGTGAATTTAAATATTTTGATATATTGTTCATGTGCGTGTATGTGTTGTTCCGGATCGCTAAACTTAAGTGGCAGTGGCCGGGGCACATAGCACGTAGAACCGATGGCCGTTCGCGGCGGTTTTCGAGTGGCGACCACGTACCGGAAGGCGCAGTATAGGCCCCCCACAATGTCGACTGATGACCTGGTAAAGGTCACGGGAGTCCGCTGGATGCGGGTGGCGCAGGACCGGTCACTTTGGCACTCTTTGGAGGAGGCCTATGTCCAGCAGTGGACGTCTTTCGGCTGATATGATGATGTTGATGATATTGTTAATGTAGAGAAGTAGGTATAAGCTAAGTGACGTCGACTAACTTACTTGACAAAAAAATGCATTGTTGAGTATGTTTTTGCTTCCTTTTAATTTCTACTGGTTCATTTAATATTCTGAGATAAAAATTCAAATTTACAACTAACAAACTTATTATATGATAAATAACAATAGCACGCGAACACGCTATAATGTTTACAGGAATAAAATTAATAAACAGTAATTTAAAAAAAAATATAAAAAATACGCGCCAGTTCTGGGATCACAGGAAATATGAATGGTTTTTTAAGGATTGACAACCATTTTAGAATAGCTGACCGCTAGCGTAACGTTTTTGACGTAGGTACGATAGGTTTAATAATCGACATAATCGTTACACAATCTAGTTTTTTGTATGAAGAAAAATATTAGTTTGTTATAATTGTTGACTTGTCCTAACGCTCATTCTATAAATTACCTACGTAATAACTCTGGTAAGCTTCTACAAAAACTCTCAGAAAAACAAGTTATAAGAGGATTCTGTTACAAACCTTGAAGAAACAGGGAGTTCCGAGATTATTGATTTGAATATAAGAAGCTGTGATAAAGTTGATGAGAAATTTCTAGTTTAAAAAAGATGGCACAAGGATTTAAATACAGAGTGTAGCAAAAATGGGCTGTGAATCTGTTGTGCCCTTGATCGGTTCACATCTCATTTTAGGTACACTCTGTACAAATGAACTAAAACAAATTAGCGTATCAAACCGAATATCGACCTTGGTATCTTTGGATTACTGGTCCCTTCATCACTCCAGCGCTATTTAGCCACCAACGACACTTTGTTGCAATAATATGCTTTAATTATACGAATGCCTTAGAATAATGGTGTTTTTTTCAAGCGTATGTATATAATTATGGACAAGAATAGTTATTTACGATACAAGTGCCGAAAATAGGAAACTCGCAACGAGTGGTGATAAATTAAAACACGACCGAAGGCAGTGTTTTAAATCTACACGAGTCGCGAATTACCTATTCGCACGTGTATCGTACAACGTTTTACTGTACATTATGGCTCTTTGAAATTTCGACATATGCGCGGAAAGTGCTCTTTTCCGCACTAGTGCGGGAAAGTAGCATCATATGTACTGTAAAATTATATTTCACGGGCTACAGTCCAAACGGCTCGAAGGAGTTTGACGTATGATACGTCGTTGGATGCCTCATAACCCCACGGTTATGCCCGCCACGAGTGACATAGGCAAAAAAACTTGATATTTTTAAACCATTTGATTTCAGTTGTTTTAAAACTGTGTACTGTGGCTACTCGTATACCCTGCTGCTCGAAGAGCGATCTCTCTGTCGATTTCAACGTTGCAACGAGATTGTGCTTCGAGGTTCTACACATACTAACACATAATATAGTAGCTACATAGTAGACAATGCATCTATGCCCTGTTCACTGTACCTTGCATGTTGCATAATTATTTTCTTTGTGTATACGTTGTTTTAATTATGTTGTGCCTCCAAGTATGTGCTGTGAGCAGTGCTATGAGCTTACTTGTCTGACTCCCTTCGGTCAAATATAAGTGCAAGAATGCTCGTTAATAGTACGAGCGAGCGGAGCGAAGCCAGTTTTTTGCTTCGGCTTGGGCGAAAATTAATTCTTATGCCCGGCTGTTCAGCTGTTCTCCTCTACAAGTCGCATAAATCAACCGTTTCTTATGTTTTTTGTGAGCTGGTTCAATAACTATTTAGATTTTTGATCGATTCAGTTTTTTGAAATTTCAATTTGCGTATTCTACAGCTCATAGAGCCACCATTTTATTGGGTCTAATATCTTTAGGCCCAGACTAGCCACAATAGTTGAAAATATGCCTGTAAGTTAACTGCGTTCTTAATCGCATTTCGTCAGCTTTCTAGCATACCAACTTCAGCCGCATGCAACTCTCAATTAGTCTTCTTCCTGTCTTCCTGTTCCACGTTCCAAATTCGTATGCTTTCATTGTATATTTATTGTGTTCAATATACAACCAAGCCGACGAACCTCAATGCTTACCAAAGTATCTGACCGGCAATAACCATAGACACAAACTGTCAGTGTCAAAGGACTTTTGAATGATCCGTGGAACATGGCGGATCGTGCTCCATACATTTTTTTTATTTTCTGCATCCTGCTGTTTAATGTATAATTTTGATAGCGTATTATGCTGTGAATGGCAAACGTGACGGCTACAGTTAATGAAGAATTATCCTGGAAATGCGAATAACAAATTCTTGGGCATCTTTCAGTGGTTCACGGTCGCGGCCGCCCTTATGCTTTGTACTGCTCCAGCTATCACCCAGTGCATTGAAGGTCTTCCACCGTACATCATGCTAATAATATCGTGTATCGTGAAATGTTTTTTTTATTCTGTACTTGTCTTTGGCAAAGGCCCTAGAGGCTGCCATTTCTCTAATAAATAAATAAAATAATGAAATAACGCAAATAGCGTTTTGTAAAATAAATAGAACAAGACCATCAACTAACTCCCAAGATACAGGCTCAGCCTAGTTTGGAGCCCAACGGATAGCAACTGTATAGTTTGTATGATAACATAGTGTGCTTATTGTCTAATATTTTTTTATTATTATTAAGTGCAGTGCAGCAAAAGAGGGGCGCTCCTCCCACGTCGTGGCGACGGCAGTAACTGGTAGGTTGGTCTCTTCTTTTTTGTGTGCTTCGGGGCAGTATCTGTTAGAAGAACCTAGTGTACAGTCCACCACTTTTATCATGGCTTTATGCCACAAAATGTACGTACTTGCGTCCCTTAATATTAGGTAAAGTGATGTTCGTAAATGCTGATGAGATGGGAATGCTGACGAAGTGAATTTAAAATAAAATATGGAAGAAAGCAAGCGATTAAGACGTTAACTACATCTTTTTTGCCCAAAATTTGCAAAAGCGCTAACGGATCTCGAATTCGTCTGTATAAAAGTTGCGGCCGCAAAGTTGGTAATTGTTATTAAGCACCAGAGTATTTTAATGTTCTTTGTAATTCAGTTTTATTGGAGCGGCTGCTTTTCTCTAATTTATTGTTGGAAATTAGAAAGTTGCGTATTATGTTAGCTACTGTGTTTTTAGGGAGAAAATATTTATCGTAGCTCCAGATAAAAATAATAATCAAAGTGTAAGAGAAGTAGAATACGGCAGTACTAATATTTAAGGGAGCTCGACTTTATATAAGAAAGCAGCCATAGAGGAGTTAGGTGACAAACACACATACAGAAGAATTATATACATTAAGATAAAAACATTATTATTACCAATCTCACAAAACTGTCGGCACAACCAATACTCATATCAATAAGAGCGTCAGCAAGACCCTTTGACTTATCTTAGGTCACAAGCTAGCAGAAACTACCTACTTACAAACGTTATCTACGCAAAAAAAATATATTCGTTTTCAACAAACGGATTGTTGCGCTCTTTTGACAATTAAGATTATTGAAATCTCGGTTGCAAAGTGGACTTTTAACATAATGCATGCAAAACAACGAAAATATCATAATACTGCAAAATACACCAAGGTATTTCAGGAGGAAACATCTACTGCAGTATAAGCTAATTACAGTTAATTACAACGTACCTATTAGTCTCGCGGTAGTATGTCAAGCCCAGAAGATGGCAAGAAATAAGTTCGTTATATGTTAAGATGTAAGTATGTTCCCCGAATTTACTTCGCTCAGCGCGCAGCTACGTAACTTCGGAACTATTCAACTTACGAAGTTCTAATTTTGCGGGCTTATAAAGTTCAGGCCAATTACTTAAACTGTGAAGTTTAATGAATAAAATTTACACGGTTCTTGACATATTGAAGTAATGTATGGGAGGTTACCTATTTCGTATTGCACTCAAGTACAACCACTGACAGTCATGACATGTAATTGAATATAAATACGATTATGAGGAATCCTGCTTTTTAGATTTATCATTTCGTTCAAATCGCTTAAAAACATCACTTGTTAATGAAAATAGTGTCATCATCATCATCCTCCCAGCGTATTCCCGGTAGTGCCCTACACAAGCTCGGGGTCCGCTTTGCAAGCTAATCCCAATCTATAGCATTACTTTTACAAAAGCGACTGCTATCTGACCTTCAAACCCAGAGGGAAAACTATTACACCTTATTGGGATTAAGTAGACCAGTTTCCTTACGATGTTTTCCTTCACCGAAAAGCTAAAGGTAAATATTCCGTAAGTACATAAGTTCCTAAAAACTCATTGGTATAAAATATACGAGCCGGGATTCGAACCCACGACCGCCGCTTGACAGTCGGATGCCTGAACCACTAGGCTACCGTAGCTTTAATAATATTAGAGTACATAATGTAAAATAATGTTGAAGTGTATAAGGGCCTACGCTAACTGACGCGGATTACCCGGAGCGGACGCCCGTCTTATAAGAAATTATATGAACACCGCTAGCTGGCGCGGGCACGTGCGACGGATCTTTAAGGCCTTCACCCACCGGATGCGTGTGCCGCGTTCGATGTGTGTTTGAAGTGTAGTTTCAATGCTTTACAACTTGCGCGTGTGCCGCGCAGCACACGCGCCGCGCAGCACACGCGTCCGGTGGGTGGAGGCCTTTAATCCGCGCGGCGGGCGCCCGCTCCGTGCGCACGCGGCGGGCACACGCTCGCGGACTTGTATGTATGTATGTAAGCACTTTATTGTACACAATAACAGGTTAAGGAATATACATGTCACACAATAGATCAAAGTACAAAGGCGAACTTATCCCTATAAGGGATCTCTTCCAGCTAACCTTTGAGCAATTGAGAGGAAGGTAGGTAGAACGAGATAGGCAAACTTATACCGTGTACAAAAACAGAGAAAATGAAAGCAAATCCTAATTAGTATTAATTCTAGACAAATAAAAATAATAATTCAGCGCTAAGTTAGGCGTGCGCCCGTCGCGGACGCCTGTCGCGGACTCGCTGGCCCGCGGCGGGGGTCCGGAGCGGGACCCGCGAGCGTGCGCACGCGGCGGGCGTCCGCGTCAGCTAGCGTAGGCCCTTACTCTTTAATTATTTAATGAACCCCCTTTACAATAAGCTACAGACCATACTTTCAACATTTTCGATTAAAACCAGCACTTAAATCACGTAGACCAGAAAATCAGACGTAAAGTACATACATGTCATACTTATAACGCCTGTCCCTATTTGCGTCGGGGATTAATAAAATAAATTAAAATAGTCAAATATAACATATAACACACACACAGACAATTGAACAGACACACACTCTCTATTATTTGTTAAAATTGAATTGAATCTTATGTCTTTAGTAACGGAATGTGTTATTGTCAACGTCCGCTTTAGCCTAGTTGGTAGTGACCCTGGGCAATAAATACATATATATAATCCCGGCAAGGGCATTTATTTGTGTGATCAGTACAAATATTTGTTCCAGAGTCATGGATTTTTTATATTTATTTAAGTCTTTATTTATGTATATAAGTATGTTAGTAGGTACTCATAGTACACGTTTTGCTTAATTTGGGACGATAGTAAGCATAAGTCAGCATAGTTCGGTTTGTGTAAGATTGTCCGCAAATATACGGGCGAACCTCGGACATTTGGAAGGCGTGTATATATATCTAACACGTAGAGGCCCTTTAAAGACGAAGTTCAATGTCATGTAGTACATCTGATAGACTCATTTATGGGTACATCGGTAGATACCCGTGAACCGGTCCTAGCAAGCGTTAGAACTGGGTTTATGGTGATGAGGTTTGAGTGGACAATAAAATTGGGCTATTTAATTGCAAAGAGGTCCGGACACCTGCCACAATAATGTTATCCACGAAGTTATCAAGGCGGTGACTATAGTAGCTCCTTAGATGGGCTCCTGAAAATATCATTGTACTTAAATTTACAACATCTATTTTTTTAAGTTGTCCATTATATGATTTAGTTCGATAGAAAATGAAATTTTAAGGTATACGTGTTTTCTTTATTTCTCCCTAAATGTTTATTTTCATTAAAAAATATCATAATTAAAAGAAGTGAATTCCAATAGGTCGTAAGTAAAACATGACGTCATTATTATGTCTCTCTATGGCACCTGTCCACATCGTTCACTAACAGACGTAGGAATGACGTCACGCACGGGGTATACCGCGTTTTACAGATTTTAGTGATTTTCTCCGAAACGAGTAGGTACAAGAATAATAATGGGAAAACCACTTTCTTACGTTCAGATAAGATTATTACCGAAATGGTTTTCGATTTAGGCATTATTAGGTACATATTTTGAAATGTTGTCAATTGAACTACGTAGGTACTACTTATCTATACGTACATTCAAATCAAATGTACCGCTCTAATTTAATGGAAGCTCGCTTTTGGAAAGCTCAGCTTATATTTCTTCCAAATCTTTTGATATAAATCACGAGAGAAATATGAAAACACGCATCTGACGGTGAGGCTACCAATGTTAATGTTATACAGGAAAAGTTTTGAGAGTGAAATTACGTTAAGAAATTGCGGGGTTTAGGAAACGAATGTTTCGCAAAATATATGAAATTGCTTGCTATTTCATCTCATAAAGGTGGGATTAACAAAATTAGTCGTTTAGGCTTCTATAATAAGATCTACCGACACACGTCTACTCAAAACTTACTCACTAGTCTGAGTATACAGTAAGAAAGCTGCGGCATGTTTTCCAGGCAAGTAATTAAAAGAAAGACTTCTTAGAATAACGTGCAGTTTCACTACAAGTATCCCATTTTTATTTATTTGGATATCAATAATTATTTATGTAATGATCCATAAGTAACCGACATCACGAGCTAAAATTGTAATTAATAAAATAATAATAGTTATTATTACTTAGATTCGGTGAGTCATTTCAGTAAGTAAGTAAGATTAATGTATTATCAATTATCAAATTATCATCGCCTGTACAACGCTAACTCACAGTGAACTAACCATCCTGTTTTTAAATAGAACCTTATTAAAATGCACATAATGTGCACGGATGGTCAGTTAGCTTTGTTCTCGATACTAGGTACCCATGACCTACATCCATGTTATTAATAAAATATTTCCTTTCATTTCTTTTTTGATGATATCGTAGCGTTCAGTCATGAATTAATTATACCATATTAATCACCTAGGACAGTTAAACAGAAAATGTCGGTTCTCGAGTATTCGACGCCTGTGATGAGTTCAACATTTTTGGCCTTAAAATTGGCAAAAATAACTTTGCCTTCAACTTCAGAAATCGGCCAAAACTTTATGGCCGTAAAATATTATTCCACCGCTATTATGTTTGGGATAGCTGTCAATTCACATGCATACTGATGCAGATGTACGGCGAAATTGACACTTTCATTTCCATTCAAACCGCGGTAAAGCAATATCTCGTTGACGAAAAGTTGATTTGGGAAAACTTCAAATTCCTCCTTTTTAGGTTACCGTAATCAAAAACAAACCCTTATATTTTCGCCGTATCGATCTGTTTGTCTCAAATCAGTGATCTTTACTACCAAGTAGAACGCTGTCATTTAGCATAGGTATATAAATCAATCACGCTGACAAGATGGCAGAACGAAATCTTGCAATAAACTGTCCCCCAAACGATGTTAAGTGGGTAAGTTGCGGTATCTTGGTGGGGTATCGTTGAATAGCTTGTTAAAAAATATTATGGGCTTTCAACTCCGTGGTCCATTTCCGTGATATTGGCCTTTTAAAGCCCTGCTTTTTGTTCGAATCAAATGTCGTCGCCGTCCCCTGCCGGCTAAATGCGGCTAAGGCGAATGTGAAAAATCGTGGCAGTGGTACATATACTTAATGAAAATTATCACGGCTAACCCATCCTTGTTACCGAGTAATAGTCGATCAACTTTTAATGTGCTTGGTAACAAAAACATACGGGCACGTGGCCCAACACGCAATTGGTCGGTTTTTAATCAACGAAACTAATTTAAAAGTAAATGAATATCACGTTAAACTCTTATCTAGTAATCTTTTTAATATTCTTCATATCTCAATCAATATCTTTTTAATATGTGTACGAAGCGCGAGAGTTTAAAATGTTAATTCTGTAAGCCATCGGTAAGTAGGTTATTGATACCATCTTAAGTAAGAGCAAATTCCAACATCTCCTCTTCCCTCCAAATCGCGTACTACCCTCAGCGTTGAAAACCCGTAATGGATACACCATTGCCCGCCCAATTTAATTGAATTTCCGATCGAAACAAAATCGACTTCCACAAATTGCGCTCTAGTTTCATATTAATTCCTTGTCTTCAACTTTTCCTTCACCCTTCCCAATCAATTTTCAGTTCTAAGCTCACAGTTTCAGGGCTTATTTCGGCATGTCAGTTGGAAAGTTTAAAGGTATTCCAGTTTCAATGAGCAGAGGATCCAATGTGATTTATTTTAAAGTAAATTCACGCGATGCGCGCCTGGATTATTTGGCGAGTTTCGCTAATTTATTGCTCCGAAGAGTTTCGCGAGTGAAAAAATAAGTTTGCGAATTATGTACGTCTAGTTTTAATGCAAGGAAAATTTACGTTTCAGCGGCTTGTTAATTAGCAGCAAGTTATTAGCAGAAAAATCTTAAGACGCAAATAGGCACATGTACATAAATAAACATTATTAAAGTTATAGGAAGGTTAGGTTCGTATAAAAATGTATTTTCGCACCTGCTATAAAAGAGTAATCATAGCCCTCGAACGAGGAATCACAGTTGTACTTTTCTTCACTTATTCTGCTATACAGAACAAAATCATTGTTGCTCAAGCGAGGGATTCAAATTTTCCTCAAAGGTATGAAAAGCAGTATATGTTTGGCGCGAATTTTCACCTATGTTTTATGGTAACGGCGGGTGTGTATTGATTGATGTATCAGTTGATATAACGTAACGTTTTATATAACGCGATTTTATTGCTGGAACTATTGACTTTTTACAATTTGTTACAAATATAAAACCTAAACAAAGCTTATGGACATAAAAATACACGATAATGTAGTCAAGTACCTGCGTTAAAAGTTTGATTATGTGTAACGTAACAGTTTTCGCAGACGCCCAAGATACAAGCTCAGCCTAGTTTGGAGTCTGATGGCTATGTTTTAAATACCAGTCAGCTGTTTCTGCTAAATAAATTATTTGTATTTGGCATTACGCAAAGCTCGTTTACCCATATCCCAACTACCCAAATAACCCACATGCGCTGTTTTATAAGAATAAAAGATGTTTTCCAGAATCGAATAAATCCGCTGAACACTCAAGTTCTAGTTCGATCCACAAATCGCTCCACAGCCAGCTCAATCGGTTCGTATGTAAATCGCCATCTTTTGCACTTCTGATTTCCATACAGACTCGTTGGAATAGTTTATTGTTTAACTGTATAGGGTGGGAGGGTCTGATATAGAGATTTAGCAGTGGAAGATGCCTTTACAAGGACTTCCGATTTTCAGTTGAAGTTAACTGACGTATTTTAATTCAATTTGCGTTATTATTTAACACTTCATTCGATCTGTATCTTGGTTAAGTTTCATCTACCATTTTACTTGTTCAGAGTACTTACCTACATAAATAAATGAAGTAGTTCCATTCTAATGTTTATACCTACTATTCTTTTTGTAATTTTTAACCGCTAAATATATAAATAAAAATCATTTAGTTCAGACTAAGGTACGTACATGGTAAGTAAACAATGAAATCTTATTGCTAGTGTTAGTATGACATATAGAGAGGGACATAACTAAAGTTAACAATGACTGCATGCAGTCTCTGCCGGCGGGTGAGCATGGGGCCATTTTCGTGCTTCGTAAGCTTGCTCGGAATGTTGTTGGTGGGGCTGCTGCGCAGGCGGCGCATCAGTGAGGCGAACCTTTTGAGCATTATCGCCGCAAAGCTAACAGTTTGTGCCTCCGTAAACATACCAGAGGCTCTACAACATGGCGGCAAACCCATCAACACCCGGAGCGCGTTATTATATTGAACACGTAGACCGTTGTAAGCCTATATGGCCTTTCAGCTGCTTCAGACTACGGCGTAGTGTTACGAGCGTAAAGTGGCGGTGAATAGTTCAATAATAAAAAAACGTTTATTCACGAATTTGCTTACATCTAAATACATTTATTTATCTGCCAAACCAAATAAAGTGGTTTGTTGGCAGATGAGTGAGGCTCCTTTATGTTTGTGTAAGCTATGTAGGTAGATGATATATTATTTAACTTTAACTTATCTACTTAACCCTCTACAGCATGCGCAACCGTATATGGCAGATACATACATATACAACATATACATGATGATACATATTTATAGTATTTCTATCTATTATATATATCGTCGTCTAGTACCCATAACACAAGCCTTATTGAGCTTACTATGGGACTAGCACGATTTGTGTAAGATTGTCCCCTTATATTTATTTATTATATTTCACCGGTAAGATCATATTTGACATTACCGAGCACGTACCGGCAGGCGCAGCGTGGATAGGCCAAGGTGGACGGATGACCTGGTAAAGGTCCGGATGGCGTTAGACCGGTCACTTTGGCACTCTTTGGGGGTGGGGCCATGTCCAGCTGTGACCGTATTTTGGATGAAATAATGATGACATTTTGTATGGATATAATTTGCGCATCACTGAGCAAATTCTGAAAAAAACTTAATTTTCCTAAACAGTGAAACTTTTGAGTTGTAAAAACATTTGTAATGTAAACTTCACTTAAGTTTTTGAAATATGCGCGCGTCATGCCCAAGTTATGGGCGTGAATTGGAAATTATCGCGTTCTTTGAAACGCCGTTCTGACTAAATTAGGGGACAATAAAGCGTCATTATCAGATACATGATTTTTGACTAAGTATATGATTGTTTATCTGATTGAATTGAATCGAAACATGACTGCCTAAAGGGCATTGGGTATTATTATTATTGTTGGTTTATGGGCCTTTTGTTTGCCGCTTCGACCAGCAGGTGATCTATTGTGGCAGCCCTTTTGTTATTAGATTTCACCGTTAAGACCCGTTGCCTCTAGGAAATTCCAGATTCTTTGGGCGGTGATATGTTGTACCTCTTCTGGGTGCACGACGTGTCGCCCTAGATAGATACTTCTTTTTTGCATGAGTGTTCCGCAGGAGCAGAGAATGTGCGCTGCTGTTTCCTCTGTCTCCTGACAGAACCTGCAAGTTGCATCCTGTTTCATACCCATCTGAAACAGGTGTTTGTTTAGTTTGCAGTGACCTGTCAGGATTCTCGTCACTGCGCAGGTTTTGTGCCTTTTGAGTTGTAATAGCTCTTTAGACAGTTTATCATCAAACCCTTTGATTAAGGCTTTAGCCTGTTTTTGTCCTTTGGTGAACTTCCACAGCTTTATTGCCTCTGATTGTTCAGTATTGTTTAGAAGAGAATATGCTTTCCGTTTTGTGATACCACAGAACGGTTCTGGGCCGACCAGGGTTGTGTCTGCGCCCTTCCTTGCAAGTTCATCAGCTTTTTCGTTTCCTACTATGTCGGAATGTCCTGGTACCCATCTAAGTATGACTTTGTTGGTATTGGCCAGGGCATTTAAATTGTTTTTACAGTTCTGGACTAGTTTCGAGTAGGATTCTAGGGATTCTAGTGCCAGCAGAACAGCTTGGCTGTCCGAATTGATGTAGATGTGTTGGTTTCTTAGGTTTCTTTCCAGATTGATCTCCACGCATTTATTTATTGCGAAGAGTTCAGCCTGATAGATTGAGGCCTCTTTCCCCATGCTGACGCTAGCTTTGAGCTTTGGCCTCTCACCGTAGATACCGCATCCAACATCGTCACCTTTTTTTGATCCATCTGTATACCAAATGTGGCTTCCCTCCTTGAAGTCCATTTGGTCGTTTATCCATTTGTCTCTCGGAGGTATTTCCACTGTATACAGTTTGGTGAATTTGCATTCCACGTAAGTGTCGTCAGTGGGCATGTTTAGTTTTTTGTTATCAAAAACAAGGGCCTCAAGTTTGATAAGCGCTTGCGAGCGCCATTTTGGCCTTGTTAGTGCGCATATCCTATAGATGCACTGCTTCGCCTCCTTTTGCACTTGCAGGTGGAGTGGCGTTAGATTGAGCAGTGCATCCAAGGCTGCCCCCGGTGTTGAGCATAAAGCTCCTGTTGCTGTTAAGCAGGCTGTACGCTGTAGACTGCTTAACTTTGTGATGGCTGTCTTTTGGTTGGTTTTGTTACACCAGACTGCAGAGGCGTATGTAATTACAGGCCTCACTACCGCTGTGTAAAGCCACATAGCAATTTTGGGCCTTATACCCCATCTTGCTCCTGCCATTCGACAGCAAGTCCACATGGCCATTTTTGCCTTTTGTATTATGTTATTCAAATGAGCGTTCCAAGTTAGCCTTTGGTCAAAAGTAACTCCTAGGTACTTGACCTCATTTGAGTATGTTATTTCCTGTCCATTCAGTTTTAGCTTGGCGAGCTTGTCTAGTTTCCTTTTCTTTGTGAAGGGCACTAGTACTGTTTTGCTCGCATTGATGGACAGGTCATTTTCTTTGCACCATTTATTTATGGTGTTGAGCGCTCCTTGCATTAGGTTGGAGATTGTGTGGAGGCACGGACCTCTGATTATGACTACAAGGTCGTCGGCATATCCTTGCGTGTCATAGTCTAGGTCCTTCATAGTTGCTAGGAGTTGGTCCACTGCTAGGGTCCACAGTAGTGGGGATAGTACGCCTCCTTGTGGACATCCTCTTGTGGTGAAGAATTTATGCTCAATTGCATTGAGGGTCAGAGTGACTATTCTATTTGAAAGCATGCTCTGGATCCATCTGATGGTGCTTCCGTCCACGCCCTTTGATCCCAATCCTTTAAGGATAGTTTCTGTGGGTGTGTTGTCGAAGGCACCCTCGACGTCAAGGAAGGCACATAGAGCTGTTTGCTTGTCCTCTAGGGTTTTTTGCACTTTGTCGACCAGATCAAGTAGTGCAGTTTCCGTAGATTTACCCTTTTGGTAAGCATGCTGGTTCAGACTCAGTGGTCTGACTACCAGATATTTCGCTCTAATGTGTTGATCAATGACTCTTTCCATCGTTTTAAGTAAGAAGGATGATAGACTAATTGGTCTGAAGGATTTGGGTTGTGAGTAGTCCTTTTTCCCTGCTTTTGGTATGAAGCGTACCTTGACTCTAGTCCATTGTTCTGGTATGGTCCCCCAAGCAAAGCTAGCTCGGAATATTCTTACCAGGTGCGGAAGTATTAGGTTTTGTCCTTGCTGTAGTAATGCAGGAAAGATACCGTCCTCTCCCGCCGATTTAAATGGTTTGAATTTTTTTCAGTGCCCATATTACTTGGTTTGGTCTGAAGATATTTGCGGCCAAATTCCAGTCGTTGTTGTGTACCCTCCGGGCTTGTGTGCTCCTTTGGGTGTCTAACTGAGTATTACTGGTGGGGTACGAGCCTGGGAAGTGGATGGTTCTGAGCAGATCCATTGTTTCCACCTCCGTGGTCGTAAAGCTGCCATTAGGTCTCTTAAGTAGGCCTAGGTAATTGGTTGGTGTCTTGGAGAGAATTTTGTGAATTCTCGCTCCTTTGTGTGTTTGGGCGATCTCTTCGCAGAACTTCCGCCAAGACTTCCTTTTGGCTTTTCTGATCTGTTTGTTATATTCAGTCAGTGCTCTACCATACCTTTCCCACTCGTTTGGTCTGGTTGAGTGATTGAATATGCGACGGGTGGACACACGGAGCTTTTCTAGCCTTCTGTTCCACCATGTCGTAGTGTAGTGTGTGGTTGATTCTCTCAAGGGGCAACTCAGTTCGTAGGCCTTATAGATGCCTTTGGAGAGTTGGTTTACTGCTATGTTGAGGGAATCAGGGTCTTTTACATATTTTGGGATATCCTTTAGATGGTCTTCCAGGTGAGCCTTGTAGGCTTCCCAGGAAGTTTCTTTTGGATTCCTCCGTGTTTGTGGTTCTGTATCTAGTGGGCCCTTTACACTAAATATAATATGTTTGTGGTCCGACATTGAATTCTCGCAACTAACGTGCCAGTTACCTAGGCAGTTTGCTGCCTTTTCAGTTGCAAAAGTTATGTCTAGTACTTCTTGTCTTGCCCTGGTCACGAAGGTTGGCGTGTTGCCCCTATTTAACAGGTGTAGACAGTTGGTAAAAATAAATTCTGAGAGTAACTCACCCCTTTTGTTGATGCCCGTGCTCCCCCAGATGGTGTGATGAGCGTTCGCGTCGCAACCCACAATCAGTTCTGCCTTTTGTGCTTCAGCGTACTGTACAACCTTAGCCAGTTCTTCTGTGGGATCTTGTTTTTCTCCGGGCAGGTAGGCGGAACAGATCAACACCTTTCGTGAGCCCTTTCCTTTGAGATCAACATACGCAGCTACAAGATCATCGCTGCATAATTCTGTAACAGGCAAGAAGTTGATGTTTTTGTTAAACACGATGCAGGCCCTTGGTTTGGATCCTTTTTCGTGTATTAGTACCTTACCTGCTTTGTTGAGTCCTATTCCCATGGTTTTGGTGTTGATCCATGGTTCTTGTATGAGGGCAATGTTTAGGCCATTTTCGCCAAAGAGTTTTTCCACGA
Organism: Epinotia demarniana; assembly: GCA_945867215.1. Taxonomy (NCBI): domain Eukaryota; kingdom Metazoa; phylum Arthropoda; class Insecta; order Lepidoptera; family Tortricidae; genus Epinotia; species Epinotia demarniana. Next base: position 15,989,571 of record OX244281.1, read on the forward strand.
CCGCTGTGGCCGCGATGGCGTGGTGTAGGTTGGCCTGCAGGAACGTTACCCCCCCGTGAGTTGCGTCGTTATTGACCCCGGCGCTGGGCGTGGGCCTGCCCTTGCCGGCTCCCTCTTCCTCTGCCCCTGGAGCGGTTGGAGCCCCTATTGCCCCCCCTGTCGGTGGGAAACCGCCGTGTTCCCGATGTACCCGCTACAGGATTGGATGCAGGATTCAGAAGGACTGCTCTTTTAGGTCCCGGAGGGACCTTTCGGGCGGGTGTATGGATGGGGTCCTTTGATGTTGACGGGTTTTGCGGTGGTGGGATTGAGGACGTGCCGGGTTCCGGCTGCTGGGCCTTGGAGGTACCCTTAAGCCGAAACTGTACCTTTCGGAAGCCTAGGCTTGCCTTTAGGTCCATCTTTCGGAGATTCTCCACTGACTGGTCGTCTAGGGCTACGGTCAGCATGACCCCACCTTTCTCGACCTTTGTGTGGAGAATCTTCCAGTACTCTGTGTACAGCCCGGAGTTCTGTGCACAAAGTAGCGACAGGGACATTTTCACGTCGGAGTCGCGTAGGTCTGGGATGAACACCATCCCTATGTTTGGCTTTGGAAGCTCATTTTCAGGTATAACCCTGAGGTTGGCTTCTGGCCATGGTTTGAGGGATGGTGTCATCTCTTCAAGCCAGGCTTTGGACCGCTGGTCCTCGCACGTGATGAGCAACCAGCCTGGCTTGTACGCGTAGCCTACGAATTTAGGTCCCTCGGCCATTTTCAGAGTCGAGATCTTCTGCAGGATGTTGTAGCAGAGGGACTCCAGTTGGGTGTCCGTCATCGGACTGGAGTCCTTGATCCCGACTCTGATTTGGCTCAGGACCTCGCTGTAGGCCTGCGCTTGTTGGGATTGGGTTGTGGGTTGGGTAGGGGGGGTTTCACTCACCCTCGGGTTTTTGGGTGGATTACCCTGCGGCGATTCCTCCTCCGAGCGGAGCCGTTTGACCGGCTTTTGCCCGGGTTTGGATTGTGAGCCCCCAAACTTGTAGCCCATCTTTTTGAGTTCCGCGAAGCTCTTTGCGGACAGTAGTAAAGCCTCTTCGTGCTTCAGTCCTAGTCCCACTAGAGCTTTGTAGCGGCCTCGCGTGGAGCCTCCCAATTTCTTGTGAGGCTTGGCGGGTTGTGGATTCTCCGTTGGTGGGTTAGGTCGTTCGACGTCCTTTTCCACCGTGTCGGCGCTCTCCACTACCTCCATCGCTTGCTCTGACATTAGGGCGGCTTCTTCCGCGCATACTGTCAGAGGCATTAGTTCCTGGCATAGGTCTTCCAGGGTACCTTCATTTTTTTTGTTTTGCTCTTCCATGTGAATCCCACGAGAAGCTAGGGAAATTAGGTCCGTTCCAGCAGAGCCCCGCTTGCTGGAATAAGGCAAAGGTTCTCCTCGAGGTTGCCCGGTATCGAGGGTCCACCGTTAGCGACTGAGCTCCCCCTCAGTCACGCACCTCTGGGCACGGTAGGTCACACCTGTAGGTTGGGGTTTTTGGGGTTGAGGTTTTCTCCTCCGGGAATAGGTATGGGTGAGGACCAAAGGAGTGTGAAAGGATGGTGATGGTGGGGGGATGGGATATTTGGAGTGATAGGATGTGGGGTTGGGAGTACCTGTAGGGCGGGAGTGCCGGTCCAGGTATCGCCTCTCATACTTAGCTGCCTCAGATCCGGGGTAGATGGTAAATAGTGTGACGCCCGTTCTCGATCTTCGACATTACCAGGGTGCACGACCCACGCGCACGACCCCCGCGCTGGTGGGTTCGCCTCAGGTCTGTACGTCGGCAGTGCCTGAGGCGACGGGGACGTGTATGAGCAGACTTGGGGGGGCGAATCAGTAGCCCAGCGTCACATACCAGGGCGTATTCACCCCCCCCGCGCACCCCGGCATTGGGTAACCTTGTATGAGAAAAAAATTCATTTTATTTTTGCAGCGGCCACGGATGTTTGTGTAAAAATCTTTTAGAGGACCTCTTAATACGCATATATATATATAAAAATAAACGCGTTAAACAATATCGGAGCCGAGATGTTTTATAGTTTGGTTTATAACTTTTCAATATGACCTGCGGAAATATGTATTGCAAATATCTCAGCTCCGATGCATTTTAGAGTATTACATTTCATAACAAAATATGTTTGTTTAAAAAAAAACTATCATAATATACCAATTTAATGAGTGGCCGCTCATTTAAAAAATATGACAACACATTTACCCAAACCCCTTTCTTGTATAGCAAAAAAAACAAAGTTGGGTCTTTATTTTCCTTTTCATACACAGTCTACTCAAACAATACATACGACACAATCAAATTTATACCATAGTTTTTAATTTAATCTCAAATCTCATTAAATGAAATATAAATAAAACTTCGTAAAGTTAGGTAACTAATTGTCGAAATTTGCATCTCTTTTTCTCGTGCGACGAAAACACAAGCGTGTCTCTGTCAAGGGGGCGTGGTTTCCGCAAACGACTCGAATCAAGGCATGGACAAGAGTGCCTAAGTAGGACGTGAAACAAATCGGAATCAAAATTCTATTGCGATATCTATGCCTTAATTTGATTCCCTGGCTTGTTGTTGTAGATATTCATTGTTCGGTTCCCAAATCATAGTCACTTTATGACTATCAGCATCTTAATATGGTTTCATAATGACGACCGGTTAGCCTAGTGAGTAGTGACGCTGCCTACGAAGCTGAAGGTCCTGGGTTCGAATCCCGGTAAGGACAAACATTTATGTGATGAGCATGAATATTTGTTTCTGAGTCTTGGATGTTTTCTACGTATTTAAGTATTTATATCTATTAAATATATCGTCGTCTAGTACCCGTAACACAAGCCTTATTGAGCTTACTATGGGGCCAGTGCGATTTGTGTAAGATTGTCCCCTAATATTTATTTATTTATTTTATTATTTATTATAATGATGTATGGATAAAGCAGCCTCATCATCACGAGACCACTGGACTATCAAATCAAAATCATTTATGAAACAAGGACACATACTTATTACATATAATTAAAATTAATAATCAATACCATCTACCATCGTATAATACTGGTGGGAGAGTGCAGCCCGCACAGTCTATCAGGATAGCACAGTCAGGCTTATCCGCTATCATTTTAAGAATGCTATTGGGACTGTCCCGCCTCCGGCGCACCAGGGATGCCGCGCGCCCGCGCATTGTCGCTTAGAAACAGCTGACGTGCGCCTCCGCAAACATCCCTGATGCGCCATGGTTGATTGTGTCGCAGTTTTAGTCGAATCCGTCCAGCACGGAGGAGAACGACCACGCACGTGATCGCTTTATCTAGAGCTACGTCCCGGGACAACGTTTTGGTTTAGAGTTATGTGCCCGAAGTATTTGAGGATGCGTATGTTCACAGTAAACAATGGAGGCTTGACGCGTAAACTGTAAATTTGATTGCAATCCAATACTCATTCAGATAGACTCCGTGAATTGTCAATTTAATGCAATTACCGGCATTAGTTAACTCGCAGTCACTGATTAGTTCATCACGCCAAATGCAATTATACCGCTATTAGGGGGTCGGATAGTTGGTGGGATTGGAAAACTTTGTTAACGGCATGTTGAGTGACATTTTTATAATAACGTAGTAACGATGCCATAGGTTTCGCATAAGAGGGTAGTGACCCTGACTACAAAACTGACGGATTTGGGTTTGAATCTCGGTAAGGGCAAACTAGACTATTAAAAATTAGATTGTATATTATTTATTTCATGATAAAAAAGTACTTGGCATTCATGTCAAAATTATAAAACTCTCTATTACGATCGTCAAAAACAAAGATATGTTTTTATATGCGTTACGTGACCGACCTTCTGGAGTATTATTTCCACCGACCGAGAAAGGAACCTACAAACTTTCACAGGTGACAATCTGGCAACCCTTTAACCAGTTACAACTGAAACAGAAAACTCTAACCCGAGCAGGCGCGCTGATTTACAACACCCCTCGCGGCGGAAAGGTCCATATATTAGGGGAGCGATATCGAGCTCTACGGACCTTTAGTTTGCGGACTTAGCTTACTGTATCATCGAGTACCTTCTAAATCTCTCTAAATAACTCACTAACTTTGCAATGGATTGGATTGATTTGATTTTACATTGCGATTGGTTCTAGAGGTAATGAATCAAAGGATTTTCTGACACTGTAAAAGTGGGGCAGAATATACATAAGAAATAGATATAAAATCGGCCACGTTCGCGTCGGGCCACGCGCAGTTTAGAGTTCCATAGTTGCCTGTCTGCCTTAGTTACATCTACACGCACGCGCCAACTAAATGGTGCAGTTGCGTTGGCCGAATTTACTTGTACGAAAGTTGGCCTTTCGAAGTACAATTTAAGTTGGTTGACTATTACTCGCTAACTAGTTACGCCTACTTAACCGTGATAGTTTTATTTAAAAAAACGGCCAAGTGCGTGTCCAAGCACGCGCAGTGTATGGTTCCGTAGTTGCCTGTCTATCTTAGTTACATCGATGTGCGGTGCGGTTGCGTCGGCTGAATTTTTACGAAAATTGGCCTTTCCAAGTACACATTAAGTTGGTCGACTATTACTCGGTAACTACTTATGCCTACTTGTCCGTATTCATTTTCCTTTAAATTCATTATATGTCCTACTACCATGAAATTTTTCACATCCCCAGTAGTAGCCATTTAGCCGGCTGGGGGAGGGGGGGGGACACATGACTCGAAATAAATTAGGGCTTTAAAGCCCAATATCTCGCAAACGAATCAATGATTTGAAAAATAGTTTAAGGAAATAAATAATATTTTTGAACAAGGCATCTAACCATACCCGACAACTTGGGATTAACGAGAATAAAAAACATCCCCGCTTAGGTGTAGGGGACGTACCCTAAAAAAAAAATTTTTCAAGATTTTATCGTACTGTTTTGTCAGCGTGATTGATTTAAATACCCACACTGAATCACACTTTTCTAGTATTCATGGTTACTAAGCTAAGCCGATACGGACGGGCGGACCGACGGACGTGGCGAAACTATAAGGGTTCCTTGTTGACTACGGAACCCTAAAAAACATTATATGTACTACTGCCACGTTTTTATTCCCATCCCCAGTAGTAGCAATTAATCCGGCAGTGGAGACACAAGACTCGAACAAAAATTAGGACTTTAAAGCCCAATACCTTTCCCTCGCAACCTGATAACCGAATTTAAAAATAGTTTAAAAAATCCATAATATTTTTGAACAAGCTATCAAACGATTATCGAGAAAATATATTTATATAATATCCCCACTTTAGCTGTAGTGGAGATACCCTTTTTTTTAATAGATTTTATTCTACTGTTTTGTTGGCGTGATTAATTTATATACCCATGTCCAATCACAGTTTTCTAGTAGTAAGGGTTACTAAGCCAAAGATGGACGGACGGACAGACCGACAGACATGGCGAAACTATAAGGGTTCGTTGTTGACTACGGAACCCTAAAAAGATGCTCGTTGCATTCGAAAAGGCTTCTACACATTTAGCGGCGGGTTTGAGAATTCATTGTTTTGATAGCTGGAGACAAATTCCGTCACTTTTCGTCTCGTGTATCTTTAGGAGCTCTGCTCTCTGTAGGTATCCATCTTGTATTTTTCCAAGAAAAGTTACATGTTAGATTCTGAATATAAATATACTCCTCAAGCTATAAACTTTGATGGCGAGAAGCGCTCAATTACTATATCTATTCTAACTTAACCTATTTTGATTTTATTTCTGTTACCTTATTGTTTGTTGGTAGTCTTTTGTGGGTAGACTGGCAGCTATTGCTAATTATGTTAATATGAAAACTAATACTCCATCAGAATAACAAACTCGTATATATTATCAGCAAATTAGACATCCCTGTGCCAACTTTGTATCTAGGGCAAACCTAATCATCACATAAAACCCAATAGAAAAGTTAAACAGTACCTATTCATTCGCTCCAAATACCGGCAGCGAAGTCAACCGCAACAGGTAACCTTTGGAACGTGTAATTTGCTCGTAAGCTGTACTCGACGCCATTACTGTTCGATCGGGCGCAGATTAATAAGGGAGTCAGTCATTCATGCTTATAGCGCACGACATTTGCGGAAACAGGGTGATTTCATCCTCATTCATAATTTGTACTGTCGCACCCTCATCATTGCAATCATTTCGGTGACATCAGTACAAGAGACAGGCTCGTGTGAGACTGTTTCCCGCCGTTACTGGTCGAACGAGGACTGTATCGTTTATTTTTAATAATGAGTCAATGTTTATAGCGCACGACATTTGCAAAACACGGTGATTTCATCCTCATTGCTACATAACTATGTAAGTAAATAGTAGCAACCTCATTCGGGCATTTGAACATCCCCTGTTCCCTATAAGAATTGTTTACCTACTTTAGAGCACAGGACACCATTCCTAGGCTTATCTTGATATTGATATACCGTGCAAGCTCGGACAAGAATAGGTTTACGGTCTCCCCCGCCTGTCGTAGAAGGCGACTAAAGGGGTCATCGGGGTCGCAGTGTTCTGGTGGGGGCCGAGGCACTCGCTTAAGAACCCCAGGGAAGGCGACAGCATTGTCTTACCCTAGGACGAGCCAAATATGGCGAGGCGCGAGGGGGGCTCCGGTGCGTTCAGCTGAGCAGCATGAGATCCTGGTGTCCCCTGACCGCAGATGCAGAGCACCGTGGAGTTTTTAGTGGGTAGAAATACCGCATAACCCAGTCATCCCCCGGTGATTGGGTACCTGGTCCGCAGGTTTTCTCCACGATAAAAAAGGCTTATCTATCAATAAGTGCGCTCTGTATGTACCATATGTATACCTGAGGGGTAGTCACGTAACGTACCAGACGCGCTTTAGGTCAATTCAACTGTAATTTTTCGTTACGTGATCGAACTGCTGCTTAAGTAAGCTGATGTCCTTATTGTATAATAAATGTATTTTAATTTTCATTCATAACTCGTTCATGAAGTCATCTTCATTCTTGCACGGCAACCACAGGACGGTCCGCGACATACGAGTATACTGTCCGTAACTTCATTTAAGCTATCTAATTAGAAAGAGACGGGTAATCTTTCTCGGCACGACACAGCTCGTAGGCGGTCCTGTGATGGCCGTGCTGCTGTCATTTCGGTGACGTCATTGCCCTGAAATAAAAGAATTCATTCATTCATTCCTTTGGTATCCAAATGTGTCTTATTGGGACATTTTTTAAATATACAATACAATACAATACAAATACTCTTTATTGCTTCTTTATTCTTTATTACTCTTTTATTGTAGTGCACGACTTACATATATCACAATAAAACATTATTTTTTTCTTTATGGTCCACAACCCTAATTAGTCAATATTCGTCTATCTGGTTTAAATGAATATAGGCTTTGCCGTACCATGGCAAAGACTCAATTAAATTCATCGCTTTTGCATCGCAATCGTATAATATCAATGTTTTTCGCACAACGCAATAAAATAAATGATTTGTTAGCTAGGTTCTCGAGAAGAGACGCGAACCTAAATCTGACAATGACCCAATTACAATGCGAAGTATGCTTCAGACTTCAAAATCCTCGCTACAGGCACTAACTCCCGAGATCATACTCACTATCATTCATTGCATTGTGCCGTTGACGTCCCGTCACCGCCCCGCCCCCGAGCCGATTCCGCCGCATAATTCCGAGTAGCGAATGAATCAAACACGAGTTGATTAAGACTCAAAGCGGTGAGGGATCCAGATTAACCTGCGAATTCAATTGTTTCGGCTGAAGGGGCACTTTTCATGCGTGGTTGGATGATTGTCGATTTTGTGTGCAGGGTAAGAAGGAGAGTTATGTGCATACTTGTGTTTTTTGATCCCAATAGTTCAGTATTTGAGTATTTGATTATTACTATTTTATATTACTTAAAACTGAATTATTTATTTTGCTTATAAACAACTCAGATGTATATGGACACACATTTTCCACTACACTAAAATTATAGGTCCTAAGGTCTTTACTCGCACTCTATTGCTTAGATATTGCAACAGAGTACGATATGAGTCTCGAAACATTATACATTTTGCACTGCTTTCTCTTTTGTGACATCTGTAGGTAGTTTATTTACGCATGACCACAAATAACTGGTCCATGGATAGGTACTAATACTACAACTATACATGCTAAAGTAACTGCCAATTTTTTGATGAAATTTGGCATGTAGAGCACTTAAGCCCTACGAATTTGCATAGGCTATTTGATATTTCAACTATTCAACACTACACAGACCTAATACTACGTGGGCAAAGCCGCAGGCAAAGCCAGTATTAAAATAAATGACAACTTCCTTCTAACTCTTGTAAAACACCGCGACCACAAGTAACTGCGTTTTAGCTAATTTTCCTCAAGCGCCCTCAATTATTCTCACAGTGTAAATAACACCGAAAATAAAATACACAGTGCAAATAGCATTTACGCCGAAATTATCACCGTCCAGCTCAAGCTTCGTTAGCGGCAAAAAAATGAAAAGCCAGTAAAAGCTTGGAATGTAAAGCCAGGCGCAGATTAGAGTAATTTACAGAAACAAAGCGTATAAAAATAATACGAAAGCGTTGCTTTATGGGGTGTGCGGCGATAAAAATTTAATTTACGTTGCCTACAAGTTGGGGTTGCAGGGAGATGTGGCGGGGTGACGAGTGGCCGCGATTTATGTGTGCAGTCATGAGTAGCTGCGCGAGCGATGAGGTCAGAATTATCTAAATAAGCTCTTATTGCCTTGTATAGGCGTGTGTGGATCATTTTGACTCAATATCATATTAACCATCTAATGCATACGATCCCTATTGATTATATTTTATAATGTAGTGAGCTTTAGGTTAGGTTAAAGCTTCAGAATTAAATATCGATTTAACAAAAAGAAACAGCTTTTCATGATTGCTTGAACTTACGTCTTGAGAGTATGTGTGTAATAATCTATTCTAGTTCCGCTGCTAGAAAAATGCTTCTATAGAACAAAAGCATTTTACGACAGTTTCTACGAGTAAGAAGTAAGAGCACCACTTTCAAAATCCATACACCATTTTACCTTTGTATATGTTTGCCCACTCCCAGCCATATTTAATTATGCTAAAACCAAAGTCCCAGCCACATCAGAGTTGAAGTGGCAAAAGTATTCACAGTGCCTGAAGAAACAATTATATTAATTAATTTCGTAAATGAATCCTCCATTAATAATGAAACCAACGATACCTCATGTACGTAATAAAGCTCGTCATTTGTCACACATTTATATTAATTAACCTGAACATTACTTTAATTTCTCTCTCAGGTCGCGAGGGAGTAATCCCTATGCTATTCACAACGTGAACTTATGTACCTCTAGTAACCAGTGTAACTCAGACCCTCGAGTCGTTCTTGGGAAATTGTATAAGATTCTACTTTCAATAAAATTCCGAAATACATGGCCGGGTTTCCTGACTTTTAATTCAAATCTGTCGAATACAAGATAAACGATTTCATCATGCATGATGGATGGGATATTTGGCAGTGATAAAGTCCTGGACGAAACATGTATCGCAAAATAAATAAAAAGGCTCTCTAGTGTAGCCATCTAATCATATCATACTGCGATACTGAAATAATTTATTAAATGGTACTGTTTCGAAAAAAATATACCTACGTTACAGTTTTCTAGAGTTTTGTACATCTTGTTGTTTTTCTTTCCGAACCGGCGGTAGTTTATCGACGTTCACAGGTGCATGTAATGTGCCTAAATTGAAAAATAAATAACTTTGACTTTCACTTTGAACATTGTTAAAACCAATCTTAGAGTCAAGATATAGTGGTGAGCGGTGAAGTGAGGTGAAACAAGTGAACGTTGTTGCTCAAACGCAAAAGTTGTTTCGCAGCTAATTTATCAAAATGGCAAGCACTTTGCTTCTGAATTGTAACTGTCTTGGGAAGATGGGGAAAGTTTGTAATAAGCTATGAACAGAATGTTGAGCTTGCAGTGAAGAATGCGTGGTAAGTAGTGAAGAAGTGAGTGTTGTAAGTTCAAACAGTGAGGATCTCTAGCTAAAGGTGTTGATAGAATTGAGCATTTACTAGATTTGCCATACGATAAACAATAAAAATAATAACTAGACAGAACATCGAGCATTTGCCGTTTTTAAATGTATCGACCAGAACAACGAACAAAGCATAGCATAAAGCCAAACATCGTTACTAACATCTTCACGATCGCTCTAGTAAATGTTTTGTGGGCGGAGAGGTAGTGCGATGAAACAAATAACAAAATTGCTCGGCTCCGGAAAAAACCTCGAAACTTTACGCTCTCTACAATGCTATTTATAAAAGAATTCATCCTATTTATTTAGAACCGTGAGATCTTGGAAAAGCAACTACGGTTGCCAGGTTGTTGCACTTTAAGCACCACCCAGGGGTCATGTGTGGGGTAGCGGTGGGTAATTCTTACGGGCGTGGTGCAACTTCGACCCCTAATGCTTCCTAGAACGCTCATTACAATGCTCGCTAGAACGCTGACTAGAATGCTCGCGAAAACGCTCGGTGAAGTGATACCTAATGGAGCAGTGTGGACAACTCTAGCATAGTCGCGTGTCTCAGGTCGTGTGCCGAGCAAGAGTGTTGATATGTGGGGCACGCCATGATTCTTTCTGTCTACGAGGCAGCAGCAGTATCTCCTTCTCTGTCGCGAGCCACTCAGGACTACACACTCGTGGCTCTGTGAGCTGCAAGCCTGTTTTTTTTCAATAATCTGTATACTATAAAACTATAAGTAGGGGTGTAGGTGTCGACACCAAATAATATAACCAATTGAATTTAACTAAATTAACTATTATTAATTTTTAATTAACTATGATTATATTTTTATTAGGGTATGTTAAGGTGGTTTGGGCATGTAAAGAGCATGGATAAAAGAAGAATAACGAAGAAAATATATATAATTTGAGTGGAAGGGGAAGACCTAGGCGAAATTTCTCCGATCAAATTGGAGAAATCTTAACAAAAGGCCAGGTCAAAAGTACCCTAAACCGACGAGCATTGTATGAGAAATATTATGAAAGTGAGTGAAGCGAAAGTGGTTTGCCAGGATCGTAGCAAATGGAGATCCGTGATCTCTGCCTACCCTTCTGGGAAAGAGGCGTGATTATATGTATGTAATTAACTTAATTTAACTTAATTTCGTTTAAAAAGTAAAGCAGGGGATTAAATAATCACAAAGTTATAAGAAGGCGTTTATTCTGCCCTTTTCCACAAAACGCACCTTCATATGAAACGATTGTCATTTACCGTAGTAAATGACGCTCGCAGATCGCGACGTCACGATCTGTGAGTGTTTTCTCACTCTAACAAGCAATAGTAAAACTGTTGTAGCTTCGTATTTCTTTCAGTTAAATTTTGAGTTTACACCCGTACTATTAAACCTGAGGGTTTATCACGTAACGTTTCGAACGCACGTTAGGACAACTCAACTGTCATTTTTCCATGCAAGAAGTGACATGTAGATTCTGACTCGATAATACGAGACCGACCAGCTGGTCACAAAATTACACGAATATTGTTTGAAAAATGAATTAAATTCTAAAGAATTTTGGCATAAGGTGAAACGCCAAGGTTAAAGTGAAACAAAAGTGGAAAGGGTAATCAAATATCCTTCACAAGCAGACTCACAAAAACTTATCTATTTTAACAAGCACGACAAAACTCTGCCCATAACAGGTATGACTAAATCCGCCAGTTAGCGCGGTTTACGGACAGACGGACAAACAAACAAATTACGTTGAACTTTTAACAGGCGATAAGGCTGCGAGATAACAGCATCGCCTCCGTTACAGAGTTGTGTGTAGAGAGGAGAGCCCTCCCACTGGTAGAAAATCGCGTGATTGGCCTTAGTATCTAAGATCTATGGATTTACCATTTTTATTTTAAGTTTTTATTTATTATTATCCTTCGTCTGTCCCGATGTAGGTCAACTTCTGGGAGTCCAATTGAGTTGAAATTGTGCCCAAAGTGAAGTCAGCTGACAGGCAATTTTATGGTACACTTATGGTTTCAATGAGCGTATCTCGTAATTACCTAAGACGGAAGGTGATCAAAGGAAGAAATTCTCAAAATTATCAAATCAAAACCATCTTGTCATAGCTTTGTTCTAGAATGACTTTTTAATGACTGAATTTATAGCACATAGCACGTAGAACCGATGGCCGTTGGGGCGGAAAGGTTCTCGAGTGGCGACCACGTACCGGAAGGCGCAGCGTGGGTAGGCCCCCGACAAGGTGGACTGATGACCTGGTAAAGGTTGCGGGAGTCCGCTGGATGCGGGTGGCGCGGGATCGGTCACTTTGGCACTCTTTGGGGGAGGCCTATGTCCAGCAGTGGACGTCTATCGGCTGATATGATGATGATGATGATGAATTTATAAAAAAATTGTAAAGAATAGCTGTCAAATGTTTATTATTTAATAACTAAAGTTCATAGGGTTTTCAATAATTTGATGTACTCGTAAGTTAATCTATTTAACTGAAATATACTAAATTTTTTGTTATTTGTTCCAGGTACGTTTTGAAGAAACACAGCCCTAAAAATAACGAATGTTTCACTGGTCGGACAAAAATATGTGCATTTATACAAAAAGTAAGCTATACATAACCATTGTATTATTAAGACTGAGAAAAAAATGCTCCGAATTAGCTGAAAGATCCATTGTAGAAAATATAGCGGCTTGGGGTTTGTTTGATATTTTGCCAACTACTAAATAAACTGATTTGAACACTACCAAAACTAATTTTACAAATTGGCCTCAATTAATAGATAACAAAAGAAGGCCTGCGACATATAAACGCCCAAGTGAAGACGTTCCTATATGGACTGCCATCTCTGGTAGTGATCGTGGATTTCACAGTTTCGCTGTCGTATAGTTTGTAACGTTATCTGTTATTGCAGTTTTCGTGTTGCTTATCTTTATCCGGACGGCGACCATAAAAGGTCGTTGGGAACTTTGTCTCGTAAAACTATATATTCTATGCAAACAATTTGAATGACAATTCGGTTGTAGTTCGGTGTTTCATTACAGTCGGCTGCCATGTACATTTTCTCTTCTATATATATCACGCCAGTGTCCCGTAAGGTTTGGCAGCGATCACGGGTTAGCACTTGATGTTCTTCATTCATACGTAGTTGTCGGTTTTACTCTGGATCTGACCTTTATTGAGAATTTCTTTCTGTCCCTTTTTTATATGACAGAAGCTGATGTTGTTTGTCAATTTAAATTCAAGTTAATGTTGATATATGTAGTAGGTAGTCTAAGAGTATGAGTAAATAAATAATAGGAGTTAAGTAAAGAAGGTAATTTAAGGAGTTATAGATTTAGATCAATTTCTCTACAAGGTCATTATTCCATAGTCGTAATTATACTGGTTATTTAACATTAACAAACCCAAGGTCTTTCTAGTGAAATTACTCTTCATCGAAAATCGCTTATCGCTAGCCCTAGCCACTTTTAATTGGTTTTATAAAATGGAGTAGTTGTTGTCTATTGGCCTATAAACAACATTTTACATATATTATACAGAATCCTAGCAAAAGCGTTAAAGTTAACTTTCATTCTAAAAATAATAATAGTCATGTGAAACGCGATCTACTTCGTCAACATTTTGACAAATTGCTTCTGTACTCATTTGCTGACGCCAACTGGGAGCTCGGATGCGTGTGGATTCAAAGCGATAACGTCTAAAGGGAGTAACTTCGTGGGCGCCCCATGGTACATACGTCCTTTATTTTACTAGTGCGGCGACAGATCCAAGGATTTGTTTAATAAAGCCCTAATCTCCGCAGACAAACATGGCGACAGCTTAGATCGAAACCGAAGAAGATGCTTCTGAGCTGCTGGTACCAACAGGATTATTATTAATGTAAATAAAGATGCTGCATATCGAATAATTGATCTAAGAGATAACCTAGCGTCGAACCGTCTAAAGTTAAAATACGTATAGAGATGTTAGAAGAGTACGAGTTATTTTCAACAGTGTCTACAATACATTCAATCATATGAAAGAAAGCCAGAAATCTATTGTTCATATTTTGATGACGTAAAAACATACTAAATCTACAATTTAAATTTAACGATTTTTCTCTAAAACGTCGGGCAAACTCAAGCATGCTTCAGATTTAGTTTTTAGTTCTTTGATTTGGTTCAATCTAAGGTATTAACTTCACCACGGAATCCATATAAAGTTCCCCTAATCGAAGCCCCGCGCTAAAGAAACCCAAGCGTCCGCTAAATTTCTTTTATTTACACCAATTTGCAGCAAAACCGATATTTTGCAATAGTTTATTTTTCCATCAGGAACCAGCATTCGAACAAATACGAGCCATTAACTCAGAAATGTCGCGTTACAAATTCTTTCAAAACAGAGAACTAAGACGTCCCGACGTTGTTACCAATAATTCCATCTCCAGTGACCTATTTTAGTCGCAGTTCCATTTTGGGTTTTACGCTGAAAATTTCAAAGTTGTTTTTCGCTTGGGACGCGTGGAATCGAAGGAAAAATGCCACAAATAGTCTCGATCGAGTTCCTATTCCGGCTAAAGCCTAGAAAGGTGTTCATATTGGTTTTGGCGAACCTTCCACCCTTTCAAATTTAGCTTAAATAACGTTGGCTGTGCGTGGCCAATCTCTTTTAAGATTACGTAACTAGAAAGTAGGAATTTGTGATGTTTTTGGAATTTTTGTCAGTCAAGAGAAGAATATAATTACGTCAACATGAATTTGAGACATGGTCCAGAGAGCTATTTTTGTTTAGTGCTTCCCATTTCATTATTCAACATGTTTTGCTCGTTCGCTTCGCATGCTTAGTTAATGTATCGGAACAAGCGCGTGAAACATGATTTGTAACGTCAAATACTTGTGAATCGCGTCGAGAGACGACTATAGTTTAGTTTCGACACACACGACACCGCGTCAGCTGATACAAGATCAACGTCATTCAGGTTATCGTCGATACCACGGAGGGTTCTTCATTTCACCAGCACCCTGGGTAGATATCCACAGGCTTAGTCTTAATGTATTTGCTCATTTACACAGAACTCAATCGAAACCACGGGATGACGGAATAGCATAATGTCCATTCAAAGTGCATAGTCAAAAAACTAGTGAAAGCAATGTTTCGGCAACTCGGCATATATCTAAAATATATCAGTACAAAGATATATTAAGTGCCATTGCTGGAGACTAACAGTACTTTTTTATAAACCATTGGAAGATCCAAGGTTAAATAAAGTCAATAATTTATTAACGAGTATAACCTTCATCCGTCTTCAGTGGTTTTCGGATACTGGCAGCCAATAAAGTAATCGTTCGAATTCCAACATCAAAAATAAACATCAAAGTGCTTTCTGGCTGGTGGTGGGTGGTTTTTTTTAATTATCGCGCCGTCTTTTCGCAACACTAATTGGATTGTTTAGCAAACAAAGGGGCTATTGTTTCGCCTCCACTTCTTTTGCCTCTTTGTTAGTTGTTTTCTACGCGATACATTTCCGGGAGCCATGGCGTGTTCGAATTGCTATGGATGCCTTTTAGGCTGAGTAATGTACCAAATACAATACTTAAATACTCTTTATTGCTCGTTAAAAAGAAAAACAACGTAACAAGCTTTGATTAAGCTAAAATAATGGGAGATAATAGGCTATCTTTGATGGCACAAAAACAATTTAATCAGTTCAGCCAAGTACTTTGAGT
This sequence comes from Epinotia demarniana, assembly GCA_945867215.1. Lineage (NCBI taxonomy): Eukaryota > Metazoa > Arthropoda > Insecta > Lepidoptera > Tortricidae > Epinotia > Epinotia demarniana. The sequence continues at coordinate 16,005,337 of OX244281.1, forward strand.
AGTTTTAGTCGACGACTCAGTGACGGAGTATAATGTGGGGCAGAAGAAAACTGTATTTGTAGATAATTTTGTGGTAGCACCTTACCCGCTCCGATACATTTGATTCACGAAACATATTGTACTCGCATTGCGGTGTGATGTGACGAACACATTTTCAGCTTCTGGTGAAAGTGGTGGAAAATTTATGCATAATTTTGTGCGATATTCATTAGAGATATCCAAATCCCACTTATCGGGGTATCATTATTACCGGTTATTAGTATTGGGTATTTACGCTCATTCACCTTAATTTAGTTAGTAGTGACCCTGTCTACGAAGCTGACGGTCCCGGGTTCGAATCCTGATAAGGGCAAATATTTTTGTGATGATCATTAATATTTGGTAGGTATTATTATCTATTCAATATATTTTCGTCTATTTCCCGTAACCCAAGTTCTATTGAGCAGACCATAGGACTAGTTCGGTTTGTGTAAGATTGTGCCTTTAAGAGTGGGATCCTAAACAATCTTCTTTTGTTACTGTATGTTACTTATTAAATTCCCAATTACTAGTAATAAATTAAAACTTGCACGAATTTTACCATATGTATATTTTGGAAATTAATGAGTAACTTATAATAATACGTTTTCAGACGTATTAAATTAAGTTTTACATCAAAACTATCATCGTACAATGCAAATAAAGAAAAAGCTACCTAGATCAGTGTTCAAACTAAATTTAAATAATTTGTTACTTGGTCCCCGAAAGCTACGGTAGCCTAGTGGTTCAGGCATGCGGCTGTCAAGCGGCGGTCGTGGGTTCGAATCCCGGCTCGTACCAATGAGTTTTTCGGAACTTATGTACGGAATATTTACCGTTAGCTTTTCGGTGAAGGAAAACATCGTGAGGAAACCGGTCTAATCCCAATAAGGTCTAGTTTTCCCTCTGGGTTGGAAGGTCAGATGGCAGTCGCTTTCGTAAAACTAGTGCCTATGCCAAATCTTGGGATTAGGTGTCAAAGCGGACCCCGGGCTCCTTTAGGGGCACTACACGGGAATAACGCTAGGAGGATGATGTTACTTGGTCTCCGAAAGGTTGAATAAACCTCAGCGAATTCAACATAAATTTAATTTTAGGTTCGACTAAAAACATCAAACGCTAAATCTAATATTTCGTTTTCGAAATATGGTAACATATGGCTTTTATTGAATGGCAATAATGATTACGAAAATAATTATGATAAAACATAAAAATTGTGAGAAAACACGTCGTGATTTTTACAATGAAATATTCACCTCAAAATGACTCCTCAGTTTTTTTTAATAAATGTATTATACACATACAGTTACTGAATAAATTATACAATATTATGTAACTTGACATAAAACCAAATGTTATGTTGCCCTTAGTGACATTTAATACGTGAGTTTAACCGTGGATTTACTAGTCTTATAAATCAACTCTAAATTTCTCGTATAAAAGATGACAATGTTGTAATGCGCGTTAGAGACGTTACGTAAGGCAGTGGCCTTGCAGGTAACTCCATTTCATGGATAGTCATTGCAAGATGCCTTTTTTTATTGACCAAAAAAAAGTACAACATTTTACACCAGGGGAAACCTCAGGGGGTTTATATGCTGATGAGTAGTTCGCATAGCTACTATATTATATTTAATTTACTTAACTAGTTACTGTGCATGGCTTTTGTTTTTTGGACATTAATGACGAGTCCCGTATCGTGCGACCAGCGGCACAGGAGGCCGAAATTTGCTTGCATTTGCTGTTCTGCCTTGACAATATCCGCGTCAGCGACTACCAGGCAGGTGTCGTCCGCAAACTGATACACAGAGCCCTCTCCGACCATAGAACACACGCTTAACGTACTCAAACAGAAAGATTTTCCTAGTGGTGGTTATGTATTCACAAAAGATTTAATATCAGATAACATTGCCACTACTTCACTTATAAATTGTGATTGTGCTTTAGTTCAGCACATTCTTGTTTGGGGTTAGATGTGGGTACAGTGAAATTGACGGAAACAAGTCACAATTATATTAATAACTAAAGAAAAATAGAACAATGGGTGGTTACAATTAAAATTGACAAAGTTTGACTTAAACTACAATACACCGTCCCTAACATATATGGCCGAGGGAGGCATTGGCTGAGATACCTTAGTGTCCTCGAGAACGGCTGCTGTTTGTGAAGTCCGATCAGTTCATGTTTGCAAGGACGACAATTATAAATTCATTCGACTGGTCTATGAGACATGAGAGATTTCACTCTGTGTTCTCTGATTTTAATACTTAGTTTTCAATACGTCTGTATGGATTTCCCATTTAATAATACATATTTTATTTGATACTTGGAGATCTTATACATCTCTAAGAAATACATATTGTTTTAATATATTTTTACAGTCGCTTCAAGGTCAAAAATTTCTTTATTCATTAACATGTAATTTTTAGAGCATACACATAATTATGTTGTAAGGTTCCAAGATGTAAAAATCAAATTTCTACTATTACGCAAGAAAAAACGTGATATCAAAGTGGTTTAATACTAGTAAAGATACAAATGTATTTTCATTCCATAGATCGTAGAGGTATTTTTTTATAGCTGAGTATTGAAAGAAATAATTAGTTATAGTCCAGTAGTTCAGTTGATATTGTCTAACCTCGAAATCCGGGGGAGGTTGGTGAAATTTGGTACTTGTTGGTGTAAAATCAAATAAAGTATAATTTTGCCATTTTAGATGGCATACTATATCCAATGGCCATCCCATCAATAGTTATCAAGGAAATAGCAAAAATTAAGTATCATTTTCAAGATAGCGGTTAAAAGCTATGGTCCCTAAAGTTAAAATTTTAAGACATGTAAACAGTACGCTTACCATGAGTTTGACAATGACGGCTTACGCTAACGAGTATCGAGTTTTCTATCTGTGCATCCCGCTCGTACTGTCAAAGTGCAATAGAGATGTACAGATAGAAAACTCGATACTCGTTAGCGTAAGCCGTCATTGTCAAACTCATGGTAAGCGTACAGAGGTTTGGATGAGTGTGTGTAGTAAACTTAACATCTGTCACTTTTATATTGGCCCCATTTTTGCCCTAAAATCAGTTTTGACCAATTACATTGTGAAATTCCAGTAATACATCGCGCATCAATAATATTATATATATAGTTAGTGTGTAGCTCTGGCCCGCTACTTACCTATCTACTGATGTCATGTTTACTGAAATCCTCCCGATAATTTGAGAAAGAGGAAGTGCTAGAAACAAAGTTGTGATTGATTATAGATTTCTTGTCCACTCACGCTCGGCGTATTGTACAAGCTTTGCTTAGTTTGGGGCTAGGTCGATTTGTGTAAGATTGTCCGCATATATTTATTTATTTATTTATTTATTGTTAAGTCTGAAAAGCACTCACTGATCGAAATAAGTAAAACTAGTCGAATATATGAATTCTCCAGTTAAGATTCGAATGTTATCAGAGGGGCAGTCACGTAACGCTCCGAACGTATGTTGGGAGTGTTGGGACAACTCAACTGTCATTTTTCCATACTAAAAGTGACGTTTAGAACTACCCGACGCGCGCACAATGCGTTACGTGATCGACCTGCTGGAATGACGTACCTACATGTCATACAGATGGAGATGTATCAAAGATTTTCACGTTTATAGGTTATAGCTCACTACAGCCACCCCTTGCCCACTCCTCACCGCCTAGCCTCGAGCGGTTAGGTATTTTTATAAGGATTTGTACGGGCATGCGTTCACTACATCAAGTCCGTATCAACTCCGTAATTGGTACATTTACGAGGCGAGTTGGTCAGGAGCGAGCGACGGGTGGCTCTAGTGAGCTATGACCTTATAGCCCCCCAAAGCTAATTACTAAACGTCCTTATAAATTTAAAGATCTCTTAGGACCTCTTATAGAAGTGCTCCCAAATTGTACGTCATACGGCTTAAATTACTCGCAAAATTCCGTCGTAACATTGGCCCTAATAATAATCTTTTGTTATCCTCCATAATCCGGGATAGAACTTTTATGGCTCAATCAAATTTCTTCAACATTTCTTTATTAGTGAGAGTCAAGAAGCATTTTGCCTTACATTTCTGAGAGGGTTGTAAAGTTACGGTTTTATGTGAAGCTGGAATTCATACTTTAATTTTTTTGGACCACTAGCGGTAGCAATGCTTATAGATTGCCTGATAGTAAGCAAACCATACGGACGGAGGAGTTGGTTCCTATCAAAAACTTAAAGCTATGGACCCAACAAGTGCCTGAAAAAAACTTGGTGGTCCAGCGTGTCCACATTTACGACAATTTGTTCGAGCACTCTGCCCCACTACAAGCGATAATCCTTTCAAACCGTGTCAGTGCAATACTTAATAACGGAGTAACTCGAGCTTTACCGAAGTAAGCTCGTCCCTACAAGCTTTTCAAAGCTGCTAGCTGCAACGGTTTTGCATTTTGCTTGTTTCATCCGAAAAGATGTCAAGGCTGAATACAGAAGCTTAATTTGAATTTCATACAGCAGCGTCAAACGAATACAGACTTTAAAAGTCAAATTTTCACGTCAAAGACATGCAACTAGTTTATTCTCTCAACGAGTCCAGACAAACTGAAAATGATGATGCACTCTGTAACTGTTTTTGGACCACAACGGTGGCAAACAAGCGAACAGGACATTAATAGTTGCATGGATGCCACATGCACAATAAGAAAGCTTTAGTGGTATGTCAGATGCACACATAAAACGCTTATTTATGCAGCAACGCACGAAACGAAATCGGATTATAATAATACGAAAACACTAAAATACATATTATAAGGATTTATCGTTGACAACTTAACTCTTGGTTTAACCACAGCGGTGTAGTATACATGAAATCTATTTAGGTAATACAATATCACCTTCTTCTACGCTAATATTATAAATAAGAAAGATTTGATCAATACAAACATTGAATAGGCTTCGACCGATTTGAAAAATTATTTTACCATTAGAAGCCGACATTATATATCCCTGATGAACATAGGCTACTTTTTACCGCGAGAAAATGCTTCATTCCTACGGTAAAACGGAAAACTAACCAAGCGAAGCCGGGCCGGGCCGCTAGTACATAATATAAATAGAACCTTACATTTGTTAATTTTGAATAATGAATCTACAAAAACATATTGTATATATCTATTGAATCTGCTCACAAAATTACACGAGAATCGGTTGCCAAATGCGACCTGAAGAAGAGAACAGCTGTACAGCGCGATATCCGGACATCCGGACATACGATTTTTATTGCCCATGGTGAAACACAGAACTGTGTTAGCTTAAAAGCCCTTAACTCACCCTGTAACAAAGGTTAGTACGAGTTTATTAAGTAAACCATGAAGAAATTACTACAAAAATCTACACAAACTCGACTATTCAGGTTCTCTAACATCTATATACAGCCAACCTCAAACCTACTTGCAATAAAACCGACCACAAACAACCAAAATCCAACAATAAGGCATTCTTTACGGACCCTGGAACCCCCGAAAGGTTCAATTACACATTAAATAATAAAGGGATCCGAGCGATTTCTGACGATCCAAAGCGATTTTGGGCGATGGGCGATTGTGGCCAACTAATCACTGCGGGCCGGTCACTCGATAGTTTTCCAACGTATTTTGAGCGGCACAATGTTTCATTTGATTTCAATCGAAATGTGGTGCTGGAGGCGAATGGAGAGGATTAGTTGGAAGGATAAGAAGACGAATGAGGAGGTGCTTGAGAGAGTGAAAGAGAAAAGAACGTTGTTGAAGACCATTGAGAACAGGAGAGGCAGGATGTTGGGCCACTTGTTACGACACGATGATTTTATGAAAACCATAGTAGAAGGAAAGATAGAGGGAAAGAGGAAGAGAGGGAGACCAAGAAGATCTTTTATGGACCAAATAAAAGAAAAAGTAAACGGCGCGTCGTATCAAGAGGTCAAAACAATAGCTGAGAATAGAGAGGAATGGAAATTGCTCCACCGACAAGATTTTGAATCTTAAATATAATGATGATGATGAAATAATGTTTCATTTATAATTAAATTTCAATTTTGGAACGTTTATGAAAGGGTTTGGGCATTGAATAAATAATCAGTGTGTAATAGAGGAACAGTCAGGGGTATTGATAAACGTACGTACATAAATAAGGGCACAAACATCTGTACACGCTTTTAGGACATTGATAAATAGATGCGGATATTTATGTCTTTATTTATGTATGTATATTAATAGGCCTGCTAAACGCTTCTACGTAATTTGCCATATTTCAACTTATGTATGTATTTAATTGTATATCAATCACTCAAAATAGACAACTAGTTTTCATATAACAATATCAGATACATGGCGACTAACTGCCTGTTCTCATTCATGAGAAGCCTGTGCCCAGCACTGGCGCGTGACGTATAAAGGCTAATTTATTACTATTATTTTAATATTAGATACAAGTGTGACAAATAAAGACATCAATTTAAAGTCAACATTAAACGTCAACATTCAGAGTTTTGAGCCATGCAGCTGCGTCGGGTGTAAGCTGCAGCTGGTCTTCGGTTGGTTCTGGATACGATTGCTAAGGGCAACGTTGGATATGTTCCATCGTTTGGATCTCTTCACCGTATTCGCACAAGGTGGAGGCTCCACCCCACTTGAGCAGGAAGTAGTTGCAATGGTGGTGGCCAGTCCTTTTTAGCCTATTTAAGCGGCACCAGATTTCGACTGAGGTAGATGGAGGGTTATGTTTTTCAAAACTGTGTGTACTTTGGCACTCTGCAGTTTAAACGGCTTGACGGATTTTAACATGTGTGATGTTAAATTCTTCTTAACACAGATTAGAAGCAGTTGAGTTCCTAAAAACTACATTTGAATTTCAGACAAAGCTTTCCACAAGGTGGACTGATGACCTGGGGCATGTAGAACCGATGGCCGTTGGGGCGGAAAGGTTCTCGAGTGGCGAACACGTACCGGAAGGCACGGCGTGGGTATGCCCCCCACAAGGTGGACTGATGACCTGGTAAAGGTCGCGCGAGTCCGTTCGATGCGGTTGGCACTGAACCGGTCATTGAGGCACTCTTTGGAGGAGGCCTATGTCCAGCAGTGGACGTCTTTCCGCTGATATGATGATGTATCAGTTCGTCACTTGCGGATCACTTTTCAATCTGTGTTTTCACGCGTGGCATCCTACAAAACACCAACTAGACAAGTATTCTGATGTGATTTTGTGTAAGTTATGTTACATACGTTTATAATTACACAGTAAATAATTTCAACAGGCAATAAATTACAAAATTTTCACTTATTCAGCCTCCTTTTCGCCAATAATAAGTTACAAAGGCACTGCCTTTATCAAAGGCGAGATGTTTTGAAACACTCGATCCTTTTGTGCGTCGATTAGCTCATATACGTGTGCCAATCGGTGTGTTTCACTTACCGTATTGGATTTGAATTAGATTTGTATTTGTGAGCCCATTTCACACGTCTTGGCACGTTACGGTTTTGCGCGTGGAAAAGCAAAGGCGCACAACACATAGTACTCCTTGAACCAAATAAACACAGTCAAATGACTCACCATTCTGCTAGTGTTGCCCCAGTAAAGTTGTAGGTTACCCTAAAGAGCCCGGGGTCCGCTTTAGCACGTAATGACAAGATTTTGCGTAATTTTACGAAAGCGGCCATTTGACGTTTTAACCCAGGGAGAATATTACTGTGTTGAAATTAGACCGGTTTCCTGGGAACAAAATCTAAATTAATTTTATTTTTTTTAAATGTATCAGGTTCGGCGTTTAATGTTTTTTTATTATAACTGCTCAATGTATGTATGCCTAACGATCATTATGCAAAAATAAGTATATGCTAAATATAAAAACTGATTTATGAGAATTATACAGGGTGGAAAGATAAGTCGGGCCCTGGAGGAAAATTACCTTAAATCATTAAGCTGGCTTATTTTACTTAAAGGAGAGATTCCTTTATTTTTAAGGACCATACAGATCCATACAATATGGTAAATAATTAGGAGACGTTCTTGATTTGTAGGTACAGTCTTTTTCAGAAATCCGCTGTCGCAGTGCAACACCTCAATCTGTTCCATCATTTTTTGCGATTCCGATTCCGGTGCAAACACAAACTCGAGGATTTCATTGTGCACAGCACACACGAAAAATGTTGGTCTATCCAAATTTCAATCAGGATTTCTGCGGCATCGGTTTGTGATAGGAGAAGCACACGATATTTACATATCCATCATTCAAATTGTGAGTTAAGGTTTCGAGTCGATACGAAATTACTTACAAGGAAAGGAACAATACAATACAAATACTCTTTATTGCACACCTCAAAACAGGAGGAACAAACCATTTACAGTTTTTAAATTTTTATTCTTAAGCAAACTTTAATATTTTCAACATTATAAATATGCACGTAAAATAAGAAATATTAAAATTTGAACACTTCGAATGGAACAAATTTTCAGATATAAAACAATCCTGCTCTGACGTATAGCTCTTTCCGACTTGTTAACATGTATAATTATTATACTAAGGTGTAAAGTAAATTGGCGCAAGTGGCGTTATTTGATAATTCTGATTTATTATCAGAAGTCTCCAACCCACACTGAGGAAGCGTGTCCCTAGCTCTGCAAGCTATGCCCATTCCCTCTCATCCATGAGAGAAAGACAACATTTAAAGGCACTATAGATTTGAGGAATAGAGTTGTTGAACCCAAACTGGGTACGCCAGAAACACGCGCTACTTAACCGCCGTGTTTACATCTGATACCTACCGTAACCAACACGGTAAATACGGTAGCTTCTCAGTACCGGTTTGACCAATATTAATTAGTACTAATATCCGTTTTTATAATATTGGACGTTCAATCAATGAATCAATTTAATATATAAAAAAGAAAGAGAGAAAATAATTATTTTTAGCAAACATTTTTACAAAATTACATTTGAATACTTTGCAAAATGCGAAAAAGGAGTCACCTTGTGAGTGAATTTGTGTAAGTTACGAAAAATCGTCGTTTAAGATAGTTTCATGAATCGCTGTTTATTGGCACGACGAATTCTGTTTTTTTCGTATTTGTAAGTTTTTGCGTCCGACTTTTAAAGTTTTCCAAATGTAACATCCAATCTTCGCCACAGTACTACAGCTATCAAAACCCCAAAACCTCTTTGCAATTCAATTTAGAAAAACAAAACTCGAAACGCACTCAGACTTATCCCAAGACATTAAACGCCGCGACGAAGGATACAGAAAGTATCCCGTAATCTATCCCGCGGGATACACCAGGACGGCGAGTTAATGACACTTTGCAAAATTAAAAACCGGGGCCGACAATTTGCTTAAATTAAAGTAGGAATTACTGTAGTGAGTACTCGGTTTTATGGCGTTTCCGGGTTTGGCAGTTGATTAGGGTCACAGGGACGTCTGTCGAATTCAATTCCATTTGTAGACTCGTCGCTTATTTAATAAGTACTTCTTGTGCAATTAATTGTAGTTATAATCGACCGAGCGAGCGAAGCGAGCGAAGCGTCTATGCCTCAGCTTGAACGAAAAATAGTTTTTCCTCATGTCCGGATGTGTCGATTTCCCCCTGTTCCCGCCTAGAGCTCACATTTCTTAACCGATTTTCATGAAATTTTGTGAGTAGGTTCGGTAATACAGAATTTTTTGTCGAGTCAGTTATTCGACATATTTAAAAATGGCGGAGATATGGGTTGAAAATGTAAAAAAATACAAGAAAGGGGTAAGCGTTGACTACTGACTTGGTACAAATTTTATGTTCCGTCCACTGTATCTTGAACTCCGATTTCGATGCCTTAGACTAACTTTTCGGAAAAGTTGTTGCTTTTAGCACCCAAGTGCACAAAATCCACCGGTTCAAATTACAAAGGCAAAAACATTGTAATTAGTACGAGTTGTAGTGAAAAATAAAATAAAAGATCACTAGCAAGATCACGATAGCAATTTATTTATTTATATTAACTTTCCGAACACTTGATAAAACACGAGATCCGCACTTCAAACAGGAAGTCCAAACCGGTAAATTAATGTATTACTATAGGTCACTATTTCACAGTCTAAGATTACAGATTAACCAGGTCCGCGAACAGAAAAATGAGGCAAAGCCACACGGATGTTTTAAAATTGCCTGGTTTTCACATACAGCTACCGCCGGGTTGACTTAAACAGAACTAATTGTCCACACGCTAATCAAATGCCGTCAGTTTGGACCGCAAAAGTTGAGCTCGTTAGTAAGGCAGATCTACTATAAAAAAAGGAGGGGTCATGCTAACCAAATGTACAATAGGAAGTGATGGTGATGATGGCATGATATGAAAGTGATGCGATAGATGGATGAATGTAGGCCTAGGAGGTAACCAAATAAATATAAGACGTTGGCGGTAAATTGCCTTTCTAAATTTAGGGAATTATTCAACGATAATCGCAATCCCGAGCAAAACTTGAGCTATACCATTCGCAAAATGACGCCTGGTAGCAAGTTAATTAACGGACAGTCTAGTTACTACATCAATCGCATAGCAAGGGCCTACCATATAGGAAAACTTACCTACAGACGTTAGGCGGGAGCTTGGATATAACATTCGCAATATGACGCCTAGTGGTAAGTTAATTGACAGGGAGTCTAACTACTACATAAACCGCATAGCAAGGGCCTACCACATAAGAAAACTTAGCTACAGACGTTAGGCGGGAGCTTGAGCTGCGGTTTCCAGGAAAAAGGATCCACTTCCACTGCGAGGGCCACCGTTCGGATGATTCCACAGAACTCGTTCTACCGAACGCGAGAGCAGACGTTCCGCTTCACGTGACTCTGCTTTCACGCCCCGAACCCAGGAGCTACGAAATAAATATAGAATACGTGAGGACTACTACCACCACTGGTTTGACTAAATTGAAAATGATATTAAGAAACCCAGCTTACCCAGATCGCTAAAACGACGTCCGGCTTTTCGTTGGTTTAAAAGAACAACTCCTTCAGGCTGCGTCCCATTAATAAACTTAGTCGCAGCAACAGCATCGACAATCGAACCCCCAGCGACAACCTTGGCTGGGAAATTAACTGACCACTTGTGGCACACAAAGGCACTCTTAAGCACAACAACAAAACTGCCTGCAAACTGCAAAATGAGGACTTCTAAAGGATGTCAACTCTTCAGCTTTACAATCATGAATGATTCATCCATAATTTGTTTTTGTCATTCTGACAGACTAGGAAAAGAATCTTGGAAAAATCCAATTCAAATTTTAAATAATTAAAACTTAAATTTCATTCTTAAAAACTTCTAACCAGACAGAATCAGACCCGGTAGAGCCATATGCGAGGTTGTGTATAAAGGGAGACACATACGTTCGACACGTCGAGTACGCCCTCTATGAGCAACCCTTGAAACCAAAACAAACGCGGAAAGACTGCGGCCCGTCAAAAGTACGACTTGAGCTGTAATCTAACTTTCGAGCTTCAGCATTAGTTTACTAGATTGCGCGGAATTAAACCAACTGCCGTAACCTTAAACAGGAGCCGTTAAAGCGACTTCTGCTTCTTATAATGACTTAGGCATCGTATAATGATGGTTCCCTATGTAGGAAATTCAAATAAATAATATCTAAAACAACAAATAAAGGGCATTGGGTAACCTTGTATGAGAAAAATTGACATTTTTTTTTGTAGCGGCCACGGATGTTTGTGTAAAAATCTTTTAGAGGACCTCTTAATACGCATATATAAATAAAAATAAACGCGTTAAACAATATCGGAGCCGAGATGTTTTAGTTTGGTTTATAACTTTTCAATATGACCTGCGGAAATATGTATTGCAAATATCTCGGCTCCGATGCATTTTAGAGTATTACATTTAATAACAAAATATGTTTGTTTTACATAGATCTATCATAATATACCGATTTAACGAGTGGCCGCTCATTTAAAAAATATGACAACACATTTACCCAAACCCCTTTGCGTTTCATTTTTAAATTTCGAATATCTCAAAACTTTGTAACGTTTATATTATTTGGATTTATTTAGGTAAATGATAATGGCTTTTCTGGAAGGACTTCAGTGCTTACTGGTTGGAATATTAAAAATATTCAGGGAACAGAGCTAATACGAAATTTGGTTAATTATCTGCTTAAAAAAATGAATTTCATAGCAAAACGAGGGTAACTTAGTCAATTTTCTAACGTTTTCCGCCAACCCCAGCAACAACGTTTCGGGATGGCTGTTGCAGCGGTAATTTACGGTACGTCTCGTGACACTGATTTTGATAATTTTTATGTGGATGGTTTACTTACATCCGGCGACACCTGTCATGTCTACTAAAGATGCAGGGCACGAATGGACATGAACAGCTATGTTCTGACAATTTATTATCTCCCACTGATATCTTAGGCAAGGTATTCAATGTAGAAACATGTGAAATTACACATGTTTCTACATTGAATTCATGACAGATGAAATTACCAAATCCTATGGAGATGGTACATTACAGAATGAGGCTTTGATGGCCTTACGAGAGGTCTTTACCGACGCAGACGCAGGTGGTTTTACTTTTACCACTCAAGGGATGACGGTGGGCGTCTTGAAACGGGACGGGGAGTATTTTCTCTTTGATTCCCATTCTGTGGATGCAAATCACCGGCTGATAGATTACCAGTCAGGGGCCGCATATTTGTATAAAACCGCGTTAGTCAAACAGCTCGCTACCTTTGCTGTGCAGAATTTACAGCACCAGTATAGGTCCTAACTGGCTTCAAATGGTCAAAGTTTTTAGAGACGCAAGGTATGGTGCGGTACAGGACAATGATGCTATTTTGATGCCGCTTGCATTATCACATAGGATGCAGCGACGTCTTCCTGGGGCATTTCCCTCACCATTACTTCCACCAGTTGTAATATCTTCGCCGTCGCAATCAAACAATATTACGTCACTTAAGCGTAAACAGCCAGGTTTAGTAAATGGTTCCATTGGCACTGTAACCGATTTGGTGTATCCACCTACGTGCACCACCTGCTGATCGCCCTTTGGTAGTAATGGTCAGATTTGACAACTACAATGGCCCAACCATCATGGGATCAGTGTCTATTGCCGCTGTCTCGAGAACTTCGTTCCAAGGAGCTCACATGTTCTACAACTCAATTTCCGCTTATATTATGCTTAATAGGCAGTCACCATTCATGAGTCGCAGTGGTTGACCTTAGGTCTAGAGAACTTGCTGTGGGTTGCTCATATGTTGCACTTTCACGGGTTCAAAGACTGACAGACTTAATTCTGGAAACCTTTGCCATGATCGTTTAACCAGAATCAGGGCCATGATATTTATTTTTCTACGAATTGAAGAGGAATGATCTACGGATTTCACCACCCCCTTTCTTCCCGTGGGTGTCGTAAAAGTCGACTAAGGGACCAGGGTTGAAGTGTGTTGTGGGCGATGGGCCAGCAACCTATCACTGCAATATCACATTTAGTCGATCTTTTATACCCACATTTATGCTAAAAGTGGCGCTGGAATATACGTTTCATGTGCTCTGCCTACCCCTTTTGGGAATAAAGGCGTGAATGTTTGTATATTTGTATGAAGAGGAAAAGAGACTACGCAGATTGGCGGAACAAACTAATCGAGACTATTGACCGAAGCCGGTCCGTTTCAGCTTGGCCAAAATCCATCTTTCGTATGTTTGGATGTCCGAATGTCCCGCAGTTCTCGCTTACAGGCTGCAGTTCTCCACCGATTTTCGTGAAATTTGTAAGCATTTTTGTAAACGGGCTCACAAAAGAAGACGCCCAGGATCGTGCAAAGTGGAGGAAAGTGAGTAGAAAAGCGGACCCTGGCAAAGGCCGGGACAACGCTAGGTAGAAGTAGAAGTTGTAAGCAGGTTCAATAATTATCACTAATAACGTGCATTCACCGCCCAAAAAAGAGCTATGCGTACCATAAGAAGAATTCCTCCATGGGAAAGTTGTAGGGAACATTTCTCAAGGCTCCAAATACTCACTATACCCAGTCTTTATATATTAGTTTTACTAACAGACGTCATCAAGCATCGTACTCGATGCGAGATGGAAACTGAAATGGAGTTGCGTGAATCCTCCGGAACAAAGAATCTCACTCCAACCGTAGAACAGCGACTGGCAGTCGTGGCGCATACTGCTAGGGTGCAATCAGTAAGATTGTTCGACAAAATGCCTACTGAGTTAAAACGAATTAGAAAATCCATTTTATTTAAAAACAGGCTAAAAACATTATTTATTAGGAAAATTCTGTTATAACAGCAATGATTTTTGACAATTATTTATATTTTTAACATTTTTCTTAACTTACAATAGATTTAACTTAGCTTTAATTTAATTTAGTTATTGCTATAGTTATCATATTGTATATACTTTAGAAAATAAATACCTATGTCAATTTAAAAAAATGTTTGACTATTCTTATGTTACTAATTCTGTTGTATTTATTATTATGTTACATTCAATTTCACACACAATGAAAATTGTTAGTGAATTAAAGAAACTGAAACTGAATCTGAAATTTATAGCTACAATTATTTATTTTAGTCACATCAATTTTCAATTTTTTTTAAATGGCCACGATTTTCACACAATATTATCTTTATCGATAATATTATAATCGGACTTAATCGCGTTCAAAAAGGTGTTTATTTAATTACCTCGACATTTAGACGTTTTTATGGTAATGGCCGATTCAATTGCGATTTCAATTCAACCCCCATGGGTTAAAAAGGTATAAAATTGCTATATCCAACCGTTTTGAAATAAACCCGCGAAGTCTACAGCTCACAGAGCCACTAGTATCAGCAGCAGCGTCTTAGCGCTCGTGGGCACAGATCTCTTTTCAAGGATGAGAGAAAATGTTGTTGTAGAATGTGAATGTTAAGTAGTAGTTCAAGCAAAGAGCTAAACATTTTTTTAACTTTTTGTATCTTGCTTCAGATCATTATACATTAGAACATAATTTAATATAATAGAATATAATAAAAAAATATTCATGACATAAACATAATACATGCACATAAATAAGCATACAAAAACAACAAATTTGCCTCGAAACGGTTACACCTCAGCGTTGTGCTGGCCTAGTGGCCAGTTGATACGGTTCGACCAGGTTGCACCGATGATGCCGGGGGTCAAAGTGACGTGCTACGCTGACGACACCCTGCTGACGGCCCGCGGTAGCACGTACCGGGAGGCGGTAATTCGGGCCACGGCAGGCGTAGCAACGGTGGTAGCCCGAATTAGGAGGTTGGGGTTGGAGGTGGCCCTGAATAAATCCGAGGCCCTGTGTTTTCATGGGCCCCGGAGGGCCCCTCCGGCAGGTTCCAACCTGGTTGTGGGAGGAACGTCCATCGCTGTCAAGTCGACAATGCGGTACCTAGGCATAGTCCTTGATAGCCGTTGGACGTTCAAAGAGCACTTTAGGGGCCTTGCTCCTAAATTAGTCGGGGCGGCGTCGGCACTCAGCCGGCTGCTACCCAACGTGGGCGGGCCGAATGCGAGCTGTCGCAAACTTTACGCGGGCGTGGTGCGGTCAATGGCCCTGTACGGGGCGCCCATTTGGGCCGGATCCCTGACCGCCCAAAATCAAGCCCAGCTGCGAAGGCCGCAGCGGGTTATGGCGGTTAGGATGGCGAGGGCATACCGCACCGTCTCCTACGAGGCGGCTTGCGTGCTGGCGGGGACCCCACCCTGGGACCTCGACGCCTTGGTTCTGGCCGATGTGTATTGGCGTGTCACCGAGGCGCGGGCCAGGGGGGTCCATCCACTCCTGGAGGAGATCAGGCGGTGGAGACTTGACTCCCGCCGTGTCCTCCTTCAGAAGTGGAAAGAAAGGTTGGAAGTGCCTAGTGCCGGCCACTGGACCATCGGAGCGATCCGGCCCGTCTTGGAAAGATGGGTCGGCAGAAAAGAGGGGTTCCTCTCCTTCCACCTTGCGCAGATTCTCTCGGGGCACGGTTGCTTTGGGAGATATCTGTGCAGGGTGGCGGGCCGGGAACCGACGGAGGAATGCCACGAGTGCGGCGACGCCGAAGATACGGCGCAGCACACGCTGGCGGTGTGCCCAGCTTAGGCAGAGCAGCGGGCCACACTCGTGGCCGTGGTGGGGCATGACCTCTCCCTGCCCGCCGTGGTAGAAGCCATGGTGGGGAGCGACAGGTCATGGAAGGCGGCGGCCTCCTTCTGCGAGGACGTGATGGTGCAGAAGGAGGCAGCAGAGCGTGGGAGGGAGGACGATCCGGCCTCCCAACCGATGCGCCGCAAACGCGTGGGGCGACGGCGGTTAGCATATGACCGCCGATTTCCCCCATAAGGGTACCTGTGGGCGGCAGACACGGGGACGTCTGTCGCCTACACGATGGTCCCCGAGTGGCGGGCGTGCCAATTTCTCGGTGCGCCCCCCTGCGGAGGTAGGGGGAAAATCATCTCCCCAGAGATGAGTCCGCAGCGCGGACAGCCGCTGGCGAGGTTGCGGAAGTGTGCCCAGGGCGTTCCCGTGGCTTCGCATTATAGCGTTGAGGCGGCACATAGAGGGGTTTTTAGTGGGTAAACCATTGGCCTCATTAGCCGACATGGGAGTCCCACATAACCACCAGGGCCCGTCTCCGCACCCTGGTGGTATGCGTAATGCATTTTCCCCTCTTAAAAAAAAAAAAAAAGGTTGCACCGATGAAATTTCCGAACGCAACCATAACCGGTCAAAAATACCAACTAGCGCCATTCAAGTGACAAGTGGATGTTCCCGTCAACTAAAACTTCAAACAAGAGATATGTCGATTTGAATGGCCATATGGAGAAACAAAACAAATATCTCAAGCAACACAACACAAAGTGATATCAATTGGCAAAGTCATATTACTAACTCAAATATAACGGGTTTGTATTCGTTCCTAATAGTTTTATAGTTGGTTCAACCCTCAGACACATTGCGATACGTTTGTAAATATCACTTTTCTGATATACCCCAGAAGACATCGGGTTATAAATAACCAGACTCAGGCCATTTACCAATCCAAAAGGTATCCATATAAACTCAAAATCCCCAAACGGAGTAATGAACCTAAAAGCTGATAAAATAGGACCCATTATCGATAGCACCGTTCAAAGTTTATTATTTATATGACATTGAAAGTTTCTCCTGACTTTTTCGCCGTCTTTGTTGAAAAATATTATCATGATTTCATTAATCAAAGTTTCTTTCTTATCTGAGACGCAAACAAAATTAAAGGGGCTAAATAAAAACAGGGAACTTGGAAAAGAAGATGACGCATACATGTGGAGGTAATATGTGCTGATGCCTGTGAATAAGGTTGGCGTAAACAGAATATATTTAGGAATGGCTTCACTTTGATTAAACTGTAGGCGACAGAACGAAATATTATATGGAAAACACATGCAGAAAAAAAAACAGTGCACGTGGATTGAAATCCATGAAATCACAGTTTAAATAAGTAAGCCAGGAGAGAAGGTAAGGGTTCAGTGGCAAATAGCAACAGAAAAAAAGAATGAGCCATAAACAGAGATGTAATACCACTGAGTAGCCGTTTATTAGGGCACTAACTCAGGTAATATAGACAGTGTCTTACTCTTGATTGCTATTTGTTAAAATAACTATGTAGTTGTCCTTTATGTGGCTAAATCTAAAATTAATTATGATGCTCGATTGGTTCCCTAAACTTGGCACAAATAAAAAAATCGTGCGTTCAAGCCTCTGTCTTACTATATAGAGCGCGACAAATCGTTCCACAAAAAATGCAAAAATGTGACAAAAAAATGTGTGCAAGTTAGGACTATGTATAATAAGCATCGATTGATAAAAACATAAATTTTGTAGCATATCTTGCGTGTCAAATACAAGTCAATAGTGTTTTTTCGTTTTAACTAACAACATCACAACGCTAATAATTACATGGTTCAACTCACGTATTAAAATGTCACTGCAGGCGACATGTTTCGAAATCTTGAGGAGTTCTTTTTCAGGATCTTCGTGAAGTAAACCATGAAATTATTAGCAAAATTTCAACATGTATAACTAAAGTTTAAATTCGAACATCAGTACGGTTGCATCTACGTATATTTTTTAAATATTTTATAGCTATCTTACCGCTACGTTTTTGGTGTTCTTTTTGAGTTATAACGAAATGTAAGGGCCCTTAGGTTGATGTAACCTCTCACCGCTTTATGACATTTCCTCCAACTAGTTGCTTACATTTACAAGTACCTACACTGAAAATTAAATGTCCAGTTGCCTCTTTTAGGAAAATGTATTATTAGCTTCATTTACATGCCTACATTGAAGTCTCTGATTATTACAATGAAGTGAAGGTACTGCTTTTTGCTGTAACTGCCAGCTGCAGGCAATAAACAATACTGGCCATAAATTTGTCGAAGCAATTTAAGTTGGCGCAGATTTATCGTGCTCTGATGTCGCGTAATGAGCACACTAATAATATCGGTTCTTCATCGTTTTTCGCCAGTGAGTAGCTTAGCCCCCCGTCTTCACAAATACCTCTGATAATTAAATTATGGCTCGCCTCTTTCTTGGCCAGAGGTGGACGTATAATTGTGTACTCACAACGGGCAATAATACCAAGAGCATCAGAAATCATCTCGGACAGAAGTTTAACCCGAAATACAAACACAAAGTTTTAACCGATCCAAATCGCTAAGTGTGCCTATAAAATTGTAAGAGTTATTTCGATATCACCTGGACCCCATCATCAGATCCTGGCTTGATGAACGAGGGACCACCTGAGAAGGGTATTCCTTTCAAACAAAAATATATTTTTCCAAGTCATTTCAGTCCATCTTCAAGTAATCGGGGAACAGACATAAAAATAAAGAATCCGATGAATCCTCCTTTCTTAAAGTTGGTAAAAAACATTTCCATTCCGATCAGTCAGAAACGGCCAAGGATCTCTCCATTTAATTAAAAGAAGCCATAGAATACACAGCCAATAATCAGTTGAAATGATTTCATTTCTCCAGAAGCTCTTTACGGGCTCGAATACGGCCCGGCGCATTAGGAAACCCAATAGGCACCCTCCAGTGATCTCCGACCACATCAACTTAAATGGCGGCCCGCGATTGTGGCGCCATCTTTTAATTCTATTAATAATTGAGAGAGGTCGTTTGTTTCCTACCCTAGGGGTCGAGTGGTGTTTTTAGGATTTCTTCGAGATTTGAGTATTTTTAGAGTGGAATTTGATGATGATTGTGAATTGTAACTGGGAAGTGCGGACGGATCACTTTTATAACACAAAAATTTAAAATCTTTATGCCTTATATTTTGTAATACTGTTCCAAGACTTGTTTTCATGTAGAACAAACCATTACGTTTGTGTTTTTTTGTACTCGCAAACAGGTTTACATATTTTATGTAGCTTAAGTACTATATTACTACTAGGGTACTACATTATAATAATTATTTATTTGTTTGTGGATGCTCAAACACCTTATACCTCTCTGGTATACATAACATGATACTCAATGACATTTATTTCATTAATTGACATTTCGTTTGTTAGGTCGCAGTTTATATTACGTAACCTATAGGCCCTTCATCTAAAAAAAAACTCGAGTAATATTAATATTTATTATTGTAAAATACCGTTCAACATGTAAAAGGCCACACGCCTATTTGCACAATAAATAATAGATTTCATTTGATTTATCATCATAATAAGTTTAACTTTGTCAAAAAAATACAGACTGTCGAGTTAGTTTCGGCGTTTTTATTTTGAAAGGTGGTCTTTTTTCAGAAACGCTGGTTGAATTTGACTATAAGAAGAGCCATTTCGGCCTATGTACTTGCAGAATAAAATTCATAATTATCGAACGAGCGAGCGAAGCGAACGAAGTTCTACGCTTCAGTTTGGGCCGAAAATCGTTCGTATGTCCGGTGTCCACCTGTTCTCCTCTACAGGTCGCATTTCTTAACCTATTCTCGTGAAATTTTGTAAGCAGGTTAGTTAATTTTTTTTTGTCAAACCACTTTTTCAAAATTCGAAATTACTAAGTATATTTATATGACAGCAATTTATGACCTACCAATCAAAAATCAAAGTAAACGTCAAGTTGGATACAAGTGACAAGACAATTAAACAATAAAGAAATCCTAGTCATGTTTCAAAAAAATTCTTGCTTGATGGAAATTAAACGTCAAATTTTCAGGTTTTTGTTCAAAAAAATATTTTACTAGATACCATTCTTTAATAAAATTAATTTTGCGACGCAATAACTCACTTACACAGGTTGTCACAAAAACTCGCAGTCGCAGATCAATATCAATCAATCCTGAAATGTAAAATGCAGTTTCACGTTTATCGTAAGAACAACCGCTTTATGTACTTTATTAAAAAGTGCAGTGATCATCGCCTTTCATTATTGACTATGTCGGACATATAGCATCGGTCCCTTTCGCACTTACGTACTTGCTATACCTCATTCCATTCTATTTTAACGGACAAAATTATATGCGTTTTTTCGTTTATGATGTCAAAGGGAAGTATTTTACACATTTAACGTCGTCGATCATTTAGTGCTTTCCAAAAATAAAAACTGTTTATTTATGTTTCACAATGGTTTTCCGTGAAATCGGATTGATCTTTAGTATAATAAGTACAGTAAAACGTGTTATTTCAACATATGTTTTAACCACGTTCGTTTACTGAGATTATACTAGTGTCTCTATGAGCTATATGCAGAAATAGCGAGTCTGTCTTTTTTTCTAAATAAAATCTCCAAACAAAACTGTCACAAAATTTCACAAGAATCGGTTGAGAAATGCGACCTTGTGAGAAAACCTCACGCGTTTTTTTTGGCCCAAGCTGAAACATGCTGAAACGGAAACTTCGCTCGATTAGCTCACTCCTTCAATCATGGTAATTTTTGTACCCTCGACGGTGGCTAACAATACGCCTTAACAAAATCTTAAGTATGATATGATAAGTATGTATGAAGATAGCCTCAGTACACGAGTCACAAGCCCATTGGCGACCCTCTATTGAATAAGGATTCGGTGTGTTAGCAATCTAAACAGCGTGAGCTCGGGGTAGACTTACCTTACCCACCATCAGCTAGTCGATTATGTAACGCATTGTACGCGTGTCAAATAGATCTAAATGTCATTATTTGCATTGGAAAATTATGGATACTTGACGTGTTTACCCCCTGTGGAATAACACCTCCAAGCAAAGCAAGAAGTACTCAGTTAGTATTATGTTTATGGCTGTGGTCTGCCAGTAGGCAGTAGGGCTGCTACAAATGCGAGCGAAATGACATTTACTTATGCCTATCAAAACACTTTAGAAAATCGTGATAAATATTTTGCAACAACCCAGCATGTTATAGCTATACCAAAAAAGCTCTGCCTTGTTAAAAAAATGTTATTAGAAAATCCTCTGAAGCAGATCCCTGACGCATAATATGTTTTTTCGTGGGCTTTGTTCTTCCCTTGGCCTCACAGCAATTTATGTTTCAGTTATTAAATACCATTATTTGGTTATAATCAAACTTTATTATCTTAATTACGAGCATGAATTATGTTATTAATTACGGAAAGTAAAGCCTTTTATAGACAGTTCCGATTGAAATTACCTTTCTGGAATTAGAATGCGGGAATATGCAACAATTTGTAATTCCATTAATTGCTTTAATGAATTGGTTTTATAATGACTAAAACACATTATTTTAATTTATAATTATCGGTATGAAATTCATAATTCGTTGGTAAGCTTTTCCGAACTAAACTGCTGTCACTATGTTAACAACATATAAACTTGGTAATTTGTTAACTAGAACATTCTGAAAGTTTATTAATATTGTATAAATAAAGTAGATTTTTAAGTCCACGATAAAGACGAAATTAAAAAGCTGTAACGTCTGTGAATTTAAAATATGGCGTCATTCTTAGTAAAACTTGAGTTAAACCAATCCCCAACTTTATATAAAAGACTGAAAACAACCATTTGAATACCAATCAGAGATATTTGCATTTCAAATATTTGCACAGATTCTATGCATAGTTTAATATTGTGTAGTTGGTTTTTCATTAGGGACTCAATAAATCTTTGATGAAGTTTGTTAAGTAAACATGCGCTAATGCAAGCAAATAACATAATGTAAGAGTTAAGTTAATACTATATGAATATGACCTGGTAATTGTCACATTTAATATAAAAGGGCTCGAGATTATGAATATATCAGAACATAAAAGAACCATTTCATTTCTTACGTCGTCTAAGTAATATAAAATTAAGTCGTAAAAAACCAAAGCATTTAAAAAACATTGTGATGAACACAACAAAAACGAGTAGATTGTGGAACCATTTTTCGGGTAAACAAGTGGTGCTATTCAATAATTAACCTAAGCAACGTTTATAAAATAGTAATCGATTGATTTGTTTGTATGACTGTTAAAAAGATAAGAAGATTATAGGGTATACCTACAGGTATTACCAAAACGTTGTACACATTATTGGAAGTTATTAATATATGTCGTTTATAGTATAATATTAGGTATTTTGGAATATGTTAGTCTGATTCGTTTACGCGGCCGGTAATACACTGTAGGCCATATTTTTTTAACTTCATTAGGCTTAGGGTGTGTTTCACCAAACCGTCCGTAATTGAAAGCGGTGTTCGTACAAATTTTAATGTTTGGAAAGTTTGACAAGTTTCTTGGGAATGACAGCTTCGCAATGGCGCCATATTTAACGATGAACGGTCTTTAATAGTAAGTTGGTGCAACTAGCCCTGAACCTGTAATCTCACATCGGCGCCGTGGTAACTCTGTGTTGAGACTGTGAAAAGGAAAAAAAAACACATTTTAGTTAACAGAGGGGGATGCCGAAAGTGGACGTCTCTGACATACATCTTATCCTATTACATGTTTTCCCTTCTCCTGTCCTATTTTTCTCATCTGCAGTATGGGACAAATGTTGCAAGTTAAATTTGACCCACTTCCCGGTGACCGATTGAGCTGAAATTTTGGGTATAAGTGTAGTTTGGATGACAATTCAATATTATGGTACCATTGAGCTGATCTGATGATGTAGACAAAAGGTGGCCATGGGAATTCAGTACTTAACCGACGTAACCCCATTGGGTTTGGGTTCGTTAGAATCGTCTCAATGAGTAGGTAGTTGATGATGGTATAAAGAAAAGAAGAAGAAGGAAGCTTGTACCAAAAATTAAATTTTTGACAGAAACTTATAACCTTGTTTATGAATAATTTCCCAGTCTCAGTAATCTATACCTTTTGTTTTCAAGACGCTCAGCATCTTAATTCGGTTTATTTCATCACAAGCTCTTTCTAAATCTATAAATATTACAAGAATGACAATTTTATTCAATTGATTTACTCGTAAAACCAATTGAAAGTATCGGAACACATCAAAGGAATGACAATCAGAAGCACATTTTAATCAATTGCTGAAAGAGAACCGCGTTTAACAAGATTCATAATGAATCAGCAAAGGAAACAGGAAGCTAAATGGAAATAAAACCTAGCAAAATGGAACAGGGTGGAACAAAATGGAAATTAAGTAGCGACGTCTAATAGCGGAACAAAATCCGCTAATTGCTGAAGAAAGTCATTCCATGGAAATACGTTTGTTTATGGAAATCTTTTTAGAACTAGTCGTGGTATTGGCCATTAAAAAGTTCCAGGTTTCGGCTCCATATGGTATCAAATTATTATATACAATGTGCATGAATGTGTATCGATTTAATCATCTCATAAATATGTATCGAAGCCTTAATCCGCTGACATAAGAGTGATGGGACATATATGTTTATCCTATACTATTAAACGAGCAATATTTGTATGTATATATATTTGCAATCTCGTTCTCGGAAACGGCTCTAACTATTTCGATCTTCTATTTCGATCAAGCCAGGTCCCAAGTCTAGGAAAATTAGTTTTCTCTGTTTACACCCGAGCAGAGCGCGGTCGGCATAAGGACATAAGTTGTAATATGTACCCATATTTTCAGACTGTAGGTATTGTCATATACATTATTACATGCTTACAAACAATCATGTTATAATTTAAAAAAATGGTAGATAGATTATACGCGCTCCAAAAGTGGCACACTAGCACTTGGTAAATTGACCTACTTCACCATATACTGGTTTAAATCCTAGTTTTTTTTTTGTGGATTCAGTTGTTTGAATTCTTTTTTTAATAAGTCAGGCTCGCGATCTCTACAGCTCACAGACCCACTAGTATAAAATAGATGTAGCTATCCTCTTCCTTACCTACTTATTACATCTTCTAATACACCATTGCTTCCAAAGTTTAAAATCAGAAGCGTAAATACGCGTAGATAGCGATGTAAGAAGGGGAAAGACCACATTTTTGCACCATTTTGGAACGTCATATGAGTATTAGGATTTCTTTGTTAGAAGAATATGAAGTTTAACTGATCTCAACTCAGCAATGCAGGTGACACAGCCTGTAATAATAACGCTAGTTCTATATGAATAGGGGAAAATTTAACTTAAAGTATAAAATGCATTGCTTTTTTAATATCCCTGAAATGTACAAGCCAATATTACATCATATAAGAAATACTCGTTAAAAAGAATGAAACTGTTGGCTAATTGGATTCGACATTTTTAATTCCAATGTGAAATCAAAGCTATCTACGCGCGCCGAGGTAACGTGTTAGAAAGAGTTCGCGATGTGTTTTGTTTTGACCACCTGCCTATTCGAATTTCTAATGTGGTAATGTGAATACAGATGTCATTCTGCATTATTTTAATGTCCACGTGTTCATGAATAAAATAAATAAAAAAACAAAATACATTTTGCATGTTATGTAAAATAAAGAAAAATATCATAAACTTTCAACCTAGTACATTTCATTCGAGCAATCAGTGGACCTCACCACGTGAGGACCATAATATAACTCAAAGATTTAACAGTAAGATGATGCGTATAATACAGGGGAATATCAAAAATTACAGTTAACACTTCAAATTGTAAATGTCTACTGTATTATTATTATTAATTCAATCTTGTAACATAAGTTGTTGTTTGTAATTCTGTTGTAATAACACATTTTTATTAAAAAATAAAGCCATACTATATATAATAATGCCGGCATGCCGCGAGCATCCTCGGTGCAATGCCTCGAGGGTCCTTTTTTAGACTTAACTTAATTTTATTAAATTTAGTTAATGTTATGATCTTGTGGGTTCGAATCCCGGCTCGTACCAATGAGTTTTTCGGAACTTATGTGCGGAATATGATTTCATATTTACCGTTAGCTTTTCGGTGAAGGAAAAACATCGTGAGGAAACCTGCATACATCTGCGAAGAAATTCAAAGGTGTACGTGAAGTCCCTAATCTGCACTGGGCCAGCGTGGGGACTACTGCCCGTTCCCTCTCATACATGAGAGGAGGCCTGTGCCCAGCAGTGGGACGTATATAGGCTGATGATGTGATGTGATGATCTTGTAGCTATATACTTTAGAAAATACGTGCCTTTGAACAACATGCATATAATAATATTTCCAAAAAAAAATATTGAGCAATTTAATACTCGAATGCAGATTAAGAATGCGGTTTTGTATATTTATCATATATTTTGAAACTTTTTTTAAATTTATATTGCAATTAGCTTATGTGATTGAGAATGCGAAGTAAATAGAGTTTATTTTTGGTTTCAGGTATGTAAATGATTCCAGCAATGAATATGTCCGAGCACTGCAAAGGTCGTACGTATATAAACGCCAAACTTTGTGCCTTCATAATAGGAAAAAAAATGCGTTTATCTCTTTGAAATACTTTTCCTAGAAAGAGGTGTGGAATTAACCTATGAATGATTTAATAAACTCCGTTATTGCCATATTATTCACGATGTTTTAAGAACAGCATTCAAAAGCCCACAATACATAAAGAGGTACCCCCCTTTATATATCAGGTAACATTTCAAACGCGCGTTAGGACACTGTTACTGTAATTTTTACATATAAAATTTTACATTTTGATCTACCTACCTAACGTACGTATAATGCGTTACGTGATCGACCTGCTACGTGGTCTACACCCTTGTAAGGATGAGTATCCACCAACAGCTGCGCGAGATTGAGAGGCGGTGCGCGAGGAGATAATCCACCAAATGCGTGACTGACCGCGCTCGCTCATATCCAAATGGATGGAAAGCCATCGTGATGCGGTAAGATCAAACTATCTGAAACATGAAACATATGGTAAGCAGATGGTATGCGGAATGTAATTATGAATAAGTAAATAAATGGCTGTGAATCAAA
The DNA here is from genome assembly GCA_945867215.1 of Epinotia demarniana. Classification (NCBI taxonomy): domain Eukaryota; kingdom Metazoa; phylum Arthropoda; class Insecta; order Lepidoptera; family Tortricidae; genus Epinotia; species Epinotia demarniana. Next base: position 16,031,686 of record OX244281.1, read on the forward strand.
AACAGAGTTGGGCACTCAAGAATAAAATCATTATTTGAATAAGAATTCGAATGAATAAAATCATGTTGATTTTATTCACGTCAAAGTTATGGGATCCTGTTGTTTTACCAAATTTATTTTGGTCAAATTTCATTTCCCAAACAATTTTTGGCAAATATTTTGTTTGCCAATGCAAATTTTGGCACAATTTTAATACGAAAATTTTCATTACGTCAAATTTTCATTCAGAAAAATATTATTACGATAAATTACATTATGACATGTGGTCTTTTAGCAAATGCTTTAATAAGGCAAAAAAACATTAGATAATAAACATTTCGTCAAGTTAATGTTATGGCAAACTATAAATAGACAAAAATCAAAATTGTTTGGGTTATGACATTTTACCAAAATACTATTAATAAAACGGCACGGTCCCTTAAATAAAATAATGCACAGTTCAGTAGGCCGGTAGGCAAAGGCGTTAAATTAGGTTAGGGCAGCCAAAAAGGGGGGGCTCGGGGGGCGAAGCCTCCTAGCAGTAAAAAAACAAACAATCGTAAAAATTGTATTATTTGGTAGGTTAGGTTAGGGTTAGCTTGTGTCCCTTAGAGCGGAAATAGGCACCCCGCGAAGCGGGGTGACGTCGACACGCTGGCAGTTAGGTTAGAATTTGACCTCTACTCGAATTAATTTTCCCTACCGACATAACAAAAAAAGTTGTAATTTTATTGTGTATCTTATACACCATTGAAATAAAGATGCAAATGATTTGTTGAAGAGTTCCTCTGCTGATTAACCGACGGAATAGAAATGGTCAATTAAATATTGACGATACAAATAATTTGCCTAATTTTGTTTCGGTTAAAACATATCATGCCAACTAACATATTTGACTGAATGAAATTTGGTCAAAGTACCAGTTGGTAAACGAGATATTGCCTAAACATGAATATGCCAAACAGCGTAAGAATTATTTGTCGAGTGTTCATTTGGCAAACGATTATTTGGCAAATGAAATACTACGAAAAATGTTTTGGGAAGTGATAATTTGTCAATTTTTTTTTGGTAAAACAAAGGTAACCCCAAAGTAATTCAAATAATTTTGCCGTGAATAATTCTTATGTGAGAAAATCGAATGAAGATAACTTATTCTTATTCAAATAAATGTAATGATGATTTTTTATTTAAAATAATATTCCTTGAATAAAAATGTAGTTCGGATAATCAGAACGGAGATAAACACAACGCATTTGGTATTGGTATAGACATAGAGGCACTAGTAGACGCTCGAATCTTGTCTATTTAAACCTGTCGTATATAATCAAACCTTTTATACTTAAGTACATAAAATATTGCAAGTTGGCTTTCACATAGATTTGTTACTCGATTTGTTTTTGATATAGCAACCATACAAAATACAAATACAAGATAGTAATTTGGTAGAATGCAGCTGCTGCTCTGACAGACGGACGGAACCAGAGGAATAACGGAACTCCTCAATAGCTACTTGTATACCTTTCGAATTTGGGTTCATTTGTTTTGTTTTGACGAGTTCTATACGTCACACTTGATGACGATGGTCTGATGATGGAGTCAGGAGGTGGATAGTGGAACTCCTCAATGGATACTTCTATTCCCCTCGAGTTTGGGTTTATGTGGTTTGTTTTGACGAGTTCTTTACATTAAACTTGATGATGATGGTCTGATGATAGAGTCAGGAAGTAATTAGTAGAACTCCTCAATGACTACTTGTATGGATACTCTTCGAGTTTGAGCTCATTTGGTTTGTTCTATTAATTTGATGACAATAGTCTGATGATGGGGTTTTATAGTAGCCTATGAGGAGTTCTACTATCCACCTCCTGACGCCATCATCAGACCATCGTCACAAACTAACCAAATGAACCCAAACTTGAGGGATATAGTCATTGAGGAGTTCCACCATCCACCACCTGATTCCATCATCAGACAATCGGCACTAAGTGTAATGTATAAAACTCGTCAAAACGACCCAAATTAACCCGAAATCAAGGGGTATACAAGTAGACATTGAGGAGTTCCGCTATCCCCCCTCCGGATTCCATCATCAGACCATCGTCATCAAGTCTGATTTATAAAACTCGTCAAAACAAACCAAATGAACCCTAACTGGAGAGGTATACAAGTAGCCATAGAGGAGTTCCACTATCCACCTCCTGACTCCATCATCAGACCATTATCACCAAGTGTCATGTAAATAACTCATGAAAACAGACCAAATTAACCCAAACTTTGCCTGAAATTTAATGAAATCAACTTATAAAATTTTACCGACGATACCACAAAATTAACTTTATTTGAATAAAGTTTTATTCAAATAAAATGTTTGTTAGAATAACCCCATTTGTGGAATAATTTTTCCGTATTTCATTCCTTATTTAAAATAAAAGTAGCATGATTTATTCACCCTCATGTTATTTTAAATAACGGGCGCAAGAATTATTCTTATTCAAATCGATTTGAATAAGAATAAAAATTCTGTTCTTATTCTTATTCTTATTCAAATAATTTTTTGCCCAACTCTGATCAAAAACGTAACAAATCAAAGCGGAAATTACCGTAGCGGTAAAAGTGGTCCAAATTGTTTTTTTGGATAACATCAAATGGTAAATGAAAAAGGCAATGAATTGCGTATTCGGGGAAGTTATAAAAATATGAAAAGTTTTCGAACAAATTATATAAGAAAGTGTAGTGATGGCATTGGAACGGTCGCAAATGTCAAAATTAATTGTTCGAAAAAAACTACGTTTATCCACTTGGCTGTATCCATTTGTCGCAGAGATAAATGGCACGCTAGCGAATGTTGACACAACACTCGAGAGGTTTGTATAAATCAAAGTCAATTTTAAATTCTTCAAGCTTCAGAATTCAGATCATCTATCTTGGAAAGAGATTGAGAAGCCATCTAATGGTGGTAATCCATTTGTATAAGATATTTGTCCAATGTGCATTGCGTCTCACTCGCTCTTTAAGCAACGATCTGGGACAAGTGAAATACCACCCTAACCTAACCCGTCGTGCGTTTTTCTCCAAGAAAACTTTTTATCTTGTCAAAGTTGTTTACCTTGTGTGGCTTGTTACGCGAGACCATATTTTCATACAATACGTAGTTTTTTAAGGCAGTGCGTGTTTTTACGAATGGAGTATATTTTCCGAGATGGCGGCTATTCTGCCTGGTGCAAAACAGGGCCTCCAATGAACATTCGTGCCAAACTTAATCAAATTCGTCATGATTTCGATTTGACAATTAAATATCCACCGGTTTTTATATTACAGACATCTTATTTTTTAGTTCCCCCAGCGTCCAAAACCCAAACGCAAATCAACCAAACGCCATATTTATGTTAATAAAGCTCAAATTCAATTTTTGCGACTTACATCGCGTTGGCGGCGATGCCAGTCGCACTTGCCAGAACCCATTATGTGCATCTACATTGGGTTACCCGGGGATTCCGGTGTTTTTGAGAATAATCGCGGGTTATCGCTTGTTGAATGGGAACTGGTGGTTTGCATGCCAACTCGTTGTCTGCGAGTATGTGAGGCGCGGAAAATGGGGGTGAGCAATTGAGAGATTATCGCGAGGGGCACGCCCACAAGTTCCGGAGAGTCATTTTCTTATACAAAAACATGGTCGTTCCGAAATTTATAAATACTTATGTTATTTTCTGCTGACGGACAGTGTCAGCGTGAATGATTTAATGGGATAGGATCTAATGTAACATTAGATCACAGGTGACATTAATTTTTTATCTTAAAATTTAAATAAGTAGTAATTAATTACCACTCGGAATTCTGTAGTGTTACCCGTGTGTATATCAAAAAGCGCGAGATATGGTCCGCTTTTTGATATTTAACTGATACTAAACACTTTTTATGACACGTCAAAGACGCTCTGTTATAGTAAAATGAGGTTTAATAAGAAAAAAGGAACAACGTCGTCTCAACTTTTAACATGGTCATTTATAAGTATAATTATATTTCAACGCTACGTTGCTCAGTAAAATTATAATAGTTATTCTAATTGTGTATTAAGAAAAATCCGCACTTAATATTTTTACATGTGCATAAGATCTTTATTCCGTGCGACCGTGCCAAAAGTTCGTTTATCCCTCATGATAGCCGATCTCTGGTAGAAGATGGGTCGTGAAGTAAAAGGAGCATCATGCTCAATTCGAAGATATCAGATTGGAACAATTAATTTTGCACATTTCAGAAAACAATTCTCGAAACTTCAAATGTAAATATCGAACCTCTAAATAACGTTTTGCGCTCGGCAGGCTTGCTCCTGTTTTACCGCAAAAGCAATTGCGCTCAACTTATTTTTCACTTTTTCAATTTATTATGTGCTACAACCTCGAATTTTGAGGTTCAGCAGCTGAATGGCATCGCGTCTCCGTCTTGCAAAACATAAAAATTATGTTCATGAAGCCACCAGGGATTCCAGCCAAACAGTTATTTATTGCTAACCATATTCTCACACTACCCTCACAACACATTTTCAACATTGCTTCCCAAACACACTCACACAAGCACACCTTTTACACAAGCAAACTCACGCGTACCCGTCTAGGCAGTAAAGAGCGACTTCTTTCGTTCAGTAACCGACTAAGTCCTCCAAAATAATGCTCGTAATAGGTCCCAAGGTGTATAAAAGCCGGCCAAATGCGAATTGCACGAAGGGTTCCGTACCATTATCTATAAAAACGGCAAAAAAACACGTTCGTTGTATGGGAGCCCTCTTAAATATTAGTTTTATTCTGTATTTTAGTATATGTTGTTATAGCGGCAACCGAAACAATCATCTGTTAAATTTTCATTTGTCTAACTATCAAGTTTAATGAGATACAGCGTGGTAACAGACGGACAGACAGATAGACAGCCAGACGGGCGGACAGCGGAGTCTTAGTAATAGGGTTCCGTTTATCTTTTGGGTACGGAACCTTAAAAACTACCCCAACAAATTACGATGAAGAAATGCACATACACCTTCAGCAATAAATAATAAAATGCCTCTTATAATTGGAATGATTTTTTAATAATTGAATAAGATGATAATTATACGGAATTGTGATTAATAATATGTGTCGTGTCATATTTATAAAATATTCTGAATAAATGACTATGAGTAACGTCATCCCGAAATAAGGATTGAGAAGATACACAAAATTCCTTCCGTATATTCACTGAAAATGATTTTAACCTACATTTTGAAAACATACTTTGATGAAAATGTTACGAAATGCCGAGATCTCATAATTTCATTCGAAACAAAGCTCCATTCAAAACATTCAAACATTTCATTACAGAATGTCTCATTATACTCCTCGCTGGCTCTAGAACAAATTAATTCCACTATAAGGTAACAGAAGCATTCATTAAACGTGCTCGATGTTAGAGTAGCTGTTATGAAAGCACTTCCATTTGTATCTATTTCATTTTATTTTACTTTCAATGTGCCCTTATTTCACGAGCCTATTATGATCCTTAGTATGCCGCTTCGAGCAGTAAGTGATCCATTGTGGCAGCTCTTTTTTAGAGTTTACCGTTAAGGCCCGTTGCTTCCAGGAAACTCCAAAAACAGACAGCATCATATAGTAATTAGTACTCAAAGGAGCCTGAGTAGAATAGAATAGAATAGAAGAGAAAAAATATTCAGATAACACATACATTCAAATAATGCACAAGAGTACCCAAATAAATCGCAACACAGCCTTACGGCTACTTAATAAAGACGTTTGTGATACATTTCGCTGCTTTGGCTGCTACTAACTATATGATACTGACTGTACCCCTTCTGCGTGCACGACGTGAAGAGGTCCACACCCTGGGTTGGTACTTCTTTTGTGCGTGACTGATCCGCAGAAGCAGAGAATATGCATTGCTGTTTCCTCTGTCTCCTGGCAGAACCTGCAAGTTGCGTCCTGTTTCATACCCATTTGAAACAGGTGCTTGTTCAATATGCAATGTCCTGTCAGAATTCTCGTCACTGCGCAGGTTTTGGGCCTTCTGAGTTCTAATAGCTCTTTAGACAGTTTATTATTATTGTACCTTTTGATCTAGGTTTTAGCATGTTTTTGTTCTTAAGCGAACTTCCACAGCTTTATTGCCTCTGATTTTTCTGTGTTGTTTAATAGAGAATATGCTTTCAGTTTTGTGATACTACAGACCGGTTCTGGGCCGACCAGGGTTGTGTCTGCGCCCTTCCTTGCAAGTTCATCTGCTTTTTCATTTCCTACTATGTCGGAATGTCCTGATGGTCACTTTGTTTAAATTGTTTTTACAGTTCTGTACTAGTTTAGGGTTTAGGACTCTACACTCCAGTATTCTAGTGCCAGCAGAGCAGCTTGGCTGTCTGAGTTGATGTAATAGATGTGTTGGTTTCTTAGGTTTCTTTCAAGATTGACAATTACGATACCGTAGCAACTAACTTATTAATATCTTGGTAGAACACTGGGCACTTATGTCATAGTGATTAAAAGTGTCTTTGTGTTCCATCATTTTTTGGAGTTTTGTCTAAGATTTTGCAAGATATTTTGTATTTAAAATGTAAAATAGTATGTTAATGTTCATAGAATTCCAGTGAAGTAAAATAAAGTAGGCATGCTATTACTTGAAAAAAAAAGTTCTTATTGTTGTTTTTTTCTTGTTAATGCCCGTGAAACTGATTAATGATTGGCTTAATTAACCACGGTTTAATATTTTGTTCCTATTACACACCTGTGTAATAGATTTAAACCCATATAACCGCAGTTTGAAAAAATCACCCAGAAGACGCTACCATGGCAGTTAGCGAAAGAAAAAGTTGTGTTTAACAATTTACAGTTGAAAATCAAAGTTTCTCCCTGTTACTCGCCGCGGTGACCGAAACATCCCGCCATTGAACCCCCGTCGCGTCACCGTAACGCTAACGCCGAGTTACTGGCGACGGCCACCGCAGGATAATTGCAATTTAACTCATGTGGGGCCTTAAAAGCTTCCCAAATTGTTTGAGACGGCCGGAGGGGGGAGGGCTGTTTAGAGCTTAATGAAATTAAACCACCCGCGCTCGACACCCAACACTTAGAGCCAAATTAATGTCATCAGCGAAATACTTGGATGAGCGACGAGTTTTGACAAAATATTTTTTACAACTCAATGAGGGTGGTTGAGTGCCCTTTGTGTAGCCTAATATTGATTGTCCTAAAATCTTTTTTTTTACATAATTGCTGATTGTCCTAATTCTTATTGTTTGTAATAATAATTAACTCGAGAACCTTAGTGACTAAAACTTATTACGCCTATATACATGGCATAAAACATGTCCATCTAATATTAGTATTACTACAACTGCAATGCCTAAAATTATTTAAGTACTATTGTTAGTATACGGTGTCAAAAATGTATGAACTGCCATTGAATAAAAAACAAACATTTTGCATTTTCAATTATTTATTGAACATCTTGACAAAATATTTAGAGACAGCGAATCCAAGTGTGTGTGACTTTAAGGCAGGTTGGTGTAGGTACGATGACGAGCGAAGCAAGGAGGAGTGTTAGAAAGAACCACGACCCTAGGTACAGCGCGCGAGCCGAGCGAGTAAAGCGAGCGTGCCGCGGCAGCGGCCGGCGAAGCACCAGAATCGAACACTTTTTTACTACCTTTAATTACATAAAATAATATTATACGGAGCATATGTTTAGGAGTTATGAACTCTACTCCAAACAGCATTAGTACATGTAATATTAGGAATCGTAAAGTTATGCACATGTAGTGTTCGATAATTCGATGTTCGACACAATAAATATTATGCGCAACAAAAATGAGGACAATCAATGTGATACGTAATGATTTCGGCGAAAAAATATTATATACAACAAATATGAGGCCAAACGTTTGTAGGCGAAAAGTTCTTATGCGACAAGAATACCTATAGAACAATAAAAAAATATGCCTTCCAATACAGACTCGGGTAGGTTTGAATGTCAAAACGAATTTAGGGGTATTGTGGAAGTTTCAGCGTTAGTGCTATGAGCTTTAATTGATTTTAAGTCATCATACTCCTAGCGTTTTCTTGACTGAACCCTGAAGAAAGCGTAGGCTCTAGTATAATAGAAACATTTCATCCGCAGGGAAAATTTGATCGTGTTTGGAATTAGACCGGACGAAAAAATATGGACATTAAGTATTGTGAAAATATTTTGTACACATTTGAAAATCACTCATAAATAGATTATAATGTAAGCATTTGTTACGTATTAAATTCATGAATTTACTTTTAATGAGAACTACGTAATATAGTTCATTAAGGTTAGATATAGCAGATGGATATTTTTAAACGAGATATTCCAAGTAAATAGGTGGATCGTTTCACAGAAACTGCAAATATAAATGAAAAGTTATAATACATTTGCATGAAATTAGTATTCATTTCATCTCAATTTAATACATTTAAATGAATTAGCTATATTGCGTCTTTTTGAATAAAATTTAACATTCTAAACAAATTCCATTATTCATAATTCCTAGAGCAAAAGCGATTGTGAAAAATTAAAAGGTAAATCAAGATTTCAAAGAAAAAATTACTCATTTACCGAAGCAAGCTTTCTATTAAAAGTATTACTGAAAAATGCAAAAAAACACCAATCCCCGGAATGGAAACATCGTTGGAAAATGCCTGTTTTCTATCGTTGTTTTTGCGACTGCTTGCAAAGTCTTAGCTTTTAATTTTTCAGCGATTCTACTGTAAATTCTCGTAGTGTTTTGCCATACCATACCAAAAAAGTAATCATAGGGATGTGATGGCACTCTTTATGGGAGGCCTATGTTCAACAGTGGACGTATTTCGGCTGATATGATGATGGTGATGCTGAGAGAGGTACCTAATGTCTGTGGAATGTATGTTACTTTATAAGATATTTTTTCATAAAAAATTGAGATCTAGGAATACAAAGTGGCCCTCTTGTTCAATATTAATTTGACACAATATCTGGGAGTTCAGCCATTGAAAACAATATTAGGACATTTTTTTTCGCATTGCATGTTTGTAAAAGCATTATACATGCCTTATTCCGTGACTTCATCTGGGTTCTCTGTAAAACGTGAATGGATTAAGACGATATACGGACTGGCCTACGCTTCCCTTACAAAAAGTAGCATTGGAGCCACCCTATAAGCTTATTCGCATTTAAACCTATGTATAAAACAAATCTAACATAGATTAAGAAAGTGATATGATAATTTTTTAAACCCTTTATTACATTTGACATCTTATCGCCATGGTAAATTTAGTGTAACAAAAATGGTTTGCATATTTAGGTTAAGATTTGGCGGAGGAAATAGGGAGCTACGGCGACTAAAAATTTTAGTTTTCTTATTCGTGCGCCCGCTCGCTGTTTCTCTTACGGAATAATAATAATAATAACGCGGCGTAGGGATGTGACGGCCCCATTGCCAACCAGTTCTCTGACCGGTGTTGCTCTTAGGCCATTTTTTTTCGTCACTATTAATAGGAGCCCATCTAGCAGTTGGCGAGTCACCGTCTGTCAGAGATAAAAATTGAGACAGTTTTATTAGGCAGGCGTCCGATGTTTCATCCAATAGCCCAGCCACTAGTCCATAATTTTCACCCAATAACCCGTTTCATTTAGATTCCATCAACCATCAATAGGCTCTATATTTGTACATCTCAGCGGGTGCTGTCTCTGTGTGCGTCCGATGACCGGGCAGGAACAGCATCCGCTCGATGTCCTCCTTGCATTTCATTAGATTGTCAAAAGAGTATTTTTATTTATCTTACATTTAGTAACAATATTGGAATATAGAGCATAGTAACTTATATCTATTTAAAGTACCGTAACCGTGGATTTATTGGAAATATTCATTTTACAACCTACAATCGACTGACCCAATACAAGACATCTTCAATCTTAAAACAGCAATAAAGTTAAACTGCGGAGAAATTATTGGAATAAATCTCATATTGGGACATTTACCTAAATTTCTTGTTCTATTTATATGTTCGCTCTCAGTTAATTCTCTTATAGCAACAAATAATGGTCGCAACTGTCGGTACTACGGCTATTACCACAGTATACATTGGGATTAATAGCGATGAATCCTTGAACATCTGTGTTTGCATTGGCGCAGTCGGTAGAATCACCAATACAACAATACAAGCAGTCCCCAAAAAACATCACGTACACTTGTTTATTCGTGTAACAAACAAACAAAAATGCATCAGCATTAATCCAACTCCTATGCTATTTATCTAAGTTATCTGGGTCATGTAAAATCCCCAACAAATGCGACCCAAACGCATCGGGTTCCTGGAGGCCGGAAATGGGTTTTAAATCGCCGGGCGCCGGCTATGTTGGAAAAATGGGGTAAACAAGAAAAACGAAGCGTAAGCCGGGATTTGGTTAATTAATATATTGGATTGGAGGTTCATTTATTAAGTTTATCGCAAATTGGTTGTTGTACGGTTCGGTTACGGAGTAACAAGGTGAAAATGTTTAGTAAGCTTTCTTAGCAAACGTAAGCCTCTAATTCACATTCCAAAAAAAAATGGTCCCTACTGCAGATGCATCATTATAGTGAACAAGTTACCTGAACAAATTATTCAAATAACCAGACACAAATTATTTAAAAGCAGATTACATAGACTACTTATTGAGAAGAGTTATTATTCCATTGATGATTATTTAAATGACAATACATTGTAAATTGACAATCTGTATAATTTTAATTACGCAATGGCTTCGTTCCAATCACCTTTTAGCTGACCTTCTACATTACTATTTCTAATGATCATTTTCTAAACGTAGCCATTTTTATAATTGATTTAATTGAAATGTAATATTAATTTTCAACAAAAAGAAAAAGAGTTTTATTAATTTCTGTGTGCAACTGTCAAAATTAAACATTGTGTAAATGTTGCTATATGTTAGCCCTAGAAAACATTATGTGCCCTGTCAGGGTGTCATATACCAACCACCGACAATTAATCCACCACGATTATTATCTCTTGTAATGCGCATGACATGATGTTGAATAAATAAATAAATAGACGTCTGTGTAACACACAAAAAAGTGGCCGACTCTAAGAATCATGCTCGTATACACTTGGCTGAGCGAGAAATATCTCGTGAATCATATAGATAATATTTTTAGAATCAGGCATCAGATATGTTTAAGAAAAGCTACTATCATGGTAGACATGACAAAAACAGTAAATAAATATGGTGGATAACAAGTTACAACACATCATTCTGACTTCATCACGTTTTTTACACGAAATATACACATTATTTTCACATTATAAGTTGGGGCTCATCGGTGCGAACTCCTCAAACTTGTTCACAATATTCACAAAACTTGCGGTAATACCCAAGATACTAAATAAAGGGTAGCGAGTAACGTTCGCAATAAGAAAGAAGTTGCGGGCAAGTTCTTAAATTCCCGAAGTTGGTATATTTATGTGCGGATTCCGGAGCGTAATGTGCATATTTGAAATATGTTAGCGTTGTTGGGGGGCAGACAGGTTGTAAGGTGTACTTACCGTAGTCTCTATAAAACATATTGTGAACAGCCCAGGGTTTAGAGTGACAGGCTGGATTTTCTGACAAGTGACACGCGTTAGATGACGTGTTCTTGTTTTAGAGGGCTGACTGTATACACCGGAGATAGGTTAGATTGAGCCACATGATAGATAACCCTTTGTCTTGTAAATGTCAGACTCAAGCGGCATACAGGTTACAGTATCATTTTCGATACAATATACCTCCTTCTTGAGCACGCTCCGTAGCCTCAACGGCCACGCATAGTTCAATATAATATGAGGTCAAATCTAGATAAGACTAGCTCAGAGGGGTAATCACATAGCGTTTCGAACCTTTTCATATAAATTATATCTTTCCATATAAACTTTGATATTTAGATCAACCTAACGTGCGTAACCAAGCGTTATGTGAGCGACCAGCGGAATAAGGATGGGTGGTGTACTCAAAGTGAGGCCTATACTCAGCAGTAGGCCATAACAGGCTGGAAATGATGATGATGATGATGTTAATGATGAGATGTTGCTACTCATCACATTGCTCGTATATGGAGATTTGATATAGGTTTAAAATAATCTAAATAACTTACTAAAATGAAAGAGTCTTGACTCTTTACATGAGCCAAGACTCTTTCATTTTATCAAGTTGATCCTACTTTATATTCCATTCAAGTGTTGCAGCCCTAGACAGAAAACTTGCGTTATAAGATAATGTTCAGTCTCCACCCTTTATCCCAAACTTATTAATATTTGCTACATTCGACCGCAAGAACGCTCAATGTCAATAACATAGCCCTTATAACGCACTCGCCAACTTAGGCAGCTTAGCCGAACATAGCCGAACTTAGGCTAACTCGGCTAAGCACCCTCTACGTTTCGCAGACACGCCCGGTCATTGATTAAGTTAAGTTTTCACTTAATTAGGTTAAAAGGGTTCTTTCGCAGATTGCACTGGTTTTTGCGCTTTTTAGGAATTAGTCCCAAGAGAGGTTTCTTTGTATTGGGTCCGTTGTGAAAAAGGTGTATTTAGTTATCTCGGTAAAACAAATGAAGGTGAATTTCTTTAGTATTCTTATTGGCTAGCTATGTATTACATAGCATAATAGTGAAAAGAAATACAGTAAAAATCACTGCATCTCCCGCTATACTCTATACTTATATTATAAAGGGGGTTCTGCCTTTTCTCCGAATTTGTTATGACTGAATTTCACTTGCCAACCAACTTTTCGCCGATTATTCACCTTGACAACTAACTTATGGCAATTTTTGGATGACAACAGATTCATTTGGTAGTATTATTGATAAGTCGATTATTATAATGAATTAAAAAATTTGGCATACCTATCATTTGGCAAATTTTTCAGTTGGACCAACAACTACTAACCAAATAACGTTTCGTCAGTGCAACAGTTCCCTTTTCTTACATAAGCCAACTTTTTACTACAAAGAACAAGACAGCATAACATAGTCAGACTTTTGTTCAACGTGTTCTTATATAAGTTACAAGGAGAGAAGTGGGGATGGGGAGACGAAGTCACCCACAAGGGGGGTTCGGGGGCGAAGCCCCCGCATTAAAAAATAACATACAATAGTTGCAGTGATGTTACTTGTAGGTTAGGTTAGGGTTAGCTTGTGTCCCTTAGAGCGGAAATAGGCACCCCGCGTAGCGGGGTGACGTCGACACCCTCGCGGTTGGGCAAGGTTTAGGTGAGGTTAAAATAATTGGCTGGTGTTTGTTTAAAAAATTAACACATGTTCACCTACATACATACATTCCACCAAGCAACAGTCCAAAAGTAATGATGTAAACACTTATCTCCAATGATGCGATAATTCAGGTACCGTCATTGTCAAAAAAACAAGTGAGCGGTTGCGCTTACTCACTTTGTAAATACGTTACATAGTTACACTAAATAAAACATCTGGTAAGTGTTATACCACGAAATGTATATAAGTCAAACTGACCCATTCTGCTACTCGAAAGGTGGCATTTTGAAAAGTGACTTTATGAAAAAAAGTCCAAGCATTCAGTTGGTAACCGTGAGGTTGGTAAATAAAACTAAACCCTTTGATAAGTTGACACTTAATCATTCGGCGAAATGACATTATGCGAAAACTTAGTTGCGATTTGATATTCGTACATAAAATTTTCGGAGATGATTTAGAGAACCATTATAAAGAGGTAACGTCTGTGAGATTGTAACTTTGTACGTTTATAAGTTTGTATTGTAATGAATAATCTACGGAACCGGTAATCCGATTTCGAAAACTATTTCACTTGCGTGTAGAAATGGACTTTCTGGATGGCTATGTTTTTTATTCCGCAGGTTTGCTTGTGTTTTTGCAATACGCAGCTAGTCTACATATTATGTAAAAGTCCTGACTAACTGACTGATTTAAATACACGCCCAGCCCAAACCGTTGAACCAGTTTACATAACGTTAGTAGTATCCACTGAAAGGGATTTTTGATAAGTCCACCCTCCAGGGGGTAAAAAGGGGGTTGAAAGCTTGTGTATGGACTCCTTATTACAATACAAGAAAACCAATTTGAGTGTTTTGGAAAAACCGACTGTGCAAGATTGCACAACCTTTTACAGTATTTATAGCTTTTTATTGACTTTGACTTTTATACTCTTTTTATTGCCTTATTTGATGTCATTTATACTTTTGTTTTCTACCAAACGAAACGGTGCCCTTTTATATCCTATTTATCCTAAATATTTGGTACTCCTACCGGCAGTAAGTATGATTACTCGTTCTAAAAGTGCGGAAATAAGTGCGCCTTGCACGGAAGACGGTGTGATAGCTAGGGCAAATAAAAGTAAGCCAACCGCGCAGGCGGGCGTGGACCTACCACCTCAGCCCAAGCTGTCGGCACCTTCCCACGCATCGAGTGCCGCCACCTCGCGCTCCTCCTCCACCATCGTGGCCCGGCAGCTGGAGGCACAGGCGCAGCATGCGCGCCGTTTAGCAGATTTAGAGCGCCACACTGCAGAACGAGCGGCCGAACTAGAGCGTCAAGCCGTGGAAAGAGCGGCCGAGCTAGAGCGTCAAGCGGTGGAAAGAGCGGCCGAGCTAGAGCGTCAAGCCGTGGAAAGAGCGGCCGAGCTAGAGCGTCAAGCCGTGGAAAGAGCGGCCGAGCTAGAGCGTCAAACCGTGGAAAGAGCGGCCGAGCTAGAGCGCCAAGCCGTGGTAAGAGCGGCCGAGATAGAGCGTCAAGCCGTGGAAAGAGCGGCCGAGCTAGAGCGTCAAGCCGTGGAAAGAGCGGCCGAGCTGGAGCGCCAAGCCGTGGAACGAGAACGGCACGTTGCCGAACTGCAACTGAAAGCTGAATTCGCGGCCATAGAGGCGGGCGCGAGCCAACGCGGCAGTAGCCGAAGCAGGTGGCGAAGAGCGCTTAGACTAGCTGACCATTGTTGGAAGCGTTGGGTGCATGAATATCTACCCTCCTTATCACCCAGAACAGGAGGCGGAACTCCCCCTAGTATCAGCGAGGGCGATATCGTGATCATCTGCGACTCCAACCTGCCACGCGGTTCGTGGCCCAAAGAACGCATCTCACGGCTGTAGTTCGGCGAGGTGGTGAAGTTCGAGTGGCAGATGTCGCTACCGCCACAGGCACCTTTCGCCGACCTCTGAAGAAGCTAGCAAAAGTCCCTGTCTCTTAAAAAAGGGGAGAATGTGCAAGATTGCACAACCTTTTACAGTATTTATAGCTTTTTATTATCTTTGATTTTTATACTCTTTTTACTGTCTTATTTGACGTCATTATACTTTTGTTTTCTACCAAACGAACCAGTGCCCTTTTAATTTATCCTAAATACCGACCCCTAAGCGGGTTAAAGGCGAAAGGAAAGGATATTATTATAAGTCAATGGTTGTATTAACGTTTGTTCAACGTAGCGTTTAAGATACTAAACTTATTTTGATCAGTGAGGTATCAATCAATTCCAAATTATGCATTATGGTAAGGTACCCTATACCTTTTGTATGAATAAAACCGGTCTTTTTTCTGTTTTTTTTTATCCGTGTACAGTTTTATGAACGTTTCATGCTTGTTTCATTTAGTGTCAACATCCTTTTTACCTTATAACTACAACAGCCTGCTGTGCTCCCTACGTTCCGTTGGATGAGAATAAATCTCAATTAAAGTCCCCATTACTCACTATTACCGCCTCCGATCGTGAGACAGGGACAGAAGACTGCACGTGTCTTGCAAGCTACCGGTGTTCAAGGCGGGTCAGTTGCCTTTTTAGATTAACTACATGCAGTTTTATCTCTTGTGAATTTTCGATGTAGGTATTATAATTATTCAGTTCTCCAACTGGTTTGTAGGCAAATAAGTTATATTTTGAATACCTGTGCGGCTTCGTTTTCGTTTTAAATTTTTCATCTTTGCAATATTAATATTGATGAATTTTCGACCTCTTCATAAAATTCGGGTCTCCAACTGATTTAAAGAGCGAATGAGTTCCATTATATTTTGATTGAGTATTATTATGAAAACATGAGTGCTTTATTTATCTTAAGAAATATAAACAAGAAAAAAATATTTTATTTAAATCACAAGAACTTAACTGCTTAAGAAATATTGTAATTGATGAAATGAAATGAATCGCGGTACTTAACCGGGTGCTTTCCAACCAAGATGAAACACAGAAGATTGGCCAACAATTTTAGGAACATACGTAAGCGTTACATAAGGACTGGTATTCTATTCGCAATACTTATCAAGATGTTACATGGCTCTTTTTTCTCTTTTGTCTTTCAAAATCAAAATGACTGACACAAAATAACGACATATCTTTTATGAAATACGCCGAATGGAATATTACAGTTTTTTTGGTCTGGTCATTTTATACCCTCACAAATGTTTAAGATTGTTCAGATTTGTTCGGTTTGAGGAAATATCAAAAGGGCATTTAGCCACCGGCGATAATCCCGCAATACATCACGCGAGATTGATGCGATCGAGTCGCGTCTGATACCAGTGATTTATGTGGGCGTCCGGCGGTTATCGCTTGCACTTGTTAACTACTGGAAGGGATCGAAATATTATAATTCAATTCTTGTCTTCTATCTGTACTAATCATCATCATCATATCAGCCGAAAGACGTCCACTGCTGGGCATAGGTCTTCTGCCACCCGCACTAATATTATAAAATAATAATTTTGTAATAAACAGTAACGATGCTAACGAGATTAATAATTTTCAAAATGAAAACTTTTTAACAAAAAAATTAAACCGCCAAAAAAAACTGAAAAGCAAAAAATAATAAACCTTTCTTATTTAGTTTAATAACTAAGTTCTTAAATGAATCTAAGTGTACCTAAGTAATTTTGAGTCGGCGCGAAACAATCATATAAATATTAAACCTTTTGTATTAACCCTAATAACTCAGTTCTTAAATTAATCTAAGTGCACCTAAGTAATTTTGAGTTGGCGCCGACTGAAAATTAATTAGGTACACTTAGATTAATTTAAGAACTTAGTTATTAAACTAAATAAGAAAGGTTTATTATTCTTTGCTTTTCAGTTTTTTTTCGGCGGTTAAATTTTTTTGTTAAAAAGTTTTTATTTTTCAATTTTCTGTGGCTTACTTTAGTTAATTACTAACTAAATTACTAGTTACTTACATGCAATATTTGTGATTGCTCTCTGCATATGTTGGTCATACATTTCAATCAGTAAGTGAACAATTAATCATCCCCTGTTTTCCTACCTTTAGGGTTAGAATTTTTATTAAAAATTTATGTGGGACCAACTTCGAGGTATACCCTTTCTAATAAATTTTTTTTTATCGTGGTCATACATAAAATATATATATATATATATATATATATATAAACGCGTTGACTTGAGAACCTCCTCCGTTTTTTTCGTCGGTTAATTAAAGGAGTGTTGGAATTAAAGCGTTGTAAGAAGAATGATTGGGAGATTTATTTATTGACATAGACAGATTTTTTCGATAGCTCAGTTGGTTAGTAGCTACGGGCCATGTATGCCTGTGGTCGCCTGTTTGAATGCGGACGTAGAATTAAATTTTAATTTTTGATTTATTAATTATATTGGTTCCTATGGCATTTGTGAACAATCTGGGACAATCTGTTGCTTATGCGTCCGCAAGATTTACCTACCACAACTCTGTACGTGTCCCGTGGGTGGTGCTAAAAAAGCGACAATACTTTCGGCAAAATAGACGCTCCTATAAAAATATTACCTACATGGATATTCGCCTATACCATTATACAGATCGCCATACAATAATATAAAAGGCATTTGTGGTACGTACTCCAAGTAATAACTAAGCGTTTTATAAACGTATCAAATGTCATACCAATATCAGATTAATACGTCGTGTCGGATAGACTTCGAAAAGGTAACGTGTTGTAACACGTTCAACCGTTCGGAAGCCGTGGCGAAGCAAAGTTTCATTTGAACATAAAAGCTTGTGTTCGAACATAGGAAATGTTTGATCGTACGCAGAACAAGGCTCTGGTGTGTGTATAGTCGGCGACAAAATATGCAAGTTTAAACATAAATTAAATAAGTATAATTTTTCGCAGTAGTTTGAAGTGGTACTTTATTTGGTATTACACGATAAATATTGTTACCGAATAATTTTGATACTATTAAAGAACTACGAACTAGACTTATAAACTAAATATAAAATACCCCACCCAGTTCACTCGCTTGATTTTTCCCATTATTGTAAAGCTGCAAAAGTGTAACATAGGTATTATCTATGATGTCGATTGTACAGTCAGCATCATAAGTAACTGCGCATACGAAGACGTCAAAAGTCTTTAGCGTAAAGCGACTACGGCGTAGGCGCCCGCTAGGTGGGTTCTTGGTTGCGAAAGTGTTAGGGGACAATCTTACACACATTGACCTAGTCCCAAACTAAGCAAAGCTTGTACTATGGTACTAGACGATTAGAAACATATACTTATATAGATAAATAAATACTTAAATACATAGAAAACAATCCATGACCCATGAGCAAATATTGGTGCTCATCACACAATAAATGCCCTTACTATTTAAGGCCAAAGCGGTCGTCAAATCTTCAATTATTTATTTAGTGACTACTTACTTTTTTTAAGAAGGACAATATTACACAAATCGACCTAGTCCCAAACTAAGCAAAGCTCCTACTATGACTAACCGACTAAGTATATACATAATTATTTAACGATGGGCGTAAGTGGAATACCTACCGCGAACAAGAGTCTATTAGCAGCCCGACGCTGAAGGCGGAGGGCTTTTGATGACTTGAGTTTTCAATATCTTTAGTGTTATACACAATGTTTTTCATTACATTTGCGAGGAAATAATAACTACAAAAGACAGAAAAATGTATGTTTCATACGTAATTGACAACTTCACTTCCAGGTGAGTGAGAGTGGAGCGCGCAGCTTCAATGTTTCAACCAACCACAGAGCAGTACTGTAGCATTCTTGCGGCGCGTGGCAAACTAGATTTTTTTCAACCAATCACAGAGCAGGATTCTAGTAGCGCTTAAACCAATCAGATCACACACAATCTCTTAACTTCCTAGAGAGTTATGAAAATCCATTACTCCCGTGGGAACAATTTAGGCCATTGTCCTTCTGTAAAAAGGCATGGAATAGTATCATTTACGAGCAAGTGTGGTGAAAATTGTTTCTTTGATTATCTGCGTCTATGTCACGAATAAATGTAAGAATTTGAATTTATATAATACTATCTTCAGTTTTCTTTATGGTAATCATCTTTCGTAAAAGTGAATGCCGATATAAAAGTAGGCATAAAGCCACATTACGACACGCACCTGCGTTAACAAACGCGCACATAACTCGTGGAGCATCCCGCTATCGTCGTTTCACGCGCAGTTGCCTCCCCGCAATGACGTGTGAAGTGGACAGACCGGCGGTTTTTAAACGCCCTTTGGCAGGATCGTCAGTTAGCCTGAGCCATTGCACAAAGATTTAACACAGGCGTAATGCGAGTTTGTTCAGTAATGCAACACCACTAGTCCTAGCTTTAACGGCTCTTGCTAAAGCGCACCCCTAATCATTTAATTTCAGTTTAAATTTAGTGTAAGGCGCTTGCCGGAAAAAAAATGCCATATTAATTCCTAATACAAATGGCTAATATTGAATAATATTAACTGCGTTATTAACTAATACAAACTGCAAACGTTGCCAGGAACAGCAAATGATGATTTAATTATTCTTAAGACAGTAGTAGCTATGAAAAGCATAATGTTATGAAATAATATTTTCTGTAAACATTTAATATACCTAGGTCATTTATAATGGAATACAATCTACTATACTACAGTCGAATTTAAACACACTCGTATATTCAATCTCTATAATTCATTTTGCAAGACGTCAAGAAGTTTCTATTGCCTTATTTACACAATTTTCTCCATTTCTTTAATTGTAGTGTTGTTGTGTTTAAGTTTAAATTGAAAGTCAATTATGTATTATTTTTATAAAGATGAATATCATGTCTCTTTTTAACGTGGTAAGCGAGTTTGAATAGCATGCCTTTCTTTCTCTTTTTTTAACAATAAGTTCGACTAATTTATTGAATCAGGCTTTACTTTGCGGAAGTCCATGATATACGAGGCATCATCAGGAGATGCTGGCAGGAGATGTTGCTTGCGCCACGTCCACTGAGCAAATGAGCCGCCCGGAGCCATCCGCCATATTTATATTCCTCTTCTCCTGATGATGCCTCGTAGTGAGGCGAAACACGTGTCGAGGTTTTTATCTTTGTTGGTGGTGGTTTGCTGTAATTTTTTGCATATTTTTACGCAAATAGTTGCATCTTATCTTCACTAATAGACCAGCACGTTTTTTAGCGGAATAGCAAAGAATATTGTTCTCGTAATAAGAAGTTCGACTACACTCCCTATGTACTTACTAAAATCCGTCCCACTGTGGTCTGCCCGCCCGTCTGCGCTGCATTCATTAGAGCGCACTGTGTTTGTTTGCGGGTCGCCAGCGACCGACTACAGGACACTCAGTGTATAATCATATACACTGAGTGCCATATAAACATATACACTTGCTCTACAAATATATGCGTAGTACAACATTCCTGCATTATATTAGAATTTCAGCAATTTGAAGTATTTGGAGAACATCTTCAGACTTACCTCTAATGAAATATGAATCCTCTGACAAAAGTGACGATGCCATTGGTATTCTATGGTTATAAAAAACTTAACCCATTCGATGCCATTGTTTTATTAATCATATTAAGTGTTTAAAAAAAGGATAGAATCGGCCATATGCGAGTCGGACTCCCTCAGGAAGGGTTCCATACCATTGTCTATAGAAACGGCAACAAAACACGTTTGTTGTATGGGAGCCCGCTTAAATATTTACTTTATTCTGTTTTTAGTATTTTACACAAATACATCATCTGTGAAAAATTTAAGTGTCGAACTAACGGTTCATGAGATACAGCCTGGTGACAGACGGACAGACAGACGGACGGACAGCGGGGTCTTAGTAATGGGGACCCGTTTTTACTCTTTGGGTAAGGAAACCTAAAAATTTAAATGAAAGTAGTTTTAACAAAGCTAAGGGTTGGAGCCTCCTTGTAAGCATACATTATGCAGTATGTTTTTTTCTCGAATTGACGCACATACATCAGAGCGCTACGGGGTATTTTCGCTAGGTATGGAGTTTAAGCTGCTACGGGCTGCGGCGTAGCGTAGCGGTGATGCATTTAGAATAAGAATAGGAATAATTTATTGTCAGAAACACGATTAAGGGCGGGTTGCATCGACTTACGATTTTTTTTAAGAAATTTGGCGTTGACAGCTGTCAGTCCATAGAAACTTGTCAAACGTTCCATACATTCAGATTTTAACGAACACCGCTTACGATTACAGACGGTTTGGTGCAACCCACCCTGAAAGAGCGACCACACCGGTGCGTTACGCTGCGTATACGCGTTGACGTGTCGTATGCGTCACATATTCTTCATACATTTTGCTGCGTTTACGGTGCGTTAGCGTATTTTGAGCAGTGGTGTGGTCGCTCCATAACTCGTTCACCAGTAAGCTACGTAGCTGCTACGCTATAGTCCGTAGCAGCTTAACACATTCACTGCCAGAAGCCTACCTAGCGGAAGCTTACGCCGTAGGCTCTTTTGCCTACATACGAGGTCCACCACGGGACCACGGGATCGGCTACGAGCGTAGCGCGTAGTCATTCTTGGCAGTAAATGTGATAATATTCTACGTAAGTATATTATCTTGCGAAAAATGCACGTAGCGCGTGCTTAGCAGTGAATGTACGGATTGAACCTAGTGTTACTTGGCCTCGATTAGATTGTCTTATTAAATTCGATTCAAAATGTCGCATTGACTCATTTTCTCTACTCTGTTTGGAAGTAAATTTAAAAAGTCATGTCACTGTTATATAGCAGTACAAAGAAGTACCTTACAAGGTATTTTTCTTCCATCTATGAAAGCAGATGCGAAATGTTATTCACCACAAAGGAAATATTGGAGTTTGTGTTGATTAGGTTAATTCGAATGAAGTTATGAACGTCCCCTTGATTATTAGTAATTTTTGTTGGATTTTTGTTTAGCTATACAATTTCGCTTTCAAATTTAGCTGTACGTTTATAGTGCAAGAATAACAACAAAAACGTTGATTGACCCAGAATCAACTTATTTTGTTGTTATTCTGTAGGCGTGACCATGCCAACTAGTGACAGAAAAACTTTGATCTACCCATCTCTAGCAGGTGAATGCGGAAGTGAACATTAATTAAGACAATGTTTTGTTTTCTTCTTCTATTACTCCTCATTAACACAGATCCGCAGTACATTTTTAAATGTAAAATCCAATTAGAACAATCCCAAGTCCCATACAGTCGTCGCATTAATCCCCGGAACAACTTGTTCCATTAAATTCCTCAAAATGCTTAACGTGCCATAAATAATACACCCTGTACACACCCCAACCAAGCAATTAACAACTTAAACACAAAGCAACACGGTTCAAAACAGCTTGCAATAACAGTCACGGAATATGATGAAGCTGTAGCAATTCCACCATTCAAAATTGGAACTAAAACGTTTAATTTATAGTCCAAATTTGTGTGAATGCTACAATGCAGGACATTATAATAACAATACCAAATAAGACATTTCTCATGCTATAAATTAAGCTGTAACGGCTCACAAACGCTCTCAAAGACCTCTCGTCACTTGCCAAATAGCCTTGCACAAGTTGCTGGCACTAAAACCCTATTACATTAAAATTTAAGTCGATTATAGCGTGGCGCGGTGGTAAAGGGGTGGTGCATTTTCGTGCGTGTGAAATTCTGTTTTGAAATGTGGTGTTGTACCGTTTCGTTAATTTGGCAATTCGCTAGCTTTTGTCTTTATGATGCAAGTAATTATGCTGCATGCCGTCGTGTTTTGCTTGAAATATGAGACGTCTTTGTAGCAACATGCTGTGAAACATGCTATGTTACATTATGAAATGTTTGCGGCAGAGCTTTGGTGCGTGAATATATTATTTAACGCTATGGAACCGAGAACAATACTGCAAGGTATATAGAGAGATCAAGTATGTACATTAGAGAGCGCATTGTATTAACTTTCTGTATCTTTGTAATATATTACTATATCCGGCCGACTGCGCCAGTTTTACGAGGCAAACAGACTATTGAGTTTATCAAGAACAAAGTCAAAGGAGTTTATTTGTTAATCATTGGTTTTTACAGAGGTTTAAAATAAGAAGCGAGTGCCTTGTCTGCTCAAATAAGTCTTATAAATAACCAGGCCAGACTTAGACACCTGCCTTAGTAGCTCTGCCAAATAAAAATACCGATAATTTCTTAACTCCAAGGGTATTGCTTATTGGTGCCAGCGATCAAAAGTTACAGCAACCGGTTAACACCTGTTTGGCCATACGATTTTTTACCACTGCGTTTTTAATGTGTCAATATAAACGCGGTGATTTGAAGTCTGATCAGGAGTGGAAAAATACTAATGACCAACAAAAACAGATTTCTATGGATGAGGTCTCATGCAATTACATCACCGTTCAGTCAATTCACAGTTACCACTTATATTCACAGAATGGATGATCACACCACATTATCTTATTTAAAGTTAAATAGTTACGTACGTCAAATTTCAACATACGTCAATAAACTAAAATTGATACTCGTAATTAAATAGTTGTTTTTAGTTTGGCTTAAAAAACAAATTAAAATATATAACATTTTCAAGCAAGGTTTACTTTCACAGATTTAAGTTCCGTCAGAGCGGCAATGATTTTGAATGAAAAGGTAATACCGAAGTAGTTAAGTTTAATGCGAAAAAATAAACCTTTGTAACAAAGAGTTAAACGCATTAGGCATGATTGTTGAATTATAATAATGGTTCCTGATAACGAATTAGAAATCAAGTGTATTATTGATATGCATCAACAATGTTCTAACTCTATAATATGCTCTATAATACCTAGTACTATGATATTTCTGTTACTTGATCGATTTTTCCTAATCACGAATTAAAAACATATCAATCTCCATGAGAATGACAATACACCGTTAATGGAACATAGCCTAATTTAATTTACATTTCATAACTCTAGTTGAGACGTGACGTCATTAATCAAGATTGAGGACGTCATTGTGACGTCAGCACAAAGACGTATGTACTCTGCTTGCAAATCTATTTAACTACAAAAAGATTCAAACTTGTTTTGACAGTTAGTGAAATTCGAGTCTTACCGCGTTCATAATAAGGTTGATATTCCCTTGGAGTCGTCGTTGTGGTTGAAACCTTGTCGCTCTGAAGATGTTGCTGCGTCAGCGTGATTTGTGATTTGGGAAGAAGCAAATAAGTTTGGTAATGATGGAACTGACAATGCGAAGGCTGATTTCTGAAGTAGAATAATAAAACGGTCTGTCATCGTCATTATCATCGGGCTTTAGACATCACTTTTCAATATCCTTCATATTCTAGTACCCACTTATTAAATTTTAAATGTATTTAAGATACATTTCAAAGTTTAACGTTTCTTCTACCCCGAAAACAAGAGTTACTATAAAATTAACACGTGTATCTGTGTATCTGTCGTATGGATCGAATGGAGTAGTATGACATCGCAATCACTAAACTTCATTTCCCAACCTGTATCGTGTTAGAATTTTCATTCCGGCAAAAAACCGGTTTTTCGTAAGCCCAAAAGTTTTTATTTTTTTAAATAACTATTGCATAAACCCCAAAAGGTTTGGTTAGGTTGGTTCCATGATAATTCTGTAATTTTATGGTTCGTAGAAAAAAGGCTTTTTGTCGAACTTTATTCGCACACTGTCGGACATATAGTCATGTACTTGTGTAATAGGTCTAGTTATATTATTAATGTATATAGCTTCTAGCCAATTACTTTCATTCTAATGGTCCCAACAAGTAAGGGAATCTAGGCGACAATAGTAAGCTCTCTATGAAGTGCAAATTACCGCATACCGATTCCGCTCAGGCAAATCCAGAAGTGGCCTAACTACGCGTTTACTGTTATGCAATCCAATTCTAAACGTTTCTCAAAAGCACTGCAGTACACACTCAAAGCTACATTCCTAATTTACAATCGCAAAGCCAGTTGGTAACTACGTTTAGAAATGTTCACAAGGCTTACTCAAGTCGCTTCAACAATCCAGTATACGTACTAAAATCATACTAAGCCCGTTATGTTTTTCTTTCACGTTTTTACATTCAGTTTTACTTATTTGAAGTAGGTTAGGTACTATCATTGTAATGAGCTTTTTTTGGTAAAAAACGCCTGGCTGCCTGTTGAGTTTGGTTTCAGCGTTTGTTCATAACATTGGTCTTCTTTTTCGGAAATACAGGTAGATTTTTGACTTGTAAAAGAGCCATTACGGCCGTAAAGTGTACGTGCAGTACAAAATTCATTTATTGAAAAGGGTCTTTCACATCTTTGAGGTCGAATATCCCAATTTTTTGGTACTTACATTTGGCGAGAATTTTTGCCATGTTGCCTTTCAAGTACATGATAATATTATGTGAGTTGCTATTAACATTCCCAAAGGAGGCTTGCCCGTACTGTACTTTTTCACTGAGCTGATCAATGATTAGCTAGAATTACTGTTTTTTTTTTTTACTTTTGCTATGTACTTACTGTTTTTTTTTGTGAAATAAAGTGTTAACTACTACTACTACTGTAGCGGCTTTAGCTTTGCTATAGCTTTTAACTCAGGCGGAGCGAGATAAAATATAGCCTATGCTTTTATGAAGATTATTCAATGTACTGAAATTCGATGAGTAGTTCTGGAGATTACCCCCTCGACCCGTCATACCTAAAAACTTACAAACCTAAAAACTCGACGACTTTACCCTTAATAATACACAAATATAAATTCAATATTATATTTGTGTATTTTTTTCTCTTTTTGTTTTTGTTAACTTTGATGACGACGATGACTTGGATGTGAACTACATATACCTTTTGACTTGTAAAAGTATTTGCTGAATAAATATTTAGAATTTTGTAAAATGTTATCTAAAATCCCAAAGCCAACTTCTTTAACATCTGAATGCACCTCTTCTGAATACCGTAATGCACAAAACCCAATTTACAATTGCCAGGAGTTGGTAACTGGAAAGAGGAATGTGCCAAAACCCGGAGTTCGCGCACGCGGACTAGCATTTTGTTGCAGCAAGTTTGTGATTAAGTATTGTTCATTTTGTTAGGGTTTCCAAATTTACAATACTTGCAATGCTTAAGTTTAGCACTACAGATGCTTGAACCTGGAACTACATGAACTAGTGGCTCTGTGCGCTGTAGAACTCAGGAGCCTGTATTTTTTTCAATATTCATTTTTATTTCGAAAAACTGGATATACAAAAAACTCTATATAATTATTGAACATGCTCACAAAATTTCACGAGATTGGATTGAGAAATGTAACCTGTAGAGGGCCGGACATAGGAAATAGTTTTTGCCCAAGCTAAAACGGTGAACTTCGTTCGCTTCGCTCGTTCATTCAATTTAGAATATAAAAGATCCACGACTAAAAAAATATTAGACAAAAGCCAACTCGACAGACAAGACTTAAAAATCCACACTCAAATCGGTTCATCCGTTTGAGAGCTACGTTACGATGCTACTTACAGAATCTGTAGTAGCTCTCAAACTTGTATCTGATACAAGGATAATACGCACACATATTTATACACATACTAATACAAATGTTACAATTATAACCCCCCCTCTTTTTCAACCAAAGCCTGGGTCATAACTAAGGGTATGCAAGAGATAACCAAACTGTTTCGAAAAAATCTCGATTCATAACACAAGCATATTTGGCAGTGATAACATTCTGCACGAGCAACCTATCGCAAAATAAATAAATAGGCATTCTGCTGCAGAAATTATACTGTGATACTGAATTAATTTATTGTATTCTGTTTAGAAAAAAATATACCTGCTCGACGCAGAGATTTTCTTTCCAAATCGGTGTAAGTTTATCGACAGCAAAAGTACATGATCATTTTAGTTCACTTTTACTACTCCGACGCATCCCAATTGTTGCAGTATTGTTACGTTAAGTGCGACTCGTTAGACATGGATTACACGTTAATTCTGGCGTCAGTTCAGTCTATCATTCTGGTCAGAATTACGAGAGAATGATCGTGTAACACTCGGACTGATGGACTGATGGTCTGGACTGAAGAAAAATTAAATACTTTGGATTGTATTCGTCAGTCCATTTTGAATGACAGAAAACTGATAAGAGACTGGTCGTGTAACCTGTTTGTGTCATTCTGGCGTCAGTCACCGACCACGCCACAATGGAGCAAGACGCGTTGCAAGATTTTCAAAATCTTCGTCTTCCTTCTGTAGGTACTCAAATTTCATTAATTAAAAATAGATGCGTGTAATGATCTCTTCTTTGTAGCCAGCTTCTCATCCACCAATTTCTTTTTGTACGTTTTTTCAACAGTATAGCCTTATAGTTCAGGCCTTTTTTTAGGGTTCCGTAGTCAACGGAACTGTCCATCTGTCCGTCTTCGGCTTAGCTCAGTAACCATTACTAGAAAACTGTAATTCGGCATGGACATATTTTAAATCAATCATGCCGACAAAACAGGTACAATAAAATCTTGAAAAAAAAAAAAATATTAAAAAATCTTTTAGGGTTCCTTCCCTAAACCTATAGCGGGGATGTATTTTTTTTCTCGTTGGGCCCATAAGTGTAGGGTATCGTTAGATAACTCGTTTAAAAATATTACGAGTTTCATGAAACCATTTTTCAAATCAGTGATTCGTTTGCGAGATATTGAGCTTTAAAGCCCTAATTTTTGCTCGAGTCATGTCCCCCCTCCCCCCTCTGCCGGCTAAATGGCTACTACTAGGCATGTGAAAAAAATCGTGGTAGTAGTACATGTAATGAATTTGAAAGGAAAACTATCACGGGCAAGTAGGCATAAGTAGTTACCGAGTAATAGTCGACCAACTTAACCCTTTCGTTCCGGCAAAGTCATACACAAAATCTGCCCAGTTTTCCAGATCCAGTGAAATTAAAGCGAGTATACTCGTCTACCGGATTTGAGAGCACATCGCACAAGACGAGTTAACTCGTCATCCGGAACGAAAAGGTTAATGTGTCCTTGGAAAGGCAATTTTCGTACAATTTCGGCCGACGCAACCGCACCACACGTACATGTAACTAAGTCAGGCAGGCAACTACGGAACCCTACACTGCGCGTGGCCTGACACAAACTTGGCAGTTTTTTTTTCTTTATAATATCCATATTGCCCGTGTGGTGTCGGGTTAGAATAGCACCACCCCCTTTCTTCCCGTGGGTATCGTAAGAGTAGACTAAGGGTTGCAGTGTGTTGTAGGCGATGGGCTAGCAACCTATCGCTACGATATTACATTTTATCGATTTTTTATACCGACATGGCTAACAGTGACACTGGACACAATTTTTATATGCTCTAACTACCCCTTTTAGCGATGAAGGCGTGTATGTAAGTATGTATGTATTAGACCACAAAACTAAATCACTGTGTTGCGTTTTGTGTCCGAACGGCGACTGCTCTTAATTTTATCAGTCTGTTGTCAGTCTGGACTGATCGTGTAACCGTGTCCATTTCACATTATTCTAGCATCAGTCAACACTCTGATAAGACTTATAAATAAATAAATATTAGGGGACAATCTTACACAAATCACACTAGCCCCATAGTAAGCTCAATAAGGCTTGTGTTACGGGTACTAGACGACGATATATTTAATAGATATAAATACTTAAATACATAGAAAACATCCAAGACTCACAAACAAATATTCATGCTCATCAAACAAATATTTGTCCTTACCGGGATGCGAACCCAGGACCTTCAGCTTCGTAGGCAGCGTCACTACCCACTAGGCTAACCGGTCGTCAATGACTGAACTGACGCCTGAATTAGCGTGTAACAGGTCTGACGTTAACTGTACAGTCTAGTGTAAAAATATGGGTGGATACAACCGACTAATAAAGTAATAAATATGTTCCATCGCTTAAAGTCAGCGGATTAAGGGTTTGGTACATAAATATGAGAGGATTAACTCGATACGTATTTTTGCACTTGGCTGTACATGTTATATGCCTAAATTGAAGACTAAATGACTTTGATTATAACTTCGCCTTCATGCTTTCTTGACAAGAACCAAGGCCTCCTCTTAACCACACAACCATGTTTAATGTAAAGCAGCGCGAGATGGTGTTTTAATAGTTCACGCGCCAGAAGTTGGCTTTCCGAACTCGATTTAGTAGACTTTAATGAATGTACGGCAACTTTGCGTTGCGTACGTGTTAAGTCGGTGTACCTACTATAATCGGTGTTTTAAATTACACCCAAGGCCCACCGGCGTAGCCAGGATTTAATCTCGGGAAGGGTTTAAGAAATTTCACGGAGAAAACAAAAATATGCATTTAATGACACTAATATTCAGGTCGAAGTTAGGTTACTTTAGTTTATTAAAGTTCTATATTTCTATTTTGTCATATTATGTTAAATAGTCCAATATTCCTTAACCACTTACTCGTATAAGACGAATTAGGATATTCAAGAAAAGTTAAAAAAATATATAAGTACCTACACGATTGAAAAAAAAGAATGTTAAAGTAATATTTTAAAAATTTCACCCCTGAACCTTAGAACCCCCAAAAAACCCAGGCAGGAGGATGAGAAGTTCTGAAAATTACCAACTTTACACACCTACAATCTCACGGACTTTCCTCTTTATAATATCAGTATAAATAATTATCTACGGGCTTCCACCCGCGACTTTATCTGCGTGAACCTGAGATACAAAATATCTAATATTTTTATTCAAGCTATAAAGTATATTCGTGCTAAGGTTCATCCAAATCGGAATAGCCGTTTAAGCGTGATTGATGAGTAACGAACATCTCAACATCCAAACATATAAACATCCAACATTTAAACATTCCAACTTTCGCATTTATAACATTAGTAGGATATAATGTGTGACATTAGCCATACATACTTATAGCAACGGTAGCCTAGTGGTTCAGGCATGTGGCTGTCAAGCAGCGGTCATGGGTTCGAATCCCGGCTCGTACTAATGGGTTTTTCGGAACTTATGTACGGAATATTTACCGTTAGCTTTTCGGTGGAGGAAAACATCGTGACGAAACCGGTCTTTTAATCAAAACAAGTTTTCCCGCTAGGTGAGAAGGTCAGATGGCAGTCGCATTCGTAAAACTAGTGCCTATGCCAAATCTTGGGATAAGGTGTCGAAGCGGACCCCGGGTTCCTTTATCCATCCATATTTATCCATAAGTACTATACTAATATTATAAATGCGAAGTGTGTATGTCTGTCTGTCTGTTACTTCTTTACGCTTAAAGCACTGAACAGATTTAGATGAAATTTGGTAGACAGATAGTTTGAGTTCGCAAATCATCCCCTAAGGAGGTGCAATGAGGGGTGAAAGTTGCTACGGAACTACGAGTTCCCCGCAGACAGAGTCGCAGAAGCTAGTATTTTATAATGTAGATACTTTAGATGTGTGTATGATTAGTCTCGTTTCAGGTATATACATTTTATTAAATATGAATTAGTTATGTCAAGTAGGTACGTAATTGCCACTTACACAACTATTAACGACCTGCTGAACTAACCGCAAGATGCAACGCATAAAAGGCATTAGTGATTATGATTCTAGTTCACTCGTACCGTTCACATAATAAATAACTTAACAACACAAAAGCACTAAACGAGAATCATCCATCAGGTTAAAATTCAGTTTTGAATGCAGTGTATTGGCAGTACTAAGGGCACACTGCATAATAACACAAGGTCGTATTCTAATACTACTCCACTTTTAAAGTTTACTGTATCACCCTCGTGTTAGGATTCAATTTTGGATGCAATTAGTAACAGTTGGGACGTTATTAATGGAAATTGACTATAACGTGTATATATAAACACTACAGCAGAGTTCAGTGATACGCTAGATGTTTCGTGGTCTGTTTATTTACAGCAAGTGACAATACAAAGGAACGTAAACAAACGGTTTCTAAGTGTATTTAAATCGTGACAGGCATGTCGTATAATGATTACTTATGGCCAGTAGACACATACGTATGCGACCTCCAATAGTTATGAAGGCTGGGCGGGGTTTAAATAGGGTTTGTGTGAAACTTGGCTGATTTCGGAACTCGGTGCGAGACGATAATGCTATGTGCGACTTCCGCGAAGGACAAGCGTGGCTAGGGTTTTGATAAACATAATACCAACCAGAATTCAGGTAACTGTACGGGTGACTATCTTTACCAGAGCTATGTGAGATGGCAAAGCGATATGCGAGGAAAAAATTACCAGCAGCAACGCTAGCCTTTCTAACCTCATCATCATTATATCAGCCGAAAGTCGTCCACTGCCGGACATTGGCCTCCCCCAAAGGGTGTCACAATGACCGGTCCTACGCCACCCACACCCAGTGGACTACCGCGGCATTTATAAGGTCATCAGTCCGGGTGCGTAATGTTTCATATAATGTCAGAAACACTAACATTAACTTGTTATATATAATAAATAGCTTTTGCCCGCGGCTTCGCCCGCGTAGTAAAAGTAATTTTCCAATAATTGTTGAATTGCTACGCCGCCTACTAACCTACTACTACTAACTTCCCCTACGAATAACCCTTCGTCATAACCCACTATGATAAATTAATTTTTATTTACTATTATTTTTATGCCCGTGTGGTGGCGGGTTAGAATTTCACCACCCTCTTTCTTCCCGTGTGTGTCGTAAAAGTCGATTAAGAGAGCAGGGTTGAAGTGTGTTGTGGGTGATGGGCTAACAACCTAAGCAATATCACTTTTTGTCGATCTTTTATACACACATTTATGCTAAAAGTGGCGCTGGAACATAAAGTTCATGTGCTCTGCCTGCCCCTTTTGGGAATAAAAGCGTGAATGTATGTATGTAAGTACGTATTTCTGTTATTAAATTTACAGTCATGATTAATGAGAATCTGTCTTCTGGAATAAAAGCTACTTTATGTTCATGATAATGTTGAAATACCAAAATATCTCCACGAATGTCAAGTCAAATTTGTGGCCTGGACATTGCTATAGGCTAGTTTCCTAAGATTTTTTTTCCATGCTTTTCGAACCAGTATTTAACATAAATACCCAAAAATTTGTTTTAATTTAACGGCGGCCAAAATGCTTAACTTATAAAAAGTAAGCAGATCTTCGTGCAGCACCTTGAATGTACTTATTACGGATGCAGGCACTTTCCCAATGTCTCCTACCCTCCCGTCCCGCCGCGCTGCCCGCACTCGCCTAGGTACCGATTGCTGACGATCGAGATGGCACCAAATACAAACTTTAAAACCTATGACCCTATATAACGCGGGTCTCGTTCCATACCTCAAAAGCAAAAATAGAACCCTTATTTATAGGATCACGTGTGGCTGTCTGTCAGTCCGTCTGTTACAACCGATTTGCTACGAAAAAAACTGAACCGATTGAATTGCAATTTGGCACAAACATTTTCATGAATTTTCATGTCCACAACATGACATTTCAAAATCTATGTGATTTTCGTTATTAACGTCCCAAAAAACCGTAATAACAACGCCCATATTGATATTTAGACGC
Organism: Epinotia demarniana; assembly: GCA_945867215.1. Classification (NCBI taxonomy): domain Eukaryota; kingdom Metazoa; phylum Arthropoda; class Insecta; order Lepidoptera; family Tortricidae; genus Epinotia; species Epinotia demarniana. The sequence goes on from OX244281.1 coordinate 16,064,426, forward strand.
CACGTTGGAATGTAAAATCGTTGTTGTTTTCCTAATCAGCGACCCGATAAACCATAGAAACAATAGATGCCGATGTTGATTTTCAGATTTTGTCACCACATGTCTCCTTTTAGGGGTTGAATTCTCAAAAAACCGGAAACACTTGTTTACTCATTTATCGTTAGGAATTATCCTGTGAATTCTCGAATAAAATTGTCTAACTAATCTTTTTTCTCCATACAAACTTTGGACCTCCTTTTTAACCCCTTTAGGTGTAATCATTACCAAAACGCTGAAAGCACTTTATTTGTAAATGAATAAGTAATCTGTCCACAAAGTTTTAAGTACGTAGTAGCTAAAAGTAAGTTTCCCTTATACAAAATTTGGACCCTCATTTAGGGGTGGAATTTTATAAAAAGCTGAAATTACTTTTAAGTTATCTTCCTACAAAGTCTCAAGTCTCTAGTTCAATAAATAATGTTTCCCCCCCACAAACATTGCCTCCCTATTTAACCCCCTTAAAGGAAGAATTTTATAAAACGCTGAAAGTACTTTTTTGTATCTTAATAATAATATTCCTACAAAGTTTCAAGTCTCTAGTACAAAAAAATATGTTTCTCCCATACAAACTTTGCACCCCTACTTAACCCCCTTAGGGATAGAATTTCCAAAAATCCCGTCTTATCCCTTGCCTTTGTCATAAAATGAAGTTCTGGTGTAAATTTCAAGTTTCTAGTCCCAGTAGCTTTGAATACGAACTTTGCACCCCTATTTTACCCCCTTAGGGGTGGAATTTTATATAACGCTGAAAATACTTTTTTTTGTATCCTAATAAGTAAAATTCCTACCAAGTTTCAAGTCTCTACTTCAATAAATAATGTTTCCCTTATACAAACATTGCACCCCTAATAAACCCCCTTAGGGGTAGAATTTTCTAAAACGCTGAAAGAACTTTTTTTGTATCTTTATAAGTAATAGCCCTACAAAGTTTCAAGTCTCTAGTACAAAAAATCATATTTCTCCCTTACAAACTTTGCACCCCTTTTTAACCCCCTTTGGGATAGGATTTCCAAAAGTCCCGTCTTATCCCTTGCCTACGTCATAAAAGGACGTTCTGGTGTAAATTTCAAGTTTCTAGTCCCAGTAGTTTTGAATACAAAATTTGCACCCCTATTTAATCCCTTTATGGGTGGAATTTTATCAAACGCTGAAGATGTTTTTTTTGTATCCTAATAAGTAATCTTCCTACAAAGTTTCAATTCTCTAGTTCAATAAATAATGTTTACCCCATACAAACATTGCACCCCTATTTGACCCCCTTTAGGGGTGGAATTTTCTAAAACGCTGAAAGAGCTTTTTTTGTATCTTAATAAGTAATATCCCCACAAAGTTTCAAGTCTCTAGTACAAAAAATAATGTTTCACCCATACAAACTTTGCACCTCTATTTAACACCCTTAGGGACAGAATTTCCAAAAATCCCGTCTTATGCCTTGCCTACGTCATAAAAGGAAGGTCTGGTGTAAATTTCAAGTTATAGTCCCAGTAGTTTTGAATACAAACTTTGCACCCCTATTTAACCCCCTTAGGGGTGGAATTTTGTAAAACGCTGAAAGTGCTTTTTTGTATTTTAATAAGTAATCTTCCTACAAAGTTTTAAGTCTCTAGTTCAATAAATAATGCTTGCCCCATACAAACTTTGGACCCCCGTTTTACCCCCTTAGGGGGTGAGTTTTCAAAAATCCTTTCTTAGCGGATGCCTACATCATAGTGGCTATCAGCATGTCAAATTTCAGCCCGATCGGTCCAGTAGTTTGGGCTGTGCGTTGATAGATCAGTCAGTCAATCAGTCAATCAGTCAGTCACCTTTGCGTTTTATATATATAGATGTACGTTTGATATAACGGTTTTTGCTATATTTTGCTTTACTCTAATTACCAATTCATATATTAGGTAAAATGACATAATTTGCAACTGGTTTAATCCTATTTTCGTATCATTTATGACATAAATATGTTCAACATACATATTATTTGAAATAATTTCACTTTCATATAGCAATGTCTGCCAAGACGTTGACCGAGCCCCGCATTTACTACGCCGTAGACTTTTGTAAGTACTTACATAATATGTAGGTAATTTAAGTATTATTTACAAACAAATGTTCGGCTCTGGCGCTTCGCCGGCCGCTCCCGCGGCACGCTCGTTTCGCTCGCTCGGCTCGCGCACTGTATGGTCGCAGTTCTTACTAACACTCCTCCTCGCTTCGCTCGTCGTCGTACCTACCTGAGACCTGACTTGAGGTGGATTATGCTATATGTTGAAAGTGCAAAAGGTCTCGGTTATTTTAGTATTCATTATACCATTATTTTTAATGATTTGTTTATGTCTAACGTTATTTATTGCAAAATCCACTTATATCTTTTAAAATTTATAGCATTGACGAATTATGTCAGGTAAGTCATTATGGTAAACACGTTTTATACCAAGTGATAAATATAGTAAATGTCTAGGCAACGCGTTTGTGACACAATGGTCGTAGATGCTACAGCTTATTAAACCGACAGTTTGCTTGTTTGCCACCGTCGTGGATTAAAAACTAAATTTCTTCCCTAAAACCGCTTTACAGTAGCATTAAGTAGACAGTAAAGTTTGCACTATCCCGACCTAGTATGTTATTCTGTATGCGCTCATGCGGCTTACCTCACCCGCCACACCAAACGAAACTAGACCTCTGATTACGTTTAGTTACTACAAATCGCGGCTTTAAGATATATTTGTGGGTGAGCAGTGAGGTGAGCTTAAAACAAGTTACAGAGTAGCGGGGCTGTTACCCGCCGCTACATCGCTAAATTCGCCAGTGTTGCCACTGCAGCGTTAGATTCGTTAATAATCGAGCTCATATTCTGCGCAGCTGCTGTCTAGTCGCTTACCGCAGTATACATAGTGGAAACAGTATCTATAACCCAGACTTGGAACACTTTCAGTGGCAGGGACCCGCTGGATAGGTGCTGGTATAGAATGGACTTTCTGAATAATAATGAATATTTATTATTATTATTATTGTTGGTTTATGGGCCTTTTGTTTGCCGCTTCGACCAGCAGGTGATTTATTGTGGCAGCCCTTTTGTTATTAGATTTCACCGTTAAGACCCGTTGCCTCTAGGAAATTCCAGATTCTTTGGGCGGTGATATGTTGTACCTCTTCTGGGTGCACGACGTGTCGCCCTAGATAGATACTTCTTTTTTGCATGAGTGTTCCGCAGGAGCAGAGAATGTGCGCTGCTGTTTCCTCGGTCTCCTGACAGAACCTGCAAGTTGCATCCTGTTTCATACCCATCTGAAACAGGTGTTTGTTTAGTTTGCAGTGACCTGTCAGGATTCTCGTCACTGCGCAGGTTTTCTGCCTTTTGAGTTGTAATAGCTCTTTAGACAGTTTATCATCAAACCCTTTGATTAAGGCTTTAGCCTGTTTTTGTCCTTTGGTGAACTTCCACAGCTTCATTGCCTCTGATTGTTCAGTATTGTTTAGAAGAGAATATGCTTTCCGTTTTGTGATACCACAGAACGGTTCTGGGCCGACCAGGGTTGTGTCTGCGCCCTTCCTTGCAAGTTCATCAGCTTTTTCGTTTCCTACTATGTCGGAATGTCCTGGTACCCATCTAAGTATGACTTTGTTGGTATTGGCCAGGGCATTTAAATTGTTTTTACAGTTCTGGACTAGTTTCGAGTAGGATTCTAGGGATTCTAGTGCCAGCAGAACAGCTTGGCTGTACGAATTGATGTAGATGTGTTGGTTTCTTAGGTTTCTTTCCAGATTGATCTCCACGCATTTATTTATTGCGAAGAGTTCAGCCTGATAGATTGAGGCCTCTTTCCCCATGCTGACGCTAGCTTTGAGCTTTGGCCTCTCACCGTAGATACCGCATCCAACATCGTCACCTTTTTTTGATCCATCTGTATACCAAATGTGGCTTCCCTCCTTGAAGTCCATTTGGTCGTTTATCCATTTGTCTCTCGGAGGTATTTCCACTGTATACAGTTTGGTGAATTTGCATTCCACGTAAGTGTCGTCAGTGGGCATGTTTAGTTTTTTGTTATCAAAAACAAGGGCCTCAAGTTTGATAAGCGCTTGCGAGCGCCATTTTGGCTTTGTTAGTGCGCATATCCTATAGATGCACTGCTTCGCCTCCTTTTGCACTTGCAGGTGGAGTGGCGTTAGATTGAGCAGTGCATCCAAGGCTGCCCCCGGTGTTGAGCATAAAGCTCCTGTTGCTGTTAAGCAGGCTGTACGCTGTAGACTGCTTAACTTTGTGATGGCTGTCTTTTGGTTGGTTTTGTTACACCAGACTGCAGAGGCGTATGTAATTACAGGCCTCACTACCGCTGTGTAAAGCCACATAGCAATTTTGGGCCTTATACCCCATCTTGCTCCTGCCATTCGACAGCAAGTCCACATGGCCATTTTTGCCTTTTGTATTATGTTATTCAAATGAGCGTTCCAAGTTAGCCTTTGGTCAAAAGTAACTCCTAGGTACTTGACCTCATTTGAGTATGTTATTTCCTGTCCATTCAGTTTTAGCTTGGCGAGCTTGTCTAGTTTCCTTTTCTTTGTGAAGGGCACTAGTACTGTTTTGCTCGCATTGATGGACAGGTCATTTTCTTTGCACCATTTATTTATGGTGTTGAGCGCTCCTTGCATTAGGTTGGAGATTGTGTGGAGGCACGGACCTCTGATTATGACTACAAGGTCGTCGGCATATCCTTGCGTGTCATAGTCTAGGTCCTTCATAGTTGCTAGGAGTGGGTCCACTGCTAGGGTCCACAGTAGTGGGGATAGTACGCCTCCTTGTGGACATCCTCTTGTGGTGAAGAATTTATGCTCAATTGCATTGAGGGTCAGAGTGACTATTCTATTTGAAAGCATGCTCTGGATCCATCTGATGGTGCTTCCGTCCACGCCCTTTGATCCCAATCCTTTAAGGATAGTTTCTGTGGGTGTGTTGTCGAAGGCACCCTCGACGTCAAGGAAGGCACATAGAGCTGTTTGCTTGTCCTCTAGGGTTTTTTTGCACTTTGTCGACCAGATCAAGTAGTGCAGTTCAATAATGAATAATTAAATAAATAAATATTAGGGGACAATCTTACACAAATCGACCTAGTCCCAAACTAAGCAAAGCTTATACTATGGATGGGTACTAGACGACGATAAACATACTTTTATATAGATAAATAAATACTTAAATGCGTAGAAAACATCCATGACTCAGGAACAAATATTCGTGCTCATCACACAAATAAATGCCCTTACCGGGATTCGAAACCAGGAAGTCTTGCTTCGTAGGCAGGGTCACTAAGTACCAACTAGGCTAAAGTGGTCGTCGATGAATGGATATGTAGCCTATATCCATATGTAGTTTTTCTCGCGGGTTTGCATGCGCATTGCAAATTGCAATATGGGGGCGAAGCCGCGCGGGCAGCTGTCACGCATAAATCAAAATACGTATTCTAAAAAAAGATACATAATTTATTTTAAGGACACATCATTGATATTTACGAATTAAATCCATTATTTTCTTGTACGCGCGGGACTAAACGTGCATTTTCCTTCCAATATCAAGATACAAATTTTATCCAAGACTCGCAAGCGAGCCTTTCGCAGCTTGGTTATTAATTAAAAATAACACACCCACTGACTCAGAACTCGAACCCAAGAACATGCTAATAAGGCGCCAATTGAAATTCTCAAGTCGATAAAGTTGCTTCGGAACAAAAGATTTAAAAAGGCAAGTTGGTTGCCAAGAGTCTTGGTAGGAATTTTAAAATAACGAAATGCGGATAGCTGGAGAAATGCGAGCTGCAGAAATGCGAAGTGCCAGAAATGGCGGGAGATGGCGACACTGGCACTGACACCGAGCAGGGGTGGCGATTTGTGGTAGGTACTTGATATTGTAATGCGGTGCGAGTGTTAGCGAACATTATGGAGAGTTCGACTCGAGTTTGAAAATGTTGAGAACGGATAGCGTGGATTAGATATACCTATTATAAGAATCTGAAGGCACTCAGAAATATGGTATATAAGGGTAGGCTGAAATAGGTTTTTGTGTCCTATGAACTACCTACAATCATATTATAAATGACTTATAAAGGCGTATGCCCTGTTGGGTTCAAAATGTTCACTTTACAGGGCTCTAGAGTTACTTAGCTAAAAAAACTATTTAAAATCACTTATTCATTATTTTATTTGAGTTTTTTACTATGAACTTGACCTCTTTCAAAGTGACTGGCCAAAGTTGGCAATAAGTCGGGATAGTTGGACGTCTAAGGGGAAGGCCTTTGCCCAGCAGTGGGACACAAAATAGGCTTACAAAAAAAAGTAGCAAATATAAATCCTATATCAATTAAACATTCTAATTAGGCATTCAGATGAAAGGGTTTTGTAAGCACTTTCTTTAGCAGATGTTAAACTGCTTATTTCAGTTGAAATCATTATTTCGGACGCACATCATTCTTAGTTAGTAGGTATAGTAACAAAAACCAGCAACATACGACACTAATTTTAGTATTTGTAGTAACAATGACATAACATGCGCCTCTATCATCTGGATAACTATAATTTTCCAAGCAAATGATTATATTATATTATTCAGAATCACTTCGATGAGAAAACGGCACCTTTCACCGCCCCATACACATCCTTAAAAATCCCCTCAGACCTGCCTTATCTCCAAATTGGGTGAGTGTCGAGTGTCGGTCCAGAGGCAACCCTATTGCAGTCTCGCGACACTCGCGACACTCGCGGTATTACCGTAACGAACTCTAACAAGATTCTGCGGATTATTTTATGGAAATGTTTGTGATATATGTTTGTAACATGACTTTATGTCTGCGTTTATAATATGTGGACTTCCTGAATGCTTTATATTAAGTTGCCTTCTTAGTTTGTTCGTTAGTGTGTTCGGATCGAATCATGTAACTGAACTTCAAAGCAGGTTGGTGAAACAGTCAGCATCAAAAGTAACGACAAAGACGTCAATAGAAGTCTTTATTAAAAGGGAATAAGAGCTTTTAACGTCTTCGATTGCGTAGTTACTTCTGATGCTGACTGTACAACCGATCTAGTTTTGCATACTCATGTAAGTTCAGTTTCAGGGCAATATTGTGGCATTGTCGAGCTGAGCTGATCAAAATAAACCTGTATTTATTTATTGCAAATGGGAAACAAACAGTTAAAAATGGCACACATGAATATTTAAAGCTATACAATACAAAAGCCAAATTATTTTCCACTTATAAGTTAATATCATTATGATTGCTCAGACAAGACAGGACAGACATATCGGTTCGATGTAACCCTGTTAACGAGTAGTTCAAAGGGGTAATCATGTAACGTTTTCAACTCACGTAAAGACAACTCAACTGTAATTTTTCCCAATATAGAAATAGAAAATAGAAATAGAAATATCTTTATTGCTGTCATGTTGGTATACAGGTGGTTACAATATTTACAGTACACATGAGACCCTGTTAGGGTATTGCAAGTTTTATTTTGAACCTATTTAAAACCTAAAACTAATATAATATAGGTAGCTAATGCAAGTGTTTATTAAAATTAACATATTTAAGTGGAACTCAGATTAAATCTCTAATTTTCATGTCATTTAATTGCATTCCTCTAAGACTAGATTTTTGTGCAGCATGCAAAAAATTATAAATACTTAATAAAGTTACAAGCTTACACTACATTGACTACTTATATTAGATTTAATAAGTATGCGGCATATAGTCAAAAAAATATTTTAATGAGTAAAAAGCATTTTGTGCCAGTAAGTCCAACAAATATTTCCTAAAAAGAGGCATTTCGGATTGTCTTATTAATTTGGGTAACTTATTATACAATTTAGGTGCCATACCATAAACACTTTTTGCACGCAAGGCTGTTTTCGATTGCTGATACGAGATTTTGTGTCCCTGTCGCGTACTATTAATAGCAGTAAATTGATTAATATTTAATTTGACATACATAGCAATTTCAAAAATATATAAACATGGCACAGTTAGTATTTTCAAATTAATAAAATATGGTTTGCATGAGTCAGGCATCTTTAGTCCACAAGCAGAACGCAGACACTTCTTTTGAGCCTTAAACACCAGTTCTCGATCAGTTGAGTTACCCCAGAACATGATACCATAACGCAATGTAGCTGTTACATAGGCGTGATAAGCAGTAAGTACCTCAGTCCGATTTACAACTTTATTTAAATTATATAATGCATATGAGAAACTACTTAACTTTTTACATATAGTGTCAATCTGGGGTTTCCACGCCAGTTTATTATCTAAATTTAATCCTAAAAATTTCGTGTTATTAGTTTCCTCAATAATATAATTATTATACGTCACAGTTATTTCATTCATCATGTTATTGGTTCTTTGGTAAAAATTCATAGTTAATGTTTTTCCTAAATTAATATGTAGATTATTGTAATTTAACCAATTTATTATTAATTCCAATGTCCTATTTATATTGATTTCACATGTCTGAGGATCTTCTCCAGTCAATATAACCGTGCTGTCGTCGGCAAAGAGTCAACACAGTCATTGGGTAGTCAACAGCTTGTGGCAGATCATTTATATAAATGAGGAATAATAATGGACCCAATACGCTTCCCTGCGGAACGCCACGACTAATTTCTCTGTATTTTGATGAAAGAGTGACTTCGGATCTAGTTTTTAAACTTAAGTAATCCATTTGTACTACTTGTCTTCTACCAGATAAGTATGACATTAGCAAATCATGAACATTGCCGCGTATTCCATAGCTATATAACTTATGCATTAGAATGTCATGGTTAACTAAGTCGAACGCCTTGGTTAAATCCATGTATAGAGCGCAAACTGGTTGTCTTTTATCCATATTAGTCATTATTACATTTAGTAAATCATAAATAGCCATATTTATTGACTTATTTTTGCGAAATCCCTTCTGTTCTTGCGCAAATAGGTTATTAGATTCAAAATATAAGCTAATTCGATTGTATATCACTTTTTCAAAAATTTTGGAAAAAATAGGAAGGAGTGCAAATGGCCTGTAGTTGTCCATATTTTCTTTATCCCCTTTTTTGAATAATAAATTGACATTTAGATCTACCTAACACTGCGTTATGAGATCGACCTGCATGACTGTACAAAAAAGTACAGAAGGCAACAAATTATTTTTGTTAGTACTTATGTGATAGCGTTGATACTGAATCGACTAATGGAACAGGGTCGAAGTGTTTAGTGGGCGATGGTTTCGCAACCTATCAATGCGATATCACATTTTATGATATTTTAGGGGCCATCCATAAATTACGTCACACGTTAAGGGGGGCAGGGGGTCGACGAAGTGTGACATTGTGTGACAAGGGGTTGGGAGGGGTCCTAAATTTCGTGACGTCACATTTCAAAATCTATTATAATCTAAGTGTCACACGAACTTTGAACTATTACTTTACGAAAACCTCAAAAACATAAACAACTATATTTGTGTAAATATAAGATACCAATTGTTTTGTCGACCACTCGCTCTACTAGTGTTACGCGCCGACCGCATAAGCGCTCTTTAATAAATGCCGCCAAACGCATTGCGCCTAGCGGTGACTTCTTTGTTTCTATTTCATTTGACCACTGACTTTCGCGGATGAAACAACGTCGTTCTGAGTGCTTCTATTTTGTGAACAAGTTTAAAAAGAACAAAAAAAGTGATTTAGGTAATCTTTGCCGTAAACTATATGAAACATACAGTGCAGCTTGATTTGAAGTTAATTTTATAAAAAAATAATTTAAATGTAAAAGAAACTGATTTTCGGAACCGCTGTTTTCATTGAATAATTTCTAAACGTGCAAAATATGTGTACGTCACACTAGGGAAGGGGGAGTCTCACAAATGTGACCAGTTGTGACAAGGACGGTGGGAGGGGCAAAAAAACATGATATTCGTGTGACGTAATTTATGGATGACCTAAATGATGCTAAAATTGGCACTGGAACATAAGTGTCATGCGCTCTGCCTACCGCTTTTGGCAATAAAGTTCACGCCTTTATTCCCAAAAGCGGTATCTATGTATCAATGTATAATAATAATAATAAATACTCTTTATTGCACCACGACAAGAGAGAAACATGTTAATAAATAATGGTAACAACAAGCGGGCAGGTATAATACCGAATATGCAAATTAATTAGGTTCTAATTACTTCTATTTTTTTTGCAATTGCCCTGCATGATAAAAGCTGTGAATGTGTTCACCACAATCATTTCCACATGTGAAGCTGAGGGTTATTCTATGGGTATGTAATTATACACTAATATTTGATGTGCCCTTGCCCTCGTGTATTCCGAAGTTCCATACCATTGGGGATGATGTTCAGGATGAAAGAGACTAGAGGCCTTCATTTTGTGTAATTTGCGGATGGAGCCGCGAGACACAATATAGGTCATAACATATGACCGTCCCAAAGATCCATTTTATGTATTAGTAAAATCGACAGACAAACATTACCTGAAATAGTATTCGAGCCTTCACACGCGTACTGCAAATAACGCAGACAGACTCGCGGGATAAACATGGCCTAATAATATAACCATGAAGGAAGTGCATTATATTATACACGCTGGTGAAACAATTTTTGAAATCGTATAAGCGTTTCTGGATATTAGGTACACAAAACATACAAACTTACAACAAAACAAAGCTACAATCACAGTGACTTTTTCTCTTTATAATACAGGTATAGATATAAGTTACTAAGTTCTATAATCCGATAGTTTCTAAATATACGATACTTTTATATACCTTTCTTGTGCACAAATTGCACCAATTAGTTTGTAATTATTATCTTTGTCTGAGACACAGGATGATCCTCGTTCAGACGCACGTCATGTTGTATGTACATGTGTCTTAATGCGCTAGCATATTGTTAACATTAACAATAAGGTTTATGAATAAAATTTATTATCTCTTTATTCATATTTCCTCTTGAGTTAGGTCTGTACAATAATCATTTAAAAAGTAAAATATGAAACTATACATACAAAACATAATCATTATAAAAACCTAACCTAGGGTGCATCCGGCAGCGAGGCGGGGCCTAAACTACCGGCGGTCAGGGCGACAGAGACAGGAACCTCCTGACTATTCGCGTAGTATCCAGGAGTACCGCCTTCTGTATCTGACCCTTGATCCAGCCATCTAGCGAGAGTCTCTTGAGGTGATGGTCGAGACTCTTCGCTATTAAACCGTTCGCCGAAACGACTATCGGGACTTCGTGTCAAGGAGTCGAATCAACATTAGTATATTATTATTATAACATTTGACATTGCTAAAGATATCCTAAACATGTACACTAGACAGCATAAGTGCATGGTCAACTGACAAACTGTTTCCTTTGACGCGCTCGCTAACGCCGTCTATGAGCACGACGTGTAATATCATTATAGATGTAAATGTAAACCTCAGAGGATCAGCAAGGTTTCACTAGATGGCGTTGTTAACAAAAATGGAAACAAAAAGTCATTTTTCGTCTTGGATATGTTTATAATTATTTTCTTGGGTTATTGTTTTTCCTATATTACATTGTCAAGTAATCTTGCCAACGCATTATCGATCGATAATGGCGGTATTATGACGCAATTTGGAATGTGTATTCTATTTATGTGCTACCTTTGTGCATTTATTTTTCTTGCGATGTTTCCGATTCACTACCAGTGAATATCCAAACAATTCCAAAAACACATCTTTCCCAACATATTTTTGGTTGGGTGCGGGATTTGAACCCACGACTCTCAAGCTAGGTGTCGACCTAGTTACTTGCCTTGTTAGCCACTCGACCATCGGTTCAATTGACTAGGCAGTTGAAATTTATCATAAGTTTAATTTGCTGCTCAGATATTAATCCATTACTACTACGATTAATATAATAATCGATGAGGGTAGACGAATGCATCAAAACTACCATACTTATTCGTTTTTATCACAAAGATGTTACGTGTTCGTTCGTAAGACTACTCAGCTTTGTTATTCATATTTTTTTCTGGATAACATGAATATTAAAACTAGTTTTCGACGTAATATTGATCTAGTTAAAAGGTCACAAATATTTGCGATATGTAACGAAGCTACAAGCTACAGAAACTGATCTAAACGTAAGTAGTTATTTTACACGTTTGTGATATAATTATTTAGTAACTACTACTGAACTATCATACATTTTTCTGATGATTTATTTTCAAATAATATCGTTACAGCTAAAAAAGGTTGAGCAAAAGGAAACGTCTCTGCTACACCGACAAAGAACGGCCACCAGCCTTTGACAATGGACTATAAAGAAAATGATTTTGAATCGACAAGTCATTACGTCGATTTATTGCACAAGTGTGGAGTTCGTCGTGTCTCCATAACGAGAAGGGTTTATAATTATCATGGGCATGCTGTTAAACCCATACTTACAGAGAAGCACATAAAACAGCAAATTGTCGCAATTTGGACACTGGACAACTGGATTTTTGTCATTTTTAGTGATGAGAAGTGAGAAGTGTTTAAATCTATTCATAAGGACATATAAGTTCACGTTCAGTGATCACGTAGTGCCTAACGCGGAATCTGGTGGTATATCTAACTGTGAACATGTAGGGTTTGAAGAAAGACAGACCGGGTTATATATAAACAAATGACAAACGTAAAATATGAGTAGAATATTGTTTTCATCGCGCCTTTTTATCCCTGTAGACACTATTAGTAATAGATGTGTTAGGTTAAGGAAAATTATCATAATAGAATATAATCATTTTGTTAATTAACGAGATCGAGTGAGATAGATAACCGTAGAAGCCTACCATTATAATCTATGAAATACTAGTATCAATAATAAAAGCCTTAGTGAACTGTAAGATTGTTTCGTACTTTTTTATTATTTTAAATGGCGGGTTTAATTACTTATTTCAAATCTCACTTAAATAGAAAATGCCAATAAACACCAGAATGCGTTCGCCTGATATATATGTTATCATAACCCGGTCTGAAATTATTAATAAAATTGACAATAGGTATTACTTTTATTGAAGTAAAGCTTCAATCTTTTTCCGATTTTCGGAAATGAAACTTAAGCTATAACCTCGATAGCATGTTAAAAAGTGGCTAATTCACTAATACTACTACTGAATAAATATAATTTTAAAATTAAAAGTTCTTTGAGTTATTTAATTGTATTTAATTACTGTTATTTATATTAAAAAATCTACTTTTGACTGTGCAAAATAGTGTAAAAAACAGAAATCATAAAAACACTAAAAAGGCAGTCAGCACCGTGTCATTTGCACTTAATAGGCTAATCCACAAGCCCATCCAATCTTGTTGTTAACACTGGTCAGTGGTTTATCACGGGTATACATATTTCAACTGTGAAATATATACCTTTGATAAACGAGTAGGTAGGATGACAGTTCAGTCACACTCAAATACGGTTACAGTAGATTAAACCTTGCTAAACTTGTCAATAATTGTACTTGCATCGAAGAAAATTTTTTGGTGATTACAGGAGTCAATTATTATCAGTGAATTAAATTATTTATTTATTTATTTATTTATTGAAAAAAACAGGTTACATAACATTACAGTGTAAGCACCAATGCGTCATGAACCGAACAATGTTTATTTAGACGGCGAAACGGCGTGGCCCCGTTGCGTCGACATCTCGGGTGTTGGATTTGGTAGGTTGCCCCGGAACCGACGAAACACGACACCTTTCGGCCAGAAATCAGCACACGCGATGGTCTCCTGGAGCGGCCGCGGCACGCGCACTACAAAAGAGCTGAAGTGCACGTAGTGCCGGGACCGCAGCTGGTGCACCCTCAGCGAGTAGCCGGTTTTCTGGCGAACATACTGCGTCACTTACGTCATTATATTCGTCTATATATCAATATTTGTGGCCAGCAGCGCCATCTAGTTTATTTTGTGCGCAACGCATGCAATCATATCAGCTGTAGATGTCAAACGGTGCAAGCGAAACTAGACCGTAAGGTGTCCATGCATTAATGCAGCCGATAGTACACATATTTATATTGTTTTTAAAATATCAAATTGTTATGGATACCTATCTATTGCAATCTTTAAGTAAATCTATGTTAATTTTGATGTTAAATTAATATGTTATTTTCTAGAGGAAATAACTATAATCCCGGTGGAGGTCCCAGGTTGGAATCCCGGTAAGGGCATTTATTTGTGTGATGAGCATGAATATTTGTTCCTGAGTCATGGATGTTTTCTATGTATTTAAGTATTTATTTATCTATTTAAGTATGTATATCGTCGTCTAGTACCCATAGTACAAGCTTTGCTTAGTTTGGGACTAGATCGATTTGTGTAAGATTGTCCCCAAATATATATATTTATATAATTATATTTTTTCTATATCTATAAATAAACCTATATTCGAATACAGAATATGAAAATAGGTCTTAATATTAAAATAAATAAAAATACAGTTCCATGTGAATACATGCAACAGGCTGAATAGCCTGCATGCAGGCATGCAAACATTTCCGAGAGCTTGGTTACGATTACATCGTTTATAATTATAACAATATGTCAGCTTTAATAAATAGGCAAAGAATACAATAACAAAAAAAATTAGTTCACAAAGTAATGTCAAAATAAGCACGGAGTCAAAATTACAAATTCTATGTCGCTTGATTTAGATAACTTTTTACGCTACTAACAAAATTTCATTTTGTTTCAGGTAATTCAGGTTTCAAGACTTCAAAGGTGGACTTAGTTGGACATCTTCCAGCCACCGCGCTCTCGTTTTACTTCAGAGTGGACGAAACATGTATCCTTAAATTTATGGGATACTAGCGGTTCCCGCGGCTCCGCCCTCGTACACGCAATGCAAGCCCAGCCGCGGTAGAAAATATGCCGAGGTACATTCTGTGTGCTGTTTAAATTTGAAATCAGTGATGCCTTGATTTGAGTCAAACACGCCCCCTAGACAGAGACACGATTATGCCTTCCGCGCACGAGAAAAGTTATCGTCGGTGCGAATAAAAAAATCGTTATGTGTTTTTTTTGGATTTTTTGTTTATTTCATATTTTAATTGCTTTAAATATTATCCATCAACTCATAAAATCCTTTTTCTATTATTTTTATTGGTTTCGAAAATACAAAATTCGCTATGTGTATCCCAATCAAAATATGGACGGAAAAAATCGCTATGTAAGTTTTATCACATAGCGTTTTTTACTTCGTCTGTTTTGCATTAAAGTCAACTAAAACTTAGTGCGATTTTGTGTATCCCGAACAAAATATGGACGGAAAAAATCGCTATGTGAGATTTATCACATAGCGTTTTTTTCTTCGTTCCAAATTCCCTGGATTTTCAAAGACAAGTAGATAAATAACAACATTGTTATTAGTATTCAACTTTGCACATCTGTTTCAGACATTCGATAAATTCGATATCATTCTTTTAATTTTTTTCAGGCAACTTTGATTTTAAAAGATGTGTTTCAAGAATGTGTTGTACTACTAATAAATTAGAACTGATGAGGAAAATTTATAAAAACTTATAATTCTCGTAGCAGTTATAAAAAAGTTTCTCTTATTACCTTAGTGAGTGATGGTTCTTCTTACCAGAACAGAAATAAAATGTGCAGTGCTTTATCGAACGAATGCTTCGACATGTTTGGAAATCGAGATTGAACAGATGATATTGGATAGAGGTATGGTAATAAACAATAAGAATGTAACTGAACACTTTTCGAATATTGGGCCCGGTAAACGTCCTGGCGATCCAACAGTGACTGATATCAGCACGTCTATCATGGGACGGCTGCGACATACTCTCGATTTTTCTCGCACTGTACCTCTTGTTCTAAGTGTTCTAATAAAAAAGAAACGGATAGTGCGAGCAAAATCGAGAGAGCTCGCGCGCCGTCGGGTGATAGCCGTGCTGAGGTCTATATGGTACAACAATGGTGATGTTAAGTAAAAAATTACGGCACAATGCGTTCACCACTTTGCCACAAAGAAGACCAGAGCCCTATTTCACCATCTTGACCATTGTCACCTGACAATGACAATTCCACGTACATTGCTGGGTCCAGCAACCAACTTAACCTGTCGACGCAGCCATGTAAGTCGAATTGTCATTTTTAGGCGACCAAAGTCGATATGTCCAGGCCCCTATTTCACCAACAAGATAATTGTCACCTGACAACGACAATTCTCTGTACATTTCTGGATCCACAAATACCCTAGCGACCACCTTAACTTCTCAAGCAATGTTTGGCGAATTGTCTGTGTCAGGTGAAAATTGTCAAGTTGGTAAAATAGGGGCCAGAGCAACGTGCGTCAGGTGAACCCGCTCTTTTATATGATAGTCGCCCAAAAATTTACTCTGCGAAATATAATAGCTTGCAGTCCTTAAAATGTAATTGCACACAATTTTTCATCCTTTTACAATCTCAGTGTCTAAGAAAATATGAATGAACAACATTAAACAAATTTAAGATGTGTGATTTGGCTAATTGACAGCAAAATAAAAACAAAAAACATAATTAACTTAATTTTACTTGACTATTAATTTATACATATAATTTATGTTTAAGTAACTATCAGTGCCATCTTACGGACGTACGATTTATGTTATTATAAGAATATTGACTTATCGACAGGCTACACAATTTTAAATGCAAAATACTTCGTTATCTCGTAAATAAAATTGTTTACATTAGCGGTATTAACTTACTCAAAACTCGCTATGTATCATCCTTTACACTTAAGAGCAATGGTAAAAACTCGTCATGTATAGGGATGACACAAAGCGATTTAAAATGAACCAAATTTAAATCGCTATGTGGCTGGATTTTAGTTTTTTGCTGAGACTGTGAAATATAACTGATGAAACATTATTTTTTCAACCACCATGACATGTAAAATCATTTTGCCGATTATTAAAAAAATACTTCTCATATAAGAAAACTGCGCATTTCCGATATAAACAGTTTTTTTCTTCTCCTGTAAAGTAGGGTAAAAATACATAGCGATTTTTTAATTCGCACCGACGTTATGTAACACTCTTCGGGAATGGTTTTTTTGGACAAATTTCTTACTTCTAACTTAGTGAAGTTTTATGTGTAAAGTGAGTACAGACCCAACTTTGGATTTTTTTTCTATCGAGGAAATTTTAAGCAATTATGAATAGATCAAATCAGATAAACAATAGTAAACTTGTCATTATCTGTCAATTTACTGTTGACCGCCACCGCAGGCCGTGCCAGAAGGGGATGCCTTGATTTGACTCGTATATGACCGGCATCACTATCTGCCGAAACAAAGCCGGCAAATATATCTGACACGTCCTTATGGCATTAGACATAGAGTCGTGTCAGATATTTATGCGTGCTATGTTGTAGCAGATCTTATTGCTCGTGACTGTACACGCTCCCTAGACAGATACACGCTAATGCCTTCCGCCCACGAGAAAAAGAGATGTAACACTCATCGGGAATCGCTGTTTTGGACAAATTTCGATAAATACCTAACTTAGTGAAGTTTGATTAAAATTTCATAAAGTAAGATTTTAGATAAGATAAAATACTATAATATTAACTTGATCGTGTCGTAAAATAATGTATCGTTTGAGTAGGCTGAGTAAAAAAAGGAAAATACAGACCCAACTTTGGTTTTTTTTTCTATCGAGGATATTTTAAGCAATCATGTATGATAAGATCATAATATGAACAATCATACAGTCAAGAATCATATATCTGAAAATCAGACCTTATTGTTTTTTAAGCTAGTCAGAACGGCGTTTCAAAGCACGCGATAATTTCCAATGCACCGCCTGCGTTAAAAACATTAGGTGATTGATTACCCCTCAGATAACATTGTATTTTTAAATGAGAAATTCGTCAGCGATTCCTGGTTTATATTATCACAAGGAAATATTTTACTTATTTCAACCAGTAAGTGTTTTTCAGAACGAATTGCTGGACGGCGTTTTCTTTCATATTCTTATTCATGAATTTCATGCATAATCAGATACATTAAATTACATAGATGTTGTTTGCAAAGTAAGAAGCACTGACACCCCGGTAGGGGATTGCAAAGACCTTACAAACTCAATTTTAACATTTCATTTTGAATTTGGGTGCAATAAAGTCATTCTTATTATTGGGTACATTTATTGATTTCGGAGGTAGTCCAGTGAAATCTGACACCCCGGTAGGGGATTGAAAAGACCCTACAAACTCAATTTTAACATTTCATTTTGAATTTGGGTGCAATAAAGTCATTCTTATTATTAGGTACATTTATTGATTTCGGAGGTAGTCCAGTGAAATATTGATTCATGGTAATTTTTATAACATATAAATATTACAAAGATTTGATAGACTTACTGAAGACTAATATAACTATAACTTTCTATGACTGCGTTAGGTTACTTAGTTAGATTAATTTATTTTACGTCACACCTGGCCATAATGCGAGTTTTACTGCACGCTGCGCGTACGGGAAAACTCGCATTGTGGCCAGGTGAAGACGTAAAATTTTGTACTCAATATGGGCGGTAATTCGTAAAGCCCCAGAGCGCATATTGATTCACAAACACCTGCGGTCTGGGGCATTCACGAATTCACCGCCCTAGTTACGTAATGTACTATTATATTATTTGTTTGTTTTTTTGTTTTATGTATTATATTATTATCATAATATATTGCTTTTCAAAACAATACTGTATTTTTACGTTTATTGCATGACGTTGTTTCAAGTTTTATCTGGAACAAAATTAAAGTTAAATTTAGAAGTATAAATGAGGGTTTTCCCGTTGTGTAGGTACCTCCTCGAATAACCACTTGATTTCATGAACGAACACACTTTACTAGATTGCCTAAATTATGTGAATTTCGCTATTTTAAACCTAATAAGTAGGTACATTGAAACCAAATCCCGTGTCAAAGCATCAGGTACATGATTTAAAACGAATCCTTTACAAATCAGGAATTTAATTCCATTGGCTCCATTTGAGTTAACTACATACCAAAATCAACCTTATTTTTGCAAGGCATAAGGCATGAAATTCTATATAGGATTACAGGGAGATCGTTTTTCCGCGCAGTCATTTGTTTCTGTTTACCTGTGCGTGGGAAAATACGAATGTTCTTAAACACAAAGTTACTTGCAACGCGAATCAAGCTAAAACAGACTTTATGCGATTAAGATAAGGAGTCGCCGCGAGAAAATGATAATGTTGTAAAGAGTTTACAATTGTGAGAAGGGCGCAAAATGTCTTCGTCTCACAATTTGATGATAAAGAGATACTGAGTAGGAGTGAAGTTCGATTTAATTTAGTAGTTTAACTTTGGCATTTTCCATGTAACTGTACAGTATCTTCGGTTCCTATAACAGTTAGCAAGTTAGATTGTCTACTCATATGGAAACTTGGGAGATAAAATCATTATTAAGAGCGCTCTTAAATATGAATCCCTCAGGGGGTTCAATAGGGGTTGAGTTTCTATGCAAGTTAGTCCATCGGATGGTTTCTGAACTGTGTGTAGAAAATCCTATCGAAATATGTTAGATTAGGCTTTTCCCCGTATAACAGAGACGAGCAAAACCGTGGGGTTATTTAATAATATACATACATCGGTGAAGGAAAACATCGTGAGGAAACCTGCATACCATGTGCGAAGAAATTGAACAGTGTAGATATGTAAAGTCCTGAACCCGCACTGGGCCAGCGTGGGGACTCCTGCCCGTGCCCTGTCATCCATGAGAGGAGGCCTGTGCCGAGCAGAGGGAAGTATATAGGCTAATTTATTATTATATTATTATACATCCATGATACGATTACACACATATCCAGCATACGATTTCCCCGATTACAATATTTCATAAAATAATCCATTTACATTGACAATCCCTCGTAACTTTAAGAAATTAAAAGAAGTTTAATTATCAATTTAAACTTGAAGACTTCTAGGCTACTCAGGTAAGCCTACTTCTAGTAGTTAAGTTCTCTTCAGAAACCGAGTTGAAGAACGGAGCAAGTTCAACAAACTTCGGACTTTACTGTATTTCTTCAAGTTTGGAAAACCGATACTAAGAAGGCTTATAAATATGTTGACTTGTGTGCATGACTTTGGCAATGTGACATCAAAAGTCAAAACTATTCAGATCTTATAACTTACAAATTTAATTTAATTGATAATTCCTTCCTTCGCATTTATAATTTTTTTTTACAAATGACGAATACATTTATCGAATTACAAATCAAGTCGGAATACAATGGTGTAAAGAATGATAAAATTAAAATACGTAAAAATAAATAAAAGTAATACTACGAGTACATCCCGCTCTGCGTCAAGCCCGAACCAAAGGTCCCCAAAATGCTAGCGGCATTGCCTCGCTGAACAGCAATGGAGACCTGTTGGACGAGCCATGACCCAGAGCGGGGGTCAAGGCCCCTGTCCCTTAATCGTCTGCCTAACTCCTTGCACAGCCCGAGAGCCTCACTGCCCCAGGGCCCAGCTGTCTCCACAGCAACCGGAACGAAATCATAAGTCGGTTCCAAGGCAGAGTACTTTGCGTGTTTGAGCTTGGCGGCATTTTCGGCCGCCGAACCAGCTGACTTAATTGTGTGCTTTAGATGGGACGCTGCAAAAGTGCTAACACAAGTTGCATCCCATAGGAGGCACCGCCCTCTCTGCCAGGGAACCAACGTCAACCCGTCTGGTCTTTTTCCGTCAGTCCGAGACAGACCCGGGGGCTCCAGGATGCACGGTACGTTGGCGGACACCATAGCCCGACGCACGATCTCATTGATAGAATGGTGTCTAGGGAACCGACCCGCACATCTTTTGCAGCTTAGCCCGTGGTGGCCATTCTCCTCCACCATTGTCCCACAAACGCATCGGTGCGCTTCGCATACCTTGCTCCCCAGCCTTAAAGCAACTGCTATCCTCAGGGAGTCGTTGTCGAGCAAAGTGCCGAGTTGAGGGGAAGGCAAGGCATGCAGCCACGCACCGGATTCGGGCTTTGTGAGAGCCTTGAGACGTGCTAGGTCAGTCCCCGAGGCATCACTCAACAAATGAGAAAACGTTTGCTGACATAGAATATCGTCCCATCCTCTTTGGACCGTTAAGCTATCCGGATGATCATTGGACGGACATAGTGTCGCCCACTTAGCCAGGGCCTCGGTTACGAATGGAACTCGAATGCTGCTGCCATCAAATGATAATATTCGAGCAACAAGATCCGACGAACCATGTGCCGACGCTAAAAAGGCTACCAGACCTATGTCCTGGACCCGACGCACGCCCAAGCCACCGTAACGAACTGGCAGAGCCGCCTGACACCATTGTTTGTCGTCTAAACTCACATTGAGTATTGACTCTAAACAAGATTTAATAGTGTCATCGAACGATTTTAAATCCGTGTCATAAAGCCAAGTTGGAGACGTCCGTAACATATACACCATGCGAGGCAGAGCAAAGCAGTTTCGCAGCAAGATAAGGGAAACATGTCCCGACAATTGTGTCAAATGTTCCTGTGCCGCCGAAAGTGCTTGTCTTTTGGCTTGAAGGGCCGAACTAACACCCTCGGTGAAAATTGGAGCACCCAGTAAATTGAAAGAATGTTCGTGTATTTGTCTAATGCCAGGTAAAAGTGACTCTATTTCTGCGAGAGAGTTGGTGTCTAAAAAACTGCAAGTATAAAACTCGCACTTAGACGGGTTTATTTCAAGACCAATTTTCTTCAAGGCAGGTATCAATGTTTTCAAGTCGTTTAAGACCACTTCTGGACTTCCTCCTATAGTGCCATCATCCAGATACCACACGTTAAGGGGCGCCTTTAATCCAGAAATAATCTTTTGGATGCCGAGACAAAACATCAAGGGCCCTAATGGGTCGCCCTGCTGGGCACCAACTTGCGACTGTATTAAACTGCCTGAGAAGAAAAGATTACTTGAGGAGGCGTAACATTGGTAAATGAAAGGGTAAAGAGAAGGAGTTTGCTCTAAGGTTTCGTTGAGAATAGTGTCCCTTTCTAGGCTATTGAAAGCGTTTTTGATATCGATTTTAACGATTATGGTATTGGATGATCTGCGATGTAAAGCAAAAGACCGGGTGGCATGTATTGCCGCCTCACAACCAAGTCTGGTACCGAAGCCCATTTGAATTGGTTGCAGATAGTCAGACATAGCTTCTCTAACAGATTGGCAACAGAGCTTAGCCGTAAGACGACGAAAAAAGCTGCCCACCGCAATTGGTCTAATACCACCATCTTTTTTAGATAAGGCACATAACGAAGCACCATATAGGAACGGTCTCACCTCCAAGTTTAGCATACCTCTCAGTAAAAAATTGCATAATTTTGTGAGTGATTCTAACAATCGGGGACCATTATTTCCTGCGGAGGGTGAAGTCAACTCTTTTAGATGCTGCGGTCGCAGACCATCTAGACCGGATGCAGACCCATTGTAGAAAGACGCAATTGCGTTGGCTACGTCCGAAGTTGTAACAGAAAGGAAAGGGCTTGTTAAACTCGGTTCAGGTGGTAAGATTATTGACCTCGATGGGCTGGGGTGTTTGTCTTTCAAAGCATGTAGTGTAGTTTCATTCACAGGAGCGAGAGTAGCGTCGGAAAGGAGCAAACGAACCGCTCCTCTTAAGTCTCCGTCGTGTACTTTGGCTTCGATGGAACGATATATCGAAGCTTGTTTTATTGGGGACTGTAAAATAGCGAAGTACAAATTAGAGTCATTGATATTATTTTTAACTTTAGTCGTCAACGATTTCTTTTCAGTCTTATCTGGTACCCTCAAGGCTGAAAAAGAGAAAGAGAGTAAAGTAAACCAATTTTCAACACTGTTCGAAAGCAAACAATCCTCAATAACCGTGCATAGCTTACCGGCAGCTAAACATCTGGCACCCTTTGGAATATGAGTCAAAACTCGAATGCTAGACTTTAAAGTTGGTAAGTCGTTTAGACTAACGTTCGCATGTTGCGTTTGGGAAGAAATGTCCGAAGTCCCAAGGAGCGCTGCTCGAGCTAGAGGAATATGATCTTGCCATATTTGGGTTGTTTGTGTGGTGTTTAAAGGTGTTGGAGCAGGTGGCTGCGTATGGTTAGCATGAACACGACTTATATGGATGTTCAGTCCCCTCTTTTTAAAATAACGAATCTGGGGGCAATAGGGGCATTGCACGGAGCTATCCAGAGGCAGAGACAGGGGAGGAGCCATATTTACTTGGTTTGAAGTGGATCCTATTATGTTGAAGAGTATGATTAAAACTAAACAAGAAAAACTTACAGTTGCAAATATAAAAATGTAGTATAAAAATACCGCAACAAAGTAGAGCATGTACAGTCCTTTACATTATTGTTCAGCCGCTGAGAAGAGCGTAGGCAAGGACGTAAAATATAAATACACAATGCACCAAATATTAATCACACTTTACTGATTATAAACAAATTAGAAAACACAACAAAGAATGACATCAGTGACACTGGAAACTGTCAAAAACCCGGGGCGCAGCCCCCCATACGCAAGCGATTTTCTTGTTTCTCGGGCGCGGATTGTTTTCGGACAGGACTCCGAGTGTGCGGAGGCCGTTGGCCGTGGCCGGCGATGTTTACATGTCCCGACAAAATCGTCGGATCGGTCTGGATGGGTCCTCAATGGGTCGGATCGATACGGGGATCAATGAAATATGTATTTCGCCGAGTTATAACAATTGAAATACTTTTTCTGCGAGTCTTCGTGTATGTAAAACGAAATCTACATTTATTTAAACTAAATAGTGACTGTTACGTTTTATTGGAGTTCTCTTATATTTCGTTCTAATTTGATGACATTTGGAAACCTTCCTTCTGTTGTTGAATTATAGTTATCTATAGTTTCTGGTAAGATAAGCCACGATTGATGAATTAGTTTAATTTAGATTTCTTTAACTGGAATGCAAGCGTCATATCATAATAGAGGTACTTTTACAAAGTTATTTATTATGATGTACTTATAAAATCAAATTATGTTTAAAATTATATTTACTTTAAAAACAAAGTTTTAACTGACTTCAATTTAATACTCCGCCACGCCACGAGAACATTTCCACATTTCTTTTCCAATTTCCAAACTGATTTAATTTAATATTAATAATATTTGGGGACAATCATACACAAATCGACCTAGTCCCAAACTAAGCAAAGCTTGTACTATGGGTACCAGGCGACGATATACATACGTATATAGATAAATAAATACTTAAACAAATAGAAAACATCCATGACTCAGAAACAAATATTCATGCTCATCACACAAATAAATACCCTTACCGGGATTCGAACCCAGGACCTCTTGCTTCGTAGGCACGGTCATTACCAACTAGCCTAAAGCGCGACGTCGTTATCTTTACAACCGAATTGAGAACCTCCTCCTTTTTTTGAAGTCGGTTAAAAATACAAACACTTCTATAAGACCTTTGACGATAATTGAAAGTTAAATCTGGCCCCCCAAACCTCCCCCCTCGTTCTGATAACCTCGTCGCTGGTATGTGGGCGTAGTTGAAATAAGGTAAATTAACTGCTGTAGGTATTTATTTATTAAGGTTTGCCAACTGGTACAATACTATAAAACAAATTTAAACAACATTCTTGTTATATGTATGAATAGTATGTATGACTGTGTATTTATTCCTTTATTTGGTATGTTTTTTAAAGTGTCCTGTTTAGTAATATTTAAAAGATTGATGTGTTAGTATGCTCTTCTTGATGAATACCTACACTTCCTGTTTAAAATTCTAGTTTAAATGTTTCCTGCTATACAATGGTTGTCTGGAAGAGATCGCTTTAAAGCGATAAGATCGGCTGTGTTACCATTATTTACTAAGCTATTTTTTTCTAAGATGTTTCTCTCTTGTGTCGTGGTGCAATAAAGAGTATTTTCTCAAACATGCTCTGAAATGTATGCGTTAATATCACGAAATGAAGACAAGAAGTTTCTTGTTTATGGCTCCCTACATTAATTTTTGGTCTTAGGCCAAAAAGTAAGTAAGTTTGATTCGTTACTACATCTACCACACAAAAATTACCAATTGTGTAACTAATTTTCGATAAGAACGAATAACATTTCACTAATTAAATTAAACAATGTGTATTTTTGGGTAATGCTTTGCGTACTCGTATATCATTCTAAAAGAAAAGTCTAGCGTATACTCACAATGCAAGCTGCCAACTGGATAATTCCAATAAACATACCTACATATAACTCAGTTAAAGCCGTCGACCCAATTGCAAACATTTAAAGTACAAACCACCCCGCTGGGAACAGTCGCGAACATACACTTGTATGAAAAACGGGTTATTTGAATCGATGCCAATTGCGCCACGGTTTCATTCTGAAGCGCGTTTTTGAATTATGGAAATCATTTATACGATACAATAGGGTAGTGCGTCTCAAATTTTAGTACTACAAATAAGAGCGCAGAAAACTATGAGTAACTTAAGGTCGAAAATCATTAATATATCTCAAAAAATTACATAACTACAACCGTTTTCTTAAGAGAAAGCTCTGTCAGTTTGTGACGTCAAGAAGCTGAGCCACCGGCGACTCATTTTTGTTCATTGATATCACTCTGAGTACTGCACCCTGTGATTAAGACGACCAAAACTGGTATGAAAATAAAACTGTGTGTGTTCAATAACTAGATACTGAACAGGCACACACTGTTAGTTTACCCAGTTAAACACTTGGCTGACTACTTGAAAAATGCATAGCCCATTATATTTAGTTCTCTAGCTGAGCCAAACACAACATATTAATTTTGCCAAACGAACATGGCGAGGAATCATGGATACATCTGCGAAGAAATTCAAGGGTGTATGTGAAGGCTCCAACGATCATTAGAACCCACGACCGCCGCTTGACAGCCGCATGGCTAAACCACTAGGTTACCGTGGTCGTATGTACAAGAAACAACCCGAAATAAAGATATTAATGTATTATGTGTATGGTAATTTGGATGGTAATGAGGACTGAAACATTCAAGGCGCTTATTAGAGCCTTTAGCAAAGAGGCGTCTTCTGATGCCTTGGCGCTAAGCAGGGAACCGTCTACGCGTGTTGGTAAAGTGCTTACAGGGCACTGTCGCCTAAACAGGCACATGCAAACGATAGGACTGTGTGACACAAGGCTGTGCAGACTCTGCCTGGATGCGGAGGAGACGCCTACACACATCCTAACCGAGTGTCCCTGCCTCATGCGCAGTCGTAACTCCTTTCTGGGAAAACACATCATGTGCCCGGATGAGATCTAATTTCATGAGTTCAATAGTATCCTGCAATTCTTCGAGTTTGCAGGACTTGACCAAGAATTGTAGTATGTGGCGATCACAATAGATCAGCAATAGTCGCAGTGATATACTTAAGGGCTCTCACGGTCCGGAAGCCAATATAAATAATAATAATAATAATAACAACGTAAGGCAGCTTGTGGCGGGCTGTTAGGGAGTAGCGACCGTAGGGTCAGCCTGACCACAGGACACCCCCAGGAGCACTCAGGTACGTAGGTACCTGAGTGCTCCTGGGGGTGTCCTGTGGTCAGGCTGAGCCGATCGGGTGGTTGGTTGTGTAGTGTTCACTTATTAAGGCGTTCACTTATTAGGTGTTCTTAGGGCATTTATTTGTGTGATGAGCACGAATATTTGTTCCTGAGTCATGGATGTTTTCTATGTATTTAAGTATTTTATTTATCTATATAAGTATGTTTATCGTCGTCTAGTACCCATAGTACAAGCTTTGCTTAGTTTGGGACTAGGTCGATTTGTGTAAGATTGTCCCCTAATAATATTTATATTTATTTATATTTATTTGCACTTCTATAGGTATACCGGTGTTGCTATTTACACATTCCTTGGCTCGACAGGCCCTCCGCCTGTGGCTTGCCTTTATTGGCCGTCCAGAGTGGAGTCGCAAGAGCTGTTGCTCGAGGGTAGATGTGGACACCTATAAGTGGCGAGTTGGCTATATGTTTAAAGTCCAGTGCCACCTCTCTACCCCCCAGCTCTCTGACCGGTGTTGCCCTATGTCGCTATTAATAGGGGCCCATCTAGCAGTTAGCGAGTCACCGTCTGCCAGAGATACAGATTGAAACAGTTTTATTAGGCAGGCGTCCGATGTTTCACCCAATAGCCCAGCCACTAGTCCATCATTTAAACCCAATAACCCGTTTTATTTAGATTCCATCAACCAAGGGATAAGTTCGCCTTTGTACTTTGATCTATTGTGTGACATGTATATTCCTTGACCTGTTATTGTGTACAATAAAGTGCTTACATACATACATACATACCATCAATAGTCCCTATACACCCCAGCGGGTGCTGTCTCTGTGTGCGTCCCATGACACGCGCAGGGACAGCATCCGCTCGGTGTACTCCTTGCATTTCATTTAATCGTCAAAAGAGCCTCTACGTGTTGGTCAGTTGGTACTTTGTAGGTCACGCCTCCCAAAGGTCCGGGCATCATTGTCCCGTGAACGGGAAAGACATACATAATAATAATAATGGTAATTTGGATAAAACCCCGAAGGAATTAAAGCACCCAATAAACATTTATACATACATACATATATTAACGCATATTTCCCGGAGGGGTAGGCAGAGATCACCGATTTTCACTTGCGACGATCTTGGCAACCCTTTCTTGCTTCTTTCACTTTCATTGCATTCTGCATACATGCTCGTCGGTATAAGGTATTGATCTGACCTTTCTTCAGGACTTCTCCGATTCGGTCGGAAAAAGTTCGAGGCCAAGTCTTCCCCTTCCAATCTGTACCATCTACTTTTCCCTCATACACTCTCTTTCTTAATCTTCTTTCATCCATCCTTTCTACATGCCCATTTCATCTTAGCATGCCCTTCTCAATTTTAGTCACTACATCTTCAGTCACTCCACATCGCTCTCTCATCCACAACTACGAGTACACCAATAAACAAAACTTTGGAAATCTCCAACTTAGTTGTGCTATTAGAATTTTTATATTAAAGGTAAATAAATAAATAAATATTACGGGACAATCTTACATAAATCAATCTAGTCCCAAACTAAGCAAAGCTTGTACTATAGGTACTAGACGACGATAAACATACTTAAGTTTTTGAATAATACCTTAGAAGATAGTGTGTTACTAAACTGTATGTCCTTATTAATCTCACATTAACAAAGCCTTTTTGGCCTGTCATCAACAGACAGTTTTTTTCACATTATTTATACAAAACGGGACTTAATCGCGTATTAACTTATTTATTTACCTCACTGAGGTCTCCCGACGTTTCGGTTGTGTTAACACATATTTAACAACCCACCGTTATATCACCGGATATTGTTAGTGTTGTGTGTCGGCCGGGTGACAACCCTAGTGTACAAGTGGTTCATAAAGACCAAATGCGGGTAGTTCGGAAAACCCGCGCAGCAAGAAGATGTTGATACCCGCACAAGCCAGTTGTCCCATGACCATGGATGTTGCAACACATCCGAAACGTCGGGAGACCTCAGTGAGGTAAATAAATAAGTTAATACGCGATTAAGTCCCGTTTTGTATAAATGATGTATGAGAATCGTGAAAGTTTAAATCAATATAGTTTTTTCACAAACATCACATTGGTTTAATTATGTAGCATTTTCATAGCAGCGCACTGTTATTAGCGAAATTGATATAAACAATTTCAATCTTATGTTTAATTAATCTCTTAATCCTTAATCAACAATTTTGATTCATATTGTGTATACCAACTCCGTTAACACAACAACCATGCTGCACCGAAAATGCTACAATTCACAACGTCTGATTGACGTCTGATCATAATCAGTAACACCGTATAAACGCGTCCACTCGGACAAAGTCGTAGCTTCTTGCTTTTCAAGCTTCAAATCACACTAATTGGCACCAGGGTACCTAAACTAGTTATTACCAATACAAACCTGTATAAACTAATTCCTTCCTAATTGCGAAACGATGTCCAAAGCGAAGCAAATATAAATTCTGGGGCCAATTTGATAAATATAATTTGTTTCTTCCTAAATTGGTGGTCACAATTTGAGGGGAAAGGGGAGGGAGTGGGAGCGGGAGAGGTCTTCAAAAGATACTGACTTTAATTACATCATGTTTCGATGACGGAGGAATGTTTTAGGGTCTTGATTTTTTGCGGAATTTCGCCTTTTAACCTCATGTTATTGATTGTTTATAATTGGTTTGTTTAGGGAATTGAGCTGTTTGTAAGTAATAAACGTTATAAATCATTTACATTCTGGCATGAATGGTATTTATTCTAGTCATAGTTTTGATTATTAAAATGGCAAAATAATAAAAGAGAGAAAAAAAGTGAAATACTTACTACAGCTAGAAACAGCCTATTTAACCTCCTATTATAACTTTTTTTCCTCTTTCGGCATCGTACTAAAATTATAAAATTAACGGAACATATTTGCTGTTTTCTTTGCTTTTTATTTCTCGGTCAACAGGTCAATCACGTAACACATTGTTCGTAAAGATGTTAGTTTCAGTATGATATCCCATACTGAAACTAGTCATAGTTTCAGCTGAGTTGTCCGAACTTGCCTTCGAAAAGTTACGTGACTCTGGCATTAAATTTTTATTTTTGCACAAAAACACTTGACTAACTATCACTGTCGTCCTCGTACTTTTCCGCAGAGAGCCAACAAAAGGCAAAAACCTCGCCATTGGACAGCCAGACGCCATTACAAACCGTACTCACTACACCATATTGTCTGCTATCGACAGTCGTGTCGCGATCTCACGTCGGCGTCGCTGCGCTGGCGGCCATTGTGTCGATTACGAAATGCATTGTCGCGATTTCGCATCGCGTGTCTCTTGTTTTAGTGCAAGTGTTCATCTGTTGGACTGCATTGTTTTATGCTATAGAGGTTACACGGACTTTTGAGTAAATACTGCTTGTCAACTTTACGGTTGTCTTTTAAGAGTCGCCGGCTCGCTCGACTCAAGTCGACTCTCCAAACAAACGAACTATATTTCTCATTTAAAAACGGTATGCTGGAATAACCTGAAACATTTAATACACAATAGGATCTTCCATAACTTGGCTGAAAATTAGGTTCCGTTGCTATAATCGAATTTAAACTTTCGTGAGACATGTTGAAAAATACTTATAACACTACGGTTCAACTCACGTATTAAATGGCACCGCCAATCAAGTGACACCGCCGCGAAAACACTCATCCTGAAGAAGAACTGCCGAAGAGTTCGAAACATGTCGCCCGTAGTGACATTGAATACGTCAGTTGAACCTTGTAATTATTAGTATTATTCCGTTGCTATAGATTATAATATAAATATGATAAGAAACAATGAAGTGATTAGGGACTTTGTATGCAGAACCTTCAACTATGTCTTTTTTTATCAATATAAACTAGTTTCCCGCCTAGACATGGCGGATCCCATTGTGTATATAAAGTTTCAAGTTATGTTAGCATGTCATTTTAAAATGAGAACCAAACTACGTTGGAGGAAACTTTAATTGCAGGCTGGACGACGTTATTGACGAGCAATAATTGCACAAATTGCCAGTGTATAAGGTACTGGCGGTTCATCTGAATTAACGTATTGGTATGGCAAGAAGAAAACGATTTTTATATCATGTTTTTTTTCCATTCGAGTCTGACCACTTTTATTTCATCCCCATACTTAATATGCATATTCGGTTCTTGTAAAAATTTTCACAAAATATATATTCTTCTCAAAAACTATACATAAAAAGGTTTTTCAAGAAAATTCACTGAGTTTTTTTTCTCTACTAAGTGCGCGGTGTCCTTTACGGTACACTTGGTGTAATGTGATAAACCGTTTCTGATGACGTTGTAGGACGGCTATCGTTTACTTTGGTGTGAAGGATACTTGACACGCTCGGAGAGGCGTCCACACTTGATTACTTGCACCGGGCTAGTCAGACAGGTAGATAATTTCACAGAGGTGGGTGCGCTTTGGGCATACGGTTATGGATGTGTGCTGATATTAGAAGGGCGCCATGCATTTATAATTTATTCTCCTAAATGCAAAAGAGATTAGACAGGATGCCTATTTTTACAATGGTCAGAAATATGAACAAAGAAAGACTATTTGACAAGTAGATTTATTGCCATTAAAACACATGTATACAAGTAGAACAAGCCACTAAATCTTAACTAAGGCTTAGAGCTAAGGCGTGGCTCTCTCCTAATGAGATTCAGATTTTAAATTGTCTGACCGAGGACGAAGTCTTGGTGTTTAAATTTAATTAATTAGAGAATAGGCATAGTTGTAGTGCTTGGTTTGTATGGAGCTGCGATATTAATACTAAAATTATGACTCTATTTGCAAACACATGGTTTTATACCAAAACGTGGTTCATAAGGTATGGAAAGAAATCACCTCGTGGAACGCGTTGTACACGCGTCACAGCGCCGCCGTAGTCCACTGCTTCCACCCAGGACCTCGGAAGAGGTCCTGCTCGTGACGGCTTCCGCAGATGGAGAACCGTCGCCACCTGTGACCCGGGTACAGCTTCCGGCGCCAGACTCCAAAATTGCCTATGCGTGAAGCAACCTCCGCGAAGCAGTCCCCACGGAGCGGCCAGCACGCAGTCGCTGCAAACCACATTAAAGTTCAAATTCAGAACAAAACGATCCTCGACTTTCACACTCTCCGCAACAAACATTGAACTGTTAAAATACCTGGCAATGAGTAAAAGCAAGCCTAGGTGGTTTTCCGCCGACCAGATTTATCTCCTTACGTCATTTAAAGTTATGTCTGAAACAAAGAATGTTATATCATTAAACCACGTCTCAACGTAACAAATATTTCCATCGTCCTATCGGCGACACTCGCGTCATACATACCAAAATGCCCATTGTGTCATCGCAACATTAGGTCGCGAGATGCGTTGAGATTAAAACTGCATTGTTAAAATTGACTCTAAGTTAAACAAACATGGCTTTTTCAGCCGCAGCGATTCCAAAAACATACCCTCCTCCGTTCACATTTCTGCAAAGAAGACTAAGGACCTCTGCGATTTTTGACAGCCAGAAAACTTTACCACAGACAATCTAGCTCCGTCCTCCCGTACCACAAAGATCGACTTGCATCAGTTGCACCGAATACATGAAGACTAAAGATTTATTAACAACTAGCTTCAATGTTTCTAAAAGATCTATTTTTCGATATCTAAATTATCTGTAAAGATATTAATACAACAATAATATCGATCGGTCTGAACTGTTATCGATTTTATTTGCAACCTCGGTGCGCTCGTAGTTCCGCCGAACATCAATAGGTGTCACCTTCCCTTGAACGTCCGTGAGTCGCAGATATGCTGTAATAGATGGCGCTATGAGTCTTAAAACCCATAACAAACGCCTCATAAAATTAGACCGTAACATTGGTGCATTTAGTTTCTCTGATCGCATTTATAAATATCGGACATTCGGCTGAAAATCGGTCCTTACTCGTACTTACATTACGAGTATGTAAGTTTATGAGAGAGGGATTCATGTTGTATGTCCGACATTGCTGTAACATAAATTAAGTTAGTTTGGTTACAAAACAATCGTAGAACAGGCAGTTTAAGTTTATTTTGTTAAAAATGCGTTAGGGTTTGTTATATTTAAAAAAGTATAATAAACACTAGAAAGACTGTAAATCATTTCACCCTCTGGTAACAACAAACTGATTTAACACCCAATATTTCAGTAACACTATTTACCAATGCATTACCGCGCATATTGACGCATCATTAGTTAGACATTATTAGCTGATAATCTATCACTGTTTCAATTTACACCGTCATGCGACAGCTATGCAAATGATGCCAGTGAAGTGACATCTATCATTAATTCATTATTATCTAGCCTGTTAATATTGTGCAATATTAATAATTAATACTAAGAGCCAATTTTTCAATCTCTACATAAAGTTATCCGTCAGTTGAAATTATCACCATCTTTTTCTTAAGTCATATGGAAGAAAAGGACAGAGCTAATATAATAGAATATTTATCTGATATAATAATCTAATCAATAAAATAATCAATATTGTCGTATTTTCTCGAAAATGGATTAAAAATGTAGTCAATTGGAGACAAAAGTAGCGCAAAAGGTAAAATAATTACAAATTTTGAGGAAGAAGTATGTTCTGTCCCTTTTCCGCAAAACGCAACTTCATATGAAAAGATTGTTATTTACGCCTGCATATTGTGTCTATTTATTCATGATTACCAACAGATAAAACATCATACGAGTACATGCACTTATATCTAATTTATAATCGAGACTGATGCTTATCTAATTATAAGTAACCACAACTTACTCCAATGCTTTCCTACATATCTATAGCATGCAGTAAAAATTAAGATTTTATTTCAGTTTTCATCTTTCGTCACTATCTGCGAGCGTTCTCTCTCTAACAACAAATATTAAAACTATCTGAAGGGGATTTTCGTCACTAGGCATATTATGTTTTTGCCTTCTTTCTTTTGGAGGTATATTATACATTTTGAGTTTACACCCGTATTACTTTCCGCTCGTTGCCACCGTAACGTATCCAGAAAACTCTTTTTAATGATGATTGTATAGGGGGTTTTTTATACTGATAACTAAAGCAATACGTGCAAAATTATTTCCTAACCATTCCAAAATATCAAAACTGCACAACGTTAATATCCCCCAGAGTGCAACCCGGTCTTTTTTTTTATTGATTCTATTTCTAATTAAACGGGTTCACGACATGTTGCCAAGGTTGAATGGGATAGTAGAACGGTGCAATTGACTAGGTAAACATAGCAATGTAAGAACGGAGACTGTTATTGCCAGATATATATCCAAATATTACCTACGCTGATGTCATTTTCATAACGGCGAACGGGTAAAGGTCGCGGGAGTCCGCTGGATGCAGGTGGCGTAGGATTGGTTCTACTTGGGCCCCTATGTCCAGCAGTGGACGTCCTTCTACTGATATGATGATGATGATGATGATGAGGATGACTGTTTTAGACAACAACTTTGACATAGCTTGACGTACGCAAGATCCCGAAATGCTCAATGAGAAACCGGTATCCAGTTGTTCTTAATCTGTTCTTATATATAATTTTTCAACTAGAATTGGACCTAGGAAAGAACACCCAGTCTTCAAAAATCACTATTAAAATCGTCCATTTTGTATTACAGTCGGAAGGTTTTACGACCTTCCGAATGAAGCAAGAGAAATGATATCAGTGCCACACACATGTTTAGGATCCCTATCTATCTCCGTACAATTTTGCCATGTAAAATTGGTGCACCAAGGTTAAAATCTGTTATTTTAACTTATTCTATAATCTAGACCACTTTCACCCAAACGACTCCTTTGTCCCGAATAATCGTGTCTGACACCAATAAAACTAGAATTTGTAGCGCAATGGCAGTCCGCTGTTCCCAACCTGCCCATAACCCTATAACGGCCACATTCAATTGTCACGAAAACAAACTCAATTAGCTCCATACGACAACATTAACCCTGCCTCTTCGACCTCTATAATGGTCTGTTAATTGCTACCCTTTTTATTGAAACCCTCTTAAACGCCCCCTTAATTCGACAAGGTTGCACAATAAAAGTGGCCCGGGGCGTTTGGGAACTTTGTCGCAATTAACTGATATTATTTTAGGTGGTATTGTGCGCTGGGTTAATTAGGCTGGCCAAATGGGAGTGGAAGGAGTTGTGATACAAATGCACGATTACTGGCTAGGGGTCTGTGAGACGCGACATTTCACATTCCGATATGATGCCAATATTATGATATGATCGCACGTCTTTGATCTGAAACGTTATACCTTGGTCTATTTCTAGATTCACACTGAGCTTCTTTTTTGAGAATAATATACGATTTCCACCGACTGGGCCGGTTATAGGAGCGCGCCTAAACTCATTATAGTCATTATACAAGTTTGAATTTGAAGCTTTAATAACACTTGAACTAATTTGTAACTTGAATTATCATGTAACGTGATATTTCTATTCCATTCTAATACAGACATTACATTTCATATTTGAATGGATTTGCGGCTGTTCGGCTCCACGCGGACGTTGACGGCTGCGCACGGCTGTAGTCCCGTCTGACCGGCTGAGTCCGGTGGTTGCCTACTGCACTCTATTAAAAGTATTAAAACGCGGTCGGCTACCGCTGGGTGCTCGCACATTCGTTGCGATGCGGCGCCAAGCGACCCGGTCCAGCCCGTTCGGTGTGAATCGTACATTCACGAGCTTTAATTTGGGACCCATTTCCATTAAATGTTGTTAGAACATTCATAGTGCAATGAGGTCTAAATTTTAGTTTGATACTGTCGGATGTCAAGTTAAAACATATAATGTCTTATCGAATCGACCCTTGAAATGATAACTTCTTTGCCAAACGCTATCACTACGGTTTTCTAATTACGAACATATGTCGTGTCAGTGTCAGTGAAGAAAACAGATAGAAGACAGGACCAAAATTCCGCTTACCCAAGTAACAATTAATCGGAAATGATCGTTTGCCCTCACTGCAGTTGACGTCATTGCACGGTTGCCCCTAGAAACGTAAAATTATCGATGGTAAACATTATAACATTGACATTGCCTTAAAATATTATATATATTCAGCTTTAGGTGGGTCCTAAATTAAAGCTCGTGACTGTACATAAAGGTCCACTAGAGATGAATAACTCTGGACCAAAATATAGCTCAGCGCTCGCAGCATTGGTTTCACATTCGAATACGAACAGTCGTGTCAAATTGACCTCCTAGTTGGGAATGATTAGTTATTTACGGTGAGGATTGAGAGAGAAAATTACACGGGTGCTGAGCAACAATGAGACTGGGTGCCTTTTGTGAGCCAGTTTTTAAATGGGCGGCTTTCAGACGGCGCGTGTTATGAGGTATGGCTTCGGCCATATTTTGTAAGCCATGTTCGTTACTGTTGTCGCTGTTGTTGATTATGGTCAAGTTTTTTTTATTGTAAATAATATAACACAATAAGATACGATTTATTATAATACTAAAAGGTGTGATACCTCACTGGCAATGTCGATGCGTTGAACGAGGAACAATCCAGCTCTATGGTTACCAGTGGAGCAGATGAGCATTATTGATATTTTATGGACCAGTTTATAGGCCTCGGTCAACATGAACTCAAAGTCTCCACGGTAAACGTCGCAAATACGTAACTGTCATCTAAAGGCATCTAAAGGTGTCGTGCGCGGCGCGTGACGTGCGCGGCGCGCGTCGGGCGCGGTTGAATCGGTATATTCACACCGCAAGCGGGCGGCGTATAGCAACGCGGGGGTACGCGGCTGCGACGCGTTACCAACGCGTGTGCCGCGCGTGTGCTGCGCGTATGCTGCGCGTGTGCTGCGCGTGTGCTGCGCGTGTGCTGCGAGTGTGCTGCACGTGTGCCGCGCGTGTACCGCGCGGCTGGCAACAGCGCGGGCCCGCGCGTCATATCTCTCTCACTACCAAGTACCAACACATTTAATATGTATCTCACTATCTCTATCACGCTCGGCGACGCGTGTGCAGCGCGGGCCCGCGCGGGCCCGCGCAGCTCACGCGACGCGCACGACACGCGGCCGCGCTGCCGTGTTGTAACTTTAGCGCCGCGGGCCCGCGCGGGCTCGCGTTCGAATCGCGTTCGATGTGTGTTTGAAGTGTAGTTTCAATGCTTTACAACTTGCGCGTGTGCCGCGCAGCACACGCACCGCGCGCGACTTGCGTCCGGTGGGTGGAGGCCTTAAAGATGCGTATTTGCGACGCCTTACAGTTTCAGCATCAGCGGCCGCACTGCCCGCCTTCAACGATGTCGTGCGCGTCGTGGGACGGCGCTAGGGTGTCAACGCATGTACGCGCCAGGCCATTAGGTTCCATTGTGGCTGATGTACAGAATAGCTGAATAATATATTATATTGTCCAGCTATTCTCTTCTACAAGTCGCAATTGTTTACCGATTCGTGTGTAATCTTTTGAGCGTTCAGTTAAGGATTTCTTAATTGGAAAGTTGAAAATTAAAATTGGTTGAAAGAGATTGACTGACAGAGCTGCACGTATATGTGTTAACTGTAGCCATACGGTAAGGCACGTGACTTATTATAGAAAAGGAAAACGGTCTCAATCTCAATAAGATCTAGTTCTCCCTCTGAGGTCAGATGGCAATCGCTTTCGTTAAACTAGTGCCTACACCAAATCTTGTTATTCTTTACACTTTACTATTAATCTTTACACAAATAATCAACCTCTCTACTTGTGTATACAAGATGATTACTAACATTAACTTAATTAAATTAAAACTAAGTTAAATCCAAAAAAGGCCCTCGAGGAATTGTACCGAGGATGCTGGCGGCATTTCCTCGCTGAATTGCAGTGCTGACTGCGTTGAGCGAGAAAGCTGCCAGCTCTTCGGTCACCAGTTACGTCCACCAGACGATTTCCGCAAATAACTTTTGCGCACTGGGACCCCAGGGACCGAGGGTCTCGACGCCAAAAGGTACAAAGTTGTACTCTCAGCTGAGGCCTCTATGTTCAATGCGTTTCAGATTTTCGGCATTTTCCGTGGCTGCGCCGCTATAGAAGTAGTCCGGTGGAGGCCAATGAAAACCTAGGAGGATGATGACAGCAGACTAGCCGGGACATCTGGACGAATGGACATGAACAGAATTTTTGCCTAAGATGAGACAGAGAACTTCGTTCGCGTCGCTCGCTCGTTCAACTACGATGACGGTGGCAAACAAGCATACGGCCTTAATGGTTGTAAGCAAACACCGTAGCTTTTGGACAACTCTT
Source organism: Epinotia demarniana (assembly GCA_945867215.1). Lineage (NCBI taxonomy): Eukaryota > Metazoa > Arthropoda > Insecta > Lepidoptera > Tortricidae > Epinotia > Epinotia demarniana. The sequence goes on from OX244281.1 coordinate 16,102,300, forward strand.
TATTGATTTGAGGATTTGTTGTGTTGACAGCTAGAGTAGAGAAGTAAAGTTTGTTAGTTTGTTGCTTTTGTACCTAAGTTTGTAGTTGTACCCGCTTTGGTTGCGTTTTTTGTAAATCGCGGCACGAGTAAGCAATAAACCTCTTTTAAATGTTTGAAGAAAAAACTGTCTTAAGTACTGTACTTTACACTGTATTTCAATCAAACTTAAGAAAAGAATCCTTCATCTCGAAAGCCATTATCTTTGTGCAAGCAGCCCAGGGCACGCAAACAATAACACGTGGTCCTCCAAACTGCTTTGTTTCCGTGTAGTGGACCTTTGTTATCTTTCAATGTTGTGAGAGCCACGGGTTCAGGCATTTTTGGGGTTTAGTTAGTTATGTGGCAAATCTTCCGAGTTCTTTATTTATTTAAGGTCATTTTTTTGATAACTCCAGCAAGTATCTACGCAGCAATCATTATTTTCATAATCCTCCTAGCGTTTTTCCCGGTTGTGCCTCAAGGGGGGTCCGCTTTCCAAGCAATGTTCCTCGGAATTCCCATATTGGCAACGGCTGATCCGTAACTTAACCTAATTGTGTATTTGGTCGGTTACGGGTGGAACAGCGGGACGCACCAACGTGGCGCCAATGCCCGTCTGCTTTAATGGCATCGTCTATCATCCGGCCAAATTGAAACCTTATGGCTACTGTACACAACCATGGCCCATCATACAGAAATCAAATATTCGTTACAATGAGAGAGATATACTTCCATCGACCTCCAACTCATAATGGCGTCCCTGTCCTCATGGCCCATTGTTTGTGCTTTTAAGGTTAGTCTTTCAATGTTATGTAGGGGACCAATGTAGTCTATGCTTCTTTAGTTAACTAGCTGCCCACGCGGCTTCACCCGCGTATTGGAAAGCAAGAAAGTCGCGGGATAAAATATGCCTTATGTCCACCCGGAAAGACCAATCTATATACTGGTGAATTTTTTTCGATATCGGATGAGTAGTTCTGGATGTTACCCCCTACATACAAAATTAGAAAACGCACAGACTTCCTCTTCTTCGGGAAGCGACTTTGTTTTATACTATGTAGTGATAGTGATAGCGATGCCTCTCTACTAACAACAATGGTCTGAAAACCTAATCCCAATGTAGTGTCCGTGTTTGCTATGTGGGCGGGCGGTGCGTATGTTATCTTTTTTAGGCAGCCATTATCTACCTCAGCCAAGGCTACAAAGATCACAAAAATATATTATAAACGAACTTGTGTCCCTTAGAGTGGACATAGGTGACGTCGACACGCTGGCGGTGAAGTTAGAATTGCGACCTCTACACAAATTCATTTAACTATACTCCGTACCCACATAACAAAAAAAGTTGTTACTTTATCGTGTATCTTATACAATAAATAAAGATGCAAATGATTTGTCATTGAAGTGTTCCTCTGCTGATTAACCGACGGAATAGAAATGGTAAATTAAATATTGACGATACAAATCATTTGCCTTACTTTGTTTTGGTTAAAACATATTATGCCAACTAACATATTTGACTGAATGAAACTTGGTCAAAATACCAGTTGGTAAACGAGATGTTGCCTAAACATGAATATGCCAAACATTAGGTTTGCGTAAGAATTATTTGTCAAGTGTTCATTTGGCAAACGATTATTTGGCAAATGAAATTCTACGAAAAAAATTATGGGAAGTGATAATTTGTCAAACATTTTTTGGTAAAACATAGGTTATAATAGTTATTATGTTTTCACTAGGACTGTCACAACTTTGAGCAGCGGTGGTAGCGGCAGCGCTTCTTCATATGTGGGTGCGAGAAGCAACGCTCTGATCTCTCACTCCCGCATATAGCGAACCGCTGCCGCTTCCGTCTACTGTTGGAAGCAGTCGTGGCCCAACCGTGACATCGCATTCGTTTGTAATAAGGTGGAAAGTGTATCATCACACTTCCACGTGCTCTAAGGCGGTGATCACTCTGCCACTGAACCCCGCTGCGGTTTGCGGAGTCATTTGTCGTTGATTGCCAGTAACTCAGTTTGTATATAAATTTCGCACAGTACTTCACACTGCGCCGCACCTCCGTTCGACGTGTGTCCGCACTCCGCAGCGAGAAAGGGCGTCAGTGTGATCACGGCCTAAGCTAATGGAATCGACTTTCCCATGGACCTCCCGTGGTGAAATCTTTAACGCTTAGTTCACACTGTTTCTTAGCAAACATACCTATTTAGCAAATAGTAGCACCACATGTGGCACTTTATTGGCTAAGTGAGTTGAATGTCAACCCTAATACTTGCCTAGTGAAAGATTCATTTCGACTTTATTGCACAAGTAATAAGAGTGAGCGATATTTATCTACTACTATCTACTTTGCAATCGGGTTAAGCGGTCCATTCAATATCGATCCCTGTTACCTAGGGCATACGACACAGTCACAATTGTTCTTTGTTGTAGTGTAACAATCACGTCTCGCGGTGCGGTTATGCAATTTGGTGCCTTATTGTTAAGATGGTAGAGTCGTGGCATACTTTGTAGTCGCAGATAAACGTTATCCAGCTGGTTTGTTCGAATTTAGACTGTATTGTCTAGGTGTTAGAGTTATGCGAAGCGCTCTAGTAGTGCTAATAAAGTGCTAGCGACGCGGAGACAGACGCCAGCAATTATCGCGGGACGTGTCCCGGGACACGCCATGGCTGCAGCGTTTTTAGTAAAGTACGCAATCACATATTAATCTGAATTGTCGCTCGCGCTGGCGCTTAGCTCAGCCCGCGAAGAAAACGCAAAACAGATTGAGATCAAAGCGTCATCGTTAAGACAAGAAAGTGTGCACTGACGATTACACGTGAACGTCCTTACGTTGTTACTTACCTTTTCCCTTAAATATGAATACTTATTAGTGTACCTACGTGGTAAAATATTTTTATGATAATATACCGATGTTAGTACTAACCTAGGTACTATCCGGTACAAATTATGCCAAACCGTGAAAAATACGAGTATTTGGTCTCGGTACAAGACTAACCAAATTAATGTCATACATCACGATACCTATCACAATCATATTAAAAATGAGCATGTTATGTTTTCTAATCAAAACTAAGAAGATAATTAATTAATTTAAATAAAATACATTTATTTATTACACACCAATTAAATGGTGCTACCTAAGTAAAATATTTACAATAACAGAAATAATTATTAGATAAAATTCAATGAAAGAACGCCTTTCGGCGCTTACCATCAGGTCAGACTCTACGGTCAATCACTGATCATTCAATACTATTTGTCGAGTTTTTTTACATTATAAAATATAAAAAATAACTCATCCGCTATTCCCCGGCCGCATCCCCAAACCGAGGAGCTCTCAGCTTTCTTAAAGAACTCGCAAACGTAACAATACAACCCCCATCTCAGTGCCCCCTCTGCAAATATATGGGGGCATAGTTCTCCCGAATTATACGCCTTAGACGGACTAGTGAGACTGTTACTGGGAATTTTAACGTCCACTGCACGCTGTGGTGGATAATAGGATTTCTTAAACACCGCACAAGTTTATTCTTTATTCTTTCACTAGATGCCTGGCTGCGTATAACGGAGAACCCCAGGTCAATATCATATAAATACAGAAAAAATATTCAGAAGATATAAATACAGAAAACAGCCAATACTCAGAAACAATGTTGATCACACAAATATTTGCCCTTACCGGGATTCAAACCCAGGACCTTCAGCTTCGTAGGCAGCGGCACTACCCACTAGGCTAACCGGCCGTTAATGTCCATTTTGTAGATCAATAATTCTTTGTACTACAGTCCGCATCAAAAGTAACTACGCAATCGCACACGTCAAAAGCTGGTTCTCTTTTCATAAAGACTTTTGACGACTTCGTTTGCCTAAGCTACTTTTGATGCGGACTGTACATACACACATGGTATAATAATAATGTACGAGTATAAGGCTGTTCCATCCATATCCATCCATCTATACTAATATAAAAAAATGCGAAAGTGTGTCTGTCTGTCCGTCTGTTACATCTTCACGCTGAAACCGCTGAACGGATTTAAATGAAATATGGTATAGAGTTAATTGGAATCCCGGGGAAGGACATAGGATAGTTTTTATCCCAGAAATCAACCTCTAAGGGGATAAAATGGAAAGTGAAAGTTTGTATGGAGCTACGATATAAACGAGTTCCGCGCAGACGGAGTCGCGGGCAGAAGCTATAAGTATTTAATATTCTTGAAGTGAAAACTTCTTTAGCGGCGCTGTGCACTTTTGTGATGGAGAAAAAAAAAACTCGCAACAGGTTACGTGACCGTAAGATGTCACGTGACCGTAAGATTCGACAAATTGAAAATACATAAGACGAACACGTGACCTGATCGAAAAACTGTTACAATGTCATTGAGTTTTCACTTCTGCCGGCACTCCCGGAGTGCAACCCGGTCTTTTTTTAGGAATACCATACATAACCGCGATAGAAAAGCTTATTTTTCTTTAATTTCCTCCATTTGTCATTCCAGTAAATGTATTGATAATATTATACAACCAGTAGATCTACTGATTGGCTGGGGTATTTAATATCTAATAATATCTATTTCTAAATTTCGATATATCTTTAAGCGGAAAATGAGAAGTATCTAACGAATAAGATGACGGTAATGAAATCCAATCTAAGGTTCAATCCAAATTACTTCTAAATTGGTTTAGAAGTTGTCAGTCTTCCATATAAATGGTTGTTGAAATCGAAACGAAAGTTTCTTTCGCAATTAACGAACGGAACAATATTGTAAAGGTACGATTTCATTTCATGAAACTTTGCACGGAAGTGAAATTCAAAGTTTCATTATTATCTGTACATATTATATCCACAAAAGTCTGTCTCGCTCTCTCGCCTATGTTATCGCTATGCTCGCTCTTCGACTACGCACGGAAACTTGCAAAAATCGGTATGGAACTAGGTTATTGTAAAGACGGATCATTAATAATTCATAAACAATGATGTTTTAGATCAGTGTTTTTCAAGCTTTTTCTTGACGCGACCCCCTTACTATAGAATAAAAATATTTCACATCCCACCGTGCGCCGTTCTTACATTATATTTTATTATTTACACATATGAAATCCCAATAAACATTCGTTTACACAATTCAAGTAGCTGCAACCCGCTCCAAGGAGCTTCGCGACCCGCGGGGGGTCGCAGCCCACAAGTAGAAAATAAATACGCTCTTTAAGATTAATGTATTTAAATATGAGGTCATAAGGTCAGGACACGGTTTCAGTAAAACTATGGGCTCTAGGTAAATTCCCCGCTTATGTGTATCAAATGATAGAAGTGTTTGTAATGTTTTAAGCTGTAAATTGAAGATACGTACTTAGACATAATTAAATCAGTAATGTGTCAGCTCTCCTTTCCATTATAGTTATGGTGGCCCCTGAATCCACAATCCACTTCAAAGCCGGCCCGGTTGTTTCTGCGGCGACCCACATCTGGTGATTAGTTGAACCCAATTAGTCTCCGCCGTAGTGCCTAGGTAATGTCGGTTAATTATTCACGGTATAACGGACAGGTATCGAAATCGAATTAACACACAAATGTACAAGCTAAATATTACACTATATCACTAATTCAAATGAACTTATCTATGATATAAAATCGGAAAATCAGAACGGGATAAAACACGAAGGAACGAGCGAGATAGCGCCTTACAAAAACACGATGTTTGGCGTCACTTTTACTTAAAAACAACGCAACGAACACGAGAAATAAATTTACGAATCCATATTTTTTCTAAAATCACGTAATGAAATCTCGACAAAATCAACAATTTGAAGCGTCGCCATTGTTTGGAAATGTTCGGCTCTGACGTTCGGATCTGAGAGATCGGGCTCTCCATTTTACGTAATTTGATTATATCTCAGACTATACATTTACACGTTAGTATAATTGTTATACAATTGATTCCGCTAAAAAAACATACTGTTTATAAATAATAATGATTAAAATTGAACTTTGAAATTCCGGTTAGAGAATTTTAAATGAAATGGAACGGTACCTACGCTACAGCTGTGATGTGTCATTGTCATGTCACTGTTACTTTTTACTTTGACACACAAACTAATAAGAGATACTCTTTGACATTTGTCTTTTATTCACTTATTGTTTGTTATTTGGTAAGCTTGCCTTCTGATTTGTACTCAAAAAGCCGGGCAAAAATAAGACTAGAAAGAGTGGGAGAAGAATTTCACGTTGAGAAAAGAGTCCGGCAAGATGACCCACTCTCACCTAAAATGTGAGTCTATATTTCGAAAATTAAATTGGGTCGAGAAGGAGTTAAAATAGACGGCGAATACCTAAGCCACCTACGCTTTGCGGATGAAATTGTAGTATTCTCCTACAACGCATACGACCTAGAGAAAATGGTAAACGACTTAACTAAGGAGAGTCAAAAAGTAGGACTATACATGAATACCTCAAAATCACAAATTATGACCAACGAACCTCCTCACGAGATAATCATACAGGGCGGAAAACTAAAATACGTGGACGAATACGTATACTTGGGGCAGTCGGTCTCTTTTGATGACTACACCGGAAAAGAGGTAAGGCGAAGGATAGCACTAGGATGGAAAAAGTATTGGAGCTATAAAGAGATCATGAAAAACAAAGAGTATTAAAAGTAAGCTCTTTGAAGTAGCCATCCTTCCGTGTATCACCTACGGGTGCCAAACTTGGGCCCTCAAGAGAAAAGAAGAAGAAGCATTGGCAATTTGCCAGCGGAAAATGGAGCGAAGTATGCTGGGCATTAAACTTTCTGACAGAGTAAACAATACAACCATTCGGAGAACAACAAAACTAAATGATATTGTTTACCGGATAAGATCATCCAAATGGAACTGGGCAGGACATATTTGTCGAATGAAACAAAGTAGGTGGACCAAGAGACTAACCGAGTGGATACCGAGAGGCGAAAAGAGGAAACGTGGACGGCCAAAGAAAAGGTGGCGCGATATTTTCTGCCAACGGATCGGCTCAGACTGGATGCGGGAGGCCAGAGAAAGGCAAATTTGAAAGGAAATGGGGGAGGCCTACGCCGCAGAGGCGACTTCTGCCTAGAGTATTTGTTTTTGAGTATAATAGTTTATAGTATTAGTGTAATTATTAGCAGCAGGTAGCAGAAATAAGGGCTTTTTAATTTTTACAAGTGCTCTGATCGGTTGGACCTGACCCTTTATAAAAGGGCAAAAAATAACTTCTTTAGAGAAAAGTTTTGATGTGTTCTATTCGTTATAATCATTTCAAATAGGTGTTTTACAATGTCACCACTTTGGGTAAAAATTAACTAAGTGCTGAAAATTATGAAACTTTGTGTCGCTATACTTTAGCCATTTTTTCAAATAATAATAATAAATAAATCAGCCTATATACGTCCCACTGCTGGGCACCGGCCTCCTCTCATGTATAAGAGGGAACGGGCAGTAGTCCCCACGCTGGCCCAGTGCGGGTTGGGGATTTCACATACACCTTTGAATTTCTTTGTGAATGTTTGCAGGTTTCCTCACTAATGTCCCCAACCCGCACTGGGCCAGCGTGGGGACTACTGCCCGTTCCCTCTCATCCATGAGAGGAGGCCTGAGTGTATTACTGAGTTTCGTGTTGACATTTCAATAAATGTATAATATGAAAATACCTGTATACTGTGGTATATTGCTAAGCAGGGCTCATGACCATAATATAATTGTGACAAATACATTAATATAATTAATTCACGCGGGTGGAGCCGCGGGCACGTCTAGTTGACATATAATGTAGGTATTTGTGCATTATAAATAAATTATTTTGAGTTAAAAATTGTTGTCATTTTGGGACTGGATTTAATGTCAAGTAACTTTTGACGTATGGCATATGACACCATTTGGCTCATATTCAATGCGTCTTTTTGTTTGGTTAATACTATGTATTAACTTTGTCACATCTTCAAGGTCGAATATTGCTCAACGTGATTTGAACAGACACGCAGTTCATAATCACGAGCGCTAGCGTTTTGTTTATTTAGTTTTATAATGTTTAAAGTTATGGGAACTGTTGGGATTATTATCGCCCTGATCGAGAAACTTTTGGATTTGGAACGAAATCTTTTTTTTTAATTTAACATTAGGCTAGAAACACTCAAACACAACCATATTCATAATCTTAAAGTTTGACAGACAATCAGCGCCACGTAGAAAAAAACTGCATAATAACTACAGTAAAGTAACTGTTTTTTTTTTTATACAAGAGGTAGTCTAAATCACCCGTAGCATACCTAATCATATCATATCATATCATTTATTTTCATAATAGGATTTTACAATCACTTTATGACGTCAATAATAATAATAAACAAATTCGGTACATACATTAAATTACATATTCATTAACTGATTACAATAGTTAAATCATTAAAACTATACAATTTATCTCCACGGGTTCCGATCTTCATGGTATTCTGATATTCTATAGTAGCCTTTTTGACATAATTTTCCTTTTATCATATATTTAAATTTATATACAGGTAACGTTTGGATGTCTACCGGAACCTTATTATAATAATGTACACACTGACCTATAAACGAATTACTTATTTTATGGAGTCTACTATAATTGGCTACAAGTTCATTTTTATTCCGAGTATTTCTATTATGAATGTCGCATTTCCTTTTAAAAAGATGTTTGTTTCTGTGAACATACATAAGATTTTCAAAAATTTATTGACAAGCAACAGTCAGGATCTCAAATTTTGCAAATTCACGATTCGTGAAAAATGTCGATACCTCACTCATCAAACTATCTCATTCATTAAACTAATTCATTCATTAAACTATCTTATTCATTAAACTATCTCATTCTTTAAACTATCTCATTCATTAAACTATCTCATTCTTTAAACTATCTCATTCATTAAACTATCTCATTCATTAAACTATCTCATTCATTAAACTGTCTCATTCATTAAACCTTCTCATTCATTAAACTATCTCATTCATTAAACTATCTCATTCATTAAACTATCTCATTCTTTAAACTATCTCATTCATTAAACTATCTCATTCATTAAACTATCTCATTCATTAAACTATCTCATTCATTAAACTATATCATTTATTAAACTAACTCATTCATTAAACTATCTCATTCATTAAACTATCTCATTCATTAAACTATCTCATTCATTAAACTATCTCATTCATTAAACTATCTCATTCATTAAACTATCTCATTCATTAAACTATCTTATTCATTAAACTATCTCATTCATTAAACTATCTCATTCGTCAAAATATCTCATTCATTAAACTATCTCATACATTAACTATCTCATTCATTAAACTATCTCATTCATTAAACTATCTCATTCATCAAACTATCTCATTCATTAAACTATCTCATTCATTAAACTATCTCATTCATTAGACTATCTCATTCCATAAACGCTCCGGTGGACTACACGCGTAAATACAAACATATATTATGTAGACTGCTAATGTAAATTATTGCCGAGGCGCGCAAAGAACGGGATTTAGCCATGGTAAATATAATAGTGCTTTTATCAAACATGTGAGGAAATAATACAAAGACATCACAAAAAACATATTATGATGACATTCCTAATAACGCGGTGATACTTGTACTATGATTGATATGTTAGCATTCTACGGCGATGTTCACTTCACAACTTGCTATATTTTACACTCAATGCGGTGTTTCAAGTAATTAAGTATAACACATTTAATAGATTTCATGTTTCATTTTATCTCAAATAAATGAATTTACTTACGAACTATACTTATTAATTTCATTTTCTTCTAACCATACACAATACTTATTAATTTTTTTGTAACCTGTTTGTCTCTCTTGTTGTGGTGCAATAAAGAGTATTTATTATTATGTCTTTCCCGTTCACGGGACAATGATGTCCCGGACCTTTGGGAGGCGTGCGTGGAGCTAGGTACCTACAAAGTACCAACTGAGCCAACACGTAGAGGCCCTTTTGACAATTTAATGAAATGCAAGGAGTACACCGAGCGGATGCTGTCCCTGCCCGTGTCATGGGACGCACACAGAGACAGCACCCGTTGGGGTGTATAGGGACTATTGATGGTTGATGGAATCTAAATAAAACGGGTTATTGGGTTGAAATGATGGACTAGTGGCTGGGCTATTGGGTGAAACATCGGACGCCTGCCTAATAAAACTGTTTCAATCTTTATCTCTGGCAGACGGTGACTCGCTAACTGCTAGATGGGCCCCTATTATGGGCCTAATTATTATTATTATTAATATTAAAAACGAGCGAAAAAATTTTTTTTCAAAACTATCACCATGAAAACCGAGGGGTTTGCATGTCAAAATCATAATTAAATTGGTCAATTTTAGACCCTAAAATTGGCATAGTATCTAAAAATGCAAACATTTTTTGTTTTCTTATTGGTTTTTTTTCTATAACGTTTTTTTGAACTTTATACAGCGCAAACGAGCCTTGAACGCACTATTTTTGTCTTACTTTGCAAAGTTTAGGGTTAAATAAACAAGGGCAAGGATAATGTTTGTTATAACTATAACAATTTTTAAACTTCATTGGTAGACCACAAGTCGTGGATTCATGGTATTATGTATGTCTCAGTTACCTACTGTATGCATCTATGTATAGTTGTGTCCCTGTGATGCTGTCTGTTTATCTGTATGTCTTATGCAATAACCCATATACTCGTTTTTTTTTACTATTATTCAAACAAATCGAATTTCACTGTTTGGTCCTTCTTTGCGCGCGTGACATTTTTCATTGTGTGTGGATTAGTGCAATGAAAAACTGTCTCGTTCCATTATATTTTCAATTCAATTATTACGTATTTAGAACCCAATAAAACATAACATAAAACTTGTAATGAATAAGTACAAAGTTAAACTAGAAAAGCAAATGAGTTGAAAGAAAGAAAGAAAGAAAGAAAGAAAGAAAATATATTTATTCAAAACGCTACTTAGACTAAGACACGGATAATACTTAAACATTTTTGCTTAAAACTATTGCGAAATGTTAATCTAACAAAAGCGTCAGAGAAAAGGACTCCACTCAGCTTAATGACAAGGCACCATGTAGATACCTTGACGCTGATCTTTCGTGGATACCCTTGCAAGAGAGCGCTCCTATCTGCGGCAACATTGATAAAGGATACATAAATGACATTAAAACGATACATAAAATATTATTAAATATTCACGTTCTTTACAAAAAACAATACTAATATTACTTATGTACTAGTCTATAAAAATTAAAAATTAAACCAAACAGCGAACTAAAGTAAAACTCTAAGCTGCTATTGCAAGATTACTCCTTATTTTGAGAGATGAAATAAAATCGTCTGTATGGGTGTTTGTACATAATACTAATACTAAACAGATTTCTGTTAAAATAGAACATATTTTTTGTACTTAACTTTAAATGAAGAAACCGATGCTGAATTCCTGATAGGCGGTGGAATAATGTTCCAACACTTCGTGGCAGAGTATCTAAAACTACCACGAAATGCAGTTGTGTTGTACTTAGGACAGATAAGACGTACAGCTTCTTGCCGTTTGAGTTGCCGACATCTGTTAAATTGTCAATAAGAAACGATTGCATTTAATTGAAATCGACGAGGGAGAAATGCAGTAATTTACTAGCGAGCTCCGTCGAAGATACGCTCGTCTTTTATTATACATTTCCAATTAGTGTGATCAAACCGTAAAACAAAACACGGGTCTACTCTTTCATACTTTTTCTAACGACATTTACTTTTCCACGGAAGTCAAAGTGTTTAAAAAGCCAATCAAGTGAGTAATTTCAGTGCTTCCCGTGCAGTCCAGTCGCGTATCGGTGTGTGAAGTGCATTAAATGTCCGGTCCACAGGTGCTGCGGACGAGGCATGAGCGTACAGCGGGTGTGTGAGAGGAGCAGATAGCGATTGGGAATTCAAGAAACCTTTGTCGTATATTATCCCTTCAGCTGTGATCATCCCTTTGTGGGCTTCATATTTTTTCCTGCAGGTCGGTGGAGCACCCCTCGGAGGGGCGCTATGGCTGTGCTTACTTTCTTAGAAATAAAACCGTCATTCGTGTATTGATCTCCTTTTAATCCATTGAAACGTATAGCCAATGAAGCGAGACAGCTAGCAAGCGACAATTTCAATGGCCATTGGAGGAAAATTTTGAATTTGATCGGTAGTCTAAAACTGCCGCTGGCGCGATAACCACGGTCGACTTCCGCGAGTGAGTTTTAATGGTTTTAGTGCGAATTTTCGTTGCCAGTGGGAGATATCTTGGAGAAAAATAAGTAATCTTTCGTTTTCTGTTACAAAAATATAGTTTTTAGTTGATTAACGATAATAAACTTGCGGCTAACACAACATACCTACTCATGGCCAAAATTTGTCTACAGGTTTTTTAGCGCTTTTCTACTAATTTAGAATTACAAACAGCCAGTAACAACACCGCTGTTTATCGTATATTTATTTAAAATGAAGGAAATGGACTAACAACCGCCCGAAAGTAGATAAATACATCGAAATTGGTAACAGTCATAACAGAGCCCTCAGAGGGATGGTAACCGTCAAGGAACTTCCCTCCGAGGGATGCTCACATGGGACCTCGTGACGTCACTTACGCAGCGCGCCAGCGCGGTTTCATAATACGGATACGTCTGTGACTAATGTGCTTATCAAGATAACAGGTGTTTCTTTAGTGCCCTTTCGGACTCTTCGGACTAATTAAGTGAGTCAGTGGCGCTTTCGATTGTAAGCACGAATACGATGGTTCATGTGCTATCATAGTTTCAATAAGTGTTAACGGAGATGTGTGCTGTGTTATTTAGGTGCTTGAAAAATCTACGAATAACCATCGTAAGTAAGAACTAATTTCTACACAGACGACAGACCACTCGGAAATCACCACTGTTTCTTCATGTTAATCATGTTGTACCGCTACTATAAACTCATGATGTGGGTAAGGGTATATATCCATACTAAGCAAACCATTTTTTTTCTAAATGGTCTTTATTTTCATTGTTTTAATACCATAATTTTACGTGTTTTTTGTTTAACTGGTATTAATGTTGTAATTTGATTTAAAACGATATTTAATCAAGGTGTTTCGAACCAAATTTATTTGGTGTAAAGCCCATGGTTGCTGTTATAATTGCAGTCGTTTGGAAGAGGTTATTTTTTATGAAAGTAGACATACTTTATTCATTTTATTCTCACATTAAATCTGCTGCACCTGCAATAAAAAAAGCTTCGGTTACACCTAGTTGATGACCCAAATTTATCGTTTAGGCATGAATTTGATTACATACAGTATAAAACACATGCGATATAAACATGTTAAGCCCACACGAGTTACTTCTGAGTGTAGGCATTATTTTGGTAGAATATTTAAAATGGTCAAGTGTAAAAAAAATACTCATGAGCCCGCCATTTTATGTTTTTCGAATAACTATAACACTAATTTCTTCAAATTAAGCCTATTAAACACCCCAAAAAACCAATTTACTATATTTATAATAACCAAAATATGTCGTAAACTTCGGTGACCTGGTGACGAGGTCAGCTAAATAGCCTTAATACGACATTAATGTAACGATGATATATCGTTGCAGTTAGATAATTTAATATAGATTGAGTTTCATCCAAAATCCTGGCTGTGATTGTGTAAAAACCAAAGAAAATTTAAATTTACCAAATCACTTCACCCCACAAACCTTGACGGTGGAGCATCCCTCAGTGGGTGCCACAGACGTGGGTAAGCGGCCATGTTTTTTCGCAACAGCTGAAGGGTTAAGTTTATACGTAATAAATATTCATAAATTATTTCACAAATAATAGATTCTTTCCGGTATAATTTAATCCCATCAAAAACATTCTGTTAAAAACTAGCCAAGTCTCGATGGAGCTGCTTGTTTGTATCTAAAAAGTAATGAAAAAGTAATGAGATATTTTGTAGTGCCATGTCTCAGGCATTCTTATTATTCTTTATTTGCTAACTAAATAAAATTCTGCAACTTGGCAATCACACAACTTTATTGCATTTAATAATAATAATTATTATTATTATTGAATTTATAGATACCTAAAACTATGTAGTATTGTGTAATTGCCAAGTCACAAAATTTTATTTAGTTAGCAAAATGAGATTTCAACTCTTTTTGAAACAGCGTGGGCTTATTGATTTATTTTATTAGATTTTCTTATTTGACACAGTTTTTTTCTTTTTAGGATCGATATATTTCGTGGCAATTTGTCTACCATTCTGTTTTTTTGATTTATGTACATGTATGTGCTGTTGCCATGAATAAATATGATTCTATTCTATTCTATTCTATTCTATATAATATCTCCAATAGTTTTTTTATTCGTTTTTATAGTTTTCCCTTTATGTGGTCATTAAACTCTAACTCCGTACCAAATTTCAGCTCTCTGAGTTTATGGGAAGTACTAGTTCTATTTTGATGATCATGAGTGAGTGAGTAAGTGAGTGTCTTAAATGCGAAACTTTGCTTTCGCTTAACTTCGGAACTAAATGACCTACAGACTTGAAATTTTGGATTTTAAGTATGTGATTATAGTTTACTGGATGACGAAAATTTCTGGTCTTATCCAGAGGTTCTCAAATAGGGGCCTGAAAATGCGGCGAAATGGTTCCAGTAAAGGATGGTACGGCAGTGTTTGCTTCGCGCTCGACTTGGCGGGGCACTGCCGTGCCCTCAGATTAACAATATGTGACTTGCATGGAACAATTAGTACCTATACAGTACGTTATTATTGGTTTACAAATATTTAATATGTTTGTCAATTAGAAATCTCCATAACTCGACCGTATAAATAAGTTAATATTTTTTCAGAAAATATTCATTATGTTTCAAAAATCAATCAAGCTCATGACTTTCACTGTCATAATTACTTAATTTATTACGAGGGAAAGACTACTTATCCTCTTCTTAATAAAATTGTCGTTTTCGACTGGTCGATGTCGGGAAGACTGTTGGAATGGTTATTACAAAAAAACACTGTGTGACTCTTTTCTCCCGTGACTTGCACCACGCACCTCCACTTCGCAAGTTACGACTTATATTTCACACGTTGTATTTCCACCTTGTTATCGCTTGTCGCGCCAACTCTCCTGGGTTTTTACTACCAGCGGTCGCTTCGTTACGGACCACTTGTGAAACAACACACATTTTACCCGTTTAATACTTGGTCACTCTATTTCGCGTGCATTACGTGCCCGCGCCATGTACGCGACCTAGGGTGCACATGTTAACGGACTTTAAATGGACTTATTAAATATCTGAAAGCTTCGTAACTTGCTAATTGGACTTTTATTATAAGTTGATGGATTTTGTCGTGAATTTTTGTGCTTAATATGATTTGTTCAGAATGTTCAGAAAATACGAAATTGAAGGAATTGTATAAAGTTGGACTGAATTTTATGCATTTATAAAATTAAGTTGTGTCGTTCTTGTATCGAAATGTTATTTTTCTAGTGGTTTTGTGAATAATTTATACCTTCCACATCGTATTCTAAGTACTTGCTACATAGTTACTAATACAAACAAGTTACTAAATTAATATATATTTGCTATTTCTAAATCTTACATTTTTTGATTTATAGGGGTTTATAATTACTTTTCTCCCACTTTTATCGTTGGGGGAGTTCTCCAGCAGTGGATGTCTTTCGGATGATTTGATGATGATGAGATTATTTTTCTTGCTGTTTACAAGCTTTTCATTTTACTTGCACTGCTGGTTGTACGTAACTAACTTACATTTTTTTGTCACTTGCCGTTGTCTAATTGATCCGAAATTTGGAACACATGGTTAGGTTAGGTAACAACGCAATATTATAGCAGCACCCAGCTGATCATCAAATCAGCCCCAGACCTACTAATTCTTCTGAGGTGGCCATATCAGTTCCGAAACCACACAAGAGACATCCGTTGTGTGTGATTGAACTCATTGGAACTTATAAAACTAAATTGGTACAACATGGACGACATTTATACGCATTTTAAATAAAATTCTTGGAATAAAGTTGGAAGAAAAAGACAAATACCCAATGACTCAGTTGATTGGTGTTCTCAAATTAATTTAAACGTACAAGTCTGTTTATTAAAATTCCTCCGTTCGCTGCCGGCGGCGTTCTAAACTCCGCCGAATAGTTGGACTTTTCGGGACGCGCATTCGTCGGCCGCCGTCATTGGACCTAACTCCGTTCACGTTGCTTACAAAAATGAACTCCTTACCATTAATTATTGAGTGTATTTTTGTTTAAATAGTTTAAGACGGAACCACCTAACCGCACGAATTTGTACTCTTTGCCGCTCTATCAAATGGGTGCATTTTTGTTTTGATTATTTGGTACGGTGGTTTCATTATTTATATTCTGTGCCCTGCTTATTTACATGTATACCTACTGATACCTAAAGAAGTTTAGAAGTGTGCATTGATAACGCTATGCAAATTGTTCAAGCATTTGCAGCAATACGGGTGTAGACTCGAAAACTATATATTATCAGGTACTTCAAAAGAAAGAAGGCAAAAAAATATGATTAGTGACGAAAATCCCATTCAGATACTTATCTCAAAAAAATTACGAAGCTATAACCATTTTGATATTGCTTGTTAGAGAGAGAAAACGCTCGCAGTGACGAGGCTGCCACAGAGCGCGTCGCGCGCGCGGCTGGCCGCGTTGATGGCGGCGCCCAATACGATGGGGCACGGCACGTTGCCGTCTTCTACCTGTAGTAACGTCACTGACTACGAGCGTCATCGTTTCATATGAAGTTGCGTTTGGCCAAAAAGGGATAGAACATACCCTTTCTTTAAACTTTGGATGCTTATAACTTCGTGATTATTTAAGCTCTTGCGTTGATTTTTTCTCTATTTGACTACATTTTTAATCCTTTTTTTGAGAAAAATTATATTATTGATTATTTTATTTATTTTCTAAGTACACTGACAATTATTTGTAAGTATTACTTTTTATTTTATGATTCATCATGCAGGTAATCTCAAAAATACTAAATGTAGAACCCTCACTCTCAACACAGCGCATTCTTGTGGGCGCTAGAGAACAAGGTGTTATTATGCTGCAATCTTCTGTAAGGTGAAAATATTTCCCAGTTGGACTGTTCTAAATACGAGCGAGATGGCATTCCGCGGTGTCCTCTATCTTACGGGGGGTTCTGCCTTTTCTCCGAATTTTTATGTCCGAATTTCACTTGCCAACCAACTTTTCGCCGATGATTCACTTTGACAACTAACTAATGGCAATTTTTTGTATGACAACGTTTCATTTGGTAGAATTATTGTAAAGTCGATTATTATAATGACTTTATTTTTTTGGCATACCTATCATTTGGCAAATCTTTCAGTTAGACACACAACTATTAACCGAATAACGTTTCGTTTGTGCAACAGTTCCCTTTTCTTTCATTAGCCAACCTTTTACTTCAAAGAACAGGACAGCATAACATAGACTTTTATTGAATGTGTATATAAGTTACAAGGATGGTAGGGGGAATGGGGGCACGAAGCCAACTAAAAAGGGGGCTTAGAGGCGAAGCCCCCGCAGTTACAAAACAACCAATAATCGTAACAGTGGTATTAGGTATTTGTAGGTTAGGTTAGGGTTAGCTTGTGTCCCTTAGAGCGGAAATAGGCACCCCGCATAGCGGGGTGACGTCGACACGCTGGCGGTTACGTTAGTTTTAGTTTAGGTTAAAATAATTGACGGGTGTTTGTTTAAAAAAAACACATGCATACATACATAACTCATACACATACAACACACAAACAGGTAAACACTTATCTGCAACGATGCAATTTATTCAGGTAGCTTCATTGTCATAAAAACAAGAGGGCGGTTGCGCTTACCCACTTTATAAATACACTTTATATGTTACGTAGTAACCAAATGAAACCTAACTAAATAAAACATTTGGTAAGCGTAATACTACGAAATGTATATTAGTCAAACGCAACTATTCTGCTACTAGAAAGGTGGCATTTTGAAAAGTTACTTTATGAAAAAAAGGCCAAGCATACAGCTGGTAACCGTGAGGTTGGGCAATAAAACTAAACCTTTTGATAAGTTGACAAATGATCATTCGGCGAAATGACATTATGCGAAAAGTTAGTTGCGAAGATCACTTGAAAATTGTATTGCCGATTATCAAATCGGCAATACAATTTTCGGCGACAAATTAGAGAACCATCTTACGGCTATTACCTACTCCCTTTAGGACTTTCAATCAGGTCGATTGATTCATTTCAATAAGTAGTATTGTCAATGCTTATATTACATTTTAGTACCATGACAATACGGTCCAAACGGGCATAGTTAAGAGCAACGTAGCACGCTTATAAACTTATCCGGATTCTTCCTGAATAATGGATTTGATCGAAAGCACCCCGGCGTGATTTTTCTTCGTTCCTTGGATGATATTCACAACGCATACTACTTGCCTCATACTAGCTAAACCTGACCTCCTATTTCACATAAAAGTTATTTAGTGACTGGTTCAAAGACTACGGGCACGACTATAGACGAGAACCAAACGGTTTTGTGAATAAGCCGATCTACTCACTTCCGGAGTCTTAATTCATACTGAGTAACTTATAATATTGTATGGAAACCGTATCTCGCTGCACTGTTCTTTACTGAATAAAAACAGGGGACAAAGGATACTAACATTACTTACCTACAATGTTGAAATAGTGACCTTATTTTAAAATATTTGATTCAACTCAATGTGAACCAAATTATTATAAATCATAACAATTTAATGCGAGAAATAGCTGGTACACTCAACCCAACCAATTAATTTAAATATCATGCAGACACGACACGACATACAATAATTACACAGCACGTAGTAAAAATTTAAACTACCTACATAATAATTTGTCCAGAAAAACATATATTTAACGGAAATGAAACCTAAATGACCTTGTACTTTCATTAATTAAGCAGCTTTCTAGCCGAAAAGGCAGGATTAAAATATAATATATATCTCACAGTCAGCGATTAATAAGTTAACATTTTATCTCCAATACTTGAAATGTCCGGTGAGAAGCCGCCATTACCCGGGTCTCCAGTGAGGCGTGACCGACAGCTAACAGCTCCTAATTACCCGGACACCTGGATAACCGGAGAGTGCAGCTGCAAGAAAACAGCTGCAGATGAAACCTTGCTAATTGCTTCTAATCCTGGATCAAGGCGTTAGCGAAGTAGGTAAACAAGGTGATTTTATAATACTGTTTATACTGTTTAACTTTTCTCTTAATATTTGAAAGCGATGAACAAAAATTAACTATGTGTCAGTTTTTCGACAACAATTCAGTATTCAGTCTGTATTCAGTATGAATATTAACTTTTTCGTTTCTTGATGAAACGATCAATGCATAATCACGTTATAATGTAAAGCTCGTTCGTTTTCAC
Organism: Epinotia demarniana; assembly: GCA_945867215.1. Classification (NCBI taxonomy): domain Eukaryota; kingdom Metazoa; phylum Arthropoda; class Insecta; order Lepidoptera; family Tortricidae; genus Epinotia; species Epinotia demarniana. Next base: position 16,121,812 of record OX244281.1, read on the forward strand.
ATAAATCATGACTTAAACTGTTGTCACAAAACTGACACTGAGTTATATTTTTTGGTATCCTGCTGTTTCGGCAAAATATTTTTCGCCAAATTTCACTTCCCACAAAACTTATGGCAGTAGTTTCATTTCCCAAACGAACAAATAGCACATTTTTGTTTCGCATTTTGTTCATTTGGTCAAAATATCATTTAGCATAATTTTGCTTTGTCAAGTGTTACTAAGACAAAAGTTTATTAAGCAAACACTTTGTTCGGGCTAATATTGTTTTCCAAACAAAACATTTGTTCAAATTTTCATTTCGCACATTAAGTACCAGGGTGGAAAAAATTGCTTGTCATAAGCGAACTCTGTTTTTGGTCGGTTAGGTTAGGGTTCACTTGTGTCCCTCAGACCAGAAATAGACACCTCGCGCAGCGGGGTGGCGTCGATTCGCTGGAGACTCTCGATGAAAAGGGCGAAACCGACTCGGGGCTTGCTTGCATGCATGCTGCTTATTTGCATTATAATATATTGTTACCTAAGTACCTATAGTACAAAAGAACATAAACTTACCTGTAAATTATTTACTTTTGTTTTTTACAAACTACCCGCTTAGCAAAATTATTTAACCTCACTCAAATAGATTTCGTATGCACTACACAATTAGGATCTAAATCATATGCCATGCAATCATTTGGAAAAAGAATGTTATGCTAAATAATACGTTTGACCAAATGAAACTTGACTAAGTAAAACTTTGCCAAACAATAATTTGCGAAGTAATATTTTGCCATAGGAGATATTGCCAAGTGATATAATGCAAAACAATAATTTGACTAGTGTTTTTTTGCCAAATGATCTATTGGGAAACATTTTTTGGGAAGTGACACTTTGGGAAATGATTTTTGCCCATACAATAGAGAACCATATTTTTTTAATGTTATAGGAGGCAAACGAGCAGACGGATCACCTGATGGTATGCGATTACCGCCGCCCATGGACACCTGCAACACCAGAGGTGTTGTAAGTGCGTTGCCGGCTTTTTTGTTTAATGGCTCACGCTAATTTTTAAATGCCGTGATTACTCTGTAACTCAGCAGGTCGATCACTTAACGCGTGTCAGGTAGAACTAAGTGTCACAATTTATACGGAAAAAAGAAAGTTAAATTGTGTATAAGCGCGTTCGTAACGTTACGCTCGTAATCACCCCTCTGAATTGGGGTGAAGATATTGTGTTAATTTTGAGACAAATGGTTTTTTTTTCAATTTTCCATCGACTTGTCTGAAAAAGACACTTTAGAAAAAAATATATGTTTTCGTATTTTTTGTTTGTGAGTTTGTACCAAAATCTATTGTTACATTATATTTATGAACGAGCGAGCAAAGCGAACTAAGTTCTCCGCTTCAGCTTAGGCGAAAATGCATTCGTATGTCCGGGTGTCCGGCTGTTACCGGTGTGAAGTTAGCGGCCAAAAGTTGGCGGCTAATACGCTGCCAACATTGGCCGCCAACTTTTGGCCGCTAACTTCACAGTTTTAAAAAAACCAACCAAATTAAGAAGTCCTCATAAAAACTGTTTAAACTTCTCTACTGTCTTTCATAAAAAAAACTATTCAGATCAGCTTCTAGTAGAGCTGTATCTCGTTTGTTACGGGCGTTATTAATTACCATTATTTTAATTCTATATCATATTTTTTTGTTATTTTTCAGGGTAACAGAAATAAGTTAAAGTATGCGCATATTATTATAACTTTTAAAAGCCTACTAAGATCAGCTTTTAAAAGAGCTCTACCTCGTTTAGTTCGGGCGTTATGATTTACCGGCCGAAGTTATATAATTCACTCTTTACAAATATATTTTTTTTGCATTATTTGTAGATGGATGAATGGGTTTTCACTATGCGCATGATATTACGCATCCAAAAGGCTACTCAGATTATATTTTAGTAGAGCTCTACCTCGTTAATTTTGGGCGTTATGATGAAGCGGCCAAAATTAACGTAGTTCCCTTTTCACAAATTATTTTTTCTGCATTACTTCTAGATCGATGAATGGGGTTTTACTATGCGCGTGATATTACGCATCTAAAAGGCTACTCAGATCATATTTTAGTAGAGCTCTACCTCGTTTAGTTTGGGCGTTATGATGAAGCGGCCAAAATTAACGTAGTTCCCTTTTCACAAATTATTTTTTCTGCATCATTTATAGATCGATGAATCGGCTTTCACTATGCGGATGATATTACGCATCCAAAAGGCTACTCAAATCATATTTTAGTAGAGCTCTACCTCGTTAAGTTTGGGCGTTAAGATGAAGCAGCCGAAATTAACGTAGTTCCCTTTTCACAAATTATTTTTTCTGTATAACTTGTAGATCGATGAATGGGAATTCACTATGCGCATGATATTACGCATCAAGTAGGCTACTCAGATTTTATTTTAGTAGAGCTTTACCTCGTTTAGTTTGGGCGTTATGATGAAGCGAAATTAACGTAGTTCACTATTAACAAATATTTTTTTTTGCATAACTTGTAGATCGATGAATGGGAATTTACTATGCGCATGATATTACGCATCAAATAGGCTACTCAGATCATATTTTAGTAGAGCTTTACCTCGTTTAGTTTGGGCGTTATGATGAAGCGAAATTAACGTAGTTCACTATTAACAAATATTTTTTTCTGCATAACTTGTAGATCGATGAATGGGGTTTCACTATGCGCATGTTATTACGCATCCAAGAGGCTACTCGGATCATATATTTGAGTAGAGCTCAACCTCGTTTAGTTTGGGCGTTATGATGAAGCGGCCGAAATAAACGTAGTTCCCTTTTCACAAATTATTTTTTCTGCATCATTTATAGATCGATGAATGGGATTTCACTATGCGCATAATATTACGCATCCAAAAGGCTACTCAGATCATATTTTAGTAGAGCTCTACCTAGTTTAGTTTGGGCGTTATGATTTACCGGCCGAAAATATTGCAGTACACTCTATTAACAAATCTTTTTTTCTGCATTATTTCTAGATCGATGAATGGGGTTTCACTATGCGCATGATATTACGCATCCAAAAGGCTACTCAGATTATATTTTAGTAGAGCTCTACCTCATTTAGTTTGGGCGTTATGATGAAGCAGCCGAAATTAACGTAGTTCCCTTTTCAAAAATTATTTTTTCTGAAATCACGAATGAACGTAGTTCACTATTAACAAATATTTTTTTCTGCATAACTTGTAGATCGATAAATGGGGTTTCACTATGCGCATGTTATTACGCATCCAAAAGGCTACTCAGATCATATTTTAGTAGAGCTCTACCTCGTTTAGTTTGGGCGTTATGATGAAGCAGCCGAAATTAACGTAGTTCCCTTTTCACAAATTATTTTTTCTGCATAACTTGTAGATCGATGAATGGGAATTCACTATGCGCATGATATTACGCATCAAATAGGCTACTCAGACTATATTTTAGTAGAGCTTTACCTCGTTTAGTTTGGGCGTTATGATGAAGCGAAATTAACGTAGTTCACTATTAACAAATATTTTTTTCTGCATAACTTGTAGATCGATGAATGGGGTTTCACTATGCGCATGTTATTACGCATTCAAAAGGCTACTCAGATCATATTTTAGTAGAGCTCTGCCTCGTTTAGTTTGGGCGTTATGATGAAGCGGCCGAAATTAACGTAGTTCCCTTTTCACAAATTATTTTTTCTGCATAACTTGTAGATCGATGAATGGGAATTCACTATGCGCATGATATTACGCATCAAATAGGCTACTCAGATTATATTTTAGTAGAGCTTTTCCTCGTTTAGTTTGGGCGTTATGATGAAGCGAAGTTAACGTAGTTCACTATTTACAAATATTTTTTTCTGCATAACTTGTAGATCGATAAATGGGGTTTCACTATGCGCATGTTATTACGCATCCAAAAGGCTACTCAGATCATATTTTAGTAGAGCTCTACCTCGTTTAGTTTGGGCGTTATGATGAAGCAGCCGAAATTAACGTAGTTCCCTTTTCACAAATTATTTTTTCTGCATAACTTGTAGATCGATGAATGGGAATTCACTATGCGCATGATATTACGCATCAAATAGGCTACTCAGACTATATTTTAGTAGAGCTTTACCTCGTTTAGTTTGGGCGTTATGATGAAGCGAAATTAACGTAGTTCACTATTAACAAATATTTTTTTCTGCATAACTTGTAGATCGATGAATGGGGTTTCACTATGCGCATGTTATTACGCATTCAAAAGGCTACTCAGATCATATTTTAGTAGAGCTCTGCCTCGTTTAGTTTGGGCGTTATGATGAAGCGGCCGAAATTAACGTAGTTCCCTTTTCACAAATTATTTTTTCTGCATAACTTGTAGATCGATGAATGGGAATTCACTATGCGCATGATATTACGCATCAAATAGGCTACTCAGATTATATTTTAGTAGAGCTTTTCCTCGTTTAGTTTGGGCGTTATGATGAAGCGAAATTAACGTAGTTCACTATTTACAAATATTTTTTTCTGCATAACTTGTAGATCGATGAATGGGGTTTCACTATGCGCATGTTATAACGCATTTAAAAGGCTACTCAGACTATATTTTAGTAGAGCTCTACTTTGTTTAGTTTAGGCGTGATGATTTACCGACCGAAATGATTATAAATTACTATTAACAAATCATTTTTTCTGCATTATTTCTAGATCGATGAATGGGGTTTCACTATGCGCATGATATTACGCATCCAAAAGGCTACTCAGATCATATTTTAGTAGAGCTCTACCTCGATCAGTTTGGGCATTATTTTGAAGCGAAATTAACGTAGTTCACTATTTACAAATATTTATTTCTGCATCATTTATAGATCGATGAATGGGGTTTTACTATGCGCATGATATTACGCATCCAAAAGGCTACTCAGATCATATTTTTGTAGAGCTCTACCTCGTTTAGTTTGGGCGGTATGATGAAGCGGATTACTTAGTTTATGTTTGTATAGTGTTTAGAACTTAATATTACCTGTAAAAGTTAGTTCGATATAAACATATTTTCAAATAAAACAGTTGATATAATTGCACATGTTACCTGTCACTGAACAGTAATTTCACTAAAAAAGGTGCATTGTACACATACAGCCCTCGGATTTTCTTGTAATAGGGACAGATAAAATTACGAAGTTTATTATTTACACATTATTAATTACACATTTTCGACGATTTCTCAAAGAGTCTCAAGATGAAAAGCCTTTCATAGATAGATCGATAAGAAGTGGGTCTCTATTGTTTCGGTAGTTGTACCGGTAGTGAGTTACGCTGTGTAGGATAGGAAGCTTGGCGCTACTTATGATCTGATATCTTTTTAACGCTGAAAGCTTTATATGAGCTAGGGAGTCTTGGCAATCACTTTACAAGTAATGTTTTTGGTGGGATAATACTATCATTTTCCATCACAGCTACCGACCTAGCTAAGATAATCAAACAGATGACGCGCGGGAAGTCGCCCGGATTGGATGGCTTGACGATCGAGCACGTTAAATATGGCGGCCCCGCTGTGCTGCATGACGCTGGCAATGCTGTTCACTGCGATAACCAAAAACCGGATATTTGCCACGAGATCTGACCGACATGGTGGCTGTACCTATTTGTAGAGTTATTTATAACAAGGAATCCCTCTGTAATATACCCGCTTTTGCCCGCGGCTTCGCCCGCGTAGTAAGTGTAATATTCCAATAATTGTTGAATTGCTACGCTGGCAACGGGCTACTCCTACTAACTTCCCCTATGAATAACCCTTCGTCATAACCCATTATGGTAAAATTATTTTTTTAAAGTCGACTAAGGGAGCAGGGTTGAAGTGTGTTGTGGGTGATGGGCTAACAACCTATGCAATATCACATTTTGTGGATCTTTTATATCCACATTTATGCTAAAAGTGGCGCTGGAACATAAAGTTCATGTGCTCTGCCTACCCCTTTCGGGAATAAAGGCGTGAATGTATGTATGTATGTACGTATTTTTATTATTAAATTTACAATCATGATTAAATGAGAATCTGTCCTCTGGAATAAAAGCTAGTTTATGTTCATGATAACATTGAAATACCAAAAATTGAAAACATTGAAATTGAAGCTTGTGGCTTGTGTGGATTTTTTGACGAAGTGTATTGCAGCTTGCTTACTGTGTTTATGACGAAGCCTGCGTTGTGGATTTCTATTGTAATTTGAATGCAATGTTAATTATGTTCAATAAATTTTTATCATGAAGACCAAAATCTCTCCACGAAATTCAAGTCAAATTTAGCCTGGACATTGCTATAGGCTTGTTTCCTAAGATTTTATTCGATGTCATTCGAACCAGTATTTGGAGGGGAACAACAGTTTGTATGGGAGCAACTACAATTAAAGAACATAAATACCAAAAAAATTGATTTAATTTTGCGGCAGCCAAAGTGCTTAACTTATAAAAAGTAAGCAGATCTTCGTGCAGCACCTTGAATGTACTTATTACGGATGCAGGCAGTTTCCCAATGTCTCCTACCCTCCTGTCCCGCCGCGCCGCCCGCACTCGCCTACGTACGGTCAGCATCATAAGTTGCTGAACACCTAAGTACCTTGTCGTTTTCACTCGTTTGACAACTTGAAACGAGTGAAAACGAAAAGGTACTTAGGTATTCAGCAACTTATGATGCTGACTGTACATACGATTGATGACGATCGAGATGGCACCAAATACAAACTTTAAAACCTATAACGCGGGTCTCATTCCATACCTCAAAAGCAAAAATAGAACCCTTTATATTTATAGGATCACGTGTGGCTGTCTGTCAGTCCGTCTGTAACAAACGATTTGCTACGAAAAAACTGGACCGATTGAATTGCAATTTGGCACAAATACTTTCATTAATTTTCATGTACACACAGCATTACATTTCAAAATCTATGCGATTTTCGTAATTAGCGTCCCAAAAACCATAATAACAACGCCCATATTGATATTTAGACGCCACTATGGAATGTAAAATAGTTGTTGTTTTCGTAATCAGCGACCCGAAACACCATTAGAAACAATAGATGCCGATGTTGATTTTCAGATTTTGTCACCACATGGGGGACATGTGGTTTTAGGCGTTGAATTCTCAAAAAACCGCAAACACTTGTTCAGGTACTTATTTACCGTTAGGAATTATCCTGTGAAGTTTCGAATAAAATTGTCTAACTAATCTTTTTTCCCCGTACACACTTTGGACCTCCTTTTTAACCCCTTTAGGTGTAATTATTTCCAAAACGCTGAAAGTACTTTATTTGTAAATGAATAAGTAATCTGTCCACAAAGTTTTAAGTTCGTAGCTAAAAAAAAGTTTCCCTCACAAAAACTTTGGACCCTCAGTTAACCCCCTTATGTGGTAGCCCTACGCTTAAAAAAACCGCAAATCGATGTATAGTTTAGCCGTTTGGCACACACATACTATAGGGCAAAACAATTTTTTTGACCCGCAGTTCCTAAAAAAAATTCCCTTGGTGGGGGAGTGCCGAAACATTTTTCTTTTTGTATGGGATTTTTTTTTTTTCAGAAACCTATCGTGCGTGATATCCTCATATCTAACCTCAAAAAAGCAATATTGAAAAGGATTGCATTAAGTATTTTTTTTAATTTTTCAATCAAATCAAATTGTACATCGATTTGCGGTTTTCTTATGAAATTGGGCTTGTGGGGCTTCCACTATTAGGGGTGGACTTTTATAAAACGCTGAAAGTACTGTTTTTTGTATCTCTAGCTCCACTCAGGAGCTCATGAAGGAAAGGAGTGAAATGATTCTACAGTCTTCAGTCGATGCGACTTTATACCGGCAGCTCAATAAACAGATCTCCAAGTCCCTTATTACCCGCGATCTGCGCCACTTCAATACAAATCGTATTGAAGAGGCTATCCAGCGTAATAAGGGCTCTAAGTAAACTCGAGAGATCTGTCTATAGGGCAGAGCCAGCTCGCGAAGCTAAAAACTGAAGATGGTAGAATCGTTTCCTCTAAACCTGAGATTCTGGGTGAGATAGAGCGTTTTTATGGACTATTCACGTCAACGCGCAGACCCAAATTTAGTCAGGCGGAAGACCCTAGAGCTAGAGTAACCCGACACTATACGGACGACATCCCGGACATCAGCCTGTACGAGATTGTAATGGCTCTTAAACAGCTCAAAAACAACAATACCATAATCGAATGAACATATTAGCCGAATGAAAGCAATTTTAATTCGCTGTTACTCAACTAAAGAGCTGTGTAAAAGCGAGTCGGTTGCTATGATAGAACATATTTTCGATTTGTCGTATAATTAACTGTGTAATAATAGCAACGAAGATGCTAAATAGTAAAAATATTGCTTTTATAGGACAGCTGTTATAGGACTATAGCCTGAGTAAATAGTTCTTATTCGACTGTTTTGCTAGTTGGGTGGCTAAAAAAATATAGAACCAATTTTTTTAACTATTTTGTTGATTGTAAACTGATAGTAGCTTACATACCAAATTTCAGTCATCTAGGACATATACAAACTTCTACCCCCTAATTTAAAGGGTGGGGGGTGATTTACTAAAAATTCAGAAATACCTACGTATTTTATTATTTATAACATATTATTCAAACCTAAATAAATTTTATTGAACATGTTAAGCAAACAATTATCAAAATGCTGGAAAAAAGAAAATAGAGCTCGCCAATACATCATTTTCATTTCCATTTGTGTTTACACAGTGAATGGTTAAGTGTCATTGAAGGCATAGATTTACATAGAGGTATAACTTCATCAACTTCAAGCTCCTTAGTACTAGATAATACGTGTCACAACTCTTCAAAGTAAGGGCGACTACGAAGAAAGCCAATCTTATGAAAGTTTGTAACAAAGTTTCTTAAAATATCACGCCGTTAGCCTGTGCGTAGTTTAGCGCGTGCGTTTCGATGTAAGAAATACGGAACCCTACACTGCGCGTGGCTCGACACGACCTAGGCCGGTTTTTTGTTTTAACTCATTGGCGCTGGTGCTCTCGCTAGCGCTAACGTACGATTCTCACCGACCGGATCGGGCCAGAGCGCGCCTGCGCGTTTATTGCAAGTTGCCAAAGGAATTTGAAGCTTTATTATAGATGTTAAATTTCATATTTGAATGTACTTGCGGCCGGTCGGCTCCTCGCGGACATGGACGGCTGTCGTCGGCTGTCGTCACATGTGACCGGCTCCGTCCGGCTTTTGCCTACTGCACTCTATTGAAACGCGGTCGGCTGCCGCCGGGTGCTCACGCGCGGCGCCAGATGATCAGGCCGGGCCCGCGAGGTGGGAATCGTACATAACCGCGCGAGCTTCAGTAGGTATTGCCGATGACCCGTTGCGCTAGTACTTACACATAAGAACTGATCCTGACATTTTCTCTGTTTCTCGTATTTCTTCGCTTCACCCCATTCATCGATCTATAAATGATGCAGAAAAAATAATTTGTGAAAAGGGAACTACGTTAATTTCGGCCGCTTCATCATAACGCCCAAACTAAACGAGGTAGAGCTCTACTAAAATATGATCTGAGTAGCCTTTTGGATGCGTAATATCATGCGCATAGTCAAACCCCATTCATCGATCTACAAGTTATGCAGAAAAAAATATTTGTTAATAGTGAACTACGTTAATTTCGCTTCATCATAACGCTCAAACTGAACGAGGTAAAGCTCGACTAAAATATAATCTGAGTAGCCTATTTGATGCGTAATATCATGCGCATAGTGAATTTCCATTCATCGATCTACAAGTTATGCAGGAAAAATAAATTGTGAAAAGGGAACTACGCTAATTTCAGCCGCTTCATCTTAACGCCCAAACTAAACGAGGTAGAGCTCTACTAAAATATGATCTGAGTAGCCTTTTGGATGCGTAATAACATGCGCATAGTGAAACCCCATTCATCGATCTACAAAATATGCAGAAAAAAATATTTGTTAATAGTGAACTACGTTAATTTCGCGTCATCATAACGCCCAAACTAAACGAGGTAGAGCTCTAATAAAATATAATCTGAGTAGCCTTCTGGATGCGTAAAACCATGCGCATAGTGTAACCCCATTCATCGATCTATAAATGATGCAGAAAAAAATAATTTGTGAAAAGGGAACTACGTTAAATTTGGCCGCTTCATCATAATGCCCAAACTAAACGAGGTAGAGCTCTACTAAAATATGATCTGAGTAGCCTTTTGGATGCGTAGTATCATGCGCATAGTGAAACCCCATTCATCGATCTACAAGAAATGCAGAAAAAATGATTTGTGAATAGTAATTTATAATCATTTCGGTCGGTAAATCATAACGCCTAAACTAAACGAGGTAGAGCTCTACTAAAATATAATCTGAGTAGCGTTTTGGATGCGTAATAACATGCGCATAGTGAAACCCCATTCATCGATCTACAAGTTATGCAGAAAAAAATATTTGTAAATAGTGAACTACGTTAATTTCGCTTCATCATAACGCCCAAACTAAACGAGGTAGAGCTCTAGTAAAATATAATCTGCGTAGCTTTTTAGATGCGTAATAATACGCGCATAGTGAAACCCCATTCGTCAATCTATAAATGATGCAGAAAAAAATATTTGCGAAAAGGGAACTTCGCTAATTTCGGCCGCTTCATCATAACGCCTAAACTAAACGAGGTAGAGCTCTACTAAAATATGATTTGAGTAGCTTTTTGGATGCGTAAGAACATGCGCATAGTGAAACCCCATTCATCGATCTATAAATGATGCAGAAAAAAAAAATTGTGAAAAGGGAACTACGCTAATTTCGACCGCTTCATCATTACGCCCAAACTAAACGAGGTAGAGCTCCACTAAAATATGATCTGAGTAGCCTTTTGGATGCGTTATATCATGCGCATAGTGAAACCCCATTCATCGATCTACATGAAATGCAGAAAAAATGATTTGTGAATAGTAATTTATAATCATTTCGGTCGGTAAATCATAACGCCTAAACTAAACGAGGTAGAGCTCTACTAAAATATAATCTGAGTAGCCTTTTGGATGCGTAATAACATGCGCATAGTGAAACCCCATTCATCGATCTATAAATGATGCAGAAAAAATTATTTGCGATAAGGGAACTTCGCTAATTTCAGCCGCTTCATCATAACGCCTAAACTAAACGAGGTAGAGCTCTACTAAAATATGATCTGAGTAGCTTTTTGGATGCGTAAGAACATGCGCATAGTGAAACCCCATTCATCGATCTACAAGTAATGCTGAAAAAAATATTTGTAAATAGTTAACTACGTTAATTTCGCATCATCATAACGCCCAAACAAAACGAGGTAGAGCTCTTTTAAAATATAATCTGAGTAGCCTTTTGGATGCGTAATATCATGCGCATAGTGAAACTCCATTCATCGATCTAGAAATAATGCAGAAAAAATGATTTGTAAATAGTAATTTATAACCATTTCGGTCGGTAAATCATAACGCCTAAACTAATCAAGGTAGAGCTCAACTAAAATATAATATGAGTAGCCTTTTAGATGCGTAATAACATGCGCATAGTGAAACCCCATTCATCGATCTACAAGTTATGCAGAAAAAAAAATTTGTAAATAGTGAACTACGTTAATTTCGCTTCATCATAACGCCCAAACTAAACGAGGTAGAGTTCTAGTAAAATATAATCTGCGTAGCCTTTTGGATGCGTAATAACACGCGCATAGTAAAACCCAATTCATCGATCTATAAATGATGCAGAAAAAAATATTTGTGAAAAGGGAACTACGCTAATTTCGGCCGCTTCATCATAACACCCAAACTAAAGGAGGTAGAGCTCTACTAAAATATGATCTGAGTAGCCTTTTAGGTGCGTAATAACATGCGTATAGTAAAACCCCATTCATCGATCTTCAAATTATGCAGAAAAAAATATTTGTAAATAGTTAACTACGTTAATTTCGCTTCATCATAACGCCCAAACTAAACGAGGTAGAGCTCTACTAAAAAATAATCTGAGTAGCCTTCTGGATGCGTAATACCATGCGCATAGTGAAACCCCATTCATCGATCTATTAATGATGCATAAAAAATAATTTGTGAAAAGGGAACTACGTTAATTTTGGCCGCTTCATCATAACGCCCAAACTAAACGAGGTAGAGCTCTACTAAAATATAATCTGAGTAGCCTTCTGGATGCGTAATACTATGCGTATAGTGAAACCCCATTCATCGATCTATTAATGATGCAGAAAAAATAATTTGTGAAAAGGGAACTACGTTAATTTTGGCCGCTTCGTCATAACGCCCAAACTAAACGAGGTAGAGCTCTACTAAAATATAATCTGAGTAGCCTTCTGGATGCGTAATACCATGCGCATAGTGAAACCCTATTCATCGATCTATTAATGATGCAGAAAAAATAATTTGTGAAAAGGGAACTACGTTAATTTTGGCCGCTTCATCATAACGCCCAAACTAAACGAGGTAGAGCTCTACTAAAATATAATCTGAGTTGCCTTTTGGATGCGTAATAACATACGCATAGTGAAACCCCATTCATCGATCTACAAGTTATGAAGAAAAAAATATTTGTAAATAGTGAACTACGTTAATTTCGCTTCATCATAACGCCCAAACTAAACGAGGTAGAGCTCTACTAAAATATAATCTGAGTAGCCTTGTGGATGCGTAATTTTATGCGCATAGTAAAACTCCAGTCGTCGATCTATAAATGATGCAGAAAAAATAATTTGTGAAAAGGGAACTACGTTAATTTCGGCCGCTTCATCATAACGCCCAAACTAAACTAGGTAGAGCTCTACTAAAATATGATCTGAGTAGCCTTTTGGATGTGTAATAACATGCGCATAGTGAAACCCTATTCATCGATCTACAAAATATGCAGAAAAAAATATTTGTAAATAGTGAACTACGTTAATTTCGCTTCATCATAATGCCCAAACTAAACGAGGAAGAGCTCTACTAAAATATAATCTGAGTAGCCTTCTGGATGCGTAAAACCATGCGCATAGTGTAACCCCATTCATCGATCTATTAATGATGCAGAAAAAAATAATTTGTGAAAAGGGAACTACGTTAAATTTGGCCGCTTCATCATAACGCCCAAACTAAACGAGGTAGAGCTCTACTAAAATATAATCTGAGTAGCCTTTTGGATTCGTAATATCATGCGCATAGTGAAACCCCATTCATCGATCTAGAAATAATGCAGAAAAAATGATTAGTAAATAGTAATTTATAATCATTTCGGTCGGTAAATCATAACGCCTAAACTAAACAAGGTAGAGCTCTACTAAAATATAATCTGTGTTGCCTTTTGGATGTGTAATAACACGCGCATAGTGAAACCCCATTCATCGATCTACAAGTTATGCAGAAAAAAATATTTGTAAATAGTGGACTACGTTAATTTCGCTTCATCATAACGCCCAAACTAAAAGAGGTAGAGCTCTACTAAAATTTAATCTGAGTAGTTTTGTGGATGCGTAATACTGTGCGCATAGTGAAACTCCATTCATCGATCTATAAATAATGCAGAAAAAATAATTTGTGAAAAGGGAACTACGTTAATTTTGGCCGCTTCATCATAACGCCCAAACTAAACGAGGTAGAGCTCTACTAAAATATATTCTGTGTTGCCTTTTGGATGTGTAATATCATGCGCATAGTCAAACCCCATTCATCGATCTACAAGTTATGCAGAAAAAAATATTTGTAAATAGTGAACTACGTTAATTTCGCTTCATCATAACGCCCAAACTAAATGAGGTAGAGCTCTACTAAAATATAATCTGAGTAGTTTTGTGGATGCGTAATACTATGCGCATAGTGAAACTCCATTCATCGATCTATAAATGATGCAGAAAAAATAATTTGTGAAAAGGGAACTACGTTAATTTCGGCTGCTTCATCATAACGCCCAAACTAAACGAGGTAGTGCTCTACTTAAATATGATCTGAGTAGCCTTTTGGATGCGTAATACCATGCGCTTAGTGAAATTCCACTCATCGATCTATAAATGATGCAGAAAAAATAATTTGTGAAAAGGGAACTACGTTAATTTCGGCCGCTTCATCATAACGCCCAAACTAAACTAGGTAGAGCTCTACTAAAATATGATCTGAGTAGCCTTTTGGATGCGTAATAATATGCGCATAGTAAAACCCCATTCATCGATCTACAAAATATGCAGAAAAAAATATTTGTAAATAGTGAACTACGTTAATTTCGCTTCATCATAATGCCCAAACTAAACGAGGAAGAGCTCTACTAAAATATAATCTGAGTAGCCTTCTGGATGCGTAAAACCATGCGCATAGTGTAAACCCATTCATCGATCTATAAATGATGCAGAAAAAAATAATTTGTAAAAAGGGAACTACGTTAAATTTGGCCGCTTCATCATAACGCCCAAACTAAACGAGGTAGAGCTCTACTAAAATATAATCTGAGTAGCCTTTTGGATGCGTTATATCATGCGCATAGTGAAACCCCATTCATCGATCTAGAAATAATGCAGAAAAAATGATTAGTAAATAGTAATTTATAATCATTTCGGTGAGTAAATCATAACGCCTAAACTAAACAAGGTATAGCTCTACTAAAATATAATCTGAGTTGCCTTTTGGATGCGTAATAACATGCGCATAGTGAAACCCCATTCATCAATCTACAAGTTATGAAGAAAAAAATATTTGTAAATAGTGAACTACGTTAATTTCGCTTCATCATAACGCCCAAACTAAACGAGGTAGAGCTCTACTAAAATATAATCTGAGTAGCCTTCTGGATGCGTAAAACCATGCGCATAGTGTAACCCCATTCATCGATCTATTAATGATGCAGAAAAAAATAATTTGTGAAAAGGGAACTACGTTAAATTTGGCCGCTTCATCATAACGCCCAAACTAAACGAGGTAGAGCTCTACTAAAATATAATCTGAGTAGCCTTTTGGATTCGTAATATCATGCGCATAGTGAAACCCCATTCATCGATCTAGAAATAATGCAGAAAAAATGATTAGTAAATAGTAATTTATAATCATTTCGGTCGGTAAATCATAACGCCTAAACTAAACAAGGTAGAGCTCTACTAAAATATAATCTGTGTTGCCTTTTGGATGTGTAATAACATGCGCATAGTGAAACCCCATTCATCGATCTACAAGTTATGCAGAAAAAAATATTTGTAAATAGTGAACTACGTTAATTTCGCTTCATCATAACGCCCAAACTAAAAGAGGTAGAGCTCTACTAAAATTTAATCTGAGTAGTTTTGTGGATGCGTAATACTGTGCGCATAGTGAAACTCCATTCATCGATCTATAAATAATGCAGAAAAAATAATTTGTGAAAAGGGAACTACGTTAATTTTGGCCGCTTCATCATAACGCCCAAACTAAACGAGGTAGAGCTCTACTAAAATATATTCTGTGTTGCCTTTTGGATGTGTAATATCATGCGCATAGTCAAACTCCATTCATCGATCTACAAGTTATGCAGAAAAAAATATTTGTAAATAGTGAACTACGTTAATTTCGCTTCATCATAACGCCCAAACTAAATGAGGTAGAGCTCTACTAAAATATAATCTGAGTAGTTTTGTGGATGCGTAATACTATGCGCATAGTGAAACTCCATTCATCGATCTATAAATGATGCAGAAAAAATAATTTGTGAAAAGGGAACTACGTTAATTTCGGCCGCTTCATCATAACGCCCAAACTAAACGAGGTAGAGCTCTACTAAAATATAATCTGAGTAGCCTTTTGGATGCGTAATAACATGCGCATAGTGAAATCCTATTCATCCATCTACAAATAATGCAAAAAATATATATTTGTAAAGAGTGAATTATATAACTTCGGCCGGTAAATCATAACGCCCGAACTAAACGAGGTAGAGCTCTTTTAAAAGCTGATCTTAGTAGGCTTTTAAAAGTTCTAATAATATGCGCATACCTTAACTTATTTCTGTTACCCTGAAAAATAACAAAAAAATATGATATAGGATTAAAATAATGGTAATTAATAACGCCCATACCAAAGGAGATACAGCTCTACTAGAAGCTGATCTGAATAGTTTTTTTTTATAAAAGACAGTAGAGAAGTTTTAACAGTTTTTATGAGGACTTCTTAATTTGGTTGGTTTTTTTAAAACTGTGAAGTTAGCGGCCAAAAGTTGGCGGCCAATGTTGGCAGCGTATTAGCCGCCAACTTTTGGCCGCTAACTTCACACCGGTCCGGCTGTTCTCCTTTCCTCTACAGGTCGCATTTCTCAACCGATTCTCGTGAAATTTTGTGAGCAGGTACAGTCGCCATCAGCTATAACGGAGCGGCCAAAGTGCTCACAAATATCCGAACACGTCTCTAATACCTCACGTTGACCGCTCCGATATATCTGATGGCAACTGTACAATTATTAAATTATTGTTATTTCAGTTTTTCGAAATAACTTAATTAAATAAAAAAAACGGGCTCGCGTGTTGTACAGTTCTCAGACCCAGTCGTATTTTATATAAGGTCAGAGGGGGTAAGTGCACCTTTCATCAAGTATATCGAGATCTACAGATATTTCACAAATAACGATATCTTACATTCATGCAACAAACTAAAACAAAGTATGCTTGGAAACTATCAGTAAAGAAACATTAATAATAACTCCGACATAGTCCCCATTTTGTTCCGTGCAAACCTCATCGCACTGTCTAAAAAAGACGGAGGGGTGAGACCCATAGCCGTTGGTACAACACTTCGGCGTCTTGCGTCCAAAATCGCAGTTCGGCATATCTTATCTAAATTACAACCCATTTTTGAACCCGTACAATTAGGCTTTGGCACCAAAAGCGGTGAGGCGGCCGTACATTCCTTGCGCACATACCTCTCAGACGCATCGGCCGAAGTGTTGGTTAAAATTGATGTGAAAAATGCTATTAAATAATTCAGTCAATAGTGATACTCTGCTGACAGAAGTAAAACAAAACATTCCCGAAATTTACAACTATTTACTGCTTTCATACGCAGACCCGACTAATCTTTTGTACCGGGAACATTTACTATCGTCTGAAGTCGGATGTCAGCAGGGTGACCCTCTCGGGCCTGCAATATTTAGTTTGGCGATAAACCCAATTATAAAAAATCTCAAATCTAAATTTAACGTCTGGTATCTGGACGATAGAACCTTAGGAGGCGATGTGGGTACCGTTGCTTCCGACCTAGCAACGGTCAAGTCGAAATTTAAAAATATTGGCTTAGAATTGAATTATACCAAATGCGAACTATATGTCCAAAATCCCAGCTTAAATGTATTCGATATTCAACAAAAATTTAACACACTGACGCCTAACATAAAAATTGTAGATACAAAAACACTTTGCCTCCTAGGGTCTCCCATTTTCGAAGACTCTTTTCAAGATTATATACAAAGTTCAATTTCCAAATTCAAAATCTATGCCAACCGTCTTCTCGAAATAAGCCCTCATTTCGCTTTAATATTGCTAACGTTCTGCCTTTTCGTACCCAAATTAACGTACGTACTTCGCTGCAGCCCATTTTATACATTTCAAAGTATCTTGGCACCACTGGACGACCTTATAAAATCAAATTTAGAATCCATTTTGAACATACAGCTCAGCGACCAGTCTTGGACCCAGGCATCCCTCCCCATTAGACATGGTGGGCTAGGGATAAGAAATTTCAAGTGTTTCTCTGCCAGCGTTCCTATCTTCCATCCACAGTTCAGCTAGTCTCATAGGCAAAATCCTAGGGTGTCCCCCTTCAAACTATGAGACTGCTGATTTGGTGGAGGCCAAAAACGCCTGGTCATCCGCTTGCCCGGGGAAGGATTTCCCGGACCATCCTCGTTGCCAAAGGAGCTGGGACGACGTATGCAGTAAAATTTTGGTTGATTCTCTTCTGAGCCTCAGTACAGGTGCGGAGCGGGCTAGACTTTTGGCGTCGGGTACCAGAGAATCCGGTGAATGGCTCCACGCTTACCCGTCGCCAAACACTGGCACTTTCTTGGAGCCTGAAACGCTTCGGATCTCAACATGTCTACGGCTCGGGATTGATATATGCACTCCACACAAATGTCCCTGTGGCAGTACTGTTGACTCACTGGGACATCACGGGCTTTCTTGCCAGAAAAGCGCTGGCCGCTTTTCCAGGCACGCCGCCCTGAACGACATCATCCGCCGGTCGCTTGCAACAGCCAATGTGCCGTCTGTCCTGGAGCCTTCCGGCATAGCCAGGGACGATGGCAAAAGACCAGACGGGATGACCCTGATCCCGTGGAGTTTGGGTAAGGCACTTGTGTGGGACGCTACTTGTGTAGACTCTTTGGCTCCTTCCCACCTCTACGGGACCAGTAATCATCCTAGTGCGGTGGCCGAGGCGGCCGAAAAATTCAAAAAATATAAATATAGGGTCTCGACACCCAATATACTTTTACTCCATTCGGTGTCGAGACTCTTGGCCCGTGGGGTCCCAGTGCTCGCCAACTTTTTAAGGACATCTCAAAAAAATTAATTGAGTCCACAGGGGACCGAAAATCTGGCAGCTTCCTCGCCCAGCGCATTAGTATTGCTAACCAGCGAGGAAACGCTGCCAGCATCTTGGGGACAATGCCAAGAGGGCCCAATTTTTTAAATATTTTTTAATATTTTTTAGTTTTTAATTTGATTTTTAATATTTGTCATAGTTTTAGTCTTTATATATACTTCAACGGAACTAATTGTACATTTGTGTAAATAAATAAATAACTATTAAACAAGTTTATTACATTGATATTGATTTAAATGACTGAATGATGAATGAGGCGCACTTTCCCCGGTGGCGCACATACTTGAACTGACTTTACCTATTATCAAAACACTTCCCGATCTCCAGAATGACAAAGACCATGCCTAACTCTAATTTAGGAATCCTTTCAAAACTGATTACAGGAAGTGTGACGTCACGAGCCACGCTTTGGCACGCTTGTCACGTCTCCGTAATGACCCAAGACAAAAACCTGCCAAGTGATTCTAAACCTTATAGCCCTTACTATAAAGTTTACATACCAAGGGTTTAAACTGGCCAAGCTATATTCAACCTTAATCAGCGGTTATAAGGTGTATGTCTGTTTTTAAACGATTCTATAAATTAATGCTATGTACGTAGGCGTAAGAACAGAGTTTGTTTTCGAAAGTCTATTATGTATAAAGTTCTTCAAAGCTATTGACAATTTAGCTTAGTGGGTAGCGACTAGTGATCTTGCCTGCGAAGGTGACTGTAGCTACTGCTTAGAGCATTAAACAGCTACCTAGCTGAGTTTCTTCCTGGACTCTTCACAGCTAGGATAGGTTTTAGCGAACCACCGATAAAACTCCCAGTAGTTCGATACCACTCACACCCCAGATTCGGTTGATACCGTTCAACCAATCCCACTGGAGCGCAGACTCGTAGGGTATTTCAGTGCTTAAACTGCTCCCGCGTGGTCGTGCCGGAGGTTTCCCCTGGATTTTCTCCAGGCTACTCTCCAACCACACAACTTTTATAGCTACAGTCTAATTTTCTTCGTTTATCTAGGATGTCGATAAGAAATATTTTACTAGATTTACTTGAACGATTTTATAGAATCTTATGTGATGTGGAATAGGGTATAAATAAGTACCTACCACTGGAGCAGGCCGGGCGTGCGGCGGCCGCTACCTTTCCGTATCGACCGAGTCTGCATTAACTAGATATTAACTGCATAATACACATACATACATTCACGCCCTTATTCCCAAAAGGGGTAGGCGGAGCAAATGAAACGTATGTTCCAGCGCCACTTCTAGCAAAAAATTTTTTTTGTAATTTATTACAATGCTATGTAGCGGTTAACAAAATACACCTTCTTATCGTCAAAATGTTATTCAAATACACCTTATAGTTTTCGAGTAAAATGCCTGTGACATAGGGACGGACTGACAGACAGACAGACATGATGGATCCATAAGGGTTCCGTTTTTTGCCATTTGGCTACGGAACCCTAAAAAGGCATAATTTTGAATCTAATATTTCAAATTGATAACGACATTTGACTATTATGCAAATATTTTTTTTCTTAAAAAATTAGGGCTTCTTGGCATTTTGACCCTTTTTTATGGGCCTTGTTTTCAGCCTCGTAAGGCTGAAGCTATTTTCAAGCCCAGTGTCCTGAAAATAGGTTAAAGATAGCTAACTATTTTTAAATTTTTAGTTCCTAAACAGAGTTCAAATTTTATTCCCAGCTAATTAGTTGAGCTGCTAATCCTAATTTGTTTTGTCCTAAAATTAGGCTCTCGGCCTTACGAAGTTGGGTGTGTTAGAAGTCCATGTTGATTTTTTTAGGAAACGTCACATTGTTTCTTGGCTAAAGTGAGAGAACCAAAACAAGAAATAGTTGATTGACCCAAATCTCAAACAGACCCCCAGTTGTGCTTAAACCGTATAAAGGTTACATCTGATAAAATACGCCCGCATAAAAGCTTCCTTATGCTCAAAGCATATAATCGGTTTTTGCTTGCCTTCATTCGACGGAAATTACTAATAAGCTTTCAGTGCTACTATACCTATTTATACTGGATAATATCTATTGTCTGAATCACATCGGAAATTAACAGTACTGACACGCTACAAAGAGATTTTAATTAGAGCTGCTCAATGGAATTCAATGCGTATGGTCACAATACAAGGGTGAATGGTCCAAATCATGGTTCAAGCGCCTCTCGACACATTTACGTATAAATTACCTTTTAGGAAATTTCTCTGACGGGTTTTGTAATTGAATACAGTCATTCTATGTAATCAATGTATGGGAAAATGAAACAAATTAATATAGTTTTCAAACCTGTGTGGCGTGATACATCTAGGCGTAGTGTTTAAAATTTACAACTCTCCCCCCCTCCACCTGGAGCTTGACCCCCCCTCATCTTGAAATGTGTCCCCGTTGGTGGATAGATATCAAAAAAGTGTCATAGACAAAATTAATCCATATTAAATTAGGAACAAAAAATATTCCATGTATTTTTTATGGGATGGACGCTATTCAGGCTGTAGGTATTAATGCAATAACCGTAAATTAAAGTAATAACCATATTATTTTGACGAAGTGTATTATATTTTCAAAACAGCTAGACCGATTCTGATAAAATGCATGTAAAAATTACCGCACTAAAGACAGCTATCAAACGAAAAAAAAAACATTAAAATCGGTTCATCCGTTTCGGCGCTACGCTGTCACATACACATAAATACCAAGAGTATAAGTAGTTAGTATAGGAACCAGATATATAATACTAGTACTGGAGATATTATTAACATCTTTGTCTCAGGGCCGCACCTGACTCATATCAGCCGAAAGACATCCACTGCTGGACATAGGCATCCCCCAAAGAGTGCCAAAGTGATCGGTCCTGCGTCAGCCGCATCCAGCGGACTCCCGCAACCTTTACCAGGTCATCAGTCCACCTTGTCGGGGGCCTACCCACGCTGCGCCTTCCGGTACGTGGTCGCCACTCGAGAACCTATCCGCCCCAACGACCATCGGTTCTCCGTGCTATGTGCCCCGCCCACTGCCACTTAAGTTTAGCGATTCGACTTACTTTTTTGATATCTATTATAGTTTTCATGAGAATGTCACAAAACCACCAACGGGGGCACATTTCAAGGTGAGGTGGAGTCAAGCGTCAGGTGAAGGGGGGGGGGGAGTTGTGAATTTTAAACACTACACTTAGATGTATCACGCCACACAGGTTTGATTTTTAAATTATATTAATTTGTTTGTCTAAAAACATATAATGACTGTACTAATTGGCAAGAAATGATCCAGCTCTCAAAATACTCAATCTCAAAATGTTAGGTAAGAGGCCGAGTCGCTGTACTAGTATATTAAACTGACATGGCTTAACACGTTCCTTGACAGTACCGTCAATTAAGCGTTGTTAAACCCGCCTGTCGAGGTACTGTCAGCGAACGCGTTAAATTACAATGAAGAAAAATCTTCGTAGTTCGAATTTAACCCTTATTGCTTTAACATAGAGTGCCTATACCATATACTAGTAAATTATGTACAAAAGGCAAAGTGGAAACACTGAAAAATAAAAAATATATACAGGCGTATTTAGACCGGATGATACCTAACAATAATAGAGATTTTGTATTAACGTCAAAATTGGTTTGGAATAAACTCTGTTACGACAGTGTTTTACTAATCAAATCATTATATATATATATACATGATGATTTTATTATTTTATTATCCATAAGGACACGAGACACTTCTGAAATTGCAGGGGACCAAAGTTTACGGTATCTGTTTACCCAGCAGTGTGTACACATTGTTGCCAACACCGTGTTGTAATGATCAAAATAGTTCATAACTTTTATATTAACAAAGTAGTAGTATACTCTCAGTGGATGAATAGAACTGCCTACGTCAGCAAAAAATATGAAAACGGCCGTCAGAGTGATGTACACCTTTGTACCTTATTGCCACGTAATAAGGCGAACAATGTACACATATTTTCGACGTCGAGAGGTAAGTATCGATTAACGGGCCAGCTGCCGGTTTTTATTAAACCGGGCCCGGTTATAAATTACGTCCCGGTCAAACCGCCCCGGGTATGCCCAGGTTCACTTTTCAGTATTTTTATAGCCATGCTATTGTGCTACTGACCCGGAAAATACGATAAATATTGACACGTTTTATTACAACCGGATTTTTATTTGAATCTATTGTTCGTAATATTGATAATAGTGAATATGCATGTGTGTCAGATATGGACAAAAAAAACATAAGTAATCTTTATTGTTTAATAAATATACTCACATGATTATTTTTACAAATGATCATGTTTCTATTAACAAATTTAATTATTTAAAAGTAGTATTTTCAAATTCCCTCGCAAACTTCCAAAACGCAACGCTATTGGCGGAGCGAAACGTGACGTCACCGTGCACTCGGTGTCTACTGTTAACAGGTCGTTTGTATGATTATTGAAAGTTATTCGCATTATTTGACGCTGTTTAAAGACTCGCCACAATGACTGGAAGCGGTTTTGTCAAGGCACAGTCCGATAATCTGCCTAAAATTGATGTGTTCATAATGACTAAGTTAGTACCTCGTAGGTGTCTTTCTTAAATAAGTAGAATAAAAAACTAGTACCTACATGAATATTAGGAATGTTACATGTTGAGAACATCTTTATGAACATAACCAACTAGGTTGTTTTGTGTAGCGCACTCAGTAAAAAGGATTAAATTCTTTCAACTTCGAACACAGAAACTTCGCTAAAACTTTTCGTGATCAAAATCAACACAGTCATGTAGTCAGCTGTTGATCAACAAAAATCTTAATATCTGTAACATCAATAACAAAAAAATTGGGAATTAGAATAGTTTTATGAATAAGTTTGTTATATAATTTTTAGGTTAGGTTATTGTTTATATTGTTCGCGAGTCTGCAGTTTTCACACATAGGGGCAATACAATATTTTTAATAAGCTTTTGTGTGCTCTTCCGTTACAATAAGTTGATCTTACAAGCTTTAATAACTCACATTTATTAAAACTGTGAATCAAACACTTTTTTGTTATTTTATTCTAAGTGTACGGTGACGTCACAAAATGAGCGCGCCCAAATGGCGGCGTTTTAAATTAAAACAGCCCTCAGTCACTCACTCTCAGTCCTCAGACTCAGCCCGTCAGTTATCAGTGACTGACAGAATGTCACACTAATAATAATAATAATAACTAGGCTTAGGGATGCGACGACCCATCACCCACCAAATTTCTGGTGCAATCAGTAAGGCAGCTTGTGGCGGGCTGTTAGGGATTAGCGACCCTACGTCCCTGACCGCTCCTGGGGGTGTCCTGTGGTCAGGCTGAGCCGATCGGGTGGATGTTTGGACAGGCCCCCTGCCTCTGGCTTGCCTTTACTGGCCGTCCAGAGTGGAGTCGCAAGAGATGTTGCTCGAGGGTAGATGTGGACACCTAACTGGCGAGTTGGCTATATGTTTAAAGTCCAGTGCCACCTAGAGAGGTCACCCCCGTGCTCTCTGACCGGTGTTGCCCTTAGGCCATTTTTAATGTCGCTATTAATAGGGGCTTATCTAGCAGTTAGCGAGTCACAGTCTGCCAGAGATAAAAGTAAAACAGTTTTATTAGGCAGGCGTCCGATGGTTCACCCAATAGCCCAGCCACTAGTCCATCATTTTAACCCAATAACCCGTTTCATTTAGATTCCATCAACCATCAATAGGCCCTATAGGTACTCGTACACCCCAGCGGGTGCTGTCTCTGTGTGCGTCCAATGACATGGGGAGGGACAACATCCGCTTGGTGTACTCCTTGCATTTCATTAAATTGTCAAAATAGCCTCTACGTGTTGGCTCAGTTGGTACTTTGAAGGTACCTAGCTCCACGCACGCCTCCCAAAGGTCCGGGACATCATCGTCCCGTGAGCGGGAAAGACATACAAATAATATTAATAATTTGAGACATGAAACATAAGCGGGTCTAAACATGGTTAGTAAATATTATTATGATCACCATATCCCCTATTAATAACACTTTACAGCCACAGTCTCTATTTATCATGCTTATCTACATCGACTATACAACAGGCATTACGATGACTTAGGAGAGTGTTAAACACAATGTCTGTGCAGGGGATCTAAGCAGTGTCACAGTAGATTAAAGCAGTAAAACAACTCCGTCCAAACGTCCGATGTGACGCACTCAAACAGACACGCATCGCTACAATAAACTTACAGGCAAATCGGGGTACAGCTTGACACGTCCGCGTGCCGCGCACGTAGAAAACTGGTATTCAATAGAGCAAGGTTGTAAAAATATAATGGCCTAGAAGCCTCTAGTTGAGATACTGTCTTAGGTAATACATTTAATGTGGTATGTTGTGTGTGTGTGTGTGTGTGTGTGGTTGCGGAGATGGTCTAGACACATGTGCACGCGATAACTCACGTCATGACCGGTCAAGTTGGTGAACCCGGATAACCGGTATGATCTGGATCTGACCTGTATTTTGACCACGATTTATAAATGTGTTAATATTAATTTGTGGGTATATTTGATCTTTAAAAAGCGAGTCTTTTATTATATATCTATTTAATTAAATTAAAATAAGTCGATGAAAATAGAAATAGTCGGAGAGCTTAACAATATCAGGATAAAATAAGTATGATGAACTTTTTGATCAATTATGTTTTTAATAACTAGCCTTAAGCCCATGGTTCGTAGCTATTCAAATAAAACCAACTCATCAGTACGCTTAAGAGGAAACAAAAAGGTCGAGATAATTGAGAAATAGGTAATTGTAAAATGTATTGCTGTCGCGCCAACCTCAAGCCTCCCCCCCGCTGAGCCCGATAGAGACAACTGCATCTTGGACCGAAAATACCTATTAAAAGAACATATAATCAAGGTTTCGTAGTCCCCTGATTTCTTCTCCAAAATCTAACCTATTTAACTATTTTTTTAATAAAAATCAAAGAAAGGCTTTGCCCGTGTTCCTATGTTTTCTTTTTTAGGGTTACGTAGTAAACAGGGAACCTTATAGTTTCGCCATGTCCTTCCGTCTGTCTGTCTGTCTATCTGTCAGTCCGTCTTCGGCTTAGCTCAGTAACCCTTACAACTAGAAAACAGCAATTCGGCGTAGTTTATATATGTTGCAGGAAAATGGTCAAAACAGAGATTTGATCAAATCTCTAAGGGATATGATCAAATCACGCAGGATGTTAAAATGGCCAATTCATTTTATCATTTACCTAATATTAAACAGTAATTTGATCAAATCTCTAAATCTGTTTAGTAAAATGACGAAATCGGACAAAAAAGGCAACTCGTTTTTTTCATTTCACTAGACTTGTTTAGTGATTTGATAAAATCCCTGAAACGCGGCAGTGAGTTGACGAAACTAACGCGATAAAGATTTTTCCGCTCTTTTATAAAAAAAAATAACCACGAAGACATCTTCTAACCTATCCGCCATCCGAGTCTAAGTCCCAGAACCGTTTAAATGACTAATGATTTAGGAGCCAATATCTGCGAGTTAGTTTCGTCAATTCACTGACGCGTTTCAGGGATTTATCAAATCACTAAACAAATCTAGTGAAATGAAAAAACGAGTTACCTTTTTTGTCCGATTTCGTCATTTCACTAAACAGATTCAGAGATTTGATCAAATGACTGATTTGTATTAGGTAAATGATAAAATGGATTCGCCATTTTAACATCCTGCGTGATTTGATCGTATCCCTTAGGGATTTTGTTCAAATCTCTGTTTTGGCCATTTCACTGCGACATATACAACCAATCACGCCGACAAAACACTAGAATAAAATCCTGAAAAAAATTGTTTTTAGGGTACCTCCCCTACATGTAAATTGGTGATGTATTTTTTTTTGGTTAAACCTATAGTGTGGGGTATCGTTGGATAGCTTGTTCAAAAATAATATGGGTTTTCTAAAACAAATCAGTTGTTTATGCGTTTGCGAGATAATGGGATTTAAAGCCCTAATTTTGTTCAAGTCATGTGTCGCATCCCTGCCGGCTAAATGGCTACTACTGGGGACGTGAAAAAATTCGTGACAGTAGTACATATAATAAATTTAAAAGGAAAACTATCACAGTTGAGTAGACAAACCTAGTTAACGAGTAGTAGACATAACTAGTTAACTGGTAAGAAATGCACTTAATTTGGGGTGCACATACATTGTCATTGGAATTTGAACCTTTTACCGTGGATGGTAGAGTTTCTTTTTCACGGCACGTTATCTTCAATAGAAAAAACCTTGTCCTTCAGGTGGTCGCTAACCGAAGGTGGTCGCGTAACCAGCGGAACGACCCTATACATTGGTGTGTTATAAAAATAATCATATTTACGATTATTTACGAGGTTAAGTCCGCAATCCGCACTGGGCCAGCGTGGGGACTACTGCCCGTTCCCATGAGAGGAGGCCTGTGCCCAGCAGTGGGACGTATGTAGGCTGATGATGTGACGAGGTTAAGTTATATTAAAAACCCCTAAAGCCCCTTTTAAGTCCGCATTCTGTGACAGACGGGCAACTACAGAACCCTACCCTGCGCGTGGCCTGACACGCACTTGGCCGCTTTTTTTAAATAATCTGGTCTAAATTGTTTTCTGGATGTTTGAACACAGCGCTTTTTTTAGGTTTTTGATGGTTAACATCTCTTTTAAGAACAAATTTATGAAAAAAAAGAAATAATAGGAACATTATGTTAATAGTAGCCACAGATTTATGGGAAAAAAAATGTTGCTCTACTGCCATTATGAAGGGAGAAAACAGGGGGCTACGTTTGTATGAAAAAACGGCAGTTGTATTTCCTCTTAAGCTCACGGATTATAATCGGGTACAGTTATATACCTTATTTATTTATTTTATAGATATATACCGATTTAAAGAGTTAAGCTACATATCGGGTGATTGCAAAAACCTTGTGCAGGAGCATGATGCACTCTATGATAGCAGTCGGCAGTCGAGGTCAAATCGAACGGAACGGAAGGATTTCATTTAGACATACGTTGATAAATATTATACTACTATGATACTATGACTCAGGAACAAATATTCGTGCTCATCACACAAATAAATGCCCTTACCGGGATTCGAACCCAGGACCTCCAGCTTCGTAGGCAGGGTCACTACCAACTAAGCTAAAGCGGTCCTCAATAAAGGCAATGGCATCCATTTTGCACCGCCTCTTGTATGGTTTTTTCGTTCGCCACCTTCAACTTACAAAGTAGGAAGCAATGTAATTCTTAAAAACACAATATGTAATCACAGTAAAGTTTCTGTTGTGCTACAACCACTGACAATACAATTCACAAAAGTAAAAAGTTTAAAAGCGAACTTTGCCCTACAAATGATATCTTCCAGTTTTTGTTTAACAATACTTTATGATGACTTTCCCTAATTCAAATAGCCCAACTAAACATCCCATTAAAAACCTAACACAAATCTGAAACCGAGATACAGGGTAACCAAATCCCGCTCCCACTGGCCTTAATTCCTCAATTTACTGCCAACAAAGTCCCCTGAAGACACCGCCGTCCACATTTATGCCCCAAATTCACTTACCCCCATACGTCCCCCCTCCCCCCACTGGACTAAGCCGTTCACAAATTGGCCGCAGTCCAGAGTCGTTGTTTCGAGGAATAACAATTTTTATATAACATCTTGGCGATAGGAAGAAAACATGTTTACGCGGCTCGGGATGGTAGCCGTGGCTGTTGCGGATGCAGGTACAACCTTGAATTATTGTTGCTCACGAAGAAGAAAATGCAATGTGTCGAGACAAATCTGTAACGCACACACAAAGAAAACTATTTGGGAAACTTAAATCTTATCTCGAGCGCGCTGAGCCAACATAAAACCTAGTTAGGTATGCAGTAATAATAATTGCCACGTTTTCTTATTTCTAAAAGAATTCAGTTTTTACCATATTTTATTTGTTTTCACAGATATTATGTCCCCCATACAAAGGGCTTAAAACGTGCTATTTAGATGCTAGCCCTATAGGGCACAATCTTAATTTCATAGCGAAAATGACCACGTGTTAAGGTCCTCTTTTTGTATTTTTAGGTGCACACAATAGCAATAGACTTGAATTATACATACATTTTTAAATTAAAACTTAATTTTAAACCTTGCCCGTTAAAGGATTAAGTTGTATTGGTGCAGTCGGTTGGCTTTAGTAAACATTACATTTCAAGCAATGAATTATACTTCTAAATATTCATAAGTGTACTTTACTAATCTAACGTCTGCTTGTTTCAGGTAAAACTATTGACGCTGGCAGTCTCCATAAGTTAGCCTCTGGTATCAGTGACCTTCGCCTCGCATTATGTAGTCAAAAAACGCTGCAACATTCCCAACAGGGCCGAAAGTTTCTAAAACGTCGTTCTTTAATTCCATTAAAAAGTTTGAAAGCCGGATCGCCCCCGGGAGTGCTATACCGTTAAAAATGCAAGCCCTTGAACAGTATTGTGTTTTTTGCCAAGATTTTAGCTCGTGGCATCAAGTCTCTAAGGAATTACCTTTTTCTCATGTATCATAAACGACTTGACACAAGATGATATTACAACGTAGCAACGTTTATTATACTAGTGGTAGATCCAGGTTCCGCGCACTTCGCATTTTGTAAAATGACGCTGATCTTTGCTACCTGTTTCTTAAATAGGAAGGGCTGGAATGGTTGAGATTATTTGATGGAGTCGATTTTTATATGATTTGGAAAAACATATAAATAATACTTACCTTCAAAATATCTACAATTTACAAATAAGAATTTTAAAAACTATCGTTCCTCTGAAAATAAAATTTAAATATAAGGATAACTATTACAAAAGTCATTTTTGGAATACTTTGCCAACTCAAATTATCTCAAGTATACAAAGGTTTCTCGAATCCACGTCGAGCGAATTAAAGCGTTTAATGGATGTTCCTTATTCTGTGTGCTAGATCCCAAGTACGTGCACAAAAACAACACGCTCGACTTTAAAAACGAGTCAAGAATTTAAAAACTGTCGATCGTTTATTTTTATTCTGCGTGTGAACTTCTGCTACTGAATATACTAAGCTATATACTGTTATAACAGTTCTTGCATAATGGAGCTTTCAAACAGATCTAGAATAATCTAAGGTAACAGGGTACGGCGCCAAATGAACACCTCGCAGATAATAAACAGCGCGCAATTCATGCTATATCCGTACTGCGCGACCCCGCACCTCAAAGTTATGCGCTTCAGCTTTTACGAGACACGGACGCGATTCGACCTAGTTTTTGCATAGCTGGTGACATCGCCCAATTTATCACATAATTATATGTGATATTAACTCAACTGCGACGAGTTTGGGATTGGAGTAGCTGCCAGTTTATAATAACTATGTCGTATTTTTACGGCAAAACTGTCACATACAATCCCATTGTAATCGTGGTGTGATAATACCACGAAGGTTACAATATTTTTATTTTACTTTCAATACCTTAAAAGACTTCGTAATTGTATTTCAACATTTTATAAAGCTTAATTAGATCTTCAGTCGCCACGCCGCACTAAAATACCAGCGTGTTGTGTTGTTACTAATGTGTACATCACCGTGCACCAGCGAACAACCAAAACATAGCATGCGAGCTCCTTACACTACCCAAACACTTGCCCAAACCCGGTATGTTCGAACTATACGGCTGCCTGACATCGTTTCGGCCATTTTGCAGTCCTACTTACTTAGACTTGTATGCTTTTTTCGTTCGCTGCCGTGAGCTAGGTTAACTAACAGGTCGAATATGCGTTCAGAATACACCTGTCGTTTCGGCGCGGGCCTAAGCCATGAGTCATGTGCGTAAATGTCGCACCGACATAACAATGTCGCTGCTAAAACCATATTTGACAGTATACAATGCCAATGTAAAATAAGTCATAATATATGCTGGCCATGTCATGAACCGTCATTTTAACGAGTCGAATCCCGTCCCAGCTTCCACGCGGTCTGCAGAGACACGTGCATGTGTGTTGTGTGTGTTGTGTTGTGTGCACACCGCACGCCACTTCAAAGGGAGAGGAATGTTGTGCGGTTTTTATTATCATGCGAATTATGTTTTGGACGTTTGAATCGCATTTAAAATAGCATTTTAGATTTACGCAAAGCTTTTTGGTTTTTAAAATGTAAAGATAAAAAAAATCTTTATTTAGGTTGGGAATCATCTTTTAACTGTAATCAGCAAATAAAACATATGTATTATACTAGAGCAGAAAGTGGAAATCTGTGTAGTATTAAGGGAACAACTATTTATAATGATTGGTCAGAAATACTAACGAATATTTAACAACAGCGATTCAGAAAAGAGTCATTGTTGTCCTCAAATGACAGATTACACTTTTCCTCATAGAAGGTATGTAAAGCCGTATGTGCCACTCGGTAGCATAATTATTTCCATCTTGGGCGTAAACACTTGAATCCGTCGTTACGCCCAAGATTCTTTACATCATTTTGCTCCGGGATTGAGACACTATTTACTATTTTTGATATTATCTGTTCCATTCTGTTTTGTATTTTACTGATATTTTCAGTTATTACACACTGGGCAGCCTGTTTTGTTCACAATGCTTCGACGGTTTAATATCGCGAGTAATATTATTAACTAACCGAGTTCATAATCCGTCGGTAACAGAGACACGTTTGTATCTTAGGTTAGCTTTACATCGCGCCATAATCAAAAACCTTCCAATCGGCGTTCTTAGGAAAATGCAAAACGTATCGTTAGCCATTAATTAATGTAACGGCCATTTAAGGCCAGTGAGGGTGTAATTGATCGACAGTCAATCTACGTAATAGATGCAATATCTTGTCTGTCGGCGCGGGGTGCTCAACCAACTTAACTAGAAGGTATTTCGGTCAAACAACTATTTCTTGTTTTAATCGAATTTAAACTTTATCGGTTCTTCAATCTTTTATCTCCATTTTGGTCTACCGGATTTTCAAACAAATGAATACTTAATTTTGTATGATCTTTTTAAACATTGTCTAAAATAACACTTATTTTGTATCTCTATTGACGTGAAAGATCTAACACATACGAAATCTACATATTTGGGTTCGTCTGTGACGTCCCTAAAAACTGGTCTAGGGTTTTCATTTTAAACCAATTAACACAAAAGTTATGGCCAGAAACCGGTTTTTTGGCCTAAAATTGTTCAACTTTGATGCCAAAAATCTCGAAAACAATGAACTTTGAAGTAAATATGGGATACTATATTGCTTAAAGCCGTTGTTGTTAACATAATAAGCTACAAAAAACCTAAGAAAACCAAGAGATTCAGATCGAAGGTACGATCCCATACGCCAATTATGGGAGCCCCTTAAAGTAAGACTAGTAATAACACGGTTAAACTCACGTATTAAATGTCACTACAGGTACGGCATAATGAATAGTACCTAAAGGTACAGAAGGCCCACTGCCTAAGTGATGACGTTAGCTGTATTTTTTTTGCAATAGACAATCATAGAGTGAGATAGGGTACCACACACCTACTTCCTATCTTACTATCGAAATGATCATCAAATTTTGGAAATCATAATATGATATGATAATAAAATAAAACAATAGCCGGGAAGTCAGGATTAAATAAAATAAAAATTGAATACAGGTTATGCCGGTTACATGCAGTTTGCCCGAAATGGGCAAACTGTTGGAATTTTAATATTTATTATGTGATCTATTCAGAGTCTCGCTCGCGCACTCGGCCGATAACGTGTGCAACTTAGTGCCCTCGCGCATTAATTAACGTATACCGTGCAAAAATGTCGTCAAAAACAGATATCGCGATCGCAAATGCAGTGAAAAGTGCGATTAAACCACTAGAGCTAAAAATCGACTCGCTAATGAGTAAAATAAGTGAATTATTTAGTGAAATATCATACCTCAAAACCATTATCGCGGACAAGGATAATGCAACGAGCCAACACAAAGAAACAAAGAAACAAGATGGCGGTTACGCAGCTGCGCTAACCGGCCGCTTAATAGAACCCCCGACAACATTGCCACCTCGTACCATTGAAAATGAGAAGCCTAAGCGCGCTGCAGCAGACCAGGCTAAGATTAAAATAGCAAACGCCTCGTCAAAACCACAAAATAACCGTCACTTCTCTCCAAAAGTGACTACACCGAGCCAACCTCCCATCAGCAATGGAACTCAATCCAAACCATCTACACCAGAGAACGTGACTGTAAATGTTACTACTAGTGAATGTGACGTAACCCCAGTAAATCACAGTGAAACATTCGACAATAGCAGAAACGAAGCAACCCATAACCCCATTAGAAGAAAGAAAAACAAACCCATAGTCGGCTCAGCAAAGAACACGACCCTGGAAGGGGTCGAGCAGTATAAATACCTTCACGGATGCTACTTTAAAAAGACAACAACACCAAAATTATAAATAATAATATTGACTCCGAAGTTCTGATGAGCAAAATTTTATTCAGATGTCCCAGTTATAGAACACGGTCCCCCGATCTATTTTCCACGCCTTTCAGTCGTAAAAAGTACGTAAACAATAAGTTCTTGGTTAGGGCATGCAAATCATATAACAATAAATACTCGCACATTGACCTATTTCATAAAAACTTTAACAGTTTTGCTTCTGCAATCAAAAAAGTTAGTAATTAATAATTAATGCGTTAAATGTATTTAATGTTAAATTTAAATTTCATGTTGAATAGGCATTTGTTCAATCGAATGGCATGTTTTTTTTTGTAGTTGTTACAGTCATCATACTTTTACAAATATATCTTCTCAAACTTAAACATAAGCATGTTAGACTATTGTTAGAATTAATTTAGTTTTGATCAATCTATTCCAAATTCAATTGCTATTGTAATATTTAAATTGTTATCTTGTATATTTTTTTTCTTGTTCGATCACTTTCAGAGCAAAAGAACTGTATTACTCATAAGTGGAAACTGTTTTGGCCTGTGAGTCAACTTTATGATATTATTATTTTTGTATTATTAGGTGCTGTATGTTTCCCATCAAAATAAAAAAAAAAAAAACACCTGATGACATAAAAAAGTACTTGGAATCTATTAACAATGACATGAACATACTTGTTGATCTCATACCGTCGAAGCACGACAACTACAACTCCTTCAAAATAGGTGTCTCAGCGTCGGCCTATAATGAGTTCCTGACCCCATCGGCATGGCCCGTCAATATCAGCATTTCACCGTGGCGGCCTTTTCTGTTCAGAAAAGTACGCGGGCAGCCCACCTCCTAGCTCGCATCAATCACCAGCTCCGACAGGCTTAACACCTTCGAGACTCTCAGTAAGCTCCACTGACCAACATCTAGCGGTGCCCCAAACTACAAAATCTGTAACACAAACCAGAAACTTTACGGTTGTTCACCAGAATATAAACAGGTTGAAAAACAAAACCTATCAACTAGAGTGTGAACTACAAGTTAATAAGAAAATCGACGTCCTGTGTCTATCGGAACACTGGCTTCGGCAAGACCAACTGAACTCTGTAAATATCATGAATTACAAACTCAGCGCCAGCAACTGCAGAACCTCGCGCAACGGAGGCGGCGTCTGCATCTACTCCGAGTCCTCGCTTCTCACCCTGGAGCGCAAGGAAGTAGCTGACCTTAGCACCGAAATGAACCTGGAGGCGTGTGCGGCTGAATATGTTGATATAGGTGTGATCGTTTTATGTATATACAGACCCCCTACCCAATCCGGTAAGCAAAATAATTTTAGTTTATTTATTTCACAATTACAAAAACTCATTGAGCTACCCATTTTAAAGCAATACAAGGTAATAATTGCTGGTGATTTTAATGTCGACTTATTAACAAAGAGTAGTGAAAAAACCGTTTTGTTAGATATATTTAAATCGGCTGGCATGCGGTCGTTAATTTCATTCCCTACCAGAATCTGCCTCACAACAAGTACATGCATCGATCACGCCTACACCAATATACCTAAAAACGAAATTGTGCGTGTAGAACCGTACGATATGTATATATCGGACCATAAGTGTGTATCAATTGTCATAGCAATAACTAAGATTGTGCAACTTAATAATATAATATGGAAAAGATTATTTACAGAAATGAATATTTATAACTTCAACTCTTGTTTACATAATTACGACTGGGCCTCTTTAAATAATAAGCAGTCCTGTCCCGATAAACTGTTCGACAATGTGATTAATATTATAATAAGAACATACGATACAAATTTTCCCTTAAAAAAGTATCCACTAAAAAATGTTACTCAATCATGGGTTAACGAACCAGTAATAGAATCACGGAGCCGATTACGTAGTGCTAAAAAAACAATGTTATGTAATAATATGTCGAATGACGTTCAATCTGGCGATGTTGTCTTGGCACTCGAGAATACGTATTCTAGGGAACTTAACGCCGCTCGCAGGGAGTTCATTAATAACTCAATTTCTAAAAGCGATAATATTTGCAAAACCTCCTGGCGTATCATAGCGTCCGAAACGAGTGGCGGCATTAAAAAACAAGATGCACTTGATGTACTGATAAGGGAATCAGCTGACGGATCGAACGAGCACCGCGCTGCAGCTACTGCTGCCGCGCTGAACCTGTTTTACGTCAACGCCAACAAGTACGCCTGCGCCCACACTGACATCCCAGCTGCGCTGCAATTCCTTAGTAAGTATATAAAAAAACACGCAAACTTAATGAAACTCGAACCAATTTCAGCTGAATGTGTTAAAAAAAACGTACAAAGAATCAAGCGTAAAGATTCGAGAGATATTAATGACATGTCTTCCCGCTTACTCGACATGCTTCCTACATTTTTATTCGACATTTTAAGTGACCTAATAAATAGATGCATACAAAACGGCACCTATCCTGAGAGTTTAAAAAATATTAAAGTTCAACCTATTTATAAGGGTAAAGGCGACATGAATTCATTTAAGAACTTCAGACCCATATCCTTAATTCCACTCTTTTCGAAGATATTTGAACAGCTATTGAGCAGCAAACTTATGTCTTATTTCAACTTAAATAGCATACTAAATAACCAGCAATATGCATACCAGCGTGGAAGGTCGACGATTGACGCCACGCGGGATGTGGTAACCAGGGTGACCGGCCACCTCGACGGCGGGCGACAGGTCGCAGCGATATTCAGTGATTTGTCGCGCGCCTTCGAGCTCGTCAGTCATCCTCTTATTCTAGCCAAGCTTGAACACTACGGCGTCTCCGGCAGCTTCTTAGATGTAATCGCGTCCTTCTTAAAGGGGCGTAAACAACTGACGTCTGTCCGCGGTGTTAAGTCAGACCTTGTCGAGTTGGGAGACATTGCGGTGCCCCAGGGTTCCGTGGTTGGAAATAATTTGTTCTCAATACTGATGAATGATTTCACAGCCGCCACGGACGATGCCGAGATCGTGATGTTCGCCGATGACGGTTGTGTGATCGTTACGGCTGACAGCCAAGACCTACTTCGAACAAAACTAACCAAAGTTATGAACCAAGTGGCATCTTGGCTTTCAGTCAACGGTATGATACTCAATGTAGACAAAACAAATATTGTTCATTTCTGTTTGCGTGGTAAAAAGGACCAACCGCTGCTTATCACGTGCAACGGCCAGCTCGTCCCACAAGTAGAGCAAGTAAAATATCTCGGTCTTGTTATAGATAGCAAACTATCATGGAGTTCACACATTGACTGGCTATGTGACCGCCTGTCGTCTGCCTGCTTTGCACTAAGTAGACTGCGACCAAGTCTTGACCCGGCCAATGTCAGGAAAGCCTATTTTGGCTACGCCCATTCCTTACTTACATATGGCATTGACCTGTGGGGGGATGCCGCTGACCGAATGAGGCCATTCATAATACAGAAACGGGCTATCCGTTGTATATCAGGGGTCCCATGGGACCATCCAGCTCAAGAGCTGTTTAAAGCCACTAAAATACTCACCTTACCGTGTGTATACATCCTCGAGGTGGCAAAGTACGTGCGACGTAATCTTGCGCACTTTCCTACGCGGGGTGACGCACGAGGGGTGAACAGCAGGAGGTGCGATGAACTGCGACCTCCTCGAACACGGCTTGCCAAAACGAGAAAATGTCTACACACGATAGGACCCAAGATATACAATGCATTGCCACATGAAATAAAAAGTGCCACAAGCTACTACACTTTTAAAAGTAAACTTAAAAATAAACTAGTAGCTGAGGCCTACTACTCGTTAGACGCCTATTTTCGAGTGCCAGACTAGAAAGACTAAGATGACAAATGGCAACTGGTTAGTTAACCAAATAATTGTAAACTATAATATAATAGACCCTAAGCACTTAGTATTAAGATAAGACATAATGACATGTAAAATATTTTTTATCAATAAATGATCGTATCGTATCGTATCGTATTTGTAAACCGTTCTGAACAATTAAATGAATCTTATCTTATGTTTTACGCCAAATTGACAGTGATACTAACTGCTACTAACTACTAGATTTATTTTCAACTATTTCTTGTCGAGTCCCTGTGCAGACAAAGTAACAGTAAGTATTTTTGAAAAAATCTTACAACATGGAATTCTAGCCCGCTTAATAAAAACATGATAAAATTGACCTCTCAATCTCATTTATTACGTTCTACTTATTACGTTTATTTTATAATTATAAGTTATATTTTAAGATCTGTATGTCTCTCTGGGTGCCCTGAATTGCTGGTGGCATATGCTGAGTAGCATCCATTTTGGAGCATTTCAATTGTAAAAATACATGTAATGTTGTACAGTCAACGTCATATAGTTAGTACAGTCAGAGTAGCCAAATATTTCGTAACACACCCTTATTCTTACAGTAATAAAGACGTGTACCGAAATATTTGACTACCACGGCTTCTACTACGATATATACTATATGACATATGATACTATATGATACTATACGACGCTGACTGTACACCAAATATAGTTATTTGTGTCACAAGTCACAAGGGAGCAAAATAGTATATTTACGGCGAGGGCGGTGTATTGAATCCTGAGCGTAGTGAGGGATACAAGTGTTTACGCCCGAGACGAAAATAATTTTGCTACCGAGTGACACATACTATTTTTCACACCGACTATGAGGAAATTTAAAAAAAGCTATTGTTAAAATATATCTAAATTATCTTAATTTTGATTACTCATTTTTAAATATTACGAAATATTTCAATTTTTATGCAACATTGTTATAGTTAAAACTTGAAATATGTTCGTTTTGAATCGACTACGATGAAATTACAATCGATTATTTTAGTAACATCTGTGTTCAATTGGCACATTGCGTACAAATGTTCCAATGCCAATGTTTAAATTAAAAAAGTAGCTTGAACAGAAAAGTAGCGTTTTGGTCCCTCTCGTCGTGGAGCAAAACTTACTTTTCCGAATGAAAGGTGTGAAAAATATATTTCTTTCTTCTCCTAAAAGAAAGCCCATATAAAAGGGGTTCAAAATTACAACAAAACCATAGGTACATTTAATGGATATTTACCCTGTTTAAAAAAGCAGTGTGACCATGGCAACTAGTGACGAGAAAAGATAATTCACTCATCTATTTGTTTTAGAACATATCACAAAAATACTATTTACCTTGTTATAAACCCTGTGACCCATTCCATTACTTATACCGTTGTTATTCTAACATATAAAATTAAAATTAAACTTATTTATAACACTTAAACAATCTCCGTCTTCCGACCTTCAAAAAGTTGATAAAAAGCGCCATCTATATCTCGTAACAAATGATGCAAATAATTCCTCTTGGGCCTGCGAGTGACACCCATTGTTTAGGCAATAGGCCCCATTGTGTCCGTAACGAGTTTTATAAACCGGCGCGTTAAGGAAGAATACTTTTTGGAAGAATGATCTGCCTGTTCGGACGGAGACTGTTAATGGGGGGAAAGTTTTTAAAGTCATTGTTTTATTTTGTTTTTATTTGTGGGCACGATCGCACGACGTTTCCGTAGGAATTTTCACCGGTTTCTGATCTATGCAGTGGAATCGAAATCGTAAGTGGTTTCAGTCAAAACAATACAACAAGTGAAACGACTTACAGAACTTAAGGTTAGTTTTTTCCGTTGTTTAACAGAATTAAGTCTAGTTATTCTTTCAAACCGTGCAAGCTTTTAGTCAAATCATCTATAATTCATTGTAACAAAGTTAGTGGGGCAGAGTGCTCTAACAAATTGTCATGAATGTGGACACGCTGGACAAAAGCACCAATTTTTTTTCAGGCACTTGTTAGGTCCATATCTTTAAGGGTTTGATAGGAAACAACTCCTCTTTTTGGCGGTTACTTTAAATATACTTACCTAATTTTCAATATCTTGAGTTCTACAGACACTTAGAATCACAAACTTGGTGTTTAAATATACATATTTGGGGTCAGGGAATTCTTTATTTAGAACTCAAGATATTCAATGATATACGTATTATTCAAAATGGCCGCCATAAAATTAAAGATGGCAGACGGAGGAGGTGATTCCTATCAAGAACTTAAAGCTATGGACGTAACAAGTACCTGAAAAAATGTTGGTGCTTTTGTCCAGCGTGTCCACGTTATCGCCTGAAACTGCCCTACTACGTTTCCTATAACAAACAATGTCGATAAAATATTGACAGACAAACAAATGACATACCAAATAACCTGCCAAAATATATTTCAATATATATTCAAATCAACAGTACGGCTCAGGTAACACGGTAATTATGTATATTGCATTTGCAATATCCGTTGTACACATTTGAAACCATCGTGTAATATCACAATGTGTTGACACAGCGCAACAAATATCCCAATTGCGCTGTTTGCTATTCGCAGCTTAAATAAATGTCCTCCGCCGGCTTTTACTGTTCTGATGATGTGCCAACAGTGAAATATTATGTTCCATTAAAGTAGTGTACGGTCAGCTTCAGTTAACACGCGTTCAGAGCATTTAACGATCCACATGGTTTTCTCTTTATAATATTAGTAAAGACTAGCTACCCATGACACTCTGACTGTGTAATACAGAGGCCGCAGAGGGGTAATTACCTAATTACGTATCTTTTTAAACGTTCGTCAGGACAAATCAACTGTAATTTTCCACTACACACACACACTTAAGGCCTCTACCCACCGGAAGCGTGTCGTGCGCGGCGCGTGTGCTGCACGGCACACGCGCAAGTTGTAAAGCATTGAAACTACACTTCAAACACACATTGAACGCGGCACACGTGCGGCACACGCGCAGCACCCGCACGGCACATGCGCAGCACCCGCGCAGCACCTGCGCAGCACCCGCGCGGCACACGCGCAGCACCCGCGCAGCTGCAGCGCAGCACCCGCGCGGCACACGCGCAGCACCCGCGCGGCAGCGGCGCGGCAGCCGCGCTGCGCACGCGTTGCTACACGCCGCCCGCTTCCGTTGTGAATATACCGCTTCAAACGCGCCCGACACGCGCAGCACACGCGTCCGGTGGGTGGAGGCCTTTACGGTACGAGACGTTACGCAATCGACTCACCACAGGCGGGGCCGCGGGGCAAAATATAGCGTATCTATCCTGGATGATCATTCCTTAAACTATTGGAATATATTTTGAAATACGATGAGCAATCCTCAAATCAGTAAAGCATTTTGTAACGGTTTCTTCGTGAATAGGTATTCTACTATAGGCTACGGTGTCTGTGTGGTCAGTGGATCAGGTAGACCGTATGCTTGTTTGCCACCATCGTTGTATAAAAAGCAATGCCGAAGATTACACTGCTAACTTACAAAGGTACAAACTTAATTTCACAGGAATTACATCTGTATTAGTTTAGATTAGCTTTGTGTAAAAAATGTTGAGCACTTCACCCGCATAGCTACTTGTGCTACCGACTGTACAACTTTGTACTGGCATCAAACTAATTAAACTTATTGTAAACGGTGTGTGGTTCGGTACAACTTTCCACACAGCTTCCAAGTATGCGAATAACCTCTCGAGATATGAGTAACTTACAAAATAAGGTTTTATGAGACTTTGGATTCTACGTAATATTATTTGAACGCTGTTTGCGGTACCTAAGTAGTTAAACAAACGTTTAGCCAGAGCCGAAACCAAAGGCGATAAATCATGCGATCTGTTTTTTGTTATTATAGCCCATATTAAGTAAAAAAAAAGACCGGGTTGCACTTTGGGAGTGCCGACAGAAGTAAAAACTATTACCCCCCCTACAAAAGTTAGTTAAGTAGTTTCAGTTCCCTTAAATTACGCCTGATTTATAATATGGGTCTGAAATCGATAACATTAAAAAAAACTATTTTCACCTCACCGGCTCGAAAAGGCTTGCTTTATCGCTCAAAATCTGCGCCCAAAAGTCCATTTTATCCGCAAGCGTGGAAAGAGTTTTTGAATTTGGAACGTGACGGTCCATCGCGAGATCCAACTTTTTTCTATACAGAATGAGAGGTGCGTTCAGAAACTGATGGTGTTATGCCAATAATAAATTGTTATTATTTTGATAAAATAAAATTAATAATACTTATTCTCTCTTAATTAAGTAGGTACATACGAAATATTAACATTTAGGCTGACTTATAAGGGTAAAATACGAATAAATAATTTTAAAATGTCGTTTTATTTTTCAAAAAAATTCGCTTTTTCCAAATTTGGAACGCACCGTTTGAAAAGTTAATTTAAGAAAAAACTCATCTAAGGTACATTTAATTTTGTTTTGTTCTAAAGCCACAGACAGTAAAACCAAAATAATGGTGGTTATTTATAGTTTTTAGTGCAGAATATATACATATATGAATTTTGATGCCTGCTAAAAGTTAGCGGAAAAAGTGAAATAAGCGTGTTTGAGTCTTAGTTTAAACCGTGAGTACCCAACAATACTTTGACTTTTTTAATGTAGGTAAGCGTATAAAATATTTATGTTACATTTGATAGTTATAAAATGCTAGATCTTGATGAGATGTAAACAAACCTTTATTAAAAATGAGTATAAGGTCCAAATTACTTCCATTACATTTACTTACCTACAATTTTCCTCGCGGTGGTGAGGTGAAAAATTGTGTGTTTCGCTCGGCAGCAAAATTGTTTGGCGTCTCGTGCCTTGAAAGCCTCGCTATGCTCAGGATTGTACTTTTGAACCATTCGCTTCGCTCATGGTTCAATTTTACAATCCTTCGCTAGCTCGGTTTTCAATACTAAGCACTTGCGCCAAACAACAACTTTGCAGCCTTGCATAACAAATAACTATTATTAGTCTCCATTGTATCTAAAACTGCTTGACAAAGGTATTTTTTTCGCCACTGGTCTCCATTTTGTGCCTGTTTTTTCACGGGTCTTAATCGCGTATAATTAACGTATTTATTTACTTCTTCGAGGCTTCCTGACGTTTTCGGTTGTGTCACAATATTATAGCCTTTGTCGCGAGACGAACAGTTAATATATAATTACTCCTATCAAAACCATTACATACATATAAGTAAGTAATATTAAATGAAACAACTATGAACTGTTATGTAAAGACAATTAGAATAAAAATATCATCTATAAGCTCAAAGCTGTTCTTCCAACTTATTATAATGATACTCAAAGGTACCTATTAAAAGGCAGAAAGTAATCATCGAACGCATTTCGCATTGTCCGCATTCGAAAGGCATTTGCATTCGTCCCGCGGGAAATCCCGTGGGAAATCCCGGTGGATAAACAGCCTGATTGAAACGCGGACAATCTACTAATTTCCGTAGTTCCGCTCCCTGTTCCAATTTGTTGAAGGAAATCGATTGTGCTTCTGAAATGTGATGCCTACTAATTTACTCAAACTTAGACCGTGGTGTTGTCTGCAAGGTGCGTATATTTCGCTATTTGAACGAGCGAGCAAAGCGAACGAAGTTCTCTGTTTCAGCTTGGGGAAAAAATACTTCATATGTCCGGCGTCTTTTGGCTGTTTTTCTCTACACATTTCTCACCTCATGAAATTCTGTAAGTAGTTTCAATAATTATACAAAAAGTATATGTCGATTCAGTTTTTCGAAATTAAAAAAAAAGGTTTTTAAATAAAACACAGCCTCGTAAAGTTGGACAGCAGCTAACAACGCAAAATATAAATATA
Source organism: Epinotia demarniana (assembly GCA_945867215.1). Classification (NCBI taxonomy): domain Eukaryota; kingdom Metazoa; phylum Arthropoda; class Insecta; order Lepidoptera; family Tortricidae; genus Epinotia; species Epinotia demarniana. The sequence continues at coordinate 16,164,489 of OX244281.1, forward strand.
CTTAAATATGTTAGCGAAAAATCTTACGCGAATCGAATAGTAAGCTCATTAAGACTCGGGGTAAGGGTATACTATAAATACGACTGCATGGCCAGGAATCAGAAAGAAATGTTGATGCTTATCACTAAAATTTTTAACCTTATAATTTAGCTTTCGGAGGATTCTAACCCAAGACCGGTATCCAACATGTTTTGCGGCCAGGGTCCGTAATCCAACCCATGCATGAACCGATCGTCAAAATCAAGCAAGCAATTACGATACACATTTTGTTTGTATTCGTGTACCTACACCTTTATTGCAATAAATTAAAATTAATTAGGAAAGAAAACCGAATGCTAGCAAAATGAAATATCGTAAAGGAAAAATTCGTAGCTTCTTGAAGGGTTTGAGCCTATGACCTTTCCGTTCCGATGTATCCCGATTTCGCTGGGATATCAAAGGTTCTAATAAAAGCTCTTCTCGAATCAATGATGATTTTCTTCAAATTTTCACATACAGCGACATCTAATTGTTAGTAAATATTCGAAATCTCACTTGCACTTAAATATGCTTTACGTTTCTCAAACATTCTTACATACGCTGTTGTAAAAACCATTGTTACCTCGGTACCAAACTCGGTTGTAAACGAGCAAAAATCAACAATTCTCATCAGGCTTGAGCATTTGCAAGCGACTTGCATCCAACACGCATCTGTTCCGGTCATTACGGGCATTTGCATCCCGGGACATCCCGCAGCGTTCCGGGGAATCCCGGTTAGATAAACGAGCGAATATGTTGCCGATGGGCTAATTTCTGCTTCTAAATTTAAAATCGAACTCAAAAGTACATTATTTTGTTCTTTTGGAAATATCTGGGATGCTAATCGGAAAATTATGAACGTATACATAAAAGACTTAGTGCCAGCCGCAGGTGCAGCCGCGTGAATGCATAATGAAAATGTGCAATTTATTTTTATGAAACATTACACACCCTATGTAAGTATGTATGTTTTTCACGATTATAATCGAGATGAGACGCCTTGCCTCGGGGCGCAAAAAGCAGATAGTTTCGCGGGCGGAAGCCTGTGAGGAGTGTGAGGGCCGGAAATTAGGTCTCATGACGCGAGATCAAAGCGCGATAGGTCGTGCAGAGGCCTTCTGGGTTGCGGTTGACATCTATCGCTCCATTCAAATTGAAAAAATACAGAGATCGAGTCTATTTATTTATTTATTGGCATAAAAACGCAGCATCACGTTTGCACAAACCCGCAGGAAAAATCAGTCCCTCTTCATTGTACACCCGTGGAAAAAGAGTCGGTTCTCTTAAAAATCCTTTCCTTTACTACCTTACTTATCCATAAAAAGCCTATACTTGAATCCACGAAAAAACGCGGGCGCGTTGAAAAACCCCAATGGCATCCTAAAGAATCCGCATTCATATTGGATGAGCAGGAATTGAATTGCCACTCACTTTAAACGTGGTTTCATTACTACCCCTGTGTTCACTCTCTAGAGATTCTTGATCTATTATGACACGAGTTTTGTGAATTGTGCTTCGTGAAGAGTTATTCTTATAACGGTTTCTGAAGCGTAATGTGTGTATTGTATACCTGTAGGTCGATTACGTAACGTATTGTACGCGCGTCAGGTAGATCTAAATGTCACTTTTGTATGGGAAAATTAGGCTGTTGTCTATAAGTCGCGTTCCATACCTAACGTGATCACCCCTCTAAACGTAAATTTTTATATGGAAAAATGTCAGGTAAATTGTCCTAACACGCCTTCGATACTACTTTTCCCTATCTACCCCTCTGGTGGCACGTAAAAAAGCGACAGATGCCGTATAAAGTGTATGGGTGGTTGCATTCTTTTCACATGCATTGAAGTCTTAAAGTACGTCCTGATGATTGCAAACATGTCACAGTTTTAAAGAGTTGCCAAAGATTTCACAAGCAACCAAAGGCCAAAGACGTGTTTGTATATAAAAAAAAAAAAAATGTTTATTCTCTTTTTCTTGCATACAAATACAAATCCGCCAAACCACAATGCGGTTTGTTGGCAGACAGTGCTCCTAATTGATTTTATAAGTGTTAGCTAAAAGCTGTATAAATATAAGTATATATGTAGGCACGGTATTTCCTTATGCTAGAACAGATAATTAGTTACGTTACCTTAGGATAGCTGAATTTCATTTTTTAATTTTTTTAATAGGGCATCGTTTACTTTCCTTTTAAACAATTGTTTCGTGACACTTGCACTTTTTATCTCGCCTGGTAAATCGTTATATATTTTCGGAATTAAGTACTTTCTTTGCCTTTGGCCATAATAATTAGTAAACCTAGGCACAAACAGTTTATCTAAATCTCTATTTCTAACAAGCCTTTGAATAACAATAGGTTTTTTGAACTCGTCGTTACAAAATTGGACGTAGTTACGCGAAAACGTTCCAACCCACAAGTCACTCGAAAATGAGTTACCATAACCAGGGTACTATTTTTGACATAATATTACATCATGTGCACACAAAGATGCTATTATTTTTAGGTTAGTTTCATCAATAAAGTTTGACCCAAATGTTCCAACCCACCATTATGCCAAGGACGTGTACTCAAAATAAAGTAAAAACATTACATGCATACTGAAACATATTGTTAAAAACTCTTAATAATAACATATCGTTATAATGTTCCACTTGTCATGGAACATTATACTAAATTCATAAAACGCACATTTAATTGTTTCTTAAATGATCCATGTGGGTTTGAACGTTTTTGCAAAATCTTTATACATTTTTTATTTCTGCAAAAATGTTCCATGTAATTTGAAACCATTTAGATTAACCCATACTGTTTTTTTAGGGTAAGTAATACGAGGTATAACAACTTATCATATAAGGGTCATAATATATACGCTCACTCTATATAACTTTGTTTAGTATAACGTTCATTGCACATAACGAACGAAAGATATAATATGTCAAAACATATAATCTCGTAAAGTATAACGTACTTTAGAAATAATATCAATTGATATATCGATTAAAGCGTATAATATTCATAACACCTAAGGTTTATAACATATATTGTTCAATTTATCTAACATCAAAATGTATAATGCTCGTATAGTATAATTGGCTTCAGTCATTTTAATAGCAATGCCGTATGAAGAAAATATGTGAATTTCTTAGAGCGATAGCCTCAACTTGAGTTTGAAAAAAAACAATACCGTTTGTAAGATTGAAATTAAATTTATTTTGAGATCAAACACGTCAATTATTTTAACCTAACCTTACCCAATCGCCAGCGTGTCGACGCCACCCCGCTTCGCGGGGTGTCTATTTCCGCTCTAAGGGACACAAGGCAACCCTAACCTAACCTACAAGTAATACCATTTATAAGAGTATTAGTTGTTTTTTACTGCGGGGGGCTTCGCCCCCCGAGCCCCCTTTGATGTGGCCTCCGCCCCCCCCCCTTTTCCTGGCTGCCCTAGCTTAATTTTCCGTATTATAATCCTTATACGAAAATATATATGCGTATGATCTGTATACTACGTTATGTTTGTTATACGAAAAGATATTATATGGTATGATCGTTATACGTTATGTATGTTATACTAAATGAAATTAGTCAATTTGAGTCTTATAGAAAAAAATGTTATATAATATGATTATTATGGCAACTGACCGTTATTCCTTATAAAAGTATTGGTATTGTTGTTATAGCTAACGTTCATTATATCTTGTGAACGTTATTAATATGAAATTATATGTTTTGTTGTTATATCTCGTGGGACGCACCCGTTTTTTTAAGCTGCTAAGACTGTTCTAAATAAATTGGAACGTTTTATTATAATATATTATTTTCTAATTTTTTGCTATTAACGATCCACATATATATATTTGATTCATTTTTGCTATTAAATATGTTCAAGAGAAAAAAATATTTTTTACCAAAATAAATAACTATGGTATATTTAAGTTTATGTATTTAGTCAAAACAACCAATGGACTATTTACAATAAAGGTGGCAACATTATTACTCTTTGCTCCTTCAATTGCTGCCTCATTGACACAAAACGGCGGACCCGTGGCATTCTTTTCCAAATCTTTAAATGATAGTGAAAGGAACTACCCTATCATAGAAAAAGAAGCCTATGCCATTATAGAGAGCCTAAAGACAGACTGGAGACACTATTTAATCGGACGATCTTTTTACCTGATAACTGATCAAAAATCAGTAGCGTTCATGTTACAAGGGCATGCCAGCAAAATTAAAAATGACAAAGGAATTGCATCAGTCGCTTTGTCATCCAGGAGTGGTTAGACTAACACACTGGATCAGATCCAAGAATTTACCATTTAGTTGCGATGATGTTAAGAGAGTCGTCACAACATGCCCAACATGCTCAGAAATCAAACCTAAATTCAATAATTCAGTCGGCATCCTGATAAAAGCTACTGCCCCTTTTGAGAGATTATCTATGGACTTCAAGGGGCCAGTACCATCAGCAACACGAAACACTCTAGATTTCCGTTTGCCTACGCTTGTGCGGATATGAGTACGGAAACAGTTACTAAGCATCTTAGTGAACTATTTTCCATGTTTGGATACTCAGCATGGTTGCTTCACACGGATCAAGGAACTTCTTTTATATCTACTGAAATGAAAGATTTTTTACATTCCAAAGGTGTATCGACAAGTCGATCCTCACCATACAACCCAAAAGGAAATGGTCAAGTCGAGCGCCGTAATGGTACTCTATGGCAAACAATTCGTCTCGCTTTGAAGACTAAGAACCTGCCTATCACCATGTGGGAGAACGTGATGACGCAGGCTTTACACAGCGTACGATCATTGCTTTGTACGACAACCAACCACCGCATGAAAGGATGTTTCACCACCCTCGAAGATCATCTTGGGGGCAGTCTATGCCATCATGGCTACAACCGGGGAAGATTCTGTTGAGAAAATTCGTACGTACCAGTAAATATGACCCGTTAGTAGAAGAGGTGGTCCTGCTGGAAGCAAATCCTCAATATAGCTCCTTTAGGCTATCGAATGGGAAGGAACTGACTGTCTCCAACCTTGCTCCCAGGGGCACCTTCCCTTTACTAGATCCTAATATGAATGGAGACTCCGGATCTAATGAGTTAAACAAAGAGAACGCACTACTGGACCCTGACACTTCACCTTCAGACCCATCCTCTCCCCCAATCCCGTCGACCTCGCCTCCTCCCTCAAATCCGGAGGCACCAGCAAGCCTAAACCCTTCCCCTCTGGTCACAGACGAACCACGCCGTTCTGGAAGAGACAGGAGGCCACCTTCCTATATCATCGACTACGTTCAGAACTAAAGGAGGGAAGAATGTCATAATTTGATTTTCATTAATGTCAGTTTTAGCGAAATTAAACCTAAGACTCAGGTTTAATCTTTTATTAATATCATCACATCAGGTTTTACCATGTTTTACCGACATATGTTTCATCGAATGAAAGACGTGTTTCGCAGATTTTTCATTTCATAGAAAACATGATATTTTCAGAGACAGTATACTTTTGGGGATCGTTATAAAACAAACAAACAACATAACCGGGGGTTCTACATAATACCATTTAGATCTACCTAAAAACTTAACGGTTTTTGAGAAATAAAATACATTCGATGGAAAGTTTTTCGATGTAATAAGGTGCTCACTGTTTGATTGAGCGTCTTTTGAAAAAGCAAGAAATCTCACATGTGTCAGCATGGGTCAACAAATCGCAAGCGGCGATTTTGCAATACGATATTCATGACCCCAAGCCGGTGTTAACAAAACGTTGTGGTTCTAGAAATATGTTTTTTCAGTCAAGGTCGGTCAAACTTAGTACAGGTACAACTAGGTAATTAGGTATCCTTATTATTAACTAGATAATTAACGTTTTAATATAAAAACAGCGTAACAACCAAAATGTTTCGTATTGACTTACTCCATTTGTGAAAGATATTAAATTTATTTTAGATATATTTATAAAATAATACACTTAAATTCGTTTTAGAACGTTTATGCATAATTGCTATTTAACAAGGTTCATACAAAATTAAATTTAGCGAAAACGTTTCAAACTCGTTTTACCTATTTATATGCCCCTTGTATTATGTATTTACAAAAAATATGCATATCATTCAATAACCAGTTTGGCATTCCACAGTAAAACCAATAGTATTTGCCTGAAATAATTACAGGGAAAAAGTGTACAGCTAAAACACAAAATTGCGTTTATCTCAAAATGGGGTCGCTGTGGGTTGGAACGTTTTCGCGTAACTACGTCCAATTGTTCCATAGCCAACAACAACATTACTTTTTTATGTACTGGCAATATTTTTCATTCTAAGAAAAGTTGTTCGTAAGTGTTATTTTTACAATTAATTTTAGTTTTTGTGTCTACCATTAGTTTCATGAATCTTATCTGTAGCGCTTTTATTCTGTCTAAGTAGGTCTTGAATGTTCGACCATAGCTTGTCAATCCATAGGATATAAGTGAGTCTACGAGCGCATAGTACAATGTATACCTAGTAGCCTTGTCTAGTACGAACTTCAAATGGTGGAACTTTACAAGCACTGATCTTAACTTATTGCACAGGCTGTGGACCTGCGGCTGCCATGTGAACTTATGGTCTATGAGCAGGCCTAGGTACTTGTACTGTTCCACCACCTGCAGCTCGGTGCACCCGCACGCGACCCCGGCCAGCCGCGCACTGTGGAGATATATTATAGGTTATGGGCTTGAGGATATAGTCAAAAAGCGCATTGCCAGGCTTTTATAGGTACCCTAACTGTGAGTGAAATGATTTAGTCCACTTTAACAACACAATATATTATTTGATTAGGGTCCCACATAGAATATATATATACTTTAATACTAACACTAGACGCAAGCACACGCGAACGAAAGTCACAAGCACAAGAACAGAAGATGCACAGGATAGATATATAGTTTATAGCGAAAGCAAAGCGTAGCTGTAGGCACTAGTTTTAGCAAGCACGAGAGACGTAGTTTCGCCGTCGCGATCGATAGCTGACTGCTGGCTGCGCCGTGTCGACGCGGGCGCCGCATGTACAACCGGCGGCTCGCTGCGCGTACACCGCCGCACGCAAGTTTGACTTTAACCGACTTCGGCGAGAGAGTTTAATTTGTTTTATTTTTATTGAAATGTGTACTGTGGTCGCTACACTACTCGATTTAAAGATTTAAGGTTTTCCTGATTCACTTTGGCAAGCATATCGAACCCGAAGAACAAAAAACCACAAGCCCACGGCGTAGTTAGTGGGTTTTTTTGTGTGCACAGTCTTTGTTATGAATGATAAATTATTTGCCTACTTACTATTACGATTAGAATCCTTTCGCCACTGAATATGAAACCAAATAATATTACGTCGAAAAGAAATCATAAACAACCATCTTCAACTAATAATACAATCTGAAACAAATGTTTTCTTTCGCTTAAAGGATCTTTAACATTAATCATGTTATTTTTCCACTTAGAGAAGGAAGAAACCAGATCAAATGCCTAAACGTCGTTCCTCGCGAAGCCTGAGAGGGTCTGAGGGCCCTTGTCGCCGTTATTATGGTATTTTGCAATGTTCCTTTGTTATCCAACAACGTCACATACATTTATAAAGTCACTTACAAATAAAACGCTAAAAGGATTTATATATTTCACATGTTAAGTAAGTACCTATTTTATGACAAATATTTACGTTATGTAGACGTTAAATCTTCCTGTCATTGAGTTTCGTGCACTCAGTTGGACACAAAATCTAAGTTCGGATGCTTTACGTAAGCATTCTGATTGATCTCCAGAAAAGACAATGACAATGCATATAGGACTACTAAACTAATCGAATTGGCTGAGCACAGAAAATTACTAAAAACGAATCCTACTTAATATTATAAATGCGAAAGTTTGGATGTTTTGATCTTTAGATGTTTGGATGTTTCGATGCTTGGATGTTTGTTACTCAATCACGCCTAAACGGCTTCACCAATTTGGATGAAATTTGGCATGAAGATAGTTTATAGCATGGATTTCAATATTAGGTAGTTTTTATCCCGGGTCCTCGCAGACTAAGTTACGGGCGGAAGCTAGTGGACCCATACAAATACCTTTATTATAAGATGGTAAAATATTATCTAAAAAGCTCACACGTATAACCGGTACAGTGCGTCCTCGCCGTTCTGTGCATATTTACGTCGCATGCAGTGCGGACCAGCGGGGCGTTTGTAAAACGAGCGTGCTTCAAGGGTTCGGACCCTTTTATTGCAAGTGGCTAAGCTGGCAGCAGCCGTGTTTGTACCTGCACAAGTGCGCATGCGTGGGCCGATAACATTGCTTATTAAACGTTGTGCTTACAGAAACTCGCGTTTACTCCATAAATGACTAGGCTCGGCTAGACAGCATCTCGGCTTGTATACACATGCTTGGACGACGAAGACACTTAAAACGTTGTTATGCGAGCCTTGGACCATTCTCTTTTGAACTCTCGAGCCATGTGGGCGTTTTCCTAATTTGGATACTTTTGCAGAATATAATCTAGCTTAGGTTGCAATTTCTATTACATCTAAACAAAAACAGTTTCATTTGTTTTAATTTGTATAAGCGATAATGCGTACCGTAATAACATATCGAACATTGTCATCATCATCACCAGCCGAGAGACGTCCACTGCTGGACATGGGCATCCCCCAAAGAGTGCCAAAGTGATCGGTCCTAAGCCAACCGCATCAAGCGGACTCCCGCAACCTTTACCAGGTTATCAGTCCACCCTGTTCCTGGCCTACCCGCGCTGCGCCTTTCGGTACGTGGTTGCCTCTTGACAACCTTTCCGCCCCAACGGCCATCAGTTCTATGTGCAATGTGCCATCGAACATTGTAACATGCAGGATTTAGCACCCGCCTTAATAAAGTCCAATATCCACCAGAGATGTGAAGTGTAAAGATGTATTTGTGTAAAGAATTTTCCAAAAGATTCCGACGAATTGTGAATCTCCTCCTTTTTATAAGTCAGTTATAAATGTGGACACAGCTTCGCTCATCTCTGGTGGGTTCATCCCTTAGAGTGAGAAAGTTTGGCAAAGGTTACACTCAACTGTCCATTTTTATCTTACTTTTAGGCCATAAATGTCTCACTATCGCAAATAAAATAGTTATTACAAACGTCTAACCCAACTCACGCAATAATCGTGCGCACCTAAAACTTTAAACAGCCTAGTTAATCAAAAACGTCCTAAAAGCCTTTAGAATCCTTACCTTGTTAAGTCCTTTGTGTTCTGAAGTTAGTAAAGGTGCACCTCCCGCGCCACGGTGCCAGATACCATCGGACGCGGGTTAAAATCTTTATCATGACTTCAGTTTCAAACAAAAATAAGTCAACTCTGTTGGGAGTACTTTCAGTTGAAATTGGTTTTTGTTAAAAGATTTCCTTTTCAACTTAGACTTACTTTGATTTGTAATTTTAGAATGAATAGACCTGTCTGTTTAAAGTTTTCTTTCCATTTAGGGAATTGTTAAATTTATTTGAAATGTTAATCTCTGATCCAATTTTTTTGTTCTTTGTTATTTTTTTATTTCAAAGGCAAGATGATATTTGCACGACCTCTACTCGATTTCACAATGTGTAGCAAAACATTATTTATAAACTATGCGATGGCGACCAACAAATATATGCCCTTGCACACGTCATTTTTGGTACACCCTGTATGCCACTTTTACATTTGTTTGTAAATGGCATCACACATTTTAATCAACAGAGATAATTTGTTAAGTTTTATAATAAAGGCCACATATCTTGTATCCAACGAAGACAAATAAAACATAACATTCCACTTGAATTAACATTAAAACAAACCCAAATTGTGGCAAAGAAATACCTCGCAGAAGTGCCAATCGACTCGAGTCCCTCTACTCTCCAGACAAAGGGACGGCCGTCGCTGGAACAACATTTGCTCTGTCACGAGATTCAGAACGTGGCGACAACTCGTCGCAAGAACGAATATTATCTGGTCTCTGATGAGAAACTATCGTTACGAAGCTGGGGATCGAGTTTTATACTGGAAAAGAGGTGATTTTCTGAATGGCGTAGCTGTTGAAGCAGTAGTGGCCGTTATGGAAAATAATTCAATTTGAGCACGTTTTATTGTTGTATCAGGATTTTTATTCAAGAAAATTCGCCACTTTATTTTTGCACACTAGGTGTACGGCGGTCTTCGGCATTCTTTATTATTCTTATTAGTACATTACGTAACTATGGCGGTGAATTCGTGAATGCCCCAGATCGCAGGTGTTTGTGGCCTGAACCGAAGGTGAGGGCCATAAATATGCGCTCTGGGGCTTTACGAATTACCGCCCGTGTTGAGTACAAAATTTTACGTCTTCACCTGGCCACAATGCGAGTTTTTCGGTACGCGCAGCGTGCAGTAAAACTCGCATTATGGCCAGGTGTGACGTAAGAGTACATTACGTAACTAGGGCGGTGAATTCGTAAATGCCCCAGATCGCAAGTGTTTGTGGCCCGAACCGAAGGTGAGGGCCATAAATATGCGCTCTGGGGCTTTACGAATTACCGCCCGTGTTGCGTACAAAATTTTATCTTCACCTGGCCACAATGCGAGTTTTCCCGGACGCGCAGCGTGCAGTAAAACTCGCATTATGGCCAGGTGTGACGTAAAATATATTGCATAATCACCAGTGATCGTAACTTGTGTAACATTTTTGGTAAAGTGTAGTGTTGTTAATGGAATTGGTATAAAGAATTTCAATCCTAATGCTAATATTAACCTTAATTAACAATTTTGATTAATATTCTCCATACCAATTCCGTTAACAACACTAACGCTGCACTAAAAATGCTACAAAAGTGACGATCACTGATTATCCCGATGGTGGTATACAAGCGCACAACCCGCGAACACCGTAACCTATAAAGACGCTTTTAATTCCAATGGCATCCCACCCACAGGTACGTTTCTGATTTTTTATATGTTTTTGTTTTTGCCTAATAAAAAGGTCGATAAAAAAAGGTTCTTTAAAGGTGAATGAGATGATACTTGACAGTTGTTGTTCGCCATAAAAAACTACATTTCTGCGAGTCGTTCGAAGGTTGTGAATATTCGGTTCTGGCGCTTCGACAGCCGCTACCACGCTCGCTTCACTCGCTGGCACTTCGCTCGGCTCGCACGCTGTCGCTAGAGTCGCAGTTCTTCCTAACACTCATCCTTGCTTCGTTTGTCGTCCCTACCTTAGAGTAGAATAGGACCGCAGGCGACGAGAATATGAATAACAAATCAAATAATAATCACCCACATTTGCAAGTCAAAAGATTTAAACACTCTGCTAGCACATACTATACATTAAAATCATGTTATTCTGCAGAATATTAAAACGCATTTTTTTAAATAATGACCATAAAATAAGGCTTTTGTAGGTACGGCTAATGATGTTATTATATACGTATATAATCGATTATAAAGTTTATGACAAATGATATAATGGCATATGATTTAATAGAAAAGGACCAATAAGTGTTATGAATATTATGGTGAACTAAATGATGGCCTTTGACTATAATGGCAACTGAAATTATGGAAAAATTAATTCTGGCAAACGAAGTTAAACCGTTCTAAAGATCAGCTGTTAATGAACATTCGGTCATGTTAAAAACATTTAACAATAATCTGTAAAAAAAGAATCAAACAAATCGTTTAGTAAGAATTTTGTTCCGATATCCTCAAAGTTTTAAGTTTTGAGCCTCAGAAATATGGTCACGACAAGAATATTCTGAAATATCGCCCAACGAAGAGTCCTTCCAGATCCGTTTTTAACCTCACGTAGCGACGCGAGGTTAAAAACGGGAGCTTTGCAAGTTCCGGATAAGTCACCGAGCTTACAAGTTCTATGTCTATTGCGGAGCTTTGGCTAAGAGCCCTGTCAATATTTCGCTAACCCGGAGAGTTCACCGAGCTTGTATTGCTTGAAAGGACTTTACGCGTCATTTTATAAACTGTGGCCCCCAAGCTCCCCGCGCGGGATTGCCACGTGTTACTTGGAACGTAAAGCCGTCGGAAAAAATATAGCTTATGTCCATTCCGAAGGTATTCAGTCTACACAGGACATTTCAACATTTATTAATATAATTACATTATTTTATTCAGCTGTATATTTCGTATAAAAAATCAGTGAAACAATTATTCTATGAAACGTTTGTCGGTAAAGCAAGGACATTGATCAAATTAATGTACCCTTCATTATAATCATTGTCTGCGTATCGCAACTCTCGAACCAATCGTATCCCCATTCAAGTGGCTAAATACAATCCCTTGACAATCACAAGGACCATTGACCCCAGCATTGCCACAGACACAATAGTCTTTGTAGACGCGGGCCGACAGAGGCCGACAGAAGTTGACAGAGGCCCTCGGATGCACACAGGCGAGGCCGACGGCTAATCGAGGCGGCCTTGTTCGGATCAATGTGCGACTTGAGGTGGCGAATGCGAAGTGAGACGGTAGAGACTATTCGAGACCATCTTAAGTTTTGTTTTGTGTGTTCCGCGCCCTCATGTTTACTTGTAATGAATATTTGTTTACATTTGTTCGCTGTTAATGTAGCAGTATTGATGTATTACAGTTATGTTGTGGCTATAAGCTCTAGTTTTGTATATACAAACATTTTAAAAGTAACTTAGGACGAGTGCATTTGTTAAACGTAATACAACCATTTGAATTGGAATGACCAACATAATGTCTATGGTACCCCACAAAGTAAAGATGATAAAATATGAAATATTTGAATAAGAAAGCTATCAAAAAACTTGGAGTTGCATACAAACATGAAAAACTCGAAAAAAAGTTAATAAAACTTTCCTAATGGGTTACAATTTATGATTCGCAAGCTAATTTGCAATCCAGGTAGTTCAAAGACATCGTATTTACCTATCTTGTTTATCCCACGAAAAACAGCAGCGACTTTGAAAAAATATGAAAGACTTTATTTGATCTTTAAAAGTTAATTAAAACTTTCGACAACACAAAGGATCTTCGTTAGGGTTGTTCTAAGTCATAAAAGCCAAAATATGGGGTAGATAACGAGGAGAAACCTCCAAGCGAAAATCATTTCTATCCCGATAAACCGAAGGTTGGTTTTCATTCGTTTGAAATTCCACGAGTATAGCGATTTTGGCGCTTTATTCCATTTTGAACATTATATCAAAAAGATAGGGTCTGTTTTCGACTGTGACATAAAATAGAGCCGTCGCCAGGGATTAACCGGGAATCGGATTGTTATCGAAAATAATCATTTTTGTATCGATTTTGATTGTAGTTGAAAATAACTGTGTTGAGAGGATTTCGTTTCGAGTGAAATATCGCTTTGATATCGCTTCATAAAAATGCATTGTTAACGTGCCGGCAGATCTGTAAGTCTTGGAATTCAGATGTATTATAGGGTTTTCGCACCTGAGTGAGCCTCTCTTCGGAAAGTTTGAATCAATTGAATTGGAATCGATATTTTATTTCTTGCACTCGTTAGCGGCTCGCATGGTCTAGCGGAACCTGCACGATCGTTGCCTTTAAGCAAAGTAATGAGCCTAAACTAATAACTAGTATTATGTAACATTTCACATTGAAGCACAGTGCACGTAGAACCGATGGCCATTGGGACGAAAAGGTTCTCGAGTGGAGACCACGTACCGGAAGACGCAGCGTAGATAGTCCCCCGCAAGGTGGAGTGATGACCCGGTAAAGCCCCCTGGATGCGGGTGGTGCAGGACCGGTCACTCTGGGACGTTGGGGAAAGTCTAATAGGAATTTCATGAATCTTCAGCAATCCTGGTAATACCTACTTACACTATTTTGTAAAAAATATATAAAAACATTGGAGGCAATAAAAAAAATGGTTTTACACTACTGACCTGACTGACAGATGACATTTAGATGTTACTGATACCGTACCAAACCCGCAGCACCGAATGAAAAAAGATTCTGTCAGATTTTCCTTGTACTTGTAGGGTAAGACAATATTACGTTCCAAATTTTATAGTTGTAGGTCAACGAAAAGTACCCTTTAAATTTAGATTCCCTTGTGAGTGTCGAAAGATACGTTTTTTGCGGCATAAACGGTCGTATCTTTTTTTACGTTAACTTAGAATTTGGATTTTTTCACAGCTTCAACTCGATAACCCTTTATTGCTCCACGCATTCCCGAGATAAAGGGACAGCCAGACAGACAGATGGATAACAAAGTGATCCTATAGGTTTTGTTCTTTCAGTTTTAGGTACTTCATCCTAAAAAAGGCTGATATTCGAATAGCTTAACGTAAAACTTGCGTGGTCAGAGTAGTAGTACAATCTGTCAACTTTTTTTTTTTTTTTTTGAACCTGACTGTTGCTATAATAGGACGGACCCAATGTAGCGGTCGAACTGCGTGGTTGGAGGGCGGCCTGGGGAAAATCCAGGGGAAGCCTCCGGCACGACCACGCGGGGAAGTTTTGTACACTGGAATACTCTAAGAGTTTGCGCTCCAGTGAGATTGGTTGAACGGTATCAACCGAATCTGGGTGAAGTGGTATCAAACTACTGGGAGTTTTATCGCTGGTTCGCTAAAACCTAGCCTAGCTGAGAAGAGTCCAGCAAGAAACTCAGCTAGGCCCGACTTGCGTCGGACTGACTCTACCCGGTATGCGGCGGTACCGGGACGAAAGCGGACTATCTGTCAACTGTCATTCGTACACAAAAATGTACCCATACATACAATGCGTTATAGTGGGGCAGAGTGCCCGAACAAATGGTCGTAAATGTGGACACGCTGGTCAAAAGCACCAATTATTTTTCCAGGCACTTGTTAGGTCCATAGCTTTAAGTTTTGGATAGGAACCAACTCATCCGTCAGCCATTTTTTTTGGCAGCCATGTTAATTACGTATAGTTAATTATTATTATCTCGTGTTCTAAGACACTTACAACCACAAAGTTAGTGTCAAAATATACGTATTTGGGGTCAGGGAATTCAACTAGATAAGTATTTTACCGATATAACACTGCATATTATAAATAAACATCTTTTTCATAGAGTTAGTTTAAGTTATGTTAAAAATACAATTATGAACATTATTATATTTTTATTACTTGCAATTATACAAACTATAGTAATACATAATCTACAGAAATTTCAAGTGCCAATATATTACGGTTCTAGAGATATACCTTTTGTTATGGGCGGGTAATAAAATTACGTTTCATGTATATGAGAGAACTGTTTAATATTAAATTTATTTTTATGTTTATGAATGTATGTTAAAACAGCAAAAGAAAAACAACTTCTGTGGAAATTCGAACAGTCTAGCTATTGCTGATACGCAGACAGCCGGATGGACAGCGGAAGGTTAGGAACAGGGTTCTGTTTGATATCCTTTGGGAACTCGACTCAATAAAATATCTAGTTGTATTCCTTGACCCTTATTACGTATATTTAGATACTAAGTTTGTGATTCTACGTTATTTAGAACTCGTGATTAATGAGATACGTATTATTCAAAATGACTGCCATAAAATTAAAGATGGCCGATGCAGGAGGTGATTCCTATCAAAAACTTAAAGCTATGAACCTAACAAGTGCCTGAAAAAAATTTGGTGCTTTTGTCCAGCGTGTCCACATTGTCACCTGAAACTGCCCTACTATAATGAATTCGATCAGCTGAACAACATCTTGCCAGTTTACACGCAGACAAAGTCGCAGAAACTAACTAATAGTCTTCAATAAATCAATAAACCATTAACGCCTCCCACGCTTATTTACCAAAATATGCTGAAAATAATGGAACGGGTTTTAATAATGTTTTAAATATTATTAAAACCTATTAACGAAATGAACGAAAATCACTCCCGATTTTACCGGTAAAAATTAAATGATATTCTGAATTGAATTTCCAACGCTTTCTAAAACCCAATCGTAATATAAAAGCATTGAGTTCGTAATCGCTTGAAACGGAATGTTATTAGTTCCTGGTTTACTTCAATACGGAATAGCAATTTGTTTACCGGCCGGCATTGACTCCCACTATTCATTTCACGTTTTGCTCCTTCCCATTTTTACCATCTCTCGAGAAAAAGAATGGCACTCACACTTAAAACAATATGGAATTCATTCAATTTGAATAGGGGTGTAGACTCAAAATGTATACTTCAAAAGAAACAAAGCAAAAAATATGCTCGATGACTAAATCCCATTCAAATATCTCAAGAAAATACGAAGCTACAACCGTTTTAATGTTGCATGTTAGAGAGAGAAAACGCTAGCTAGCAGATCGTGACCTCAGGATCCTCGAGCGTCATGGCAAATCGTTTCATAATAACGGAACGTCAAGCGAAAAGGGGCACATACCATCCTCTTAAAACTTTGTATATTTGTGATTGTGTGAGTATGAGTTAGGGTGGGTCACTCTTGTATGAGAATTTTTTTTTTATTGTGTTTCTCCTGGCACAGATGTAAAACGGTGCTAAATATTGAGTTTAAATAATGTGTGAAAACTTTTAGCTATCGGAATACATCTTTTGCCTCCGGATCCATACCAAAGTTATCAAAAAATAATTTTTTTTTGGCAATTTGGACGTCTAAGAACATAGGAAACAAAAATACTTAGTTAAGGATATGCAAAACAAAACGTTCATTTTCATGTTATGTATTAGTTATTTTACAATAAAACAATACCTAAAAAATATATTTCTTACGAGTTGTTTAGTTTAAATGGCCGCAAAGTCCAAATCAAATCAAATTTAGGCATAGCTTTTCGCGACGCTATTTGAGCTTTTATGAAGCCTTCTCGCTCTGTCTTGTTACACAAAGTAGCTGATGCTTCTGTGACAGTTTTCACTGCTCTTTCGACAGCTTGAGTATGGCAAGGAAGGCGTAATATAGGAATTTCTCCCTCTCCTTTTTCTTCTACAAACAGATTGAGGCTTTCCTCAGATATCGATTTTAACACCGGTGGTTCAGTGACAGTTTCTTGCCAATCTATAAGATCGTAATACGACGATGCACTTAAGTTTAATGTTGGTATCTGAAACAGTCGCAATTTTTCTGTTGTGCTACTTCTGGCTTTCAAGATGCGACGAGCTGCTAATTCACGAACGTGCGGCTGGGTGTCGGTCAACATTGCAAGCAGTATATTTTCCGGGTGTGCGTAAAAGTGCGTGTCCGTTTCTTTGAATAACCGGGTCAACAATTGCTTTCAAATTTGGTGGTAAATATCTACTAAGCTGGATCAGCTTGAATAAGTCCCGCGTCCCATAATTACATGTAGGATGAGTTTTTATAGAAAACCAGACCGGAGCGTAAACTTTGACGATGTATGTTGCAAGAGTAATAAGGTTTGCAGATGGGGAGGCTGTGGACACATACAAACGGAGAATCCTATTGGCACGCGTTAGCCATCGGGCGTGAGACATTTTACCAGGTGATTTGTAACCTAAATCATTAGGAAATACACCTGTTGAAACAGCTTGCACCATTCTGTACAAATATTTCTGATCTGTGCTAATGTCTGTACCTGAAAGCTCAGGTAAGTCCGCAGAAATAGGTTGAAACTGGACAACAGGTTTTGTTTCGCAATTCTCTAATTGTTTACCAATAATTCCCGCAAACGTCTGCGGTCCAGATGTGTGACCATCAATATGTTGAAACAAATGTCGAAATAGGAGTTCATTCATGTGTAATAAGCAAATATTCCACTGCAAAGGCTTATCTAATCTTTTTTCAAGCAATCTAATGATACCTCCATATTTTCCTACATTTACGTTTGTTCCGTCACATCCAATTGCAATTAATGAGTCCGTTGGTATCTTTGCATATATAAAAAAGTCGACTAAAGCACGCTCTATGCATTTTGCGGAACCTGCGGTTGGTGTGACGTAGCCTAGAAAGTTTGACTCAGGTTCTTTAATTAAGGAAATGTGTTCTCCAAGTCATAATCTGCCTGTGCTTTTTCCCGCCTGTCTCAGCAGTAATGAGAGTTTTGTCTTTACGTTCGTCAAAGTATAACGCGGGCACATTTAAAATTGTTTGCTGTTCGACAATCTCTTTTCTAGTCTTTGTACGTTCTCTTTGTAGCTTACATTTATCTATAACCTGGGAACTAGAAGCATGAAGAACTGCTGATGCGATTGCTGCCCCCGCCCTGTTTGACACTCCAAATCTATCGCAGGTTTGCGATAGCAAAGCGTAATTAACTTTAGCGGCAGAACTACTCTGTGATTCAATGCTTGTACTTTTATACTGCAGTTCAATAAAATCTTTATCTTCCAAATCGGATATTCTGGATTCGGATATTACGGATGTGTTGTCAGGCTCCTCTGTTGATATTGGTGCTATTTTTTGACGTTTATGCTGGGATTTTTCACGCATTAACTTTCTTTTCTGTGACTTTGTAATTTGTTGGGTTGTATTGACGTCTAAGCCCCCTATTACCATTTTACGAACAGTACGTTGGTCCATTAAGAAACAATGTTCTCTGGCTGGTATTTTCTTGTGCTTGGGACAAGTGCAGTTAGAAATATCCAGACATTTGCAGGTCGCAATATCAAATAATCTTTTTCCTCCGCGACGGAACTCCTCTAATCTATTTTCAGGTATATTTGGATGTGACTTCAAGATGTTTTTGCATTTCAAATGATAATTTTGCAGCATAACTTTCATTCGTTTTCGTTCTACAGTAGGAATTGAAGCTTTATTCCAAATTTCACAAAGTTTATTTATAACAATTGCCTCCAATTCTTTGTAAGTGGGTTCTTTTTTAGTACCATTTTCAAACTTCATTCTGAGTCGCGTCCAGTCATAAAACTTCATAACATCCTCATATATTGGCAACGTATTATCCTTTAAGTCGCATGTAACACCAAATAAAGGACATTTCCAACTATTTCGAGTACGTTCCATGGTTAATAATCACAAGATAACACACATTTAACGATAAAAGTCCATGTAACCACGAACACTTTGTTGGTGATTTCAATGTCAATTATCGCTTCTTACAACTACCTTCAAATAGATTGCACTTATAAAAATATATTTTTAACTGATCATAGAATCTGTTTTTAACGAAATACAACAAAAACTTTACTCAAAAAGAATTCTTACATTATTAGTTTTCGAGAGAAAAATACCCGCGAAAATCTTATTTTTTAATTTATTTAATGTCAATCTGGAGGCAATAAGTTGCGTTCAAAGATAGCCAATTTTTGTTTATGGTTTGATCACAACAAATGGCAGTGTTTTGCCACTGTGCCCATAAAAAAATAAAAAAATGACCTACCCTAGTATGAGTATAAGTATGAGTATTTGCGTTGCCTCTTGCGCTGCTGTTTTCTCCATTTGACTACATTCTTAATATTTTTTCAAGAAAGTACATCATTATTGATTAGGTACTTTATGTAGTGTCTACACCCCTATTCATAATATTTATATAGTGTTAGAAATTACATGCTCCTGTTAGATTATGCGACCACGCGTAAGGCAAGAAATAATAACTTCACTGTTCATAGCCAGATAGCGCTGTTCGTCGCAAGCGCAGCGCCTGCGTTCAGTTTTAATTGAAGGTCGTGTCGCACGTTCAGCAGAGAACGTGGCCCTCAACTGGTCTCGCCGGAAGACCAGCGCCGGCTCGTGAGCCAGCATCATGCGGAGGCGGGACCATTTCGCAACAAACATAGATTTAAGTCTTAAAAAAGTTTTGTATATATGTCATAGATAACTTTTGTTTGTCACGAATATATATTTTACATTTTTTAATCAAATTATGTATATCAAACACCTACACACGGGTTTTGGGTAAGTATATTTTGATTTTCAAATCCTAATATTTGTATAGGATGCATGACCCTCAATATCGATTATTTTGACAGTCCTACACAGTCACAGTCCTAGTCGCTAGCTGTATACAAACTATTGGTTGATGCGAAGTAGAAATTAAAATTGTAATACTTAGTTAAACACTTTATCACAAAAGTGCTACTGATACATAATACTCAACAAACGTAGCAGCGAGTGCGCACAACATAACGCATACTGTGATTTTAACCCGCGAATTGCCAATTACGACCGATAGTGTCAGAATGCTTCGAATTCGAAACGAAATTTACGAAAAAAAATATTTATTTATTTCAATTGCATGTCATGTACATTTCAATAAAGATGTTACAAAGTATTATTACTGTCAGGTCATGACGCCCTGTAAGGGCACATAATGATAAACTTAAAATAAGGTGGTAAAATTTGTAAGATTTATAAGTCCTTAAAACAGAATTAAAAATTAAAGTTGACATTAAAAGCATTATATTTACAATTTATCATCTGAGAATTGTTTATTACAATAATATTATAGTCTAAAAGCGCCCTTTGTCTAATAAAATATACAATGGCAAATTATTAGGATCGCGTAGCGTGTCTTGGCTTTCGTAGCTCGTTCGCAGCCGTAGAGGATGCTACGAGGCGTAGCAGCGTATGGCATTGCGAATGGGTCTCTACATATAAGCGCGGCACGCTCGCTTCGCTCGCTACCTACACTGACCTGCCTTAGAAGTGCAATATCTTGGCCATTTTTAATTTCAGAGAAAAAGTTTCTAATAAAATATGCTTATTTAAACGTATTCTTTATGAAACAGTTATAAACCCACCGCGCAGTAGTTCCTAGTACCCCTTTCAAATGTATCTCTAAAAATGTTTCTGAGTAATTATCTATATGACTTTGGATGTTATAGATTTGGTCTCTTCGACGTAATTCACTTTAGGCATTAAAACGATATGAATAACAATCATTAGTACGTTGAAATATAATGCTGTAGAATATTTATGAATAATTATCGATAGACCTTTGATCGTTATGGACACCAATTTTATGGGTCATTAATGTTAGAACTACAAGACTATTGATGTTTATGTCTATAAATTATATGGATATCAATTTCTGACTATCGAAATTCGGAACAATAAGTTTATGGGAAACAAAGGGACCCCATTGCGAATACGTAGGAGTCTATTTGGAGCGACCCCATTATTTATTATTAACTCATTAAGTCCCTCTACTCTACGTTAAAAGCGTTAATTCACTGCCAAGAATCTATTCGGCCGATCCCGCATTTTCCCGAATGTCGCGGAGAGCGACGACGGGCCTAGGCGGGGTCTGTCAGTGAAAGTGTTACCGCCGCAGTCTATTGTAGCAGCTATAGTTTATTAACTTAAAAAAACATAATAATGTAGCGAAAAGTGCCCGAAGCTTGCGTCGCATGTGACGTCATTGGTACTAAAAGACTTAACATTAGGCTTAGAGATCCACAGAATTGTTCAGTAAATAATTTGCACATTTCAGAAAATACGAAAGTGTTCAGCAGGAACCAGTAAATGTGTACTATTTGCCTTTTATTCGCTCGGAATTCCAGAAAAATAAACCTTTTATCCTCTGAATAAATCATCGCAGACGCACTGCGAATACTAAGCTTGACCCAGTCGCCGAGCAAATCAACAAATCGTATTACAATCGGAAGTTTTAACTGGTAAAGTAATTTCGGGGCTTATAATTAAGTATCGTGAAATACTGGGGTTGCGTTCAAGATGTTTTGATCACAGTTCTTGACATACCAACCGCGTTAAACAATATTTACCAAAAAATAACATTACTAATTGCTCTCTTGTGTTCCTGGTGAAGGATAGGACTTGTATTTGTCTATAACTATAATAGTCGTCTGATCAATGCAACGTCCATAGACTACGATGGTTGCCTTCGTCATTGTATTAAAATAAAATGTTAAGTAGCGGTGTCCACTGGTATCTTTGCCATGTCCCGAAATGTGGTAATTATCTATATATAGCCAATACATGTAGTATGTCACGAGTTGAGTTATATTACGCACATGATGATGACTGCTCGACACGTGATGGTCAAAGGGCCGATTTTGTGGCATAAACGGTAATCTCGCCAGCGTTCTGAATGATTTCACTCGGCATAGTTAATGCTGAGACAGCGACCGATTCACTGTCGCGAAGACCACATAATATACCACATAATATGTGGCGGCGGTATAGTATGGCGGTGTTGCCATATATATAAAAAGTAATTTCGCTTATCAAGTAGTTGCTCAGTCGCCATCAGTCTACTCGAACTCTTCCGAGTATCTTTTCTTAGACGTGACTTTACATCACTCCAAAGTTCTTCTTGGCGTTTTTTATAGCCCTTCATCTCAAATTAATTATTTTGATTCCCTCGAAAATGTTTTAGTCAATATTAGCCCTCAGTTTGATCACAGCATTATTATGGGTGACTTTAACACCTGTCTCCTTAAAAATGACCATCGCTCCGCTAAGCTCCGTTCTCTTGCAACTTCTATAAATCTAAGCGTGTTGCCACTTGATGCTACGCATTTTCCTCATAACGGCCCTCCTTCTCTTTTAGATCTCATTCTTACTACTTCTCCAAATCTGGTATCCCTCCACGGGCAATTCAATGCTGCAGGTTTCTCCAATCATGATTTAATTTACGCCTCTTTTAACATTCGTCCCCCGAAGAAGAGACAGAAGATAATCATGCGTAGAAATCTCCGCGATGTAAATCTGGAAGCGCTCTGGGATGATGTTTCACATGCTGATTGGAGCAGTGTAGGTCGTCATGACGATGTTAACATGAAAGTAGGGGCTTTCAATGCCATATTGCTTGCGATTTTTGATAAGCATGCTCCTTTGAAACCAACGCGAGTTAAACACTTTCCTGCACCGTGGCTCACGCCGGAGATCAAACAGTACATGGCCAAGCGCGATCGAGCTCGTATTAAGTTCCGGCTGGTTCCTTCGGACGAAAATCGCCAGAGGTATATTTCCATACGTAACTGCTGCAACAAAGTCTGTAGGGAAGCAAAACGCCTCCATATCCACAAATCAATAGAGGAGTGTCCCCCTTCTAAGTTGTGGAAATTTTTAAAGTCTCTTGGGGTCGGCAAAACTCAGCAATGTTCTTCCAATACTCTTGACATTGACGCTATTAACAAACATTTCAGCACGTCGCCGGTTACTCTTGACCCATCCATTAAGCAATCCACTCTTTCACTTCTTGCCAATATTACACACCCCGACCTATCTCCCTTTGAATTTGGTTTGATTTCACCGCAGGAGACGCTTGCCCTTCTCAAATCTATTAAGACGAAGGCAATCGGTGACGATGGCCTCAGTGTGGATATGCTTATGCTCGTGGCGGATTTTATTGTTCCTACCCTTTCGGATATTATAAATTTCTCCTTGTCCACTGGAACCTTTCCGGCATCGTGGAAGTATGCTCACGTAATTCCTCTCCCCAAAATCCCTAATGCTGTATCTTTCACTCAATACCGCCCTATTTCTATTCTCCCAGTTTTGTCAAAGATCATTGAACATTATGTTAATCGTCGTCTCCTTTCTCATCTTAACAGAAATTCTTTGTTTAATCCTTTCCAATCCGGATTCCGCCCCGGGCATAGCACGGTCACCGCTTTAGTTAACGTCACCGATGACATTCGTCTCAATATCGAGTCCAAAAAGCTCACTGTCCTTGTTCTTCTTGATTTTAGCAGTGCTTTTAATACGGTAGATTTTGATATTCTGCTAGGTATTCTCCGCTCTCTTAACATTTATGAAACTCCCTTATCCTGGTTTCGCAGCTACCTCTTTGGCAGGCGCCAGCGCGTTACGTTCGATGACAAGATGTCCGAGTGGTGCGAACTCTCCGCTGGCGTTCCACAGGGCGGGGTGCTTTCTCCATTATTGTTCTCTGTTTTTATAAATAGTATCACCGAATCCCTAACTACATCATATCACCTTTACGCAGATGACCTACAGATTTATGCAGCGGCTACTGTGGATGATGTCTCCGCATTAATTTCGGAAGTCAATCGAAACCTAGAATCTATACGCTGCTGGGCGTGTAAGTATGGTTTACAAATTAATGCGAAGAAATCGCAAGCGATTGTTATTGGTAGTCCTTACTATGTAGATAAGCTCTCAAAGGTGGTGGTGCCTGACATTATTTTTGATGGAATTTCTATTCCTCTTTCCTCTACTGTCAGGAATTTGGGTATCACCATGGACCAGACGCTTTCTTGGTCACCCCATATAGCTGAGGTGAGTCAGAGGATCTTTAGATCCCTTCACTCCCTAAGACGTCTCCAGAATTTCCTTCCTCTTCGTACCAAGTTGACCCTTACTCAATCTCTTTTGCTTCCTCTTCTGGACTATGGCGATATTGCGTTTCTGGACCTCAACGAGGAGCTACTTGATAAGCTGGAGCGTCTACAAAATGTATGTATCAGATATGTATTTGGTCTACGCAAGTATGATCATATCTCTGAATTCCGCTCTAAGCTTCGATGGTTACCGATTCGCCGGCGCAGGGATGTGCATATCCTGTCATTACTTTTCAATACACTGTTCAGCCCTACTTCCCCTCCTTACCTTTCTGAGCGGTTTAGTTATATGGCAGACGGCAGTGGCCACCGCTTGCGGTCGAGTACTAACCTTACTCTTGCTGTACCGTCTAGAAAGACGCGAACATACTCCAGATCTTTTACTGCGCGCGCTGTTAAATTGTGGAATGAGTTGCCTTTGTCGCTGAGACAGTCGCAGTCTGTTGCGTCACTTAAGATGAATTTGAAGAAGTTGTGGCTTTCCAATGACTTGTGAATTGGTTGAATATAGTATTTATTTATTTATTGTATATTTGCGATATATATGTAACATATGTTAGTGTGTATTATATTTTATATTGTATATTTATATATGTATTGGCATGTTTTTATTTGTCTAGAATTAATACTAATTAGGATTTGCTTTATTTTCTCTGTTTTTGTACACGGTATAAGTTTGCCTATCTCGTTCTACCTACCTTCCTCTCAATTGCTCAAAGGTTAGCTGGAAGAGATCCCTTATAGGGATAAGTTCGCCTTTGTACTTTGATCTATTGTGTGACATGTATATTCCTTAACCTGTTATTGTGTACAATAAAGTGCTTACATACATACATACATATGTGTCAATGTCATTGTATATCTATACCATATTTGTATCTGGGTGTCTTTCTTTCTTTCCATACAGACATTCATATTTTTTGTCAATTACTTACATTACCGCAAAAATCACAAAATTTTAGAATGATTGAAATTTGGAAATTTCAGAATCATTTCAGAAACAAAAAATAATAGGTAAATATATTATTTGTTTTTTAAAAAAGTCACAAAATTGACTTCACCAAGTAGTCCACACGTCAGCCATGTCGTGAGCTGTCACTAAGACGTGTGGAACAGTTGCCCCTACTTACGGTCAGGTAACGGCTGTGGGCACGCGAGGCGGCGATGAGCGGTAACTCATACGCATATTAGGCGCGCCCTCACATGTGTTACATAAATTACTGTAATTAGACCAGTAATGACTACTTTTACTAGTGGACATTTGATTGAAAAGGGACTGAAGCGAACGAAGCAGAAATTGATGATTGAATAAATGATATGGTATGGATATATGAAACCCTGCTATATTATTATAAATGCAAAAGTTTCGATCTTCGCATGTTCGTTAATCAATGACGCAAAAATGGCTGTACGGATCAAGATGAAATTTGGCATGGAAATAGGAAATAATATTCTGGATTAATACGTGAATACTTTTTGTTTCCATAATCATCTTCTAAAGGGATAAATAGGAGTAACTGGTGCCTATGCCTTAGATGGCAAAGCGGAGCTCGGGTGCCTTTAGGGCATAACCGGGATTAAGTTCTTCTGCATCTTTTATAGATATGTTCACGTATTTTACAGCTCAAAGAGCCACCAGTACACTCGGTCTCACTAAGGCTACTCCCGTGTTCGACAGTACGGAGTTGGTAAGACATCAGTAAGCTGCGCTGCCAGTGTCAACTGCCAGTAAAGTCAAAATATTCTTAACTGCAGTTTTAAGCGGGTACACATCCAGTAGATCTACTGTCATTGGGCAGAAATGGAAAATCCTCAACACAAAATGGACCCATTTTGAAATTGGACCAAGTCTAATACACTTTATTTAGTCTTTATAGGTACATCATATTACTATTATAATCTTATGCACTATAATGACATGTGATATTATCAATATTGCGAATAAATGATTATGATTATGAATAATAACACCAAAAGTGAATATATGCCGAACACATCATCGAGTACTTGCGTTTGAAGACCAAGCTCATCCTGAGGGTTGAGAGGTTGGAGTCCCGCCACAAACCGAGTTTCAATTCATTTGTGGTGAGAGTACCAACTGACAAGCTGTCGACCTTCATGAAGGAGGAGATCTGGCCGAAGGTGTAGTTTTCCGGCGATTTCGAGGCCGGTTATTTGACACCCAGAACTTGCGTCGCGCGTCGCCGTCTTAACGTGTGTTTGTGTTATGTTATAAGTTTTGTATATTGTTATGTATGTTAGTCTGTAAGGTATTTGTAAATATGGGCCTTGTTGCCTGACTCAAATAAATAAATAAAATAAATAAATAAATATAATTGTGTCTTTAGTTTTTTATGACAAATATATATTTCCTTGTTCATAATTAAACTAGCCCAAATGCAGTTTTGTCCCTTGAAATAGTTTCACACGTACAATGCAATGTGAATGTTGTCTTATTTACATTATTATCAAAAATGTATACATATGAAAATCGACAATTTTGTACGTATTTTCCGATTGGTCATATTTTTGGAGTAAACGTAATTCAAACTATGTGTTTCCAATGTCGAGGATTTTCAAACCAATAATTTTGAATTAAACAATTTTCCTATGTGCTGATTAACAGCTGAAACAGTTAATCATCAGCTGCATTCGCATTACAAATAGTACGCAAATGTAACATGAATATTAACGATATACTTACAAATAAGGAAATCTGAACGAGATTAGTAAGCTCTCTGTAAAGTACAAACTACCATACACCGGTGCCGATCCGCCAAACGACACAGTGGCTTTACACGTTACATGGACATGTGTCCCTACATGTCGTCCAAACATTAATAATAGTAGGTATGATGGTGGGTCTCGATTTCGATCTAAATGTAGCAATGTAAATTAGCTTTTCCCGTGTCGACATTTATGTTTTAGTTTTATTCAGTTAAGTACTAGACGTCCGGTAGGTATAGTAAGTACTAAGTAAATATATATTTTTATTAGTCTATCGTATTTTTCTCACCTGTTGTACTGTGATTTGCTACAAAATAGGCTTTTCAAAAAAATATTGAATATGCAAGTGTGATATCTACCGTTGTAAATAAAAGTATCGCAATATTAGAGGTTTTATAACATATCCATTTTGTCTCTGGAGACATTTTTCCGTGCATTTATAGTTTATTTAGACTTGCAGGGTAGCGTTAAGATAATAATTATATATTTCTATTTTCACAATTATGTAGGACACACACGTTTAAAAAATTACGTAATTAATTTGAAGTCGAAATTTGCGGCTGCACAAAAACATAAAAGTCATAATACGCACCCATAAAAACAAACTAAACAGCATGAGTAGAGAACACTTTATGTTTCAATAACCACGCCTTTTATTTCTGATCACGTTCCCTCTCTCAATATACCTTTACATACAAACCTTAATAAATAAAACCTCTCTCGATCAAGTTTATGAGTGACTCAATCTTTAAGCGATACTGAAAAAAACATTATCGCAGGCGGTCATAGTTTTTATTCGCCGCGCGCCTCCGGATGGTGTCGTTTGCGAAGGTAGCTTTTAGATTCTTGCTGTTCGGAACCTTTCCAGGCTCACTTCACCAGTTACTAGTATATATCTTGACCTTGAGACTGGTAGCGACTGTGTGTGATTGAAGGTCAGATTTATGGTGGTTTTACGGGGGCGAGTTGTGTTGTTATTTCGAATAACGAGGCAGGAAATTGGGCTTTCAATGGACAGAGATAAAAGTAGGTGTGTTGTGATGAACTTTTAGAGCGCGGGCTTTAAGAATTGTTACGTCTTTGTTAGATAAATTTTCTTTAAGAAAATGTGATTGACATTCCTTTTTACGTTTTAATATTTTACTCAATATAGAGGAAATAGAGTGACTTTTGTAGAATGTATGCTTAGAGAATGCTTATAGATAACAATTCTCACACATTATTTTTACTGAAAAGGACTTTATCGCATTACATAGTCAAAGAGGTAAATAAATAAGTTACTTAATTATGCGCGATTCATTTCCAGTTTCGTAAAAATATTAAGGTTCCTGTTTATACATTTCATTCACAAATCCTTTTTATGGCATTATAATTTAGAAATGCATGTAGTGGAACATGAATAATAATATTTTACGATTGATATCAGAAAAACGCAAACGAGATTGCTCATGGAGGCATGTCTCGAATGTAAGTGCATGCCTTGAATGAGGTAAATAGTTACAACAAGTACAAAAATAGTTTCAAAATGACTCTTCGGCACGGACTTACCAAATAACCGTCACATTTTGAATGACGTTATGAAGCAGGATTCTTGTGAAGTGCATTAAGAAAGTATCCTTCGAAGTGGAGAAAGGCATTTCCTCCGGGTTTGTTAATGGGGTGTGAACTATAACACGGGGTATTCACGCTCGACTCTTCGAGCCGAGCTTCCACTAAATCTACTCTGACGGTGTTAGGGAACTTGAAATAAGAATAACGTCTATGATAGCCGATGAAGAAATTTTCCCGGGACTCCGGTGCCCGGGATAAAAACTATCCTAGTTTATATATTTTAATCCACGCTATAAACTATGTTCGTGCACAATTTTATCTAAATTGGTAGAGCCACTTGAAGCATGATTGAGTAACAAACATCTAGGTATCCAAACTAATATTCTAAACGTGAGAATATTAGTAGGATCAACAGATTGATTGAAACTTGTGTACTATTATATACAAAAACCACATAAAAGTGTGTATTTAAAAAAAATACAAATACAAATAACTTTATTATTTACCAAAGCTGCATTACAATCATGAGTTTTACAAATTAGTGTGGCACATTATGGTTACGCGCTTCTCGCACCACACGGCTACGAGCGTACTATGACTGTAAAAGACCTAAGTTTATACAGTCAAAGGCAATGAAAACGGGTACACTTTCTACAAAATTTCGGTACAAATTGGCCCGATTTCTTTGCTCGTAAGTGTTTGTGTTACAGCTTCGACCTCTTCGAAAGTCACACGCTTGTTCACTTGTAATCCTATAAAGTTTTCTGCGAAAGCACGGAGCCCCATAAAACATGTTTTCGCGACGTAACGAATAGCGTCCACAAACCTCTCCATGTATCGAGATTGTGGCGCACTCACTCGCAACTTGCCCGTTTTTATTGGTCGGGGTGCCACAGTATATACGCAGAACATAGCAATTTATCGACTGCCAACAAATTTTGATTTTGGAGAAAAAAACCCTGTCGGTCTTTATGACATTGACATAGAATTGAACTTCTTCTGTGCCTCTTGTGTTGGAAAGAGGTTAACAATCCCAATGGGTGACTCGTTTGAATTATTCGGTTCGTTAGGTAGTGATCCTTCTGTTTATACGAGTAATTACGAAACGCTGACAGTACATCGACAGGCGGGCCATATGTAGGCTTAACAACGCTTAATTGAAGTTACTGTCAACGAACGTGTTAATTCTGTGATTTTAGTGTGCTCACCGCGTGTCGCGGTGCAACACTCCGCCTACTCAGAAATAAAGGCTAAGTTAAGATACTGCCTCAAACTAAAAATATACTGTGTCCTCTCTAACTTGCACGCTTCTTCAAGGGGGTTGAGATTTATAGCTTTATAGTGGTGTAAATTTGATAAGTAAGGGTTAAACTAACCCGGAATGGTGAAAAAGTTAAGGGGTTTTGGCGGTTTTAGTATCACTCCACGGGATAAGTTAGTATGATTTGTGGTCATTGCTAGGAGAAGGGCGCAACTAAGAAACTTTTAAGCTTCATGAAGAAGTTCAGTGCAATGTATGAAGAAGCATTTGTGGGTATTTTTACCAGGGTTTTTAAATACAGAATTGAGAACGATGCTATGCCACTTTTGCTCCTACGTTTTCAGTAAAAATATTGAAATTAGCCTCTTTTTATTTGACCTTAATAATTTATAGTTACCATGCATGTGTGCATTATAGTTTTGCGCAGGACTAATAAGGTTAAAGAACGTAATTTAAAGTAAAATTTAGAATGAAACCCTTCATCTGGAGGAGTAGAAACCGATTATAGTATTTCTTTCGTTGTGATGCATGCATTATTGTGCATGCATCACGGTGAGAGAGCGGCGCAGAGGTGCGTCATGTCTCCGGTGTCACCAGCGACACGAGTCACGGGACTCCCTAGTGAATCATCCCTAATTTTACTATGTCAGAGTGGTATGTCCGACGCAGGCCCAGGATTGCGCGTGAGATCACGGGCCGTGTCTAATTTTTCCTAACCATTCATTACACATTTAACGCCGTCATGCCCCAAGTTCCTTCTCAGAGTGTGTTTTCCCTATTTGGCCGCACATTGTTGTCTCTGTCACCGGAAGTCGCCCCTCGAAACTAAGTTCGGAGCGATTCAAACAAAGTCAGAACATCGACAATCGCCTCGGGATAACCGCTATAAAAAGGCCGCCCGATTATGCTCAGTTTTTATACCGAAGAATCAAATACCGAGGAGGCATTCAATTGCTGACCCTATATTTATATGAGGATTTGCTTTATCGACAGTAAGAGACGAAGGCAGGTTTTTCGCTTTTAACACAGCATCGTCGTGAGCTCTGCAGAGTTTGGCGACCTTTTCAGTAAGATCGAAACACTTCCTAAAACATTATATATTAGTCTTATCACAATTGCAACCTCCAGTTATTTCATAATACTTTCCCCTTTCGACTGCTCCCAATACGAGCGAGAAATAATTCCGTTATGCCCTGCCTCCCTTCTACTGAACGTAAATCTAGGGGCTAAGATCATCATCATCCTCCTATCATTTTTCCGGGTTGCAGGAGACGGCGATCCGCTTTCGCACATAATCTCAAGTTTCACTAAAGTGACAGGCATCCGACCTTCCAACCCAGAGGGAAACTGAACCTTTTTGGGTTGACCGATATTCTCAAGATGTTTTTCTTTGCCCAAAAAGCTACTGTTATAGCGATTGATATTTCGTGCATAAGTTTTCTGGAAAACCTTTTAGGTGCATACCTCTACATTGAAACTTACGTGCTCGGCTTTTGTGGCTTATTCTCGAGATCTAGTCATACTCAAATTTGAGCTGAGCTGGGTCGAGGCGGGTTGTGAATAGCAGTTGCTCAACTGTTTTGGCGGGAACTGCTCCGGGTGGATGACATGCTTCGTTCCGCTTTTCTGCGTCTAGAAACTTCATTATGGTTATTAGTTTGCCATTATTTTTGGTGGTTTTGTTATAATAAACTACATACATACTTGATTAGAGGTTAATATACTAAAACCAAGAAATGAATTAGGAAGATGTTAAATGATCTAGAATGAAGCGAAATTGTCTGTAGCTAAGATCTTTTTAATTTAATATCTGTTTCAGTCAAAATATATGGATATTCCCAATTTATGAGTTAATTTATGTTTTTTTTTCTATGTAAGAAAGCAAAGCAAAGCTACCCCTGGTTCCCTCAGAATTTGTAACAGCCAAGTTGCCCACATATTTTATTTAGGAGATCATCAAGTAAGTGACAGCGATCATAAAAAAAATACTTAATTATGAATGGTAAATTTTAAAAATAAGCTATAATAAGCTCCTTAATAAGCTCAAGAAGGATCAAGATACATTAAATATTGAAACAAATGCTAACGTTCATCACACAAAAATTTGCCTTTGCCGGGATGTGATCCAATATAATGTATAATGATTGAGATGTTAAATTAGTTTTGCCTGAGGCTATACTTTTATTTTATTTTTAGCGGCATTTTTTTTGGCGACACATTAACTTAAATCGCTTTCGCTTTTCTCTCGATAATTTCGTTGCGTTCGCCGTACCCAAAAAGCTTTTAGCTAATTACAACAATTCCTCACTATGTTTTAACCAGTATTTCAGAAGATCTATCAGTAAAAGTCTGCTTAATTGCAAAACAAAGACCTGCTTACCTTTCGTCGCAACTCGAATGTAACACATGGCAAAATTACCGTCTTTATACGAACCCAAATTGAAAGACACAGCCAAGTACCTAACTAACTTTAGGAACGTACATTATTCCCCCCTTACCCCCTTCTACCCTCGACGGGGGTCGCAAGTTTTTGTCGTCTGCATTATAAACAACTACATCATGACTCGAGAGTTCTGTTAACAATTCTTAAGTTTAGTGCTTTGCCCACGTGAAGTAAATACGATATTGTGTTACATAGTGGAGTTGATAGTAGTGACTTGTAATCTTCAAGCAAATAAATGAAAGGACCTATTCAGTTGCGTAAGAAGGTCTCGATTTTATGTTATATTTTTTTTGATGGTATGGCATATGTTATTTTGGTCCTTAAAGTTTGTCACTCTTTAGTACCACCTAGGGGACGCGTGCAGGATTGTGGTAGGTAGGTTCCCCATTGTCAAGTGAGTGGGCAACTCGACAATTAGAAGTTCTTAAGCCGCCCGAAGGCTTTCTCGAACTCGGCTTAACGACTACTGTCATAGACAGCAGTCGAGATCAACTGCTTAGCATGCCTTACAAAGCACGGAAACGCTCATTTATATTAAGAGGCTCCCATACGCCAATGATCTGAATCCCTTAGTTTTTTTTACATCAAAGTTGAACAATTAATAAAAAACAAAGTTCAGAAAACCAGTTTAAAAAAATCATACAAAAATAAGTATTCATTTCTTTCAAAATCCGGTAGACGAAAATGGAGATAAAAGATTGAAGAACCGATAGCCGTTCGATTTATAATTCTAACTGTAGTGCAAAAGTATAATTTACTATTCAAAATTTCTCAAAAATCGATGAAAACATCGGGTAGCCCTGCTAGACTGACCGCTGCCATCTTTGCTTAACCTGCGTTATCGTTTCCGACTCGCAGGCGCCGCTAGGCTATGAGCGCTTCTACGCTTATGTTACATTTATATGCCGAGTAGTTTAGTACAGTCAAAAGTAACTGCGCAATTCACGTCTTCAAAAGCTCTTCTTCCCTTTTGATAAAGACTTTTGACGTCTTCGTTTGACCAGTTACTTGTGATGCTGACTGTACCTACTCTACAAAGACCTAATTATATTACACTAGCTTTTGCCCGCGGCTTCGCCCGCGTAGTAAAAGTAATTTTCCAATAATTATTGAATTGCTACGCCGCCTACTAACTTACTACTACTAACTTCCCCTACTAATAACCCTTCATCATAACCCATTATGGTAAATTAATTTTTATTTACTATTATATTTATGCCCGTGTGGTGGCGAGTTAGAATTTCACCACCCTCTTTCTTCCCGTGTGTGTCGTAAAAGTCGATTAAGAGAGCTGGGTTGAAGTGTGTCCTGGGTGATGGGCTAACAACCTAGCAAGCAATATCACTTTTTGTCGATCTTTTATACCCACATTTATGCTAAAAGTGGCGCTGGAACATAAATTTCATGTGCTCTGCCTGCCCCTTTTGGGAATAAAGGCGTCAATGTATGTATGTACGTACGTATTTCTGTTATTAAATTTACAATCATGATTAATGAGAATCTGTCCTCTGGAATAAAAGCTACTTTATGTTCATGAACATTAATGTTGAAATACCTAAATATCTCCACGAATGTTAAGTCAAATTTGTGGCCTGGACATTGCTATAGGCTTGTTTCCTAAGATTTTTTTCCATGCTTTTCGAACCAGTATTTAACATAAATACCCAAAAATTTGTTTTAATTTAACGGCGGCCAAAATGCTTAACTTATTAAAAGTAAGCAGATCTTCGTGCAGCACCTTGAATGTACTTATTACGGATGCAGGCACTTTCCCAATGTCTCCTACCCTCCCGTCCCGCCGCGCCGCCCGCACTCGCCTAGGTACCGATTGCTGACGATCGAGATGGCACCAAATACAAACTTTAAAACCTATAACCCTATATAACGCGGGTCTCGTTCCATACCCCAAAAGCAAAAATAGAACCCTTATTTATAGGATCACGTGTGGCTGTCTGTCAGTCCGTCTGTTACAACCGATTTGCTACGAAAAAAACTGGACCGATTGAATTGCAATTTGGCACGAATATTTTCATGAATTTTCATGTCCACAACATTACATTTCAAAATCTATGTGATTTTCGTTATTAACGTCCCAAAAAACCGTAATAACAACGCCCATATTGATATTTAGACGCCACGTTGGAATGTAAAATCGTTGTTGTTTTCCTAATCAGCGACCCGATAAACCATAGAAACAATAGATGCCGATGTTGATTTTCAGATTTTGTCACCTCCTTGTCATGTCTCCTTTTAGGGGTTGAATTCTCAAAAAACCGGAAACACTTGTTTACTCATTTATCGTTAGGAATTATCCTGTGAATTCTCGAATAAAATTGTCTAACTAATCTTTTTTCTCCATACAAACTTTGGACCTCCTTTTTAACCCCTTTAGGTGTAATTATTTCAAAAACGCTGAAAGCACTTTATTTGGAAATTAATAAGTTTAGTAATCTGTCCACAAAGTTTTAAGTACGTCGTAGCTAAAAATAAGTTTCCCTTATACAAAATTTGGACCCTCATTTAACCCTCTTAGCGGTGGAATTTTATAAAACGCTGAAATTACTTTTTTGTATCCTAATAAGTTATCTTCCTACAAAGTCTCAAGTCTCTAGTTCAATAAATAATGTTTCCCCTCCACAAACATTGCAACCTATTTAACCCCCTTAGTGGAAGAATTTTATAAAACGCTGAAATTACTTTTTTGTATCTTAATAATGATATTCCTACAAAGTTTCAAGTCTCTATTACAAAAAAATATGTTTCTCCCATACAAACTTTGCACCCCTATTTAACCCCCTCAGGGATAGAATTTCCAAAAATCCCGTCTTATCCCTTGCCTACGTCATAAAATGAAGTTCTGGTGTAAATTTCAAGTTTCTAGTCCCAGTAGCTTTGAATACGAACTTTGCACCCCTATTTTACCCCCTTGGGGGTGGAATTTTATATAAAGCTGAAAATACTTTTTTTTGTATCCTAATAAGTAAAATACTTACCAAGTTTCAAGTCTCTAGTTCAATAAATAATGTTTACCTCATACAAATATTGCACCCCTATTTGAACTCCTTAGGGATAGAATTTTCTAAAACGATGAAAGAACTTTTTTTGTATCCTAATAAGTAATATCCCTACAAAGTTTCAAGTCTCTAGTACAAAAAGTTATATTTCTCCCATACAAACTTTGCACCCCTTTTTAACCCCCTTTGGGATAGGATTTCCAAAAGTCCCGTCTTATCCCTTGCCTACGTCATAAAAGGAAGTTCTGGTGTAAATTTCAAGTTTGTAGTCCCAGTTGTTTTGAATACAAACTTTGCACCCTTATTTAATCTCCTTAGAGGTGGAATTTTAAAAACGCTTAAGATATATTTATTTGTATCCTAATTAGTAATTTTCCTACAAAGTTTCAAGTCTCTAGTTCAATAAATAATGTTTACCTCATACAAATATTGCACCCCTATTTGAACTCCTTAGGGGTAGAATTTTCTAAAACGCCGAAAGAACTTTTTTTGTATCCTAATAAGTAATATCCCTACAAAGTTTCAAGTCTCTAGTACAAAAAGTCATTTTTCTCCCATACAAACTTTGCACCCCTTTTTAAACCCCTTTGGGATAGGATTTCCAAAAGTCCCGTCTTATCCCTTGCCTACGTCATAAAAGGAAGTTCTGGTGTAAATTTCAAGTTTGTAGTCCCAGTTGTTTTGAATACAAACTTTGCACCCTTATTTAATCTCCTTAGGGGTGGAATTTTAAAAACGCTTAAGATAATTTAATTTGTATCCTAATAAGTAATTTTCCTACAAAGTTTCAAGTCTCTAGTTCAATAAATAATGTTTACCTCATACAAATATTGCACCCCTATTTGAATTCCTTAGGGGTAGAATTTTCTAAAACGCTGAAAGAACTTTTTTTGTATCTTAATAAGTAATATCCCTACAAAGTTTCAAGTCTCTAATACAAAAAATCATGTTTCTCCCATACA
Source organism: Epinotia demarniana (assembly GCA_945867215.1). NCBI lineage: Eukaryota > Metazoa > Arthropoda > Insecta > Lepidoptera > Tortricidae > Epinotia > Epinotia demarniana. The sequence continues at coordinate 16,200,652 of OX244281.1, forward strand.
AACTTTGCACCCCCATTTAACACCCTTAGGGGCAGAATTTCCAAAAACCCCGTCTTATCCCTTGCCTATGTCATAAAAGGAAAATCTGGTGTAAATTTTAAGTTTCTAGACACAATAGTTTTTAATTCAAACTTTGCACCCCTATTTAACCCCCTTAGGGGTAGAATTTTATAAAACGCCAAAAGTACCTTTTTGGTATCAATAAGTAATCCTCCTACAAAGTTTTAAGTCTCCAGTTCAATAAATAATGTTCCCCCATACAAACTTTGGACCCCCATTTCACCCCCTTAGGTATAGCATTTCCAAAAATCCGGTTCTATCCCCTGCCTACGTCATAAAAAGAAGTTCTGGTGTAATTTTCAAGTTCCTAGTCCCAGTAGTTTTGAATACAAAATTTGCACCCCTATTTAATCCCCTTAGGGGTGGAATTTTCTAAAACGCTGAAAGAACTTTTTTTGTATCCTTATAAGTAATATCCCTACAAAGTTTCATGTCTCTAGTACAAAAAATAATGTTTCACCCATACAAACTTTGCACCCCTATTTAACACCGTTAGGGATAGAATTTCCAAAAATCCCGTCTTATCCCTTGCCTACGTCATAAAAGGAAGGTCTGGTGTAAATTTCAATTTCCTAGTCCCAGTAGTTTTGAATACAAAATTTGTACCCCTATTTAATCCCCTTTAGGGGTGGAATTTTCTAAAACGCTGAAAGAACTTTTTTTGTATCTTAATAAGTAATATCCCTACAAAGTTTCAAGTCTCTAGTACAAAAAATAATATTTCACCCATACAAACTTTGCACCCCTATTTAACACCCTTAGGGATAGAATTTCCAAAAATCCCGTCTTATCCCTTGCCTACGTCATAAAAGGAAGTTCTGGTGTAAATTTCAAATTTGTAGTCCTAGTAGTTTTGAATACAAACTTTGCACCCCTATTTGACCCCCTTAGGGGTGGAATTTTGTAAAACGCTGAAAGTGCTTTTTTGTATCCTAATAAGTAATCTTCCTACAAAGTTTTAAGTCTGTAGTTCTTAAAATAATGCTTCCCCCATACAAACTTTGGACCCCCGTTTTACCCCCTTAGGGGGTGAGTTTTGAAAAATCCTTTCTTAGTGCTCCCCTACACCTTATAAGGAACCTACGTGCCAAATTTGGAATCCGTAGACCCAGCGGTTTGGGCTGTGCGTTGATATGTCAGTCAGTCAGTCAGTCAGTCAGTCAGTAGTCAGTCAGTCAGCTTCTTCTTTTATATATTTAGATTGTTATGAATGTATTGTTTTTACTAATTTATAGGAATAAAACTGGTACATACACTACACTGCTATAGCAAAGCGAATTGAGCAGAGATAATGAATGTCAGGACATTTATCGCTAAAGAGCGATATCCTCCAAACAATCTCACTATCCACCTAGCCAAGTGAATGAGAATGATCAAGAGGGGAATAGTTTAAACGATTCGTAGGTAGATGTTGATACCAGCTTTTGGCAGTCCTCTCGCGACCAAACATATGGAAACAATATATTTTTTCTATAAATAAAACTTATAACTTTTCTATATATAAATACTGCGGGAACCTTTATCTTGGCTCTATTATTGTTTGGTCTTCCTGTGCTGTTTTATCTGATATAAGTACAGATGCGCGACTGGACATACGTGAGGAAGCTCAAAAATATCTCCTCACGCTTTGACGGTTTGGCAATAAGACCTTGTTTACAAATTTGTTAATACTTTGTTTCCTATACCAGAACTGAACACGACAGTAGGTATAGAAGGTAAAACATGTGCTATTACTGCTAACTCCCGGTGGACTATAAAAGATATTCGTCGCCAACATCTATTCGCCCAAATCCGAACGTATTTTCCGCCATTGGTTGGAAATTTGCTGGAAAACATAAGATATTTTCTTTATCTGTCATATTTTCCATTTCCTTATTCGTTATGATGTAATCCTACGTAATGAAAGGACTAAACAAAAATATGTGGAAGCTGCAGTGTATAAAGTGTATCGTTTGCGGTTCGCTTGTTCCGCGCCCTTATTAGAGGGATGATAACAAAAGATTTTGCTTATTTGTGTAAGTACCTTGTATTTTTAGTGTTTTTAGAAACTGTAATAATTATAATTTTGAAAACTGGAATATTGCGATATGATGGTCATGATGTCATGAAGCTTAGTGATTATTTGGAATACTTTTATTCTCAACAACCCAAACCAACAGTATAAATGATGATCAATCATTTTCAGAAATCTTTTTGGAATACAATAGGTATTTTTTAACAGAACTCCCACTGCTAGTAAATGTACCTATTTATATGATCTTCATTTATTCTTTATAGTGCATTTTTTTCTTTATTAAGAAATAACAAAAACCGCACATACGACATATGAAAACACAGAATAACAAGAATCACATTAACAACATAAAAAATAAAAACATACAAAAACAAAAACACTCACTTATAACGTTCCTAGCCCAAGTAGTCTAGTCCAACAAGCCCCCGAGACGCGAGTTGTAATGCAACCGGTGCAAAGATATATCACGCCGCGTTTTATGCTTTACTAACCTCACCTCTGGTTTACCACTTATCTCTATTCCCGGCAATTTCTGGCCAATAATATGCGAAGAATCCTTTCTGGCAGATGTCCGAGACTCGTCCGGAGATGCCGAGTTCCTCTAAGATGGAGTTATTAGTTCTCATGACTGTTAATGGGATATCCAATAGTCTCCTACAGCACCACATCAAAAAGTCTTTAATTTTTACTGTGTTCACTGTTCTTGAGGCGCCAAGTTTCCGCGCCGTACCGTGGAGAACACAAGTGTCTGAACCGAATGCACTTTTGTTCTCCGGTGAATTCTTCGGTTCTTCCACACTTTGTCAAGATTAGCCATAAAAATTAGTGTTATGGGTACTAGACGACGATATATATAATACATATAAATACTTGAATACATAGAAAACATCCATGACTCAGAAACATTATATTAATGCTCATCACACAAATATTTGCCCTTACCGGGATTCGAACCCAGGACCTTCAGCATCGTAGGCAGCGTCACTACCCACTAAGCTAAACGGTCGTCAAAGAGCGGTAGCCATAGATTAGGAAAATTACAGCTCATCACCTCTCTGGTCTACCCGCCACCTCAGCTGCAGTCACCTATTAGCTGAACGACCCAACTTTATAATTCGATAAATGAGCCTATGAAATAATCTGTCTATTGTAAATAAATCATCTTAACACGCCCTTCACCCTAATATTATAATCAATAGAACGGATAACCCCTTTCTAATAATGACAGGGCTCAGAGGAAAGTTGAACGGACATTTACACTAATGATGGCTCTTTTATTACCACTAATTACGGTTGGGACAGCGAGGCTTAATAAACAGATACTCGGAACACGCAGGAGGGCAGATACAATAACGATACTAGTATTGTGTGTGCGATTATAGCTTTTACAGTAAGTACATACCGACGACCGGATAGCCTAGTGGGTAGTGACGCTGCCTACGCAGCTAAAGGTCCTGGGTTCGAATCCCGGTAAGGGCAAATATTTGTGTGATGAGCATGAATATTTGTTTCTGAGACTTGGATGTTTTCTATGTATTTAAGTATTAATATCTATTATACCCGTAACACAAGCCTTATTAAGCTTACTATGGGGCTAGCTCGATTTGTGTAAGATTGTCCCCTAATATTTATTTATTTATTTTTATTTATATGGTGCTACTTTCCCGCACTAGTGCAGAAAAGAGCACTTTCTGTGCATATGTCAAAACTTTAAAGAGCCATAATATGTACAGTAAAACGTTGCATGATACACGTGCGAATAAGTAATTCGCAACTCGTGTCGATTTAAGACACTCCCTTCGGTCGTGTTTTAATGTATCACCACTCATTGCGAATTTCCTATTTTCGGCACTTCTATCGTAAATAACTATTTTAAATTTGTATGTAATGGGTAGGTACCTAATCACTGGAACCACTTACAAAAATAATTTCACCTGCGCGGAGCATGGACTTTCTGGATGGCTATAGGCTATATTTTATCCCGCGGGTTTGCGTCGCGTCCGCGACGACAGCCAGTGCATATTATAAAGACGAAAAGTCTGTGAGAGCTTAGTAAGTTTGTACGTAGGAGGTAATCACCGAAACCAGTGAGCGGAATTTGAAAATTAGCTCAAATTTTTATAAAATGGACCTTTCTGGTGGGCGTATGCCTTTTATCAAGGGGCTTTGTCTGTGTTCTTCGCAATAAGCGGGCAAAGCCGCGCGGATAGTTAGTATTTAATACATGTTTTATTTGCAATGGCTATATTCACACCCCACAAGGTGGACTGATGACCTGGTAAGGGTCGCGGGAGTCCGCTAGATGCGGGTGACGCAAGACCTGTAATTGTGAAACTCTTTGGGGCACACCTATGTACAGCAGTGGACGTCTTTCGGCTAACATGATGAGTAGGATTTTTGGTAAAACTTGAATCACCACTTAGGACGTACCTTTTTACTACTTATAGAAGTCGGCTGCATAACGCTAATTATATCGTTGAATGAGTGCCAAGGATATAAGGGTGAAAGAATGAGCCCCTCATTCATGGAATGAACAATCGTTCTGTATGTGGTGTCATGTTCGTGATGTGCAATGTTGAACCAGATGTGCTGATTGCATTTTCCGCATAACGCAATAAATCAACAAAAACAATTCATCAAAATGAATTTGATACCGTTGGAACCGTCCGAAAGCAATGTCCACTTGAAAGGTCGAAAGCTTGTTTGCATAGCGAAGTAAATTTGAACCGGAAATCGACACTGACAGCCCATTCGCTGGTGTTTCAAGTACTTAAGTAGATGATCGGTGTCGATTTGGTATACTTGCTTGCTTTTTTTGACACGTCTAGCTGGCTAGAAATGGAAGCTATTATTTGTACTAATAATATTTTAATTTGATTAGTTTCCTACCTGTAACCTGACAGAGATAGTTTGCGCACATCGTCGCAACTATAGTGTGCTAGGTGTTAACTGATATTTTTGTATGTACGTTAGTTTTGAGGTATTTACCTTTGTGCCTTTGTTGTTTGAAAATGTTCAATCAAACAACAAAGCCACAAAGATTTCTTATAATTTGAAATTAGAATTGATTTCATAATTAGTATTAAATTGTAATTTTGTATCTTCGGAACTGCTCCTCCAATTATAAAAAATATTTCACCATTACCAATATAAGTCCTTTGGAGACATACAGTATCTTAGGAGTCATATGAGATATATCTTATGCCGCTACTTCGCCTGAGTTCATTGTAATACGCGGGTGGACCCACGGAAGCAACTTGTGTTACACAGAACTAAGAATTCGAAGTAAAAGTTATTGAACCAAGAAAATGAATAAGGAAGATGCTTAGATTACCTGGAAAGAAGCAAAATTAATTTGGATCAAGTTTTTTTCTTCCCTTGGTGCGACGAAACATCTTAATTCAATGTAAAATCTGTTTGATTCAAAATGGCGGACGTCGTAGTTCTAATTCTCGTTGCCAGTAATTATGATTTTCTGTGTAATACTCATGATTATATTCAAAACCAATCCCAATTATACCCACTTGAGCCCTGGCTAGAGCACTAACTTCCCAGAAATATTAATACGAACTCATGAAGCTTTAAGAGCTTTAATTTAAAACTGGATTCAAAACCCGCGAAGCTCAAGTTCTCCGCTTACAATGGGGTATTAATTTGCAGTTTTTATTTGAGTTGGAGTTTTTTAATTTATTCTGGTGCAATTCTCTCAACAGTTGTTTATCTTCAAAGAAAGTGTTATTAGATATTCTGTTACACGAGAACTAGTTAGTCGTTCACTAGTTTTAAGCCAAGGATTCACTACAGGACAAATGGGCTGCGACTAGAGTCTACTCCCACTAGTTTTAAATTATGTTCTATTGATTGAACTAGTTAGAATTTTAATGTAAGTAAGAAAAATTCCAACTAGTTCTAACCAAGTAGTTCCAAGTAGTGGGAAAAGACCCAATGCCCTGACAAGTAGTTTCCAAAGTTAGAAAAATTTGTACGCCGAAAGTTCTTGATGCTTTTATAACATTATTCATACACATATTAAAGTTGCTTTCAGGGAACTTCCTCAACGGAAACTTGCCTTAATTCTCGTGTAAATTGTGGCCAACTATTAGAAATTAGAATTTCAATAATTGGAATGTTATTAGAATCACATTATAAACAATAATCGTTAAGATGGAATTGCGTTCCAATTATTATGAGCAATGAAAATATCATTGAATCAACTATTACAGTTCTTTCGTGGAGATACATAAAGTAAGTGCACTTGTGCACTCGTGCACAAGTGCACTGCAAGATCGCATGTCCTAAATAAAAAAATCAAAAACCAACAATGCGTCAAGTAACGTCGCCCCAACCACGCAACGACAATATTTCACCAAATAAAATCTGAACAACAAGACATATCAAATTAAACCGCCTCGGAAGCGGCGATTCGGGCCTCCTTGACAAAGTGCCCGGTGATCCGGGGGGAAAGAGCAAAGGGTGGAAAGGGGGAGCAAAGGGGGCAAAAAAGCCAACTTTAGTGTTATACGCGGTGGATCCGGTGGAGATACGTGGCGAGATTAGGTTATAGTGGAGTTTTTTGTATGAAAATTGGCTCGGAATGGCTTTGCTTGCGAACGTAAGTTTTTCCGCGTTTTCGATGGTATTTACTTGAATGGAGTGTGGGTTCCAGATTGTGTAGCGCTGCATTATTCAACGTATTAATAAAATAACGTAAAACCTGAAAACAGTTTGTTCAGAATCAACAGTAGAATTTGAAAAAAATAAAGATAAAAAAATTGACGAGTTTTTTTTTCTTTGTCTTCTAGTATCTACTAAAAATAGTAAGGTTGCAATAATGAATTATGTATGAACTCATCCGCGGATTGCATTTTCCCTTTGTATAGTGTTTAGTATTGTATTTAATATTGTCGTTTGTATGATGGCCTATAGTGTTCGAGATTTGGAACTGGTCTTTTGACACATCGCGACACCCAAATAACGTAAATTGGCACTGCTCATTGAAATAATAAAAAAGTTTCACTTGCTTCCGAGTTACAAAACAAAGTTCAATCTCCATGCACGCTCTTTTTAGCACTTATAAAATGATTGTAATATTTTTTTACGGCTTATTTGTATAGAAATTAGGAATGAAAACTCGGTATGCAAACCATTACGTCCTACGACTTTTTTTTTAATTTAGTGATACACTGCTTTAATCGATTGGAGTCTGTCAATTTAGAAATAAATCGATATGAATCAAGTAATATTTTATCTATTGAATAATATAGAAATATTTACAAATGACGAATACATTTATCGAATTACAAATCAAGTCGGAATACAATGGTGTAAAGAATGATAAAATTAAAATACGTAAAAATAAATAAAAGTAATACTACGAGTACATCCCGCTCTGCGTCAAGCCCGAACCAAAGGTCCCCAAAATGCTAGCGGCATTGCCTCGCTGAACAGCAATGGAGACCTGTTGGACGAGCCATGACCCAGAGCGGGGGTCAAGGCCCCTGTCCCTTAATCGTCTGCCTAACTCCTTGCACAGCCCGAGAGCCTCACTGCCCCAGGGCCCAGCTGTCTCCACAGCAACCGGAACGAAATCATAAGTCGGTTCCAAGGCAGAGTACTTTGCGTGTTTGAGCTTGGCGGCATTTTCGGCCGCCGAACCAGCTGACTTAATTGTGTGCTTTCGATGGGACGCTGCAAAAGTGCTAACACAAGTTGCATCCCATAGGAGGCACCGCCCTCTCTGCCAGGGAACCAACGTCAACCCGTCTGGTCTTTTTCCGTCAGTCCGAGACAGACCCGGGGGCTCCAGGATGCACGGTACGTTGGCGGACACCATAGCCCGACGCACGATCTCATTGATAGAATGGTGTCTAGGGAACCGACCCGCACATCTTTTGCAGCTTAGCCCGTGGTGGCCATTCTCCTCCACCATTGTCCCACAAACGCATCGGTGCGCTTCGCATACCTTGCTCCCCAGCCTTAAAGCAACTGCTATCCTCAGGGAGTCGTTGTCGAGCAAAGTGCCGAGTTGAGGGGAAGGCAAGGCATGCAGCAACGCACCGGATTCGGGCTTTGTGAGAGCCTTGAGACGTAATTGTGAATAGGAAAATAACAATGTAAGTATTATTTAATTATTGTCACGATAATACGAAATAAAATCACATCGATGAAACCAACATATTTGATTGTGCAAAATGTTGCGTTTGAAAATATGGCATTGATTTCTGCACCGCGCTCTCTCAATTTTTCTTGCACTATTAGTCTCTCTCTTTACTTACAGGACACTTGTGTTAGCAGACGACAGTGTATAGGCTCTCTATTTGATTTCCTAAAAATAATTATTACACAGTAATCAATCGATTCCTTTTAATAGCCATCATCAATCGTAATCGGATATTATGACAACCGATTTACTCTAGCCACATCACTCTTTACATCATATTGGAACTGTCCAAAGACCAGTCCCAAATCTCGTACACTGTAGCGTTGGCCGACTGGGGCGACCTGCTCCATATAAATGTAAAAAATAAATCGCATCAAAAAATATTTTCTATTTCTTTTCATATTCTACTCTGGATAAACAGTTTTCAGGTTTTGCGTTATTTTATTAACACGTATAATTCTTAAACATGTGTAGGTACGTCCCCAAATGTTCAATAATATCCGACCAACTACATGGCCTTAGCAATAAAGTCCAGTTCAAAAATTATTGACTACTTTGTCCTTGCATAAATTCTCGAACACGTCGGTACTTTAAAGTAGAACATATATCTGTCTTAGGGCCGATAAAGTTATGCGTCACTTTAAATTATCACCATCTTTTTCTTGTCATATGAAAGAAAACGACAGAGTTTTATCTGGGAATTGAGAAATTGGCCCTTAATACTTTAAAACTCGTCCCCTATAGTCGTTAACTGCTGCATAATTTTGTTAATTCACACGACTTTTCTTTATATTACAACTTTTATATCTAAGTAAGTAAGGAACATGGTTGAAGTGTGTCGTGGGCGATAGGCTAGCAACCTATCCTGCGATATCACATTTTGTCAATCTTTTATACCCATAGTGTGAACGACAGAATACGACTGAAGACAATCAAGACTGCAAGCAAGGAAACATAATTTATAAGCACCTTAGATTGTATAAGCAAGTAAAGAATGACCCCGACTAGAACCCCATTTCACTTAGAAAATGTATCAGAATAGGCAGGTAGAATCCCCTAACATTATAATTATAATTATATCAGACAAAGTATATAGAAGTATATAAGAAATAATTAATGTGATCAGAGCAAGTACATAAGCCAGACTGGCAAAGCTAAATAAACTCAAATTGAGTATATCTAATAGGCACGCCCATAAATACGACCGACATGTCAAGCGCGATCATTTTTAGCAACATTGTTCTAATTGGTTATAATTATCCCATATTAAATTGTAAAACTTAACTCTAAGTCGAGTAATTTTACCTATCTCGCGAAACATTCAGCTGAATATATTGTTTGCCTTTGATAGTACATATGTAAATTATACATCAATAGGTCGGCCAAAGTAGGCGCTATCCGATTAATATCATGCACCAAGTCTAAATAACGTTGTTATTATGTAAACTCAAAATAAGTAAGTAGTGACGGGTCAAAAACGAGACGAACCCGCATTCAATGTTGAATTTTTCGAATTAGAAAGCAACTAGGGACACGGAATTGTTTGGAATGTGTCAATTAAATTCTGGTTAACGTTATCAAATAGGTTTGGTCACCAATAATTTATTACCACTTACGGTATAACGAATGAAAAATAAAATCAAAAGTAAAATAGGCGTAACCAGTGTGGGCGGGGCTAACGCCGCCAGTGACCAAAGCGGCTTTACGCAACACGATAGGATTAGAACGCATTAGCCGCACGCAATGATGTTATTGCTAGTTCACGGACCTAGCTGATATAAAGACCACGTCCGATCTCCGTAAAATCAGTGTCGGCCCAATCCTCAGGAAGAAACAACAACAAGAAAGAAGAAGTCCTCAAGAGCTAAGTAAGGAAAGTGATAGGAATTAGGGACTTGAAACAAGTCACTTAGGGCAGTGATAGGAAAGTTTTTAATAAATCGATAATATATTCATTTTATTAAGAGAAACGTTGGTTTTCTTTTCACCCTTGATTAGGGAAGCCCGGGCACTCCAAGAGCCCCGAATTTACGCCTCGGGAGCCGTGTCCGAGGGCTATCGAAGGCCGTTGCGGGGTCGCCTCCATACACAAGCACGGTCCATCTTAGGTGATTGTTGGGTGGAGGGCGCCGCGGCTCTAGGCGCCGCTCATTCACCCGGTCGACGTCGCGATAAGCGGACGTCGTGCACACATAGTTATGCTAAAAGTGACACCGGAACATAAGTTTTATGTGCTCTGCCTACTCCTTTTGGGAATGAAGGCGTGAATGTATAAATTATATCTAACTAACTCTGTCATCTGTAAATGGGGCCAAACCTTGCCACCAACACCGACCTTCGTACATCGCACGAGCTAAGATGCAAATAATTTAATTTAAAATACTTCCAGAGTTACAATTTACCGTATTACAATCCGTTTAACTATTTTTCAATCTACCTCGCAAACCCAAAAAATAACATATAGATGTTATTAGCGTAGCTAGTTAAATGTATCAAAAATGCTTTTCGTTGCAGCAATAATGTCTTACTCGTATTTATTGTAACTTCCCTTTTGCGATTTTTTAAGCTAAACGCCGTTCAATAATTTGAACGGCGTTTACGCGCGTGACTATACACCGAAAATAAGATGTAAGTTCATTTATTTACAGCGTTTTGTAGTTTTTAGTGGCAGGCGCGCGTGAAGCGGGCGTGAAGCGGGCGTGAAGCGAAGTCACAGTAAATGCTATTATTAGCTTAAACAGTTGAAAACCCTTTAAATCTTTTTAGACCTGCGCTCCGTGAGATCTGTCCTACGCGGCACATATGCAGCACCCGAATTGAAGTGCCGTCGTTACATCTACTTTTCATCTGTATAACGTATACGAGTAGATATAGAAATAGGAATGTTTATTGTGTGTCATATTACAGGTTACAGAATGACATTACAGGTTATAAAGTTGAAAGTGTCAAGTATTAGGTCAGTGTCGGGCACTGGGACGTTTACTTATAAAAATCAAAATAATTATTCTGCAAATAGGCCACAAGGGCAATTTTACTTTTTTATTATCTCAAGAGAGGTGGGGCACAGCGAAATATCATCTCGCTCATATTTGGACAATCCCAACTGAGTCTGAGTGAGGTACAGTCACCAGCTGAAGTAGCTACCCAAAATAACACGCTCAAAATGGTCTAGACAGTCCTTATCCTCTTGACATAAAAGTCGTCTGTAGGTCCATTTTGAGCCCTTGGCCCGCCTGGCTACTTTTCCTGCGGACTGTACCTCTGTACCTCCACCTTACAGAAGACCTCAGCGGTAATAAAGCCAGTACTTGCTCTGTTGCTGTGGTGTTGTGTTTCTGGTATGTGGTGTTGTGTTTCCGACGTGTGGTGTTGTTCCTGGTGGTGAGCTAGGTCGCCAGAGCTCGCGAGGGTGTGCTCTGTTGAGGGTGAGGCGTCCGCGTTCGTGTCGAATTATCAACACAACGAATCCAAACAATACAGGGTCGGCAACGCGCTTGTGATTCTGCTTCAATCGTCCATAGGCTACGGTGTCTGTTTACCATCATGCAGACCATATCCTTGTTTGGCACCGTCGTAGTATATTAAAAGCTTTAATTCATAATAGTTGACCGGTCATTCACCTGCGTTGATTTAAAATAAGATCGTTGGGCACTGGGACAACTCTCCAGCGTGTATTTAAAAAAAATGTATCAGAAAAAAATCTATAACATTCTTGAACCTGCTACGAGGATCAGTTTAGAAATGCGACCTGTAGAGGAGAACAGCCGGACAGCGGGAAATCCAGAAATTGGAATTTCGGCGCGAGCAGGAGCTTAGAACTTAGTTCGCTTCGCTCGCTTGTACGACTACAATATAGTCGATCTACTGTGGCGCAGTGAAGCATTAGTATGCCGCGCGCGAGTGGCGATCGGTTTCCGATACCGCGGGTACTGGAGGTAATTAGGTTCTCCAAACAGTAGCTTCGGTTGAGAGCAAAACGGGTTTGGCTTGAAAAAAGTGTTTAGACGATAATTAAGAGAACTACAATGTCCGAGAAAATAGAACCGTTTTAATCTGTGACTAAAAGAATGTTGGTTTCAATTCGAATAAACACCTCAATAGACGTTTACAATTATTGGACGAGCGAGCGAAGCGAACAAAGGTCTACGTTTCAGTATTGGCGTAAATTCTGGCTGTCCGGCTGTTACAACGCGCGTTACGACAATTTAACTGTCATTTTCCAAATAAAAAGCGACATTGAGATTCTACACGTACCTACTACGATGCGTTACGTGATCGACCTGCAAGTTGCATTTCTCAACCGGTTCTCGTGAAATGTGACATTTGATAATTACATGGTTTTTTTTTGTCGGTACATTTTTAGAAAAAAATATACTTGTTGGACCTGCGAGGTTAAAGCTCACAGAACCACTTGCTATATGATTGTTTAATTCTGATTCAGCCTGACCAACAGAGAACAGAGTTTTTCTCAAAATTAGTCCATACTTTTCTTACATGGCCAAAATATTTTTATTTTTAATTGCATACATTCAGCGATCAATCACACAAATGACTTTAACTTGTTTACAACGGTCATAGTATGAAAGTATTCTCGTTTCCCCTTACCTCGCCTCACCGAGGAAAACCTTCATAATAGCAGGATTCGGTCATTTAGCCTTAGAATATAAGTTTAGAGATCCGGAGGGCTATGTCGGTTACCTTGGTTCTGCTGCGGATAACCTCAGTTCTGATGCGATCACGCAGAAAAACTCCCAACATAGCCCTCTCCATAGCCCTTTGGGTGTCTTTGAGCTTTCTTATGAGGCCCATAGTAAGCGACCACGTTTCAGTGCCAGCATATGTCATCACTGGCAACACACTCTGGTCAAAGACTCTCGTCTTGAGACACTGCGGATTATTGGACGAAAAGATGTGCCGTAGGTTCCCGAATGCTGCCCAACCGAGTCGGATTCGACGATTGACCTCTTTCTCGAAGTTGGACCTACCTAACTGTATAGTCTGTCCTAGGTATACATAATCGTCTACAACTTCGAGCGTAAAGTGTCCAATTGTAATGGGAGTTGGTACTACATGGGCCTTTAACATGATCTTCGTATTATCCATGTTCATTCTTAGACCAACTCGGTCGGAAGCTTTACTGAGGTCATCGAGCATCATACTTAAGTCCTCCATGGTCTCAGCCAAGACTACTAAATCGTCAGCAAACCGAAGGTGAGTGATGTACTCGCCGTTGTTGTTGATGCCTAGCTTACTCCAATCCAGAGTTTTGAAAACGTCCTCCAGTGCACGACTCGCTTGACAGACTCTATAACCGACATGTTCAATTTATACTAAAAACAATAGAAGATTGTTTTGACGTTACACCGAACCTTTAAAAAAACTTATTTTCATTTTTCTGCCCGCTGTCACGAAAAAAAAAACAAACGACTGTCGTTGATAAAAAGAATATGAGGAATATTTCCTAATCCGAGGACACACGTGTGGATTTTCAATCAAAAGCCTGCGTCGATGTTTGTCGAATCTGGAATACACCGCGGTTACCGGGCACAGGCGCGGTTCACACGAGACGGACACGATACGACACATGTTATTAAAAACTACCCCCGATGAAGATGAAGGGAGGTATAAGTTTAATATGTGGGTATCTGTGTGTCTGCCAGTGGCATCGTAACCCCCAAACAGATGAAACAATTAGGGCGGTTTTTATATCTGAAGCCTTGTCTGACGAGTTGGTTCTTATCTGTGTTTGTTTTATCCGGGTGTGTTTTGAATTTTTATTTTATTCAGAATATCGTAAATGGTTTTTGAGATTATTACATAGGTACTACAAAAGTCGTGTCAGATGGGCGACGTCTTTCATGGACATCTGAGGCAATGCGGGAGCGGCATACACGCCCACAAACCAGCTAGCTGTTAAGTATAGGAACAGATACGCTTTTAATCATTTTTTCCACACAATGGTTAATTCAGATATAGTGACTTCTGATTAGGTGTCAATTACGGTTCATACTAAACCGTTTTTGCGGCAGCTGGCGATTAAGGTACCTAGATACATCATTTCTTTGTGTGTATCTAGGCACAAGTTACAACAAGAATCAGACACAAAACTTAAAAACAACTCATTAAAAAGAAACAAAACAACACACGCACGCTGCGCCGCGCTGGATCACATCAGTCGGACGTTAGGTAGCGCGCAGTGCGTAGTGCGAGCGTAGCAATATATTAAGTTACATACGACTCTGATTTATGTCTTCGGAAGGAATGAGCGACCCTCCGCGCGCGCATACTGAATCCGGGCGCGAGTCACGCCCGCATCGCGCCACGCCCGCATCGCGCCGCGTTCGCGCGCGCGATGAGGGCGTGTTGAGAGCGCGAGGTCGACGCGATCCGCGCGCGCCCTGTTTGACCAGGCATCGCGCTGGCATCACGCGGCGCGGACGTCGCGCTGCGCCACGCCATGAACTTACTTCCTTTCTTATTCACAGAAAACAACTGTGTGAATTGCAGCAAAACAAAAAGTTCCAACTCATATACCTTTTGCTGGCAATTTGAGCATGTTCGAATATGACTATTATTTCTGCCTTTTATTGAGCTCTAATTGAAACTATGGGACAAAACATACATTATTAAATCCTCTCTAAATATATAGTTCGAAAGGCATAACGAAACCAAAAATTATGTAGTTGTAGTTATGTGTTTGAATTTGAAACACCTTACGATCGAACTCTGCGGAGTTTTTAACGGTACGACGCAGATCGTGCAGCTTAAATGTCCTACAGCTAAACCAATAGCTCGGAACCCGCGCGAGGCCCGGTGAACGGAATTTAATCTCCTTTGAGCGCCTGAAAAATTGCGCGCGCCCGCATCTACTGGAAATTAGCGCCGCTAACAAACCACACAAGCGATTGAAGCGATCGACCATACTACAATACGTTTTTTTTTTTCACATATTTTTATCTGCATCGGCATCGGCTCATTAGCCATAATCAGATTTTGTGACATTTCTGTGTTTCAAGAGGTATTCCATCGAACACTCTCCCTCTTAATTTTAGGCGAGTTCACTATCTTAGTGTCTCTGGTCTAGCTGCAGTATCTGCCATCTTTTAAGCCTTGTCATGGTGTCATTGACATTAACCAGGTCCCTGGCGAGATCGTTTGTGTGCTTGTGGAGCCGCTCTTTGTATTTAACACAATATCTGTTAATTTCTTCTTTAATAGTTGGCATTTCTAAGTATTCACTGTATTTCTTGCGAACCATGGTGCGAGTGATATAGCCCTTAGGACATTATTCTGGAACCTTTGCAGTATCTCAAGGTTCGAGTTACTGGCAGATCCCCATAGTTCGATTCCATATGTACATATCGGTTTTATGATGCACTTGTAGACTAATAATTTATTACTTAGTGTAAGAGGTGATTGTCGTCCGATCAGCCAGTACAGGCACTTGTAGTGTAGATCTGCTTCTTTTCTCTTTGTTCTGATGTGTTCGGCCCATGTTAACCTTCTATCTATGTGAAGCTCAAGATATCTAACACTTGTTTCTTGTTGAAGTTGTTCTCCTCTCAGGTTAATAGTGGGGCATTCTCCTCTTCAAAGTGTGTATGTTATTTGTGTTGATTTCCCAATATTTGGTTTTATTCTTCATTTTTCTAGCCATTCGTCTATTTTATACAAATGATTTAGTAGCTTTTCAGCTGCTATGGTTGGATTATCATGACTTGAGAGGCAAGCAGTGTCGTCGGCATATGTGGCAGTAACTACATCATCACTACAGGGTAGGTCTGCTGTGTATATGGAGTACAGAACCGGACCAAGGACAGAGCTCTGTGGTACGGAGGCTCTGATACTGTACAATTGGGATACCTCTTCTCCAAGTTTAACCTGAAATTTTCAGTCGAGTAGATAAGATTTTAAGACCATGTAGAATGAATTTGGTAGTAATGTTTTAAGCTTATGTAACAGACCATTGTGCCAAACTCGGTCAAATGCTTGTTGGATATCCAGGAACACAGCGGCGCAGTATTCCTTTTGTTCTAAAGATTGTTTTATCTTGTTGACCACTCGATGTATCTGCTCCACAGTTGAGTGCTGTTCCCGGAATTCAAATTGGTGGTTAGGTATGATGGCTTCTGCTTATCTGCGCATCTACTGGAAATTAGCACCGCTAACAAACCACACAAGCGATCGACCATACTACAATACGTCAAAATATTTTATGGTGCACAAAACTTAACGTTATATTATTATAAAAACTCTTAACGTTACATATTGCGTTATTCCCCGAATTATATTTTTGCCAGTCGGATGTTTCCCCAAGCTCCGTATACATGTAAACAGCATCGACAGCACCTATTTCCGCGTCTTTTGGTCCATCGGGCCCCTGCAAAACTAACATAAACTAAACTTATCTACCTACTTTAGCCGGTTTACTTCATAATAGTATTTTATGCAACTGTTGTATAAGTAGGGTCTTAAAACGCGAGTGTCGTGAGTTGCGATGCGAGCCTTGGCGAGCATCGCAATTAAAGACGCCTCGAGCGTTTTAAGACCAAGTTATACACCGTTGCATACAATATTTTTTCTACGACTATTTTAAATAAATAGCATAATTTGACTTTTCAGGCAGTAAGTTTTCCGTTAGTTCTATTACTACTCACGCAATTTCATCAGCGGTGCAGTTATTTTCTTCTTCGTCCATTTTAAAAGGAACGTACACATTTTTCTTCACTTCACAAACACGAATCAAATCTTAAGAAGTTATTAATAACGAATAGTTATCATATTTGACATATTTCGTCTTTTAATTTTGAACTGGAACTTTGGTGGGAAATTGGAAACATGACACATTGACACCTCTTGTTTATGGTCTGTTTTGTTCTTAATTAAACTTGCCAGTACTGTCATATTAAGACCAAGGTTTTTCTGAAGTTGGCAGCAATGCCTTTAGTACAATAATTTATTTGAAGTAAATACATTCAGTGGTTTGTTAAGTTGGTAGTACTTAATGTATTTTATGTTTCGGCATGGCCCTCTAGATTAGTCGCGTCGCGGCCTACTCGATCGTGTCTAGTAGGCCGTGGCACAATGTAGCACTACCCAGGTTTAGAAGCGTATGGCTGCTAAGCGTATCGTTTTGGCGACAAAACAGCACGGTTGTGCCGTACTGTTATGGGGAATAGAGTATAGACTTTTCTGCAGACTTATTTTGTATGTCTTTATATTAGTATTCGGGACTATGTAAATGACAGATAAAAGTACAGGAGTAGAAAAAATAGATTTATTAAACGTTGATTCGTGTTTTTTAATCAAATAAGGAAAGATTGGCATAATAGGAGGAGATAAGAGGAACTAATAAGAAATGAGAAAATATGCTATGGGAAGAGAAGAAAAGTAGCGCAAACGAAATCCGATACAAGATGAATTTACGAACGACACACATTAGGACTACTAGCACAAAATTGGATAAGCCAGGCGGAATATATTACCAATTACCAGGCACACGAGTTTACGTCGTGGAACACCTTTCGCCGGAATGTAAAATGCTTCACGCGGAGACTCGAAAGGTAGCTAAGGCTAGGGGGTTCAATTTTGTATGGACTCGGTACGGCAAAATTTATGTGCGCAGGGACGAGAACTCTGATGCTATCCATATTAAAGATACCAATAGTCTAAACAAAATAGTGTAATTCTGTTTTTGATCATACTTTGTTACTCATAATTATTTACTAAATAAGAGCAACCATAATGTTAATATATTACCAAAATGTTAATAGAATACGTAGCAAGTTAAATGAAATATATCTTAACATCTTAAAATGTAACTACGACATTATTTGTCTCACGGAAACGAACTTAAACGACGGCGTTTATGACTCCGAATTTTTAGACTCTAGGTATAATATTTATCGGAGGGATCGCGGATCCACGTCGCTCAGCAAAACAGAAGGTGGTGGTGTAGCTATTGCTGTAAAAAAACAACTGTCCGTTGATCGCTTGAGCAAGTGGGAGAGTGAGATTGAGGATCTCTGGCTTCAAGTTAAAATTACCAACTGTCGTACATTGATCATTTGCCTTTGCTATTTACCACCAGATCTTGAAAAAGACAAACTTAGGTCGTTCTTTTGTAATTGCCAAAGAAGGATGTCGCACACTAGTAACATTGATTTCATTTTGTTGGGTGACCTTAATGCCCCTCACATTCACTGGACAAAGGCCCCTAGCTCGTCACATATGTCATCATCAATTTCTACACACGATATTAGATCCGATTTACTACTTGAAACCATTTCTCTATGCAACCTCACACAATATAATAATGTACCAAATAAAAATAACAGGTTATTAGATCTCATTTTGTCAAGTCTCAACAGTGTTGAGGTCTACAGTGCTGTCCCGCTCAGCCGAATTGATGCACATCATCCAGCTTTGCTAGCAGATATCCACATCGATGCTTCACCACCCAAGACGATTAATCCTAGAAATACAGATAAACCAAATTTTTATAAGTGTAACTACGACGAGC
This sequence comes from Epinotia demarniana, assembly GCA_945867215.1. Classification (NCBI taxonomy): domain Eukaryota; kingdom Metazoa; phylum Arthropoda; class Insecta; order Lepidoptera; family Tortricidae; genus Epinotia; species Epinotia demarniana. The sequence continues at coordinate 16,219,408 of OX244281.1, forward strand.
TTCGGAGGGACTTAGCCGCAGTTGACTGGGAACAAACTTTGTCAGATGCTTCCGTGGATGTTGATGTCCTAATGTTTCATAATAAGCTAAATGAACTTATAAAGAAATATGCACCGAACTAAAAAGTACGAAATCAGTTATACCCAAACTGGTTTAGCCCTGCTTTAGTTCGCGCCTTAAGGGAGAAGTTAAAGTATCACAAACGCTATAAAAAGTTTGGCAACCCTCTCGACTATGACACATTTGATCTTTTACGCGCACGATGTAAGAAACTTATTGATAGTTGTTACAAGACTTACATCAGTTCCGTACAAGTATCTATTAAACACAACATAAAGCATTTCTGGAGATATGTCAGTGACAAAAAAGGCGCCACATATAGGTTAGGAGGTATAGACCTGTCACCATGAAGTATGATAATTTGGTGTCATCAAATCCCATGGAGGTTTGTGAAATGTTCTCGAGCTACTTTGGTTCAGTTTTTGAAAAATCTACTGGCTCCAACACGTATGCGTTTCCAGTAGCCCCGTCGCAGAATACAACTTTAAGCGACATCAATATTAGCATTGACCTTATACGAGCTAAGATTAAAGGTCTGAATTGTAAGAAAGGACCGGGCCCTGATGGCATTCCTCCACGGTTTATTAAAGAATGCTGTGATGAACTCTGCCTACCGCTTTGTATCATTTTTAATAAATCTCTCAAGACTGGTAATTTCCCTGCACTCTGGAAAACGGCTCATATCATACCAATACATAAGTCAGGAGACAATAACCATTGCCAAAACTACAGGCCGATTAGTATTTTATCCGTTTTTCCAAAATTATTCGAATCAGTTATGTACAATTACTTTTATTCCCATTTTAAAATGATTATATCACCCAGTCAACACGGTTTCGTTCCTAATAGGTCCACTATCAGCAATCTACTAGTATATAAAAATTATCTATGTAATGCATTTGCTAAAAGGGCTCAAGTAGATTCTATTTACACAGATTTTTCAAAGGCCTTCGACAAAGTCAACCATTCAATCCTAATACAGAAACTAGAAGGTTATGGTATTCACGGGAACTTGCTTAGATGGATAAGTTCTTATCTTAATAACAGAAGTCAACTTATAAACATTAAGGGACATCTTTCTGCACCAGTTACTATCTCATCTGGTGTGCCGCAAGGATCGCACTTAGGGCCTCTCCTCTTTATCGTTTTTATCAACGACCTGGTTCAGCATTTGTCATGTCCTTGTCTTTTATACGCGGATGATCTTAAGATATATTCTAGCATAACTAAACCCGTGGACTGTGTAATCTTGCAGAATAACCTTGATGCTATAGTTGATTGGTGTGCTGCAAACTGCATGTTTTTAAATTCTGATAAATGCTACATTATTTCTTTTACAACATCAAAGCAAAAAATTATTTTTAATTATTCTCTTAACAGTTTTACATTAAATCGTACGTCGGTTATTCGCGATCTTGGAATAAATTTTGACGAAAAACTAACCTTTCATAATCACTATGACGTATTAATATCCAAGTGCACTAAGTTGGTCGGTTTCATTTCTCGCTCCACAAGAGACTTCAGGAATACAAACACTTTCAAATATTTATATTATGCATTGATTAGAAGCAGTTTGGAGTACGGTTGTGTTATTTGGTCACCATTTTACAAAGTCCATATTGATAGGATAGAAAAAGTCCAAAGGCAGTTTCTTAACATCCTATGCTTCAGGCTTCAGCTAGGACGCAATCTCAGGTCATACTTCAGCAGGCTGAAACATTTCAACATACCATCTCTTTCATCTCGCAGAAAATGTTGTGAATTGATCACATTATACAAAATTGTACACTCACACATTGATTGTCCTTCCCTTCTTTCTCTCTTGTACTTTATTACCAGGTACAAATCTCGTAATCCATCACACAGATTGTTCCAACTCGAAATTTACAAAAATAACACATCGTTTTATAATCCCGTTGTCCGAATGTGTCGTTTGTATAATGATATAGTGGCTGAGCATCCTTCTTTGGACATCTTTATACACACCCTACCCTTGTTTAAAAATAAATTTAAAGATGCATTCAAATTAGGCATTTAAGTTTTAAGTCTTAAGTTAGAGTCAAAGTTAGACGAATAAGTATTATTAGGCAGATATTTAACGCAATATTGTGGGAAATGTCATGTTCATTATTAAATGTTATGCACTTTGCCTGTCCTTGTAAGCTGGGCAATACTCATATGTTATTCCATCTAGTGAATAGTTTGTCTTTAAGTTATTAATCTTTCTGTGCACACACTGTTAGAATTGTAGTCCAGATCTAGACACTAAGCTTTAAATGTACTGAATGAATGACTGTAATTTGTTGTGTGAGCCTAATAAATAAATAAATAAATAAATTATTTCACTTTATGGAGTGCGAATCTTCATCATTTAGATATATTTACGTACATGCAAGATTAGTCCTTACAACATACACCGTGTACCTGTAACCAGATCATTAGTCGCCCGGATGACGACTTGTCTCGTAACGTGTCCAATAAGCCTGTAATTACTCTTTGCGGACCCAGGTTCGATCCAGGTTAGGGACACTGACCCATTTACTGACCTGACATATATAGCTCTATAATGACGACCGCTTTAGCCTAGTTGGTAGTGACCCTGCCTACGAAGCAAGAGGTCCTGGGTTCGAATCCCGGTAAGGGCATTCATTTGTGTGATGAGCACGAATATTTGTACCTAGTCATGGATGTTTTCTATGTATTTAAGTATTTATTTATCTATATAAGTATGTGTTTATCGTCGTCTAGTACCCATAGCACAAGCTTTGCTTAGTTTGGGACTATTAGGTCGATTTGTGTAAGATTGTCCCCTAATATTTATTTTTTTAATACAGCAGGTAGATTTTCAACGAAAACACTCTATAATGGTAAATTACTTAGCGGTTAAACAGCGATTGTGGCACATCGAAGGGGTTCGTCATCCGAGCTGAAGATAGGGCGGTAAATATGTGATCTGAGAGAATACTTACATATCTCATTCCTATGTTTTGTCTATTATCCTGTTTCTTGAATAATGTAATTTTAACTTGCCTGGAATTTTTAATTTTAAATAAATAAATCATTGTTAATCGCTCTCGCAGATGTCCAAGATACAGGCTCAGCCTAGTTTGGAGTCTGATGGATATGTTTTTTTTTTGTATGCTAATCTGTTTCTGTTAAATAAACTATTTGTATTTGTACTTATTACCACTCGCGGTGACTTCACATTACTGTGGCGTCAGAAGCGTCCATAGGCTTAGCCTACACCTCACTAAAAACAAACAACTAGCGTTGAATGCAGTTTTTATTTATGTAAAATCAACCTCGTGACTCCTTCTAACTAGTACCCGTATCACTTAAAGTTTAAAATTTTCCTTCACTGCTCAATTTAGGCTATAAACCCTGTAGGTAGGTATATTTAATCTACATCGCTTCAACATCCATCCTATTTTAGGGTGTGCCACTAAATTGGTTCCTGATCAACATTGATGAGGTCGTCTCAGTGGCACCCCTGTGCCGGTGTGATACCGCGCACAGCATTATTATGCCAAACTAATAATTACGATGTCCGCGCGTGATTTATCAGCTACCCTCAGGGTTGTCGCACTAGCACGCGCGTTGCGATTCATTATTGTTTGGCCTGTATGGTCTCACTGGTGGCCAAAACACTCCCTGACTTTCTTCCACGCATCTCTTCGACACGACCCAGCTTACATTTCAAAAAGGTTTGAAAAAGTACTTACTCCAAACTTATGAGCAACTTCTTACAAGCAAATTATGTCACTCAAGTGTTTAGAACGACGCTTTGTGTGCGTACTAAGGCGCCGTAGTTTCAGCGAAGTGAAGCGAACAAAGTTTTTGGAACAAGAAAATGCGTCTGTTGATAATATTATTATTAACCTTATATTTTTTTAACCTTATGTTAAAAAAAATACGAACAGTAATCTTGAGACTTTTCCTCAGGGAGATCAGTGAATCGAGACATGATTAAGCAATTTTCGCTCGATAGAAAAAAATCACGAACATAGGTCTATAAAAGGGTCTAAAATATACTTAGAATATTCATAACAAATTATGGACAAAAGCTAAGAATATTAAAATGGCTTCTAAACATCGGCAATATCATGTTTGAGAGAAATCAGTGTTTTCTTTTTTATTTATTTTAACAACCAAAAAATTCAAATTAATAAACATGATATCCGGGCTTCCGAGCACGCACTTCCATCTCGCTCACGCTTATGCTCAGTGAGAGGGAGAGAAGACCATGAACCTACGGCGCCTTAAGCAAGAAAATAACGCAATATTTAAACCATAAGTAGTTACAAATCTGAAATGTCGTGATAGATATAAATATAGTTTTCTATAGGTAGGATACAAACTGTTAAAACAGTTTTGCAGGGAAATATGATGGATGAAGTTTTGGGTCCCATTGTTTAGTAATACTAGTAATAAATAAAATAAAAAGTATTTTAAGCAATCGTTATATAATGTATGGTTTTGCAGTCAAGTACCACATTTAGGCCACGAAGCTTGCTGAGTGGCCTAATTAAGGTACGAGACTTTTCGCTACGCGGCAACACTATTTATCATACGCATACATTGTGATCAACAGTGTTGCCGCGTAATTGTATGTAGTGAGTTCAACATTCGGTTGCCTGACTCTAATATAAAGAAGAAAAGTCTATGCAGTTGTAAGAACGTGTTTGTACCAAGGGGGTAATCTCTCATCTCCAGAAATCCTCGCAAATTTTTCCTTATCATAATGTTGGTATTATTGATATAATTAGAAAAGTATCTCGTGTATATATCCTTTCCAAGGAATATAATAAACAGTGGATGAGAACAAGCCTTGAACATTTTTGGTTTTTAGTCTCAGTCCATCAGAGAATTGTCAGACTAGAGAAAAATAATAAAGTATCAATATTGAATAAAACTGCAACATTCGTTGTTATTTATATAAACCGATACCCAAGTCATATCATATTACACCCGTGTTAATTCCGAAGATTCGAGAAGAAGAGGCCTTTACTCGTAGAGAGGTTCTTAAATAAAATTCGAATAGTGTAAGAGAATTTAAATACCCAACTTGTAAATATTTTATTTAAGGAAATAAAATGGCTTATAATAATAATAACTCCGAAATAAAGAACTCCTAAATAACGCGGCTATTTCATCGAGCACATCACCGGTGACCGGCAATCGGCATGACAGCTTATTACTGTCATCTGTCACATGACAACGACGGCATGACATACGTGAAAACGATACGAATTGACGGCCCGTCCGTGGACCAATCGCGTGATGCTTTCATGTCGCTTTCTTCCTGATACGAGAGTCGATAAGTTTTTATGCCATGGAGTAAGGCAACGTGCATATAGGATGATGCTGAAGCAAGTGCGCTCTGACCTTTACAGTCTTCAATTTATCTGCTGTGACTTAAGGTTAACTGCTACAGATTGCATTATTGGATTAAGTAGTAATTTTGTTCAGACAGAGCCTATAAACATATAAATACAGTAATATCTATTATTTGATACCACTATATCAAAATGAGACTCGTGAAAACTCTGGTTTACTCGGAATTTATAATATTATAAAGCTCTGTAACTTTTGAGATGTTTTTGTGTATTGGAGAAGTATGAATGGACAGCTCAATTCGTGTACAAAGAAGAAGAACTATCCTACTTACAAAACCAATATATGTTAAATAACACTTACCTATTTTGAATGAAAGTCGCCGTGTATAAAAAACTTATTATGTATCCCGGCGAGGCAACCCTCGCACACAATAATTGAGAGATTAGGCGGGTTCGATGCCGATACCATCTCTTATTAAACGATACTCGTCGAAGAATACCGCGCCGATAATGAGATTAAACGATACTCGCCGAAGAATACCGCGCCGATAATGAGATTAAACGATACTCGTCGAAGAATTCCGCGCCGCTGATGAGATTAAACAATACACGTCGAAGAATTCCGCGCCGTTAATGAGATTAAACGATGCTCGTCGAAGAATGCCGCGCCGCTGATAAGATTGGCTAACGCTATTCAACTATCCATACATGAAATTAAGATACCAATTCATTAGGTAATGACTGCACGTTTCCGTTCATGCGTTACCAAACTGTGAGAAAAAACTGTGGATTACTAATAGTTAAGAAATTGATCTGAAATTAAATATACGTAATTTATTTTCTTATGTACGGTCGCGTTCTTTAATTTAGGACTCTTTTCGCAAAAATATTATTTTTATTCCTATACAATTTGAAAGGATTATCAACCTTAACTGACTCTGATCTGACAATCATAATTCGTCGTACATTTCAGGGCCCATAAAGATTATCGCTAGGTTTTAGAATAAAAGAGCCTAATTTCTGTCTAAACTCTTTGCAATCCCACGTAGCTCCAAAATTAAATTCAAAATTCCAATTTTTAAATTTTTTTTTCTTCTAATTTAACTCCAGAATTTCTTATGTTCAGTTTACTTTGAGTTAAAAAGTGATTGCTGTTTAGAATAATTCAATAAGTAGTGATGGGTGTAGGAGGGCGTGAGGTAAGGTTTATGAGGTAACAGGCATCTCATCTCAAAACATACTCGCATTTAAAACAAAATCCACATCCCTAGATTATTTTACTAATATTCTAGGGCACGACACAAACTGTTGTTTCTCATCAAGTGTCCTCAATCCCACGCACACGATACATTGAAAGCGTAGGAAAACAATTTTATATTTGTTTTATGTAGAAGTAACAAAACATGTACCTAAATCTATTTCCCAACGTGTTTTCTCAACTCGGCCTAATTCGGTACATTATCGGCCGATGATTGGCGATAAAACAAATAACTTTCAAATGAAACCATTTCCCAAAACGATTGAAACTTCTCTTCAGATCCATCAAATCCTCTTAAGCCGCGCTATTTAGAAGCCTACCAAATACCTTTGTAATACAGTTGTATTTAGCTTGGACACGTTGAACGAGCTCCTTATTTATAGACCCTAGAATTTGCGTCTTAATGTTATTAAGTTAAGGTATAGAATGGTCTGTGCTGGTCAGTTTAATTTGAGTTAGATGACGTATGGCCGGGACTGATTTAATTAGTTTTGATCGTGATTAGTGAAGTGAGGGAATTAAATTGTAAGTTGATTTATGAACCGGGCGAGTTGGGAACATTACCCGCCGGGTGCGGGCGGGGAAAAAGGTCGGTAATGGGCTTGTGGAGGACTTGAGGTGAGGTTATCAGTATAATTGCTTCTAATAAAACAAATGACTGTTGGATTTAGAGTAGAAGCAATACCGCAATGGGAAACGTCCGTAAAATTAGAACGAATATTTTAATTATTGGAATGGTTAAGTTAAGAAAAATATTCGTATTTAATATAATAAATAATAATAGTGCACACACGTGAACATAAACCTATGAATACTAGAAAAAGTTAAAAATACTCTAAATAAACTTATAACTATTATAATAAATTGGCATTTATTAGTGTTATTATTTTTCCTTTCTTTCCCATTCTGTGATCAAATGTGTATACATGTCTGTTACATTATTTTGTTATAATGTAACTTTATATAATTTACGGTGACTGACTCACAAGAGACTGTCTCCTGGCCCTATAAGAATAAATGAGTCACTGGCCAGTAATGAGACTGAAAATGGTTAGGTTAATTTTTTTCAAGAGATATGTGGTACAATACAAGGTTCTCGAGTGGCGACCCCGCACCGGAAGGCGCAGTGTTTGCAGACTCCCCGCAAGGCGGACTGATGACTGGGTAAATGTCAAGGGTAGAGATGGGTAGTGGGTAAAAACACATGGGATACCCGTATTTACCCGTTTCTTCCCAAAAAGGTGGGTATAAACTCTTTTGACGCGTTATTTAAGTCAAATATTATAATGAAAATGTTTTCAAGTTATGCAGGAATGTATAAACGTTGTTCTCATGGACATTATGCATGCTGTTAATACAATAAATAAAAATTTAATTAAATGTTTGTATTTACAATCATCCGAGCTCAGAGAGAAGTGTATTAATTACTTAGTGAGTTTATATATAACTTTAGGATGGAAAAATGAAAGTTGTAGGTAAGTATATTATATTATTTTTGTACCGCCAATCCAAACAAAATTCAGTAACGTGAGCTTTTACCTCAAACAAAACAAAATCGATATTCAAATATCCACACGTGGCACTTAACGCACAATAGCCGTCTCAACCAGGCAACTGATAAACATTAATCGGCCGGGTAATATTCGCGCGTCGCAGATGGCATGATCGCGACGTCGCTACCTGCCAGTTAGGGCTGATCTTATTGGTTTTTGAATTGCCCAAACCTGTTAAGTGCAGCAACAAGCAGATGCCTAAAATTAAGTTAAAATTCCTGAAAACCACCGCGGGATCAAGATTCGTTCAAAACAAAGAAACGTACTTTGGCACAAAAGACACTTCAAAGGTAGAAACCGAAAACGATATGTGGAACGATTTAGAAACATTCTGTAGAAAATCCGCAGAAACACATTTAGGGAGAACCAGGAGTAAGAGAGCCCCCTTCACGCTGTTTGCTGTTTTTGTGACAAGCAGTGTTCGTCCTATTTTTTGTATTTCTCTGTTGTTATATGTGTTTGTCATAAATAAATGTTTTTCTTTCTTTATTTCTTTCTTTCTTTCTTTAAAGAGACTAAATGGTGGATGTTGGATGTTGTACAGGCCAAGAAGTTTGCATTTAAGAAAACACAAAGAAACCGGTAATGATGCGGATAAAGCAGACTACAACAGAGAGAAATCCAACGCAAAAAGTGAAGTGGCAAGCGCACGAGCCAAAGCCGATGCTAACTTTTACAAAGAATTAGAATCTTCCACTACAGAAATCAATATCCATCAAGTCGCAAAAGCTCGAAATAATAACAGCAAAGATATAACTTCAGCCAAATATATCACAAATAAAAACAATAAACTATTAACAGAAGACAATGATATAAGAAAAAGATGGGCAGAGTACTACCGCCATTTGCTTAATGTTAAGAATCCCCGAAAGTTAAACGAAGCAATAACAGCAGTTACAACGGAGGAAATCATCAAAGACATCAGAAAGATGAAAAACAACAAAGCCCAAGGTCCAACCGAGATTCCAATAGATCTGGAAACATAATGGGGCACTCTGGCATCGGCTGGCTAAGCGAGTTGTTTATCAGACTTATGGCAGGACAGAAAATACCAGATGCTTGGAAAAGAAGTCATTTAATACCGTTTTACAAAGGAAAAGGCGACGTACGTGACTGTGGGAATTACCGAGCAATAAAGCTCATGGATCATACCTTTAAACTATGGGAGAGGATAATCAACAGCAGACTTAATGGTATCGTGAAGCTCATACCCAATCAGTGAGGGTTTGTAAATGGAAAGGGCACCTCTGACGCTACTCAGACTATAAGAATCCTGATTGAGAAAGCCAAAGTCAACAACACAAACCTGCATATGATATTCATCGACCTTGAGAAGGCGTTTGACCATGTACCACGCGACCTTATATGGGAGGCTCTTCGCGCCCAGCTTATCCCAGTCGTATATAGATCTTATTATGGTCATGTACACAGACGTCTCTACACAGGTGATTTGCTCATCAGGTGCGAGTGACAGCTTCAAGCTCAAGGTCGGTGTACACCAGGGTTCCACACTTAGTCCACTTCTCTTTAATGTCACGATGGATTACCTCACACGAAAATGCCAACGGGCTGTACCCTGGCACCTTCTATATGCCGATAATGTGAGACTGACCTTCAACGCGCTTTGAATAGCTGGATGGAAGCGCTAGAAGGATGGCCTAAAAATCAGTCGGAAGAAGACCGAACACATGTTCTTTCTGTTCGACAAAACGGCTAATAACCCAGAAAATGACAAATTCTATATAGGTTATGATCACCTGCCAACTGTTACAAAGTTTAAGCTCTGTACTCAGCAACGACGGAAAGATTGACAGCGATGTAGTCCATAGAACTCAGACAGACTGGATGAAATGGCAAGAACTCACAGGCATCCTATGCGATAGAAAAATGCCTCTAAAGGTGAAGGGTCATGTATATAAGACAGTAGTAAGACCAGCGATGTTGTACGGACCCGAGTACTGGGCTACAAATAAACCCCACCTGAACAAGCTCCACACCACTGAGATGCGCATGTTACGCTGGTCAGCGGGTGTCACCATGATGGACAAGATAAGAAACGTGTATATCCAGGGTAGTTTTAAAGCAGCGCCAATAACAGAAAAGCTGAAGGAAAAACGTCTGAGGTGGTACGGTCATGGACAGGGGCGCCCAGTAGACTACATGATTAAGGTAGCGCTCGATATTCCAACGACGAAGCTAGGACGCGGAAGACCACCTGCCACCTGGCTGACGACTGTTCAGCGAGACCTGAAAGATCTTAATATAGACGCCGACCTTGCACTCAATCGTGCAGAATGGAGAAAAGAACAGGGAAGGCCGACCCCAAGTAAATGGGAAAAAGGCCTAGCAAGATGATGATTTCTTGTCCAATAAGTAGAAGGCAACACTATTTCAATATTTTTCTTACATTTTGTTAAGGCTTATAGTTACTATTCTGGTAGTGTGGTAGTGGCTCCCGTTTTAACTTGATCTTATTTCGAAAAATAATACGTGTTATTTTTAATAACAAACATTTTTTTTCTCATGAACTATGCATCATAATGGATATTTTGCAATAACAAAAGTTGTTCAGAAGGCTTTAAACATTTCATTAAAAAAAACTCGGCCCTAAAATGTCACTTTTTGAAAAAATCTATTCGAAATAGTTTATACCCACCAATTTGGGTAGATACGGGTATTTACCGGGTGCATTGGGTAAATACCGGGTATTTACCCGGTATTTACCCCACCCCTACCCATCTCTAGTCAAGGGTATCCGCTAGATGCGGGTAGTGTACGAGCCGAGTTTTACTGAACTACTTTGGCGTTACTAAAGGTTTACCCTTCTTTCACCGATAAAACTGTCATCGAATTAATGTTTCTCCGAAATTTAACTTCATCGAAAACATTTTTTCTTTTCAGGATTGTTATAAAACAAACGTAACGTTACCTAACCTGACCGAACCTAATGGATTATATACAATTATATTTTAGGTTTACCTAAAAAGTTAACGGTTACCTACTGAGAAAAATTTAGAATTAATGACAATTTGATGAAACAAAGCATTCGGTGAAATGTTTGTCAGTAAAATGAGGGGATACTATATCACTGGGGTACTTACTATAAGAAGTCTTTTTGACAGCACCTGCCTTTACATAGTGGATTATGAAAAACCATTGGCCTGTCGGTATTATTCTTTGTAACTTTATAGTCATTTTGTTTTTAGAAGAGAACAATTTCAATTATTGTTCGTAATGCAGCTTTAGGTATTTTCACCATACTCTATTCTCCTGCTAGCTATAAAGAACCAGTGTACCCCATTATTATTTCAAGAGTCCAAAACAACTTCACAATTTTGAGCTCCCGCGTCCAACTCGTTGTAAAATAAACAGCCGCTTTGTAAACGCCTTTACAAAACTCCATTGTGGCGTCCAATTTATTCCAAAACGCCCCACACGGATGAAGCCCGATCAAATATTAAAACGAAAGCTCGGAACCGCAAAATTCCAAATTAAGAACCGTTTATTTTTAAAAAGCTGGATGTTTTCAAACAAGCTGCGTAACTTGAGCGCGACGTGTGTGAGCAGGTCATTGGAAATGAAAGCGCTTACGTTATATTAATTTTGATCATATGTTTCTATTATTCGACGGTGGCAAACAAATAAATACACAGTTTACCTAATGGTAAACAGATTACGTAGCCTATGGACGTTAGCTACTCCTGAACCATACCACTCCGTTTGGTTACGCTCGACTGGTGTCGAAGACGTAAATTTAAAATAATATAAGTTGAAGGACCTTGCGCATCTACACTAGGTAGATGAGTGAATCGTGAGGTTGCAATATCTAAACCTTTGTATTTTTACGGCAATTTTATTTTACAGCAATACGCGATTATCACCTACGCACACAATTATAGGAATACAGGATAAAATAAGGAGTTTCGCATGATAATTGAAAAGTACCTTCAGTTAATTTCTTCACTTTCATGGGTGTGCGCACAGAACAGCGACCAGCTTCTTCGGAGTACCCTGGCCAGGGTTATGAGTCACAGCTTCTTCAATCACGTTGGCTATATTTTAGTATGTCACAAGGTGTCCCAAAATGCACTGATGAAAGATGCTAGTTCATCAAATATTAAAATTCACAAAAAAGGACGAGAGTGCGCGCGCGCGTGCGCTACATCTCGACGCGGAAGAACGCGAAGTGAGTGCTTTTTCAACAGTCCCGTGCTTTACTATAAGCTCATTTCGTTAATGAGAGCATGTTCTAGTTGTACTATTTTGACACACGCAGCGCGTCATGCGAGGGAAAGGAACGGATTCATAGGTATAATATGTGCGTAGATAATAAAATACGATCAACACGGGTCGCAAGATGTCGCTGCAGTATACATTAGAAAAAAATGAAGTAATCCGCGCGAACATTCCCCCCAGCATGAAGGGAAGCCTTCATAGAAAAATGTGAGTAAAACAATTAAGACCAAAAAATATATACTTCTAACTATAACTACTACTATTAGGTTTCCCAAAATTCATCTTATATTTGATTGGACAAGGTGCAATGCGGGCCTATTGGGCATAAGTAAAACCCAGACGATGTTTTGACTTTAGCAACTCTCATGATCCCATCATTACTGGGGTAAATCTCTTCGACTACACCAAAAGGCCAATAAAGCGGAGGTACGTTTGCGGTTTGAACTATAACGATTGTCCCTATCACTATTGGAACCGCAGGAGTATTCCATTTAATTCGTGTATGTGACGTGCTTAGATGCTCACGATGCCAACGTGTCCAAAATGACTGTTCCATATTACCCACGGAGGGAGGCACGACACAACAACATGAGACTGACGAGAAGTTATTAACGGTGGCAGGAGCGTTGCCCATAATAACATACCCAAGTACAGTGCTTATAGCGCATGGTGATCCATAAATACCTTGTATGCTATTGCCAAGCAATAAATGAGGAAACAACGAAGCGCCTATCAACATATCAATTTCCCCTGGGACAGCATATGTGTCATCGGCAAGTCGTAGGGAGTCAAAATATGTTAGCATCGATCTATCTACTTCTACGTTAGGCAAACGATCAGTGACTTTGTCGACTACCAGAGTGTCGAGCTAATTCTTCGATCGAATCGAGAAAAGAATTTTACATTCACTTGCGAATTTAGGACTTTACTTGACCCGGCTATTCCTCTTATCATAATATTTTTCTGGCGGGCATTTAAACCTAACCGATCACAACATTGACGCGTAATGAAATTAGATTGCGACGCACTATCTAACAAACATCTAACTAAACGCTCCTGACCATTCGAGTCTTGAATTATCACGCGCGCTGTTGCTAACAACTCGGTAGTCGAAACGTTGCAAGGCTCTACATAACTGCAGTTATTAACCGAATACTGCATGTGAGCGGTAACCCTATCGGTTGCACTAGAGCGCGGCCCTGGCGGCGGCGCTTGATTCGATGACGCGGGAGGACGAGACACATCTGCGCGCACGCCGGTAGTAGACATCGGCTGCGACGGCGGCGAGGGTGCGAAAGAAATATTTGAATGCGAGGTTGGCAAAATCTGCGCGGGTTGGACAATAGCGGGAGCGAAGCAGGAAGTCCTTAATTCCTTTGACCGATTAGAGTGCGGCAATTGACCATGGAAGGTTTCAGTAGACAACGCGGGAACAGAAACACTGTTATCGAAATGTAACATCGAGTGATGTTTGTTGTGGCAATTGCGGCACGAACTTGCGGAATTGCAATTATTTATTCTATGTTTGTAACTTAGACAGTTCAGACAATAGTTAAATGTTTTAACAAAACTATATCTCTCATGAGGCGTCAGGTTTTGAAAGCCCGCGCACTTATATAGTTGTTCATGAGGTGCGGGTGCGTCGCACAGCGAGCAAGTTTCCGATTTAATATTGTTATTGTTACCGAGCGGCCGCGGAGGCGAGAGAGGCCTCGATGTAGAAGGCACATCTTCATGCGCAGCATTAAAATATGAATGTGTATTCTTTGTACACTTCGGAGGGTCGAAGTATTTGGGAACTTGAGAATTTTTAGCACTACTAGAGGTTCGTTGCAAGATTTTTACCTGATCCCGTAAGAAGGTAATCAAATCGTCAAAAGTAGGTATTTCTGTACCTCGGCTATCCATTTCAAATGCGTGAATCATATCAGCGTCTACCTTTTTCGATGCAATATGAAGCAAAATAAAATCACATAAATCGGGCAATTTTAACCCTTTAAGCGCGGCGACTGATGACGACAGTTTGTCAACGAAATTGTCCAAATTTTCAGAACTGACCGTACTCAACGGCTTCAAATTTAACACTTGATCTAAGTATGCAGTGCTTTGCATGCGTTTGTCGTCATATTTGCTAACTAAATTGTTAAAAATTATAGAATATGTTTCGGCGCAAACTGATTGTGCTCTACCAGTTAATTTACCTATTAAGTAGTATAGTTTTTCTGCGTCACTAAGGCTATGATTTTCGTGAACCGTTGTTTTAAAACTAGCGTAAAACAAAGGCCAACCACGTGGGTCACCGCTGAATTCGGGAATTTCTATCGGAGGAAGTTTGGGACCCACTGGTTTGACATCTAACGAGTGCATAAGTGAACCAAGATCTGGTTTTACGAAGCGCGGGGAGGTCAGCTTAGAATGCTGCCTTTTTATTCGACAGTACATATCTTCGAATTGCGACCAAGAACTGTAGTCCGGTTGCACATTGGGAGTAACTGTCATTTGTAATTCGTTTATTCGTTCAAGCGTTTGCAAGTAATTCTCTCTAATCGAGTCCAATGTTTCGATACTACAGAGAAAATCTTCAATATTTATGTCGTCATCCAATTTTTGAGACAAAGCTAAAATTGACTGTGCTCGCGTGAAATACACGGCACGTCTCGATTCTAGGTTTCGTAATTTCTGTTCAGCCATTTTGGATCGAGAACGTGTTGTAATTGCGGGCGAAATTATTGCGACTTTACCTTAACGTCGTACTAGTAAAATTACTGCACGCATAGAGGTATAACTTATACTATTCAACACGACGCCTAAATAAACTTAAAGCAACCACGAATGCTTATTGTTTATAACTAGAATATGAGAGCGACGAAACTAAATACGAGTACTTAATACTTAACAATAACAGAGCGGCACCAGCCCAAAGAGGCGCCGGCGCAATCAAAGTAACTCAAACCTAAGCGCGTAGCGGAGACACCAAACAAATAGGTGCCGTACGTGTGAACAACTATGTTATCTAAGAATCGAAGCGTAAGCGCGTATTATCTATTCTATTCTAAGTTATTCTATCCGTGGTGAGGATGCCAAAATAACTTTTGTTTCGCAATAATAACGACGTAATACCCTCTAAAATGCGAGCAAAACAAACTAACCAAAGCGACGACGTTATTCCTACCAAAAGTGAGCGATCAAACTAAACAAAGCGACAACGTCTAAGATGAGCGAAACTATCTAAACAAAACCACGACGTTATTCTAAAATGCGAGCGAATTAACTAAACAAAGCGACAAAGTTATTATATCTACTAAAATGCGAGCGAAACTATCTAAACAAAGCGACAAAGTTATGCGAGCGAAACAAACTATGATATATTAACCTAGGAGCGATTTTCAACGAAATAAAATACCTACCTAACTAACTAATGATTTAGGTACTTGGGTAGGCGCGGCGCGAGATTTTCTATTAAAAAAGCACAAAGCGACGAAATATCACGAAAAAAGAGAGCGGCTATGATAGCGAACAAAACAAAGCGAAATAGAATATCTACCTTAACTATTTTATAGGTAGATAAGCGCGGGGATTACTACCATACTATGAAACTAACAACTAACATTGCCTAAGCGCGGTTCATATCCGGTTCGATCCGGACCAAAAAAATGGTTACGCTCGACTGGTGTCGAAGACGTAAATTTAAAATAATATAAGTTGAAGGACCTTGCGCATCTACACTAGGTAGATGAGTGAATCGTGAGGTTGCAATATCTAAACCTTTGTATTTTTACGGCAATTTTATTTTACAGCAATACGCGATTATCACCTACGCACACAATTATAGGAATACAGGATAAAATAAGGAGTTTCGCATGATAATTGAAAAGTACCTTCAGTTAATTTCTTCACTTTCATGGGTGTGCGCACAGAACAGCGACCAGCTTCTTCGGAGTACCCTGGCCAGGGTTATGAGTCACAGCTTCTTCAATCACGTTGGCTATATTTTAGTATGTCACAAGGTGTCCCAAAATGCACTGATGAAAGATGCTAGTTCATCAAATATTAAAATTCACAAAAAAGGACGAGAGTGCGCGCGCGCGTGCGCTACATCTCGACGCGGAAGAACGCGAAGTGAGTGCTTTTTCAACAGTCCCGTGCTTTACTATAAGCTCATTTCGTTAATGAGAGCATGTTCTAGTTGTACTATTTTGACACACGCAGCGCGTCATGCGAGGGAAAGGAACGGATTCATAGGTATAATATGTGCGTACATAATAAAATACGATCAACACGGGTCGCAAGATGTCGCTGCAGTATAGATTAGAAAAAAATGTAGTAATCCGCGCGAACACCGTTTTTATCAGAATTAAAATATATATTATGTTGAATAACTTTATTAAATGACTGATGTAATGAAAACTGGCTCTAATCTACTTAAAAAGATCTCACATTTTTAAATGTCAGCAATTGCTACAGGTATCCAATAACGCAAAGAATATTTGGATTTTGCATATAACTTGGAACTCATTTAGATCTCCATTCTTTTTGCGGCGAAGCCCACAGCCAAGCATAATTTTTATATTGAACTTGGCTCTCCTTCTTTACATTTATGTTTTTGGTGAGATATTTATATTCATTTATCAATGTATATTGCGCAATCCACCCAACGTTTGACATATTATTTGAATGCATTTAATTGGCATACAGGTAAGTCATAGGTTCGAATCCTAACTACCACCAACAAGTCCTATTGAGACACACAGTCAGCAGCAAAAGTAGCTCCGCGGGCCTAGTGCTTAAAATGACTTACACACGACTCTAATGTCAAGAGTATACGGACTGTCCAGATAATCATGAGCGTGTTATTTTGCGTAGCTGATTCTGTTGCTAACTGTACATACAGTACGGGAAATTTTGTGATATTTTACCAGTAGGTTTCTTTGGAAACGGCCATTAGAAACGGGTTGTTAAGATATAAACTAGGTTTGAAAGAGAATACGGTAACCTTTCACACCGCATGTCCACTCTGCGGCGACTGAAGTGCAAATGCCAAATACGGACTGAAAGCCACCGCCAACGTATAGGCTGCATTCGTGACGTTATAGTTACACATGGTGACATAGCCTCATAGCGTTCACAGTTAGTCTTCTTCTTTGTTGCATCCTCAAAATATTGGCTTCTGACAACTGTACATACAGTAAGGGAATTTAATTTCCAATTCAGCTCTGGTTCAATATTGTAGAGCAAACTGTACCCAAAAGAGCTAGCTTAGAGCACGACGTTACTTTGACATATCGCATGCATTGTTATTTATGTTAGTAACTAGGCAACAGATTAGCTACGTTGACATGGTAAATTGAACTTTTGAACGTGTTATCTCATGAATCCCGGTGTAACTCTGCTATACGAGCTCTATTTTATTTTTCAATTTAATAACGTCAGGAAATTCAAAATTATTTTTCAGTCTTCTAGATTGACACTGACACATGTTCGTAATTAGAAAAGCAAATTATGTATCTCGATGTAATATGTTATTGAACCTAGAAAGGAAACTAGAAATTAAGCAATGTCAAGAGACGACTGACTGCTAGCAGACGTCCCTTGTAATAATATAATTGTTTATCTATTTCCAGAGGCGAAACTAGAGCCACGAGAGCCGGCTTCATGAAACTAGAGCCGCGAGAGCCGGCTTCATGAAACTAGAGCCACGAGAGCCGGCTTCATGAAACTAGAGCCACGAGAGCCGGCTTCATGAAACTAGAGCCACGAGAGCCGGCTTCATGAAACTAGAGCCACGAGAGCCGGCTTCATGAAACTAGAGCCACGAGAGCCGGCTTCATGAAACTAGAGCCACGAGAGCCGGCTTCATGAAACTAGAGCCACGAGAGCCGGCTTCATGAAACTAGAGCCACGAGAGCCGGCTTCATGAAACTAGAGCCACGAGAGCCGGCTTCATGAAACTAGAGCCACGAGAGCCGGCTTCATGAAACTAGAGCCACGAGAGCCGGCTTCATGAAACTAGAGCCACGAGAGCCGGCTTCATGAAATGTGAACAGGTTCACTGCTCTTAGTCCTTTATTGTATCTTAACTTTACTTGTTTTGTAATATCCAATGAAATAACTTCTATTTTGGCTCAAGATTTTACAAGCTTACGAATGATCAAAAAAATTGCTTGTTCAGTCCCAAACTGTCCCCTTAGGGTTTACTCCTTTTTGAGCTTGAACTTTTTATGCCAAACAGTCGTTGAGTGATCGCATAGCCATTCTATTAATGGACCAATACGAAACACTTGGTGCCTAATAATAGGTATGCACTAATTGTGTTTGACCGTGAGATCTTGGAAAAGACAGTACGGTTGCCAGGTTGTTGCACTTTTAGCACCACCCAGGGTTCACCTTTATCCAGACCCAATAATTCTTAAACTTGAATAAAATAATTATAACCGCTGAACCGTAGAGAATCAGCTGCGCAATCAAGCTGTTTAAGCGCTAAAGCAGCGCTATAACAGCAATTTCTAAATCAGACATTAAAGAGCTCAAGCGGTCTGCGGGGTAAAATACCAGCGAAAGGAAAGAAATGCGCGCGAGGCCCGCGATGGTGTCGGTGGATGTTATCCAAGCACCCCTCCGCTTCCTCGCAGGACTCTGGTAGAAATTAAAATTAATTTATTACCCAGACATCTCAAATCTCAACGCACTGCCAACAGACTGTTACGCAGTTTGTTGGTGCCATTAACTTATAATCAACCTGTTAGCATGATGCTCGTCAAAAAGCAACTCAGGGCTCAACCATGGGATCTAATTTTCTCGAGTAAATTGACGCCCACTGCTTTTAGCTTAGATCTGCCGATAGGTACACGAGTAGGCACAGGTGTAGGGGAGAGTATCAAACGTTACCGACGTACAATTTGTACCGATTCAAACTGCTCAACGAGGAAAACATGTTCGTTTTATGAATCCATCTTTAAACGAGTTGAGTAATCAAGAATAAAATCATTATTAAAATAAGAATTCGCCAAAGTAAAAGCATGTCATTCATCATCATAAAGACTTTAAATACCAATGTAACTCCACTACCCAAAGGTTGTCTGGAAGAGATCGCTCTTTAGCGATAAGACCGCCTGTTGACTACCATTGTTTATGTTTAATTTGCCTCTATTTTTCTATTTTATTCTTACTATGTCTGGTGAACAATAAAGAATATTTGTATTGTATTGTAGCAATACATGTTCAACAGTAATTCTAGGAAGACAATGTCTAGAACAATTTCATTCGTCAAACTACTGCTTCTAAAATTGATTCGTTCTAAAGTACATACTATGTACATGTTTGGCTAAATCAACAATTAAATAAATAATCTTACACAAATCGACTTAGACCCAAACTAAGCAAAGCCGGTTCTATGGCTACTACATGACGATAAACATACTTATATGTGTACATATATAAATAAATACATAGAAAACATCCATGACGCTGACGCAGGAAGACATGCTCGTGCACGTTACACAATAACTTTAGCTTCGTAGGCAGGGTCACTACCAACTAGGCTAAACCGGTCGTCAATTGTAATATCTATCTGGGGATACATTCTCTTACCTATAAAAATATTAGGAATGAAATCTGCAAACTTTACCTACTTTCACAACTATGACCTATTTAATTACAAAAAATATTGCCTTCGTAATAAACTTAGGAACGATAGTTCGTTCTGGGGGTAGACCCCGTTCTTCCCACTCGTGCCACAGACTTATAGCAAAGAAAAACGTATCGCATTACCGTCATCCTGCAGCGTCATAATTAAAACTAATCACGTTACAACCCACCAAGTAACATACTCAACCGACCCCACCCCCTCGCCCCGCATCCACTGCCGTTAATGACTGTAACAAATGTACACGCGCGCTGCGCGAGCGGCGATGTATGGCTGCCATTGCGGGAACTTCTGGCGCCGCTATAATGGCGTTATATGTCCGAGTTAGCATTGACGGGGTATTTTTCTTCGGAGTAATCTCGTTGATTATCGGAGATGCGGATTGGACGGTATCCAAAACTTGTTAATTCCCGTTGAGCCAAGACAAAAGAAAACATTGCAGCAAACAGAATTAAACGCTGCAATTGAAATGGACCAGTGAATTAAAGATATTGTGGATATGTTACTCGGAAGACAGAACTATTTTCACGCTAGCTTGAAGCGGTTGTAGACGCATTTCTAATAATATGTTTCGTTCTCGGAATCGTTTCCACGGCTGTAAACGTATAACGGGTAATGTGATCAAAGTAAGAATGCCGGCGATGCCAGTCGCTTGTCAATTACATTATATTTTTAAAGTATTATTATTAAGTTAGAAAGTTAGAAACTTTACGTGACTAGCCCTCTGAATGAATATTCTTCTGAATTGATTTGCACATATAATGAAGATTCCATTTAGATTGAAATGTTAGGTTTCCCTAAAAATCAATCTGATCCGGCATTCCCGCTTTTTTTATTGGAAAAAACGGCCATGTCATCAGCTGCCATAAGTAGAACCCCGCTCGGCTGCAGGTTTCAGTAGATGCATAGAAATTGAACTGGGTCTATATCGGGTGGCATAAAATTGTTGGTCCTACCATTTTGTCGCATACCAACTTTATGCCGAATAACGTATGGCATAAACACTGTAGTGCATATTTTTTATTTGCCGAAATTGTTGTTCCTAATATCGATTGTCCTAAATATTTATTGTGCGAATGTTTATTGTGTCGAAGTATTTTTTTTTGAATGATTGATGTGCATAAGTTTGATGTTACTAAAATTTTATGTTCTAAAAATGTTGTGCATACATTTTTTTCCGCATATTAGAATTGCCTATTACTTAAATTACTTTTGACCCGCCCTCATATCGACTATTTCTGCTCTGAGGTACAAAAGGCAGCTAACGAAACTATCTAATTTATCTAACTGAAGGTTGGCTCTGCTGAGAATTGCCTAATACTAGAATAACTTATGACCAGCCCTCATGTCGATGGAGCCCCGCTCCGCGGGTCCCCTATTTCTGCTGTGAGGGACAAAAGGAAACTAACGAACCTATCTAATTAATTTAAATTTAGGTTGGCTCGGCTGAGAATTGCCTATTACTTGAATAACTTATGATCCGCCCTCATGTCGACGCAGCCCCTCTTTGCGGGACCCTTATTTCTGCACTGAGGGGCAAAAGGCAACAAATGAAGCTATGTTATTTATCTAGATGTAGGTTGGGTCTGTTCAGAGTTTAAAAATAGTATAAAATTTAGGAAAAAAATACTATAGGTGGTGTAATTTTAGCTAAT
Source organism: Epinotia demarniana (assembly GCA_945867215.1). NCBI lineage: Eukaryota > Metazoa > Arthropoda > Insecta > Lepidoptera > Tortricidae > Epinotia > Epinotia demarniana. The sequence goes on from OX244281.1 coordinate 16,241,148, forward strand.
TTAATAATGGGCAAAAGTTATTACTATGACAATGAAAATTAGGACTATTACTTTTTAGGTAATTCGATGTTCGAGTAATCAATATTAGGATAAGCATACTTTAGAACTTTTAAATGTGTATGCGCAAAAATGAATAGGCTAAATAAGTAGTATGCCACTCAACATTATGCCAAACATTGTCGGCCAATATTTTTTAGAACGATCAACATTATGCGATACGACAGGCACCCAATTGAACTACTTACTTAACATTTTAAAGCAAATCACATCAGCTTCAATGGTAGTTTCAATATTACAGTAGGCTTTTAGGCAAAGAGAATATAATCAAAACCTTTTAGCGTCGAAATGTTTACTCAACTGTCCCCATCAAAGACTAAAGGATTATTTTGTTAGATAAAATAAGTTTTTGCTGTAGTGGTTTAGAATTAACGAATGTATAGGCACGCGTCATATACTAGATGTGTTCTCACACTCAGATAATAAAATAAGGTTGAGTACCTACCATCTTGCGACTTTGTAATTATAATATATAGGGTGTAAAAAAATGGGGTGTTAACCGATCAAAGCCATGTCCGGTAGCGTATTGCAATTCCAAAAATAGAAATTTTATCCTGAATCCTATCGATTAGTGTAGTAAAATAGCAATTATATTTTTATTTTAGTTGTTTGAGTCCAGGGCGAGGCAAGCGAGTTTTCGAAAATCTTTGAATGTAGTTTTGTTTCTTTTTAAAAATAAAGGAATGTCTCCTTTAAGTAAAATGAGCCAACTCAAGGATTTAAGGTAGTTTCCCTCCAGGACCTGACTTATTTTCCACACTGTATATATAATTGTATTCCAGTACCACGTTTAGCATGAATGTGGGTATAAAAGATCGACAAAATGTGATATCGCAGTGACAGGTTCCTAGCCCATCGCTCACAACACATTTCAACCTTGTTCCCTTAGTCGACTCTTACGACACCCACAGGAAGAAAGGGGGTGGTGCTATTCTAACCCGACACCACACGGGGACGACGCCACACGGGGAATATATATATATATGTAACGTCGGAGAAATGGTGGTGTTGGGGTGGTGGTACAAGATACAGTTCAGGAATGGGCGTTGCTGTCGGGCATCGTTGGGAGATCGGGGATTGAGACTAAGACTTTGAATCAAATCAATACTTTATTTAATTATTGGGTATACTCGTATTAGATTGCACTTCACTTCAATGATACTGAATTGTAGCGAGTGTACAGTTCCGAGGTGGTTCCAATCCGTCCGGTCACTCGCGTGTTCAGCCAGAGAATGTCAGGAGCTCGGCCCGCCCGGCTCCATTCTAGCGCAAGGAGTGGGGCTAGATGGTTCGATGTGACGTCAACCACAAACCAACCAATCGTAGCCACTGTGCTATGCTTAACCAGCAAGTACATTGTGGTCACTTAACCAACAACTCACTTTTTTTTTCAGGTCTCTGACAATTCTTTATTACTAAAAAAAATAAGATTACAACACGCCACAGTTTGATCAAGCACACACACCACCGCATCACAGTAACACTAGTTGCTCTGAGAGCACATTCAAATTCTCTTCCGCACCAACGGAAGGGCCCTAAGCCTGGATGTGACCGCTACAACGGCTCATCCACTTTCACATCCGCACCAACGGATGGCCCTAAGCTACTGGATGTGTCCGCTACAACGGCTCATCCACTCTCACACCCGCACCAACGGATGGTCCTAAGCTACTGGATGTGTCCGCTTCAACGGCTCATCCACTTTCGCATCCGCACCAACGGATGTTTTGATGGTGATAAATAGTGTGTGTGCCTAACCAGACTCGCCATCACTTGCGTCTAATCAACAATAGCTTCATCGTCAGTTATGGATACTAAATTCAGGGGCCTAGCAACTCTCCCTATCATAATTTCTAAAGGACTAGCTTTGGTGACCTTATTAATCGTTGAATTTAATGCCAGTTGGACATCCTCAAGCGCATCTTGCCAAGAACAATCCCTTCCCACTTCGACAGCAGTGAGCATAGTTTTTAAGGAACTCATTACACGTTCCAACGTACCTTTCTAGTCTTACTACCCATTAACTGTACTAAATAGATTATATAGCACGTGAGCGCTCTGCTCAATAATCCCAATGAAATGTGAACTGCTCACCGGATAAACTGTACGCCATGGTGCGTTGCCACGACGCACACGGTAAGGAAAGAGGGTCTTCTATTATTTCGTCACCCACTGCCAATGCCGCCAGCCTGCTCGCTGAGTTCACCACGAAAAGCACGAAATCTCCACTGCGACGAAGTACCGCACAATATTCTGTAAACGGCAATTTGTATGGTATCAGTTATATCATACCTACAAACTATGACGACGTTTACATCAAGCTATTCTTCAAGTAAACTTATTTGTCTTTAATTAAATTTGAAATTAAAGTTGATGTATTATTCAGAAAATTACACCAATGCCGTGGTCTACAACATAAAAAAGCAGTACAAATCTCATCAATAATGATTGAAACACTAGTTATCGTTTGTTGGCTCTAATTTTGCATGAAATCAATTGGAACGAATACCGTCCTTTTATTTCCGTTGCTTCAATACAGTCGTTGTCAGTAGTGTCCTAGCTAGCTTCAGCACAGCACGTGTCCTCTGATAGTCCGACGTTCGAGAACCGCCGATGCTGCACGGTCTCGAAACTTCAATGATCCACGCTACTGGACGAGACGTTTGCAGTCAGTAGTACTGCTTATAGATGTACGCCATGTCACACTGAAACATTAATTTCAAACGCGTAGCAAATATTTTCAACCCCGATACGGTATCAAGGTACTTTAACTAATTGTCACAAAGTTGGTAAGCAAAACAATGAAATTAATGAAATTTTAACACTGTTCTAAAAGTTAATACGAAAGTAGGTAGTTAGATTTTCACAAAGCTATCAAAATGAAATGACTACCTACACTTATGTACCACAATTTTGTAAACACGACAACTTTTAAGGAGAACGTAGGAAAAAAACTATTGTTAACGGAAAATACGTCAAATCTTGTATCAACATAGCAAAAACAATAAAAATGGTTTGACCTCACCGGATTTATGAGCACGTCGTTTAAATTGGGCAACGTAGTTGTTCAGTAGACCGCCCAGACCATCTCGACATAAGCGAAGTCATCATCCTTGCTGTGGCCTGTAGGCAATTCATTTTCTTTCGGTCGTACCAGAAATCGATCCACGTCACTCAGGTACGAGTAATGGTGTGATTGCCTCCAATAAAGTCATTTTTTTGCTGCTCCATGAGCATTTCACACATGTGCACGTTCTTATTCACATCCTGTGGGCACTGATTACATCCCGCTTCTGATGTCGGAGAAATGGTGGTGTTTGGGTGGTGGTACAAGATACAGTTCAGGAATGGGCGTTGCTGTCGGGCATCGTTGGGAGATCGGGTATTGAGACTAAGACTTTGAATCAAATCAATACTTTATTTAATTATTGGGTATACTCGTATTAGATTGCACTTCACTTCAATGATACTGAATTGTAGCGTGGACAGTTCCGAGGTGGTTCCAATACGTCCGGTCACTCGCGTATTCAGCCAGAGAATGTCAGGAGCTCGGCCCGCCCGGCTCCATTCTAGCGCAAGGAGTGGGGCTAGATGGTTCGATGTGACGTCAGCCACAAACCAACTAATCGTAGCCATTCCCACGCTGCGCTACAATTTAGCGTCCGTACTAATGACCATCCTGTCTCCGACATATATATATATATGTAGGATGAGTGGAATGGAACGTAAGAATGAGTGACAGAGCAAGAATGATCAGACGGTTGTACGCGTGTGAAAGAGAGAGCGAATGCGTGACTGTGGATTTTGAATGAGAAACGGACGGCGAGGTTAGGCTAGATTAACGCTAAGACGAGGTGGTGTAATTTTCCTTTAATTTTAACATTATAATTATTTTGAGCTTTCAAAGTGGTTTTTGTTGCCTCCAATCCCACAAATTGGTGTCAGAAGTGAGGATTTGGATAAATTTCAAAATATTAAGAAGTTAAGACGAAGACGACGCGGAAAAGAAATCACCGTTATCTGTTACGAGTTACGACGACGACAATAAGAACTCGAAATGCCTCCAAAGAGAAATAGTGAGCATGACGATGACGAGAACGAAGCTCCGGCATCAAGTGGCGGCGGTTTCCTCCATTTAACCGAAGGCCTGGTTCCTCGATTCAGCGGGCAGGATAAGACGTACCCTGCTGCCCGATGGATTCACGACGTCGAGGACAACGCCGAGATATTTGGATGGACGGCGGTCCAACAGCTGCTAATGGCGAGACGTTCGCTGACCGGCACGGCACAGTTGTGGTTGCGGTCAGAGCGCACGTTCAAGACTTGGGACGACCTAAAGACGAGTATTGCTAGAGAGTTTCCAGACACATTAGACGTGAAAACGATACACGAGATGATGAGCGCCCGACATAAGAAACGTGACGAATCATGCCTGGAATATATGTTCATCATGAAGGAATTGGGAAAAAGGGGTAAGATGCCCGACTACGTGGCCATTAAATATATCGTCGAGGGTATTAAAGACAACGAAGTGAACAAAGTTATGCTATACGGCGTTACAAGTTACAACGATCTCAAAGAGAAGCTAAAAATCTACGAGCAACTGAAAGAAAACATGTCCAGTTCAAGTTCTACGCGTGATACAAATAGATCGAAACAGGCTGAGAAGACGAATACGACGAACAGGCGAGTTTTTACACGATGTTACAGCTGTGGAGAAATGAATCATGCATCATCAGAATGTCCGCATAAAGACAAAGGATTGAAATGCTTCAAGTGCAATCAATTCGGCCATATTGCTTCGCATTGTAGAATGTCACCAGGACAAGCGGCTGGGAACGACGTGAGCGCAGCAGCGAGCGGTGAAGTTGGCAGCATTGCGAAAAGAGTACCTTCAAGCTACGTAGGTGGCGCTGCGAACGGCGCGCGACGGAATTTTGTTGGCCAAACGAACGTCGTGACGGACGGCGGCCATGTTGGCTGCACTGACACAAGCATGATGGCGAACGAAGAATGTTTGTCAACAACTGTCAGATCGGAAGAACATACGAATGGCTTAAATAAAGTTAAAAAGCCTATGAAGACCGTAGAAGTTCTAAATCAGAACGTGTTATCGTTGATCGACTCAGGTAGTGATGTGAATTTACTGCGTATGGACTGCTACACGACGTTAAACGCACCGGAGTTCGAGAAAACCGAACTTCACTTGTCCGGTATAGGTTCGAATAAAGTGAAGTGTTTCGGTCGCGTTAAGCTAAACATCACCATTGACGTACAATCGTATAACGAAGTTGTGTTCTACGTGATTTCTAGAGACGCTATGCCGTATTCTATGATAATAGGTCAAGATTTGCTTCAACATTGTGTGGTATTGATGGAAAACAACAATGTCAGGTTAAAGCCGGCTAGTAACTGGGTGTACGAAATATGTGTGGTTGACTCTTCTGTTGTAGGTTGTGAGGTGAGTCCGGAGGTGCAAGAGAGGGTGACCAACATGGTGCAATCCTATGTTCCTAGGAAGACGAAAGAGGCGCCGATCAAGCTCAAGCTGGTGCTTAAAGACGAGGTACCAGTGGCACAGCGGCCAAGAAGGTTGGCACCTAAGGAACAAGATGAGGTAGATAAGCAGGTAGCACAGTGGCTCGAGGATGGCATCATAAGGGTGAGTTATTCCGACTTTGCGAGTCCATTGGTATTAGTTAGGAAAAAAGATGGAAGCTTAAGAGTGTGTGTAGATTACCGCAGACTAAACCAGAAGATTGTGAAGGATGAGTTTCCTTTACCAATAATTGAGGATCATATTGATAAGTTGTGTGGGGCGAAGGTATTCAGTACCTTGGATCTGAAGAATGGGTATTTTCATCTACCTGTGGATGATGATTCCATCAAATATACAGCGTTCGTAACGCAAACCTCACAGTATGAGTTCCTGAAGGCCCCGTTCGGACTGTCCGTCTGTCCAAAGGTGTTCACAAGATTCATAACCATCATCTTTAGGGATCTGATTGCAAGAGGTGTGGTGATCATTTTCATTGATGATTTAATTATTCCAGCGGCAGACGAGAACAAGGCAGTATGCAGATTGGAAGAAGTCTTGGAGATTGCCTCAGAATATGGCCTCCAAATAAATTGGAAGAAGTCACAACTTGTCCAACGTCGTGTCGAGTACTTGGGACATGTGATTGAAGACGGAAAGGTACGGCCCTCACCAGAAAAGACGGATGCTGTAGTGAGATTTCCCGAGCCTACCAATATGAAGCAATTACATAGCTTTATTGGATTGACTTCCTATTTCCGTAAATACATTCAAGATTATGCAGTAATTGCGAAGCCGTTAACAGATTTGTTAAAGAAAGAGAATGTATTTGAGTTTGATGCAACATGCAGAGCTGCATTTCAAGAATTGAAGATGAGGCTGGCTAGTCAACCAGTACTTAGAATATATGACCCCAGACTGAAATCAGAGATGCACACAGATGCATCAAAAGAAGCTATCTCAGCTATATTGTTACAGCGAGGTGACGATGCACAACTGCACCCGATATACTATATGAGCAGGAGAACGACGGATCCTGAAACAAGATATACGAGTTATGAACTAGAAGCTCTAGCTATCGTAGAGGGTGTCAAGAAATTCAGATGTTACCTATTTGGTACAGTGTTCAAAATCATCACTGACTGCAAAGCTTTCACGCAGACATTTGCCAAGAAGGAGCTGGCTATGTCGACAAGAGTGGCAAGATGGGTCATGGATCTTCAACTATATACGTTTGACATAGAACACAGAGAAGGAAGCCGCATGAGGCACGTAGATGCTCTTAGTCGAAATCCATATGTTGCCGTGGTAAGCGCCAGTGCACCGATCACAGAGAAAGTGAAGAGTGCTCAGGAACAAGATGAAGGGCTGAGGGCAGTGATGGACCTTATCAAAGGGAACCAGCAGTACAAGGACTATTACATGGAAAATGGTTTGCTCTACAAAGGCAATCAGAAGCATCTGGTGATTCCACATGCTATGGAACACGAGATTATAAAGAGAGCACACGAGAATGGCCATTTTTCCAAAAAGAAGATGCTGGAACTAATCAGCAAAGACTACTACGTAAAGAATTTGGAAAAGAAGATAGAAGAGTATATTTTGACTTGTATACCATGCTTGTTAGCGGAGAGAAAGAGTGGAAAACAAGAAGGTTTCTTACATCCTATCGATAAACGAGAATTACCTCTGAATACCCTTCATATCGACCATATCGGTCCAATGACGGAAACAAAGAAACTGTATAATCATATTTTAACAGTAGTGGATGCTTTCACCAAATTTGTCTGGTTGTTTCCAGTCAAGAGTACGACGGCAAGAGAGACAGTAGACAAGCTACTGATTTACCAACAATGTTTTGGAAATCCAACTCGGATCATCTCCGATAGGGGGACGGCCTTCACCAGCACCCTGTTCCAGGACTTTTGTAAGGACGAAGGTATCGAGCACCTCAAGATAACGACGGGAGTCCCACGTGGAAATGGGCAAGTGGAGATTATTCACAGACTGTTGATAAGGGTATTGACCAAGCTGTGTATTGAAGAACCTACACATTGGTACCGCCATATCAGCAGAGTTCAGAGAGCAATCAACAGCACCCATCAGCGGAGCATAAATACATCTCCATTTGAGCTATTAATTGGAACTAAAATGAAGCAAAGAGAAGATTATGAGGTATATGAATTGATAGAACAAGAGCAAAGGGATAGTTTTATGGCTGTCAGAGAAGAAACTAGAAAGAAAGCAAAAGAGCACATCTTACAGATACAGGAAGAGAATAGACGGAACTACAACAAACGTAGTAAAGACAGCACCAAGTATCGAGTGGGTGATAAAGTTGCCATAAAAAGAACCCAGTTTGGTGTTGGTATGAAGCTCAGACCGAAATACCTGGGACCGTACGAGGTTGTCGAGTGCACGGGACGGGACCGTTACAAGGTGAGGAGGTTGGACGACGACGCCGAGGGTCCGCGAGACACCACAACCGCCTGCGACTACATGAAGAGATGGCCTAGCGAGGGATAATACAGGTATGATTTTATTGTCCTAATACTGCCACAGAGGGCACCACACATACTTCGTGCGAGCACATGGGCTCAACTGAATGTTTGTTTTCCGTCAATGATACCATTTCCTACACGCTATGACGTCATGTTTGTGCCATAGCATGTTAATCCCACATTTTAGTGTATTTAAAGAAGCCAATATAATGCAACATACGAGTAAGTCGTTACAGTTAAGTTTGTATGTTAACCGTTATTGATAGATAAGTTGTTTATATTTTAGGCTGTAATGGGCTACCATTTCATATGTACAAAGGGAAAGATCTCTTGCTAATGTTTACGTTTTTATAAAGACTTATTTAATATTGTTAAAGTTCCTATTACCAACTCAGTTCCTACTACAGAGAGAACCTGTTTTAGAATAAGATGCTTAGTTTAAAGTAACCTGTCTGAGGTCAGACTAGGTGCAGGACGGCCGATTTGTAGGATGAGTGGAATGGAACGTAAGAATGAGTGACAGAGCAAGAATGATCAGACGGTTGTATGCGTGTGAAAGAGAGAGCGAATGCGTGACTGTGGATTTTGAATGAGAAACGGACGGCGAGGTTAGGCTAGATTAACGCTAAGACGAGGTGGTGTAATTTTCCTTTAATTTTAACATTATAATTATTTTGAGCTTTCAAAGTGGTTTTTGTTGCCTCCAATCCCACATATATATATATATATAACGTTATGTCTGACACAAACAACGTTTCTTTTTCGGCGCATTAAACTTTTGATTGGAAACCCTTCATGTTGCAGACCAACTCGCACTTGACCGATTTTTATATTGTTCCATAAATTTTCAACGAATTTTTCTGTGTGCTATCTTTAGTTCAATGCTTAAACCTATTTCCATTAAAAAATAAATTGTTCCCAACAAAGCTTTGTCTGCGCTTCCTCTTTCAAAGCTCGTTCAGCTTGAGTAAGCTAGTGCTTAGTGAGTACTAGTGTACTCGAAAAATCGTTGTTTTAAGCACATCGGACATCATACTAAGCTACTACTACTAAGCTAACCTCGTAGTTTTATCCTGCTATGCATTCATATTATTAAAAAAAACTACTACTAATCTAAGGCTAATGACAGCAATTGTCTACAACGTTACAACCTATGGCCCACCTTACGTAGATAATCTAAATGCAAAGCTGTAGGTACACTACGTAATTTCACGGCCCGAAAGGGTTAAATTATAATTCACATCTAATTCACAGTATTTAAAGGGTTACCCCGAGGGCCGAGAATAAACATAATATTACGGGGCGCTAACTGCTACCATACTATGTTTGCCGCTGGCTAAGTGTCCTCTTTCGAACGCTGCATACATCTTTTAGCAAGACACGCAAGTTTGTAATGTGACCATTCGCAAATTAAACTTGGCAATGTGTTGCCAAGTACTAACTTTAGATTTGTCTTATTAGAACTAGTCTAGTAATCGAAATTCAGTCATTTATCGTTGCTACGAGGTTGAATTTAGTTTGATCATTGTAAGTGAGATACGGGTTTGTTTGTTTAGGGTTACATCCTTTTGAAAGGCATGTGAAGGTCGGACCTTGAGGTCAAGTGTCAAGATATTATAAAAAAAACTCTATTTTTTTATAACCGATCAAGCAGTATTTAAATACAACTCGGACTTTTGTGAAATGAAAGCATTTAAATTGATTTATAAAAATCAACTCTTAACAGTCTGAGGGTCAAGGTCAAAACACAGTGAAAAACTTGGATTAAGAATATTTATTTTTCTATAGATGGTTACCATTCATAAGTACAAGTGTTCAACGAATTTTTAAAAGTGTTCAACTAAAACCAGTGATTCGCAATACAAGAGAAGCGATAAAGGGGCACTCAGGTAAATATTCTGATGATTAGTTTCGTATTGAAGTTATGTGTCAATCTTGGTTCATGAGCACGCGCACTGATAATCGTAAGGGATTCGAAGAACTTTGTACTTACGTCGTGAGTATTAGCGCCGGTTGTGTCCTAAACGAGCCCGGGGTCCACTTTGGCACCTGATTCCAAGATTTCGCATAGGCACTAGTTTTACGAAAGCGACTGCCATCTGACCTTCCAACCCTGAGGGAAAACTATAGTGGGGCAGAGTGCCCGAACAAATGGTCGTAAATGTGGACACGCTGGACAAAAGCACCAATTTTTTTTCAGGCACTTGTTAGGTCCATAGCTTTAAGTTTTTGATAGGAACCAACTTCTCCGTCGAACACCGTTGTACAAATTTCAATTTAACAACTTTTGCTAACATAGGAAATAAGAAATCCCATTGCAAAGTCTGAACTGATTGTAAAAACTTAACATGTATTCAAGATTTTCTTTACTTAATCCTGTCTTCCCGGGTATTGTATAATTTTATTTTTCTACTCCTGTACCGTTATCTGTCATTTATATAGGCTTTAGCTCAAATACAATGGCACCGTTAATAAGTCGTCGAAAAAGTCTATTCTCTTTAGCCCATAAACGCACTCTTTAGTGTACTTTTATGGTTCATACATTTTCCATAAAAGCACTGTTTACCACGATGTCAAATCAACTAACTTTTTTTTAATCAGGCACTATATTGCAGTAGTACCAACTTCACAAGCGAATTTTTCGAAATAACGAGTTTTTATGTTGTACTATCAAATATTTGTAAAACATAAATTATTTACTAAAATGTAAATAAATTATCATGTATTGTGTGTATATTATAGGATATATAATATTCATATTTTACCAATTATTGGTATCCGGATCCGGATTCAGTTTGGTTTGGATGGCAAGTGCAAGGAAATTAAAAACAAAACAGACCATAAACAAGAGGTGTCAATGTGTAATATTTCTAATTTCGCACCAAAGTACCAGTTCAAAATTAAAAGACGAAATATGATTTCCCTTTTTTTCCCTACATGTAAATTGATGGTGATGTATTTTTTTTCTCGCTAAACCTAAAGTGTGGGGTATCGTTGGATAGCTTGTTCAAAAATATTATGGGTTTTTTAAACTATTTTTCAACTTAGTTATGTGTTTGCGAGATAATGGGATTTAAAGCCCTAATTTTTGTTCAAGTCTTATGTCCCCTTCCCTGCCGGCTAAATGGCTACTACTGGGGACGTGAAAACATTCGTGGCAGTAGTACATATAATGACTTTAAAAGGAAAACTATCACAGTTAAGTAGACATAACTAGTTAACGAGTAGTAGACATAACTAGTTAACGAGTAATAGACATAACTAGTTAACTGGTAAGAAATGCACTTAATTTCGGGTGCATATACATTGTCATTGGAATTTGAACCTTTTACCGTGGACGGTAGAGTTGCTCTGTTGAGTTGGTAGTAGTTGATAAGTTAATACTACACGATCTTGGAACCAAATAGTTCTCCAGGCCGAGGGTGTTTAGTTCCCGTACTAGGGAGTAAACCTTGTTTATGTAATAGAATCGCCGCGGCTAGTTTACGACGGCAATGAGCCAGATTTACGGACTACCAGTCGTTGTAGCCTACTAAAACTTACCGAATTTAGGATGACTCCAAGTCATTTAGAATTTATAGAAGGTGATAAATAGTGAGTATTAGTGTCTGTCTGAATGTAGATTAAGTACCTGTTGAACATGCATGGTTTCCTCTTAGTTATATACTATAAGTAGGAAGCGTTACTCTTTGAAGCGAGTGCTTACTTGTGACTTCAAACATAATGTGACAAGCATCCTGATTTCCAACAAATGTCGGTCAAATAATAAAAATTTAACCGCTTAACCCAAAATGATTACATAAGTAAAAGCACACGGAAATCAAAAACTTTTAGATCTGCTATTTTGCATCTCCGGATATGAAAATTTTACCTAGAATGTCGTGACGGAAGTCGATAGAATACTCACCAAGCTTAAGTCATCTCCCAAGTGCACTAAGCGCCCTCCTAAAGCTCTCCACCGTAGCCACGAAGCTTCGGACATCTGCTTAGAATTCCCTCCTGAACTTAACCTCGAGCGGATCTAAACCCATTATCGACGTTTTTGCCCGCGCCTGACCCGGGCTGTTTGCTTAGACCGCTGTAGGCCCGGGGCCCGCACTAGGATACTATAGTCATCGTGCACCATTCCTTGCACATTTTGACATTATCATGCCCCGGGGCATAAGGGAATAAGATGTGTGTTCAAGTCCCGCTAGGTTGCGATTTTTTCATCGTGTTAATCTCTGTTCCAATAACACCAACCATATTAGTTTCCTGATGGGTTTGAGATACCTACTTCGTGAAATTTTTGTGTGTTCGTACACTTGTAATAACGTGGCTGTTACGCAGCATAACCCATAGTTGGACCGTGATTATTCGTATTCAAAGAAGCGTTGACAAAGAACTTTATGTTTTTTTTTTTCAAATGTTAGAAGCATTTGAAAGCTGCACGCTGGCACCCACTGAAAATGCTCTATATGAAACAAGCATAAACTATAACATCACAAACCATATTCTCGGCGCGTTTACTATGAAGTTATTCATTAATTGGCAATTATCTCCTTCCAATTTTGTCACTTCATCAAACCAAACTGTTGTCACTATATCAAAAAAAAATGATTTTTTTTTTCGTGAATAGAACGTGGGATAAAACTAATACAATTGTTTTTTTTATATTCTGTTGCATCGATCGAGTGCAATTTATTCAAAATTAAAGTCCCATGCATTTTCCCTATAAAAGAAATCCTTTAAAATAACTTACTACACAAATATTTTAAAGTCTTAAATAACTAAAGGTTCAGTCAGTGTCACACATAGCCTTTTAAAGTATAGACGATTGAAATTTCAAATAGTCTTCGACGCAAGCCGTCTGGCCTCGGCTCGCGGTCTAAAGCCGGCAGATTATGCAGGCCCACGCTGTAATTGATTGTGCCGCGCCAGCCCCCGGACTCCCGGACCCGACACGGGTTCCGAGATGATTTCAATTTAATACCGCGTTTGACGACCAGGGTCACGCTTGTAACAACTAAAACGGCGATGTTGGCTTAAAGTATTCAGTGGCGTACGATATTGTCGGTCTTGTACATTTTGTTTCCTTATGTGATAAATAAGTTGGACATTGACCTTCGCTTTGTAGATTTTAAACCCCGACGCATAAAGACTATGAAACGAATCGGGCTTTTTTCACTTTTCTAAAGTGGTCATTATTATTAATGCTTTTGATAATCTTTGGAGAGAATTTGGCTACAGTATTCAGGGACTCACAATGTATTTTGTTATTGAAACTGGCTTGTACAGTCAGCGTCGTAAACATGTATATACTTCTCAACATTATATATCTTAGGAATAAGGTCCTAGAACTACCGAGAAAATATGCATACTATTTATGGCGCTGACTGCCTTCTTCTTCTTCGTAGCCGCTTCACTCTTGGCACAGTCGTCGTGATCGTCATGTCAGTATCGGCAAGCTTGACGATCCGTCGCCATTCGTCTCTCAAGGCCTTCCTTGTTCACACATGTAAGGGTGCATCTACCGCGGCTCTGATTTGGTCAGTCTATCTCATAGGCGATCTGCCGCGCGCTCTTGTGTCAATTCTACCCTGCACTTAACCACTCGACAGAGTCACCGCCTCTGACTGTACCCGCGAGACAAAACCTTTGTAAATTATGATAGTTTGTTGTCTACAAGCGCAGTCCTTCGCCTGTGTAAATCAAAATAACTCTGAAATCTAATTAAGAATCGTATTACACTTGCACTTCACATTGCGTGGCCGTATTTGAAAAACACTCATGTTCCGTCTCTTTCCATTCATAAAGACAACAAAAAAGAGCCATGTTTGACAAAAACTAAGCCAAATGAAGTGTTACTTTAATAAAACCACTCTAGTGAGATAAAGTATTCAAGTCAGGTTTTCAATATTCTAAATGTTCACTTGAGTATAGTTCGGTCTTTTATATCTTCTATTAAAACAAGCACAAGCTATGCGATAATTTTAATTCTAATATAAGTAAACAGTTTTATGATATCGAACGCTGCAAGATCAGATCATCGTTTTACGTCCTAAAAATATGTTCCAATTTATAATTATCTTTCAGTTCAAAGCGGTAAAAGAGGCTGTAAAAGTTTTTATTGATCAGCTTAAAAAGAGGCGTTTTAGCGTGCGTATGTCATTTGTTTCATGATCACGACTTGGTTTTTTTACGCAATAAGGCGATTACGAGTATTGGCGTATGCTTTTTGGGCTCACAACGTGCCCTTTAACCGAGAAAACTTGTTGGTATAAATGTTATAAATAGTGTACCTTAATAAAAGTTAGGGTAAAGCCGCATCGTGCGAAGACAGTCCTGTCCAGTTCTTAGGTCTAGATTGGCATACATTTTAAGTAATGGTTGCAAGGATACAGATATTAAAAATAGTTCTAAACCAAAGTGTAAATACATAATACGTGTATAGTCAACTATGATGACTATGACTCTGACGTCGACATCAAAGACCATGTTTACACTTTTGTACCTTATTCCGACGTAATACGGCGAAAATTATATTCATGTCTTTGAAATCGAGTCTACAAAGCAATAGCAACGCGTAAAAGGTATTCATGAATCAATCATCAAGAAAAATCCGATAGTCCACAGATCTGGTAGGTTCTGTTACTATATAATGATTTTTTCAGTCACATTTCATTTAAACAGCAAGATATAATTAAGATTGAAAAGGGAGTGAAAAACTCCGTACCGAGTCAAGCTTTGCAACGAAGTTTCAACCCTTTACCTTTACGTCAAAACCACATTAAAGCCACAAAATTGAAGTCAACGTACTAATTACAGATTCTGATGCGCCCGGCGTCTCAGATACAAACTAATTAGTAACACAATCATATTTGCACGATCGATAACTAACAAAGACAAACTTGTTACGAGCGAGAAATTCACTTATGAAGTTATGAGCCGAGTAATGAACCCTGAACGAACAACATAAAAAAATCTCCCAAAAGTTAAGCGAGATTTTATTTAACGCGGAGTTTTTTTAACTCTCAATGGATAAGGTATATTTTCAAATTAGTTGACGATATTGTCTAGAGTTTGAGGAAATTTTGTAGCTTCTTACCCTTGGGAGCGGAGCTGCCAAACAATGTTTAGATGCAGATTCGCAGATCAAATTGAAAACAGAATGATCAACAGAAAAAATGACGCAGATATTTTTATATTATAGGGATATACTCGTATTATTACGAGTATTATCAGTTACCTTTTAGGCAGTGGAGTTGACTTGGGTAGGTAGTGAATGTAACGTTATAATATTTAGTTCATTGATTTTTTGTTTGTATTGAATAGGCTCCGAAACTACTGGACCGATTTGAAAAAATATTTTACGTCACCGCGGGAAAATGCTTCATTCCTACGGGACAACGGGTAGTAAGAATTATCCTTCCGTACTTATCTTTTTCACATTACTTCTAAACGGCTAAAACGACTAAGTTGAAACTTTATATGGGTATTTCGATGGTTTCCTGGATGATTTAAAAATACAATTGGACCCGGTAGGTGGCGCTGCTGTTGGTATGTCAACTACTAAACGGACTGATTGGGTTGAAAAAGTGATATGCGTTTCATGCCTCGAAGGGGAACAGTCAAGAATTCCTTTACTTTCTGGAGGGACACGAGCTCAAGCGATGTTGCAACTCAACACTGATGTATGTGGGCCAATGGAGGTGCCATCCCTGGAAGGAAGTCGCTATTTTGTGACTTTCATCATTGATTATACCACCCTAGAGCCTATGACGAGTTGGATCTGCTCGTAATCAATATATTTTGCTGCCACAAAGTAAAACAACATCAAATTTAATTTACCCACAGGGAAGCTCCAACCCAATAAATTTAATGATATGTTATTTGTTGTTAAGTAACACACACATAACATAACAATAAATTAGTCAATATGAAAAATACCTTTTAAAACGATAGAAAAAACGATTTTAACATCCAAACTTTTATTTAGGTATCTCTTTTTCAGTAACCTCCTATGCCAAAGTAAGGGTTTATATGTGGTGTATGTATATGTATGACAATAAAAAAATGATTATAAACATAAAACAACAAAAAAACATTAAAATACGTAAAACAACAAAAAACAAAAGAACACCTATAGAGTAAAAATAGGTGTACAGAATAGTAATATAATAATAAATAAAAATAAAAAGCCCATTTATACCATAACCATAAAGAACACGTAAAATTACAATAAAATGTATAACTTGGTTAGGACCCCTCTCGGGTAAAGGCCTCCTCCAGCTCTTGCCATCTTGCTTGTACAGAATAGTAGCTGGATAAAAACAATAAACTAACCATCTAATTTATTACATCCAAACCTTCTAATCTATTCTTTTTAGTAACCTACAGTGTGAAGAGAAAAAATTATGTATATTATGTAAATATTAAAAAAATACAAACGATACGTAAAACCACAAAAAAATACAAAAGACACTAAGAGAATGAAAATAGGTGTAAGTATATAATAGTAGCAATAGGTACCTAAGCATAATTTATTTTAAACAACAAAAACATATGTACTGTATAAACGCGCATAACTCAGAACGACTTGCAACAAATGACTTGTTTTGTAAACTAATCGTGCTAAGCCGGGCCGTGCAGCTACGTTGAATAAATTATTTGTGTACATATGTTGGATGTGTATTTTACAGTTTTACTTCTAAGTCAAGGAACTATTGGCAAAAAAAAACATAAAAATCCATATCACTACATAATACAAAACAAAGTCGGTTCCCGCTGTCTGACCCTATGTAGGTATGCTTAGATCTTTAAAACTACGCAACGGCTTTTGATGCGGTTTTTAAATATATAGTGTGATTCAAGAGGAAGGTTTATATGTAGAATATAGTACCCGTGCGAAGCCGGGGCGGGCCGCTAGAAATCTATGAACTAGAAATTATTTTACAGTACACATGGTGCTACTTTCCCGCACTAGTGCGGAAAAGAGCACTTTCCGTGTATATGTCAAAACTTTAAAGAGCCATATGTACAGTAAAACGTTGTACGATACACGTGCGAATAGGTCATTCGCAACTCGTGATGATTTAAAACACTCCCTTCGGTCGTGTTTTAATTTATCACCACTCGTTGCGAATTTCCTATTTTCGGCACTTGTATCGTAAATAACTATTACGTCACACTTGAATCACTTATATTCAGCCTTGTGATTCAGTTTATATCAGTGGTTTTATTTCAAAGGTACAAAAGCAAGAAAACTCGCAGCTGTTTGCGACAGAGTGAAGCATCTTGCCCGCAGCTCGCGCGGGTCACTAATCACGCCGACCCTCGGGACTCCGGGCAGACGCACACACGGACGGAAATCACGTTATCTACCTTTGTGTACCTACAGCTGCACATAGCTTGTCCCTTGATAAAATGTAACCTCTGCGTAACAACTTCGTAACAACATGCACATATTTTGGAGATCTACTTAACTCTACCGGTTGCAATGCACTTAGTATTGTTGTGAATAGGTAACACTCCTCTAGTCTATTTACAATTCCCGTTCTAGACTGTTAGCTCTTCTCTAGTACAATGTGACCCTTACACACGTAACAATACTCCGTTCTCAGAGATCAGACCAACTGGATGGGTGTCGCGTGTTCAGTAAACGTGAACTCTGCTTTAGCTTTAGATGAGAAACCATGCATATCTCTGAGATTTAGTTAGCGATGCGCAGAGCAAGTTTGTTAGCTATGGTCAGATTGTTTCAAAGTTTAGAGAGTAATGGATTTATCAAATAATAAAGATAAGTTGGACAACTATATTAAAAGAGCATAGGAACCGACTAATAATATAACGTTCAAAGTCCTCTAGTTCTTAATTCACGTTACACTCGCTACCACCTGCTACTTAATTAACTCCTCTTCGTCTTAACATTATCCTGGTGTTATCCTGAAAGAGTCCGCTTGCTATCTAAGCCACAAGAATTGGCGCAGGCACCAGTTAAAATATGTAGCTGTCTGTAGGTATGTAAATTATTCTTGTTGAAAGTAAACATATCAGAGATACGCTTTGACCATAAGTTCATAAATAATAAAGATTGTTATATTTAAATGAGGTTTTCATTACGTAATACGCCTCTCTTTCTCCATAAACATCCATGCTAACGAGTGGTTAAGTTTCAGCTGAGTCAAGAGATCGTCCCGGCGGCGGTCCGAGTCCCAGAGTCTGTGTTTTATAGTCTAAGGCAGAATATTTGGCGACCTGCGTTCAAAGTCTCACGTACTTTACCGTTGGCACTGTCTTACTAATCTGACATATCTCTATCACATCCCAATCCCATATGTTTCAGGCTCGTTCGGACACATCAGCTCGTAGGGTTTGAAAAGGACTAAAATAAACTTAATGTGGATTTTGAATTTCGAAGGACGATCTAAAACTGTTCACAGCTATATTGCATCGGAATTACTATTATAGAAAATAAAATAATATTTATATAAATTAATAAAACGATATGCTTATCAAAGAAATCTATGACTTTTACGTTAGGATTATATTTTATGATCATCATCATCATCATAAAATAAGAACTGGGCTCTTGTCAGTGGAGTAATCGCCACTCTGTCACTGTTTTGAGCTCTTGTTAATAAATAAATAACATTAATTTTCTTTAGCTTGTTTAGCTGTCCATTTTGTCGCGCGCGCATTTGATGAAAAACAGTTTAAATCAGCATCATTATTCGGTCAGTATTACGCAAGCATGTTTAAAGGTAAATCGTTTAATGTCAGTATATGAAATGTTTTCCTCGAAACATCGTTAAATTCGACAATTGAGTAAATATTACTCGAAGTAGGGAATTAAAGCTTAAGCTTTATACATGTCTATACAGTTACTCACTCTATACCTCTAGGAACAGAAACGTGAGGAGTCAACATAAAGCACTGCAAAGAAATAGTACATTACGTAACTAGGGCGGTGAATTCGTGAATGGCCCAGATCGCAGGTGTTTGTGGCATAAATTATGCGCTCTGGGGCTTTACTAATTACCGCCCGCGTTGAGTACAAAATTTTACGTCTTCACCTGGCCACAATGCGAGTTTTCTCGTACGCGCAGCGTGCAGTAAAACTCGCATTATGGCCAGGTGTGACGTAAAATATTTTAATCTAAAAACTCCCGTCAATCTGAGACGTACAACATTTTAAAACGTAATATTGTTACTCCTCCTACTAGTCGATGCGTTGATAAGACTGCAACACTGCCGACGACCGGTGGTGCCCTGCCTAGTCGCTAGTGACCCTGCCTGGCAAGCTGACGGTTTCGCATTCAATCCCCTGTATGAATACTTTGGTTCTGAGTACAACTACTCAATATATTGTCGTCTAGTAGCCATTACACATTACTATTATACTTTGGGCTAGTTCGATTAGTGTAAAATTGTCTTTAATATTTATTTATTTTATTGGTAATCACTGATTGCTCCGATAGTTGCATTGAGGCATTCTCTTTAAAGTTTCAGAACGCTTAAATGCAATTAATACGGCATTTTAAATCTTTGTATTTCATGATCACAGTTATGGTCCCAATTAAATGATAGAAGCTTGTCATAATCGTAACAAGTAGAAATCCATGACTTCTTCTTACCTTTTCTTCTGTCGAAGAAACAGACACGAGGCATGACCTTCGTAGCATAATAGATATGCCAATCACTCAACTCAATGCATGTCACGGGAGCGTAGCTTAGACACCAGTAGTCTGTATTTCTTATATGCACTATCGCGAAATAAATGTAGCTTACCTGCAGTTTTCCTGTTTAATTTGGGCATTCAGGTCTGCTCTAACAAGCCGCATGGAGTAGTGAGCGCCAAAATTGAGTGTACCTACAATGCACGCCTAAGAATGTGGTCAAATAACATCTACCCATTTGGATGCATCCATTTGCGCACTTGGCCAGTTTCCAATTTACTAACACAATTGATATCCAAGCTAAAAGAAACTAATTCTTTTGTTACAGGCGGAGTATGGTCTCTCCGCAACCTGTCGATCTCGGTCCCCCGCGCGGTGCTCTCGGGGGACGGTCAGGCGGCTGTCCTCCGCTGCTCGTACGATCTGGAGGGCGCTGCCCTCTACAGCATCCGCTGGTACCGCGCCGAGACCGAGTTCTACCGCTACGTGCCGCGCGAGCTGCCGCCTACTATGGTCTTCCCACTACCGGGAGCATCTGTCGATGTGAGTGTTATCGCCTTCATCATCTGCAACATTCTCATCTTCATACTCACTTATTTCCCCAGGTTTGGTACTTAGCGGGCAACACGACCATTAAACATATACTCGTATTGCGTCACTTCACTTGTGACCTTAACAATTTGGTGTCCATAATTGGCTCTTCATTTCTGGGTCAGGAGGTAAAGATTGTCATTGGACAGAATGTTCACTTATGAATTCAGAAAAGTACATCAAATTGCAATTTTATCGTACCAATTGTCACTCATATACACCCAGTAGCCGCACATGAATTTGCAAACCAAATCCTTCCAGTTATTATATTAGATAAAGATATAAATTCCAAGTTCTATAACAATGTTCTGTGTGTTTTAGCTGACGATGTCCGATGAGCACCAAGTGCGCATCGTGAACCTGAACCGACGGCTCAGCGGGGACTACCAGTGCGAGGTGTCGGCTGATGCCCCGCTATTTCACACTGACATCCGTTCAGCTCCGCTCACTGTCGTCGGTGAGTAACACTGACATCCGTTATGTACCAGTGACTGAGAGACTACCAGTGCAAGGTGTTGGCTGATGCACCACTATTTCACACGGACGTCCGTTGTTCAGCTCCGGTCACTGTCATTGGTAAGTAACACTGACATCCGTCATAAACCAGTGACTGAGATACTTGACACTGGTGTGCGAGGTGTCAGCTGATGCGCCACTATTTGACACGGGCATCCGTCCAGCTCCGCTTACTGACGTTCAACCGCCGGCTAAACAGATTATCAGGCTGGACTCTGGACTCCAGCGGGCAGCGGGGTGACATGCAGACGTTTATAAATTAGATCGAGTTTGATCAATGAACGCCTGCTCCTCACCCTGCTGCCCGCTGGGGTCCAGACTGCTGCCTCAGTGTAAAGTGTCGCCACATGCCGCCTATAGCCAAGCAGACGCCCGTTCAGTTGCACTCAATGCCGTGCGGTTGGTACTGAAATCTATCACAAACCGACGGCTTAGAAGATACGAGTATTAGTATAAGTAGCATTTGAGACACATTGAGCACCATAGTGAAAATTAATTCAATCTTTATTTGTGCCCGTGATTGTGACGGACTCCAAGAACTCTTTGGCAAATATAGCAAGAAAGTCGTGAATCGCCCATGTTTCAAAAAACTATGTGTAACACTCTCATAACTCCTACAATGCATCCCGTGCACGATTGCTCATAATCGCTAATGCCTTTACTATATGCGTAGTGGTAAATTTAAAAAACTGTAAAAAGAAGTTGTTAAATAAAATTCTTAATAAACTTTCATATTTATGCTCAATTTGCGATCCCAAGCTAAATTACTTTAATGCAGGAATCCTTAGAGTAGTTCAGAAAACCGAAGTGTAACTTCACTCCATTAAAACTACATACATACATACATATACTCACGCCCGTATCCCATTGGGGTAGGCAGAGACTAAGGAACGCCAAATACTACGGTCCTTACATACTTCTTTCGCTTCGATCACATCCATACATCTCCTCATACAGGCTCGTCGGTTGCGGGTACTCCTGACCTGGCCTTTTAACAGTATTGCTGAAATTTGGTCATGATACCCTCGCCTAGGCCGCCCCCTACCGACCCTTCCATCCATCTCCTGGACGTAAATCCTCTTAGTCAATCTACTTTCACACATCCTCTCAACATGCCCAAACCACCGCAGCGTACCTTTCTCAATCCTAGTCACTACATCGTCTTCTATTCCACATTTTTCTCTTATTACACAATTTTTTAATTCGATCATTCAAACGAGCTCCACACATACTTCTTAACGCTCTCATTTCAACTGCATTCAGTCTACTCTCATGCTTTTTCTGAAATACCCAAGTCTCACTACCATACATCAGTGTAGGAACAAGCACTCCTCTGTGAACCGCGAGTCGAGCCTTCTTTGTTATATTTTGGCTGCTCACAAACGCGTGCAATGCTCCATTCACCTGATTTCCCGCTTTTACTCTTCTTTCAATGTCACCATCACACTTTCCGTCTCTCGTAAATAAGGAACCCAAGTACACAAATTCATTTACTTGCTCCACTCTCTCACTGTCAATCAGAATATTGCACACAGTCACACGTTCTTCTTTCTCAAATACCATCACTTTTGTCTTACTCACATTGACTTTCATACCCTTCCGCTTCAGCGAGTCATCCATACAAGTTACCATCTCTTGCAGCTCCTTCTCTGATGACGCAATGAACACCTGGTCATCAGCGTATAGGAGGCATTTGACGAGTAACTCACCCATTTTTAAACCACATTCACTCTCTTTTAAAGGCATCAAACAACTGTCCATAAATAAGTTAAACAACCATGGCGAGGCCACACAACCTTGTCTAACACCTCTTTGGATGCTAAACCAGTCTGTGTAGCCACCATTGATCCTTACGCATGCTCTAGATCCCTCGTAGAGGGATTTTAATGCCTGAATCAATTGGTTGTTTACCCCATACATGGACAGAGTTGACCACAAAACATCCCTCACCACTCTGTCATAGGCTTTCTCCAAATCGACAAACGCACAATACACCTTCTGGTTTTTGGCCAAACATTTTTCGGTGATGCATCGTAAAGAGAAAACCTGATCCACGCACCCCATCCCCTTTCTGAACCCTGCTTGCACATCCCACATTTTACTCTCAGTCTCTTTCACTACCCTTTCTATCAGTATCTTTGCATACATTTTCCCAACCACACTGAGAAGACTGATGCCACGATAGTTTTTGCAATCCTGCCGCGAACCCTTTCCCTTGTAAATTGGAACAATGACAGCTTTAGTCCAATCGTCCGGCACCTTGCCATATCTCCAACACAAGTTAAAGAGTCGGTGCAGCAGGGTTGCAACGACTCCGCCACCACTCCGAATCATCTCAGCAGTTACCCTATCATACCCTGCCGCCTTACCTGACTTCATACTTTTTACCGCATCCACAATTTCTGTCATGCTTATCTCCCTTTCATCACCTTCAAGGTTGGGAGTCACCTCAGAGTTCCGTGACTCTACCGTGTCTCTCTCCTCTCTTTCAAACAAGCCTTCAAAATATTCTTTCCATCTTCTCAGTACGTTTTGCTCCCCTTTCACTATACTTCCAGTCTCATCTCTAATTATTCCTAGCTCTGATACTGTTGTTGAGCCTCTAGCCGCTTTTACAGCTTTCCAGAACAATTTTTTGTTGGTTTTGAAATCTTTAGAGAATCTTTTATCCATCTTCTCTTGCAAATCATCTTTCTTTCTCAAGATCACACTTTTTACCTTTTGCTTCAATTGCCCATACAAACGTTTTACTTCTTCTTTCTTCTCCTTTAAATCCGTCCTTGCATTACTCTGGAGATTTCCAATGGCTACTAAATCAAGCCAAGCTTTCTTCTTCTCGTTCACAACTTCTTTCACTTCTCCATCCCACCATGGGGTTTCGTTTACTTTTCCTTTCTTTCTCTTTGTTTCACCACACACCTCGGTAGCGGCCCCTATCATTCCTTCTTTCACGCATCTCCATACCTCTTTCATATCTTCTCCACTCACAACCGCCTCTCCACTAATATTCTCTTTCAAAATGCTTTTGTAGCGATCCCGTGTTTCCAAGTCTTGAAGATTTTCGACTTTTATTCGTTGGAGTTCAGTGGTAGAATCCGAGCAATAGTGTCGCCATCGTTTGAAGAGGCCTTTCAAGCGACTTATTACCAGGAAGTGATCTGTGCCTACACTGGCTCCTCCTCTATATGCTCTGGTATCCACCACTCTACTGACTATCCGCTTATCCACAATCACATAATCTAACATACTCTTCACATTGCCTCTATGCCACGTATACATATGGATTCTCTTGTGACTAAACATAGTATTAGTCACAACGAGACTCCATTCCAAACATATCTCAAGCAGCCTCTCGCCATTTTCATTCACTTTTTCATCGCCAAACTTTCCTAAAACACTTTCGTACCCACCTCTCCTTACCCCAACCCACCCATTGAGGTCGCCTAACAAAACTATTCTCTCATTGTTTTCACACATTCTTAACACATCTCTTACACTCTCCCAAAACTCAAGACGCTCTGATTGGTTCCTTTGTGACCCGCCGTCATCGACTGGAGCATAAGCTCCTACTATAAATAGTCGGGTTAAACCCACTTTAAGCCTAATCCACATGAGTCTTGGGCCGATACACTCAAACTCATTCACACACTCACTCATTCTCGCAGAAAGGATGAAACCTATGCCCTTACTACCACGTTCGGTATCTGTGACCCCTGACCAGTATGCAGAGTAAGGACCATGTTTGGTGGTATCACACCCCTTCCGCTTAGTTTCACTCACACACAACAGATCAATCCGTCTTTCATTCATCATATCACATATCTCATCTACCTTGTCATTCATACCTCCCTGAACATTCAACGTAGCTATCCGACATTCCTCAGACCACATTTTGCCTACCCGTGGGCCAGGGCGTGACGGGTGGCAAACCACGTCGCCGTCATTTTTAGAGAAATTTTTATTGTTCATCATCAGTGATCCCACGAGCAGCAAGGGAAAAACATTGTCCACCTTGGCAGTGCCCCGCTTGCCAAGGTAAGGCGAAAAAAGTACACTGGACTTGCCCGGTTCCAGGACCTATTTGGCACACTCGCGACTAGGCTCGCCCCTAGCCATGCATCCATCGGCGCAGCAACCTTGGATTGGCACGGAGAGGAAAAAGGAAAATGGGGACATATATGCAGGATAGGAAACTAAAGGACATTGGATAGGAATTTCAGGTAAAAGGATATTATTACTGTGGAAGACGAGGATCCAGTAATAACAGCTCGGGAGGTTGGGGACGCGTACCCTTATCGTCTATTATCAATCATCGGACAGATAACTAAAATAGACGACCCCTGACCTAATTAAAACTAGCTTTAAGGATTTCGTTTAAAAGTTTTTATTTCACGTCTTTTTTATGCGCCACAATTTTATAGGCATGACTTTTTTACTACCTACTGGGGGTAGGGGTCGGGTGGCATAAAGTTTAAAGTCATATTTTTTATCGGCATACATGGATTCGTCATACTCATCATTCCGCATAACTGTAAATAGTCATACATTTATGCGCATAACTTTTTTAATCATAATGTTTAAGACCATACTGTGTAATGCGCATAAAGTTGATGCGCATAAAATTATTTGAGCATACTTTGTAATGGACATAAATTGGTTGGTCATAAAATTGATGAGCATAACTGTCTTCTAAACGAATAGTACTTTCACAGATAAATATTTTTCATAATATTTAGGCGGCACAAAGTTGTCAAGCGTAATATTAAGCGCAAATCGTGCGTAATATTAAAAAAAAACAGTTCTGGCGCTTCGCCGGCCGCTGCCGCGGCACGCTCGCTTCGCTCGCTCGGCTCGCGTGCTGTATGGTCGCAGTTCTACCTAACACTCCTCCTCGCTTCGCTCGTCGTCGTACCTAACGGTGACTCTGGGACTGTCTGTATTTCCTTTTTGATAGCGAGTCGGGAATTATGATATCGTAATAGTAGGTATGCTATAGGATTATTATGGTACATAAAATGATGCTAAACCAAAGTCAGCCAAAGTAACGTTGTACAAAACAATGTGCTGCAAAATGTGTCGTATGCGTGGTAATAGTAATGCCAACTATACCTTTATGCAAAATTACCATTCGAACGAAAGTGTTTCTGCGAAACATGTTATGAAAGTGTTTCTGACCAATATTATTCTGCCAGATGAGGGTAACCCTAAATTTCATTATAATCAATATTATGGCTTGATAAATGTATGACATTTACAATTATTACTAAAAATAATTATAATTATCAATATTATGACTAAATAAATGTATGACATTCAACATTATGGTTCAACCAATTATGACTCCGTATAATTATGACAAGGAACAATTATGCCATTATATAATTTATGCCAAAAAAAAATTATGAGCATCAACTTTATGCGTAATGTTGTATGACAATCGATGTTATGACAATAGTTGTTATGCCACCAGACGGCCACCCGACTTTTTTACTACCTACTGGATAGCCATTATATTTACACCTTGAGCAGTTTATTCCAACCGTGGTTTATAGTTCGTACTAGATTTATAGTTATTATATTTTGATCACTCTTGATATTTGAACTGCTGCGCTTCTTATAGCTGTAACAAAGTAGTAGAGGTTTAGTGTTTTATGTAATTACTATGTAAACTCTGTTTTGCACTTTGAGATTACGGTAGTAATTTTGATCATTATTACACAGATAGTAGGTTCTTATTTGTACTCCTGACTGGCTAGCACGATATTTTTCGATTGTATGTTCCGCATGAAGCGTTATTTGTTCACACTAACCGATAATGCTAGTACTTAATCAATATTTATTTCCGACATAAACAAAATCATGATACCTGTACGGTAGTTGGTTTTTGATAAGCAAAAGTCCTTAATTTAAAATCAAGGCACCAGTTGCCCAATTTTACGTTATGGGTGGTATAAGGCACTAAAGGCCATTCCTGCAAACGAATGAGTAAAATATCTATCTAAATGTCCACTGTTTTAGATCCGCCGTTCCGCGCACCGCGCTTGAAGGTGTTGCGCGGCAACTACGCACGGGGCGACGTCATCCACGCCAGCTGCACCGTGGACGAGGCGTACCCCGCGCCCAACATCACCTGGATCCTGGACGAGCACAAGGTGAGTCAGGTGGCGATGTGGCGTCATTCCCTGACGGTGTCGCGCGACAACTGCGCACGAGGTGACATCATCCACGCCAGCTGCACCGTGGACGAGGCTTACCCCGCGCCCAACATCACCTGAACCCTGGACGAGCACAAGGTGAGTCAGGTGGCGATGTGGCGTTATTCCCTGACGGTGTCGCGCGACGACTACGCACGAAGGGACATCATCCACGCCAGCTGCACCGTGGACGAGGCGTACCCCGCGCCCAACATCACCTGAACCCTGGACGAGCACAAGGTGAGTCAGGTGGCGATGTGGCGTCATTCCCTGACGGTGTCGCGCGACAACTGCGCACGAAGTGACATCATCCACGCCAGCTGCACCGTGGACGAGGCGTACCCCGCGCCCAACATCACCTGAATCCTGGACGAGCACAAGGTGAGTCAGGTGGCGATGTGGCGTTATTCCCTGACGGTGTCGCGCGGCGACTACGCACGAGGGGACATCATCCACGCCAGCTGCACCGTGGACGAGGCGTACCCCGCGCCCAACATCACCTGAACCCTGGACGAGCACAAGGCGAGTCAGGTGGCGATGTGGCGTCATTCCCTGACGGTGTCGCGCGACAACTGCGCACGAGGTGACATCATCCACGCCAGCTGCACCGTGGACGAGGCGTACCCCGCGCCCAACATCACCTGAACCCTGGACGAGCACAAGGTGAGTCAGGTGGCGATGTGGCGTTATTCCCTGACGGTGTCGCGCGGCGACTACGCACGAGGGGACATCATCCACGCCAGCTGCACCGTGGACGAGGCGTACCCCGCGCCCAACATCACCTGGATCCTGGACGAGCACAAGCATCTTAAATAGCGCCTATTTGCGTACTTGATTGTTCTATCAATACTATCATATAAGTTTATGAAATGATTAAATATTTCTAAAAGTTTCTACTATCAAAATGAATGGCCCTAAGCACAGTTTTTCCCTAATTCAAGTACGGCATAACACCATTGCGTTCTGAATCATCTGCATCTTTGACAGAATCTTGTTTATCCGGTTGCCGAACCAATGATTCCCTGTCAATGGCCGGCTATCAACCATAGCGACACGTCCCGCCCAAGTTGCTATTTAATTTCAACAAACTTGACACACTCCGAATATAATTTGATTATTCAATAACTTGGCCTTTCAACGTTTTCCGTTCCTAGCCGAATCCTCATAAATTTTAATAAGCCCAACACATCTGTCGAGTAGAACTTACACAATGCAAAATTGTTCTCGATTTTTAAGAAATTGCTTCTCGCCGATAAACTTCAGACTCGCTCATTACGAATTGGAAGTGAAATCAGAAGTTGGGAGGGTTCCGTTTTTGCGAAAAGCGATAAAATGAAATGGCAATTGCAGATTTCCTTAAGATTGTAGTACCTTGAGAGCTACCTTTAATTGGTTTGGTACTTGCTTGTGTAGAGGCATAACCGAGCAACTAATAAGTTTCTGTCAAAATTTTCATTTTTAGTGCAAGTCTATGTTGCCGACTGTACTTTTTGTATACCATCATCAACTCCTCATTGAGACAATTCAAACAAACCTAAACTCAACGGGGTTACGTCGGTTAAATACTGAATTCTCATGGCTACCTTAAGTTCTCTAAGCTCGATGGTAACATAAGAAGATAAGAGTGAATCATCCGAACTATACACACATCATCACATCATCAGCCTATTTACGTCCCACTGCTGGGCACAGGCCTCCTCTCATGTATGAGAGGGAACGGGTAGTAGTCCCCACGCTGGCCCAGTGCGGATTGGGGACTTCACATAAACCTTTGAATTTCTTCGCAGATGTATGTAGGTTTCATCACGATGTTTTTCCTTCACCGAAAAGCTAACGGTAAATATGAAATCATATTCCGTACATAAGTTCCGAACTATACTAATACCCTAAAGTAGGTATATACAAGATGATAACTATAACATTAACTAAATTTAATTAAAGCTAAGTTAAATCTAAAAAAGGCCCCGAGGCATTGTACCGAGGATGCTGGCGGCATTTCCTCGCTGAATTGCAATGCTGATGCGTTGCGCTAGAAAGCCGCCAGCTCTTCGGTCACCAGTTACGTCAACCAAACGTTTCGCGATTTCCGCAAATAGCGTTTGCGCACTGGGACCCTATGGACCGAGGGTCTCGACGCCAAAAGGTACAAAGTTGTACTCTCTGCCGAGGCCTCTATATTTAATGCGTTTCAGATTTTCGGCATTTTCCGCCGCTGCACCCGCTTTAGTAGTAGTCCGTTGGAGGTGGGACGGTGCCAGTGTGTCTACACAGGTAGCGTCCCACATAAGCATCCGTCCCAAACTCCACGGAACCAGAGACACTCCATCAGGTCTTATGCCATCATCTCTGACAATGCCAGGCGGCTCAAGAAGAGCAGGCACATTGATGGTGGCAAGAGACCGGCGGATTATGTCATTAAGAGTCGCATGTCTTGCAAAGCGGCCTGCACTTTTTTGACAACATAGTCCATGGTGACCCAGTCGGTCCACGTCTGTGCCACAAGGGCATATGTGTGGAGTGCATACTGTGACCCCAAGCCGTAGACCAGTCGCCAGACGAAGGGAGGACGGATCCAGAAAGGTACCGGTATTTGGTGAAGGATGGGCATGCAGCCAGTGAACAGCCTCTCTGGCTCCGACCGCCAAAAGCCTTGCGCGTTCTGGACCTGAACTGCGGCTAAGAATCGATTTGTACGTTAAATCGCAATAAATATCGTCCCAGCTCCTTTGAGATTTAGGGTTGTCTGGAAAATCTTTACCCGGGCAAGCAATTTTAAAAGCATTCTTGGCATCCTCCAAGCCCGCAGTCTCATAGTCTGTGGGCAAAGCCCTTAGGATATTACCTATGAGACGTGACGTGCTATGGGTGGACGACAAAAAGGCTAGGGAAGAACGACTAGAGATTTTGCGTATTCTTAAGCCGCCAAACCGAATAGGGCGGGATGCTTGTAACCAAGATGGTTCATTGAGCTGAATATTTAAAATCATTTCAAAACTAATTTTGACTAAATCGTCTATTGGTGAAGGCAAATTTTGATATTTCCAAAAGGGGCAGCAGCGGAGTACATACGTGAATTTGGGGACAAAAAGGCAAAGCTTTAAAATTACCAGAGCATAATGAGGACTGATTTCGAGTAAACAATTTGCATGACTTTGGAATTCAGAAATTGTGTTATTAATATAATCAGGAAAAGACTCTTCAAAGATGGGAGAACCTAGGAGGCAAAGTGACTTTTTTGTCTACAATTTTTATGCTGGGTGCCAGATCATTGAATTTCAATTTTAAATCATCCAAACCGTAAGAACTTTTTTGAGTAAAGAGTTCACACTTGCTAAAATTTAATTCTAAACCAATATTTTCGAAATTTGTTTAAATATATGATAAGTCTGATAAGACAGTGTCCACATCGCCTCCCAGGGTTCCGTCATCCAAATACCAAACGTTAAATTTTGATTTTAAATTTTGAATAATGGGATTTATAGCCAAGCTATAAATTGCTGGCCCGATGGGATTGCCCTGCTGACAGCCGACCTCCGAAGATAGTTCATGGAAACGGTAAATTAATTTTGAAGGGTCTGCATAGCAAAGGAGAAGGTATTGATCATCATCATATCAGTTTAGTATTGATATAGTTCCGGATTTTTGTTTTTAACCTCTGTCAGCATGGTATCCCCGTTAGTGAATTGAAGGCATTTTTAACGACAATATCAGCGTTGATTTTGCCTGAAAACATAAAATTTAATAATTTTGTAGTAGAGCAAATAAGCTGCTCACTTGCATCACCCACAGAAAAAGAAGTTAAATCTTTTAAATGTTGGGGTGAGATTCCGTTCAGGCCGGCCGCTGAACCGATTTTGAATGAAATTATTGCGTCAATGACGTCTTTGCCTTCAATTTCGAGGCAGGCCTGGTCTGCTGAAGAAGGGTCGAAAAAGTACGGGAACGCGGGAGCCGGGGATGTTTCGAATGCAAAGCCGAAAGGGTATCAGGAGTATCAGGCGACAACACGTCGTTAGTAAAAAGAAGACGCGCGGCACCTTTAAGATCCCCGTCGCCAATTTTGCCTTCAATTAGTTTGGTTCTTGATAGTGCTCCCAACTTAGGAGAAGCGAAACGTGGAGGTGAATTTGTCGAAAAGTTATTTTTGATTTTTTGAGATAAAGAAATAGCCTCATCTTTTTTGGCGGGCAAAGTAGTGTAGGAAAAAAGGAACAGATTATGCCAGTCTACAATTTGGTTGCTCTCCACACATTTTTTAATTAGGACTGAAAGGTGGTTTGCGACGGAGATCCTGGCGCCACGCGGGACTCGTTTGATGACAGGCACATTATTTTTTAGATCACTAAGGTACAAATGGAATGGGGTAGAATTTGGACTGTCGGAAACAGGTGCCGGTAAACAAACCGGGTCTAAATTTAGAGCAGGGGCGTCCTGACTGACACAAAGACGATGTTTTTTGGAAATATGAATATTAAGGCCCCTTTTGGATTGAAAAGACCTATCGCATTGTATACAAATGTAATTTTGATTTAACGTGCCATCACCGGACTGGGTTGCGGCATGCATCCTCTTACCAGAAAACAACACTTGAACACAGAAAACACTTAACTAAACACAATATGGAAATTATTTATTTATTTATTCAATTGTATAAGTCATGTACATTTCAATGAAGATGATACAAAGTAACAATAGTCAGGCCATGACGCCCTGTAAGGGCACACAATGATACACTTAAAATAAGGTTATAGAAATCATAAAAGTCATTAAAACAGAATTAAAATTTAAGATTAACATTAATAGCATTACAATTCATCACCTCAGAATTACTTATTAGAATAACATTAATACAATATTTCAACATCATAATTTATCATCATTTAAGAATTCGTCAATAGAATAATAACATTTGTCAATTAATATATTTTTTAGTTTGTTTTTAAATATAATGTCACGTGTTTCTTGTTTTTGTCGAATCTGGGATCTTGTTAGTAATTAAAATACATTTATAATGAGGACTTTTCCTACGCATCGCTAAATTCGGTTTTGGTAATAATAATTTATTTTTATATTGTGTTCTGGTCTTGTCAGTGTCTTTTTTTGCCTCGAATAGATTTGGATTCTCACGGACAAAAAGCGCTGCTTGCATAATGTATAGACACGGCAACGTTAAAAGTTTATATTTTACAAAATATGGGCGACAACTTGTAGGGATGCGCACATTGGCTAGTATCCGGATACATTTTTTTTGTAATACAAATAGCTGTTGGGCCTCTGTGCTAAAATATAACTAAAATATTACTATTATATAGTCTTTCAAGGGCGTTGACGTCGGACGTCACGACGACACGACACAACGTTGCCAAGGAAGACCGCAACGTCTGAAACAAAAAGATATGTTATTATTTGTTCGGAATTGGGAGCTGCCTACACTTTTGCACAGCAGTTAGGCCTTGATTAACAAGAAAACGATAAAATTTGGACATCTAGAGCCACGTAAACTATGTAAATTCAAATAAATATGAGCTGTGAAAAAGTGATAGACAGTGACTTTCATGATTTATTATTTTTATACTCTGCACAAATCCCCAAATACTAATACCCAAAATTTCAGCTCAATCGAATAACGGCAAGTGTCTGAAAAATGGATTGCAAATTTTGACGGACAACTTACTTACCTACTTTTATTATGTATGATATACATACGAACAGGTCAAGTTATAATATAAAGTTTGTAAAAAGATGTGGACTACTAGTGACTAGTTTATGGAGATACAGTAAGGGACTGATATATGGAACTACAAATATTAGACGCGAAGTAAAATAATGACGATGGGCCGATGCCTATTAAACATAAGGCTTTTGGTAGTAATCTCAGTGAGACACGGGTTGTCATATGATAGTATGCATATGCTCAATCTATCTGCTCGATTGAACTACCGCCTGTCGAGCATTAGGAAGAAGCGTCTTTGATATCAAGTTTGTATACTACAAATAAACCCACATTTTTCCTCCAATCTTATTTTAAGCCCGTGAATGCTTGAGCAGTCAAACAGAACCCAAAGAAATTTCGCATACTTATCGAAGTAAGTTGCGATCAAAGCCGGTATAGAAACAAACGCAATTCGCAGCGTTCGCGGCGCGGCGGTGGCGGCGGCGCGCGTGTTTTGTTTTGCGTTTCGTTTTTCTTGGCCGCTGGGCGCGGATAATGGCGATCGGTGAACACTAGCGGTATTTGAGCTCCCGAAATGTTGTGGAACCACCCTCTGCAACCCGAACTGAGCCAACGTGGCCTGGGCGTTGCGATTGCCACGATACCCATGTGCCTTGCTCGATGTGCGTCGCAGCCGAAAGAATATTGGGGCTCACGCCCCCATGCCTCGTGTGTCTCACTTGTTTAATAATCTCACTGGCAGACTACCGTCGTTGGTCGTATTTCACGACAGTGAATCAGCATTTAAAAATAAGGTAAACACTGTTGTCGATTTCAGGTAGTTTACTTATTCTTAATTTTATTTGTTTTAATATGATTTAACATTTTTTATTGTGTAGCTTAAAATTGTTAAGTTCTCAATTTTCTTTAATGCATGCTGCGAGCACCTCGCCTATTATTTATTTTTTACGGAGTGGAAATGCACTTACGCGGCCCCACTGCCGGGGAAGCAATAATGGTGGGACTCACACCCTCCAGCCATCTCTATTTAAAGAGAAGAGAGAGGGAGTCTACTCACTAAAACTACTCCAGCGTTTACGTCTTTGCCGTTAATGGGAGCGCCATGGTATCGCAGACATGTCACCACGACGCCCCCCGGCGAGCACCTCGCCTGAACGCGTGTCCGATAAAATTGAGGGCTCTTCGGATGCCGATATATTGAGTAACTTCTGTATGTATATATTTGATGTTTTAACATTTTATTTCAAGTTACTTCAAATACCGATTGTTCAAGAAGGCGTGTACCACGTTCCGACCCGGCTCAGCCACGCTGTTGAACAAACTAAAATCACTCCAAATGAAAAAAGCACTCTGTAAATATTTTTGCACTGCGTTTTCTTTCCGTTTAGTTGCACCTAAAATATCGTACAACCAAGAGAGATCATACCATATCTAAGCGGCTCTATATTGACATTAACATAGTTTGTTATCTGTATATCACGAGCGACTGCGCGCTGATCTTATACTCGAACCATTTGACGAAGCATTTAGACGACGCCTTAAATACCTTTAATTGGAAAATCCATTACAGACAGTTAAAAGAGTATATCAGCCTTGACTTGACATGTAACATTATTATTATTACCTATTTTTTTGTATAAATATGATTTGACATTAAATGTACTGTGTCACGTCTTTTCTGATGCACTAAATACTGGAAATCTGAATGACGATACCTAGTGGTTCATATATTTGTGTTCTTATGCTTATCATTTTGTTTTATTTTATTTTTTTATTATCGTGATCTTACATTTATTGATATTGTCTTAATATGTAATTTTATTTCTTTGTTTTTGACGATCGTGATTTTTTTGTCATTTAATGCAAATCTGTAATGTATGCGCTGCAATGTGCTCATCACACAAATAAATACCCACACCGGGATTGTACCCGGGACCTCTGGCTAAAGTAGGTAAAACTACATCCGTGGCTGGCGTCTCCCGGTAAGTATTGCAATACTTGTGTTGGGAGGCTCCGCTCTTCGTCTACATGGTTATAATATAATAGAAATAGGAATAGAAATAGTTTATTCGTGACACATATACATAACTAAACAAACAAAAAAAAATCAAATAAAACATCAATATCATTAGTGTCACGAAACGGCCGCAACTCAGTATTGTTGCTAGCGTAGCCAGCGCTGGTCTTCCGTTGCGACCATTCGGTGAAAAGTGCACGGCGATAACGACCCGGTTACACGCACGGATCACAATCACAATTACATAAATCCTTACATAACGTACCACATTGGAAAAAAAAAATAATAAAAAATAATAAACAAAGAGAAAGAATAAAAAAAGAGAGAAATAAACAAAAGTAATCAAAAACTTAACACAAATTAGTGCGTGCAGGCCCTTATTTCACTACCTTACGACCTGTGCTGTGACGATTGAGCAGAAACAAAACGCCATGTCCGTATTGTCTGTTCTGTGGCCATGTTGTTTATGTTTTGTCACAGAGATTAATTGGGTCAAGGACTTTTAAATATTCACATAAGTTTAACGCACATTTTAGCTTTCTTTGCTATTTAACTAACTAATACTATAAAAATTACACATTTAAAATTAATCTTAACATTGCACAACGAGCAAATAACAGAAATATGTAAGAAACAAACAAAATGAGAAAAATGACGTAAGAAACAGACAAATTGCGAAAAATTTCGTCCTTACTACAAAAAAAGCAGACAAGAAAACTCCACAAGGACCACAAGTGCCACGACCACGACGTTTATGGGACACAAAATGCAGGTATGCCACTTTGCATCGCATTTCAAAAGCTATAATATAGTTTTGTAGATACACTAATGGTAAGAAATATTCAATACAATACAATACTCTTTATTGCATACCTCACACTAACAAAGCAGTTAGAAAGAGAAAAAATACAATAACATGTAGGTAGAGGTAGACAGCAGGCGGTCTTATCGCTGAAGAACGATCTCTTCCAGACAACCTTTATAAATATCCATTTCCTTATTATATTTTATGTTGCTAAACGGTTGTAAAAATGAATTTGTCTTTCATTGACATTATGTTGTAAAAAAGAAACAAAAAAACATGAATAACGAGGTAAACAAAACCTTGCTCAAACTATAGAAACATATTTGTTTGCTTTTTATATAAGATTCGTGTTCGGCTGCATTTGATTCGAGTACTTTCCACATTGAAATTGTTTTCATTAACACTCGTGTACTAAAATACGATATGCTTAAAAAATAACACAGACCAATTTTCTGAGCGATAAAATATGCCAGCGCGTGTATTCAAAAATAAACAGTCGACTCGAAAAGCGCCTGATGATGCTTAAAAGTAAAAGTCACTTTTGTTCGAAAATGTAGGGCGATTGACGTAAAAATTAATCATGCGCATTAATCATTCCAACTTTTCGCTTCGGGGAATAGCCGCTTTTAATTTGTTCTGCCGAGTAAATAAGTGGTTATTATTTATGACTACCTTTTGCCCGCGACTTCGTTCACGTAGACTTCCTTTTGTCAGAAAGCAATAACGGTGGAAATTTCAAATGTCGTAAGGGACAAATGCCTACTTTTGAGGGGAGCCAAAAAACAAAACTCCATTAAAAAATATATATAACTTTGAAACTACTCATCCTATAAAGATGAATCTTAGATGTATACTTTTCAAATAACGTCATCTACACTAACCTATTAGTCGCATAGCAATAAATGAAGTAGTTTAGAAAATAGTGTCCCTTACGACCAAAAAATATGAAGAAAATGTGTGTTACGCGTCTGAAAAACAATATTTATGTGACAAAATTTCTTACGCCTTCCAACTAAATTATAATTTTATGTCGTAACTGCCTTAATACTAACGTCTACTACGAATTTCTTGTTGTAAAGTCATTAAAGTTTCGAGGTAAGTGAAGTAAGTACGTAGTTAACTTTAATGAAAATAAAGATTTTACTTCTAAATTTATTGATTTCTAAGCTTTTCGGATGCGGGAGAGTATAAAAATGTTATAAGTCTGATTAATGTTTTTATTTTTCCAAATAAATGTGTGGAAACAATTAAACATAACGAAACGTAATGAAACAAATTGGTGCTATAAGCTACATCTTACATTTATATAACAGCACTACAAAAGTAGTATTCACGAGGCGTTCGAGATTTTCCATAAGAAATTCCACAGGATGTATTTATTGACCTTATTGAATCTTAGAGCGCCTCGAACAGTTGTCTCAAGAGTGGGTTTCAAGCAGCAGCTGCAGTGCTATTATAAGCTATTCAAAATCACAATCAAGATAATCAAATGCTTAACTAAACACCTCGTGTTCTGCATCAAGTCAGAAACAGGTGTATTTCTTTGTTACATGTACAATATTGGTAACAAGTAAAAAGTACACACATCTAAATAACATTATAATTATATGCGTCATATAGATTTTAATATATATTAATGATTTGTATTTTGCTGTGCATTGATCACAGGAATGACGTATATTTGAAATCTGTATGACCTTTATAATTATAAATAAAATGAACTTTCTACACGAGTATCACACGTGAATTCTTTTGTATTTTAAGATTGAGATCAATGGGAATGTCATTTCTTTTTAGTGCCTTACAACATAGAAATTTCAAAATTATTGAGACATACGACCTTGCGCTTAAGACCACGAGACGACAAGAAAGTATATTTGACCGAGACAACACAGTATTTCAAAATACGAAGCAGTTACGACAAACTTAACCATCTCATAACTTTTTTATTAGGAGTCGTATCGAGAGACCGATACTACAGACGGATAGAAAAAAATATACTGATTCCAATGGTATATTTAGTGTACTTACGACAAAATGTCCTTTACGACATTTGAAATTTCCACCGTCAGTATACTATATGCCATCAAAAACATTCTGTAAAAAACTAGCCAAGTCTCGATGGAGCTGCTTGTTTATCTCTAAAAAGTAATGAAATCTAGACAAAGTCGTGCCAAGTCTAAGGTTCCTTACTGCGATTTCTTTATGATTTATAGTTAATCTTGTGTGACTCGGCCGTTGACTTGTACCCACTAACGTTTAAAGAATGTTGAAATTATATTATCAACGAACATTCATACTACTTAATCCTCTGTGTACAAATATGTTGAACATTCACCTTTATATTTGTGAGATATTTTGTAGTACCAAGTCTCAGGCATTCTTATTATTCTTTATTTGCTAACTAAATAAAATCCTGCAACTGTTACTGAAAGAAGCACTTAATACTCCCTCAAATGTCTCTTTTTTTTAGTTTTTATTTTTATTTAAGTCTTAAATGTAGCTTACACATACGCTTCGTAACCGCATTTTTGTAAAAGTCAAGAATTTAATAATGATTTGTAAAATTCTTGTTTACATGCAACATTATAATGTTAATTGGTGGTCAACGGTGTAGATCCCGCATATTTGTATTTATTTTATAATTTCTCAACTAAGCAACCTAGTAGCGATTATTTGTTGACCTAAATAAATGAAAAAAAAATGTTTATGATGAGATTTCATTTCTTTTTGTAGAAACTTGGGATTATATCTAACAAAATATACTAAACCTAGAGTACTAGAAAAGTACTTATGACTAACCATATTACCTATCTAGCACTAATTCTTATAATAACAACCTGCTGACCTTAGCAACCTTAGCAAAACTCACGAAATAATAAGCTAAATCAACGAAATACAAATAATCCCTCCTGATCTCTTTATATAAATAAAGTTAATCGTTTTACTATTTCTTCTTGTAAACTTGTAAGTATACGAGTAAGTATATATGCCAGTCTAGTCTTATCCAGAGTTTTCCTTTAATTTTATTCATATGCGTATTAAAAGCAGAAGGGGAGGCATTCGCCCAGCAGTGGGACGCTATAAGCTAGATTAAATTTAAATTAGAAGATGCCTACAGACTTGAAATTTTGGATTTTATGTATGTGATTATAGCTTACTGGATGACGAAAATTTCTGCGTTCTGGTCTTATCCAGAGGTTCTCAAATGCGGCGAAATGGTTCCAGTAAAGGATGGTACGGCAGTGCTTGCTTCGCGCTCGACTTGGCGGGGGCACTCCCGTGCCCCCAGATGTTAATCCAGGCTATAGTCTATTTGCATACTAAAATTTGTCTTAATCCGTTCAGCCGTTTTTGCGTGATTTAGTGAAAAACATTCAAACATCCAACCTTTCTCGTTTATAGTATTAGTAGGATGACAATCATTAGCGATTATATTCAAAGAGACAAGCTACACTGCATAGTAATCATTCGTCATTAGACTTTTCACAATCAAACACTGCTAGCTTACTCCCAATTATTGCAGCACATTTTTTTCGAAGTGGCCAGATTTTTCCAAAGAACAGCTCTATGAGACATTTCACAGACACGCAAATATAAAAAAAAACTTACTTAACTACAAGAACTGAATTGGAATGGATTCTACATTTGTCCCACGATCGTCACGATCGCGCCGCGCGTGGAATGCTTATTTCGATGACACTAATTAGGTATTAACCACATTTTGAATCGTGGTTAATTAACTGAAGATACTGATTTTAAATGTACGTAATATCCTACTAACATTATATTTGCGAAAATTTCGATGTTTGTTACTCATGTCACGCTTAAACAGCTCAACCATTTGGATAACATTTTGCACGAAGATAGAGTTTATAGTCTGGATTAAAATAAAGGATCCCGGGTCCACGCAGACGAAGTCGCGGGTGGAAGCTAGTGTCATGTAACTAATATCTTATAATTGTTATTCCAATCAAAATTTAAACTCAATTTTTGGATGGCAAAACGGATCCCCGAGCTTCCAATTCTTATCAAATGTAAATCTCGTTCAGCGGAGCCGGCTCGGCTCCGCGCGGCGCTAACTCGTCCTTTGAAAGATATCTCTGTTTATCTCCGACGTCTCTATTTGACTACAAATAGAGCCGTCTGTGTTTGCAGGAACTCTCGAAGGAATAAGTAGGGTTAATTTCATTAACGAGGACGCGTCTACAAATACTTCGTCTTGGATGTCCCACATTATACTCGTGTCGACTTGAAATACGTATAAAAGGTATGTATGTGTGATAAGTATAATTTTTTTAGCAAATTGATTGATAGAAGGTTTTTTGCTCCCTGGGTATATGAATGAGTAAATCAATTTCACCCATTAAATACAACTCATTGCGTCAAGGTGTTTCAAAATTCAAAAAATTCAAAATTATTTATTTTCAACAAAGGTTTTTTTACATGTAGTGTTCGTTTCCCCCTTTTAAGTTAAAAACTTGTATTAGGAGGAAACGACGAATTATGGTTATAAAGCGGGAAAATATCCGCCACGTGCTACAAAACACGCAATGGGGCTTCTAGTGTCAAAGTAACAATTTCATTCCAATGCCTACTAGTGCGCGCTAAGTGAACAAAATCTTCATTTAGCTGTGCAACTGTAAAATCGTAACTTGGATGGTCGAAAATAAATTATAATTCTCTTTTTATCGTTTGTTTAACCCTTAAACGGTGACGGCTAACGAAGCCATCCCTCTAGGATGGGAAATGCAAACGAAATATATTGTAACATCTCAAAGTCCTTGCATAATTACATAATTAGCGCTGCTCTTCAGAACGCTGTCAGCATTCAGCCATCCACGTCTAAAATCTCTCTAATTCACTCTAACATTCCAGAGCTTATTTATTTATGAGCAAAGAAGCCAGAGCTTCCGCCATCAAGTTATGCTGAAACTCAACATGCTGGAAAATGTGAGCTAAAATATTAAGCTTTCGTGCGCGACGATTAACGGTGAAGTTGCCAGCCGAAGTTTCGGGTCAGAGCTTTTGTGTTATAATAAACTATTAATATTTAATTAATGAGTGTCCGTCGGTGCAAGTTTAACTGCCCGCGAAGTTAGGGCTCGCCCGGGTCGCTAACGACTCGTCTCCAGGGAGGGACTGGACAAGTTTTCATATTTTATTTACCTTCCGAGTGACTTCGTTTCGTTATTTAGCTCTCGAAATGGAATGAGTCTATGTATTCATGAGTTAGAATGCACACTGTTTCTCACTGGTTACGCTCTTGGCAAACCTGACATGGTTAATACATACCATGTTGTTGCAATGCTTTGTACAATCTTCTTACAGTTATTTTTTGGCCTGGGTTTTCTGCCATTGGTTGGTAAAATCTCAACCTACCCTAACCTAACCTGCCCATTGATGTTACACTACATAACTATTTTCTCCATCGAAGTTGGAAAGACATATTATCCGAAGAAGATAAATTTCGTAAGAAGCGGAAAATTTTATCAATTTCTGGAAATTGACAAAAAACCGATGTAATATTCTCCAATAACACTTGCTCATCTACCCAGGTGCTTGCCTAACGTTTCGTAGAATACATACTCGTATTTTTAGACGTTGAAACCAGTATCCCATAAAAATTGCGCATCAGTAATTAGCGCTGAATGCAGGTGGCGCAGACTCGGTCATTGTGGCACTCTTTGCGGTAACGCCTCCATGTTTAGTAGGTGACGTCTTTCCGTTGATCTGATGATGATGATGATGTTGCAGATAGCGGAGACACTTCCGGAGGCGGTGTCGGAGCTAGACTTCACGGAGCGAGGAGCCTCGAGCCAGCTGGAGATCACCGTATTGGAGACGGAGCAGTACCGCGTCGGACTCACGTACACCAGCGCCAGCCTCGCGCGCGCGTACCGCCAAGGCGAGCCCAGCAAGAACCACAGCGTCGCCAGGTGAGGCATGTCTCATGACCAGCAGGTGCGTTCCGCCACGAGGAGCCCAGAAATAACCACAGCTTGGCCAGGTGAGCCGAGTCTTGAGGCACAAATTAATACCATCTTCGGGTCACGGTAGTACTGCAGCTTAGTCAGGCCAGCTGAGACTACCGTAAGTTTACCGTAAGGAGCACAGGTTCAAAGAGAGAAAGTGGGATCTATCATCATCATTCGTAGAGCTCAGTGAAATCTACTGCTGAGCATAAGCCATACATAACACAGACCCAGTTAGTAATTTGATCCCTAACAAAATTCAACCAGCGTTCTGCCAAGCCAAGGTTCTTCGGTTTTTATTCTGCCAATCAACTCTGCAGTTGCCAAACTGTTTTTACTTTATTCTAATCAGCGTCTCTTTGCCAGATACACGCTGGTACCCCCGCCGAGTGGACAGTTCGAGCTGGGCTGCGTGTCCACCATCTTGGATATCTACGCGCGCCAGTCCGAGCGCGTGACGGTCCGCGAGGACGCGCCGCGCCCCGCCTCCGTCACCGGCGAGGACTCCTCGGGTAACTCATCATTTCATCATCATCATCAATTTCAGCCCGTAATCGCCAACTGCTGAGCCTATGCTCGACAGGTTGGGGGGGCCACTTTGAAAAATTAATTAGTTGTTGTAAATATACTAATTTCCTAGAAAGAATCAAGACAGGGAAAAGTTAGCAATCCCTTCTGCCCTGGTCCTCATTCTTGGTGTTCTCTGTCCGGGTATTGAGCGTAAAGCCCAGTAATTTAAAAAAGGGGCCAAGCTCATCTCACCGTCGCTAGTGAGTATTGCCACATCTCCGACTCAAGTTGTCTCAAACCATTTGTCCTGACACTGGATGCGCTCCCCGCAGGTGCGGCGCCGGCCTGCAGCCTGCTCCTCGCCGCCTGCGCCTGCGCGTACCACTTGTTATGATCGCGCGCGCCGCTCCGCTCCTAAGAAACTGAATGTTGTGATAGACACATAATGACTAGTCTAAGATAATATATATACGTCAATGTTGCAGATTATATGTGAATATGTAAATAAATTCATTAGTTACTTTATGGTTGTTTTATTGTGTTTACTTTGTTTTCATAACCTTTTGCAGTTACTGATAATTGATGGTTGTTGAATATCCATGTTCATG
The DNA here is from genome assembly GCA_945867215.1 of Epinotia demarniana. NCBI lineage: Eukaryota > Metazoa > Arthropoda > Insecta > Lepidoptera > Tortricidae > Epinotia > Epinotia demarniana. The sequence goes on from OX244281.1 coordinate 16,283,789, forward strand.
GTCAGGTCATTCATTACTGTAGAAAGATGCAACATATGAATGCTCTAAAGCTCATATAACGGAACACAGCAGGTAATTATTAAGTCTGATACTACATGTAATAACCGAATAAATGAAATGTTTACCGCCAGTTTTTCGGTGAAGGAAAACATCGTGAGAAAACCGGCCTAGTCCCAATAAGGTCTAGTTTTCCCTCTGGGTTAATGGAAGGTCACATGGGATTCGCTTAAAACTAGTTCCTATGCCAAATCTTGGGATTAGGTGTCAAAGCGCACTTCCGGGCTCCATAACAGGGGCATTATCGGTAATTATTAAGACTGGACTAACATGCGATTGGCAGAAGACTGAGCAAGCACGAGTACCCGGCAAACAGCTCCGATCCCCATTCACATTCAAACGTCAGCTGAGAATCTTTTTATTAGAACATCCATTGTATCCTAATATGTAAGTATAATTATGGACTTATAATATATTTGACATGGTTAATTTGATTTAAGGGGCTCCCATAATTGGCGTATGGGATCGTACCTTCGATCTGAATCTCTTAGTTTTCTTAGGCTTTTGTAGCTTATTATGTTAACAACAACGGCTTTAAGCAATATAGTATCCCATATTTACTCCAAAGTTCATTTTTTTCGATATATTTGGCATCAAAGTTGATCAATTTTAGGCCAAAAAACCGGTTTCGGGCCATAACTTTTGTGTTAATTGGTATAAAATGAAAACCCTAGTTTTTAGGGACGTCACAGACGAACCCAAATATGTAGATTTCGTATGTGCGAGATCTTTCACGTCAATAGAGATACAAAATAAGTGTTATTTTAGACAATGTTTAAAAAGATCATACAAAATTAAGAATCCATTCATTTGTTTCAAAATCCGGTAGACTAAAATAGAGACAAAAGATTGATGATCCGAGAACCGTTTGATTTATACTTCTATCTGTAGTGCAAAAGTACGATTATACGATTCAAAACTTGTCAAAAATCGATGGAAACCTCGGGTAGCCCGTTAAATTGTTTTATAATTTGATAATTATCTAAGTAGTTTTATTTTGACGATCATTACGAGATATCAATATCAATATTTTTTATCCCTTATTTTGACTCTATCATTAATCATTTCGTAATATGTGTCTATAATAATGTTGTATTGTATCTGTGACATTTCATTCAATTAATATTCATTTTCATTCACGAGTGGCGGAAAAAAGAGGATACCTTTGCCCAGCAGTGGGACACAATATAGGCTATAAAAAAATCATTATTGAACGAATTCGTGTAAATTAGCTTAAAGATAACTTATAATGTAAATTTATTTTATGGAATAAAGAAATCTGAATCTAAATCTACTGTAAAGAATTTTGATAGGTAAGTTAAACATGACGTGGGATTGAGACGAAAACATACTAAGAAAAGAATGCCTTTAAAAATGATCAAGTAGAAAATTTCCAAAATCTATTATATTTGAATAAGATTCAAAATCGCTCGCTTTCACTTACTTCGTCACGCAGAAAAGTGTCAACAGACGACGAATTATACATTGTACTAAAAATATACTTACTTGGTTGGAGTGGACGCTCAAGCATTGATAAAACCCCTCAAACGCTTACACCACGTTCGTATAATGGAACGAATGTCACAAACTAAACCGCAAAAGCAGATCAAAAATCTCTTCCACAAACCAGCAAGGTCATTAACCAGCAATCATCATCCCTTGCCTTGTTGTGAAAAACTGGAATGGCGCAAACAAAGCGATAGGCCATGCGCCGGCGACACGGTTTACGAGGATCTGCCGCTTATGGGTCGTAAAACAGCCTTAATCGCGGTGTTCGGATCCGAGCCTCAGGGGCGCTCATTTGTGCTGAGTGTTGCTCCGTACTCGACAAGAGTATGTTTCCGGTGAGTAAGTATTTTTAAAGCGACCTTGAGGTCAATTTGAGACGTATATTTCGCATTTTCATTAAATTTTGATGTGTTTCGCTCTCTTTAGCGTGCGTAGAGATTACGCGTCAGTCAGCCCTGTTTCAGATAGACCTCTCACTGCCTTAATAAATCATTAAAATACGGGTTAAACACAGAAAGATTTCTTCGGCCAATACTGCCGTGAAGCAACGACTGAAAAGATCCGTTTTCGTTGGATAGGAAAGACCGCCAGACTTCCCGTTAAAATGTCGTAGCAAAAGTCCAATGTGGGATTTTCAAATTATTGTTGACGTCGGTTACCCAAGATACACAAAAAATAACAAGCAAGTTACTGAATATTGATCGTTCCATTCAGGAAGATGCTCCCCAACTCTTTATGTGGACACAATTCAAACTAGTGCGCAACGAGAACGGGTGGGGCGCGTACTTGTTGACTGAACGATCTATCAAGATATAGAGAGCTCCAGCAGTAGCTGTTCTATTGCTCTTGAGGAGTACCATTCCTCAAGAGCAAAAGTAGGAAATTCGATACCAAGTGTTCCCATTTTTAAAGCGCTTAACTATATTTACAGTACATAATGGTGCTACTATGTCGAAACTTTAAAGAACCATATGTACAGTAAAACGTTGTACGATACACGCGCTCTCCTCTGGGTCATGTTTTTTTATATCACCACTCGTTGCGAATTTCCTATTTTCGGCACTTGTATCGTAAATAACTATTGTGAACGACGTCCGCCCTCAGCGGTGTCAACCGGGCGATTGAATGCGCTAGCACCCAGATGCAGCGGCGCTCGCCCCCTACAGACCTAAGACGAATGACGCTCCGAGACACGAGTCGGCGGCGGGCTGGCCCCGCCCCTATGTGCTCGGCTAGCGCCTTCGAGTATCTACTCGGCACCCGAGGTGTAAGTTCGGGCCCTGCCCGTGTCCGCAGACACTATGGTAAACTGCGTTACCAGAAATAAAAGATATAAGAACGAAATAGAATATTTATATTAAAATTTTCTCTATACTGCCCTAATTCCCTAACACTGCCCTAAGTCCCCAAGACTTGTAGTTTACTGCTGCAGTTGCTGCTTCTTGTAGTGGCTTCCAGGAGGTTCTGATGTACACTGATTTGACTGCGTCCTCTATTTATACCAAACATGGTGGTGGACGTGCTGAGTGAGACAACAAATACCACGCCCATTTTCACTAAGGTAAACGCAGATATTAACGACCCCCTTAAGGCAATTTTAAAATCGACCTTATGTTTAAAAGTATACTGGTTGCCATCACATTTAGTTTTTTAATTTTATATGTTAGTGTTAGGTGGTAAGAATATATTTGCTCAGTCAAGTACCTTTAAATAAAGGATAATCGTAATAAAAAAATATAAGAAGTGACGAAGTCGATTGTTGCTATTACCGTCCTACAATAACGGCTGTGAATCTATTAACGATTTTTATGCAGCTATTACCGATCGTTATCCGGGTATGTCCTAAAACTACGACTTTAAATTGCCCACATTTTATGAGTCGGTAATACATTGTCCTTACATATTTTATTACCGACCCATAGGAGTCGGTAATGGCAACCATAAGAAACCATTACCGACCCATAGAAGTCGGTAATGGCAACCATAAGAAACCATTACCGACCCATAGAAGTCGGTAATAGCAACCATAAGAAGCTATTACCGATCGTACATACTACAAACCATTACAGACCCATAGAAGTCGGTAATAGCAAGCATAAGAAGCTATTTACCGATCGTACATACTATATACTATTACCGATCGGTAATAGTTTCTTATGGTTGCTATAACCGACTCATATGGGTCGGTAATAGTATCTTATGGTTGCTATTACCGACCCCTTTGCTCGGGTTTGGGTTGTTAATAAGATATGGAGCGACAAACATAAAATTAATTACCGACTCACAAAAAGTAGGCTATTTTTATTAAATTGAACTTCAGACTACAAAATCGATTGTTAGTGATTAATATCACGAAAACTATGAACATAATAATGCGGCTTAATAAAATATCGATCTACCTAAATTATCATATTTTTGGTTAAATTGACAACGGTAAAATAAGAAAACTGGACAACAATTTATGTGTCGCTAATAGATTTTTATAAAGACTGATTGTTTAGCTTCAAACTGGTCAAAAAAATCAATTTTAATACAATATAATAAGATAAAAAAGACAAAAACTTACCATCACTTTGCGGCCATTACCGACTCAGGGGTCGTTGATAGCTGCCACAACAAAAACTAGCGAAGCTATCACCGTCCTCTTTTAATTTATAGTTTTAGCGGTTAAAATGGTTTTTTTTCAATAAAACTTGGTAAGAAATCAAAAGCTGACACTTAAACGGATATAATTAATAAAACACGATAAAGTATACAAATTCACAAATTCGTATTAATGTCTTAAGCAGAAAAGTCACAATCTTACTTAGTGAAACAACAGCCAGTATGGCGCGACTTGCGTCCGCGCTTCCCCCGCAGAAACTGACCTGTTTTATCTCTTTTGCCCACTGCTACACACACTTAAGTAAAAGTATACGATGCTCAAGCGCATGTATAGCTTTTCCTAGTTATAGCTAGAATAGTTCTGGAACCGTAAAAATAACGAATAATTATAATGGGTCGGTAATACCTTCCGATTTTCGATGGGTCGTTAATAGCTGCGTTTACCTTAACATATTTTTAACATGAGGCTTTAATACTTATTTTACAAATACTATTGGGCGGGATTCTAAGCTGATTAATAAGTTCTGATACTACTTGAGATCTTATAAGTACAATTGGGTTGATATCTAATTTCTAATTCGAATTCATGGAATGTGGGCACACCGCATTTCGGTCCCTTTTTACATCACTTATATTAAGTTTATTCAGACGCTATGGCATGTACTTATAATTAACTTTATACAAGTTGTATAGCATTTCTTTAGCTATTTATTGACATATAGTATTCACTTCTACGTTACAGGTTTAAAAAGATACAAAGGTAAATACAATAATAACGAATTGAAAATGCGCTGCCTCGAGCGTCGATTCGGGCGCGCCGGCCCCGGCTCTCTTCATGGTCAAGCCTGCGAGATACAGTCGCTGCACTCAGCGGTCAGTCTGCGTTGCGCGCGCGCAGTGGCGACATCTCCTCGCTCTACATATCAAACTCTAATAAAACTCTACTTTATGTATGTAAACAATAATAAATGCTTTTAGCTATGACTTCATAAATACTATGGTGAGATAACAAATATAAATAAAGGCTTTGGGGGTTCTATCTACTGGGTATTTCTTTATTACTTAAACAATCTAGGGTTAAAATAAGTTACAATATATTAATTTAAACGCGGTTTTCTGTGCCGTCGTCGTTCGTAAGTCCTGTCGTTTACAACTATTAATTGACAAGTTAATTTTGAAGCAGTAACGCTGCTAACGAAATAATAAAATAAAATTACAGGAAAAATTTAAAATTCGAATTGAACTGGCCCGTCGCTACTAATCAACTGAGCTATCGGAGCAATATGTCTTAGAACATTTTGAATTTTTCCTTTAATTTAAATTGAAGTGACAAGTATTAAAAAAGTTGAGTAGACTAGTCTCCCCGAGCTGTTTGTGTATACTACCTTCGTAAGTAAAGAAGCCTAAGACTTTGAAGCCTGAGAGGAAACTACTTATACAGACTTATTTTAACAAAGGAAAAAGTAAGTATTCAGTGGAGCTGAGAACAGACCGCAGACCTTGCGCAGAAGGAACTTAAACTTAAAGCCGACTCGTATTTGTCTGACGCGGCTTTCAAATTCATCTGATGCGTTTTCACGTGACGGCTTCTGCCGTATCAGACTTCAGAGCGCATCAGATAGCATCACGCCAGATAAGTTCTGGCTCAATGATCATATCCTCGAAATAAAATTAAGCGAAACAAAAACAATTCAATTCAAACCAGTACAAAAGCGCGATTTAGAAATTGATTATTCGTTTAACGGCCACAAACTGGAATGTGTAGAAACATTCACCCTTCTAGGATTTGATTTTGATACAGGCGTAAACTGGAAAGCACATGTTACGAAAATCAAGAATAAAATGCTTATGTTCATATATCGACGGTCCCAATTAAAAAAGTCGGATCTGCAAAACAGCTACTTTTCAGGAGAAGCCGTCAAAGATTTTGAAAAAAAATTGTATGGGCGAAATTGTTTATTAATGGAATATCGTTATCAAACCTCGAATGTTTGCTTATTAGAAGGTTGTTTATTACTAGCCGTTGAGCATACATGTACTTTTTCAGCCATTTTTCAAAAAATACAAAAACATCCTAACTTAATTTTTTGACCGGAATAACTTCCGCATGTTTTGTCAGAAGTGCCACATACGACATTTTTGTCTGGAAATTGTATACATTAATATGTCGGATTTACCACATACGACAAAAAATGTACTCCAAAAATGTCGTAACTGGCAGAACTGACATTGTTGCACGGAAATTCTTATATAACAATTTAATACAAAAAAAATACTTGATAACTTAACAGGCTGTAAATTACATAAAATATACAACAAAGAATACACTATACTTTTCCGTGTAATATAGTAGGATGTGTCATATCCGACACTTTGTACTCACTGTGTGTCCCGTAAAAATATCGGAACTGTCACAACCGACATTTTAAAGTTTTGAGTTTTTTACGACCTAAGCCGCTGAAAAGCAAAAATCTCAATTTTGCAGATCCGACTTTTTAATTGGGACCGTCGATATGCCCTGAGAGGATTTAAAAAATCGACTAGTCTACAATCGGCAAAAATAGCCTATAATATTATGCCTATGCCTACTCATGGCTCATGGCTCAAGTACGGTATTGTCCTTTGGGGGAATAGTACGGACGTAAACGATTTATTTCTTCTACAGAAGAAATGCATACGCATCCTCGCGAATATTAGGAGTCCAGCGAGCTGTAGACCACATTTCATTAACTACGAAATTCTAACCCTTACATCGATGTATATTTTCGAAACTTGCAAATTCGTAAGAAAGCATTCGGACCTATTTACAAAGTTAGTAGACCAGCCCCGACGCTTCGAAACAAGGTTTAGACATGATTTAGCTTTGCCGTCAACTTCTAAACTGAAACTCCATATTACAAAGTCCTAATGTCATGTCAGTTAAAATATACAACCACCTTACAAACGACATAAAAGCTCAAGCAAATGAGAAACAATTTAATAAAATTTTGAAAGACTTCCTAATTAAAAAATGCTACTACTTACGACTTAAAGGACTCTTTTGATGATAATGTTATAGACAACTTCTAAGTAATTTATTATTATAATTATAAATGACATTTACTTACTTTAGTTTCCTAAATCTATAATACGATCTGAATATTGTACAATAATCAATTTATTTTAATACATTTTTTAGTGGGATCACTAAATTAATGTGTAATTAGAAGAATGGTTTTATGACCTGATATATTATTTTGTTATTTTTTGGATGAAGTTATTAATAATTTGCCTCACACATAAGGGGAAGAAGGGGAGGAGGAGAGATTGAGCTAGCGCAATTTTAGTGGCGAATGGCAAAAAGTTACGAAGTCGACGAAGGGAACCCATCGAAGCAAACATCCTCCTGCTGACCTCGCTCACTGTACCATGGTTGCAATAAAGAATTATGATTATGATTATAAGTATATATCCGGTTTAATTGTCAACAGCATCTTAAAAATCATTAGGATAGCGTTCGGGGTTTACTAATTGATGACATGGACTGATATCGATCGGTTCGTCGTCATATCATTTATTGATCTTGTTTTACGAAAGCGAATGCCATCTAGTACATACCAGATGGCATTCGCTTTCGTAAAACAAATGTCTACTCGAAATTATGGGATTAAGTGCCGAAGCGACCCCAGCTGGCAACCAGGAAAACGTTAGGAACATGATGATGACTTCAATCGGCTCTTAGGTCGCAAGGTGTAACGGTTTCTCGCTGATTTTCACTTGTGAAGGCCTGCATGTTTAATTACGCGGGGCGAGTAAAGAAGTCTGCGCGTGACATATATTTCATACTGCGACGCGACGCCCGCTCTTCAGATAACGAGAACGCAGCGCATTGTGCTACAGAGAGGTCGCTTCACATAGGTTACTTGTTTCGGAAGCTATTAATAGTACATTACGTAACTAGGGCGGTGAATTCGTGAATGCCCCAGATCGCAGGGGTTTGTGGCCCGAACCGAAGGTGAGGGCCATAAATATGCGCTCTGGGGCTTTACGAATTACCGCCCGTGTTGAGTACAACATTTTACGTCTTCACCTGGCCACAATGCGAGTTTTCCCGTACGCGCAGCGTGTAGTAAAACTCGCATTATGGCCAGGTGTGACGTAAACATATTTACGCCTGGATTGCGGTGAAACCAGAATTATAGCACGCTGTGTTTGCTCGTATTTGACACGGTTAGAAAGGAAGAAACAAAGAATTCACTTATTTAAGTAGGATTCTTTGAACCACTTATTATTATTTTTTCAATTCAACATCTTTATTTCGGATAAATATCCATATTGGGTTAGTTACAGTAGGATGAACTTATATCTATGCATCGTCATCAGCTACGACGATACATTCAGGATCTATAAAAAATACATACATACATACATTCACGCCTTTATTCCCAAAAGGGGTAGGCAGAGCACATGAAACGTATGTTCCAGCGCCACTTTTAGCATAAATGTGGGTATAAAATATCGACAAAATGTGATATTGCAGTGATAGGTTGCTAGCCCATCGCCCACAAAACACAAAAAAATATAAAAACGCTTATGCAGAATATACTTAAAACTTAGATTATTACAACATGTCACAAGCTACCTACATGAACTTTAACAATACATTTGTTTTTAATATAGAATAAGATAAGATAAAAGCCTAGCTAGTAAAATGAATAATTCAGCTACGTGTATATGCATCGTCAACAATGACAGTAACAATTAATACATTAAGTACATAATAATAGTTTATAGAGTATACGTAATGCCAATGTTAAATTCTACATAATTGGCAATTATTCATAATTACTTTACTAAACTAGGACAAGCATTTTTATCATTAAAGTTGTGCTAAGAACTATCCCTAGTGGTAGTAAAGAACTATCCCTGATCGTAGGTCAAATTACCGGTGTATCACAACGATCGACAGCTTTGAGAATTTTAAAACCATTCAATATTTTTGTTTCCGCACCTAAGAAGAAACCCTGGCAATATTGCTAGCGGCAATAGGTATCCCTGGGAATGGCAATTAATGGCAAAATCGAATGCAGTCCCAGTTCAGAAATAAACAAATAAATAAATATTAGGGGACAATCTTACATAAATCCACCTAGTCCCAAACTAAGCAAAGCTTGTACTATGGGGACGATAAACATACGTATATAGATAAATAAATACTTAAAAACATAGAAAACATCCATGACTCATGAACAACTATTCGTGCTCATCACACAAATAAATGGGCATATGTTTAACGGACCACCGGATATAGTGAAATAAAACGCCAAAAAAATACTTTTTTCTGCCAAAAATACTAAATGATCACCAAATTTTTATCTCCATTTTAATGTGAAATAGTAACCCAAATTATAACATCTTACTATACTTTTAAAGAAAATGCTATCCTAATAAAGCATTGCTAATCCAAAAATGGTTTAATGATCACCATTTTTTTTTCGCATATTAATGTGAAATAATAACCCAAATTATAACATCTTACTATCCTATTACAGAAAATGCTATCCTAATAAATCATTGCTTACCCAAAAATAGTAAATGATCACCAAAATTGTATCTCCTTTAAATGTGAAATAATGACGCAAATTATAACTTCATGCTATCCTATGAAAGAAAATGCTAACCTAATAAATCATTGCTAAACCAAAAATAGTAAAACAATTTCCTAAATTCGACGGAGCCCCAAGCTTTCGTTTCTGGGACTCAGTCTCCCGCCGTCCGCCCGGGCTCCCGCCAAAATCTCGCTTCGTCGGCCCTTCGTTTCACGTGCGCACTCGACTTAAGCTCCGCTCGGGAGGTCGCCGGCTCGCTTCGCTCGCCACCTTTCCCCACTCGCTTCACTTGGGTCTCGTGCACCCCGTTCAATTAAGGACCTCCTTCGCGAGCTTCTGGCTCCGCAGGCTTTTATATACACTCTAGGGGTAGGACAGACAAGACCACGTGGAAGTAGGGTGCGCTGATTCGGGCTTTGGTAGAACTTGTAAAGGCATCATTATACTTTATTTACCCCGACAAGGTGCACTGATGACTTGGTAAAGGTTGCGGGAATCCTCTTGATACGGGTGGCGCGGGATCGGTCACTTTGGCACTCTTTGGGGGATGCCTATGTCCAGCAGTGGACGTCTTTCGGCTGATATGATGATGATACTTTATTTGGTTAACATTCATATGTTTTATGGCAATCATAGTGGGTTATTTAGGTAGAAGTATTGTATTAATTTGGTCGCAAAGATTTGGTGATCATTTAGTAAATTTGGTGTTCGAATACAATTAAAAGTGCAGTCTTTACTAAAATAGCTAGTGCTATTGTAATGGTACAATTATTATTTTTGGTGTTCAGTATATTTTTTTGGTAAAAGAGCTTAGGGTATCAAAGCATTTTTTGGTGGTCATTATATTTGATGCCAAATAAATGCCCTTACCGGGATTCGAACCCAGGACCTCTTGCTTCGTAGGTAGGGTCACTACCAACTAGGCTAAAGCGGTCGTCAAATATTGTTTAAGCTACGCTCTTTTTCACCCTGACTGTACTTGTGGGGTAAATAATTGTGTAACTTTTTAAACAATTGTTGGTACATGGACATATCAATGTCATTAACAGCTGCAAACATGTAATTTGAATGTGCGTTCAAAAAGTTACGTGATTATTCTGCTGGATTAACACAGTGCTACGCCACGGGGCTCGCTGCTTGTAGCCGGTTCCCTCTAGGCCATTCGAGGCCACGCATCGCTTCGCCGTCTACGCCGTAGCGTCTAGCAGCGTTTTGTCGCTCTGTAGCAGCAGATCTCGCTCGTAGAGGCATAACTCATATATGAATCATCGGCCTTGAATAGCCAGAAAACCATGGAATGTAGCAACGAGCGTAGGTCTACGAAGTCTTTAACAACTTATATGCTATTTCCATAGTGCGCCCGCTATGTTACGCACTGCGCTGTGGTTTTAGCATTATCCCGCCGCGACGCCGAATTTGCCGCCTCATTTCATTTTTATTGTCACTATATCAGACCCTTCGGCCGAACAAAATACTGCCTGATGATGTCGTTTAACCCGAGTTATGTCCCAGGTCTGTCTGGGTCTGAGACAGTGCCAACAATGGGCCTGTATCGCGATCGCGCCGCGATTAGTGACGTCTTTGAATTTTGGTTGATTTAGAAAATCTGAAATAATTAACTATCGGATCAAACAGACAAGTGCAAAATTATGGAATTCAACATATGTCCCATTGGTCTTATGTTGGCGAGTTAAGGTTCTAGTACATAATCTATGACAGGATAGTAGGTATACACTTCCGAATAATATCACAGCTCAATTTTTTTTACCAGTTTCCCAAGACGGTATTACAAATGTTCATACGGCTTCCATAATACCCGCACTTGACTAAGGAGTAATTTGGCCACCTTCGTATCAGGACAGTAGTCGCCCCGTAACGAGGCGCTGCATAAAGTGCATAAGCCCGCCGTATCGAGATCTTCAGCTCAATTTGGCGTCAAATTTAAAACACTTGGAACTAAAAAACTACGTACTTACAACCCGCGATAACTCAACAGACATCCAATTCTCTTATTCAATTTTAAACAGTACAACTTCTTTCCGTTCGCTTCTAGCACAGCCCTTATCCCGTTTGCATAAGCTTCAACGTCGTTTGTACCATCTTCAAAGATATCTTTGTTTAGCTGGTAAGATTTTTCTGCTTGATGCGTTTTCTAAATACTTATCTCTTTTGCTATACGGTTGAGGTTCCGGTATCCTAGCGCTCGCGCTCCGCCGGGAGTCGTTATTCGCGAGCTCGGGTGCCACTATAAAGAGCTGCCTTTGCTCACAAAGCTTACACCACGACTGAAAGCTGGCTACTATGACTTGGCCCTGATGCACGTAACAAGTATGGATAAGTAAGTAAAATGTATACTGGATTGAAAGTAGTAAGGTGTAGGTAAAAATTGTGAATGCGTCCTGGAAGGCGGCCAGAGGTGAGCGAGTCAGCGATACCCTGATAAGTGTGGTCTGTATTGGAAAAGTTTAGTTTTGGAATGTTATTCAGATAAATGGTGTTGTTTTGGCGAGACCTTATCAATTACAGCGTCTGTGGCTGGATCGGGTTATTGTTTAAATGCGTGTATGTTTATGCGGTTAGTTCAGCGCGCTGGAAACCACCCGATAAGTACAAATTGAGCAATATTCGAAATGCGAGCCAAATGTATTTGCAATTTTTAGCCAGGAAGATATATTACAAGAGAAAATACTGTAAAATACCAACTGAATTTACTTCGATACAGTAACGTTTATTTTACGTTATATTTATGGGACGATAAATGGCGAAACATTATTGGACAACAATCACGCATTGTATGCATTAATAACAACGTAACGTGAATATAACTTTGGGTTTCGAAGGGACGTCAACTTCAGTTTGAAAGTGTCTAGTTCACTTGTGTGTTCTAACCTCATGATTGGTAATGTCAGTTGAGATGCATCCACCGTCTACTTAACGGCAACGAATATTTAGATGTGAAACAGTTACCTACTTCGGTCTTTTCACTCAACCACAAAGTACACATCATCTTCTTCATTTATTTAAGAGCTTGGTTCTTTTCGGTGGAGTGATTTCCATTTTGTTCTATTATCTGCCTTTTCCTTCAACTCTCTATAGGATTCAACTTCAATGTTTTCCTTTAGCTGCTCCATGTAAGCTCTTCGTGGTCTTCCTCTTTTTCTTCTTCCTTCTATCTTTCCCTCTATTATAACTTTAATAAAGTCATCGTGACGAAGAAGATGTCCTATCATTTATCCTCTTCTTTTTTCTTTCACTAACTTCTAATAAACTTCTTTTTTCACTGACTATACGCAAAACCTCTTCATTAGTATTTTTCTCTGTTACAAATTACACATATTGTTTAAATGTCGACTTCAAAGAGATTTATAACTATTTCGCCTTATTATTAGCGTATAATATTGTTGTCCTCAAATGGCGAATCACAGTTCTTCTTCCCGCATACACACTCTTTAATTAAATTTTAATTTTCCTTATGGAAGGTCTGAAAAGCAGTGTGCCTCTAAGAAACAAAATTATTTCCGCCTTGGGAATCCACCGCTACGCTAAGTTCATAGGTAGGTATAGTCACTTCACTCGCCGTTAATATACTTTGCTCCCTTAAAACATAACATCTGTTGAACACTGATTTTAAAGAAACCCGAACTGACGAATGAGTATATTTGAAGCATTAAACCGAAAATACCGATAATCCTACAAATGGTGGCCATTCGAATGATGGATTCGCTTGGACTCAATAGATATAACTTCCTCATAGATTATCAATGTCGACAGCATTATACTACAGAACCCCTCCAGCACTTTATTTAGATATTTCGCTTTTACCGGTAGTTGGTGACGCGGACAGCGAAGATAACATTTTAGCTTGGTTACACTAATACAATCATCAGTCCAATAATCTGCGCGGAACTCTCTCGGTGCGCATTTGAATAACTTCACAACTAACCGTCTCGCCAGAAATACGGAACAAGCTCCTTTTCTGTTTCATTTGGTGGTGAATAAGTTTCCTGCACACAATTAATTGTCATTGCCGTCAACGTTAAATTCTTATTGCCGACTGTGCTGTTATTGCATTTTTAGGGTTCCTCACCTCCTAAGGAACGGAACCCTTATATGATCATTTTGTTGTCCGTCTGTGTGTTTGTCAAGACCCTTTATCTCGGAAACGCATGGAGGTATCTCAAGGTATCTCAAGAGTACAGTCCCTTGAAGCTGTGAAAAATCAAACTTCTAATAAAACTTAAAAAAAAGATAAGGCCGTTTATGCCGCAAAAAGCGTATATTTTGACACTCTCAAGAGAGTCTCAGTTATAGGGTACTTTCTGTTAACCTAGAACTATGAAATGCAAGTACGAGTAATATCGTCTTACACTACAAGTACATGGAAAAACCTGAAAACTATACATTTGTAATCCACCATCGGTGGGTAAGTCCGATTCCCACGTGTCCGGTAAAAAAAAAAGATTTGACTAGATTAAATACACCAGGATTTTCGTCGTTCGGGACGTATGTCATACACGATATAATCCGTTCATATTGGGTTCACTCTGTTTTACGGACCAACGTTTTATCGAATGAATGTTTCGCCGAATTTGCATTTCATCGAGAACAATAATTATTTTCAGAAACGGTAACATTTTCAAGGTTGTTATAAAACAAATCTAACCTCATGGGTTCTACACAATTACCTTTCCTGGTATACCTTAAAAATATAACGGTTTCTGAGTATTTTTTCAATTAAATAACTATTCGGTGAAACATTTGTCGGTAAAATGACTGACTAGGGGCACATAGTTCTAATTTGTACTTTATTTGTAACAACATGAGGTCGTTTTTCCGTAAATGCAAATTCCATTTTGTTTTATCAAACTTATTTTGCTGTTAGCCGATTCGACTTCATTCAAACTGAACACTATTCGTAAGAGTATAAAGCCGTTAAACACTTTTTGCAATTGCATATTCTGCAAATAAATTTGTAATTTTGTCCACGCGTCCTTCACCGTTTTGCTATTGAGCTAATTCGAATAGTTCGAATTTGGACGTAATTCCTTTGAAAAATATTTGGCAATGGAAAAAACAGATTGGAATTTTATTTCATCGTCTCCATCAATTTTGCCGAGTTAAACAAATTCGAATAGTTCGAATTGGGACGTTATTCCTAAAGAGATAAAGTTTTGATAAATATTTGGCAATGGCAAAAGCAGATTGATGTTTTATTTCATCGTCTCCTTCATCAATTTTGCTGAGTTAAGTTGAACTATAGCGTACTACTAATAAGGTTGTTATTAACTTATTAGATAATATTGGCACGCAGGTTAGGGAGGGGGGAGGAAGGGATATTTTTTTGCAAAATTAAAATTATTCAAGTTTTCATTTCTGCCGGCACTCCCGGAGTGCAACCCGGTATTTTTTATGTTTTGCATTTTTTGGTCTGAATGTTTAATTTTCAATAACGAAAGACTTTACATAAGACAGCATTTTGCGCCAACCCAAGCCCGAGCCCTGAGAACGTGCAAACACGACCATTCCGTGGCGGCCGCGCCGCCTGCGCCAGAACTAATTTAATAGAGCGCGAGATATACGCGTTACTATTTCAGGCTTCAGTCGGAGGAGTGACAGATGGAGGACGATTTTCCCACATTTTCCCGCTAGTCTGGGAGACAGACGGCAAGATTCGCACGGCGTAGATATTAGGAACCTACTATACAAAAATCAACAGTTCTCAGCAAATACAATATTAATGTGAATGCGTAATACTTGACGTCAATATTCAAATAAAATAACATCTTTTGCAGACGAGACAGGGCATGCTACTGTGTTGTATTTTCTAAAGCCATAATACAAACGAGTAACACCCTAGTTGCTGTTGAAAGTCTTGCTATCTGCTCTATATTTTAGATTTTGTTTAATTCAAAATTAAAATATGTTTTAATTAAAATAGGCTACAAACAAGGTCACTTTTACAAGTCAATATGTACCTTTATCAATTTTTTTTTTGAAAGTACAAATCAGTCATAAGATAATAAATGACATTATCAATGTTTTCATTGTTATGAAAAAAACTATATAATTGAATTAATTTCGTTACAAAACTCTCTCCCTCCTATTTAAACGTAACCAATCGTTTTCCAAAATATTACTGCGAAACACGCATATCTAGCCAATTCGAAATTAAGCACAAATAATTTTTGATTCGCTTACGTGACGACTTCGACATAAATGAGGTCCTTCTCCTGCACTACAGGAAAGTCTCTGAAATAAACCCTCCCGTACGGCGACTGAAGCCACTTTAGCATTATAATATTTTATTCGCCATACTTTATTAAATGCCGGGCATTCCACAGTAATGGGGCATAGTTGCTCGGCCGAGCTCGCCTGGAACCAATATCGCCCGCGGCGCAAACAAAATGGGATACATTATGTAATACATACATTTAGATCGTCTTTTTGTTTGATCAAACATCCACCCGATGGGTATTTACATAACAATCGGGAATAGATCTTAGGATTCCACCTCTATGCGTTCAGCGAGATTTTTTTACGTGGAATATTGCCCATGTCGGTTTCGTATTCGGGATGCGTAACCATTTTAATGAATTTGAATGACAGAGACATCAAAGTAATATGTCCTTTTCTCTCAAATATCGCGGAAAACCGCCAATACCGTCCTCGTCAAGAGACAGCCGTTCTAACGTGGCCATTTTGATCAAGGTCCGATATTCGACTTGCTGAACGTGACATTATTATCCTTTTCATTTTACAGATATATGCCCCCGCTTTATGTCCCTCAAACGCGATAAACTAGGCACATACCCTTCTGACAATTAAAGCGAATTGGATTGCGGCTAAGGGTGGACTTGTACATTATTTTGTTCTACGCTTGAACAACATATCATAGAAATCATTTGCTGAGATTATAATTTGTTAAAACTGCGCTCTTCTGTATGTTGAAGGGGACTGCTCAAAATACATAAACGAGTAGACATTGCGCTGTGCCCCTCTCTCCAAAAATGGTCATAACAGGCTAATAGGACTAAAAAATTATGAGTTATCGCTGCACGTGGGCGGCCGTCCATTCGTGTTTCATTTTGATGCAAATTTTGGTATTTTTGTGAAAGGACGCGGCGTCATTAGATGTAGCTGGCGTCGCGCCAGGCGGCGCGCCGGGCTCGCTTCCGGGTCCCACTTGTGATGTTTTCAGATTACATGGGAATTGTATTGATTGGGGAGCTTTCACACCCTCATTCGGCTCCGACTGTGCGATTTAAGGAAGAAAAAAGTGCACCAATACGTTTCAAGTCTACTCTAAATACGTAGTGCGTTCCGGAACTCAGGCCAGAGCTGACCGTAAGTACGTACTGGTTACACAACCATAAGTTAGTTGTTCAAGTGGCTGGAGCCAATAATATGTCAATTCGTTACTCTACGTCATCAAACTGTGGATAAAAAACACGTCTGTTGTGCAACAAATATTTTTGGAGACATTGTTTTTAGTAAGTACCGACAATATTTTCTTTCTTATAAGCTATTAACCAGGTCCAGGTCCAGGTATAGGGTTAAGTCCCGTTTAGTATAAATAATGTGTGAGAATCGTGAAAGTTTAAATCAATATATTAACCAGGGTCTAGTAAAAAATTCAAGTATTGATAGATACGATGCTTGATGCATATTATTATTCACTTTAAGTACTGTATAAAGCGTTTCTTTGAGTAGGTATCTGAAATATAATTTTAAACCGAAAATATTAGACCTATTGAACGTTGAAATTACCAGAATCTTTAAAAACTGGTACGACTAGCTCAAGTATAAGTTATTATTGCAATCTATGTTACATACTTACATGTACAGTCATGTGTAAAAATACTCATACATATGTCCCATAACCCTTATTTCAGCGGATTAAGGTTTTGGTACTTATTTATGAGAGGATGGTATCGATACATATTTTTGCACTTAACTGTACAGCTGGGCAGGTACAAGCGACTAATACCAAAAAAATATAATTTTGATAGCATGTGCGCTTTGTATACCTACAGACTGCGTATACTTGTACGGTACAAGCGCACATGCTATCAAAATGATTATTCTTTGGAATGAGTCGGAAGCTCTAGAACAAAACGGGCATTTTCCAAACAAGGGCGCTATTTTGAACAAAATCCGAACAAAAAATAAAACGGGCAGCAATAAAATTGCGTAAACCCGATGGCATTAATTTCTTTATTTGCCCAGTAGCGTTGCGCGTACCGGCAAACACGAAAAGTGGTTCATAAAAGAATTATGTGTTTACACTTACCTGCGGATCGCCCTTAAGGAGACGTTTCAAATATTTTAACATAGTACAAATCTGCCAAGTGCGTTTCGGGCACGCGCAGTGTAGGGTTCCGTAGTTGCCTGTCTATCTTAGTCACATCGACACGCGCGCGCCTAGTAAATGGTTGCGTCGGCCGAATTTATATGAACGTTGGCTTTCTAAGTACATTTTTAGCTGGTCGACTATTACTCGGTAACTAGTTATTCCTACGTAGCCGTGATAGTTTTCCTTTTTAATTCAATATATGAACAACTGCCGCGATCTTTTTTACATTCCCAGTAGCAGCCATTTAGCCCATGCTGGATTGCAGTTTTCTAGTATTAAAGGTTACAGAGCTAAGCCAAAGACGGCTTAGCTTGGCTTGCCGTTCCGGTCATCAATGCACAGGCCGAACTGACTCCAAAATAATATATATTATATTAGCTTCCGCCCGCGACTTCGTCTGCTTGGACCCGAATAAACACTATCTTTTATTTTAATCGCTATAAACTATCTTTGTGCAAAATGCCATCCAAACCGTTTAAGCGTGATTGAGTAAGAACATCTCAACATCCAAACTATCGCATTTATTACATAAGAAGGATTTATCGTTTCGACGTTTAAAATAATTAAACATTTCTTATAAACAACCCAGATTGTAGGTAACCGAATTATTTAACAGACTGTAACTCAAAATGATCTACTTATGAGATTTAATTAGAAACAAGAGAGTTGTTGAAATGACTGGCTCAAAGGAAATTGTATGAATATTATAAATTATCTCTTTTAGTAAAATTAATAGCAATTCTACTGCTAAAGAACGGCCTCTTAACAAGTCTTCGCCGATAAATCAGCGACTTGCTCCTGACGAACAAACACAACACAATTAAACGTAAGCCGATTGTACTAAACATTTTTCAACCTCGAACCATTTTGGACCTTCCCGCGTTATAATGAGCAATTATGGGTGCGTACATTTGGGCCTCTGCTAAGTACAGGTATGTATATGGGGTTACCTGCTAATTTACCTGTATATGGGGCTAAGTTACCTGTATACCCGTACAAAACACTTTTTACGCATTTAAATTGTATACGAAACGTCTTGGTTCATGCGCTCTGTATTGTGCGTAAGTGCATATGTAAATTCCATTCCAAGTCTATGTAAAAGCGCATATACCTACGCCTGAAGACCATCAATTGACAAAGTATCCAGAACATATTTTCTATATTTATTGGTATCCCCTTATTTCGTAGACATATTTTTTGCCGAATCTTATTAACAGATAAACCGACTCTCATAATTTTCGTTCATATAATTTAATTCCATCGAATATTACTTGTAAGAAAATGTTTCATAGGAATTCAACAAGTTGAGAAGACCAGTAACAGACAAATGACAGAATTCTTAACGGCATATGTTTAACGGGTCACCAGATATAGTAAAATAAACGCCAGGAAAACCCTTTTTACTGCCGAAAATAGTAAACGCTAACCAAAATTTAATCTCCATTTTAATGTGAAATAATAAACAAAATTATTACATCTTACAATGCGATTAAAGAAAATGCTATCCTAGCAAATCATTCCTAACCCACAAATAGTAAAATAATTTCTTAAATTCGAATTCTCCCGCCAGAAACTCGCTCCGTCGGCCCTTCATTTCACGTGCGCGCTCGACCTACGCTCCGCTCGGGAGTTCGCCGGCTCGCTTCACTTCGTCCTCGTGCACCCCGTTCAACTCAGGATCGCCCTGGCGAGCTTCTGGCTCGGCGGGCTTTTATAATTATACACTCTAGGGGTAGGACAGACAAGACCACGTGGAAGTGGGGTGCGCTGATTCGGGTTTTGGTAGCACTTGTAAATTTGGCATCAACTTTATTTGGTAATATGCATATATTTTATGGCAATCATAGTTGATCATTTAGGTAGAAATATTGTATTCATTTGCTCGCTAAGGTTTGTCGATCATTTACTGAATTTAGTGTTCGAATACAATTTAATTTGCAGTCGTTACTAAAACAGCTATTTATTACGATTGAACGGTAGAATATTTTTTCTTAAGACAGCTTAGGGTGAAAAATGCTTAGATACCTATATCTAAGCATTTTTTGGTGGTCATTATATTTAATCCCATTACGAACAACAGAAAATTGATTCGTCGACATAACAATCTTTTCAATTTGGATTCATTAACTGTTTGGTTAAACAAAACATACTCCGTAGAAAACTGTAAAAAAAATCACTACATCTATTAATTAAAGCAATTTCTATCATCCTAAGATAATAGAAATACTCTTTATTGCAAACCTCTAAACATGAATCGGGAAGATACCTCATTATTATGTTGATAATATTGTTACAGCCTACCTGAAAATATATATTGAATCGTAATAATATGGTAATCGTAAATAAATCCTGGATAAATTATATTCTATTATAAATGAGTATCAAGAGCCGAATCAGAGCACCCCACTTCCACGTGGTCGTATCCGTCCTACACCTACAGTGTATATATATATGTTACTGCAAAAGCCTGAAGTGCGGTCAATCCATATTACTGCGACCGTAGTACCGACCGTAGACCGATAAAAAACATCTTATGACAATAATAACATGTATTGCCACCATACCGAAAATTACCCAAACAATGTTTGTCAACGAACTATCGTCGCATGTTCCCACTCGCGGGTGCGCCTGCGCAAGTGACCGCAAACGAAGAAGACAACCGCACATGAAGAATAATATGGATTTGAGTTTTATTATTATAATGTAGCGATTTTCTGCGAAACGAGTTTCGTAATCGTAAAATAAAACTAAAGCAATCTTTTCTTTTTACTTTCGTTCTCTACGAAATGAGTATACTACAAAATCACATTTCTACGTCTTAAATGTTTATGAAATAATCAGTCTAAAACCTAAATTATTATTCTGCGAAATACCTACTATTGCGAGAAAAGAACTCTGAAACGATTATAAATCAATACAAAATTTAATACTTACGGAATTATTAAACTATACAATGTTTCTCTTACATGATGATGGTTCTCAAACTCAAATCAAATCAAAACTATGGAAAACATTTTTTGCCATACCAAACTCTATACAAAATATGTCGGCAAAATAATGGCACCCCGGGTTGCAATGACTGGTGAGTGACATACCTATGATAATTCCACAAAACCTCAGGAAAATATTTAAAGAGACTAAAATACAATCACTAATATGAATCTTTCATCGAATTGTTTATTTTCGCGGAGTTGTCGCTTGAATCACTCACCAGAAGAACTCCCGATGAGTTCGAAACATGTCGCCCGTAGTAACATTTAATACGTGAGTTGAACCGTGTAATTATTAGCATTATATGCCTCTTTCAGTCCGCATTTCTGATATAACCTTCTGGGCATTCATGGGAAATGATTCCCAGGCCTGAAAGTCGCTAATTTATCTAAACGCCATCGATTTCCGGACCACATGGACCCTAGTTTGGGTTCTAAAATAAACTCTGTTTACTTGTTGCTATAACTCCAGCAAATGTGTCCAGATTGGTGCGCCGGAAATCGAACCCGTATCCTCGGCGCTGGAGCGCCAAACTTGCTAATAAATTGCTTGATGCTAACCACATAAACGTGCCTTTACAGTACACACGGTGCAACTTTCCCGCACTAGTGCGGAAAAGAGCACTTTGCGTGCATATGCCGAAACTTTAAAGAGCCATATGTACATTAAAACGTTGTACGATAGGTACACGTGCGAATAGGTAATTCGCAACTCGTGTCGATTATTATTTTGATTTTGATTTTTTGATTTGACATGCACCACAATTAAATTGTACTTAGTTATTTATGGCAATAGCAAAGTATTTAATAGTGGCTACTAGCCACAGTCAACCATTTGTTACTTAATGATTATTATCATAATTATACTATGTAGTGCTAGTGTAGGTAGTAGCAGAATGTAATCACGGTTAAATTCGGAGTCCTCTGGCGGAAGTATAGGTAATTGTAAATTACAATGCAGAAGACCATTGGTAAGTCTCAGTGTAAACGTCCCAATGGTCTACAATTGAATGCCCAATAGTTCACCTCTATTGTTTTGATATAATTCTGGTTTTAGTGTCACTTGGACCGTCGGCGCGGATCGCTCCGCGCGGAGCAATATGTATCAAAGCTTAGGAGCGTTTTATAATGGTGCGGAGGCGTACGCGCGGAAGGCCATCCGCGCGGACGCCTCCGCGGCCGTCCGCGCGACGGGTCCGCACCGCGGAGCCCTCCGCGCGGATGGCTGCTCGCGCGCCTCGCACTACAGTTAGCGTTTTGTGGTTTTAGTTTCGCGCGGACCGCACGCGTCCGCGCAGTACAAAAAAGTACAATCATGGCAACTCGCGATGTGGACACGGGGCGAGTAGATAATTGATGAAGTTCGTTTAAGGAAATGTTTGTGGGATGCCTCTGCCCCCTGTACAAAAACAGAGACGCAAAGAATTAAGCTTGGGAGGACATCGCCCTCTTTGAAAACATTAATGAAGAGAAATAAATATACATACATACATTCACGCCTTTATCCCTAAAAGGGGTAGGCAGAGCACATTAAACTTATGTTCCATCGCCACTTTTAGCATAAATGTGGGTATAAAAAAGATTGACAAAATGTGATATTGCAGTGACAGGGTGCTAGCCCATCGCCCACAATACACTTTAACCCTATACCCACTATAAACTATTGTATTTAAGAAATATAATAGTTTATTTCGTGTCTTTGAGAGAAGTTCGTCAAAACTTCTGGTCGACATCCGAAAGTAGTTGATAAACTTTGTTTCGTCAGCCCTCAAATCGCCGTACAATGTAACAAATTCGCCCGCGACGGCTCTCTGCTTGATTAAAGGGTAAACATGTAGTCTCCTTCTACGCATAATTTTTTCCTAGTATAATATAGGGCAATAATTAGTAACATTCTCCACATTGGATGCATTGTTCGCGTTTGTTCTCCGATGCGGTCAGCGCGATACTAAAACGATTTGCGCGGACGACCCGTGCGGATCACGTCGGCGCGGAGCGGTCCGCGCCGACGGTCCGCGTGACACTAAAACCAGCCTACGATAGAAAGTCTCATGTATTAGGCCAGTGTCGGGCACGAGAACGTTTACCTTATTATAGGTAATTCATAATTGTATTTGAATATTGCACTTCTGCTGAAACTAACGTCGACTAAGCATCGAGTAATAAGGTCACCAGAGCTCTTTAAATTGCGCCGTATTGGTTGATGGTTCTTGATCTACAGTTTTACAGTTTACTAGTAGTTATATCAAATTTAAGACATAATTGTTTTAGACAGATTTTTTTTTAAATTAATGTATGATGCAATGAAACAGTTATTTACGATACAAGTGCCGAAAATAGGAAATTCGCAACGAGTGGTGATAAATTAAAACAGGACCGAAGGGAGTATTTTAAATCGACATGAGTTGCGAATTATCTATCCGCACGTGTATCGTACATACAACGTTTTACTGTACATATTATGGCTCTTTAAAGTTTCACCATATGCACGGAAAGTGCTCTTTTCCGCACTAGTGCGGGAAAGTAGCACCATATGTACTGTAATAGTTATTTATGTCACACCTGGCCATAATGCGAGTTTTACTGCACGCTGCGCGTACGGGTAAACTTGCATTGTGGCCAGGTGTGACGTAATATTACATTACAATATGCGCTCTGGGGCTTTACGAATTACCGCCCGTGTTGCGTACAAAATTTTACGTCTTCACCTGGCCACAATGCAAGTTTTCCCGTACGCGCAGCGTGCAGTAAAACTCGCATTATGACCAGGTGTGACGTAAAAATATTAACACACGAAAAGGATGAGAAAAAATTATTGTAATGCAATTAATTTTAGTTAACCTATTTAACTATTATATTACTCATTTCGCTCAAAAACGATATACGCCCCCTCATAAATAAAACTACACTAACTAGTATTATTGTTATTATTAAAAACCACGATAATATTATATTGAATTAAAGTCCGAGCTCAACTGAGCATTTTGAATGTAACAAATTGCTCCAACACAAAACCATTAAGCTTCCTTATAAAATTAGCAATAAATTAAAGGAGGGAAGTCGGTGGCGTCACTATTAATCTCCCGTTTGGCAAACTTACAATTTATATGTCTTGCAAAAACGTGAAAAATGTACCGGACAGCTCCACTGCGCCACAGACATATTACGAAGACGTCGTCGAAGACAAATATAGCTCTAAGGACCTCATATCAGCCGAAAGACGTCTACTGCTGAACATAGGCCTCCCCCTGTGACCTCTCTAATTTTACGGTGCTCAAAATTACCTGAACATTATTTTACTCTAACGCCTTGACAATAGAAATGTGTTCAGAGTGTTGTGAGCACTTTTTTCGCTCCGATATACAGCCTACGTCCAAAAGTATGGAGCACTCACCCTTTTTTATCATAGCTCCAAAAATCATTTCTTTCTTAATGAAATCAAACAATTCTATAAAATTTAAATGTTTAATATATGTAAGTAAACAACACGAGGACATAAGTAACTAATATTTCAGTTACTAAAATATGAAAAAAATACACCAAAAATTCAACCAAAAAACGAAATGACATTGATAATTTTCTATGGAATTATATAATTTCCGCAATGAAAAACATCTATTCAGCTATTTTAAGTTGAATAGATGTTTTTAATTAATAATAATATTTCATTAGAAAAGGTGTATAATACTCAATTAAATTTTTGACTGTTAATACCTAATAAATAATAATAATTTATTAGGTGTTAATAATGTTATTATTATTATTTTATTATTTTTTGAAAATTAGTACCTAGTCATGGATGTTTTCTATGTATTTAAGTATTTATTTATCTATATAAGTATGTGTTTATCGTCGTCTAGTACCCATAGCACAAGCTTTGCTTAGTTTGGGACTAGGTCGATTTGTATAAGATTGTCCCCTAATATTTTTATTTTTTATTTTACATGCATGCATACATACATTCACGCCTTTATTCTCAAAAGGGGTAGGCAGAGCACATGAAACGTATGTTCCAGCGCCACTTTTATCATAAATATGGGTATAAAATATCGACAAAATGTGATATTGCAGTGATAGGTTGCTAGCCCATCGCCCACAACACACTTCAACCCTGGTCCCTTAGTCGACTTTTATGACACCCGCGGGTAGAAAGGGGGTGGTGAAATTCTAACCCGACACCACACGGTTTTATTTTTGTTTTATTTTATTTAATAATAAAAACATAGCTGCTCAATAGTTTTGGACGTAGGCTGTATGTATCAGACGGCGACTGCACCGCAGTTGGAATTATGAACACCGAGAGTGCATTTTCTTGAGTAAAAAATTACTACGTCATGTGGATATTTTATTATTAGACAAGGAATCTATTACCTTGTTGTCACCTCAACTTTGTATATCGCTTCATATTTCTCGATTCTGACATGAATTACATATTCACAAATCTCTATACGTAGAATATTTCCTTTGAAGTTTGTTTTAAAACCATTCCATGTTAAAAAAAGATCAGACTGTTGACTATACCACAATATACCTATGTATATATGATTGGTTTATTGTTGGTTTCGCAGATTTTTTATGATCATTGGCACGCAGTAGGTGCCGTTGCGAGATCTACCAACGTGTATGTCTTTGACTACCCCCCGCACAGAGCTTAATGAAGTCGGGGTCCGACGGCGACGGCTACACGATGCTATCCCGATTAGCATCGCCTTAGCACTCGCAGTGGCCGGACCAGCTTCTACCAAAATAGGATTCAACGCTGTTTAGAAATTACGTACTTATAAACTGTTTAACAAGTCTGAATAACTAACAGTAGGTATACCATGCCTAGCCGGGAAGGATGTCAGAGTGCAGGTATAATCCACCAAAATAAGGTGTTAAGCATAGTTACACGATGACGGCCGAATGTATGAAGACCCCGGGACCGCGCGCACTGGCCAGCACGGCGCGGTGTGCAGAGTAGCCAAATATTTCGTAACACACCCTTTTCTTACAGTAATAAAAACGTGTACCGAAATATTTGGCTACCTTGGCTGCTACTAACTACATGATGCTGACTGTACTTCCTGTGAATCGGCATTTTATGAAATCCTCTTTGTAAGCGAGAATAGCAAGACTGCAGCGACGCAAACATATTGAGATGGATTCAATTAAATGAAGGCATTTTGTAACTCCAATAATTGTGCCAAAAAGCAAAGTACTTGAGAACGATGAAAACAGACTCACTTGCAAAATAATTTATATTTAAAGTGTACTTACCCGTTTTCTGTTTCTTGAGTGTTCTGAAAGGCACTCTTAACTGCACAAGTATTTTCGCTCTAGTGTTCATGAATACTTCCTCCTTAAGTCAGTAATAAGTTACCATAAGTCCTCTGACTTGGCTAAGCAGTGCTACTACATATATTCAACAAACGGAATCGACGGAAGGGCTCAGTTAGGAACCACTCAAGGCTGCCGTCTATCCGGTCAGCCCACCAACTTGGCTTGACCGGCGCAACTAGATAGGCGTCGCTAGATATATTATTTACATATATATTATGTATATATTTTCAAACATATACATTGGGATTTATAGATTAACTAGCTGCCCGGCCCGGCTTCGCACGGATTAACCCGTTTTCCCGTAGGAATCAAGCATTTTCCCGCGGTAAAAAGTACCCTACGTTCATAAGGGATAATGTTGGTTTCTAACTAGAAAATAATTTTGAAATCGGTCCAGTAGTTTTGGAGCCTATTCAATACAAACAATCAAATCTTTCCTCTTTATAATATTATAGTGTAGATCAATGTTCGAAGACTCGCTCAAACCTATGTATAAAACTTTATTTAAAGAAGTGACATTTGGACATCATGTAGATCACAATAAGTAAAATAAGAAATATACATTCAAAAATTTGGTTAGCCAGTAATACAACAAATCCTATACAATACCTATCCTAACCTAAACTACGCTATGGACAAGAAACGAAGTATAGTTAGGTACTCAAGTTTAAGAAACCTTTTTATTAGTAATTGGTTTCCCATATTGTTACATAATTGACCCATTTTTCGCTCTTGAATGCAGTAGATACGCAATGGATTCTACTTCGATATTGCGTGAACTATAAAGGCTCAGGTCTTGCAGCTCCACATCTTCTGAGTAAGCGCGCGTCCAGCCGGGCGCGCGCCGCCCGTGACCACAAATAAACCGATTACGCGTTAAGCCCCGCGTTGCTTCGATGCCGTTTTACCTGCTCATGGTTCACAGTAGTAAGTGTTGTTTAGGACTCCCTTTCTGGAGCCCCGAATTAGTAGACTCGAGTCAGAAAATACAGGTTGCGGTGAACTCGAAGGATCCGAGTCTCGAGTCCAGTCGAGCGTGGGGCATCAGTCCAGCGAGTCAAGTGTAAACCACTTAAACCCATTAGTTTCAAAATTAAACTCATAGTTAGATTTACAATAGACACACAACAATCATCTAACAATAAATCTATCAAGGAAGAGCAATTGCTATTTTTATATCATTGTTTTAAGTTCAGCTCAAAACGTAAAACAGCTATATATGCTCCGTCCGTCCACATCTGGACTCGTCTAGACTCGGCCGCAGACAAGAGGTCTCAAGTCTTAATGTCACGATCTTAAAGCTCACGAGACTCGCATGGTAAGAAGTTTAGACCCGCAAAGTAGTTAAGAAGTCTTGAAGTATCTCCATTTTGAGTTCCGTGTCCGATTTTCTAATCAAACGTTTCTAAACGTTCTAACTACAATCCGAGTCATTTACAACCCTAACACTAGTTGACACCGTACATTTGATGTTTTGCTTTAGTACGGCACGTCTGTTCAACGCTCATAAATATCAGCACCAATATGGTCAATGACTTGTATACGCCGCCGCTAATCACTATGAGATGACAATGTGGTAAAATAAACGGTAAACCCTGATCGAGCCATTATCGAGTATCGATCACCGCCATGAGTGTAACACGCGGACTTTTTCATCTGAAAATAATAGTAGAGGGTTAATGACGCGGCGTACGCGGCGCTAAGTGCCGTAAACGGCGTAATGCGGGTTAAATCACGGTTCACTTCGGCACTTACAGTAAAGTAGGGTTAACTCGCGGAATTATACGGCAAGGGCCGATACTACAGGCTAGCACTCAATACTTTTGCTTTTAAATTGTTTAAATTTCATAGTTAGCTACATAATTTTAAAGTAGATATACGAATAGGTATTATATGGCTAGAAGTAATGAAACAAATCCGTCCGACTAACTGATGTCGTCGGGGTAGACGACGGTACAAAAGTCCGCGTGCCGTCATAGAACTGACTTTCAAAGGAGCGCAAGTATAGGAAGGTCCTAAGAGAAACTAGTTCAGATACCGCTTTAGCTGAATATATTTACCATGATAAACTGTACCCGTTTCCAGTACTCAGGGGAATGTACACATATCTAATAGCTGCATCGTCGCATCAGCCCAAGTGAAGCCATCACCGGCACTTGCGCGCCGCGTCCCCGCTGCGCCGCGCCTTATGAATATGCTGATAACTCGTAAACCGCCCAACATTCTTGCAACAAATTTACAACTAACAGCCTAATCTTGCCGTTCCATTACCCCGGCCATTAACCATTTTTCCAATCCCGCTGTCGGCGATGAGGGCTGATCCGCCAAAACAAAACTCCTCGCGATGAGTAATCTGCTACCATTTCGCTTCGCGATAATGTATAGCTGTTTAGGCGTGTGGTGCAAGGCAAAGAAGAATTCATGGCTGGTCTTAAGGGGACAATCTCTATCTAAACACACTCACCTTTTTCATGCAACTGCTTGACTTTAGCTGCATAAACAGTCAAATAAATATAATAAAATATTCCTAAATTTAAAAGTAATATTACCTAATCTAGTGCATATATGCATGCACGTGTAATAAGTATGCGGTAAGATCATGAATTATTTATACTTATATTGAAATGAAATGAAATTTATTTATGCATTGTTAATGTGTACAATTTTCATTTATTTAATTGTTTTCCTATTAGAATTATTTACATCTATTTGGCTGAGATACAGGGTTACCCTGGTTTAGACAACCTGACCAACAACCTGGTTAGATCAATTGACCTAATATGTATCATTAGTGAATGAATGAATGAATGAATGAAATTATTTATTTGCTTTAAACATGGTATACAAGAGGTGGCATGTTATAGTTTAGTAACAAATACATGTTTAACCATATGTGGCATGCAAAAATTATTGAACAGATTATAAAAGAATAAATTAATTACCAATACATTAATTAGGAAGTAAATGTGAAAAAAAAAAAAAATGTTTATATAAAAGTCAAAAGCAATACATCAATACCATTACCTACTTGTATGTCAATAATTTAAAAAGTCCTTAATTGAATAAAATGCCTTTTCTTTCAGCCAGTGAAATAATTTAATTTTAAATTGATTGAGTGTCAATGCTTTAATGTCATCTGGTAACCTATTATAAATGCGTATGGCCATTGCAAAGCAATTTCTCCGACATAGGTTTGTTTTTACTCTTGGACAGTCTAATCTGTTTGGGTACCTAGTGTTAAAATGGCATTCCTTGTCTTTTGTACAAAAAATATACAAATGAGATTTTACAAATTTACCTATTTCGAAGATGTATAGAGACGGTACAGTGAGAAGATATTTTTTTTTGAATTAAGGCTTACATGAGGTCAAAGAATTTACGTCACAGACACCACGTATACATTGTTTTTGACCTATGAATACTCTGTTTATATCTTTTGAGTTACCCCACAGTAATATTCCGTATCTCAAAATAGATCCAACGTAACCATGATAAGCATTTACTGTCGATTATTATACCTAGGAGTTTTATTTCGTCAGATTCGGTTATTATGTTATTTTCATATGGGACTATCAGATTTTCCTTTTTGCCATACCTGCTGAGAGATTGAATGTATGGTTTTACTCAGATTAATGGATAGATTGTTAACTTTCAACCAATGTACAATGTCGTGAATGGTCTGGTTAATATTGTTATTGTATTCCTTTTTATCTGTACACTTGATCACAACTGAGATGTCATCAGCAAAAAGCGTGCAGGGATATTGTATTACTAATGGGAGATCATTAATATATATTTAAAAACACTAACGGACCCATGATACTTCCCTGGGGGACACCCACTTTATTAGGTTTTGAGCTTGAAAGGCAGATCAATTCTTCGCCACGGGAATCTATTCTCATTAACTCTACGCTTTGATGTCTATTACTGAGATAACTTTCGATACATTTTTTGTTACTCCCCGAAGACCGTATTTCTCGCATTTTTGTAATAAGAGGTTGTGAGACACGAAATCGAAAGCATTGCTTAGGTCAAAAAATACCGCCGTAGTTGGAATTTTGTTATCTACGTTTAAAGTAACTTCTTTAGTTAGGTTAAATGCTGCCAAAGTAGTAGATTGACCTTTTTGAAACCCATTCTGCTGTGGTGCTAGAATGTCATATTTGGTTAAATATTTCCTAATCCTTAAATACATTAATTTCTCTATAACCTTAGATAACAGATAGTGTTTAGAATCGATAGCCTAATTGTAAGTCATATCGCCGCGCGCGACAAAAAGTATTCGGTTGCATTCGGAGGCAGTCAGAACGCCTGCGCCGCGGGAACGGGGGGCGCGGCGGCGCGCGCGGCTTGAAGAGTCGTACCCTACCACGGGCGGTAAAAGGACGTGCCTAAATTAATTAGTTTACGGTTTTTGATCTCGTTACGGTTTTTGATCTCGTTTTCTTGTGCTGCAATAAGTTTATCAAATGTAGTAAAAATGTATGTAAAGCCACTTGGAAAACCATTTCAACAACATTATCGAATGAGTTTCTCAAACAAGATATTGATCATTTAATTTTTGAAAATAAATCCTTTGCAGATCCTACTGAAATATGTAATTTTTTGAATAAGTATCTGATCAGTCAAACCATTCATGACAATATATCCAAACCGCCAGTCATAAAACTGGATAGATCATTATACAACACTCAGTCGATCTTTTTGAAACCTACAGACGAACACGAAACCTATAAAATACTCATGTCATTAAACAATACCAGAACAGCTTGACCTGACGAAATCACAACAATGGTTCTTAAGTTGTGCGCTAATATTATCTGTCGCCCCCTTTCTCACATAATCAACTTATCCTTTATGGATGGAGTCTTTCCAACTGAACTGAAGCTCTCTATTGTCAAACCACTCTACAAAAAAGGGGATAAAACAGACCCAGGTAATTACCGGCCCATAACCATAATCCCAATTTTGTCAAAAGTATTTGAAAAATCTATATTGCGTAGAATAAATGAGTTCTTAGATAAGTATAACATCTTAACTTCAAAACAATTTGGGTTTCGCAAAGGAAGATCTACTACACTAGCCGGCTTTCACTTAGTAAAAACAGTCACAGAGGGTTTAAATAGGAGAAATCCTCTCTTGGCAATTTATTTAGACTTGAGTAAAGCATTTGATCTTATCGACCATTCAATCCTTTTGAAAAAATTGGAAATGTATGGAATAAGAGGTAAAGCATGTGACTGGGTACAAAGTTATCTAACGGAAAGAACGCAGTATACAGAAATTGAAAAAATTGTAAAAATAAATAATAACACCGTCTTAAAAGAAAAATATAAGTCTGATTTACTAGTTAATAAAACCGGCGTTCCGCAAGGAAGTATACTGGGACCATTGCTATTTTTAATAGCAATCAATGATTTTCCACATTGTCTAAAGGAAAAACAGGACTGCATTATTTTCGCAGACGACACTACACTTATAATACAAGGGGATAGCAATTGTCATGCTGCATTTGAATCAAAAGTTAACATTACATTAGCAGAAGCGGTTGAATGGTTCGAAAATAACAAATTGAAAATAAACATGTCAAAAACTAAAGCAATGCAATTCTGTTCATACAACTCAAACCCACTGCCTATACAAATTAATTATGGCAATTTAAATGTAGAATTAGCTGACTTTGTTAAATTTTTAGGTTTTAATATTGACACCAATTTAAATTGGAAGCTTCATGTTGACACTGTTTGCAAAAAACTAGACAGGTTTGTCTTTGCACTCAGAAGAGTGAGACAAACAGTGTCATTAGATGCAGCTATAACTGCGTACCACGGTTACGTCTCATCGGTCTTAAACTATGGAATATTACTGTGGGGAAATTCCGTAGAGTCGGATAAAGCATTTAAACTTCAGAAACGGTGCATTAGGGCCTTGGACAACGCGTGGTTTTTGCAAAGCTGTAAGCCTTTATTTATAAAATTTAATATACTCCCGCTGCCTTGCCTGTACATAAGAGACGCATGTCTCTTCGTTAAGGACAACCCTAGTCTCTTTATAAATCGGTACGACACCAGTGCTAGATATACAAGGGCCCAGTACCAAAACCTGTTATACCAACCTCGCTGCCAAACAGTTATCTATAAAAAAAACTGCTACAATATGTGCATAGTCATTTACAACAACTTGCCTGATGACCTTAAATTGGAAAATAAGAATTCTTTTAAAAGTAAGTTGACAAAATGGCTGCAGGAGAAGTGTTTTTATAGTGTAAATGAGTATTTGGCAATAGACATAAGTAATTAAGTTATCTCTTTGACATACATACAAATTAGGTAATTATTAATTATAGAATAATCTGATGAAATGACATGTACGAAAATTTAGCTTTATGACATAGTAATACTTTGCACACCTGCATTCAGGTAGAATATGAGAAACAAAAATAGCTTTAAGACCTTACCTGTCACCATATTCCGGCAAATAAAGAAATTTTGTTTTTTTTTTTTTTTACGGTAAAGCACCGAGATCGAGACCGTTGTTACTACGGAGGCGTCGAGGTTTTAGTGGTCCCTGACGATTTGCTGACTGCTGTACGGAGCTGCCATCATCGAGAAAGGGGAGGGCCACAGTGGCGGTACTGCCATACAAGCCCAAAAGCCGGGCTTGCCTTTCAAAACTCATTATCGATCAAAAATCAAAGGTAATGAGAGCACGAACTATTTCCATTCGCACTGTTTCGCGCTCTCATTGCATTTTTCAAATTTATTACCTACATCGTGGTACAAAATTCGACCGCGCACCGCCGCGGCGCAGTTGGCTGGCAGCACCATCGCTGTGACGACGAGATGACGACAATCGCTTGAGACAGGCACACGGCTAGTCATCTCACTCGCACGCGTTGGCTTGCAAGCGGGCTTCTATTCTAGCTATCTATGTCTCTTTCTTACCCATGAAGACTGCCTAATAATGAGACATAAGTGTTTATAGGTTCATATAGCAAATAGTACGAGATTTTAAGCCCTGCATGCCTATGAAGTTGTACACAAGTCTAGTAAAATGCGAAATTCGCGCGTGCGCCTTGATGAGTGTGATGACGGCCGACTTGTAGTTTCAAGTTTCAATTTTAATTACTTTTGTTTGTTTGTTGTTTATACTGATCGCTTACAGTTTGTTATTTATTTTAGCGGTCATTAAGTATTTTGTTTGCTGTATTGTTGTTTAATCGGATTTACAATGGAGGAAGTAGTTCCTTGTGATTGTGATAATTTAAAGTGTGTGCAAGTTTTGCTTGGCGAGGGAAAGGTAAATTCTTTAAACTTTGCTCAGACAGAAGAAACAACTTATTTGTTCGCCAGGTTTTGTCGCCTGATTTGTGTATTTCTCAGAGTAGTCAATCCGTAAATCGCATAAAAGACAGTTTAATAAATCAAGGTACAAAACTCATTGGTAAAATTATATATAGTAGTAGCATGCCTTCAGTGTGTTTTGGTGAGCTTGGCCTCGCTAGCAAGTGCATATGCAACTGAAGATTGATCAATAATGAGGCAAGAAGATGGATTTATCCACAATAACCGTAAAAACTACAAAAACATATGTCTCGGCTTGCCCTATTCCGAAACCCTAGGCACGCCACTGGAGGGCCAGCAGACCTTGTCGAGACACACACACACACAAACACTTACACAATCACTAACTCATCCTTGCTGGCCGTTGGGGCAGAAAGGCTCAGGAAAGAAGGTTAGTGGTTATTTAGATTAAGTTAGTTTTAAGTATAGCGGCGCGTCAAATCGGCGCGGCCAAAATCAACCATTTAAGGTTCGCAGACGACATCGTTCTCATAGCTGAAACGCCCGAGGATCTACAAATTATGATCCAAGAACTAGCCGATAAGAGCAAGGCAAAGTAATGATAAACCAACTAGAGAACACAATAATTGTTGAAGGGGATAATGTGGAATATGTTCAAACCTACATATATCTGGGACAACTAATATCATTTAGCGACCAAATGGATCAGGAATTAGACCGAAGAATAACCAACGCTTGGAGAAGGTTTTGGTCCCTGAAAAACATATTCCATAGCAATAAAAAGGAAAATTTTCAACACCTGTATTCTGCCTATACTAACATATGGATGCCCAACATGGACAGTCACAAGAAAACAACTTCAAAAACTTAGATCTTGCCAAAGAGCAATGGAAAGAAGCATATTGGGATACACCAGGAAAGACAAAAAACGAGCCGAAGATCTCAGAAAAATAACAAAATGGGAAGATGTAGAGAAAAAATCAAATACTGCAAAATGGAGATGGACAGGCCATATGATGCGAAGTAAGGAGAAATGGACAAACAGAACGACAGAATGGATACCGCGACACAATGCGAAAAGAAAAAGAGGGAGACCGCGAATGAGATGGTCAGATGACCTCAAAGGGGTGGCTGGCCCACTGTGGGTCAGGCTAGCAAGAGACAGGTTCAGATGGAAGGAAACAGAGGAGGCCTTTGTGTCAAAAGGACACGCTGATCTGATATAAATATAATATAGTGTGTAACATGTAAAAAAAAAAAAAAAATCAGCAAATAAAGGGTTTGGAATTGAAATTGAAATAGAAAAATAGCGGCGCGTAACGCGTCCGATTTTGTTCCCCCAGGATAGGCCTGTTTGTATGGGAGTTCACTCTATGGGCCGGTGACACTCCCCGGGGTCCTGGTGGGAACAGATAGATAGTAATAAGGTTATTTCTATAAATTAATCTAACATATTTTTTTTACCTTGTTCACTGTTTTAATCTTACTGAAGCCTCATAACGCTTATCTACTTACAAGAATCAGTTGCAATTCTATTATCTACTATTGCTGCTTCAGATTGTGGTCAATTTGTAACCGAAAGCGTGGTGGGTGGGTGAACCTTTATAAAGTCGCAAGTCCCCTGCCGTCTTTATGACATTTAATTTCACATTATGTGTGTACGCCAGTGTCGACGAATTTAAATGAATGCATATTATAAAAATAAATAAAATAGTCTTTTATTAGGTACTTAACTGTAGTTTTTACAATTATGTATGTATGTATGTAAGCACTTTATTGCACACAATAACAGGTCAAGGAATATACATGTCACACAATAGATCAAAGTACAAAGGCGAACTTATCCCTATAAGGGATCTCTTCCAGCTAACCTTTGAGCAATTGAGAGGAAGGTAGGTAAAACGAGATAGGCAAACTTATACCGTGTACAAAAACAGAGAAAATAAAGCAAATCCTAATTAGTATTAATTCTAGACAAATAAAAAACATGCCAATACATATATAAATATACAATATAAAATATAATACACACTAACATATGTTACATATATATCGCAATTATAGAGGTTGAGACCTCCTAGTAGGTATTTATAGTACCAGTATCAGGAGACCCCGCTCTTCCAACAATAGTACATTTAAACTATAACAGTTTCTTTGTGGTGGCAGGTGAGTAATTAATTAAATTATTATCAACGTATACTAACTAATACAATTTTGAACCACAAGGTGGCTTATTTCTTATATTTTATAAGTAGGTAAAACTATAATAGTGTTTGTGTGTGTGCGTGCGCGCGTGTGTGTGTGAGTGTGTGTGTGTGTGTGTTTATGTATGGTTATGTATACGAGTTTGTTTTATTTGTGACGAGTTCATGGTTTATTAAAAATGATTCAGATGTGCAAAATACATTCGTATTCAACATTATACATCAGTATATCATCTATTCCATATTAAATTATGTTAGATGTAGGTGAATTGCAAAAGTATATCGACGGAAGGTTCTAAATTAATAGAGTACAAAAGATGATTCGATGATTTACTGTTTATTCACATTACACTGACTAACCAGTAGTAGGTACCTATCCAATAACCTTTTGTAATGTAGTAGTAGTTACCTAGTTACTATTTTATCACCAGTATCACCACACTACACAAAGAAGAAAAAAATATCTCATATAATACGAAAGTATTCAAAATTATTCTACTCTGTATGGTTTGTTTGTCATGATTATAATTCTCTAATTCTCCGAAATGTTTTTTTGCTTCATATCCACAATGTATAAGTTAAAATATTTCATTGTAGGTTTCAACCCGCTTACAAGTTTTGGGAAACCCTCCTCCACAATAACTTCCGCAAACGGAGGTGTAAATAAAGTTGTGTCCGCTGTCCCCTGTGACCGACGTCACGCGCAAACTTTAAAAAGCTTTCACAATAATCGTCCGATTCAACACTGGTATTGCAATGGCCACTTGTCAGCGATCCGGCCCGGCCCGGCCCGGCCCGGCTCACGGATCTCTATGTAACAATAAAAAAATTGCTACCCAAATGGGCGTAATTGGTACCCAAATTACAGGCTGAAAAGGTTCGCATCGAATGGTTTTCATTTTATTTTTGTGTACATTTTACGCTCGACAGGTTAAATTGGGGTCGAGTTTTTTATACTCGTATTGTTATTATTGTTCCGTGAAAACAGGTTATGATAGCGCGTAACCAAATGGAACTTGAGTAACAGAAATGGTATTTAAGTAACAGGAGACAAATAACACAAATAAATAAATGAAAGAGAGAGGTCACATAATCGTCACATTCACGCGAAATAACACACGGGGTGCCGCAAGGCAGTGTTTTAGTGCCACTGTGCGTGCCGTGGACTATCGTATGGTGCTCTTTGCCGATGACAGCACAGTAGTCGTTACTTATCTAAGAAAAAAATAAAGAATTAGCACAAAGAATCAACAATTTTTCGACTTTAACTGTGACATACTAACGGCAAAGATATTGATGATACTGACATTACACATTACTTTGAACACCTGTGTTTTACAAATAAATGATTTAAATGTGAATTTTGCTTTAATGTTTCACTGTTATTTATCTTATTGTATGTTTCACTATTGATTATTATTGAAACATTTTATATTAAAATTGTGTGTAAGTTAATTGCGTTTCATTTATGGCTATATGTTGTCAATACATTTCGTTAATTTACACCTAAACTGGTTGCTGGTTTAACAACGTTAGACAAGCTAACTAATTTCAAAAATGTCGTCGAGCTTATAATTATTGTTAACGTTTCTAAAATAATACTTTATAACTAATAAGCTTACAGCAAGCCGATTATTGCGAGCCGGTTATCGAACGGGGCTGCGAGAGAAATAATTAGTTTAAATCGGTGTTGTTTCCTAACGCCGGGCCTGTATTCGGCGATAGACAATTTAAACCAAATTCAGTCTACTTTGAGTGCCTGCTCTCCTATTTGGCCGAGCGCTATGGCTATAGCTATAGCCATCAATACGTTGCTAATCCAATCTCAAGACGTCAGTGGCGCGGTATCTCTCGATACCGCCCCTGAGTTTCGTTGGCACGGCTTTCATCTACAGATTTACTATAATAATTAGGTACATAATTATTTAGTCCAATCAATTTGTATATTTTATATACTCAAAAATTAAATAATTATAAGATGTAATAGAAATTACGAGATTAGTAGAGATTACGAGATTAGTGTTACAAATATTCTTTTCCCTTCTTGGAATTTTGAAAAAGAGAACAAGTCCTGTCAGCTCATAATAGGAGTTTATGCCTCCACAATGATCCATAATGAGAGGCCTTAAAATACGTATGTGATTTTATGAAACGAGCGTTAGCGAGTTTCACAATAGGATCACATGACTGTTTTAAGGCCTAATTATGTACAGTTGCATACACTACTTTATCTAAACACATATAATAAGTAGTAGTAAGTAACAGCAAAAACCAACAAAAAATGACAACAGCAATGCAGAAGTGATAATTCAAATAAATTATTATTATTATACCGTGACATTTGACAACCAAACACAAAATTGTAAAAAATTAATTGTTATTATTATTAATTAATTATTATTATATCACGATCATATATATTTTTTTTATGTTAATTTTAATTTTAACTAATTTTTTTATTTTTATTTTAATTTTTATTTATATTTTATTTTTAACTATTGTTTGAATTATTATCATGAATTTTACTTATTAATTTATTGTTTGTAATTATGATGATTATACTAGTCCCATTGTTATGTTATAATATTGCAATGCCCTCACAGGATTGTGTTAGAACTTATTACTATCTTTAAGACCTTAAATTGTACACACAAGCGCAATGAATAAATGAAATGAAATGAAATGAAATGGCGGCAATTCGATCCTCCGTCAAGTCAAGACGAATGGTTTTTTTTAAATCATAGACAAACGAATGAAGTCCCTATACTCATGTCACTCGAGATCAAATGTCGTGCAGTTTATATTAAAAAAAACATACGGAATTGACATTTCGTATCGATAACTGTTTTAATATCAATGCATACTAGAATAGAGCCCCACTTGAGTTTTGACAGCTATTCCAAATTTAAACTCATAATGTTACAAAAATGTATACGGTAATAACATAGTACAGATTTTACCTACTAGCACAGACATGAAAGTTCTCATAGTAAAATCGGTTGTAATAATGCTGGTAATTTCCTACGGTTTCTGAACGCATTTTAGAGCACTAATGATACGTACGTAGATAAAATTATTTATTTGATATCTGTTTACTTCCGTACAACAATCCAACTTACTGTCTTCATCTTATGGTCCATAGACAAAAAAAAACATACGCCTACCACAGCCAAATAAGAAATTGAATCAGAAAATTGACGGCAGTATTCAATATTTTGTTCTGATTTGAACAATCCCTTCCTTCTTACAAGCGTAAGATTAAAGTGATAGCTCAATTGTGGGTAAATTTTCTCAAAATGATTTTTTCTCTAGTTACGTACATGTTTGACATAATATATATATATTCCCTATTATGAAGTTCCTAAAAAAGATTGAATAGTAGTTCTAGTACGGTACTTCCTTACGCAGGACTTTTGTGTCTCAAAATTAATATGAACTACCTAAATGTGTTTTCTTAAATACACCTGCCCCGGTTTTTTGTTCAAACGGGGCAGTGAGGGAAAATCCGAAACAACAAGAGATACGGGCTCTTCCTCGGTAGCATAATGCTCAAATATCGAAATTACTATGCACGCAATTCCCAATGTCCCGGGGTGCAACGCATTCTAAAAAACTAATTGGTTTAACCTGTGCACTAGCACTTAGCCATATGTGAGAGTGATAATAATAGGCATAGTCATGGCACTTCCACATTTATTACCTCACCTCCGCAAGACACGTAATGAGGACGACCAATATAATTAGTGAAGACGGGAGAATCTGCGGCCGCGCCGCGCTCATTTATTTAATCTCTTTGTCAGAACTAGAATGCTGCCTCGCTGAGACATCCTCGGGATCTAGAATACCTCCTCGCAGTACAGTTTAACTACCAGTATGCTGATCCGTACACAGCATGAACGGTTATAAATCGAATTAAATCTAGTTATAGGTATATCAAAAAGGCAACCGGTTAGTTAGTTAGTTAGTTTTACTGGGCGTTTTCCGCAAGTCGACATCCAGTGTGCCTATTTTGCGTGAATCGGTGGGGTAGCGCTACTCTAACCACCCCAGTTCCTCCAGAAAGTTTGTGAGTGCCTTGGTATTGCTGACTGCGTCCTTTAGTGTGTCCGGAGACCCTAGGTGTTTTTTCCTGTATACTTCTACCTGCTTACAGTCCAGTAGAATATGTTTGGTTGTTTCTTCTGCTTCCATGCACGTTCTGCACATGGGGCTGTCTGTGATACCTAAGTTGTAGAGGTGTCTGTTCAGAGTGTTGTGTCCTGTTATTATTCCAACTATCTTGCGTAGTTGGCTTCTCTGTGTCCTCAGTAGTGCGGTAGTGAGTTTGTTGTCGCGTTTCGACAAAATCTCTTTAGTCTGTCTGCATGTGTCTATGTCCTCCCAGTATCTTTGGTGTATAGCTCCAGTTGATTATATATGTAGCTTTGTGGCAGGGGTAAGATTGGCTCCTGTAACAAGTGCTTTCTCCCGGCTATGTGCCCCTTCAAAACACTGTCGCAGAAAATTGTCAAGAAAAATAAGAACAAACTAATAAGGTCAGTAATGAAGCTAAAACCCTGGGAAAGCTTTGGATATGAAAGAAACAATTGCCAAATACTATTATACTCTTTATTTCACAGGAAGGCACCGTAACTGTAACGGAAGCTGTATATATCTTACACCAATTTGCATGTCATGGCGAGACCAGTCAACCTTTCAATCTATGAATCCTGACCTATTTCGATTGCTAAGGATAGAGCTGGGTCGTGTAACACTAGGTCCAAAGGACTGGAATCTCTACCATGAGTAAGTTACACCTTTATTACACTGTACTTCTTAAATACTAATATGGCAATGGATTGGCACCAGGGATAAAATTTCTAACTATAATTATTTACACAATTATATCTTTATTTTAGGTACGCCTGTTTCGAACTGGAGCGAACACACCTGAATTTACTGCTGTGGAAGGCGACCGGACAGCAGGCGGACCTTGAAACTGGGTAGCTTCCTCCGTCTCGCTAGAGGGACCCGATGCCGAAGCTGCTAGACAAGAAGCATTTCCAACAAACAAACACTTTCTTAATCCTTCTCCTTCTTTCTCAATTTCCCGTTCACTGAAAATAATTAAATTGGATTAATTAGTGAACGGTGGGTACCTACTACACGCCGACATGAAACCTTCACAGAATGGGTAAGTTTATCTTACCAATAGTGAACTATATAACTTTCATAGTTCCTCCTATCGCGAAACTCCCTCCTCGCTGAATTCCTCTCCTGAAAAGACCAGAGAACAGATTACTACCTAATTCCTCGTGTTTCGCGCCACGCGGAATTACACTCAATCCATCACAATTAATACTCACGGTTCTTCTCCCTTTCAGGACACCGGTACGGAATCAGCTCCCAAAATGGTGACCACTAATGGGTCAGAAATAAGATTTCTTCAGAAACCTGATGCTGCTGTGTCAGCCGCGAATTCAAAAATGGCCCCATGAACATCTTGGGAAACCCACTGGCCCTCAGGCCTTATCTCTGGTATTGCAGTGGAATAAATTATCCAATCCTGAATACTGTCTTTTAATTTTTTATCTCACCTAATTGAAACCTGATACTATTAATTTATATGAAAATTAAATTGGGGATTGCTAATTCTTTGTAATTTCCTTTAATTCAGAATTAGCCCCATTTTCAAACTTGGAATTTGTAAGTTCACTAACAAAATTCTATATACCTATCTAGATCTTGATTGCTACCAAGTTGCATTAAAAACTCAATTTTATATTTAAAAATAGGATTTTTCCCTAAGCTGACAACACAGACCACAGGTTCATTACAACACAATTAAAGCTGTTTAAGACTTCTTTTTAGATGCTGTGTTGATGTTTAGAGGCAGTGCTACACGATGCCAATAAATTAAAATATTACGCCGTTACAATACATCCCCCCCCCGATGAAAAGGTTCAACGCAGGTGAACCGCTCGCTGTCCTCAGCGACTTTCCGCACCTGCCACAACAACTTAAAAAAATAACAACCAATATTTAGAGAAATGGTAAGACCAATTACTTATCCTAAACTTCAAACAACCAAAAAAAAAAAAAAAAATATATATATATATGTGGCCCATAAGGCCGAGGTTGATCCCCTGGGGATCACTAACCTACCCCAAAACGTTACCACAGTCTCTTTTCTAAAGAGAAACCAACCCGTCGGGTTACTAAGAAAACAATTTAAAAGAAAAAACACAAAGGATCCAATCGAACCCACGAATAAGTGGGAAAGTTAACCTAAACTAACCTATTTGCCTTCATACCGGTAAACATTCCTTTAGCCTTTGCATCACAACCTAAAGTTGTGCTGCAGAAGCTAACTCAAACTGCCAGGGCCTATGTTCAGCAGTCTTCAACACAATCTCCGCTTGCCCGGGCAAAAGTCCATATCCGAGAAAATATCCCTGTCCCAGATTTAGGGCATAGGGTATAAAAGAATGAAAAAAAAAAAAACTCTTTGTCTCCAAGTCTCAGCCGAAAGAGAAATATGTTAGCTAAAAAAAAAAAACAAGCACCATTTAGGCACTTGTCAGGCACCTGCTCACACGTAGACAAAGCAAGTGCGCAAAAGAATTTGTACCACTTGGGTACTCATCAAAGGAGGCGAAGCAGGAGACTACACGTCACCGACATTACGTAACAGGATATAGTGCAAGCATTTATAAACTAGCCTATAAATGTGACACTAGTGTGCACACAGGCCTCCTCTCATGGATGAAAGGGGAATAAGGTCATATTAAAGATTAATTAATCCGATCCTGGTATTGAGCACAGGTTGATCGCACCTAACATACTTCGCAGTCAAATTCCCATTTACATCATTCATTCGTCATCTAAACACACATGAGTAGTAAAACAGTAGCTCCTGTTCACCACGTACCTTCCAAAATTCGTGATTAAATATTCCAAAATATTTTTAACACTACTTGCGATTAATAACCGTAACTAAGATGTTCACATTTGGCAGTAATAATTAGTTAACTCTGGCGGCACGGCGACGGCTCGTATTGAACTCGGGGCCGTACGTCCAGAGATAACATTACTCTAGGCGTCCGTGGTTGTTGGCCCTGGCGGCACGGCGACGCACTCACAAACACGAGGCCGTACGTCCAGGGACAACTTCACACCTATAACCCTACACCAACTGCCTACTTAAAATCTTTAACATGCCACGAGCCAATCGGATGACCATCCATCCTTTCGAGCTCATAAACTAAAGGAGACAAAACCGCTTTAACCCTGCATTTTTCATACTTGGGCGCAAGTTTTGACATTCTAAACTTTGAAGCGTCGCTTTGTACATACGTACGCTTCCAAACAATGTCCCCAACCGAGAACTTCGCCGAACGGCGTCTTAAATTGTAATATTTTGCGTTAATTGCATGTGCTTTTAATAAACGTAACCTAACCTGCTCAAATATGTCTTTCAATATTCCAAATTGACCTGCGTACTCATCCCTAGGAACAGCTGTGGTGTACCTTTGATCGGTGTCCTTATAAAAGGACCCGTTGATGACTGGTTCTCTAGCGTGAACTAAAAAAAATGGAGAAAACCCTGTGGACTCGTTTACTGCACTGTTTATCGCAAACCTAATCTGGTGCAGTTTTTCATCCCATGTTCGGTGATTGTCCTCTACGTAGGACGCTACGGAAATCATCACTGTCTTATTGTACCGTTCAACTAAATTTACTTGGGCGGTATAACGCGGTCCGTAAAATAGGTTAGGTATATTGTATCGTTTTATCAACTGCTTAAACCCTGATCCCGTAAATTGCACTCCGTTATCAGTGATTACGGTTTCAGGCACACCATGTGTTAAAATGACGTGTTCTTCAAAAGTCTTCGCCA
Organism: Epinotia demarniana; assembly: GCA_945867215.1. Lineage (NCBI taxonomy): Eukaryota > Metazoa > Arthropoda > Insecta > Lepidoptera > Tortricidae > Epinotia > Epinotia demarniana. Next base: position 16,327,599 of record OX244281.1, read on the forward strand.
CCAAAGAGCTTGTGGCGCGGCGAAGCGGAAATAGCAGTGTGAATTTCGAAAAGCAACATGTTACCACAAACAAAAAGGTAAAACCTCTTCGAGAGCGCGGAAGGGGGCCCACCAGATCGATGCTAACTACCTGCCATGGGCGATGACATACCTTTGGCTGTCCCATCAGGCCTGCAGTCGGTTTTTGGGAGTGTTTATAGGCTGCACAGGTATCGCAAGCCTTTACATACTCGACCACATCCTTATACATTCCCGGCCAAAAGTATGTTAACGCCAGCCGGCGATGAGTTTTAAAAACACCAAAATGAGCTGCAGTTGCTTCGCAATGGTTTTCCTGCAAAACTCTTTTACGGTCACCCTTTCTTACCACTTCCTTCCAATCAAACTCTCTTAATAAGTTATACTTAGACTGGCTAAGTCTTAATAACTTTCCCTCCTTCATGCAAAAATTTGGAAAATTTGCGGGATGAGTTGTGCATCCACTTTTAATTCTGTCATACCATTCATCCGGCTCATCATTTACCACATTAGTTACGTTTACTGCGTCAACCGTCATAAGCCTAGACAGTGCATCAGGCACAACGTTAAGCGATCCCTTCCTGTGCTCAATATCAAAATCAAATTGAGACAGTCTGCAACCCCAACGAGCTAACCTACCTGACGGGTTTTCAAGTTTCATAAACCATTTTAATGACGCATGGTCCGTAATTACTGTAAATTTTCGTGACCCTAAATACGCTTGAAACTTCTCAACTGAAAATAATACGCTCAACGCCTCACGCTCCGTTGCGCTGTAGTTGCACTCGCTTTTATTTAAGGAGCGACTGACATACGCGATTGGATGCTCGCGTCCTTCGATAGTCTGAGAAAGCATTCCACCGATCCGGCGTGTACGGCGAACGGCTTACTAAAGTCCGGAACTGCCAAGATAGGGGCCGTTACTAGGGCGTTCTTTAAGGATTTAAACGCTTCCTCTGCTTCCTCAGACCACCTGAAGGCTGGTGCGTTTTTACCCTTCGACGTGAGTTTATTCAAGGGCGCGGCTATCGTTGAAAAATCACGAATAAACCTACGATACCACGAGCACGTGCCCAGAAAAATCTTTACCTCACGCGAAGTCGTTGGTGTTGGAAAGTTCAAAATGGCAGCCACCTTATCAGGATCAGTACGCAAGCCGTACTCGTCTACGACATATCCGAGGTATTTCAGCGACTGCCTGAAGAACGTAGATTTGGTAAAATTTATTGTTAAATTTGCCATTTTCAACTTCGCCAACACACGGTTCAATAAAAGCAAGTGGGTCTGGTAGTCTGACGAACAAATTACGATGTCGTCTATGTAACAAAAGACTAAACCGTTTTCTACGTCACTGGTTAAATTATGGTCAATCAGCGTGTCCATGAGACGCTGTTGACGAGCAGGCGCGCCACACAAACCAAAAGGCATGACTTTAAATTTGTATAAGCCTCGACCATTTACTACAAAACTAGTTTTGTCCTGCGAGCTCTCAGCTAACGGTATTTGCCAGAAAGAGGAGCTTAAATCGATCGACGACAGGTATTTCGCCTCCTTTAAGCTGTCCAGAATTTGCGGTATGTAAGGAATGGAGTACGAATCCCCCTTCGTCACCGAATTTAACCTCCTACAGTCTAGACAAAAACGCCAATCACCGTTAGACTTTTTCACTAATAAAGCCGGGTTACTCCACGGACTCTCGCAGGGTGTGACTACATCTAAAGCTAACATACGGTCGAGTTCGGAACTTAAAACTGCGCGTTTCTCGGCTGACAAGGGGTATTGTTTCGTTTTGATAGGTAAAGCGTCGCCAGTATCAATCACATGTTCTATCAAGCTGGTTCGGCCTAGACCTTTCTCCTCGAACGAAATTTCCCTAAATTTAGCTACTGCGGCATCCGCGAGTTCCTTTTCGGCCGTTGACAAATGGTCGTATGATTGTATTGTGTGCACCTGTCTTGCATCTAACCCATTGCAGTTAAAATAAGTTTCAGGTGAAGCCATATAATCAATATTTTTAAATATTTCCGGTGCCAGATGAAAGGACTGCCAAAAATCCACTCCTAAAATAACGTTTGAGACAATGCTGGGTATCACAATAAACTTAATTACATGTGTTATGTTATTAAATGTAACGGGGACAAAGATATACCCTATTGTCTCAACCTCAACTCCGTTTGCCACATTACACTTCGGTGACGTGTGCATTTGGTTCAACTTAAACCCAAACTTAATGAAATCCAAATGAGATTGGTTACCTAGAATAGAAATTCCGGCTCCCGAATCTAACAAACCGTAAATCTCAAAATTATTTACGTTAACCCTTAAGTAAGGTCGAATATCCTCTTTATTTGGGGCAAAATAAACCGTTGCGATTGAGGAATAACTATTAAACTTATCAATCGAATTTAATATATCGCGTTTTATTTCATCGCTAAAATCGCTACGGTTCTCAATCAGTTTTTTGAATTTTGCGTATTTGGTTTTTGAACGCTCCCCTGCTGCGCACACGATTTTCCGTTATCTGTCGCGTCACTTTGACAATTCGGACCATTATTTGGTTTTATGTGCTGCTTTGCACGTTTGCAAAAACGGAAATTATGTGCAGTGCCGCCGCATTTGTAGCAAACTGGTATGCTGCCCGAGGACCCTGACGTACCTGGAGCACTATAATGATTGCCTCGACCGGCCGATGAGAAATTGTTAGTTCTTCGCGAACTCGAAGTGTCGGGTTTCGGGTTAGGCGCATTATAGGCCGCATTCCCGTTCACTGCAACTGCATTTACCGAGGACGATTTCCCTTTGAAGGCGTATTCACTGCAAAGTGTACTAGAAGTAACCTTGGGCGGTTCTGCAAATAATTTAACCCTCTGCAATGCCCCTTCTAGCTTCCTGCAATTACTTTTAAGCTCTGCCACCGTGTTAATCTCCAGTAAGGCTAACTGTTGGGTAAATATTGGGCGAATGTTATGCAATAAAATCTCCAACTTTGCCTCCTCTGATAAAGCCGTCCTCAACCTACCAAACAAACCAGACATGGTTGCAAAATATAAATGAATTGGCTCGTTATCACCTTGTGTTCTTGACTGAATTTCCAATTTTAGTCTATGGTCATAATCACAAGGCTCAAACTCATCCAAAAGCAAATGCTTTAAGTCATTCCAATTGTTCACAGATTCCTTAATACCACGATACCATATCAGAGCCTGATCGACAAACAAATGTGGAGCTGCTCTAAATAACTTTGAACTTGGAACGTTATTTGCTTCCCTCAGCTCCTCAACACGCTCTAAAAATGAGCGCGGGTCTGTACTACCATTGAATTTGACTCCCCATTTGGAAATACTTAAGTCTGATGAACACTGTAATTGCAAATCTCTAAAGTCGCTTGTCATTGCTTCAGGAGTAACGCCAGACACTGCTGATCCTGGATTAAAACTGTCTACCTTAACCAACAATGCCTCCAATCTGGACTGCGAAGCTGCCTTAATAGCCAAATGCTCAGCACTCAATTCCGGTTTTATCCGGCCCAACCGATAGAACAAGTGGTGTGCTAAGGCCCTTGTTCGACTCGCGGTGTATCGATCTTTATGCCTAGTGTGCCTATCCACCAAGGAAGATAACTCTGAAAGCTTCTCCGAAATCACGTTAAGGTCGGTCTCTGCTGAGAAAGGAGTGTCCAGTATGACCTCGCTTGGAGCCTCAACAATAAGACCTCGCAACTGCTTCCTCAAACCTTCAACAGTTGTTGCTGGTGTTTCAGACCGAATTTGTACCTCATAAACAAGTTCATCTTTGAGCAAACTATGAAACTGAATTTGGCGTTCCATGTTTGTAATATTAATTGATGATAAAATTTGATCCCTTTGCCTTACAATGTAAGTAACCAAATGTCTGTGTGATCAACAATGTTGATTGTAATAAAGCTAAATAGTGCTACTGATTGTTGTTATTCTAGTTCCTAAGTGTATAACTATATGATAATGTATCTCAAAATACACCGTAAGTTTTGTTGTACAACATAAGAAACCAACACTGAAAATGTATGAAGCTATCCTTAATTCAGAATGGATCTAAGTTTTAAATATAATTCTAAATCTACAATTGTTAATTTTGAAAAGTAAATATTGTTTTGTACACAAGATGGCTGACAAAGATTTGTCTCAAGTTTTGTTAATATTCTCAAAATAATCAGAAATATTTCAACCAAACGGCTGCTTAAACAAGGTTTTCCGCCTGAAACATGTCAAATGGACATTCGGAATTTCGTAACGTCGCAAAACGAAAAAAGCTTAAGTACATGTGTCAAAATGCTAGTGTCAGCAAATTATAATAACCTCCAAAATTTGTCAATGTGTTATCAAATATTACTAAATACCAATGAAATACTGCCTAAAACCAGCCACAAATGTGGTAAATAGTAGGGGTTTATAAATAAAGAACACAATTATGTACACAAGGTGAGTTCACAGGTGATTCCTATACGAAATTACACAAAACCTCTAGTGCCATAAAACTTTCCCTGGGTGAAAATATATCAAAAAAAAGAAAGATTTAACGTTGGGCGCCACTGTAACAAGTGCTTTCTCCCGGCTATGTGCCCCTTCAAAACACTGTCGCAGAAAATTGTCAAGAAAAATAAGAACAAACTAATAAGGTCAGTAATGAAGCTAAAACCCTGGGAAAGCTTTGGATATGAAAGAAACAATTGCCAAATACTATTATACTCTTTATTTCACAGGAAGGCACCGTAACTGTAACGGAAGCTGTATATATCTTACACCAATTTGCATGTCATGGCGAGACCAGTCAACCTTTCAATCTATGAATCCTGACCTATTTCGATTGCTAAGGATAGAGCTGGGTCGTGTAACACTAGGTCCAAAGGACTGGAATCTCTACCATGAGTAAGTTACACCTTTATTACACTGTACTTCTTAAATACTAATATGGCAATGGATTGGCACCAGGGATAAAATTTCTAACTATAATTATTTACACAATTATATCTTTATTTTAGGTACGCCTGTTTCGAACTGGAGCGAACACACCTGAATTTACTGCTGTGGAAGGCGACCGGACAGCAGGCGGACCTTGAAACTGGGTAGCTTCCTCCGTCTCGCTAGAGGGACCCGATGCCGAAGCTGCTAGACAAGAAGCATTTCCAACAAACAAACACTTTCTTAATCCTTCTCCTTCTTTCTCAATTTCCCGTTCACTGAAAATAATTAAATTGGATTAATTAGTGAACGGTGGGTACCTACTACACGCCGACATGAAACCTTCACAGAATGGGTAAGTTTATCTTACCAATAGTGAACTATATAACTTTCATAGTTCCTCCTATCGCGAAACTCCCTCCTCGCTGAATTCCTCTCCTGAAAAGACCAGAGAACAGATTACTACCTAATTCCTCGTGTTTCGCGCCACGCGGAATTACACTCAATCCATCACAATTAATACTCACGGTTCTTCTCCCTTTCAGGACACCGGTACGGAATCAGCTCCCAAAATGGTGACCACTAATGGGTCAGAAATAAGATTTCTTCAGAAACCTGATGCTGCTGTGTCAGCCGCGAATTCAAAAATGGCCCCATGAACATCTTGGGAAACCCACTGGCCCTCAGGCCTTATCTCTGGTATTGCAGTGGAATAAATTATCCAATCCTGAATACTGTCTTTTAATTTTTTATCTCACCTAATTGAAACCTGATACTATTAATTTATATGAAAATTAAATTGGGGATTGCTAATTCTTTGTAATTTCCTTTAATTCAGAATTAGCCCCATTTTCAAACTTGGAATTTGTAAGTTCACTAACAAAATTCTATATACCTATCTAGATCTTGATTGCTACCAAGTTGCATTAAAAACTCAATTTTATATTTAAAAATAGGATTTTTCCCTAAGCTGACAACACAGACCACAGGTTCATTACAACACAATTAAAGCTGTTTAAGACTTCTTTTTAGATGCTGTGTTGATGTTTAGAGGCAGTGCTACACGATGCCAATAAATTAAAATATTACGCCGTTACACTCCGGTCCGTATGCCGTTGTTTCTGAGCCTTTCCTGGCCAGTTCATCCGCTGCATCGTTTCCTCTTGAGCCACTGTGCCCCTTGATCCATTGTATAGTAACGTTGTTTTTATCTGCGCACACCTCTGTGAGGCTTTGGTGGCATTCGTATAGCAGGCTAGATGTGATGTTATCACTGCTCAGTGCCTGTACTGTCTGAGAGTATCCGTATGTTTGTATTCTCGACTTGTCGTCTTTTTATGGCATTGCAGGCTTCAGTTATCCCTACGCATTCGGCCTGGAATACCTTGTTATGTTTACCTAGTGGTTTGGATATGTGTATGTTTAAATCCTCTGAGAATACACCACATCCCGTTCCCGTGTTCGTTTTTGAGCCATCTGTAAATATTCTGAGGTCCGTTTGGTTTAGCCCCTCTTTCGAGTCTTCTGTTAGTGATATGTCATAGTCTTTCCTGAAGACTGGAGTTCTTGGTATTTTATCGATTGAAGCCTCCATCATGGGGAGGCTTGTGATCAGTCTGTTATGGATTTTAGTGTGTGGTGCGTTAAGTTTCGTCAATAGGTTGAGGCTTTTTAGGCGTATTGCCGTCGCTGCCGCTTCCTTCTGTATATGCATGTGTAAAGGTAGGAGTCCTAGCATGATTTCTAGTGCGGCTGTTGGGGTTGTTCTCATGCAACCTGTAGCCGCAACACATGCTAGCCTTTGTGTTTTCTGGATTTTGTTTATTGCACTTGTGGTTTGGGTGCGCGGCCACCATACTATGGCACCATAGCTTATCATTGGTACTATCACCATTTTGTATAGCCACAGTACGATTTGGGGGGCCAGGCCCCATCTCTTCCCCACCATTCTTCTGCATTGCCAGAAGGCTACTGTGGCTTTGTTTAGTCTACTGTCTAGGTGTTTGCTCCAGTTCAGTTTGTCATCTAGTGTTATACCCAGATATTTCACCTCTTTCGAGAGTTTTAGTTTTGTGCCGAATAGAGTTGGCATTTCGTAGGTACCCAATTTGCATTTATTTGTAAAGAGAATTGTGTCGGTTTTTTTTTGGGTTTACCGATAAGTCATTCTCCTTGCACCATTTCTCTATTATTTTCAGTGCTGTTTGTGTGAGTTCACATAGTGTGTTTATGATTAGGCCGCTGACCAGTATGACTAGGTCGTCCGCGTATCCTATCGTTAGAAATCGGTTATTGTTTAGTTTCGTTATCAGGTCGTTTACTACTAGGTTCCACAGCAGTGGCGAGAGGACGCCTCCTTGTGGGCATCCTCTTATGACTAACGCCTGATGACTTTTGTTTTCGGGTAGTTTTATGATTCTCTTCTTTAGCATGTTCATAATCCATTCTATGAGCAGCTGTTCGGTTTTGTGTCTTTCTAGTGCTAGTTTTATGCTGCTGAAGTTTGTTTTGTCGAAAGCACCCTCTATATCAATGAAGGTGCCTAGACAGGAGTTCTTTCTAGCGAGCGCATCTTCTATGTTCGTTACTACAGCATGGAGGGCTGAATCTGTCGATTTGCCCTGGCTGTAGGCATGCTGGTTTGGGTGTATCTTTATGTTTTTGAGGGCCGTATCCTTCAACTCCCTGTCGCAGAGTCTCTCCAGGGTCTTTAACATGAATGAGGTTAGACTTATGGATCTAAATGATTTTGGGTCCGAGTAATCACTCTTTCCTGGTTTCGGCAGGAAGATTACTTTTACCTCCCTCTATTTCGTTGGTATGTATCTGTAGGCAATGCAGCTACATAATAGGTTTGATAAATGCTCGATCAGCTTTTGTCCTCCCCACTTTAATAAAGCAGGGTAGATACCGTCCAGGCCCGGAGATTTATAGTCGTCGAAACTTTTTATCACCCAGGCTGTTTTGTTTTTATCTGTTATTCGTTCTGCTGTCTTCCACTCCTTATCTGTTGGATGATAGTTTTCCTCCTGTTCTGCCCAGGTTTGTACGTCAACTACTTTGCACCCCGGGAAGTGGGTTTCCACCAGTAGACTTTCAATCTCAGATGGATTGCTGGTGTGGGTGTTGTCTGGTCTCCTCAGTGTGCCCAGTAGTTGAATGGGTTGGTTGGCTAGTATTTTCCTTGTTCTGTTGGCCTGTGTGCTGCTGGATATTTTATCACAGAAGTTCCGCCAGTTTGGATGTTTGCATGTTATGATGTTTAGATGTTTGGAATTTTAGATGTTTGAATGTGTCTAGATGGTTGGATGTTTAGATGTTTGAATGTTTAGTTTAGATGTTTGGAATTTTAGATGTTTCAATGTGTCTAGATGGTTGGATGTTTAGATGTTTGAATGTTTGGATGTTTGTTCCTCAATCACGCTTCGTTTAAGCGAACTCAACCGACATGGATGAAATTTTGCACGAAGATAGCTTAAAGCCTGGATAAAAATATAGGATAGTTTTGATCTCGGGTCTAGTTAGTACCTACTTATGTACGTATTGGAGATTTCGTCTGTACATCTATACTAAAGAGGAAGTGTCTTTGTAAGTGTGTATATTAAATCATATACATCCCAGAGATGGGCAAAAGCCTCCTCTTATGGATAAGAGGGAACGTACTAGTGAAACAGTTTAATCAATTTACCTTTTTTCAGATGAATGATAAAGGAATGTACGATGTAGAACATGCCTACAAAGTGGCAGAGGACACACAGAAAGGCGATGACAAAAGAATTGCTAATGCGAAAAAATTGGCCGACGCATGTGCTACGAGTAAAAATATTTTGTTTTCTATATTATATTTATATTATAATATTAGTAGTAACTCTGTGAGCTATAAATGTTTAGTCAGCGTTATAAAACAATGGTTGATACCTTTCCAAAAACTGCATCGACGAAAAAAAACTAAGTATATAGTTATATCACAAAATTTCACGAGAATCGGTTAAGAAAATGCAACCTGCAATGCATGCTGCGCCAGGACGCAGATCTTCTGTATCGTGTTCGTTTTTTGTAGTCTGCTTTGACTGTTTTGTACTTGTCCCAGTCCTCTTCTGCTTTTGTATTCATTGCTCTGTTTAAAAGTCTTCTCATTTTGGTTCTCATCCGCTCCATTTCCGAACCCCACCAGCTGGAGTTCATGTTGTTCCCAATACCTGATGGTGTCGATAATGGACATGTGTTCTCATAGCTCTCTGTTACGTGTTGTGTGAATATGTTGACCTGTTCCTCCAACTCTGTAGTGTTGTGAGGTCTGTTTGTCATTGTCTTATCATCTAGTTTACCTTCCAGAGTCTCCTTGTACGCCTTAACGTCCGTGCGTCTCGGGTTTCTACTGGGTGTTGGTTCGTTTGTATCGGCTGTGAGGTCGTAACGAACCCACCTGTAGTCGGAGCACGACAGCTCTTCCGACACATGCCAGTTGGACACATGCCGAGCTGCTAGCCCTGTGCTTAGAGTAATGTCAATTATAGTGTTACATCTACGAGTGACAAAAGTAGGTTTTGATGCTGTATTTAGGATGTCTAGGTTAGTAGTTATTAGGTATTCAACAATATCGTTACCTCTTTTGTTGTTTGTTTGCATTCCCCATAGGTTGTGGTGACCGTTGCTGTCCGCCGAAATAACCAGCTCCAGCCCTTTGTGTTCGCAGTAGCGTATAAGTTTGTTCATTTCCACCGGAGGGGGTTCGTCCTCAGCCGCCATGTAGACGGAGGCGAGAACAATCTCTGGTATGCTTGAGGTTTGTGCTTTGAGGAGTTTTATAGCACACACGTCTCTGGAACAGAATTCAGTTAGAGGTTGTGCTATTATGTTACGAGATATATGTATGCATGTTCTAGGTTTACTTTGTGTGTTGTAAATTACTTTACCTCCTGTGTTGCAGAGGCCATTTATACGTGTGTTTCTGATCCACGGCTCTTGGATCAGGGCTATTGATGTTTGGTTAACCTCCAGCCATTTGCGGAGTTGGGCCGTTGCTGTTTCGCTGTGCTGGAGGTTAACTTGGAGGATCTTACACAGGGAAGGAGCCATCGGGCGATGTCCCCTCCATCCTCTTCGCCTTAAGGGCTAGGAGGCTGATCCCCTTCGTGCAGCCATCCTCGTCGTCCGAGCCAAGCAAGATGCCCTCCTCGTCGTCTGAGATTGGCTCGTTTACTTCGGCGCCATCTGTTTCCATGGCAGTGGGGGTGCTCTTGTCGCTCCCCTCCGTGGCTTTGTCTGTGTCCGTCTGGGTGTCGTCCTCTTCCAGGTTTGCATTCTTCTCCGGTGGAGAATCCCTGAAGTGGCCCCCGCCGTGCTGGAAACGGATATAGATTGTCCCACATAGGTAGTTCAGTCTTCTATCCCTTTCCATCACAGTAGGGACTACATCCTCTGGTATTCCCACCAGCAGAAGAGTGCAACCTCTTGTCCTTAGAGGGACGGCATTGTGTATTGTCCATCGCTTCACCTGGGTCCAAGAGTTCTGGTAGTTCAGGACTCTACCGATCTTGGTGAGGTCGTCCTCTAGCGATGGAATAAGTATACCGCACATGGTTTTTCTTACCATCTCGTCCTCCCTCTTCCCGACAAGATGGTCTACGTTCGTGAGGGTCGCTGTTGCGATCCAGGACATCAGCCACGTTTTGGTGCTTGCGTTTTGGCACCACAGCTTTAGGTATTCGTCGACCAGACTTGGTCTCCCTGTGAACGCTGGGGCCTCCGCTTCTGTATCTATGTCGGTCTCGATCGCTGCCTGGAAGATAGCGTCACCGATCTTTTTCTCCACCTCCGTAGCGTCCTGTTGCGACAGTCTGCCCGTGCGGTCGTTGGTGATTGTAACCGTCAGATCTGTCGCGGCGGCCGCCGCGTAGGTGGGGTGGGTTTTTTGCGTCCCCAGGGCGTTCGTTTTAATTTTTTTGTGGTCGCCTCTTGGGGATATGGTCTCATCTAGGCGTGCTCTCTTGGTTTTATTGACCTGCTCCGCCTGAGTCTGTTCTTTTGAGGTCGTCGCTTCCACATCTGCTGTGTTGGGAGCTTCGACCTTTTGTGTGTTCACAGAGGAGCGGCTCTCCAGCTCTCCTCGCTTTTGGAGCTTCTGCCGCCGTCTCTGCCCGACCTTCTTCTTCGCTAGGTCGTTGGTTTGGGGTCGCGGCTGGGCAGATTTCCTCTCTGCTCTCGGTTTGCACCTTATCTCCCAGCCGGGATCTATGGCCTGTTTCGAGGGTTCAACTTCCGTCGTCCCGCTCTCCACTGCCTTTGGTTTTGTCTGTGAGGCGTCCGAGGGTCCCGCCGTCTCTGGCTCGGTCGCCTTGGCCGGGGCCTTTCGGTACCCTAGCGTCCGGCGTCCTACCCAGCTTCAGCGGTTTCTTCTCGGCCGTCACGTCCTTGTGTGTCACCTTCTTAGGCGGTTCAGCTTTCGCCGTCCCAGCCACAGAAGGCGTTGTTTTTGGCTTGGTTTTAATTGTATTTTTATTACTTTTTTCAGTTGTTTCCATTTTGTACCCACGAGTAGCTAGGGAATAAGGGTCCATCTACGCAGAGCCCCGCTTGCGTAGATAAGGCTATTATACAACGGGTTTCGCCCGATACACGAGGTCCACCGTTCGCGACTGAGCTCCTCTCAGCCACGCATCCATCAGCACGGTCGGTCACACTTTGGATTAGGGTTTTTGAGGTCGAGGTTTTCTCCTCCGGGGAGTGGGGGAAGGAACAGGGAGCGGGTTTAAGGATTGGGTCTGGGTTGGGTTTTTTTGGAAGTTTGGAGTTGGGTTATGGGGAGAGGGTAGGTGAGGGGAGATGAGCTTGACTTGGGAGTGGTTCGAGCTCACCCTTCCATTGTCCGGGTCCATGCTAAATGGATGACGGGCTATCCGCAACCTGCCCACCCGCTCGGTCGCTTTGGAAGAACAGCGTGTCTTCCGGGTAGAAGTCCCAAATTTGCGTCATAAGACCGTTCCATAGAACGGTCAAATGTCACTTACTTGGAACTTCAGCCTAGACGACCCGAGAGAAGGCAACCGGTACGAAGGACCATTATATTAGCTGTTAACTATTCTGTTGTAGGTATGATATTGAAATTATTTCAGTTTTTTTTTCAGGTATACAGTATGTAAACTTACTAAAACCATTTATTTAAATCCGGGCATATCTAGGTGATAAATAAGGTTGTGGTACAAAAATTATTAAAATCCCTACCCTTTTTTTACAAATTATATTTGTAATACTAAAATGAATTTATGATTACATAACATCCTGTTTTATTTGTTTACAATTGTAACACGTGTTTTCTGGCTATCAAGTCAAGGTCAAGTTCAAAACATGCAACGTCAGTTAAGGTAAGGCTATGCGCACACTTACAATTAAATACGACGTGGCTCAATGTGGCGTACGCGGTACATCGTTAGCCGTTATTTGAACCAAGCGACGGCGAGGCGGTTGTTTTCGTGATCGCTACGCATCATATTTGGATTTTGCTGGGCACGTCGCATGATTTTGTTAAAAGCTTGTACACTCCGCAGCTTCATTTCTTCCTCCGTTCTGGACTCTTTTTTAAATACTTGCTGCTTCACCCAACCTCAGAAGAAAATAATCGTAAAAAATCATCTCGTTTCAAGGAAAATGGATGCTGTTGATCCCGTTTTAAAATTTTGTGGACGGCTGTATGACTAATATCATACAACAGCCCTGCTTTTCTAGTGCTGATGGCAGGATTTTCTGCAAAATGGTTTAAGATCCTTTCTTCCGCTCTGACGTCAATACGAGGACGAGGTCCACCAATTCTAACCGGAACCGCTCTTGCATTGTTACGCAGTCTGGTAATCGCCCTTACAATTGTACGTGAGTCCGTTGGCCGTCTCCGTTGCGGAAATCTCTCAGCGTACAATTGAAGAGATGCCGCAACATTATTTCTGCATTCCCCGTAAACAAATAATCATATCCACTATCTCTTCAGTAGTAAAATTCAACGGCATCATGAATTACATGTTTGTTTGCAATAAAGAAACGTCACATTGAGAATTAATCTTTTCATTTGATTAGTAACCAAACTTTTTTGTTGTAATAATTAAGAAAAAAAATTGACACTAAAGTGACACCAGTGAAATTCAAATGTCATAAATGCCATGGATTTATTATGTTTACGTGATATGATAGAATTGAGAATCATTTGGCTGCCACTTTTATTTTATTAACAAGATCGTAAAACAGGTCTGAAAAAGGAACTTCTATTGAAAAAATAATGCAATTTCATGTAAAATACCTACATGAAACGTATTATTAATGAACTTGCGGTCATCTGTCACGAACGTAAACATTACTTCACAGGATGATACTTTGAGGATTAACCGACTTTGGAAAAGGTCAGAATTTATAATTTTTCTAAACTGTTAACATTAAAAATTAGACATATACTAGGAAAAAATGTGGTAAAACACTAAACTTGACGCGGGCATCACCTGGTTTAAAGGTATGGTTTTAGTAAGTTTACATACTGTATACACGGTGTTTTTTTAACCGTCTTAGAGCCGAAGCCCAGTTAATGTATACATTACGAAGAACTAAAAAAATTTTTTTTTTTTTTTTTTTTTTTTTTTATGCATAAATAATCGTTTTTTGTATTAATATTAATTTTAATCATCCAGCTGAGTGACCGCAGTGTCCGCTAGCCGCACTCGTATGTAGATAGGTACGAACTCTAACCGGGTGAATGAACTTCGCTCCGTGCGCCATAGAGAATTTTTCAAACTTAATTACCTTTTATTACTAAAAACTTAACTAAATATATTTTTTTTCGTTTTTTCGAATGGATAGTACTTTTTGGATACTTTCAGTGAGCTTCGGCTCTAAGACGACGTTGTATATATATATAATAAGAATAATAATCATTTACTCTCAGCAGATAACTAAAGATCCATAGTTTATTACCAGGGCCCGTAATTTTCATGCCGATGACATCAATTTGACGTCACGCTCCATATAGGTGATCCCAAATGGATCCCAAATAGTTTTATTGTAAATGATTAATCATTAGTCGTCAATCATTTTAATCATGTACCTACAAATGATTTCAAAAGTAGTCTATTTACACGTGGAATAAATATAACACTTACTTGATACGTGAAACGTAAATAAAACTATTTGACTTGTTTTTATACATATTTTTTATTAAATAGTATTGTTAACACATTTCCATAATTACGTAGAAAACAGAATTCCTCTCTAGCGTAAAGCATGCCATCCTTCTTGCATTAATTCCCATGCAAAGAAAATCTAAGTCATCTTCGCGTTCATACGTAATGCAATATTCATAAAATCCTTTTGTTTTGTACTTAATCGTATTTTTGTTTGTTGTGTCATACATTTGGTTAATTTTTTCAACTTCTCTGTTAAGAAGAAAATTTAGAATTGATGGACACATTTTTTCTAAATTTTCTGAATGATTTCTAAATGATTGACGACATTTTTTCTAAGTGATTGACGACTAATTATTAATAATTTACAATAAAATTATTTGGGATCACCCTATATGGAGCGTGACGTCAAATTGATGTCATCGGCATGAAAATTACGGGCCCTGTTTATTACTGTACAACATGTCTCAAAAAATACCTAATAATTAAATAATTATGTTATATATTGGTCCCTCGTATTATTTAAGAGTCGACGTGTGATTCTAAATATTAATTTGGTCTTGAGAAAACGCTGTCATTTTACTGTCGACACAACAAAACTTCAAATGCATAAAGTGTCGGTAATGCGCTTATGACTCCTCCGGAGTCGCGTGCGTCCATGGGCCATGTATTTGCCGTATGCTTGTTTGTAGTATTAAACAATAATTTACTTTAAAAACAAAGTTTTAACCGACTTAAATTTAGTACTCCGCCAAGCCACGAGAACATTTCCTATTTTTTTACAATTTACAACATGACTGATTTCCGATAGCAAATGCGTTGATTACTATAGAAAAAAACCGAATCGCTGTATGTGGGCCGATAATATTTGAGGACTTCCATCGATTCCCCAAGATCATCACTAATGGCACTTCATTAGTTCCTATTCCAACGGAATCTTATCAGAACCTGTGACGTACTTTAGCACTTTTAAGTACATAATTGAGGAATTCGATAAGTCATCTGTGGTCTTCATCATCAATTCCTCGCCACCAAATTTATGATTCCGGATGTAAATACACAAGTTATAACATAAAATACCAAAATCACTACACGCGTGCCTAATAAAATTGAGGAGTCCCCTCAATTCCTCATGGATTCCATCATCTAACTGAATTTTGAAAAAAATGGGAGAAAAAATTTTTTTTTGGAATCGGCTCATCTATGACGGAGTTCTGAGGTAACAAACATTGAAGATAAGAATAATAAATACAGCCGAATTGAGAACCTCCTCCTTTTTTTTTAAGTCGGTTAAAAATGTGAGGGGGTTTGGCCACGGGAAAGTGTGTCAAGTGAAAATACTGATTACAGTCGTCTGTTCCTCTTTTATTAGCTCTTTTCTATTAGCATATTAGCATAGCTGAAGGTTGCTCGGGGACCATTCGGGCGGGCTCCGTCGGCGTCTAATACATGTGTACACTTTAGGACCTTATTCCTTTGTAATAAGGCGAAAGATATGTAGATGTGGCGTCGTCAGTACATCCAGCGGATTGGGCAATAAGGGCGGGCACGTCAGCGGCCAAATAATGAAGCTCGCGCCGCACTAGCATGTGCAGACTATGAATAAGGTCAAATTATCGATACTAAAATTTGGAACCAAAAAATATTGCCGAAATCAGATTGAAATTCAGTTGTCGCACCTAGCAAAATCAAACTTCAATGGTTAGTTAGTAATCCTTGGAAACTTACTGTAATTTAGACAGCACTTATTCACATTGTTGATATCTCAACAACATGTTCAAAGTGAAAGTCAAAAATTTTTTTTTCATAATAAGTATATGGTCATTACAATTTTAGTTTTGAACGTGCTTCATTCTTGAAATACGAGCAAACTAGGCCCAGCCTGATCAATCACTCAGACAAAGCCTCAGAACTTTTTTACTGCGTTCATTATTGCGTTGTTTTCTTAGAGGCATTTGTGTTTGGTTTTTAATACTCCCCCATTCCAGGTGAACCACCACTGTGGAGACGCAAAATCTTTAACCAGAACAGGTCTGCTTTGAGGGTATTATACCCTAAGCGGAGCATTGGAGCCGTATCAACTGCTATCTGCCTGACCTTGAAAGGGTGGTATCTTCTTTTATTCCCAGGCCCACAAAAAGCCGGGCCGTGCTAGGGCGGGGAACCGATCGGCACAAATCTCCCTTCGAAGACGGATCGGGCGCGCGCTCCTGAATTAACAAATACATGTAAATTCGATTCTCTTGCGATGCTGTAGATCGACTGACAAGGCAGACTAACGGCTTTTTCATTGATTTAGTTTTCTCATACGACGAAGTTTAGTTTTATTTATCTCATTACACTATTCTCATATAACAATAACACTGTAAATACTACTTGCCTTTTTTATAATAATCGTTATTTCGCATCAATAATAGCAAAAAATATAAAACAACAGATATGGAATATAAAAATTAAGAATGTCAAAAATTTTAAAGTTAATAATATAAATAATATTAAAAACATGAATAATTAGTGTACTACTGAGAAGTACCTTAAAAAAAAAACTCTTTAACAAAAAAATAAAACCGCCAAAAAAGAACTGAAAAGCACTTAGGTACACTTAAATTAATTTAAGACCTTATTAAACTAAATAAAGAAGGTTTATTATTTTCAGTTCTCTTTCAGCGATTTTATTTTTTGTAAAAGGATTTTATTTTTCAATTATCTGTGACTTACTTTAGTTAATTACTAACTTAATTACTAGTTACATGCAATATTTTTGATTATTCTCTGCATAATATGTGGTCATACATTTCAATGGCATATGTTTAACGGACCACCAGATATAGTAAAATATAACGCCAAAAAAATACTTTTTACTGCCAAAAAGACTAAATGATCACCAAAATTTTATCTCCATTTTAATGTGAAATGTAACCCAAATTATAACGTCTTACTACCCTATTAAAGAAAATGCTATCCAAATAAATCATTGCTAATCCAAAAATAGTTAAGTGATCACCAAATTTTTATCTCCTATTAATGTGAAATAATAACCCAAATAATAACATCTTACTATCCTATTTAAAAAAACGCTATCCTAAAAAATCATTGCTAACCCAAAAATAGTAAGTGATCACCAAAATTGTATCTCCTATTAATATGAAAACATAACCCAAATTATAACATCTTACTATCCTATTAAAGAAAATGATATCGTAATAAATCGTTGCTGAATTAGTAATGGTAAAATAATTTCCTAAATTCGACGCATCCCCGCTTTCGTTTCTAGGACTCAGTCTCCCGCCGTCCGCCCGGGCTCCCGCCAGAAACTCCAGCTTCTGGCTCCGCGAACTTTTATATATGTCGGCGGCCGATCGTAAAATCCGCCAGATCATGAATTTCCTAGGCATATCGTGAAACGCCGCCCTTTCATGATTTGGCTGAGTGACATACGCCATATCGTTCAAAATTCACCATTTAACGATTTGCCTATAGACGTTTAGGCCGATCATGAACTTCCTAGGCATATCATGAAACGCCGGCATTTCATGATTTGGCTAAGCCAGTGACGTTTAGGCTGATCATGAAATTCCTAGGCATATCATGAAACGCCGCTATAATATATCGTTCAATACTCACCGTTATACGTAAGTAGGGTGTCCAAAATTTAAGTAGATAATTAAATAATGATAACTCCGGATTGTATGCATGATTTAGAAACGCTTAATTTAGTTAGTTAATTAGTAACTGTTTTCTTTTTCATTTGTAAACCAAGGTAAATGTAGCATTTCATTATATTACAATATGAAACAACTTACATCATTCTGCGAAATAGACTTGCATGGTCTTACCCACTCTTTTTCGACACTTGTAATACTTTTTGTCCGAACCTATACTTAATGGAACTATAGGTTCAATCGTATATCTCATAAGCTAACATGATTCTGTTAACAACCGTTTGTTTCCTAAATAAAAAAAAAAAAAATAAAAAAAAAAAAAAAAAAAAATAAGGAGTGCGGACTGATAATCTCCAGCGAGTAGACGCCACCCCGCTGCGCGGGGTGTCTATTTCTGGTTCGAGGGGCACAAGTGAACCCTAACCTAACCGACCTAAGACAAAGTTCGCTTATGACAAGCCATTTTTGTCCGCCCTGATTATTGGCTCCCAATAAACACGGCCGCCATCGCATACGCAGCGCCACCAGTGGCCAGGAAAGAAACTATTTTACAATGTGCCCGGTATAGAGCTAGGAATATCGACAAATGCGTTGCTCTAATCGATCTGCCGTATTGTTTATCAGGCACATCGTGATAAGCCTGGCCAACTTTTAGGCATATCATGAAATGGCAGCGTTTTACGATATGCCTAGGAATTTCGTGATCTGGCGGATTTTACGATCGGCCGACGACATATACACTCCAGGGGTAGGACAGACAAGTCCACGTGGAAGTAGCGTGTGCTGATTCGGGTTTTGGTATCACTTGTTTTGGCATCATTATACTTTATTAATACTCATATATTTTATGGCAATCATAGTGGGTTATTTAGGTAGAAGTATTAATTTGGTCGCAAAGATTTGGTGATCATTTAGTCAATTTGGTGTTCGAGTAAATTTTAATGTGCACTTTTTATTAAAACAGGTAGTACTATTGTAATGGTAGAATTATTATTTTTGGTGTTCAGTATATTTTTTTGGTAAAAGATCTTAGGGTATCAAAGCATTTTTTGGTGGTCATTATATTTGATGCCCATTTCAATCAGTTAGTGAACAATCAATCATCCCCTGTTTTCCTACCCTTAGGGTACAATTTTTATTTAAAATTTGTATGGGACCAACTTCGAGGTATATTCTTTCTAAAAAAAAAGAATTATCAAAATTGGACCACTCTGTAAAAAGTTATGCGTGGTCATAAATAAAAAAAAACAAATATACGCGTTGACTTGAGAACCTCCTCCGTTTTTTCGTCGGTTAATAATTGGCGTACATAAAAACACAAGGCCAAAACCAAAACCTCGTCCCTTAATCAAATAAAATTAAACACAATAATAATGAGTACCGGTAGTATTTTTCCATTAAAATGTCGGTACAGTCAAGTGCAAAAATATGTATCGATAACATCCTCCCATAAATAAGTACCACAACCTTAATCCACTGACATAAGAGTTATGGGACATATTTATGAGTAAGTTGTATGCACCCATATTTTCACACTTGACTGTACCTATATATTTAGTAACTCAAATAAAGTAAAGAAAATACAGCAAATTAGATCACCATAATATTAACGAATAGTAACATTTTATTTTTGAAGACATTAGAGAAATGAACTTTTTTGAAGACATTTAAGATTGTGTGAAGCGACCACGAAAACGCTGAAAAGTGATCGTCGGGCTCCGAAGTAGCTGAGATTTTAACGGAATAATACTACTAAAATCAAAAAAGTGAGAGAATTGTTATTTAGATAAGCCAACGTCAAAAGCTATAATTTTCGCTACATTAAAACCAAAACTTAAGCTCCCAAAGCTGGAAGGGTAATTGAGTCGGAAGTTCAATACTGAGCTCACAAAGAGTGAAGCAGTTTCTCCCACTGGTCGCAAACGACAAATAAACGTTGTCGAGTGTCTTCCGTGCCGCGCCACAGGCGCCACAGCACGCCTCTAACACTCCCGGGAGAGGCGGCGAACGCCGAGCCACGACGTGCTGAACTTTTCAGTGAATATCTGTCGTGGCCTGCTCCAAGAACGGCCACTTTGAGCAAAACCCTTGCCAGACAGTCAGTACGTGCTCTCTAGAGTTTTATTGTTTTCTGAAGATGGTCTAATGTCTTCAAAAATTAAAAATGTAAGTGTATAGAAGTATTTTAACGTATTGTTACACGTTATTTACATTACATTACATTATCCATTAGATGAGACCTTTACACACTTTCACGAACAGTTATGTAGATAACATCTAAACATCAGGAACCTGCCAACGGCACTACTTTCTCACTACTTTGCGTTACGATTAGTGCGAGTGTGATCGCGATTATAAATCGCTCGCCTGCGCCGCCCGCCCCGATTGGCCCGTCGATATAAATCATTCGGCACCCATCCATCACGCGCCACTATGCGGTAAACGCTCTTTGATAATCTCGTCGCGACTGACAGCTCTTCTAATGACTGCTAAAGGGTGCATGTACTCTCGTTTGCTTTTATTTCACCCTAACTTTCTACGGTCAAGCTTAAGATTTCATAAACTTCAGGACTGTAGGTATGTAGATATCATTAGAGGTACTTATATTAAACATAATAGCTATTGTATAACCTTTTTTTAGCGGATTTAAAACAAAAGGTTCGCTAATGGTTCTGTATTAAAGTTGAGTGAGAACAGTGAAGTTGCCAGCTCTTCTCAAAGCAACCGTGATAGTTCTTTCTAATAAGAGTTTATATTACTATAATTTCACCAACTTTTCATATGAAATTAACGAGAACATTATTACTGTTGTTAGGTTCATGGAATGGAATAACAAGAGGAAAAGTCGACTATCGTTAAATATTAAAAGACTACCTTTCAGAAGAAAAGCCATCTTTCTCTTAGTTTTCGGGATGCCATGCCCAAAACTTGATCATCAGGTAACTCAAAGGACAAGCTTCTTCCGTCTTTGTACCCCGTTCACCCACTCGCTCCCATCTCAATACGCTTGTAGCTGCGCGCTCCCGTAGTCCTCCCCGCCCGCGGCACGCGCGTGTAGCAGCCCGCTCCCGTAGTCCTCCCCGCCCGCGGCTCGCGCGTGTAGCAGCCCGCTCCCGTAGTCCTCCCCGCCCGCGGCTCGCGCGTGTAGCAGCCCGCTCCCGTAGTCCTCCCCAACCGCGGCTCGCGCGTGTAGCAGCCCGCTCCCGTAGTCCTCCCCGCCCGCGGCTCGCGCGTGTAGCAGCCCGCTCTCGTAGTCCTCCCCAACCGCGACTCGCGCGTGTAGCAGCCCACTCCCGTAGTCCTCCCCGCCCGCGGCACGCGCGCGTAGCAGCCCGCTCCCGTAGTCCTCCCCGCCCGCGGCACGTGCGTGAGCGGCGAGTGCGTCATTTCGCTAACTTCTCCGGATATTAAAACATTGCGGGAATAACACCGAGTATGTGACAATGTAGCGAATGCGGATCTGCGCGAGCTCCAAGCTGGCGACTGGCTTGAAACTGCACAGGACCGGGATCAGTGGCGAGCAGTCGTGTTGGAGGCCAAGTCCCACTTTGGGTCGCTGCGCTCTGGCGCCTGACTGGGGTCTGACTAAGTAAGTATGTGACGATAATGTCAGCGCTGGCACTTAAAATTCTTTGGTAGATAGAACGTGATCAACACAATAGTACATTACTTCAGAGGCCGGGAAGTTAAGGGGTTGCCGGCCGAGTACATATAGAGGGCCGAGAGTTGCATAATATTTGTAGCCTTGTGTCATAATCATCATTACGCATAAACGACAATAGTTATAAATTAGTTCGCATAATAATTTTAGCCATAATATTTGAGCGCATAAATAGCAAATTTCATAAATTTACTGTGCAAAAAAGCTTTAAGCATAGATATCAATCGCCATAATAGGTTTGTGCACAACGTTTTCAAATCATAGGTATAAGACAAACACTTTTAATTCTGTATATTTGTTAAAAATCTGTGTCTCTGTAACCTTAACTTTATTTTATTTAAACAAACACCCGGCAATTATTTTAACCTAACCTAACTCTAACCGCCAGCGTGTTGACGTCACCTCGCTTCGCGGGGCCCCTATTTCCGCTCTAAGGGACGCAAGATGGGAAGGGAGACCATAAATACCACCTACCGAAAATACTACTGTTACTACTGTTTATTTTTTGCAGCGGGGGGCCTTGCCCCCCGAGCCCCCCTATTCTAGCTCCCTAACCTAATTAAATGCTGGTCACTGAATATAATATATTGTTTTTCCTTGCGAATCAATCATAATAATAGCCTATTGTCATAAGTTATCAATCCTTATGACAAAAAATAATTATGATCTTCAATATAATGACTAAAACTTGTATGCTGATCAACATTATGGTTAAACAAAATAAGACATACTACAGTTATGACAATGAAAGTATTATGCGCAGAATTATTAATGACAAAAGACTTTTATGCACAACAACTTTATGCGTAAAGTTGTGTGGCTTTCGAAATTATGACGAGAGTCATTATGCGACTAGATGGACACCCAGTATACTGCTTTTCTCAAACATGCAATGAAATAAATTAAAAAACTCAAACATATCAAACTTTAATTTTCGTAGCTGAATACCGGGATGGGAAAAGTTTTTTTTTTCCTGGGTTTTTGGGGTAATGTAGCATTTACCTTTATCTGCGTTGCACCTGTAGGTCACATCAGTTAATGCAAGACCTTGCAATTGCCATCTTACGTCTTTTTAGGCTTTCTTTACATCATTGATTCACTCTCTTGGTTCTTGTAACCCCAACTTCTAAGAAAGGGTATACTTCTGTACACTGCTTTTGATATCGTGCACCTTAGGATTACTTTTATTATCGGTTTCTGTTCATTTGAACCGTATTTAATCCTATATTTTCCCTATTCCTGAAATTCTTAAAAATAATAAATACGTTTGTTATTTTCTGTTGACAATCTGTCAACAACGTTGTGTTCTTCTAAATAGTCATTTTCACTACCATAAAGGTTAGGTTTTATACTTTTCGGCTAAGTCGACTTTTAGGTACTTATGAAACCCTGGTAGCTTGTAATTTTTGAAATATGAAATTATTATTATTATTATATAGCCTTTTATTCATATCTCTTTCCTTAAATATTTACATTTCACTGTGTTAGTTTTATGTTGTTCTAAAGTATGTTAGTTTTTAATTTTTTTTTTTTTTTTTATTGTTGGATAGAGACCCCCTTTTGGGTAAAGGCCTCCCCCAGTTTGGCCCACTCTTCTCTGTTAAGGCTCTTGCTAGGCCATTGTTTTCCAGCTGTTGACACTATGTCATCTTGCCATCTTTTGCGTGGTCTACCGACTCTTCTTTTGCCTAAAGGTCCATTCCATATAGTAGACTCTATGGTCCATCTCTTGTCTGTATAGCGCGCGACGTGTCCTGCCCAGTTCCATTTTTGTCGAAGAGCAAAATTGAGTGCGTCTGTTATTTTGGTCTTACTTCTTATGTGCTCGCTCCTAACTTTTTGTATTTTTCTTATTTTTAATATGCTCCGTTCCATTGCTCTTTGACATGACACTATTTTGGATTTTACTTTATCTGTGAACACCCATGTCTGACTCGCATAAGTAAGAGTTGGTAGAATGCAGTTGTCCAGTACGATTTTCTTCAGGGGTAGTGGGTAGGTACCTTTGAGGATTTCTTTGTGAGACCAGAATGAATTCCAACTCTTTGTTATTTTTCGATCTACCTCTTCTTCGTTACTGGATTCGTTAAAGGACACCTGCTTTCCTAGATAAATGTAGTTCTTGACGTACTCTAATCTCTTACCATTTAATACGATTGGGTCTTGTTTTTTATTTGTCATGATTTTGGTTTTACTTTCATTTATTGACAGATCCACTTTAAGACTTTCTTCGCATAGCGAGTTGACCATTTCCTGTAGTTCTGCGCTGTTTTCGGCAAACACGACAATGTCGTCAGCGAACATGAGGTGAGTTAGAAGACGGCCTGCCACTCAGATGCCTCCATTGTTCCAGTTTGTCTTCCGTATGACTTGGTAAAGTACCGCTATAAACAACTTTGGCGAAAGCGGGTCCCCTTGTCGTACACCTCTTTCGATCGGGATTTCTTCGCCTCTTGTCTCTAGTCTAACTCTGCTGGTGGTGTTTTCGTATATATTTTTCAATACGTTTATATATATGACGCTGACAGCGCAGTGGTGTAATGCGTCCCATATAGAGTCGTGTGATATGCTATCAAAAGCCTTCGAGTAATCAATGAATGCTAGAAATAGGGGCCCATTGAACTCTTTGTATTTTTCTATAATTTGTTCAATTGTTTGGAGATGGTCCATTGTAGAGAAACTTTCGCGAAAGCCAGCCTGCTCTATCGGTTGGAAGTGATCTATTGTCGGACTCATTCGACTGAGCAGTATTGAGGTAAACAGCTTGTAGATACTAGAGAGCAGGCTGATGGGACGGTAGTTGGAGATATCCTTGGGGTTACCTTTTTTATAGAGCAGGATTATATCGGAAGTTTTCCATTGGCTAGGCACGTTACCCGTTTTGAGCACCATATTAAAGAGGTGAGTAAATGGCACAAGTAGTAAATCAGCTCCTATTTTTAGTGTGTCATTGTGTATTCCATCTGGGCCGGGGCTTTTTTCACGATGTAGCTTTTTGATGTGATTGGCCACCTCATACATC
The DNA here is from genome assembly GCA_945867215.1 of Epinotia demarniana. NCBI lineage: Eukaryota > Metazoa > Arthropoda > Insecta > Lepidoptera > Tortricidae > Epinotia > Epinotia demarniana. The sequence continues at coordinate 16,352,057 of OX244281.1, forward strand.
TGTATCGGCCTGATGTCGAATGTTGTCGTGTGATCTATGATGCGGTCTTCCTTGTTTTGTATGGTATCTTGCTTCGTGTACAGATTTTGGTAAAACTTAGTAGCGATTTTCATAATATCTTTTCTGTTGGTTATTTCCTTTTTGTCTTTATTTTCAAGGCTCTGTATCCAACATTTATTCGTACGTAGTTCCTTAGACGCCGTTTTTATACTTTTGTGACTTAGAAGGTTTTTTTGTATGACACTATCTGTGAGATTGATAGTCACTTTTAATTGCTTTATTTGTTTCTTTAAACAGAGAACTTAGTTCTTGTCTAAGTTGTGTAGTTTTATTTTTGGTCATTATGAGGTCTGTCCGTCTCTTTATGAGGTTTTTTGTATGATCGTTTAAAATACTTATAGATTTTTTGTCGCTTTTTTCTTGTGGTTTTCTGTTTGAAATACTCGATTTAATAATATCTTCCAATTCATCGTAGTATTTTTTTGGGTCTTCTAGGTCTTGCATTAGTTTTAATTTATTAACAGAATTTTCCAGTTGAGTTCTAAAGAGCTTTATATCTTTGTCCGTTGTTAGTGGTTTCGGTGCTGTTTGGAAAGCTTTTCTCGATGTTTTGACATTATTTATATGATATGTGGCTCTAACCATCCTGTGGTCAGTCTGAAAATCAACTCTATTTAGGACCTCTATATTTGATATTTGTTTCGGTTTGTTTGTCAAAATAAAGTCGATCTCGTTCTTAGTTTTATCACATCATCAGCCTATATACGTCCCACTGCTGGGCACAGGCCTCCTCTCATGTATGAGAGGGAATGGGCAGTAGTCCCCACGCTGGCCCAGTGCTTAGTTTTATGGTCTGGTGAAATCCACGTCCATTTTCGACTTGGTTTTTTCTTGAAGTATGTGTTCATTATGGCGAGACGATGTTCGTGTGCATATTGTAGCAATAATTCTCCTCTCTGGTTTCTCTTTCCGTATCCAAAATTTCCCATTATGAAGTTTTCATGGGACTTTGGTAGTCCAATTTGTGCGTTAAAGTCTCCAATAATTAGTACGTTCTTGTTGTCAGATGTTTTTTTCATTGCATTGTTCAGTGTTTCGTAAAATTGATTAATTTGGTCGTCCGTGGCGCTAGAGGTAGGTGCATAGGCCTGTATTATGCACAAGGTAGAGTTTTCAAATTTTAAGTGTAGTACTGCTACTCTTTCTGACATACCGGTGAAGTCAACTATATTGTCTTTGTATATCTTTTTTATTCAAGGGATTCATCCCACGCCGTACTGTCCTGGTGTGTCCCCTTTGTAGCAAAAAATAAGCTCCTTGTGCTCTTCTATGTTATTGCCCATTTTCCTTACTTCCGCCAATCCGATTATATCATAGTTTATTGTCTGTAGTGCGTTGGTTAACTCTAAGAATCGTCCTGTCGAAGATAGGGATCTTACATTGTATGTGGCAATTTTCAGAGGTATTGTTGTTTTCCCATGCCTTGGGGGGTTTTGGTCTTTAACTTCCGCGGCGACCACCCGTGTTGGAAGCTTTTTATTTATTTTATTATTGCTGTATGTGTGTTGTTTGAGATTGGAGGGGCCTTGGTTTAGTCATATATTTTCTTTTCGGTTTACAAAGGACAACATTGTGTTTTGGTTGACCTTGTATTTTTTACTTGTTTGTTGTGCTATGTTACTGGTTTTGTTAGTTTGTGACTGTGCCGCATCGGAAGCGTTTTGTGACGCTTGGGGTGGGGATACAGACAGCTGTCTTTTACTGGTGGTTGTATAGTTGTTTTTTTCCAATATTATTAATTTGTCGTAATTGATATATGCGGTGTTACCTTTTTCGGTCTCTTGCTGTTGTTGAGCTTTTAATTCTTCTCTTATTTTTAGGACTTTTATTGGATATTCTTGTTTTATGTACATGCCGGTATCATCCAGGTTTTTCTTATTTTTTAAAATTGCAATCTTTTTTCCAAGTGTACTGAGTTGCACCGATATTGGTCTGGTTTTAGGTTGATTTTCTTTCTTTCCTATTCTTCTTAGTGCCTGTATGTCTGATTCCTGCACTTGTACCTCTAACTTAGAGATGATAATGTCCATAACCATGTCTTGAAGATTTTGGTACGACTTTTCCTTCTCCTCAACTCCGAAGAGCACCAAGTTTCTTTGAGTGTTCAGTTTTTCCAATGCGTTAAGGCGCTTTTCTTGTTCATCTACTTGGTTTTGTAATTTTCCCAAGTCCTCATTGAATTGGTCAAACTTTGTGTCTAAATGTGTAGATATTGTTGTTGTGATCCTTTCTTCCATTTTTTGAATATTTGTCGTTTTGTTATCTATATCTGTTAGCTTTTTATCAAAATCGGATTTCATTTCCAAAATAAGTTTGTGCAGAGCTTCCATGTTTACCTCCTACTAGTGACCTCTATTGGGATTTATCTGAACTGCTTCACTAATCGATACGTTCTCGGCCTTATCGCTGTCAACGTGCTACTTATTGCGGTGATCTTTACATATATGTCGCTATTGGTAAGCTTCTTGATTTTCACTGTGATATACCGATTATATTCTAGATGGCGCTGTCTGTCGCATGTAGGATGAATATGCATTAATTTGTGAGGTTATTTTATTATAGTCTTCGCTTTTTTATATTTATATTGTCTTAGCACTCACTAGAATAATGTTTATAGTCTTGATCTTGTGGGTTATTATTATTTTTCTATGTTTCTAGCACAAATAACATCCATTAGTCACTGTTTTTTCACGGTAGTTTTGCAATATCATATTTGTTCCAAATCCGTATTATTTGCTCACTGATAACGTTTCCCACAATTGTAGCTCAAAGTCACTTCTTGGTGGATAATATTATCAACGAATCCGATTATTTTGCGCACTAAATGTATTTATTTACTAGGTTTCTTTACGGAGCCGATGTAAACAGTCGCACAGTAGCGCCCTCTCTCTCGAAATATGAAATTATAATATGTAATTCTAAAACATGGGATCCCTTGGGTATAAAAGCCAATACAGCCGCTGTATTAAATCAGTTTACCCTCGACTTCCAAACAAGAAGTACAGAACAGATCCGTTGCGGGGTCACAGCCGGCCCCGCAACTCAAGAGGGTCCCTAAACCTACTCGTCGGCCGTTAGTTCAACTACGAAGTGCGTCCCTGCTGGACGACTGCCTTTGCGGGGCTCCCCTACTGAGCACCTGCCTCCCGAAACGCTACATCTGTACACCACCCTTCGGAACGGCCCTGCTGAGCTCCTCCCGAGCGTTTGGCTTGGAAGGCGCCCTGCTGCACGCGTCCTACTACGCGCCGGCCACTGCTCACGCCCTACGGGACGATCCTATCTGCTGCACGCGCCTTACTACGCGCCTACCTACTGCTCGCGCCCTACTACGCGCCTGGTTGTCGACTGCCGCGCTACACGCGCCCCTACCGAACGCCTGGCGGAGGCTTTTACCCTGACGGTACGCCCGTACGCTTACTCCTCGCACGCGCTGCTACGCACGCCTCCGGCCTGCCATTTCTACCTGCTGATCCCTCACATCCTACGGCGGGACTTCCTGGGGATCCCACTGGTTCCGTTTAACTCTTTTCTAATTTAACCACCACGTGTCCTGGTAACTAGGTACTACTGTTTGCTTGTCAAGAAACTCTCTTAATAAAGAACCTCGACCCTAACTTTTCTTTTGTAATTTGTATTTAGCTATCATACTTGTTACGTGGGCTTCCAAAAAGGTTTGTAAGTCCGCGTAACGTGACAGTTTTGGCGCCCAACGCAAGAGGCCTTACTTTTTGACAAGCTTATTTTTTTTCTAAATTTTAAAAACTACAGACAACATACGTCTCTAAAACCTCTTTATTTCGGCCTCTTATTAACTAACTTCTACCTAAAATATTTTTTTTAACTCAGTTACTATGGCACGTCCTATCAAATATGTTAACTTAAATAAGCCTGAACTCGAATACGAGGTTATAATTAGGTTAGAGGAACCAAGAGAAAATTTGGTAGCTTTAAAAAAACAGGCAGAAACACTGGGTCAATCGCAACCACCGACAGAGGTCTTGCAGTCAGTCATTCCTCCTGAAGAAGATCTCGAACAGGTTGAAACTTGTCTGAATTACTTTGAATCAAAGATCAACCAGTTACAATCTAAAGCTTCTCCATACGCGTGTAAAAGATTAGAATCATTTCAAAATCACTTATTTTTTCGACTTAGGCGCATCGACTTAGACCATAACTCGCCTCTCACAGACAAACTTAACCGACTTTCGGAAAGATTCAAGGTTTTAGAAAACCAATATGAAGCTCTACTTTTTGAATCTGCGGAAATTACACCCTTAGCATCTCCTCACTGCCCTCCTCTTGGAACAACACCTGAAGCCCCTTTATCTTCTCACTTAGTTACAAACCAACACTCAGAACAGAGTATTCCCTGTCAAAATATTGCTCCAACGACGTCCTCTCCTAATATAATCCCAGAACTTAGAAAACTATCCTATAACGGCAACTCCTGCCCAAAATCTTTTCTCCAAAAAATTGAAGAGTTTGGTGTTTCCCGCAATCTGAAAAAGGAACGCCTTGCTGACTTAGTCTTTGAAATTTTCACTGATAAAGCCCTTCATTGGATTCGATTTCAGAAAAATCGTCAACCAGACCTCTCGTGGTGTGAAATCTCAAACCTACTTATTAGAGATTTCGGAAATACGGATTATGACTTCAAACTCTTGACTGCTATCAACGCTAGAACTCAAGGTGATTACGAGACTATCATCATTTATATCTCCATTATGCATGGTATGTTCTCTCGTCTCAACAAAAAAATAAGTGAATCTGAGCAACTCTCAATTCTCCTCAGAAACATACGCCCCTGCTATTCAGTATTCGTGGCATTGAATAAAATTGATTCCATTGATTCTCTGATATCAGCCTGCCAAAATTACGAACATATTTTGGATAGAGACCGTAACTTTAAAGAACCTAAACCTGCTATTGATCAATTAGCATCTGAATTCAATTACAACCCTTCGACATCCTCATCTAAACCTTCCCTCCCTAGCCAGCCTAAAACCCAGTTCAATTCAGACTCAAGACCCCCTTTTAAAAATTATTTTACTAAACAAGTAAATAGCATCTCTGATAAATTTACCTCTAATCTCTTCTGTGTTCGATGTCGCGCAAACGGCCACTCTCTTCGAACTTGTCAGCAACCTCACTTCCCCATTTGCTTTAAATGCGGTCTGCGAGGCTTTAAAACCCCAGACTGTCCTGACTGTAATACCAAACACTATTCCTCTCCAAAAAAACTAACTTTGCACGACTCCGATAGCACCAATAACTCTAGCCCTTTTGACATAATTGACTGGCAAAATTGGCTTACTTATCTTCGTAATTTCTTTAATCTTTACAAGATTTCGTCAGTCCTTTATGAAGAAGAAAAGGATCATAATAGACCTTTTCTTAACTTTACTATCGACGGAATCCCTTTTTCCGGTTTGCTAGATAGTGGAAGTTCTTTAACTATATTAGGCAACAATTCTCACCTTGACCTTTTGAAAAAGGGTTATTCTTTATCGAAGTCGTGCCCACTTTCAGTCGCTACAGCTAATAACCACAATTTGCAATCATTAGGCTATATCGACTTACTCATGACTTTTAATAATCAAACTCATGCTATAAGAGCCTACGCGTTCCCTGAAATACACCCTTCAATCATCTTAGGTGTAGACTTTTGGAAAACTTTTAATCTTATACCCGAATTGCTTAAATCTACTATCTTTGACAATCTACAGTGTAATACCATTACATCTGACACTGGGAAGATCCTCACTTATGAAGCATTATCTACGGAACAGAAAGACATAGCTGCAGACATCATCGCCAGATTCAAGCAAATTTCCTTCGAAGAAAAAGGCGAACTTGGAAAGACTCATCTGATTTGCCATAAAATCGATACAGGGAACTCTCCACCTGTAAGACAACGCTGCTACCGGCTATCACCTGAAAAACAAAGAGCACTTACAAACGAAGTAGACAAGATGCTTGGCTGGAAAGTGATTGAACCCTGCGAGAGCCCTTGGTTATCTCCGGTGATCATAACTCCTAAGAAGAATGGTGAATGGCGTTTCTGTGTTGACAGTAGAAAACTTAACTCTATCACTCGTCGTGATGCCTATAGCCTGCCATTAATGAACGAAATATTAGACCACTTGAGAGATGCTAAATATCTTTCAAGCATTGATATTGCGAAAGCTTTCTGGGAAGTCCCACTACACCCTCCAGACAGGGACAAGACAGCTTTTTACGTTCCAGGTAGAGGAATGTACCGCTTTGTTGTCATGCCTTTTGGTCTAACCAATGCTCCAGCGACACAACAAAGACTAATGGACGCGCTGTTCACTCCGGAGTTTGAGCATAAAGTATTTTGCTACTTAGACGATATCGTCATCATCAGTAAGACCTTTGAAGAACATATTTCCCTTCTTATCAGAGTTCTTGAAAAACTAACATACGCAGGTTTGACGATTAACTACGAAAAAAGTCAATTCTTCAAGAAAGAACTAAAATACCTCGGTTTTATGGTCGATGAACAAGGCTTGAGAGCTGACCCTGACAAAGTTCGGGCAATTTTAGAATATCCTACGCCGACTACAAAAAAAGAGATAAGAAGATTTCACGGCAGCTGCAGTTGGTTTAGAAGATTTATCCCAAACTTCAGTACTATTGCAGCACCTCTTAATAAATTGGCAGCCTCGGGGAAGAACTCGCCAAAATTTGGCTGGACTGCCGAAGCTAACTCCGCCTTCCTAAAGATGAAGGAACTACTTGTGACAACTCCAATCCTTGCCTGCCCTAATTTTGATGAACCTTTTGCTGTTCACTGCGATGCCTCCAACGATGGAATCGGAGCGATGCTCACACAAAAGCAAGATAATAGAGAAGTCGTAATAGCATACATGAGCAAAAGTTTCAATAAGCATGAACGGAACTACTCAACCACAGAACGGGAGACGTTAGCTGTCATTTCAGCTCTTGAGCACTGGAGATGCTACGTGGACAATGGAAAAGAATTTACTGTTTACACGGACCATGCTGCTCTAAAATGGTTCCTAAATCTATCTAATCCTTCAGGTAGACTAGCTAGATGGGCCCTCAGACTCTCAACATTCAACTGCGTTTTAAAACACAAGCGAGGAAAAGACAACGTTGTCCCCGATCTACTCTCTCGCTCGTTCGACAGAAATCCTGATCTTCATCAAACGGCACCAATTACTCAAGAAATTCAACGTACTAACGATGAAGACCACAACAGATTAATCTCGGACTGTCAAAACAATCCGGACAGTTACCCGAACTACAACTATAGAGACAACAAGCTATTCCGTCGAAGTTACGATCAAAACTCCATAACGGACGATTTTGCCTGGAAAGAAGTTCCTCTTCCTTCAACTAGAAAATCACTTATCGAGGAATTCCATGGCTCTCCACCTAATCCACACTTGGGCATATTCAAAACTTACAAGAAATTAGCACTACAATACTACTGGACTGGCATGTTTAGAGATGTTGCTAAATACATATCAAAATGCGAAACTTGTTTAGCCTACAAACACTCTAACCACTCTCCTTATGGCATCATGGGTAAACTTAAAATCTGTTCTCGCCCGTTCCAATGCATATCGTTAGATCTCGTGGGTCCGTTACCGATGACTAGAAAAAGAAACCAATATATACTAGTTATAAATTGCTACTTTACTAAATACAGCATAATTTTCCCTTTAAAACGTGCAAGGGCTACTGATATTACCTTTCACCTGGAAAATTTTGTTTTTCTGGTTTTTGGAGTACCACAGACAATCATTATGGACAATGGACCTCAATTCCAGTCGCGTGAGTTCCATAACCTAATCAATAAATACAGAATACCTTTCGCGAACTTTAACCCTCTTTATTGTCCTCAAGTTAACCCCACAGAGAGGTACAATAAGACTCTTATCACGGCCTTAGCGTCTCTTGTTGGTGACGACCATAGATCTTGGGATAACCATCTTCCAATTATTCAGTCTGCTATGAATAATTCAGTGAACCTGGTAACCGGTTTTACACCCTCTTTCCTAGTTTTTGGGCGCGAAACTATTCCTTGCGGCTCCATGTATTCACCATGCCAAAATCTTGAGGAAATAGTTTTTCTTCCTAGAGACATATATGCTAATAACCTTGGCCTGCTATCATCTATTTACGATAAAGTTCAGGTTGCCTTGTACACAGCACATATAAAGAATAGCAATAGGTACGATCTTAGAAGGTCATTCAAAGAATTTAACATCGATGATATAGTTTGGAGGAAAAACTACGTCCTAAGTAACGCTGGCACTTACTTCAGTGCGAAACTGGCTCCAAAATACTTAAAATGCAGAGTTATTCAAAAACTCTCGCCCCTCGTGTATATGCTTGAAGATCCTAATGGTTCAAGAAACAAATGGCACATTAAGGATTTCAAAACATAGCATTTAGTTTAAGTTTATTTAATTTCACTTCATTACACATTATTTTACGTTCTTTTCTTTGCAGCTTTTTATTATGCTGACTTATTAGCGTGCGACTGTTCTGTAATGACTCGCTTCTGCTTTTCTTTCTTAGCTCTGTAAATAAATAAAAAATTGTAGTAGCCTAGGACTACTTCACCCTCTTTAGTTCTAAACTAACTCCCCTCTACTAGTTGGCTCTAAACCAACTAGTCTAGAATTTCCTCGAGCGGATGACTAACTCGTTAAATAAGCCCTTAGGTTCTTCACATTTTCCCCTAGTTGGCTCTAGACCAACTAGGCCTGTATATAGTATTTCCTCGAGCGGATCGCCAACTCGTAAAATAAGCCGTGGGTTCGTCATTTTTCCCGTGGAGCGGCTGACTACTCCCTCAAAAAAAAAAGCCTTAGGTCATGGTAAGGAGTTCCTTAGGAGTGTGCGTCATTGAATGTGAACCACATCCCCTTACTTTATCTGTAGATGAATGTATGTGTGATTTTTGAAAGAGACGCAAGGAAGATCTGGAGCTTCTTAGTTGTATATAATTTTCTTCATGTTATTAGCACCTCATCTCATTTATGCACTAATCACCACGCATAGCATATCTATATAACAAAAAAAAAACTTTTCATTAATAAGTACGAAAAAGTTTTTTTTTTCCGGCGTTTTTGGGGTAATGTAGCATTTACCTTTATCTGCGTTGCACCTGTAGGTCACATCAGTTAATGCAAGACCTTGCAATTGCCATCTTACGTCTTTTTAGGCTTTCTTTACATCATTGATTCACTCTCTTGGTTCTTGTAACCCCAAGTTCTAAAAAAGGGTATACTTCTGTACACTGCTTTTGATATCGTGCACCTTAGGATTACTTTTATTATCGGTTTCTGTTCATTTGAACCGTATTTAATCCTATATTTTCCCTATTCCTGAAATTCTTAAAAATAATAAATACGTTTGTTATTTTCTGTTGACAATCTGTCAACAACGTTGTGTTCTTCTAAATAGTCATTTTCACTACCATAAAGGTTATGTTTTATACTTTTCGGCTAAGTCTGTATACTTTTAGGTACTTATGAAACCCTGGTAGCTTGTAATTTTTGAAATATGAAATTATAACATGTAATTCTAGAACATGGGATCCCTTGGGTATAGAAGCCAATACAGCCGCTGTATTAAATCAGTTTACCCTCGACTTCCAAACAAGAAGTACAGAACAGATCCGTTGCGGGGTCACAGCCGGCCCCGCAACTCAAGAGGGTCCCTAAACCTACTCGTCGGCCGTTAGTTCAACTACGAAGTGCGTCCCTGCTGGACGACTGCCTTTGCGGGGCTCCCCTACTGAGCACCTGCCTCCCGAAGCGCTACATCTGTACACCACCCTTCGGAACGGCCCTGCTGAGCTCCTCCCGAGCGTTTGGCTTGGAAGGCGCCCTGCTGCACGCGTCCTACTACGCGCCGGCCACTGCTCACGCCCTACGGGACGATCCTATCTGCTGCACGCGCCTTACTATGCGCCTACCTACTGCTCGCGCCCTACTACGCGCCTGGTTGTCGACTGCCGCGCTACACGCGCCCCTACCGAACGCCTGGCGGAGGCTTTTACCCTGACGGTACGCCCGTACGCTTACTCCTCGCACGCGCTGCTACGCACGCCTCCGGCCTGCCATTTCTACCTGCTGATCCCTCACATCCTACGGCGGGACTTCCTGGGGATCCCACTGGTTCCGTTTAACTCTTTTCTAATTTAGTGGGGAAATAGCACCGACGTACCCTCCCTTTTCATACAGCAAAAGAAATTAATTCGCATTTTAGCCAATATTGATAGCACAGAGACTTGTAAACCACACTTTCAGCTACTTAAAATCCTTACGTTGCCATGTACCTATATACTAGAAATGTGTAAATTTGTAAGACAACACTCTGAGTTATTTAAAAAAAGGCAAGAGCTACCCACAAAAAAAGTATTACGCTATCCAAACAAACTTCTACTACCGACATCAAGACTAAAAATGCACTCGAATAGCACCTATGTTATGGCCGTAAAAATATACAATAATCTACCAAATTCAATAAAAAACGAAGAATCTGACAAATCTTTTTATGTATCGACAAAACGTCTATTAGTCACAAAAAGCTATTATAAAATAGACGAATATCTAAATGACAAATTAGAGTAAAATTTCTAGCCCGACTAAACAATTATATTACATACCTGCCTAAATTTTATAATGATGGTAATACGTCATACATACCTACACAATTAAAGAAAAAGATTTTCATGTATAATTTAACCTTACTCCATGTTTCTCTAACCATTGTTTGCCTCATTTGTTTTAATTAGTGTATAAGATTAGTTGCGATGCCCTTACAGGGCTCATGTTTGAGACCTCTACTCTAAAATGTAATATCTATGTACAACATGAATGCAATAAACTTACTGATTACTGATTACTGATTTAACCACCACGTGTCCTGGTAACTAGGTACTACTGTTTGCTTGTCAAGAAACTCTCTTAATAAAGAACCTCGACCCTAACTTTTCTTTTGTAATTTGTATTTAGCTATCATACTTGTTACGTGGGCTTCCAAAAAGGTTTGTAAGTCCACGTAACGTGACAACACCTTTGAATTTCTTCGCAGATGTATGCAGGTTTCCTCACGATGTTTTTCCTTCACCGAAAAGCTAACGGTAAATATGAAATCATATTCCGTACAAAGTTCCGAAAAACTCATTGGTACGAGCCGGGATTCGAACTCACGACCGCCGTTTGACAGCCGCATGCCTGAACCACTGGGCTACTGTAGCATTATGTGGACTTAAGCAAATAGATTCATGTATACTATACTTTAAAAAATTAGGCATACTAAATCGTTTATATATTTTTGAAATTGTAATCTTTGTAAAAGATAATCTGTATTTATTTCAAAGTTTTAGAAGTACACGCCTTAGAAATCAAATAAGTTTCAAGCCATCCAAAACAGCGTTTTTCAGGAAAAGTAGAATTTATAATAAAAATCCGAACCCCGTAAAAAATATAGAGGACAGAAATAATTTCAAAATCGAATTGTTTAAATTTTTAATGAACAAAGCATATTATACTGTTAACGAATTTCTGTCAGACTACAACTAATGGTAACTATACACCCCCAGAGTGACAGTCCGTAGCTAAAATTTGTATGCCTTGCGGCCCAACATGGTGATACCAGTAACACCTACACATATTTAAGATCTGTGCCTATGTACAATTTTACCCATGTTGAACCAATAAACTATTTGTATTTGTATTAGGTTTGTTATGCAATTGACGATGATCGAGTTCATTACAGTCAGGGGTATAAAATTATACGTATATAAAGACAAGAACATAAATGTCTGTACAGGGCTGTATTGACAATGTTATACAGGCGTGTACAGATATGTATGTCCTTATTTATGTACGTGTATTACTATCCCTGCCTGTACATTTGAAGTGTCTTAATTCTTAATATGCCCGGATGTAGTAGGTATCTCGGATTAAGAGGTGGTAGTTTAGTACACGAGTTTATACGAGGTTATTACGAGTTTGTAATCGAGAAATAAAATGTTATATCGTAAATCATATCATCTATATCTGTATAAATGTTATATATTATCTGTGAATCAGGGTCAAACTAAAATAAAATAAAACGCTTGCACTTGACATTACCATGAACCAAAGATTATGGAGAACATGGACGTAACGCAATTACACAGAAATGGCAGCGCCCATAACACACGAGTAGGACTTCAGCCCGCCGGCACGTATTCTAAACAGCCCGTACGTAGTTCTACAAAAGCGCAGTGTACTTGATTATGAATTCAAGCCCTCACTCGGCTGCTTTGCTATGCATTACTGCTCTCAACGGGAATGGAGGGTCATAAGCGAGGCAAGCGAGCAGTGGAGAGGCGAACAAATGACGCGCGGTCGTCGCTCAACACACGGACTTCGATTGCGTAAAAGAAACTTGAGAACATTTCCTACTGTTACACCCCAAGGTTGTCCGGAAGAGCCCGCTTCATATCGATATGAAGCCAATCCTGCTAGGTACCGCGTGGACCTGCAACTCTTCCTGATCGATCGATTGGTCGTCGTCGGCTCGGGCGCGGCACGGGCATGGCAACGTTGTACTGCGAATCATCCTTTATAGTCCCAGTCTACCTTAGGGACTGTTCACCTTCAATTTGCAACTGTTTCTACGGATTAATAGTACATTACTGCAGCCGCCGGGAAAGAAGGGCTTGCCGGGTGAGTAGGCATATGTACGGATATATATATAATATACGGATAGAGATACGAAGCTGGCAAGACCTTTTCACGGCTAGGCATGTATAGTGCTTTTCTCAAACATATGCAATGAAGTAAGAAATATCACCACTCAAAAACCAACCTGTATTTATGTACTTGTCCTTAGATTTTGGCGGCAACAAGTTATTCATTGCTAATTCGGCCTCCACCGCCCTCAATTCCGGCAGAGTACAATTAGTTTCTTCGTCGCTGTTATCATCGGAACTTATTTTGAAATTTTATTTATAAAATATCAACCACAAATATAAAATCCAGCTACCCGACAATTAAATTTAATTTTCCCTCCAATCCCTCCATAATGGTTTTTTTTTACGGAAATCATCCGTATTACGCGTGTGTAGTGTTCGAATAGACCCTATTAGTGCCATTATACACAAACTGATAATGAGAATTAATTTCTATAATAATTAAAATAAATGCAGAGGATATAAATAAAATAAATGTAGAGGACTTTAAATATTGTCTATGGTCTCTGGTGACTTACCAATAGACAATATTTTAAAATTATTCATCAACACACATCATACAGATTTCTATTCTTAAATCAGTTCGTGTGTAATAGGCATTAACGCGGATATTTTTGGTCCGATAACCATTCAGAAACAACAAAAAAATTAAAAAAATATAATTCATCTGTTTAGACTGTTCATAAACACAGACGACATTTCATTGCATGTTTGAGAAAAAACAATAAAATGTACTCTCACCAATCCATCCCAACGACAGTTGTTGACAACATTTGGTCAAATCAACAGTCTGAAAATTACTTGGGATTTTTGTTTTGAGTTTGAAATTGCATCTTACAATAATAAAATTTGACATTATGGACGTCCCGCCCCATTGAATCCTCATCCAACGGCAGTTGAAGTGCCCCGCCGGTCAACATGACCGCGGCGCGTGCGCCCGCGCCCGGCGCCCGTGTTGTTGCCTCTCTCCGGGTCGCAGCATCTGCCGGGAACGATTGCAAATTTTTATTTACTCCGGCGCGTAATGACAGTCGTTACAGCAGCCCAGTGCGGGAACAAGGTCGCTCCTATCTTAACTACCACGGTCACACGGCTAACACTAGCTTTATTTTCTCACTTAATCTGGAACTTTTTAGAGTCCTTTACATTCTAATGTACAGTATACTAATAATATCTTGCTGCTTATATTACCTGCTAGTGGCTCTGAGCTGTTGATATCGCAAGCCTCTCTTTTTTCAAAAAACTAATGTCTAAATTACGGTAAATGTAATTGACAATAAAATTCAATATTATTATAGAACCTGCTCAGATCATGATAATCGGTTGAGAAATATGACCTGTAGAGGACAACACCCGGACAGCCCCAAAATACGAAAGAAATTTGGTCTGAATTGAATTGCTTCGCTCGGTCGTTAAAAAGTATAATTATGTGAATCAACGAAATACTCATTCGAAGAGTCAACTGTGAAAAGCTTCCATTATGAGTACAGTCAGCGTCCAAGATGTGTTATTATACACTGTAGTACCGTATTCCTTTGTAATAAGGCAAATAATGCATACATATCCACACTTCAACATAATATTCGAGCATTTCATACAAATTACACAATAATGAAACTCCATATGGCCGATTCATCCATCTTATGAACTAATGATACCAGAGTAAAAAAAGAAAATACTAGAACGTGAAATTGCATTGAATTTATATCAATTTTCCCGAAAGGTGTTTGTTTGGAAAATGACCCTGACTGTTGCCCCTTAAAGCTTAGTTCGAGTAAGGACCCAAAATCCGACTCATGTTGAAACTGCCGAGGTTTACCCCTACACTTCTCTTTCTTTCACATAACACGTGCTCTTTTGTGCATACTACTTATGTCTGTTAATTTTTCACCTGCACTTGTCTTCAATGATTTACCAAAATCATCTAGTGCCTATGCCAAATCGGAATTAGGTCAAAGCAGACCCACTCGGGCTCCTTTAGTGCATAATGAAGATGATGATGAAAGCATACTGCAAAGTGGAGGATGTTAGTACAACACTAAATACACAGTAAACTCAGAAAATGGTCAATGTTTAATTATAAATAACCATGTTTCCCATCCCTACGGCCACGGCACAGGTGGTCTTAAGAATATTCTTTGCAAAATTATACCTGTCAGGCGTCGCGCACTCATTGGTATTAAACACCGCGATAAAGGCTGACGACCGCTGACATTAAACACGGCTCGATCCTAAGTAGGTTGACGAGCCCTGCATCTCGTTTGAAGGGTTGTTCTTGATGAGTTTAATGACTGTTCCGGCACGTGGTTGCTTGGGTTCTATTCTGCATGTTTTAATGACGACTAGATAAACTATCGTCGATGATATTATAGCCACTTTTGTGAAAAGCAGCGTAATGTGTGCTTCCATTTAAGTAAAATTATTGGCAGTGTAAGTAAGCGTAATTTTTTACTTTGATTAGAACAAATTGTACAAGTCCTGCGATAAATAAATAAATAAATAAATAAAAATAAATTAGACCTTAGAGACGTCTATGTCTGTACGTCGCTTCAGATCCCACTGTCCACGCTTCCGAACGATAATTTTCCAAGCATTGGTCGAGATAGGAGAAAACTTGTTTACAAATGGCTAACAAAGCGCATATTACACCATCAAATCTTCCATACGGGCATTTGCCACCTTCCTGGTACTTACAAGAATCTAGTCAGGGAATAAGACAAAGACAGGCTCAATTTCGTCTCAAGTTGATTACATTGCTCGCGACGGAACATTCCGCTCTAGTCTCAGAAACAGAACACATCAAATCGTGACAGCCAAGCTCGCAGCAGAGACTGTATAAAAACACGGTTGTCAGTCCGCCTGTCTATCACGTCCAATTATCTCAGAGAAGCCTCGTCGTGGCGTCCGTTTGAAACGGGAAACACGTGCACGTCTGAATGCCGCTTACGACGTTTATATCCGCGCGGGAGATGCGTCCTGGGACAGATAATGGACTGCGTTCGGGAACCAAGATTCCGCAAAACAAAAATGATGCCGAGTTTAGTAATCGTGGGCTTTTAATTACTGAATCTTGTATTTTGTATAAAACACTGGATTGTACATCATACATCTGGCAACCCTGGCCAAGCAAACAGTTCAAGAGAGAGCTCTTCGTGTTTTCGTGTTCGTAATTATGATTAAACTTACATAGACTGTTACGATGTTAACCTAAGTGCTTAAGAAGGCCTTGAGAACGAAGACACACCATATTTTGATTCACAACAACAGTAATAAGCGTAATAGAAGATCGGTAAGCTGCACTTTTTAACCGTTTGACTTTCAAAAACACACATAACACTGATTTTTCGTTAAGAATAACGGAACCACGCACGCTACTTCACAGCTGATTGGACGAAAAGTGTCAATGTCAGTTTTGACGGATTGTCACTACTACCAACATTACATAGTTGTGTTGCCAGTACTAAGGGCGCGTTCAGAGACCGAGATATAGCCGAACTATGGACACGAAACCGAATTGTGCACGTTGTAAGAAAATATTACTGGAGAAAGATTTTCTAACATGTCGATGCTGTAAAGAATCGTACGATCTTACTTGCGCTAATCGCGTTAAACTGTTCGACCTAATGGACCGAGAACGTAAAACTAATTGGACCTGCATTAAGTGTAGACAGCCTGGAGCGGGTCATCGCCAACAAAAACCGCAAAATAAGTCAAGTACACCTGTTAATCAGGCAAAAAGGCTAAGAGCGGCCTCATCAAATTCTTTAACCGCATCTCAAAATTCATCATCAATGAGTGAGAAGGGCAGTGACAGAACACTACCGGCTATCGCGGCGCCGCCGCCGGCATCATCAATAAGCGAGAAGGACAGTAACAGAACAGTACCGGCTATCGCGGCGCCGCCGCCGGCATCATCAATAAGCGAGAAGGATAGTGGCAGAACAGTACCGGCTATCGCGGCGCCGGCATCGCTGGAAGAAAGATTGCCACAGTTAATTCGAGATCAGCGCGCTTCGATCGATAATGTCACAGTAAGAAGGTATAAAATCCCGGTGCGAAATTCCTTCGATTCTTTATCTCAAGATGAAGATGAAAATGATTCATCCATACGAATAAGTAAATTATTAAATATAAGCTGTCCTGATTTAGAAATTGCTGTTAAGGACAGTTTGGACAGGAAAAAAGGCTTTTCAGAGCTAGGTAGTTTCCAAGATTCAGAGAATGGCTCTGTGAATAATATCAGTAGTCATAGCTTGCCAAACTTAGATTCTCAAATGCAAAACTTTGTCATAGATGATTTGAAAAAGCAAATACAAAGTCTAAAAGATCAACTATTGGGTGCTGATACAGAAATACAGAAATTGCTTGTAGATAATTGCGAGTTACAAGACGCTCTGACTGAGACACGTAAAAGATGTGATTGTTATAAAAAAATACTACAAAGCTCAACGCCGGCTACTCCAATTAATAAGACCCCTGCATCCACCAAGAGGAAGGAGAATAAAATGAAATTGCAAAAACAACTATCTGCCGGAAGTTCTAATGATTTGCTCGGGGAGTCACTTTGCTCTACCGATAAAGTTAAGTCTAAGGTTTGCGATGGCGAATCAACAGTGAAAAAACCTCTGGCGAGTGGATCGGAGCCTGGCACCTTGAAGGCCCACGATGTTGTGAAATCGGATTCAGTGAGTTACCCTTCTTCAACCAAACACAAACTAGTAATATTAAGCACTAACAATAAAAATAGCATTGTTAAAACTATAAGAGACAATGATTACTTTCAGGATTTCTCTTACTGTCATTATATCAGGCCACGAGTGGGATTGAGGGAATTATTGGAGGACCTGCCGTATCGTATGTGTAATATGACTTATGAAGATTACTGTATAATTTTGATAGGAGAGGAGGATTTCACTGACTCTGATGACTATATTGCAATTATAAAATACATAAAGGAAAGTGTTCAGAATATTTCATTAACAAATGTAATTCTTGCGTGCCCGACGTATATATGTGGCCGTCCGATGTTTAATAGTAGAGTTGAGAGATTTAATCAGTTGCTCTTCGAGGATCTATGTAACCATACTAACAACTTGTTTGCTTATGATTGTAACACAAACTTAGAGCTGGCTATGTTCTCAATGAGATCGGGCAAACTAAACAACTCTGGCATTAGGAATATATTAGAAAATTTGCATCTAAATATAAATTGCCTACGAAACCAACACCTTGGATTAATGGATTGTAACAAACGCGGTCCGGAAGAGTTTTTTCGAGCCCGATTGTGAAATAGCAGCAAATTTATTAAACCTATTTCATCAAAATGTGTGTGGTATATCTAATAAAAAAAAACGAGCTTGAACTCTATCTTTTTCAAAGAAATGATGTCGTGCACTACATATGTCTCAGTGAACACTTCCTGAATAAAAACTCTATTTTGTCATTTAGCCTTCAAAATTATAAACTCGTTTCGTACAACACTAGACCCTCAAAGAAGAGGGGTGGGACACTAATTATGGGTATACATAATAGACAAGCTAAGGAACTTGATATATGCAAACAACTATATTTATCAGGAAGCTTTGAATTGTGTGGTGTTAGGGACTTGGCTACTAACGTCTATATTTTTTGTTGTTACAGAAGTCCAAGTGATAGTAATCTTGAAGTTTTCATGAAACAATGTGAACTGCTTTTGGAATACCTGTTCAACAAGAGCGCTATAATTTGCGGAGATTTTAATGTGGATTTTTTAGCAGATAAAAAACATCGTAAGGACTTTTTAGGCTTATTAAAATGCTACAACTTTAGGCAACTTATTAACGAAGCCACATTTAAGAGGAACAATTCTCAATCTTGCATTGATAACTACTTGACCAACTTACCCATGGACTTAGTTAGGGAAACAGAAATTGATCATAACGGCTTGGCAGATGGGCATGCTGCCATTTTCAGTGGACTCAAGTTAGAAATTGTGAATAAAAATGTAAAGTCATCTGCTGTAGTAGTAGAAAAAAGGCAATTCACATCAGAAAACTTTCTTAAGTTTAGGCAGAAGTTGCAGGACAAAAATTGGCATTTTATGGGAATTAATGTATTTATGAAAACTTTGAATGCAGTCTTTTGTCAATCATTTAAAAAAAAGAAGATCAGATTCAGGCCAAAGCAAAAACATGCGATTAAATGGGTGACAAAGGGCATAAGAACCTCTAGTAAAATGAAGCGCGTCCTCAGTAATATTAATAAATTGTCCTGCAATGCATCTCTTTTAGAATACCGGACAAAATATATTAATATATTTAGAAGAGTTATGAGACATGCAAAAAGGACTGCTGTACAATTAGAGATAACCAATGCTATGTGCTCATCCAAGGGCATCTGGGATATTGTGAATAAGCACAGGAACAAGTTTTGTGCACACAAGCATAGTCAATTCATTCTTAAAATAGGTAATAGAGTAGTAGTAAATCCCCAGGAGGTAGCTGACTTGTTTTCAGCCCACTTCAACTCAGCTACTCAGGGTATTGCCTCAAATACAGCTGACTTAGACGAAGCAATACATTGTCTAAAGTTCCATAACACGAAATATCATAATGCCATAGTTTGGACACCGTTTACATCGCTTGAGGTACTTAAAACAGTTCAATCGATGAAAAACAAAAAGTCGTGTGGCTATGATGAGATGCCTACTTCAATTATTAAGAATTGTATTGACTTATTGGCGGAACCGTTTGCAATTTTTTTTAATGAATGTTTTGATCGCTCTGTTTTTCCGGATCAGCTAAAAGTGGCTAAGATTATTCCTGTATATAAAAAAGGGTTAAAAAATGACCCAAAAAATTATCGCCCAATAGCTCTACTACCGGTGATCGCGAAGATTTTTGAAAAGCTCATTAAATCACGTATTCTAGGGCATCTTCAGGTTAACAACATAATTGACCCGAGACAATTTGGATTCCAAAGGGGTTTGGGCACTATAAATGCAATCGATACTCTAATTGATGATATTGTGACTAAATTGCATGAGAAAAAAAGAGTTATAGGACTCTTTCTTGACTTGAGTTCGGCTTTTGATACAGTAGATCACTCGATACTTTTAAGTAAATTGGAATTCTATGGGATTAGAGGAAAAGCACACCAACTCATTCGCAGTTATCTTCAAAACAGAAACCAATACGTGGAGCTCAATAACACTGAATCTGGTCCAGAAGGGTCTGGAGTGCCTATCAGATCTATGCGAGTCCAGGTTGGGAAAGGTGTACCGCAAGGATCCATTTTGGGTCCAATACTTTTTTTAATTTTCATGAATGACTTGGTTAATTACGTATGTGGTAGTGTCCCTGACTGTTCTGTGGTCGTCTATGCTGACGACACGAACGCAGTAATCTCTGGCGGCAATATGGAAGAACTTAATAGAGTCACGGATAAAGCTTTATTGACCTTTAATAAATGGTTCTCCAGCAACAACCTTAGAATTAATAGTAATAAGACTCAAATTATGCTTTTTAAACCGAATTCTAAGAAAAATGATAGAATTGAAGTTGGTTGCAATATTGATCACATTGCGAGCCCAGTAGATCATGTCAAATTTCTCGGAATCTACATTGATTCGAATCTCAATTGGAAACGAGAGCTGGAAGCAATAGAAAACTCAGTGAACTCTGCTTGCTATGCTTTGAGAAGCCTTAGAGACGAAATTAGCTTGGATCAACTTAAAGTAGTGTATTTCGCATTAGTTGAGTCGAAATTGCGATATAGTATTAAGTGTTGGGGCAATAGTTTTCAATATAATATCAATAGAGCCTTTGTTGCCCAAAAAAGAGCGATTCGTACGATGACACGCATTCCGCCATGGTCATCGTGTCGAGATCATTTTTTAAGACTGGGCATTCTCACAGTACCCTGTCTGTACGTTTTTATTCTTCTTACCGATTTTGTTAAATCACGGTCAAAAAGTGTCACATGTGAGGATGAAGAATTGCGGCTAGCTACTCGTACGAAAAATGTTGCACACGGTTTTTATCCAGGACTCAGGGTGGTGAAGCATTGTGTCAGGTATCAGGCTGTTACGTTATTTAATAAATTACCTACCGAGCTAAAGGTCATTACGGATTGGTCTATTTTTAAACGAAAATTGAAAAGCTTCTTGCTGGCCAGGTGCTGTTATAGTGTTCAAGAGATTTTCGCATGTTTCTAGTAATTGTTGTTATTCATTAATCACACTGACAATACTGACACGTCAAAATGCTAAATTTGTAATTTAATTATTTTTAATGTATTGAAATGTTAGAATAGTTATGGAAAATAATCTACTTTATTACATTATTTACCTATTTCAAATACAATGTACATTGTTTATGAATAAATTGAATTGAATTGAATTGATTTATTTGCAATTTGGGGCTGGGTATATGCGGCAATCTAAGAAGTCTAATATCGTATAATAAAGGAACTCTGTAAGGTGAGTCGGGGAGATCGGGATTCGGGAAAGGATCATGGGCACTTTTGTATGGAAATTGGCTGTAGCACCAACAGTCTTGAAACTAGTATCATTGATAATTTACTTTAAAAATAAAGTTTTAACCGACTTCAAATTAGTACTCCTATAAGCCATGATACCATTTTCACATGAACTGATTTCCGAGAGCAAATGCGTTAGTAAAAAAAACAGGTAGTTTACTACTTCATGATTTATCATATTATATCGAGTAAAAAAAAAGAAAAAACGAATAAAACTAAAACCAAAGGTAAAAATTTGCAGCTGCGCTTTGCGCTGGCAGCATTGCCGCGTTGACTGGCAATGCTGATCCTTTGCGCTAATTACTATAGGAAAAAACCGAATCGCTGTATGTGGGCCGATAATATTTGAGGACTTCCGTCGATTCCCCGAGATCATCACAAATGGCACTTCATTAGTTCTAATTTCAACGGAATCTTATCAAAACCTCTGACGTACTTTTGCACTTTTAAGTACATAATAATTGTGGAATTTGATAAGTCATCTGTGGTCTTCATCATCAATATCTCGCCACCTAAGATTTCCGGATGCCTAGTAAAATTGTGGAGTTCTCTCAATTCCTCATGGATCCCATCATATAACTGAAATTTGAAAAAAATGGGATCCACCTGGAAGCATATACATACAAAACAAAAAAAAAACGAATCGGCTCATCAAAAATATTGGGCATATGTATGAAAACAAAATGATATCACCGCAAAATGCTTAAAATGTTACCCTATTTAACAACATGTTTCTGTAGGTAGGTACAGTTTCGATGCCAACACAATTCTAATAAGGTACCTACCTATCATGAGCACGTTTGTATTGGGTGTACAACCAACATACTTACTTGAAATGATTGTTGATAGGTATTACATATTGGACCATAATGTATTGATTATCGTACAAACAACTGTCACTTACGTACACGCAGAATTAAGAGCAATGCCTAGCTGAGTAGCTTTTCAAATCTCGATTTTTTGACGTAATGTTTCTGTCGCGCTGCTGTGGACGGGAGCTCCAATTCGTGCGATAAGGACAACTGCAGATCGGACTAAAAATCTCACGCAAAAATCTCAAAAATCGAGGTTTCGCTCTCGACTATTTCCTCCTCCAAAACGCAACCGATCATTGTAACCTTTTGGGAACTGCAAGAAGAAGAAATAATCTATATATTTACTGATCTGAATGAATGAAATGAATTAGTTTTCATAAGTAATTCAACGAGGACTTAATTCGGGTTGAAATCATAATTTACTTGTGACAATCAGCAGTTATTGAATGATTTACGTTCGCTCCAGCACGTTTGAGGCAATGATAATACAAATGATAATTTAGTCGGTTCCTTTACGGACAACTGACTCCGTAGCTTTTTACAATATCGTTATTACCTGTAATAAAATAGTGTCTACCGTCGCAATTCTCACAAAGTAAGATGTCGTTACTTATGCCGAAGCGACATGGAAATAAATTAGTGCAAATTGACTCAAAGAACATCAGACGGCGAATAACGAGGATCCGACAACCGGCGGCGGCCACTCTCGTCACATTAGGGGTCGCGAATGTCGCGATATGCGCGCGGGTGACAGACAGACGGAACAGCAGTTCATTCAACACTGACTGCGTTAATGGGGGCGTAGACACTAAATAAAATAATGTAGTCTAATCTTCATATGAAACTATTGTCATTTACTATGACGCTCGAGGATCGTGACGTCACGCTAGCGTTTTCTCTTTCTAACAAGCAACATTAGAACGGTTTTAACTTCGTAATTTTTTGAGGTATGGGATTAGATTAGAAGTAAAAATAAATTTTGAGTACACCCGTATAGTTTCAATATGCTTCGTGAGCTTGGTCTGATACGCTAGCAAGCGAACTAAACACATCGAAATCAATTCGGTAGCTCTATAATAGACTGTTTCGCCTCAAAATCTTCATGAAATTGATATGAAAATAGAATTGCACCCGATGCGCTGTAAATAGTTTTTTTAATTATATTAAGTACAACCTGTGTTTTGGTGTGTAAGATGCCGACATATCGATAAAATGTTTTCAGAAGCCCTATCATATCTGGAATACCATTCTAATCAAGACCGTAAACAAGTGTGGATCCGGTCTGAGATTTGCCCGGTTTGGAAGGCAGCCATGAGATCACGATCATACTGCCACTTGCTAACAAGTTTTTAGAGTTCCGTAGTCAACAAGGAACCAACACAGTTTCGCCATGTCCGTCTGTCCGTCCGGCCGTCCGTCCGTCTTCGTCTTAGCTCAGTAACCATAACTTACTACTACAAAACTTTAATTCGACATGGGTATAAATCAATCACGCCGACAAAACAGAAGAATAAAATCTTGAAAAACATAGGTAATTTTGGGGTACCTCCCCGGCACGTAAAGTGGGGTTGTCATTTTTTTTTCTCGTTAAACCCATTGTGTGGATATTTATATATCTCGTTAAACCCATAGTATATTTCGATAGCTTGTTAAAAAAATTATGGGTTTCTTAAACGATTTTTCGAGTTGGTGAGTCGTTTGCGACAAATTTTTGTTCGAGTCATGTCCCCATCCCCCATGCCGGTTAAATGGCTGCTACTGGGAATGTGGAAAAAATCGTGGCAGTAGTACATATGTATTTTATTTATGAATTTGGGATCCTGCCGTTTTGCCTGTCTCTTGGTAAAATTTCACTACCCAAACAAACTTTGGGAACAGTTGTGTGAACCTTGGTATAATTTTACGAATTACTTATACGAATATAGCACTACTAGAGTACAATCAGAAAAAAACCGGCATCGAACGAGGCGGCAGACAAGGCGATCCGATATCCCCAAAGATCAGTATGGCAGTGCTCGAATCAATAATTAGCAAACTAAAGTAGGGATACCTATCAACGGAAAACACCTCAACCACCTTAGATTTGCCGATGACATATGCTCTTTTCTGGACGCTTTTCAGAACTAGAATATATGATACACACATTACAGACAGGTAGCAGGAAGACAGGACTCGAAATAAACTTTAACAAAACAAGAATCATGATTAGTAGCATAGACATCCCACTAAAGATAGACGACACCGAAATGGAATATGTCCACAAACACATAATTATATTTAGGTTAACAGATCTCGTTCGACAGAAACAACAACGAACATGAAATTGAGAGGATCAAGATTACGTGGAACAAATTTTGGAGTTATAAGGAGATATTAAAGAGTCTATTAAGTTCAAAAAACAAATCATGGACTCGTGCCTTCTTCCATCACTAACATATGCAGCTCAAACTCGGAAAACACTATAAATGAGGAATAAAATTAAGACATGTCAGAGAAGTATGGAGCGTAGCATAACAAATATTTAAAAAACTCGAAAAATTCGCCATAGCATAATCAGAAACAAAATGCGATCGCAAATATGCGATGAAACTAAAATAGAAATGGGCAGGACACTTCACCAGGATGCAAGATAAAGGTGGACCAAAACTGTGACAAGTTGGGCCAGACCTTCAGGCAAACGTAAGAGAGGAAGACCCTATATGCGATGGTCAGACGAAATAAGAAAAATCTCAGGCACATATTGGACGGATAAAGCACAAGACAGAACTAACTAACTGGCTTACTCTGGAGGAGGACTTCACCCGAGAAGGGGTTCTTGCGACATAAATAATAATAATAATAAATATTTTAATGATTAATAATGACATTAACAAACACATCTGACATTAAATATCATTAATGACATTTTACAAGTACTGGCAAGAAATAAAAGACATTATTATTTTATTTTATTTACTCACATATCGTTTGAGTACAATTTGCAAAGTGTTTTTTATGTGCCTTGTACAGTCAAGGAATTTAATTTCCTACCCATTTTGTTGAAATGTTGTTAGGCATTCACATATCATTAAGGTCATATCATCATCATTCATTAAGGTCGAGATTTTCATTTTAGTATTGATATGTCAATTCAATACCTATTATTTGTCACTGCACATTACAGATAACCTCTTTGCGAAGTCATTTACTTATCTAATAAATAATTAAACACATTTCAGTTGATGTCACTGTCAATCGAGAAATTTGTGAAATAATTTTCAAATACGAAATTAATTTGAAAACTAATAAAATGGTTGCCGCAAACCGTGAAGTATTGCGAGCTCAAATAGTGGAATTACACCAGGAAGGAGTAGGGATTCATGAAATAACACGTCGGTTAAATGTGAGTAGGGACACTGCTCGCCGTTGGGTCATATTTTGTTAGATTTTCGATTACTGTCATCCATTTTTAGCAGTGCCTTGACGTTTTACAGTTCACCATGTCAACGTAATTTAATTAATCATATCAGTTGCCTAGTAACACAAACAAATGCGTTTGATATGTCAAGTAACGTTGTGCTTAGATAGCTCTTATGATGACTGTTTGCTATACAATATTGAACCTTAGGTGGGTAGGAATTTAAATTCCTTGACTGTAATATCATGCTTGGTTACTTGCTTGAAAACTGACGACACAAGTCCTTTGCTTTATTATATTTGGCGTAAAATATGTTTTTCCAACTAAAACATTTGACTACATGAAATTTGGTCAAAGTACCAGTTGGTAAGCGACTCATTGTTTAAACGTTCACTTGCCAAATAATAATAATTGGGTTTGTGTTATAATTATTTGTGAAGAGTTTATTTGCAACATAATAATTTGGCAAATGGAATTATGCGAAATTTTTCTTGTCGAGTAAAGCTTTGTCAATATTTTTTGGCACGCAATGAATTTAAAGGGAAAAGTATCATGGCTAAGTACAGGCACAACCAGTTACCGAGTTATAGTCGACCAACTTAAAATGGCCAACTTTCGTACAAATTCAGCCATTGCAACCATTTAGCTGGCGCGCACGGGTCGATTTAACGAAGAAAGACAGGCAACTACGGAACCTTACACTGCGCGTGGCCCGACACGCACTTGGCCGATTTTTTTGCCAATTTATTATTCTACTAGGTTCCGGCCACGACTGCGTGGACTCGGGATAAAAACTATACTTTATTTGAATCCAGGTTATAAACTATCTTCCTGAAAAATTTCATCCAAATCGGTTGATACGTTTAATGGTGATTGAGATTTGAGTAACAAACATCCAAACTTTCACTTTTATTATACATATATATATTATTTTTTGGAGCTACGGTAGCCTAGTGGTTCAGACATGCGGCTGTCAAGCGGCGGTCGTGGGTTCGAATCCCGGCTCGTACCAACAAGTTTTTCGGAACTTATGTACGGAATATTTACCGTTAGCTTTTCGGTGAAGGAAAACATCGTGTGGAAACCGGTCTAATCCCAATAAGGTCTAGTTTTCCCTCTGGGTTGGAAGGTCAGATGGCAGTCGTTTTCGTAAAACTAGTGCCTATGCCAAATCTTGGGATTAGGTGTCAAAGCGGACTCTGGGCTCCTTTAGGGGCACAATCGGGAATAACGCCAGGAAAATGATGATAGATTATTTTGCCCATCAAGATGAGATTAATCTCTCACTTATAATAAATCTCTAATTTGAAAATGGAATCAGCCAGTATCAAACTAAGCATTTACGTGTCCCGAATGATCTCGGCTTCCCATGAACGGAAAAACATGTAGATTTTTTCATAAGTACATTATTACTCTAGCTTCCGTTTAGGATAGTTTTTATCCAACTGCGACAGTTAATTAATTTTCGGAAACATTTGACCTCATTAAATTATTCAGTTCTTCTGCATGAAATCATAGCCGCCATATCCGTCAACTGTCAGTGACGTCAAAATGGCGGACTTGCCATATCTAACTAACAGTAAAAATTTCGATCCGGTGTTGTGATAGACCTTCACAAAACGCATATTAAATTATAAAGCATAAAAAAATAATCGATTCTTATATGGAAACTTATACGCGCTAAATTCGTATTGAGGCGTAATTTCAATAAATGTATCAACAAATTTCAACAAAATAACGTCAAAAGTCTGACTCTTCCTTTTTTTAATGGCATGGCCTAGCGTTGTCTCGCGTTTAGCCAAAACGTCTAGGTTTATGAGTTTCTGCAAGATTACACGCTGAGTATTTGTCACGATACTTATCGGCTATCACAAGATGGCGCGGGAGCTCTCTCGATTTTTCTCGCACTATACGTCTCTTTCTAAGTTGTCTATTACGAGAGAGACGGAAAGTTCGAGAAAAATAGAGAGAGCTCGCGCGCCGTCTTGTGATAGAAATAGAAATAGAAATAGAAATATCTTTATTGATGTCATGTTGGTATACAGGTGGTTACAATATTTACAGTACACATGAGACCCTGTTAGGGTATTGCAAGTTTTATTTTGAACCTATTTAAAACCTAAAACTAATATAATATAGGTAGCTAATGCAAGTGTTTATTAAAATTAATATATTTAAGTGGAACTCAGATTAAATCTCTAATTTTCATGTCATTTAATTGCATTCCTATAACTAAGACTAGATTTTTGTGCAGCATGCAAAAAATTATAAATACTTAATAAAGTTACAAGCTTACACTACATTGACTACTTATATTAGATTTAATAAGTATGCGGCATATAGTCAAAAAAATATTTTAATGAGTAAAAAGCATTTTGTGCCAGAAAGTCCAACAAATATTTCCTAAAAAGAGGCATTTCGGATTGTCTTATTAATTTGGGTAACTTATTATACAATTTAGGTGCCATACCATAAACACTTTTTGCACGCAAGGCTGTTTTCGATTGCTGATACGAGATTTTGTGTCCCTGTCGCGTACTATTAATAGCAGTAAATTGATTAATATTTAATTTGACATACATAGCAATTTCAAAAATATATAAACATGGCACAGTTAGTATTTTCAAATTAATAAAATATGGTTTGCATGAATCAGGCATCTTTAGTCCACAAGCAGAACGCAGACACTTCTTTTGAGCCTTAAACACCAGTTCTCGATCAGTTGAGTTACCCCAGAACATGATACCATAACGCAATGTAGCTGTTACATAGGCGTGATAAGCAGTAAGTACCTCTGTCCGATTTACAACTTTATTTAAATTATATAATGCATATGAGAAACTACTTAACTTTTTACATATAGTGTCAATCTGGGGTTTCCACGTCAGTTTATTATCTAAATTTAATCCTAAAAATTTCGTGTTATTAGTTTCCTCAATAATATAATTATTATATGTCACAGTTATTTCATTCATCATGTTATTGGTTCATTGGTAAAAATTCATAGTTAATGTTTTTCCTAAATTAATATGTAGATTATTGTAATTTAACCAATTTATTATTAATTCCAATGTCCTATTTATATTGATTTCACATGTCTGAGGATCTTCTCCAGTCAATATAACCGTGCTGTCGTCGGCAAAGAGAACCATTGGGTAGTCAACAGCTTGTGGCAGATCATTTATATAAATGAGGAATAATAATGGACCCAATACGCTTCCCTGCGGAACGCCACGACTAATTTCTCTGTATTTTGATGAAAGAGTGACTTCGGATCTAGTTTTTAAACTTAAGTAATCCATTTGTACTACTTGTCTTCTACCAGATAAGTATGACATTAGCAAATCATGAACATTGCCGCGTATTCCATAGCTATATAACTTATGCATTAGAATGTCATGGTTAACTAAGTCGAACGCCTTGGTTAAATCCATGTATAGAGCGCAAACTGGTTGTCTTTTATCCATATTAGAAATAGAAATAGAAATAGAATAATAATTTATTGCCAAAAAAACAAACTAGTTACAGACATATACAAACAGTGACAAAACAGTAATAAGATGCTAAAATAAAAATAAAGAGCTCAATTCTTTTGGAGCAATAGGTCCCAGACTCAGCATGTGCTGAACAGCGAGAGTTCAGCGCTGGTTTTCAGCCTGGGCCTTCTTAGGGCTCGGTCGGTAGCAGAACCTAAGCGTCGGAGTTGGACGCTGTGCTTTCCAATGCGTACGGAGAAAAAAAACAAAGATTAAGTAAGAGCGTGTGTGTGTGTGAGTATGCGAGCGTGCGTGCGTTGTTGCGTGTGCTTGTGTGCGTATATGTGTGAGTGTACGAGCGTGCGTGCATTGTTGTGTGTGGGTGTGTGTGTGTGTGTGTATGTACAAGTTTGCGAGTGTTAAGAAAAGAAAAGGAATTAAAAAGAGAAAAAAAAAATGTATAATGAATGTGAATACCCAAGTGGAGAACAACTAAGGGGAGATGAGACACCTACTTGCTTTGCATTTCTAATAAGTGACATTTAACTAAGTCATTACTACTTTTAGTAAATCATAAATAGCCATATTTATTGACTTATTTTTGCGAAATCCCTTCTGTTCTTGCGCAAATAGGTTATTAGATTCAAAATATAAGCTAATTCGATTGTATATCACTTTTTCAAAAATTTTGGAAAAAATAGGAAGGAGTGCAATTGGCCTGTAGTTTTCCATATTTTCTGTATCCCCTTTTTTGAAGAGCGGTCGCACAATTGCGACTTTCAACTTTTCAGGAAAGGTACCCTGTTCTATACACAAATTTATAATATAACTAATAGGGGATGCTAATATATGTGCAACTCTTTTTATGACTTTGGTGCATATTCCATCATAACCGGTACTGTTACTATTTTTTAAGGAATATATTATGTTTAAAACTTCTTGCGGACTTGTTGGTTGCATAAATATGGAACGAGATGAATTAAATGTCAATGTACTATTTCGATATAAATTATTATTTGTCAAAGCATTATTATGCTGACTAGAACTAGTTATAAATTTCACTTGATCTACAAAATGATCATTAAATTTCTGTGCGATTAATTGAGGGTCTGTTATCAACTTACCATTATGTCTTATATTGGATATATTCTCCTTAGGGTTAACAGTTTTAGTACTGTTAATAATATTCCAAGTTGCTTTAGATTTATTTGATGAACACTTTATGTAGTAGTTATTTTGGGCCTTTTTTGTCAGTGATATCACCTTTTTCAACCGCTTGGAGTATTGCTTAAAAAGCCTGTTGTTATTTTCATTTGGGCATACTCTATATTTCCAAAGCAAGGCTCTCTTTTTAACACAACATTTTTTTATTCCAGAGGAGATCCATGTTGCCTTTTTTGTTGAATTAACTTTAAATCTAATAATAGGAAAACACAAGTCATAAAATAATTGGAACAAATCTAAAAATTGATTATAAGCTTCATTAGCATTATTTATACTAAACGGGACTTAATCGCGTATTAACTTATTTATTTACCTCACTGAGGTCTCCCGACGTTTCGGACGTGTTGCAACATCCATGGTCACGGGACAACTGGCTTGTGCGGGTATCAACATCTTCTTGCTGCGCGGGTTTTCCGAACAACCCGCATTTGGTCTTTTTGAACCACTTGTACACTAGGGTTGTCACCCGGCCGACACACGACACTAACACCGATTGTAAGTCAAATCGCTTCTCCAACTTACGATCTTGCAAAGCATGTTGCATCGGTGTTGCTACCGCTTGTGGGTGGAACGTCGTCTTTTGTGAAGGACTCCCGTCATTTTGTAGATATTCTCAAGGGCATAACGTTGGAACCAGATGACATAATGGTGAGCTTTGATGTTGAGTCATTGTTTACCAATGTTCCCGTTCAAGAATGTCTGGAAGTCGTCAGAAAGAGACTGGCTGACAACGGGATGCCGGAGTCAGTCATGGTATTGCTGAGGAACTGTTTGGAAGGTAGTTACTTTTTATATGGCGGAAAGCATTACCTTCAGATTGATGGTGTTGCTATGGGCAGCCCGGTGGCTCCGGTAATGGCAAATATCTGGATGGAACACTTCGAATCCAATATAGGTCTGCAACCATGGGCAGTGAAGTTATGGAAGCGATACGTCGATGATGTGTTTTGCATTATAAAAGGTGGCAAGCAGGAAGTTGAGCAATTACTCCAGCATCTGAATTCCGTTCACGCAAAAATAAAGTTCACATATGAATTGGAATCAGAACGCAGTCTGCCTTTTCTGGATATTAAAGTGATAGGTCGGATGGATGGGTCCTTAACGCACACTGTTTACAGAAAACCGACACACACAGACAAGTATCTCAACGCTCTGTCTCATCATCACCCCCGCCACCTACAGTCTGTGGTTAACTCTCTGCGGAACAGGGCACAGGACCTTTGTGATCAAGAATTTTTAGAGAGCGAGATGTTGCACATTGAGAAGGTCCTTAGGTGGAATGGGTATAAGTTAGACGGACGGCAACCCAGACGGAAGTCTAGAGGAAAACATCCTGATGTTCCAAGGCAACCAGCTTTTATGCCCTACGTTAAGGGAGTAACGGACAAAGTTGGTACAATACTGCGAAGGTATTCCATTAAAACCATATACATGCCGTTATCCAAGGTCGTGGGACATCTAAGATCACCGAAGGATGTTATCCCCTTTCAATCACCAGGAGTTTATAAGATTGACTGCAGTTGTGGAAGTTCCTACATTGGTGAGACCAAGCGAACCATCGCGGAAAGGGTCAAGGAACATATTGCGGCTGTAAAAAATCGGCAGGTGAATAAGTCTGCGATAGCCGAGCATTTGTTGGAGTCAGGACCAAACCACTGGATTGAACACCATAAACCGAAAGTCCTGTCTACGGAACGTCATTTCTATAGTAGAAAAATACGTGAAGCCGTTGAAATCAGGAAACATCGTAATTTCAATCGGGATGACGGTTTTAAGATTTCATCTTCGTGGAATCCTATCATAAGTAAATGCCAGCGTCAGAAAACATCGTCCGTTATATCACCGGACATTGTTAGTGTCGTGTGTCGGCCGGGTGACAACCCTAGTGTACAAGTGGTTCAAAAAGACCAAATGCGGGTAGTTCGGAAAACCCGCGCAGCAAGAAGATGTTGATACCCGCACAAGCCAGTTGTCCCGTGACCATGGATGTTGCAACACATCCGAAACGTCGGGAGACCTCAGTGAGGTAAATAAATAAGTTAATACGCGATTAAGTCCCGTTTAGTATAAATAATGTGTGAGAATCGTGAAAGTTTAAATCAATTCATTAGCATTATTTGCCATATACATGCAATTAAAGCCCAGGCTTTGTAGACATTCCTTAAACTTAACTATATTTTCCATACATGTATCTCTCCTTTTAATATACCAGTGTGATAAAAGACAATGTTTTTTGACAGGGCAATTCAAAATTTGTGCTGTGTGGTCTGACATGGCAAAGTCGATAACTTCGGTTTTTCCACCCCGGACACAATGTATTATATTATCTATACACGTATTACTATGCAACCGCGTTGGCTCTGTAACGCCCAATCTAAGATTGTAACTATTAACTAAATACTGAAATTCAGTCGAAAATTTAGTTTTTTTTAATATGTCAATGTTGAAATCTCCGCAAATTTTTATTTTCTTGTCCTTACTACGTATTTTATCTAAAATTAATTCTAATCTATTAAAAAATATAGTCATGGTTGTAATGTTATTTTTAGGAACTCTATAAATACACATTATTATTAATTTTAAATCTGGTAATTCTAAAGCTGAACATTCTAACAAATTTGGAATAGACAGGTTTACGATATCACACATAGCCTTAAATTTATATATATTTCTTAATAAAATACATGATCCACCATTTCTATTCGCTCGAGAAAAGTGGCTTGCCAATTTAAAGTTAAGGTGCAACGTCACTGACGAATTCCATACAATTTTCGTTCGGACTAGACGTATAATCTATCGATGTCAGGAACTTGAAATTGTGATATTTAGATAATATATGACCCTCTTCTCCCGCAGTTTGAATAAATACACGCAAAAACCAGTAATATTCAAACAATAGCCATTTGAAATTCATAAAATTTTACTCCGAGCCTTGTATGTGTGCGTGAGTTAGACACTGTCCGTGTAAATGACATGGCCACGTCACAATGACAGCACGTTGCCTAAAACCTTCACTAGATGTCTTTAATATCAAACAAGATTAGTTAGATAGCGAAGTGAATAGTAGTAATTATAATCACCAGACGGTGACACCATCGTACAAACACTTTTAGTTTGTGGTGAAAGAGATAGCATTATTTTTATCTTGCTACGCTGCTCATTTTGGTAATGACGTAAGAGCAATGTCATTTGTTTTTGATAGACTGAATTTCAAGCAACAATGAATGAATTTCAATGCTTTGCTCTTTAGCCGTGATAGACCTACTTAAAGTCCACGGAACGATAACTATGCATAGGTACATTTTGCGTCTTATTAGAAAGAAGTAAGATCCAATATTGAAACGTAATCTGTGGTACCGAACGTATACATAATAGGTTTTGATCAAATGACATACATACATACATACATACATTCACGCCTTTATTCCTAAAAGGGGTAGGCAGAACACCTGAAACGTATGTTCCAGCGCCACTTAATGTTGGTATAAAATATCGACAAAATGTGATATTGCAGTGATAGGTTGCTAGCCCATCGCCCACATCACACTTCAACATTGGTCCTTTAGTCGACTTTTACGACACCCACGGGAAGAAAGGGGTGTTGTTGATCAAATGAACCGTTTGAATTTCCAACTTGCAGATTATAAGCAAGTTTCGATTGAGTGAATGTTACGTAATGTAGCATTAAGTATAACAGACAATTATTAGGAGTGTAAGTAACTGATAAATTTAAACATTCGCTTTAGTCGACTGCACATCGATTGACAGTAAATTACCTACTGCAACCTATTTAGGAATCGACTGTTCAACTAGAATATTAGATTACCCCCAAAATGTAAATTAACTAAGTCACAATTTTTCTTCTTTACGAGTACAATGTTGTGAGGGTAGAATTATACACTCGTAGGCATTCTTCGGTGCAGGGACTGATGCCAGTTACGACCGGTGGTTAGGCAAAGTGGTTAGGGGACAGCATAACAGTGCCGCAACCAGTTAGAAATGTCCATTACCGGTATTTTTTTAAAGCCTTGTGACATCTTTTTAATACCGGTTTCAAACCGGTATTATTTCGATACTTACTTAGATATTTTTTTGTTCTTAAGCGGGTCGACCTTGCCCTCCACGCCGAAGCCGAAATATCGGTTACCTTTGTAACTTTTATGAAACCGTATTTACGGTACCGAAAAAAATGACATAAAATATAAAGCTGCAGCCATCTATGTCCCGGAGATACAGATAGGGAATGCAAACCACCATCATGGAATCCCGAAATCCCGGAATCTCCTACCGATTTTTCCAATATTCTAATACCAGAATTTAAAAGGACCAATGTCGAAACAAGTGTATTATTATTATTTTTATCCTGCTAGTATTGTAAATGCGAAAGTTTAGATGTTTATATGTATAAATATTTGAATGTTTAGATGTTTGGATGTTCGTAACTCAATCACGCTTAAACTGCGCAACCTTATTGCCTGCCTAACCTCTTAAAGCCCATGGGCCTACTCATGGGACTTATTCTGTCGAAGGCATTTAAATTATATTCAACTGGAATAGAGCTGAATTTGTTTTGTTTCGGGCACTTTTCAAAACAAACGAAAGTCAATTCTATTTCCAACACAATGCGATTCCAATTCCAGTGCCAATTTGTAATATATGCTGAGCCTTAGGAGGAGCCTAGATTAAAATATAGGACATTTTTTTAATCCCAGGTTCATGCAGACGAAACTGTGAGTGGAATCTAGTTTTTAATAAAAAAAAAATTGACATGCATTTGTAAAAAAAAGGAACGCATAATCTAATGTAGTTAAATTTATTTGTTAGTTGTTATTGTCTGTCCTACGTAATTTTTCTACTGAAGAATAATCGCTTTTCCACTCTATTGTTGCTGGTGGTAGGAGCACTATTTGAACTGTTAGAAGGTAAAATAGGCTTCCGCTAGAATGGGTAACTTCTATGAATGAACTTAGAACACTGTAAATGGGGAATGTAGGAAAAAAATGATTTATTGATTTTTTTTTCTGCTAAGTTTTTTCTTTTTTCTCAAAAAAACGTAGTTTTTAGGGTTGTTAACTGATTACACAAACGTTCCTGAAATAAAACTTTAAGTACTAAACCTTTGGTTGTAAACATGAATGTTAAAAAAATATTATGCATCTAAAAAAATAAACTGTTACTACTATCGGTTCAGGGAGGGCACTAATTCTATTGTATAGACAGTTTCCAAATTTACAATGACTCCCTGAACAGATAAAAGCAGTGGTCGAAAACAGCCCCATAGGTATTTTTAAGTAAATAGGTTGGTTTTGCTGTGAGAGATGAGTGTTTAATTTTATATTAGGTTATATACCACTAGTAATGTTTGGACAAAAAAATAAGGTGTAAAACTTCCAATAATGTAAATCCTAAACACAAAAACACAAATGTATTGTTTACACTTTTAATTTCAGACTTATTTTACAAGAAAAAGTGAACTTTATAGTGCTTTATTTTAGCATTACAAAGAAGGATAAAGCACAAAGCACGAGGTCTTTTATATAAGACACTTTATGCCACACAGCTGTGTTGTTCCACATACAAGTGTTTTTATTATTTATATCTAAATAGTACTTACAACAATCAATATATTTATTTTGAATGTATTTATTATTTAACTCTATAATTTTAAATTTCCTTATTCAGTTCTCGAAAAGTTGCTTAAATAAAAAACCTAAAGAAGAAGAGGTTTGAAACGATCGGTTCGTATTTTTCGCTATCGAAATTGTCAAAAATGAAAATCGTATCACGTTCTTTTTCTTGTTTTCTTGCTAATCAACAAATTATTGAATTCAGATGACGAGATTATTAAACGAGTATCTATTTGTTAATTAATATTAAGATTTTATTTTTCGCTGTGTGTGGTGGTGTGCGGACTGCGATGGAGCTACCAGAGGCAGGCCTAAGTGGCTTGCAAAAAAGACCGACTCGTTCTCTCCCGAACGTTTTGCCTTCAACAAAAGCAAAGAGGCAGAAACAAAGTCCATTATCAACAAATGAGAAACGTTGGTGTTCAAAATTTACAAGTTGGTGTGTGAACTTTGCAGCAATAATGAATTTCCGTGTAACAAACCGTGTCTGTTCAATATTTATCCCAAGCAGAAAAGGTTGACGACAACTTCTTCTCTGTTTAGCGCATTTCTAATCCTAAAAAAATGCACTATAATTTGCAACCAAATCTTGATAGGTATTATTATCGAAGCCCCGGTAATCTCGGTATTGAGGTCCAATATCAAAATTCAATGCTACCAGCATTGAGGATCATCTGATATTGAAGGTATATATCTATTTCGTTTTTGACGATTATAATAATGACTTCGTGTAAATTGGCATAGTAAATAATATATCAGTTTATATTACGTTCCACTGCTTGGCACAGATCTCCTCTCATGGACGAGAATTAAATGAAAAAAATAACGGTATCATAATTATACCGGTTTGGAAAAGGAATTATAAAAGTTTCAGTAAAATTAAAAATAAATACCGGTAACCGATATGTATTTCTACACGGTTCCGGATCCGGTACCGTTACGTTGGCGGCGCGGCTAACCTTTACAATATAACGCTATTGTAATGGAATACCGATTCCATACCGGTATAACGTAACCGAAATCAGTCCATGCTCGTAAGTCAGCCTTTGAAAACAAAAGTGTTCGCCAATTGTTAAAAACTGAATCGATAACAATATCCATATACTTAATTGAACGAGCGAGCGAGACGAACGAAGATTTTCATTTCAGCTAGGCAATTATTCCAGATTTCCAGATTCGCGTTTAAAAGATCTTTACTTTACGCTAGCAGAGCCGTAAATTTTTAGTGTTTCTGTTCTCGATGTTCGTCTGTTTATATATATACATATATATTGTATGAAGGTATTTATATGTATTTTATTTATTTGTCTATTGTCGTTATTTATTATGTATGTATAACCACTGTGTGTTTATATCTGTAGTTGCACCGACCAAAATTTGTCTGCTTTGCCCAAATGTTGACTGATAAATGCTTACGGCTTTAAGTCCGCCTTTTGTACGATAAGTTGTTCTTTTGTTCAAATCAAAGATTAAATAAATAAATATTCTTTCGTATGTCCGGCTGTCTAGACTTCTCCTCTATATGTCGTAGGTAGCTATATTTCTCAACCGATTCTCGGGAAATTTTGTGAGCTGATTTGAAGATTATACAGAGTGACATTCAATCCGAAACTATAAGGGACACGGAAATTTGCTCTAAGGAGTCACCCAGACCGATTTTAGAAAGAATAAAAACTGCATTTAACTTAGTACGCAGTCAAATCTGTCTAAAAATCCGAGTTCGTTTTTTGCGTATAAAGTTAGCTTAGGCATAGTAAGTATACCTAAGTATACTTACTATGCCTAAGCACGGCTATGTCCCCCCAGTAAGCATCACCAGTGAAAGATTTTTTATAATCGGATAAGTGGTTTCGGAGGTTATACCGTACATACAAACATACAAATAAATAACACTTTACAATAATCGTTCCGGTAGCATAGTGGTTCAGGCATGCGACTGTCAAACGGCGGTCGTGGGTTCGACAGATAAGTTTCATCTCATATTCACCTAAACAAGACATTCAATAATTTTGTAAGCAAATGCCCATAACCCAACCATTGAAGATTAGTAATGAATGAGTGAAAGCATCATAAACGTATAGAAACGTAAACGCGTGAAAAAGTTGAATTCGAATTTTGAATTTTGACGTTCATCGAAAACAGTACCATATTGTCAAATGATATATTTCTCTCTTTCTGATGCGGTCTAGGTCCAGATTCGAGAGACTGGCCACTAAGAGTTTTGATATACAAACTCGCCAATTATTCACAAAGCTTACTAAATTCGTCCGTCCGGTAACGCAAAATTGTTACCAACTTTGAGGTCATTATTTTAGACGCGAGTCACGGGCGAATACAAAACATTTTGTGAATAATACGTAGCCTCTCTGATTGTAATTATGTAGTACCGCAACTGCGGGTGAATATGGATATAACAAATCAAAGTACCAATATACTTCCTAAGTATAGATACCTTATTCCTTATAACGTTAGATTTTTGTAAGGAAAAATACCTCTTTTATCTTCCTTTATAAATATTGTACTTACTAGTGTTATTTCGATTATTTAATGTGTTTCAAATGGAACAGTGTAAATGTTTTTGTTTATCAAAATAGTTTTCATGACGCGAATGACTTGAAGATTTACGCACGATTTGTCTAATATCATGTGGAATAAAGGTAGTACTTTGATTTTTCAACAGTAAACCTACGGATACTCATGAATCATGATTTTCCAATTAAATGAAGGCATAACATCTTTTTAAATGAAATACCTATGCATCATAATATTTACGTAGTATGTAACATGACAGAATAGGTCCGCCAAAAATATAGGGGGTTTTGTGGATAATCTAGATACAAATCATGCTTATCAAGAAAACTTAAACAAGTTAAATATGAAAAAAAAAATTTTTGCACATTACAAGTAAATCTAAGTTAGTTTAGACGGTCATATTGGTTTAGAAATCCAAATTGAAAAACAAAAAAGATGTACGTTCATCGGGATTTGAACCCGGTTCAACGATGGCATTACAGACAGATTTAAGCAAAAGTGTATAACACTGCGCTACCGCATGACATTAGGTAACGAGTGAAAAAGACAGATGCATTCGTCGTACATTCTAGAGTGCCAGACACAAGTACATTTAGTTTCGCTATTTCCTAATAGAGGCGCTACTGTAGATTTAGTTTTGCGCCCTCTAGTTTGATTTATGCAAAATGTTTGACAATGACAAACTTCGAAGTGACATTTAGCTACGTTAGTCTGCGTAAATTCACGAAAAAGCACTTTTATGCATATTTTCGGACTACATTTTAAAAAGAAACATTGTTTAGTGCAGATTGATTGCGATTCATACGTAGCAAGCTCTTCGGCTTCCGCAGTTTGAAACATATGTTGGTACTCGTCACGGTTTTGCGTAAAACGATGAGCAACCATCGAAATTATATATCGCGACATCTGTTAGCAACAGCTCGACAGTAACCAGTGACGTTGAACCTTAAGCATGGAGAGTTGCGTTTCGTCACCTGTTTTCATATTATGTTCGGTGATACAAATGACATCTACACGTTTTCCAGAATCCATTAGCTCTTGTAGGTGGACAGAGAGTAAGTCCGCCTTACTTATCAGCCCATTAAGGTTAAACATCACTGGTTCCTGTCGAGCTGTTGCTAACAGATGTCGCGATATATAATTTCGATGGTTGCTCATCATTTTACGCAAAACCGTGACCAGTACCAACATGTGTTTCAAACTGCGGAAGCCGAAGAGCGTGCTACGTATGAATCGCCATCAATCTGCACTAATCAGTGCTTCTTTTTAAAATGTAGTCCGAAGATATGCATAAAAGTGCTTTTTCGTGAATTTACGCAGACTAACGTAACTAAATGTCACTTCAAAGTCAGTCATTGTCAAACCTTTTTCATAAATCAAACTAGAGGGCGCAAAACTAAATCTATAGTAGCGCCTCTATTAGGAAATAGTGAAACTAAATGTTCTTGTGGCTGGCACTCTAGAATGCAATATGAACTCACCTGACTTTTTCACTCGTCACCTAATGTCATACGGTAGCGCAGTAAATCTCTCTTTTGCTTAAATCTGTCTGTAACGCCATCATTGAACCGGGTTCAAATCCCGACGAAAGTACTTCTTTTTTGTTTTTCTTTTGGATTTTCTAACGAATATGACCGTCTTAACTAATTAGATTGACTAATAACGTGTAAAAAAAATTTTTCAATGTTTAATTTTTTTTGATAAGCATGTTTGTATCTCTCCGATCAAATTGGAGAAATTTTAACAAAAGGCCAGGTCAAAAGTACCCTAAACCGACGAGCATGTATGAGAAATATTATGATAGTGAGTGAAGCGAAAGTGGTTTGCCAGGATCGTAGCAAATGGAGATCCGTGATCTCTGCCTACCCCTCTGGGAAAGAGGCGTGATTATATGTATGTATGTATGTTTGTATCTAGATTATCCACAAATATCCCCTATATTTTTGGCGGACATATTCTTACATGTTACATACCTTCTACATATATACTATTTTGAATAGGTATATCCTTTACAAAGATGTTACGCCTTTGATTTAATTGGAAAGTCATGAATATCCATAGGTTTACAATTGACAAATCAAAGCCCAACCTTTATCTATTAAACCCAATTCCATTGACATTAGACGAATCGTGCATAAATCTTCATGTTATTTGAATGAAAACCATTTTGATTAACAACAACGTAATTGTTTAATTTGAGACACATTAAATAATCGAAATAAGTAACACTAGTACAGTATTTTAAAAGGATCATAAACGAAGATATGTTCCCTAGAAAATCTAATGTTATACGGAATAAGGTACGTAAAGTAAGATACTTAGTATATTACTTTGATCTGTTATATCCATATTGACTTGCAGGACTAATTAGAAAGGCTAAATATTATTCACAAAATGTTTTGTATTCGCCCGTAAACTCCGACTAAAATAATTAGACCTCAAAATTGGTAATAACTTTGCGTCACCGGACGAATATGGTGAGCTTTGTGAATAACGGGCGAGTTTGTTATATCCTTCTTAGGTATATCAAAACTGTTACTGGCCAGTCTCTCGAGGCCCGTCCGAGAGCGCGTCGGAAAGAGAGAAATATACCATTTGACAATATGGTACTGTTTTCGATGATTGTCAAAATTCAAAATTAGAATTCTACTTTTTGGTTTGAACACGCGTTTATGTATCGTGTGCTTGATGCTTTCACAGTTATATGAAAGATTCATCAGTACTAATGTTCAGAGGTGGACATTTCCTTACAAAATTATTGAATGTCTTGTTTAGGTAAATATGAGATGAAACTTATCTGTCGAACCCACGACCATCGCGTCGTTTGACAGTCGCATGCCTGAACCGCTAGGCTACCGGAACGATTCCTATATAGAGGAGAAATCTGTGATTTTTTTGCGTGTTTGTATGTAGGGTATAATTTCCGGAACCACATCCGATAAAAAAATATTTCTGTGGTGATGGATGAATGAACTTTCAGGGCCCTATTTAATAAACATTAGAATCCTACAATTTTGTATAAAAGTGACATATTTGTAAAGATTTTCTTAGTAAATCTTTACAAATACCTATGTCACCTTTCAAATGTATGCAAATTTCCGCGTCTCTGGTAGTTTCGAGCTCACAAGATTTCACGAGAACCGGTTGAGAACATGTAGAAATAACATTTGCGCAAGCTTAAATGAAAAACTTCGTTCGCCTCACTCGCTCGTTCAATTAAGTATAATGGATATTT
Organism: Epinotia demarniana; assembly: GCA_945867215.1. Taxonomy (NCBI): domain Eukaryota; kingdom Metazoa; phylum Arthropoda; class Insecta; order Lepidoptera; family Tortricidae; genus Epinotia; species Epinotia demarniana. Next base: position 16,393,694 of record OX244281.1, read on the forward strand.
GTTATCGATTCAGTTTTTAATAATTGTCCGAAAATATATTTTTTAAAGGCAGATTCACGAGCATATACTCATTTCGGTTACGGTATACCGGTATGGGACCGGTATTCCATTACGATAGCGTTATATTGTAAAAGTTAGCCGCGCCGCCAACATAACGGTACCGGAACCGGAACCGTGTAGATATACATATCGTTACCGGTTTTTTTACTGTATTTACTTACACTTTTATAATGCCTTTTCCAAACTGGTATACTTATGATACCGTTTTTTTTTCTTAAGCTTTTCTTCTCGTCCATGAGAGGAGGTCTGTGCCCAGCAGTCGAACGTAATATAGGCTGATCTATTACTATGCCAATTTTCATTAAGTCATTATTATAATCCTCAAAAACGAAAAAGATATATGTACATATGTATAAGGCATTAAATATCGGATGATTCTCAATACCGGTATTGAAATGTGATTTTGGACCACAATACCGGAATTTCGGGACTTCAATATTAATACCTATCGAAAATGTATATACACGATGATTCTTAATCCGTGATCAGGAGTCGAAAAATATTGATAAACAGCCAAAACGGATTTCAATGGATGAATTGCATGCAATTAAATCACTGTTTAGTTACTTCAATTTAATGATAATGTAAACACTAATATCCACTGAATGTTTGGTCACCCTACGTTTCTTGAAGTTAAGTAGATACGTCAAACACACATACGTCAAATTTTTGCAAAATACCGTTAGGGTGACGATGATTTTGAATTATAAAGTGATTCCTTATTCAGGTTTATTCAGAAAAAGAAAGAACGTCTGTATTAGGTAACTTCGAGTTAATCGTGTTTGGTATCAATTACAGAATTAGAAAAATTGACTCGTTTCATGAAGCTACAATACAAGTAACGAATTACAAGCGGAAGTCTCTTTTCAATACCTTTTGATAGTAAGAGACTTCCGCTTGTAATATGTAACTTGTCTTGATCACGAATTAAGAATCATCGTGTGTATTCCTCGTTTAATACTATAATAGGATAAGATAGGATAATAATTTGTTATTTTACGTATTCGCAAATTTTGGTTCGTCTACTTCGTCTGCATTACTTGAATTTACATTATTGGAAGTTTTGCAGCTTTTTTAGTTTGTTCGTCAAAAAGTACAGTCGCCATCAGATATATTTGAGTGCTCAAAAATATCTGAACACATCTCTTATGCCTCGACAGTAAAATAAAAAAACTCATCTCTAAAAGCAAAACCAACCTTCTTACTTAAAAAAAAGTATTGAGCTGTTTGCGAACACTGCTTTTATCTGTTCAGGGAGCGATGGTGTATTTGGAAACTGTCTATACAATAGAATCAGCGCGTATGTGATACGGCATGTGAAACCCAAATACACCTTCCCTCCCTGAACCTGTTGTAGTAAGAGTAAATGAATAACATTTCTTTTTTACATTTATTTAAAGAACCAAAAGTTTAAGAAAGTTTTATGTCAACTAACGTTTTTGTAATGGGTTAACAACCCTAAAAACTACGTTTTTGTGAAAAAAAAATAAACTTACCAGTAAAAAAGACGAGGTATTTATTATTACCTAAATTCCCTATTTACGAGCACGGTGTTCTACGTTCATTCATAAAAGTTGTCCGTTTTAGCGGAAGCCTATTTTACCTTCGAAAATTTCAAATTATGCTCCCACCACTATCATCATTAGAGCGTAAAAGTGATTATTCTTCGGTAGAAAAAGAATGGAGCACAGACATTATAAATAAAATTATTCAAATAAATGTAAATACTTAACTTGATTATGCGTTCCTTTTTTTTACAATTGCATGAAGTTATTATATTTTTTATTAAAAACCAGTTTCCGCCTCCATGGACCCGGGATAAAAACTATCCTTTATTTTAATCTCGGCTTCTTTTAAGGCCCAGCATACTATACAAAATGGCATTGGAATTGTGTTGTGTCGGAAATAGAGTTGACATTCGTTTGTTTTAAAAATTGCCCGAAACAAAACAAATTCAGCTCTATTTCAGTTGAATCGGTATAATTTATGGGCCTTAGGAGGTTAAACTATCATCGTGCAAAATTTCATCTAAATCGGTTGAGCCGTGATCGAGTTACAAACATTCAAACATCTATATATAGAAACATCCAAAATTTTGCATTAATAATATTAGTAGGTTTAAAAAGTAATTCGATATTGGTCCTTTTCAGTTCCGGTATTAGACTAGTGGAAAAATCGGTCCGGGATTCCGGTATTTCGGGATTCCAAGATGGCTGTTTGCATTCCCTATATGAACGTTAAAAAAAATAATTAAATACGTACATCAGTTTTCTCCGGGCCATTTCGATAGTTAGCTGCACCTTTATATTTTACTACCATAAAACTACGGTTACGGTGAATTTTTCCGGTACCGTAAACGGTTTCATAAAAGATGTAAAGGTGCGAATTCGACCCGCATAAGAACAAAAAAAACTGTATCGAAATAATACCTGTTTGGAACCGGTATTATAAGGTATCACTAGGCATTAATAAATACCGGTAACCAATATTTCTAACGCGGCGGGGGCACCGTTGTGTTGTCGCGGCGCGGCTAAACCTTACAATATAACAGTGCCGTACCCAATTAATGGAATACCGGTCTCGTATCTGCCTAGCCACCGGTCGTAACTGACATCAGTCCCTGCACCGAAGAATGCCTACGAGTATATAATTCTACCATCACAACATTTTATAAAGAAGACTACTTGTGACTTAGGCCGGTTCCCAATTATCAATCCACTGATAGTTTTCCTTACCGACATTTGACACATTTTAATAATCTGTCAAAATGCTTGTAAGGAAAACTATCCGTGGACTGATTATTGGGAACAGGCATTAGTTAATTGACATGTCCGGTAATCTAATCTCCGGTAGTTGAACACTTGAACAGTCGATTCATATATAGGTTGCAGTAGTTAGTTATTTTACTGTCAACTGTGTAGTCGACTAAAGCGAACGTTTTAAATTTAACAAGTTCACTCCAAATGCACAATTGAAAGAAAGAAAGAAAGAAAACATTTATTTGTCTGTTATATTTAATGCTACATTAATTAACATTCACTCAATCGAAACTAATCAATCCAAGTTGCAAATTCATTTCCTATAATATCATACATCAAATCCTATATACATATGTATACGGCCGGTGGCACAGATTACTTTTCCATATTGTATCTTACTCCTTTCTAATAAGACGCAAAATGTATGCATAATTATCGTTGCGTGGACTTTAGGTTATTGTTCATGGCAATCTCAATAAATAATCACGAATAAAGGCAAACCATTGAACTTCATACATTGTTCTTTGAAATTCGTTCTATCAATAAACAAATGACATAGCTCTTACGTCATTACCAAAATGAGTAGCGTAGCAATATAAAATGAATGCCGTCTCTTTCACCAGAAAAAAACGGGATTGTACGATGGTGTCGCCGTCTGGTGAATATAATTACTACTATTGACCCCGCTGTCTAACTAATTTTGATTTGATATCAAAGACATCTAGTGAAGGTTTTGGGCCACGTGCTGTCATGTGACGCGGCCATGTCATTTACACGGACAGTGTCTAACTCACGCACACATACAAGGCTCGGAGTAAAATTTTATGAATTTCAAATGGCTATATTTTGAATATTACTGGTTTGTACGTGTATTTATTCAAACTGCGGGAGAAGAGGGTCATATATTATCTAAATATTACAATTTCAAGTTCCTGACATCGATAGATTAGACGTCTAGTCCGAACGAAAATTGTATGGAATTCGTCAGTGATGTTGCACCTTAATGTTTTGGTGCAGGACAAATATATTATTAGACACGAAAAAGATCATTATCGGTACTTAACTCAATGCTGCTATTTTGAGCTTGTGGATTAAGCGGTGATGTTAATTTACTGAATTTAAGGTAATTATCAATTTCTAGCATGAATTGTTTGAGACTTCGAAATGCAGCTCTGATGCCAAACTTGGTTAGTTTTCCCGAGTTGTGTGAAAACATATCAAGAGTCAAGTCACGGTTAGTGTCAAATATGTAAGCATAATTGTTGCTTTGCATGTCCATAGCCAATAAATTCCCAAACACTTCAACTGTATAGTTCTGTATAAGTGCCCCACAGATATATGTAGGGAGACAAATTATTTTGTTAGTGTGTGTAATTTTCAAAAGTGATTCACGTATACAGTTCACTAATTGGATGCTATCTTCAGTCTCATTTACGTCTTCTTCACTGATAAAAATTATGCAATAGTCTGCCATAGTAAAGTTTTTTAATTTGTCCTCTAAATTATTCAGTAATTCTTTAATACTCCTATTTGGTGCGTTATAATGACAATAATTAACATCATGTTCAAAAGTGCATTCCATAGCACTTAAAATGCCGTTATTTTTCCTATTACTTAAAACACACAGTTTTGGTGACTCGTCCATAGCAACAGTGGTGGCGTAACCCTGTGGATGCGCTGGTGGTGGAGACTTCTGCTGCAGCTCCTGGTTCTGGTTACGATTGCCGGCTGAGTGATCGCTAGAGGGCGTTGTATTTGTCTTACTAGTTTCTTTTTCTTGTGACTGATTAATTTCAAGTTTTAAATGGTTCGAAATATTTGTATGTAGTTTGCGTTTTTTTTTCTTGGAAGTAGATGAACATATGTGGGTAAGTTTATTTATTGTTTGTTCATTTTCTTGCATAATTTTCTTCAAACTACAATTTTCTAATATCAAATTTTGAATTTCATGCTCCGCTGATTGCACCCTTAACTCTAAGCTGTTCATTTTGATTTTATATTCTTCTAGTGTCTCTTCTGTAGTAGTTCTCATGTAAGGAAGACTTCTGTTAAGCGTTCCAGTGTCAGGGTCAATTGAATAGTCGGATTGAAAAGATGGCGAAGAGTTGTCTAATTCAGCCTCCGGTGAGCTTTTTTGCTCTTGTTGCCGTATTTGCATTTTTTTCTTAGTTGTTATATTATTTTGTAACGGAGTACTAACATTACTAGCACTATTAGCACTATAAGAAGTACTTTGTGGACTAGGTATGGTTTCTGTTACGAGACTGCATTGACTTAGTGACGTATCTTCACCCTCAGTATGTAAAGTTGATGCTGGTTGCAGATGGGGTTTCCTTTTCATTACGTAGTCAATTTCAGTCGTTTTGGATGATATCTCGGTAATCATTTTGTTTGGTTTGGTTGCCTCAGATGCGCGGGTGGTGTTTTTTGCTGTTTTTTTAGATTTTGTTTGCGCTCCGGCTACAGAACTGGCTGTCCTCGGAGTGGTTTTATTTGCGTGACATTGTCTACATATCCAAGATTTTTTGGTTTCTGATGTCATGAGTAAGAATAGTTTCTCGGACCTTCCCGCACATAGCACATCGAAAGTTTGCTTGCATTTGGAACAGCACAGAATGTCCTTGTTTTGTAAGCTTTCCTTACATTTTGCACATTTGGGAGACATCTTTCATCGATTTGTTGTATTGTGAGGAAAAGTAAGATTATCAATTAAAAAGAATAGTGGGTATAGTTACTTGTAGCTTCAAAACCAGTAGTTGAGACACTGGCCGCCCGAACGTAGGCCGTAAGCGATGGTTCTCGATACACTCCCGGCGAGTTGCCCATAGAGACAATCAAGCTCACTATAGTCTCTTATGCACCACACTATCACTTCACCAGCGCTCACTAATGTACTATCCACTAACTGTGTCCGATATCACTCCGCCAGTACTGGCGATTTCCTGGCGCTCTGTGGCGACCGATGGCACTCTGCTGGCTGCAGTGGCGACGTGGCGAAAAGTGGCGCTCGGTGGAGATGGCGCTGGCAGACCAAGGCGCTTTACTGGCCTTCTGCGGCGATGGCGCTGGCCCCCTGGCGATTTCCTGGCGCCAGGTGGCGATCTGGTGGCCGCTGTGTCGACGTGGCGATTTAGTGGAACCAGGTGGCGAACTTGTGGTCGCTGTGGCGACGTGGCGATGTAGTGGCGCCCGGTGGCGAACTTGTGGCCGCTGTGGCGACGTGGCGATAAGTGGCGCCAACTTTTGCGGAGCGCTTCCAAGAGCGATCCGCTCGCGGCAACGCTCAGCGCGAGAGTCGTGCTGGTTTGTCAGTATTTATATTTATCAGCAATAAACAGTAAAACTATATTAAATCAGTATAGAACGGGCCCCTTTTTTTAAAAACATTAATTATCAAGCGCGTCAGTAGGTATTAAGGCGGTATTTTACTTCGTACTTCGCGCCTTCAAGTTGACATTCAGCTTATAAAGAGACACTGGAATCGGCCAACATACAGATAAAACTTTTATCACAAAGCCTGCAATACACATTCCTTAAGTTGACAGTGGCGGGAACATACAGAAGATCGGCAGAATGTGATAGTGCGATCTGAAACATTGCAATATGAAAAAATAAACATATTACTTTACTATTTTTAATAATTACATTAATTACCTTTAATAGAAAGGGACTCGGACTCGCCTTATGGTTCTAGAACTTAGTGAGTGCTTAGGTATAGCTGGGAAAATATAGATTCAGACGTTAAAAAAGAGATCTTTTGTTCCGCGTAAAACACTTACCGGTCAATGGGTACCTACTCCGGGTACTCGAAAGGATTATTAAATCTATCTATTAATTCCATACACATCTTTTCCTGAGAGTCGGAGTGACTCAAGATGATTTCAGTCATCACGTTTGTATTTATTTAATATAAAACAGTGTTATATTATAAATATGTAGAGAAGAAGATATATAAACATTTAATGCGGCAGCCTGTGTCCTACCTGTTGGATCTATAGCCACAAACATCTACTAAACTATTACCCCATAAAACGAGTTTTGTCCCTTTCTTACTAATTTAAACATCAAAGAAAAGAATTTTAACGGCATTTTAGCTAAAATAGGTTTGTTCAACGTTTTACTAGAAAGGTTAAATTAGAACTGCATGTGTCTGAAAATAAGAAATTCGTTAACTCCCACCACATTACCATGCAAACGAAGTCGCAGGTACAGCTAGTTTAAGAATATTCCTACACTGGAGATATATAATATAAGATTCTGTAACTGGCTTTTTCGTTAATATTCATTTTAAATATTAATGTTTAGATGTGGGTTTCCCTGGAAAAAAATAACAAAGAAGAAGACTGTTGACTCCGAGGTCCTCCAGATCAGCCTGCTTACAAATTGTGTATAGCTTGCTTGTGTTTTTAAAAGGGTGGAAATAGGTATAGACATAGTTAAGTAATTATGAAACTGTCATCCAGCTCCAGGGTCGATCTCACTCAAACTTTCGCATTCGGTTCTTACACGGCGGCAGCGCGCGTCGAACAAGTCGCCAGCATATCCGGATTGGATCAAATCGATACCAGTACGTATGAACATTATATTTATATTATATATAAGACAGTAACCAAACAAGTCCATTACGGGAAGTGTTACGAGTGTCTTATCTCCTCTAGCGTAGGTAATATTAATAGAGCCATTCATATCGCGCCCATTCGCGAGGGCGAGGGGGGAAGCGGGGGGAGGGGGCACTAATGTGATTGTCCAATCCGCCGCCATATCTTCACATAAATAACCCCACAACTTGCGGAAAAGACAATTTCAAAATGCGGCATTTTGTTTATTTATGTATTCTGACGGGACGTACAAAAAATATGACTAATCGCAAGTTTATACCTTGTTAGTCATGATCCAATTGTTTCAGCAGTACAGTAAGAACCTCACAGACCGCTGCCAATGTGAACCTGTAAACTGTGCTGTAGCAACGGCAACGCCAATGTATAATGTAAGTGATATGATATAGCCTTAACTTACCGTGGCAAATGTCAACTGGTTAACTGGTCGTTAGTCGTTATATCTTGGCTAAACTTTAATCACAGCTGAAGTGACCCAGACCCGCGAACCAACATTCATTGGCTAAGGTTTTAAAATGGAGAACGGATTCACTTATTAAATGGTAACTGAGATATAAAGTCAGGATTAGTACGAATGGCACTTTATTTGTCGGGGCACTATTCATTTAATGACTTTTATTACAATTTTAATTTTCCTTATTTGTATTTCAATATTCCCCTGTTTGGGGAATATTCCCGGGAACAAGGGAATATTCCCCGGCACATCACTAATCCAACATATCCATTAATCTTATTGACATAATATTTCAACGATATTACTTTTTATTACTGTAACCAAATGTTATCTTCTAGTAATGTATTACTACGTTCATTGGATATTTGTATTTTTTGTTTTCGTGCTCATGCCCCCTAGTGAAGCTACGACAACAATATTCCTTCTATATTCCACTAAAAAACGTGCAGATCTATTAGCAATGATGTGATGCACCTATTTGCGTACTTTTGCATACGGTTAATGAGCCCACCGTCGCTCGCAAGTGCAAACATTAATAACAAAACCTCGACTCGTGTCCGCCTCCCCACGAGGCATCCTCAGCGGGTGCCGGCGCCACATCTTCCGAGAGGCAAGCCGTCCAGAACCGTCAGCCATGTTCATATTCTGACCCCCACATATTATCAGAATTGGAATTATCAGTATAACATACCAGTAATTTTTCCACTTACTTTATTTCTGTGTTGTTTGTGATCGTAGCTTGTTACTGTGCAATAAATTTTAAATAAATAAATATAACCAGGCATGCGTGAAAAAGATGGAAGAAAGTAACAACGGTGATGACACAACATTCAACTGTTCGTTAATAATCAAACCTCATTGTTGTACCTAATCATTTCCAGTTTTTCTAGAGCACTCTAACACAGTCCTTTTTTGCAAACATGCAAGATGTTAGTCACACGTGTGGTTGTTATCCAATAAATGTTTTGCCAAATGAGACTTGTCTGGGTGGTTAGGTTATGCCCGGGGTACGACGCAACATGTTCTTTATACCTCATGTTTGAACTACGGCCCGTTTGTCCCACATAAAATGTTCTAGTGAAGCTCTCCATTAGAGTTATTGACTATCGTAGTACTAAACAAACTAAAGTAGGTTAAGATAAAGTTTCATAATATCACGTTTACTTGGAACATTGCTGATAGCAGCGAATAGTGCTGAAGCGTACACTTTTTATTGAGAGTTGTGAAGATTTCATTAAAGAATCAGTTTTGAGTCGGCTGGAAACATTACCGGCACCGTGCCGTGCCGTGCATAACGGCGGCAGTTGCCTTTAACAGCTTCATTCCCAGCCTAAAGTGGAAGCAAAAGAGCGTAAACACCAAAAACTTCTTCACACAAACACCCTTTCAGCACGCAACGCTGCAATGCCAGGGGAGTTAGGGTCCCGTCAATCAGATTTCAGCCTACTACAGCAAAAAGAGGACGGTTATTGCTCTCAGCTTGTGTTGAGTTGTACCTCGCCCCAATTTCACCAATTTGACAATTGTCACCTGACACTGACAATTCGCCATACATTGCTTGTTCTAGGTGGTTGCTAGGTTACTTGTGAATCCATCAATGTACGGAGAATTGTCTTTTTCAGGTGACAATTATCGAGTTGGTGAAATATACCTGCATGTATACCTCTGAAGTTACATATGTCAGAAGAAATAAAGATCGAAAAAATTACACAGATACCTACCATTGCAGTGGGACCTACTGTCTTTTCGGCGAGCAACAAATTAACTACTGCACGTCTATCATGAGACGGCCGCGACATATACTATCGAGTTTCGTCGCACTATACATATTGTTCTAAGTGATCTAATAATAATAAGAAAGAGACGGATAGTGCGAGAAAAATCGAGAGCGCTCGCGCGCCGTCTCGTAATAGCCGTGCTGTATTCATAAAACTTAACAGATTACCTGTACTAAATAAAATGCCTTTTGTCGCTTTCTCACAAAAAAATATTTTTTAAAGTGAAGTAAGGGAGAGAGTCAATAAATGAAGACAAACGAACATTAATGGTATTAAACGTATTTAAAATTGATAGGCAATCTTAATATTTTAGGTGTTTAACTAGGCGAATGGTTAACTATATGAAATAGAGTGCTTTACTGTACACTTTTTGGTAAATAATACGAGTAAGGGTCATAGCTCACTAGAGCCACCCGGCGCCCGACCCGCGCCGCCTCGTCTCGAGCGGTTAGGTATTCTTTATATGGATTTGTACGGACATGCGCTTACTACATCAACTCCGTATCAACTCCGTAGTTAGTACATTTTCGAGGTGAGGTGGTGAGGGTCGGGCGACGGGAGGCTCTAATGAGCTATGAGCCTTATTAACTGTGGCTTTACTACAATTATTACTGATGCTACTCAAGTTCAACTTCAAAGGCTTATGATGTCACAAGACTCATTAAAGGCGATAAACAACGTTAAGCATTGTCAAGCCTAAATTAATGTAACCAGCACTAGCAGAAACAAAAACATCGGCACCGTTACATCGGTATGAGCGACACATCCGCGAAAACATCGATTCCGACAAACAGTGAAATGGGGCGTTCCTTCCAATTTATGTAATGCGATAGCCCGCGCTGACTTCACCATACCTCCCCAAAACTGGATTCATAACACAATTCATACTAAACTATGAGCTCACATCTATTTTAGTTTGACCTTTACATTCGCATCAACCTTTCTTAACTAGAGGTATGGGTTATGCTGGTCCTCTTGTAACGAAGAGGTTGGCTTTCTTAGTACCCTGTTACGACTATGGCTGATAAATATCTGCACTTGACGGGAGTAGTTTGTGTGACGTCTGTCCTTTTCGCCGAAACTTTACTAGTTTCGCTTATGATTTCATAAGGGTATTGTTTTCCACGTGTGTTCTGATTTCGGGTCTGATTTTATGTTTTACCTTTCAAGAGGGGAAATCTTTCTGGCAACCTGTGCCGTGTTTTTTTTTTGATATCTCGGCTTCATGGCGATCTGCTTTCAAACAATAAGCCACTTCTTTGTTTCATTTCTCAGTTTATGTTATCCTCAAGAGCCATACTTGTATGAAAATTCCTTTCACATGACTCTCTTGTTGTCAAGTGGTAAATCTTTTATGTAGGCTCGGTATGTCGCTTCTTTTCAGCCGGGTGTGCTGAAGAGCGCCTTCTCCACTCAGAGCGTGTGCCAGTTTGTTCACATGGACGGTCAGTTTCTCCTGTTCCTCACCGAACTGTTTTTAGGCCAAGGTCGAGGTATATGTATCTATTACTTATAAAATGAGGGATACCAAACCTTGTTCTCAGAGCTTTGGTCTGGAATCTCTCCAGGATATCTATATTACTGTTGCTGGCTGTTCCCCACAGTTGTATTCCGTAAGTCCAAATTGGTTTTATGGTAGTTTTGTACACTAGCATCTTGCTGTTAGGATTTAGTTGTGATTGGCGTCCTAATAACCAGTTCAGTGACCGCAGTTTTCCATCTAGTTGTTTGCGCTTTGTCCAAATATGTTTTTGCCATGTAAGTTTCCTGTCTAGGTGAATGCCCAAGTATTTCGCGTTATTATCTTGAGGTATAACTTTGCAGTTTAGCGTAACCGGTGGACTTGTTTCCCTTCTAAGTGTAAATGTTACATGTACCGATTTGCTCTCATTGGTTTTTAGTCTCCAACGCTTCAGTCACATCTCAATTTCTGTCAGGTGGTTTTTCAACTGTGATGATGCCGTTTCAGGGTTGCTATGAGCCGACAGTAGCGCCGTATCATCAGCGTATTGAAACGAACCCAACTACGTTGTTTACGTTCATATTTATGTATTTAGTAAACTAGTTGTCAATATTGGTTTTTCAGGTAGGACATGGCGAATTACATCAAAGTAATACAAATAAAAGGAGACCTTATTATCTAGGCTATAGAGATCAAAATTCATTAATAAAGAAATAAACAAATGCCCATTATACGGAAGATTATTGACAATAACTTGATGAGGAGCATAATTATTGTTACTGGATAATTAAAGAAATTATTTAACAACACAAGTTTGTTTTATTTACTAGAGATTTCAATTATATAAATTAATATTATACATACAAATCAAAACTAAAGACTTTAAAAACCTATATAAAGTTGAACAAATAATTGGTAGAGTATGAGATTAGGAAACAAATCTTGTTTATGCAAACATTCTTTAATCGTGTCACACAAGCTAGAAGCGAGAGAAAAGGAAAATGAGTGAGATAATAAGCAGAATGTAGGAGGCTGGAGCAAGAGGCGAGATGGGTTCAACGAACTGGAAAAACTGGAAAAACTTTCTTATGATTATTGTTTTGAAAAGGTTCCTTTTTCAAAATAAAAGGCGGGAAATTTGAACGGTTATATAAGGAGTTGGGCTCAGGGTTGGGGGATCATTCAATTTCGGAATTTTGTTGGAAATAGGTCGAATCGCTGCCGGTCGGATTCCCATTGCTTTAGTATATCGGGTCGGGAGTGAAATTATAGTGTTCAGAATATCAGAGATATCTTTCAGTGTTAATTATTTATAATCCCGGGATTAGATTCAGTGTTATTTGCGTGTATTGCGGACGGTTGAGGAAGTCTAGATTTCAGCTTTCGTGCGCATAGAGCGGAATCGTTGTAGGGTTAAACCCTCAAGTGTTAATTTGTGAATAGAGTTATTTTCAAAGTGAAGTGAGTGCGATATCGAAGGTGTTGGCCGAATGCTGGAAGTTAGTGTAATAGCTACGGAAGGAGATTGTTGCTGGAAGTTGGAGCTTGAACGAGACAGCAGCCGGGAGCACTGGATTTGAGTGCTAATAGAGGAGGCGATGTTTTGGTGAGTTCTTTGCTTTTAACTAAGTCCTGGAAGGTTACTTATTGTTGAATTGTGGTGTCTTGAAGTAAGAGTCTGATTTTAGTTTACATTTAAATATAACAAAGATAATTAGAATGATGTGTAGTTTAAACTGAGGATACTGGTTCGATTCCGGATTCTCAGATACCAGGCATGATATTTAACGATTCGAAACTACTGTTTATTGCAGATTATTCAATTGCATAGTTAATAGAAGGACATACAATTAGAATCAACACTGTTATTTTTGCTAATCATATTTCTATGTATACACACCTCTAGCCGGAGCAAAGCGAGCTCTCAAGAGCATTTTAGTTATAGATTTCGGAAATTCATATCTTAGTTTCGGGTTTTTATAGTTTCTCAAGATTGCTTTGCGTAAGTAACTCTGTCAACAAAGCCAGGGGTGTATTTCAGGAGTGTTTCTTTGTGTCGAAGTGTTATTCAGTCAGATTGACATAGGTATCTAGACGAATGTCAGATCTAGGGCAGTTTAGCATACTAAATTCAGCCAGATTGGCATAGAACTTATTTTATGAAGGAGATGGGCGGTAGCTGCCTTGGTAAGTGGATTTTTAATATTGCGCTTTAACGGACTGAAGTTACTAAGTATCAAAGCAAAGATATCTTTCTCAGAGTATTAAAGTCATAACAAAAGTCCTTTACAGTTTACATAAACTTGTTTTGCTCAAATCTGAAAGATATATTGATTGAACTAGTCTTAGACTAAAGGCAGAGCTGGTTTGTGTAATGGTTAATTGTAAAATGTATGTGTTGTGTTCTATAGAGATTAATTCTACGGTTTACAGTGATTTATGTTGTGTTTTTTCCTTTAGAAATAGGTGGCTCATCTATGAATGTATAGGATGTCTTTTACCATGTTTTTAGGAGATATGTGAATTTTCATGTCTGGTCTTTCAGGAACGATAATAGCAACATATTCAATGGCTTATTTATGCGAATATTAGAGATAAGTTTACAAACATTTTGTGTGCAAAATTTGTGTTTATTTTCAGGAATTATTGTGTTCTGAAATTTTATGTGTAATGTTTACAGGAATTTTAACCGATAAATTTACCAATGATTTTAACTCTATAATTTTCTTCAACGGATAAATTAATAAATTGTAGAATAACAGGTATGGAATAATATCCATACTTAGAATATCTATTAACAGCATTCGTTTGAAATTACCCACTAACTAAAGAGTCTCACTCTATTATATGATCCTAAGAATCAGCATTTCAGCTTATACATTTTATTTATAAATTATAACCTTATGTATTTAATTTATAATATTTCGATTGCTTTGTAGAGTTGGGGACTTTCTATCGGTAAAGAGCTCAGTCTAAAAATAACGCTCACCAATATTGTTTGTTATACATATTCAATAAATTGCCTAGTTAATTATAAAATATTAAATAAATAGAGATTGTTATGAAGTGACATGTATGTTCAACATCTATATCTATGACTCAAAGATAACAGGAAGGGAGTGAATAATTAATTGTTAATGAATTCTTAGTGTAATAATTCTATTGTGATATATAAAGTGAAAAAGGACATATTATATATTACAGCCTTCTAAATCTATGGATTAATAGATAATCGACTAAATATTCATACAGCTTAATTCCAGAGTAAAAATTAATAGAATTATAATTATCATAATGAGCATAGGCGGTCATTAAGACTGTAGTACCAAGATCAAATTAAAGGCTGATGAACTGGAAATTGAAGATAGAACAGTGTTTTTAGGTATCACCTTGGACTCAAAACTACAATGGCAGGCACATATCACCGCCCTAGCCGAAAAACTTAGTTCGGCAGCCTATGCAGTAAGACGCATAAGACAGTTAACAAACGTTGAGACCGCCAGGCTGGTGTACTACAGTTACTTCCACAGTGTTATGTCCTACGGAATCCTGTTGTGGGGGAAAGCAGCTGATATCCAGACCATATTCGTGCTACAGAAACGCGCTGTACGCTCCATATACGAACTAAAAGCTCGAGAATCTCTCAGCGACAAATTTAAGGAGGCAAACATTCTTACTGTAGCATGCCAATACATTCTTGAGAATATCATGTATGTGCGAAAAAACCTTCACGAGTTCAAACTCAACAGCGATATCCACGACTACAACACCAGAAGTAAAAACAAGATCGCAGTGAAGGCCAGTCGTCTCCGCAAGGTTAGCACGTCGTTCGTGGGGAACTGCATACGTTTTCATAATAAAATACCCACCGAAATTGTTAATTTACCGTTCAGTCAATTTAAGTCTCATGTTAAAAGTAATTTGCTAAGCAAGGCGTATTATACTGTCAACGATTTCTTAAACGACAAAAATGCCTTTAAGCCAGTAGTAGGCTAATTCTATTAGGAATATACCTAAATACACATTATAAGTACCTACCTGAAATAATTGTTCCATTTTATGTAAGAAGAGAGCACGTAATGCTGTTTCTCGCCGAGCAAGTCGCTTATTAATCTTTGCTTTTTAACATTGTCCGGTGGCTTGAATATGTCATGCTCGCTTAAAGGGCTTTGCTTACGGTGGCGTCGTTGATCGGGTCGCCACCTTCCCTAACATATGGTTGAGGGAGGCGATGGCTGAGATATGCGTCATACTCGTGATCGGGTGCTGTTTGTGGAGTCCGGACTGTTCATGCTTGCAAGGGCATAGTACCCAACTTCTTAAATACTAGTGTTATTTTATTATTATCGTATTGACGAGAGACATCATTCCGATCTTGACACGTTTTATTGTTATTGACCATGTACATCACTGACAATATTACATTAATATTCCTTTTTTTTTATTGTTTTGTTTTGACGCTTAGAGACCGTATACATCTCTACGAACATTGAATAATTATTGATTGTATTTGGACGCTCAGAGACCTTATGCATCTCTGGAATACTGAATTAATATCATTAACTTTCTGTTAATGCACAGACCTTATTCTAATCGAATGTAATGGTCGTATTTTGTTTTGTTTTCATTTACTTTGTGACATTTAGTGTGTTGTTATATCAGTCGTTAATGTGCAAATTTTAAATTATTATTGTGTTAGATTATAATCTTTTATTGTAAGATTATTATTTTTATTGTAAACTACCGTTTGACATGTAAAAGTGCCCTTGTGGCCTATTTGCAGAATAAATAATTTGTGTTTTGTATTTTGTAGGATTGTGATCAATCAGGTGGTTTGCTTTAGTAATTTAAAGTCAATTATAATTAATTAATCTTCTGAGTTGGAAACTTTTCAAATGAGATAAGTCTTGCATGTAGTATTTTCATTGAAAAATAACAAGAAGTTAATTTTTGTTTTTAAGCAGTAACGCTGCTAACGAAAATTATAAATTTTAAATGAAAGGAAAAATTGAAAAAAATTTTTAATGCTCCGAGCCGGATTCGAACCGGCGACCACAGGCATTCATGGCCCGTCGCTACTGCCAACTGAGCTATCGGAACAATCTGGTTCGGGCACCAAATCCTTCAATCAGTTCCTTCATACAACGCCTTAGGGAGGCGTGCAGCGACATCTACCAGAAGACTTAGGCTTCTTAACGGCACCAACGTCTCAAATTATATTGAGAAATTGTCAGTAACGACGCGCTACCCCATACTAAATTAATTTTTGTTTTTAAGCAGTAACGCTGCTAACGAAAATTATAAATTTTAAATGAAAGGAAAAATTGAAAAATTTAATGCTCCGAGCCCCCTAAGGCGTTGTATGAAGGAACTGATTGAAGGATTTGGTGCCCGAACCAGATTGTTCCGATAGCTCAGTTGGTAGTAGCGACGGGCCATGAATGCCTGTGGTCGCCGGTTCGAATCCGGCTCGGAGCATTAAATTTTTCAATTTTTCCTTTCATTTAAAATTTATAATAACAAGAAGTATTAATATTCAGATATTGTGTACTTAAGTGTCTTATATACTAGTTAGCGAAACGTGAAGCTAGGAATTAGTTCTGTTATACTTGGAATGCAGACTATTTCGCATATTGGAACGCTTGAGTAACAGTTTAATAAATAGGCTTTAACGTCATTAAGCTTTTTATGAAGAGTGAAGGCTGGAGAGTAGAGACTAATCTCTGATGATGAGTAAAGGAACTCTAAAGAAAAGTACTTTTGCTTGTTATGTCAAGATGACCATTTATAAGGTCCAAGTTAAGTAAAAGAAGACCAAAGTACGGTCCAATTCCCATCAGTTGATCACAAATAGGATGATGTTCATACCCCAACCTGGCCAATGGAGGAACATGGTGTGCAAAAGGAGATGCTCTACAAGCCATAAAACAAGAGCCGACCTTTTTACATAATGTTTTGATGTAACATTTAAAGAAAATCATTCCTAGAGTGTATAATTATTGTTTAGCGACAACGCTAAATACTGTGCATAATTACTGCCAGAATTTCCCTGTAGTATATAATTTCTTATATAAGGAATGGGATATAAGGTTATCATGTTCTGCTTGAGGCGGATGAACAAGTGAAGTTTGTATTTGTGAAGTACAATTACAGAGCTCAAGGGTCGGGGATTTTATTTTAAAAAACAAAAATAATTACTTTATTTACTTATTTATACCATAATTTATTGCTCTCATTTAACTGCAAATATATTGTGAATCCGTTACCATAAAAACCTTTCATAATTTTATTAGTTTTAGGAGAATTACCACATAGCTTAAGCTAGTTTTAATTTTATTAAACTTCAGTAGAATTTCCACAATCATTAAAGAAGCCGAGTTATTATGGACAATGTGGGTTCCTGACCACTTACTAGATGATCACAATTCATTTCCTCAAGGCCATTATAAAATAGATAGATCTTAGGGTTGGTTAAGTAGTTGAATTTAGCTGTAGCGTTGAGGGGTTGCGGGGTGGTTGTAGGCTGTTGGGGGCTTTTCTAGGTATAAGGGTTTATTTAGGGGGGAGTCGTTACAGAGTATGTCGCAGTCGTGGTGTAGTCAGTTGTTGGGATGTCTGCTGTAAAAATGAGGTATAGTATAGGGCCCAAGATACTGCCCTGATGGACACCTGATTTTATTTCGTGCACTTCTGAGAGATCATCGCTGTACTTCACTTGGTAGCATCTTTTATATAAGTAGTATTTAAGTATTCGGAATAGACAATGCGGGAGATGCTTCCTTAGCTTGAACAGGAGGCCGTCATGCCATACCTTATCAAACGCTTGGCTGATATCCAGAAAGACTGCAAAGCAATATAATTTGTGTTCAAGGCATCTGCTAATGGTGTCAACTATACGGTGTACCTGTTCAATTGTCCCGTGTTTTTCCCGGAATCCAAATTGGTGGTTCGGTAATACTGTACTTAGATGTTCTTTCATCCTGTAAAGCAATATCCTCTCAAACAGTTTGCCAAGAACTGGTAGTAGGCTGATCGGTCTGTATGAAGTATCTAAGTGTATATAAAGTAGCTAAGTGTAATGAAGTAGCTAAGTGTATGTGTACTGTGCCGTGTACAAAATTTTCCGTGAGTGGTTTTTTTTTTACACAAAACGTTCATGATGTTGTAGTTTTGTAAAACGAATATATTAAAGCAAATATATTATGTCGTATCGTATAATATATGAGTGGATCGCGTGAAAAATGATCCTACTCAACAGAAACCCTCTTTGACATTGAAGCGAGCGATGAATAAAATAAAATATTAAATAAAGCGGCAATACATCAAGCGGGTCGCAATTAGACTCGATCAATCTCAATCACCGAGAGATCCGGGGCCCATTCAGTGTCAAAAAAATCATTTACGAGCTTATTCAACCTGTTTAGGAGCGCGTTTCACTCTTGTACTTTTGGTTACGCATGAGCGTCGTAGCCAATACCTTAGTCATTCAATTTAATTAAATTTGATTTTTAATTGCGTTAGATTAGGTTAGGTTAGAGGATAAGCCCCCGATCGTTGTTTCGTGCATGTGCTACTTCTCTGCTGCTGTGCTGTATCACCTAGCGGATTGCCTCTGCTCGGCTGAAGCTCAAAAAGAGCAGCAATCACAAGGGATATGTGAAAAATGGAAAAAAATACACCAATGTGTCAAAACAAAGGAAATCGATGCACAAGTCAGGGGAAGCTTTTGGAAATCAAATAAAACAAGTTAGTATAGTTTGAGGCACACTTTATTTCCTATATACCTATGTTGTAACGTCCAGTAATTTCTTCTACAAAACTATGAAGGTATGCATTTCTAATTCATCTTGGTAATTCCTACATTTATTTGCTCAGCTCAAGCCTGGGTCGTATACGGATTCTATGTCACGAATTAACCAGATTATCGTTCTTAACTAAGTGTGTTAGTACCTAAGTTATAGTACCAGAAAGCAGCTTTCAAAGAAATTAAATTTGAACAGTCTTTAATGTCATTTAACCAATCTTTCAGGGAACTGCAAAACAACAGAGGCACGCCTACTATGGAAACAAACGTTCACCGACCTTCAGCTCGAAGAGGTTGTTGATTACCGGGCGCGCACTGGAGAGAGACTCCGTGCTGCGACTCGCCGGTTCCAAAGCTGAAGAGTAAGGTGGACAAGCTACCATGCCCTCTTCAAACAAAGAACATAATTGGATCCTCAACTTGATCCTTAATTTGATCTTCAACCTGATCTTCCCGTCTCACTGGAAATAATTAAATTGAATTCATCAGTCACCTGTACTAGAGGCTGACATGAAATCCTACCCAAAGGTGCAAATTTATCTTACCAATAGTGAACTATAACTTTCTTAGTTCTTTTCATATTGTGAAATCTCCCACCTTGCTGAAATCCTCTCTGAAAAGATCATGGGACCAGATTAACCATCTAATTCCTCGTGTTTTGCGCCACGCAGAATTACATTTAATCTTTCACAATTAATACTCACGGTTTTTCTCCCTTTCAGGGACACCGGTACGGATTCAGCTCCCAATATGAAGACCACCCATGGGTCGAAATTATACCTTCTCCACAAGGCTGCTACTGTGTCGGCCGCAAATTCAAAATGGCCCTTTAAAACCTCTTGGAAAGTCACCTGGCCTAAGACCTTATCTTTAGTATTGCAGTGAAATACATTCTATATCCCTGAATTCTGCAATTTAATTTCTATCTCAACTAATTGAACTTGCTAATTTTAAGTTGTATAAAATTAAATGTGATATTGCTAATTCTTTGTATGTATCATCTAGTTTAGAATTAGACATTATTATTTTTTTAAATTGCATTGTTTAAGTTTACTAACATTACCTATATATTTATTTAAATGTTGCTTTGCTACACCAGTAGAATTTACACTATTTTATCCTCAAAATTCCGATTTTTCCCTAAGCTGACAACACAGACCACAGGATCAATACAACACCATCAAAGCTGTTTGAGACTTCCTTTTAGATGCTGTGTTGACTTTTAAAGGCAGTACTATACCATGCTATTATACATTTTCTGCTTCATGAATAATTGAATTTAAATGTCACTCCGTGACAGCTGTCAGCTTGCTTCTACTCCTCACACAGGACCCGGGCCTGGTGGGTTTGTAAGCGAAGTTGGTTTCCCAGCGAGATTCTTTACTTTGGTTATAAAATGGTAAGTGTACTGTCAGCATCAAAAGTAGCTGCGTAAACGAAAACGTCAAAAGTCTTTGTTAAAAGGGAATAAGAGCTTTTGACGTCTTCGATTGCGTAGTTACTTTTGACGCTGACTGTACTACTAAACAACAATACCTAACGATGCCTGACAATGGCATGCAACAGACACTTTCGTGTTGCGTTCGTTTATACTCCTGCACGAGTTCTGTTAAGACTCCACCGAGCTTTTGACGCGGGCACTGATTTGGCATTTGCTCCTGTGTATGCGTCATCACGCACACTACTGCCGTTGCCGGCTCGCTCGTTTGGTACGGTCGGTCACAAGCTAAAAGTTAGTATCTCATTATTCTCTAATAATAAATCTCAACTCCGCGTATAAAACCATGGATGGTATAAGGAATAAAATATTAATGCGATTATTATTTTTATTGAAATTTGTACAAACTGTTGATAATTTGAGAACATTTATAGCATTCTATTGTAAGCACAGTCTTTGTGATTATAATTAAATATAATTTATATGTTATTGTAAAGAATTGTGGACTCCACCGTCTGAACGGTGACTGCCGTTTTTGCCGATTACGCTCGGCGCAGTCTTAATACAATTAATAAAAAGGGAATATAAAAGATTGCCTCGCTAGTGACCTTACATTTCATATAAGCAAAGTCTGCCCTTGGAAGCAAAATGTCTTGTACTAAAACTGAGTACCCAACTATATTAACTACATAGAATACAAATGCTTGACAGCTGAGGACGGATTATTCAATTATTTCTTACTTCGGCAAACACAGGACATATCGGACTAGTGAAGCAAACCCGTCGCCAGCTGTTCACAACGCCAGCACATTGCTGCACTGGTGGTTGTGTATAAGTCTAACGTTTAAAGCCACGACTCTCGGGGCCAAGTTACACTAGCTAAAAGATTCCAGTTGGGATGTGATCTGTTGTGAATGAATAGGCTGTTTGCCAAGCCGCTGGCGCAATATCCGAGTGTTTGCGCGGCTGATGTAAACACATGTTTGCGACCATATTAGTTGATAAATCTGTTATTCTGTCCGCGAGTCAAGGCCGCGTGACGGCTGACTGCGCTCCTTGTCATCCATGTGTCCATAACACCAAATTATACGTAACAGCTTACAATAAATCTTGGAAAGAGAACCATGCACTATATATTATATAAGCCTTATAATAAATGTTCATGTGCTTAAACACTTAAAAAATATTAAATAAATTTGTAAGCGAATTCATTTCTTTTTAAATATAGTATAATTTAACAAACAATGCCCCATTTTTATTGAATCGTTGTTTTTTTTGTAGCGTATAGACGTTATATATTTTCTTTCTTTGTTTTCCCTTTCATATTCCTCTGCCTGTACTGTGTAATATTTTTGCATCAAGATTGAAGGAAACAAATGACCAATAGCGTCTTGTCGTGAAACCAAGGAGCGTGGCATTTGAATACAAATTGCACCAAATATTTACCACCGGCGTGAATATCGCATCAAAAGATTAATGATAATTTTGAGCACATAACATTTAATAACCCGCACGCAAGATAGCGGACGCACCGTCGCCGTCGGGGAGGGGAACACGGTCGGCCGCGTATCAACATTCAATGGCATCGTAAAGGCGTAAAGCACATCAGAACGGGCTCTCTCGCGCCATGAATTCCTCCCATATCGTTTTTGCTGAGAATTTATACTAATGACCTAGCCCTTTACCAAGTGTTTGCGCCCGCATAAGAATTTTCGACCGTAAGCCGACGGGGTGGGGATGAGGATTCCGTGCACGTCGGCGTCAACGACTCATTATTTGTGGATGTTTTTACTTTCACCGCTTTTCAAGAGTTTCGTCACAAGTTTTATGTCGCTGAGGTGGGGGCGCTTTGTTTCACCTATTTTTTAAGTCCTATTATTGGAAGTCCGAAAATGTTCTTCATAAAATTTTACGCCATAATAATCGTTAGTCCTAATAATTCTTATTCCTAACGATCGTAAGTCATAACCACTCGAAGTCATAATGACAATAATAATTTTCTCATATCCTAATATATTTATTTAATATTTTTTTTCATCATAATCATAACACTCAATTGTCCGTTTTATTTATACTCATAATGACATTAGTCATACATTTTTTTATCATAAAATTGTTTTCCATAATATTTTTCATCATAAATGTTACTTGGCGTTATCGAAGTAAATAAACGTGTTTGTTTTTGTCGCAAGGCACAAGGCCAGGCCACAAAGGCTCTGACTAGACGCTAAGCAAGCCGCCTGTCTGTGGGGACGTAGCCTAAAACTGGTCCGTATAGGTACGACGACGAGCGAAGCGAGGAGGAGTGTTAGTTGTACCGCGACCCTACGCGCGCGAGCCGAGCGAGCGAAGCGAGCGTGCCGCGGCAGCGGCCGGCGAAGCGCCAGAACATTTTAGGACAACTGATGATTATGGCTTCCGATGATAAGTAGTTACAGAAATTTAGAAATAAAAAAGTTAGGACGAAAAAATTTGGACTAGTGATGATTATGACTACAGTACGTTAGTATAAAAAAGGCATATGTTTAACGGACCACCATAAATAGTGAAATATAACGCCAAAAAAATACTTTTTACAGCCAAAAATACTAAATGATCACCAAATTTTGATCTCCATTTTAATGTGAAATAGTAATCCCAAATTATAACATCTTACTATACTATTAAAGAAAATGCTATCCTGATAAAGCATTGCTAATCCAAAAATGGTTAAATGATCACCAATTTTTTTTCTCCTATTAATGTGGTTTATTAGGATAGCCTAATAAATCATTGCTTACCCAAAAATAGTAAATGATCACCAAAATTGTATCTCCTTTAAATGTGAAATAATAACGCAAATGATAACATCTTACTATCCTATGAAAGGAAGTGCTATCCTAATAAATCATTGCTAAATCAAAAATAGTAAAACAATTTCCTAAATTCGACGGAGCACCGCTTTCGTTTCTGGGACTCAGTCTCCCGCCGTCCGCCCGGGCTCCCGCCAAAATCTCGCTTCGTCGGCCCTTCATTTCACGTGCGCACTCGACCTACGCTCCGCTCGGGAGGTCGCCGGCTCGCTTCGCTCGCCACCTTCCCCCACTCGCTTCACTTGGGCCTCGTGCACCCCGTTTAGCTCAGGACCTCCTTCGCGAGCTTCTGGCTCCGCAGGATTTTATATACACTCTAGGGGTAGGACAGACAAGACCACGTGGAAGTAGGGTGCGCTGATTCGGGTTTTGGTAGAACTTGTAAAGGCATCATTATACTTTATTTACCCCGACAAGGAGCACTGATGACTTGGTAAAGGTTGCGGGAGTCCGCTTGATGCGGGTGGCGCGGGATCGGTCACTTTGGCGTTCTTTGGGGGAGGCCTATGTCCAGCAGTGGACGTCTTTCGGCTGATATGATGATGATGATGATGATACTTTATTTGGTAACATTCATATATTTTATATCATATAGTGGGTTATTTAGGTAGAAGTATTGTATTAATTTGGTCGCAAAGATTTGGTGATCATTTAGTAAATTTGGTGTTCGAATACAATTTAAAGTGCAGTCGTTACTAAAATAGCTAGTACTATTGTAATGGTACAATTATTATTTTTGGTGTTCAGTATATTTTTTGGTAAAAGAGCTTAGGGTATCAAAGCATTTTTTGGTGGTCGTTATATTTGATGCCTAAAAAAATAGGATAACGAATTTTATGGCAGCCAATATGGACCCCGCTGAGGATTTTCTTCAATAAATCCGATTGTTAACATTAAAACTGCCGCCGCCGTGATCAATATGTCTGATATTATAATTGGTTAGGTCTCCATGATGATATTATTACAGGTCCAATCCAATCCGTCTGTTAATGACCTAAATAAATGCATAACTTTTAAAACAGTAATAATGATTAATTGAAAGATCGTCGGTAACTTGGTAACAGTTCCTGTATTATAACATACAGAAACAATTTCATACAAAGTAAGCACAACTCGATATAATCTTATTAAAAATATGTACATGAGTTTCGAATCATAAGCAAAAGCAGAATCAAACGTAAAACCGGCCAAGAGCGTGTCGGGCCACGCTCAGTGTAGGGTTCCGTAGTTTTCCGTCCATCACAGTAAGTGTTAATAGTACATTACTGTGTTAATAGTACTTAAGCGTAAATAGTACATTGTGATACAAGTGAGGTAGGTTGATAATTACATCAGAGGCGGAATTGTTCACGCGAATCGCAGGTGAGCGTGATAAGGAAGCCGAGGATGTAATTATCAAAGCTCACGCGTATCATACGACGTTTTTCAACACATTTTGCGAGGAAAAAATCATTTTCATAAGATGAAAATGTTATAGGCCTCCCAAATTATTTACTTTACATTAAGCAAATCATTAAGATGACAACAGGTTTTTACTCACAATTGCACATCGCCAAGAATTTCCAGTGGCGTCCATTCTATTTATCACTTTTCTAGTCACCACGAGTCAACATTTTTGATAATAACCAAACACGCATAAACAAATTTTACAAATATTTGTGAAATAAATAACCTATAATGGCGCACAACAGTTTTTTTTTCGTGAAGTTTGCTCAGTGTGGGCACAGAAATCTCTAAACAGCCATATATACAAAATAAAATTATATTTTCGTTTTAAAATGTTATTCTGTATTTAATTCATGTAAAATGTTACGAAAAGTGAATAGTTTTACTAAATTAAACGTTTCCATATCATATACAAAAAGAAATAGTCAATTAATTAACAAAAAGGATTTAATTTGTTTAGTCGAGTAAGAATCCATTTGCCGAAAATTAAAAAAAAAGCTGTACATTCTTTACAACCCGGTTAATTTAAGAATGCACCGTGTTCATGCATTTATCTTGCTGCAAGGTGCCAACGTGACTTAATCGGGATGTAACCATAACACACAAGTGTTGTAATGTTATAAAACACGCGTTTTTAATATCCAGGATTATGAGCCTAAAAGCGACACAATAAGAGGTACGTTACGAGCAATTGTGTTAAAAAAATCTTAACACCGCCATGTACGATATGTGCGTTCCTTGTACAGTCGATACAAATTGTAGGCGACCGCATTCGATTAGGTCCAAAAGTGTAAACATTTCTTCGTCCTCGACTGTACAGCGACATCTATCGGCAAATGAAGTAAACTATTGCGCGCGAGCTTAAAGTATGGAACATGATTTTTATGGGATAATTATTTATTGGGTGAACCGATTTTCACCGTTTTTACTTTGTTTAAAAGCACGTCATTTCATTGTGATTTTGTAGAAATTACAGGTACAATAAACACCTGCTTATACGGTTAAATTACAAACTACGTTCAGAAATTATTTTGTAACTATTTTCAAAAACTGTTCATTCTATCAAGTTCAAAATATTTTTCTAGAAAGTTTTTATAAAGTTCTACTTTTGAGATTTTTTTAAATTTTTAAAACTCATGGTTCAAAGGTTAGAGGGGGGGGCACATTTTTTTTTATTCTGGAGCGATGATCTCCGAAAATATTAACATTATCAAAAAATGAATCGACTAAACCCTTATTTATTTTTAAATACCTATCCAACAATATATCACACGTAAGGGTTGAAATGAATAAAAAATCCCTCCCCACTTTACCTATAGGGGAGGTACCCTAATAAAACGTTTTTTTCCACCATTTGTTTTACCACTTTGTCGGCGTGATTGATATACATATTAGTACCAAATTTCAGCTTTCTAGTGCTAACGGTTACTAAGATTATCCGCGCACGGACGAACAGAAATGGCGAAACTATTAGGGTTTCTAGTCGACTACGGAACCCTTAAAAAAATGTCCGAAAGGATTCAGTTGGAGAGGCCGCGCGTGTGCCACGCACCAGGGGACCCGCGCCTACTGCCGTCGCGCAGGACCGCCCCGCCCGCCCGCGCGCCCCTCGCTTAGCATGCCAGCGTTGCCTGTCGCGGTGCGATATCATCAACGCCGCAGCCCCGTTTTCCCACGATCGTGGCCCCAGTCCTGCCGAACTGGGTCAAGGTCGTGGCGGGAATCGCCCAGGAGCTGGGGGAAGCCCTCACCTGCAAGGCGATGGGCAGCGGCCTTCGCTTCACCCCGCGGAACGAGAGGGAGTACCGCACGGTAGAGCGACACCTCGACGCCCTCGAAAAGGCCGGCGAGGCAATCGAGTGGCACCTCTATCAACTGGACAGGGAGAAGAAGATGAAGGTGTCACTCCACGGCCTCCCTGCCAACACGCCCACGGAAGAAATTGCCGCCGCCTGCCTGACGCTTGGCCACCCGGTCGAGTACGTCAGGCAGATCAACGCCAGAGGGGGGAGGGGGGGGGTGCACCTACTTCCTCCAACTGGCAGGGCCTCCCAGAGAGCACACCGGGATCTTCGGGCTGCGGCAGCTCCAGCAAGAAAGGCCCCGCCCAATGCCACAGGTGCCAGGGCTTCCGGCACCACTCAGAGGGCTGCCAACGCCCGCGGAAATGCGTGAGGTGTGCGGGCCCCCACGCAGCCAAAGACTGCACGCGACCCCGGACCGAGCAGGCAACCTGCGCAAACTGCAGCGGCCCTCACCTGGCGAACCGGCCCGGAACACGAAGGCGGGGACTGCGGCCCACACCGCCCCGCAGCGACCAGGACCCGAGACGAGGGCATCCGTGAAGACGCCGTCGGTGGACGTGTCGGCGCCGGCCACGCTCATGGCGCCGGCAAACGCCCCCACCAAGCCTTACTACAGCCTTCGGGCTACGGCTACACCCAGGGAAAAAAAAAAGGTACGATATCGCATCCAAACCCCTTTACTCGTATTATATTGGACACTCTAAGACTAAAAGCACTGTGACTTACATACTACTTTGCAGCCCAGTAGCCATCTATTTTAAAAGAGGTCAGTAATAAAAGACACATTATATAACGACTGAAATCGGCATGTACCTATAAGTGACTCAGCGAGCGTAGGTAGTTTCTCTGGAGAGTTGAGCTAATAAAACAAATGGCTATTCTATTTGGGAGGTAACCGATAGTTGTTCAGCCGAACTCCCAACCCCGAAGTCCCTGCATGTAGTATAAAGTTGTCGCGGGTCTGTTTGTGCGTCGAGTCATTTCCCGCCGGGTCGCCAACTTTTCCTATTTCCATTTGTTGGTGAATTTTTAAGTTCATTTGCAAGGCACAGCCTACGAAGAGCAGCTTACTCAAATATTTTCAAGCAGATTCTATTTCAATTCATTTTATATTTGAATTGGATTTTAGCAATGAGAAAATTAACTCTAGGTAAGGTAACTCTCTCTTGGTTGTGCGCGATAAAAGGCTTTGCCAGATTTTCCACTACTTACATGTGAACAACATCTCATTCCATGCAACATTATCATACAGAGTGGAAATATATTTTGGGTCAGTGAGGGCAGCTACTAGATCCCGTGTTGCTAGGCGAAAACGGTCTTAAGTGACCTTCCTTCGATTGCAAATTAATGAAGATTGGTGTTTACAGATTTTGGAAAAAACATACAGGGTGTGAGAAAATGGTCATTTTTGTCAAACTTTTTTTTGATGCCAATCGATCCAATTCCTTAGGATCAAAGGCTTGTATGGAACCAAAAAGAAATTTCGGGCTAGAAAAGCGATACATCGAGAAAACCTTTCCCCATAGAAATTGTATGAAAATGAAAAAAGTTTTTTTTACATGTATTTGAATACAGAATAAGATTTTACTTTTTCTGCATAGCAAATGTATGAAAACAGTTTTCTTTAATTTCTGGCTTTTTTGTATATTACCGAAAGTAGACCCCAAGGAAACTATTGATACTCGATAGAAATTGAATTGATTGACATAAAAAAATACATGTAAAAAAAAACTTTTTTCATTTTCATACAAATTGTATAGAGACCGTTTTTCTCGATTTATGACTTTTTTAGCCCGAAATTTCTTTTAGGTCCCATACAAGCTTTTCATCCTAGACAGGAATGGAATAGATTGGAATAAAAAAAGTTAGTTAAGTTTACAATATAAATTAAAGCTAGCTTAATCTATATGAATTTATATTATGATCGTCAAAGAGAATTACGAATTAAAATAAGATGTCAATAAAATTCAAATTATAGTCACAGTAAATAAATTACGAAGATATTACATTAAGATCGTCAGATAACAGAATATACATTAATAAACGAAAAATAAAAATACAAATAACGATATAATTTACGATGTCAAATGTTTTATATTATAGATATGTTTTTTCCAAACTCTCTCAACGCCAATCTTCATTAGTTTGAAATCGAAGGAAGGTCTCCTAAGACCATTTTCGCCTAGCAACACGGGATCTGGTAGCTGCTCTCACTGACCCAAAATCTATTTCCACCCTGTAGATGAGGGCGGGGATTTCAATGTAACGCAACGTCGCACGTCAAAACTTCCCGTAGCACTACACGTAGCCGGTGCCACGAATGTGTCAGGGAGACCTGCTTACGAACCTCAGATTACAGAGTTTCTTGTATGTTCTAAGCTACGAACATGGATTCAACTAAGCAGTTTTCCGGCACTGAAAGGATAATGGCATAATTGCGGTACACGCAGGAGTCGCTAGACCAACGATAATGACCAAGGCCACCCTTGGTGATTATCGTTGGTCTAAATAAACACTAAATATCTTCTTGATAACCGTTTTACTCGTATTCCCCGTAATCACCGCTGCTGTGTGTAAAGGTGTAGACAGCCGTTAAGAAGTTCTGAGCCTCAAATTTTCTCGGTGAGTAAAGAGTGGTGTGCCTGTGCTTGTGCTGCGGCCCGGAGCCCTAACGAGCCGCATTGTGCCGCCGGCGCCGCGACACCAACATTCGCTCGACACCGACCTCACCTCGTCTTATTGCAAGTTTTATTCATATATACAACATATTAAATTACAAGCAAAGTTGGAGTATTGTCGATCTATATAACCGGAGACAGTAACTCTAGAGACTTACTTGCCTCAGCTTGCAAATGCAGTTGATTTCAATTCAATTCAAATAATTTATTTCAGGCTTGCACCCATAACTGTTAGTAATACACAATAAAATCTTAATCTATAGTTAGCAACAAAATATTGACTTACTTAACTACGTGTTGCGAGGACATGGAGCTGTGTCCATCGACGCATGAGCGCGGAGTCCCAGCGGTCCGCGAACGCGCTCAGGATCCCGTTGGTACTGCTCTGAACCCGGGCTAGAAGGGACGCGCAACGTTTCACCAGCTTAGAAATAAAACTGACCATATGATAGAGCTACGGTAGCCTAGTGGTTCAGGCATGCGGCTGTCAAGTGGCGGTCGTGGGTTCGAATCCCGGCTAGTACCAATGAGTTTTTCGGAACTTAAGTACGGAATATTTACCGTTAGCTTTTCGGTGAAGGAAAACATCGTGAGGAAACCGGTCTAATCCCAATAAGGTCTAGTTTTCCATCTGGGTTGGAAGGTCAGATGGCAGTCGCTTTCGTAAAACTAGTGCCTATGCCAAATCCTGGGATTAGGTGTCAAAGCGGACCCCGGGCTCCTTTAGGGGCATTACCGGGAATAACGCTAGGAGGATGATGAGAAATAAAACTGACCCAAACTATGCAAAAGGGGTGGCCGTCTAGTTGCATAACAACTATTGTCATAATATCGATTGTCATACAACATTACGCGTAAAGTGGATGCTCATTTTTTTGCATAAATTATACTATGGCATAATTGTTCCCTGTCATAATTATGCGGAGTCATAATTGGTTTAAGCTAAGGTAGCAGGTAGGTTAAGTAAGCTACGGTAGCCCAGTGGTTCAGGCATGCGGCTGTCAAACGGCGGTCGTGGGTTCGAATCCCGGCTCGTACCAATGAGTTTTTCGGAACTTATGTACGGAATATGATTTCCTATTAACCGTTAGCTTTTCGGTGAAGGAAAAACATCGTGAGGAAACCTGCATACATCTGCGAAGAAATTCAAAGGTGTATGTGAAGTCCCCAATCCGCACTGGGCCAGCGTGGGGACTACTGCCCGTTCCCTCTCATACATGAGAGGAGGCCTGTGCCCAGCAGTGGGACGTATATAGGCTGATGATGTGTGATGTGCCTGCTTGCGTGGCGATGGACAGCTGTGAGTAGGGAGTGTCTGAGGTTTTGTGAAATGAAGGATGATAGGCTTTCTAGTGTATGTATTTGATTTTTATTATTTTTGCTTTGTCCCTATAAAT
Source organism: Epinotia demarniana (assembly GCA_945867215.1). Classification (NCBI taxonomy): domain Eukaryota; kingdom Metazoa; phylum Arthropoda; class Insecta; order Lepidoptera; family Tortricidae; genus Epinotia; species Epinotia demarniana. Next base: position 16,424,243 of record OX244281.1, read on the forward strand.
TTATGTTTCGTTTCGCAGTGTATTAGATGTTAAGTATTCTGTAATGCTGTGTTAATATATTTTTCTGTAAATAAATAAATAAATAAATAAATAAATAAATGTGATGTGATAATTGGTTCAACCATAATGTAGAATGTCATACATTTATTTAGTCATAATATTGATAATTATAATAAATTTTAGTAATAATTGTAAATGTCATACATTTATCAAGCCATAATATGGATGATAATTAAATTTGAGATTTGTTCAAAAAACAATACAAAGGGTGGGTGCCAAATAAACTTTTCTCTGAGATTAACCAACGCCAAGATAGTGGTGTACAAACTTCAAGTTTTCGCGTAGGAAGGGGAGAAAAGGGACTTAGTGGCAAAACCGACTTGGATTGCGGATAGGTTAGAAGAAGAAAGCGGGAGCTATGCTCCCGCTTTCGTCTTCGAGGTTATTTTTTTTACCATCAAAAACATAAATGTGAAAGGCTGCCAAGTTCGATACTATGGGAATGCTTCGCTTATAAAAGAAGTGAGATCTGAATAAGTACCAATTTCCATAAAAATACCTCAAATCATAAATAGTTATAGGAATGCACACTTGATTTCCAGCAGTTTTTAAGGTACATTTTGAATAAGTATCACGTTACAAAGAAATACCTAAAATTATAATAGTCAGAGAAACGCACACCGGTTTTTTTTGCAGTTTCCTGATAACATTAATTATTTTCAGTACTTTTTAATGATGTTACTTGGCAAGTTTTCACAAACCACACACCTTTTCAATGCAATGAATCGACACCTTTGGACTGCAATGTGTCAAGTATATAATTTTCTATTAAAACTTCACACAACACACACAGAGTGGTGAACAGTTTTATTGTTCTTGTCTTTAAGACAAACATGTATTGTCTTAAATTGGTATGTATCTAAATTTAAATAAGTCTTATCTCATTTCCACTCCATACCTACTTATAGTAGAACAAAATTACACATTCGTTGTTTTCGAAACTGACTCACACTTGGCCGTTTTCAGATTTTTACTTTATTTCGACCTAAAGACAAACCTTCGAGCCAAATTTCAGGTCGGTACGACCATTGGAAGATAGACCCATTTAGTTCATTATGACTTCATTGTAGAACAAAGTTACACCTTCGCTATTTTTAAAACTGACACACGGCCGTTTTCAGATTTTTCCCTTTACCTTGACCTTAAGACCTATCTCCATGCCAAATTTCAAGTCAGTACGACCATTGGAAGTGGTCTATGGTTTTGATGAGTCAGTGAGTCAGTGAGTCAGTGAGTGTATAGTAAAAATAGCGATTTTCTGACGTCAATATCGCAAGAACTGCTATAGGTAGAATAATGAAATTTTGTATTCTAGACAATTAAGGGGATGTCAACAGACACTCGAAATTTAATAAATAAAATATGTTTTGAGTTATAGGGTGGTCGAAATTGGCCCGAAATGGTTCGTGTAATATAACCCACGGCCGGTGTGTCGCTTTTTTTGCTCGAACTTGGCGGACACACGGCCGTGTGTCTAGATTTATTATATAAACAATAACAAAACAAAAATAAAGTATTAACTATAGTAATAAATAAAAAACTAAATTAAAATAAAATAAATAAATAAACTAAATATAAACCTAAAAAATGGCCCCTGCGGCATTGTGCCGAAGATTCTGATGGCAGCAATACCTCGCTGAATAGCTAAGCTAATTCTTTGTGCGAGATAACTGCCAGCCTTTCGGTCATCGGCGGTGGCATCTGTAAGCCTCTTCGACGTCTCTGTAAAGATGCTTAGTGCTCCAGGGCCCAGCGGTCCAAGGGTCTCGACACGAAACTTGAATATTTGGGTAAATTTTCAAACGAGCTGTTTTTGCTGTCCCACGGCCATAATTTCAAGTCAGTTTTACATGGAGTATTGATACATATATATTTGCATTTCAAGTATTTTAAAGTACTTAAAATATATTTAACAATACCTTAAATATGTATTGATTCTGTAAAAAAAATTGATATCGTAAAACAGCGAATATGAATATGAGTGTTTTGCTCAAACAAAAATTCATAACTATAGACTATGGCAACTTTTAAATAAACAACTTGTACTATTATTATAAAGAAGATTTATTAGCGTATTCATTAAAATATTTTGCGAAATTAATGGGTGAATAATTAAAACCAGTGAAGTATTTTAGTAGCTGTCCCACGGGCGATCCATTTATTAGGACTCAAGCTCATAACCCTTCAAATCTGGTTTTCTATAGTCCCACCGTTACATTTAATTTACGGTACGATAGACATCGTGTATTTTCGTACGGCTATCACGACATTTGTATGGGCGTTAATTTATTAATATACGATTGAAATAATCCCCCCCCTAAGGGGGTGAAAGTTTGTAAGGAGCTGCGATATAAACGAGTTCCACGCGGACGGAGTCGGCAGTCGGGTAGCCCCGTAGTGGCGCCTACCCACAGGCCAGACTAGACACGCAGCTAAAGCCCCTCAGGCTGCTGCAAGCGAACCAGTAAAAAAAGGACGGAGTCGCGGGCAGAAGCTAGTGTGATTATATATGAAAAAATATTCTATTCTATTATCACTTGCAGGCTATAGACGCCGCTACGAAGGAGCAGGCGGAGCAGCAGCCGACGCTCCAACAAGAAGACGAGGATGCCGAGGCCTTGAAGGAAGATGAGGACGTCGCTATGGACGTCGACGATGATGATTTGGAGGTCATTGTTAAACATTCTTCTTCATAATCGGTCTAAGGATCCTCACCGCATGCTATACAATCGCACTGTATTGTATGTACATCGGCCCCACGTTGAAGTCAACGTGGGGCCGATATACATATCGTACATATCGTTTCTCGTGCGGTCAAGTGACCGCACGAGAAATACTGCAGTTAGCTGCCTTCTTAAGGGGCTCCCATACGCCAATGACCTTCGATCTGAATCCCTTAGTTTTCTTATGTTTTTTGTAGCTAATATATCAACAACAACGACTTAAGCATTATAGTATCCCATATTTACTTCAAAGTTCATTATTTTCGAGATATTTGGTTGAACAATTTTAGGCCAAAAAACTGGTTTTCTGGCCATAACTTTTGTGTTAATTAGTTTAAAATGAAAAGCCTAGACACGTTTTTGGAGACGTCATAGACGAACCCAAATATGTAACCACCGCACTGTGATCCTTCCTCTAGACTCTAGAAATATTCTACATGACATTGATGTTGGCGGATTTTTTTTTTTTTTATCGATACGTAGTATTGTCATTAACACTAGCTATATAAGAGGGAGCTGCTTTTTGACCTTAAGTTCTTAGCTCAAATCAAAAAAATGTTTAGAACTGGTTAGAATCTTGAGTAGCGGACGACTGTGCAACAATATGTACAGTCGAAAATATATATATATATATATAAAAAAATAAAAAATTAAAATAAAAATAAAAATGATTTATTTCCGACCTTGGTCCATATATTGTTAGTAGTACATTTGAAAAACTTATACGCTATGTTAGTTAGTACACATCTACACAATGTTGAATGTCAGGACTACTTGATGTAAGTTAAAGTAGTCCTGACCGTCTGGATCCAATGCCACATAATCGGGCAGTTAAATCTTCTAGCAATCACCTTCAGAATGCCGTTCTGAGTTTCCCTGACGCGACCCATCAGCGACGTGATTTTCTTTCGCATCACCGCTAGGAAACCGTCCGTGTGGGTATTGGCGAACATTTCCGACGCGCTGCACCATTTTGGGAGTCTTAACAGCATTCTGAAGGCGATGTTATACTGAACGCGTAGGGCGCTGTAGGCTCGTTTGGTATATCGGACCCACAGACCACCAGAGTAAAACGAGTGACAATATGCCTTAAATAAGGTTATTTTTACGTCCACTGAGCATCTGGCGAATCTGCGGGCCAACATATTACCTCTCACCGACAACGCCCTACGCTCTCTCTCTATATCGCCATCACACACACATATTGCACATACACACATGCACATGTGTACACATGTCACATATTTTTTTTTGATATAAACTGGTTCTAATGAATAATGCTATCTATCAAGGACCACACTACGAACATTTATTCTGGAATTTAAATAAGACTTTTTTATGTAGAATAATTGCATATATTAGTTGAAAACTTTCTATAAAACAAGGATCATAATATGTAATAATTTCTCTTTATTTAAGTTGTAGTTTTAACTAACCCCCTTATTATTTAGAATGACCTCTGAATGACCTGAAGCGGCTTGAGCGATGACATAGGCACGTGAGCAAATGCTACTGATTTGACTGGAGCCGTGTTCGCCTTTTAAACCTAACATGGTGCGAACAAGACGTGCTGAGTGAGACAACAAATACCTCGCCCATTTTCACTAACATATTTTACATACAAGGCTCTAATTCTTACTAATGGGCGGGATTCTAAGCTGATTAATAAGTTCTGATACTATGTACTTCATGTCTCATAAGTACTATGGGTTTGATATCTAATTTCTAATTCGAATAATTATACATAGAATGTGGGCATACCGCATTTCGGTCCCTTTTTACTTATTCTGAGTTTATTCAAACATTATGGCATGTACTTATAATTAAGTTTATACACTTTGTAGAACATTTCTTTAGCTATACAGTGTGTAAATTTTATATTACCTCAAATTGTAACCAGAGGTACGTGTTAGGGCTATGAACCGATATTGCAAGAAAAAATCAAGTTAGTCTTAACTACCAAAGAGTAATTAATTGTTGAAATTTTATCGAACGGCAATGTATTGCGTACACTGTGACCTGATGACACATGAAAGAATCGGGTGACATGTGACGATTTATTGTGACGTCACGTCAGTGAGACAAAGTAGTGATCCACTGCGTGCTGAATTATTTTATATGAAAAAAAAAAGTTCGCTTTATTAAAATAATTTTACTTATTTGTATCGTCAATATTTAATTGACCATTTCTATTCCCTCCTGACCAGACCTCTTCAATGACAAATAATTTGCATCTATATTTCAATGGTGTATAAGATACACAATAAAACAACAACTTTTTTTGTGTGTTGTGTTTGTGAGGGAAAATTAATTTGTGTAGAGGTCGCAATTCTAACCTAACCGCCAGCGTGTCGACGTCACCCCGCTTCGCGGGGTGCCTATTTCGGCTCTAAGGGACACGATCTAACCTTAACCTAACCTACCAAATAATACAATTGTTACGATTGTTTGTTTTTTTACTGCTAGGAGGCTACGCCCCCCGAGCCCCCTTATTTGGCTGCCCTAACCTAATTTAACGCCTTTAACGCCGACCTACTTAACCGTGCATTTTTTTTATTTAAGGTGCCGTTGTATTAATAGTATTTTGGCAAAATGTCATAACCCAAACAATTGTGATTTATATCTATTTATAGTTTGTCATAACATTAACTTGACGAAATGTTTATTGTCTAATGTTTTTTGCCTTATTAAAGCATTTGCTAAAAGACCACATGCCATAGGTTACCTATCATAAGCTCGAAAATCGTAATTCCGAATATTAAAATCCCGAAAACGTTTCCCTTTTTATTAGTTGACCGAAGTTTTGTTTGCCCGAAATTACATTTCCCATATTATTATTTTCCCAATTCTTAGTTCGTTGCAATTTTATTTCGCTTAATATTCGAATAGACACTTATTAAAATTCCGAAGGATCATTTGCCAACTGGTTTTTTGTACCGAAAAGTATTAAGTCCGAAATATTAATACCCCGCTATATCAAAAGATCAAAATTGTAGCATGGAACCTAACCTAACCACCAGCGTGTCGACGTCACCCCGCTTCACGGGGTGCCTATTTCCGCTCTAAGGGGCACAACCTAACCCTAACCTAACCTAAAAATAATACCATTGTTACGATGTAAGAAATGGCTGATTGAGAAAGTGTACTACAATCTTAAAGACTTTTGACGACGCAGTTTTTAAGAACTATATTGTATGTCCGCAAAGGGCAGCTGTTGATACCATTTTCTGTACCGATCATCTATACATGTATACCTACACAGTGGACAATAAAAACATTCTATTCTATTCTAAACTATCATTTGTTGTTTTTTTAGTGCGGGGGGCTTGCCCCCTGAGCCCACCTTTTTGGGCTTTTTTAGAACTCGTGCAGCACTTAGTTGCTTAAATGTTTTGACCTAATCTAATCTCCTTTTCTATCAATTGTTTTGTAAGGTCACAACACAAAAGCGAGCAGGCGCTGACATGTAACGAAATTGAAATATGTGGGGTCGCAGAACAAGAGAATGAGGACGTCAACAAAATCGTGACATCATTGAGCCAGCTGCTGCACCAAAACCATAGCGATGTTGTCAGAGCCTACAGAAAAAAGAAGCCCTTCCGATCCGGCACCGCGCAAGCAGAACGCGCCAAAGTGGACGCGCCAATTGCGGTGACCCTGCGCGAGGGCAGGCGCGAGCACTGGTGTGATGCAGCTAAATCAGTAGAATTAACCGCTCAGGATATTGGAGGACAAGGCAACAGAAAGGTATACCTACGCGAGTCACTTACACCAACAACATCTTACCTACTGTGGAGTGCCAAAACCAACCTAAGGGATAAATCGCTTTGCCAATTCGTATGGTGCAGAAACGGACAGATAATGGTACGAAAAAACCATGGAGACAAAAAGATTTTCTGTCAGATCGGAAAAAGACATTGAGCGAATCGGTAAGGAACTACGGAAAACATAGGTATGTACCAATTTAGTGTACCGATTAGAACTCGAAGGAAGTCAATAAGCCAATATGTCAATAAGCCAATATACATAAAACACGAGCAATGAGTAATATTCCCGACTCCAACATTACTGAGACACTCCACGACTCTTGGACAGATTTTATGTTTAATTTACCAAACGCTCTAAACAGCTTAATATTACTACACGTCAACATCCGGTCAACAATAAAAAACCACTCTCAACTTGAATACATAGTCACTAGCAGTCCACGAATAATACATCTAATAATAATCACAGAAGCTAACATAACAGAAAACATAGCGAGCTTGTTCGATATACAGGATTATGTTATGTATACAGAATTGCGAACACAAAGAAAAGGAGGCGGCATTATCGTCTACGCACATAAAAGTATATTGTAGACTACACGCACTGCCTGGGACGACAAGATATCCGAGAATGAAGATAAGATCTTTCGTAACTGGATGTTAGAACTAAATACTTTGCAACAATTAAGATTACCAAGATGCTACTTCGCCGCGTCGGACCCCGGCGACAATGATTACGCAACGAATGCACCGAGTACGAGTAGCGCGAGCCCTGGCCAGAAAGAGACAACTATAGGATTACATATTTTTTGCGATGCCTCACCGGCAGCGTGCGCAGCTGTCGCTTATTATCGCGAGATGCAGTCCAATAACCAAGTAAATGTGTCATTCATTGCTTGCAAATCACGCGCCGCACCTGTAAACAAATGTATAACTGTACCGAAACTGGAATTACAATCAGCTGTTATAGGCTGCCGCCTCGCCGACACGATTGCGCGTGAAACCAGAGTTGTTATAAAAGAAAGATATTTCTGGACTGACTCGCAAATTGTGTTGCACCAAATAAAAAATGACACGCGCAATTATAAAACCTTTATAAGTAACAGACTTGGCGAAATTGATGAATTGTCTCGATCTCAAGAGTGGAATTACGTACCTACGCAATTAAACATCGCAGACAAGGCTACTAAAATAAATACCTACAAACTGACCAACGATTGCGAATGGCTGCGAGGCCCTCGTTTTTTATATATGCCGCGCGAAGAGTGGCCGACAATGAACCCTGAAAACATAGAAAAATATGATTATAACATGCTGCAAATCAATACAATTTGGACAAGTAAAAACAACTTAGCCCACACTGTGCCGGAACCGACTAGATTTTCCACCTGGCTTCGCTTGTGCCGATGTATGGCAAATGTCTTATTATTTATAGACAAGTGTAGAAAATCAGGATACACTGAACTTACCTCTGACGTATTGAAGCGCGCTGAAAACGTTCTATTGCAATACTCACAGATACAGTCATTTCCTAAAGAGTACAACCAACTGAAAAATAATTACCCTATTTCAAGCGAAAGTCGACTACGGAAACTGACACCAATTTTGAATGAACATGGATTAATGTGTGTTGGTGGTAGAATTGAAGCTGCTATAAATGTGAGCTCGAGTGTGAAGCGCCCAATAATCTTGGATGGACGTGATTATATAACAAAATTAATAGTGCAATATTTTCACGTAAGGGCTGCTCATGGTTGGAATGAAACTGTAGTTAATGATATACGTCAAAAATATTGGATTGTAAGTTTGCGACCAACAGTACGTACCGTCGCTGCGAAATGTCAGTACTGTCGAATCAGGAAAGCGCAACCTATTAACCCACGACTGGGAGACCTGCCAGCGGCGCGACTTGCCCACCACCAGAGACCCTACACCCACTGTGGGGTTGATCTGTTCGGGCCAATGGAGATAACTGTTGGCCGCGGCCGGCAAAAGAGGTATGGCGTCCTCTTCACATGCCTCACCATTCGTGCTATACACATAGAAGTTGTACCCTCGCTATCTGCTGACTCGTTTATAATGGCTTTGACGCGAATGGCATCACGCCGTGGTTGGCCATTCCGTATTTATTCGGATAATGCTACTAACTTTCGGGGCGCAAATGCGGAGCTGAAAAAATCATTTGAGTCAATAAGGAAAGCTGACGTGAAAGACAGATTAGTTAACCGCGGATTGGAATGGCATTTCATATCACCCGCTAGTCCCCATATGGGAGGAGCCTGGGAGCGGCTTGTTAAAAGCGTGAAGGCCACGCTGAAAGTAATCCTGAAAGAAAGAGCCCCGCGCGAGGAAGTACTTATTACATTACTGGCGGAAGTGGAAAACATCGTAAACGGACGGCCCCTGGGCCATGTCTCCGTAGACCACGAATATCCTGAAAGCTTAACCCCGAATCATTTCCTTATCGGTTCTTCTTCAAACCAACCAGCTCCAGGAAACTTTCATGACGATGAATTTTATAGGCGAAAGGGTTGGCGAATCACTGAACGACTTACCGACATGTTTTGGAAACGCTGGATGCGCGAAGTCCTGCCAACTCTCTTGCCACGCCAAAAATGGTTCGTAGAAGGCCGCCAACTGAAAGAAGGAGACATAGTCGTCATAATAGACCCGAATTCGCCAAGAAACACTTGGCCCAAAGGACGAATAGAAAAAGTCCACCCCGGCGCCGACGGTCGCGTGCGCATTGTCGATGTCAAGACGAAGGCCGGGGTATTTACCAGACCGGTGGCACGCCTAGCCTTACTCCCCACTGCAACTGATGATAATTGTCCTGAAAGGACAATGGGGGGGAGGATGTAGACTACACGCACGGCTCCGCACCTGAAACATAAAATAAACCATTAAATTAGTTATATAAATAAATATTAATAGTAAATGCACACGTACTTACCTTGATTGCTCTGCCGTCGATTGTATACCTGTGTGTTTAAAATAAAGTAACTTACGTATATACGACGCGTTCACATGTGTGCGTGACGCCACCAGTCAGTTTGCCTTTGACCGTCAATCGATACACGCATGTCAACGCTCGTGTTAGCACCCGTTAAATATCGGAGTTTTATTTACCAAAGTACTTACCTGTCCTGCGCCTGCTTGTGTCCTGTACAGTATATCATTCATCAAGACTCCAGTGAATACAGTGAATTTTGAGTGTATGCATGGTGAAGTGGAAATCTATAAAGGCGGTAAAATAAATTTATGTGCAATATACAGGCCACCTAACTTAAATAAGGCTAATTTTATAAACGAACTATCACAGTTACTGTCAAAATATCCCACACAATCGGATTGTATAATAATAGGTGATGTTAACATAGATATTTCATGCACAAATACTATTGTAAGGTCGTACCTAAATAGCCTATATGAATTGGGTTTCGTTTGTTGTATCTCACAATTTACGAGAGTTGAGTCTAATAAAAATGGAATATCCAAATCCTGCATAGATCACTTATTCGTTCGTGACGTCGGCAAGCCAAGGACGCCCGCGCGCTCGTTGCGATCAGCTGTTGTGCGAGATGCGCCGGCCGATCACTACATAACTGGACTAGCCCTTATCAGCGCTACGAGCGTGAGTACCTTTAAAACAGTAAACAAGATGAATAACGACCAATTAAAACGAGAATTAAGTCAAATTGACTGGAGCCCGGCTCTACGATGTGACGACCCGAACGAATTAGTCGATCTCATAATCAATGAATATCAATCAACCTATAACAAGTGTACATATAAGTCCAAAATATTTTTAAATAAAAAACAGGATAATCCATGGATAACCGATAATTTAATAAATATGTGTAACAAAAAGAGAGAACTCTTAAAAATATTTTTAGAGGACCCAACTAACAAACAAAACGAGCTTATATACAAAAAATATAGAAATAGAAACAATAGAAAAATATGTCAAACTCGAAATAATTTTACAAAGAAGGAAATATGCCAAAACTATAGGAACCCAAAAAAAACTTGGGAAATTATAAACAAATTGTCAGGCAGACTCATTAAGGCAATTGATGATGATGTACTTATTAAATCATTTAAGTTAAAAGCCAAACAACTATCCAACAAATTTGCAATGGAGTTTAATGATAATGTCAAAAGTGTAAAAAATAATTGTTATGTGCCATTACTTGACGAGACAAAATATATTAACACTCCCAACCTAACATTTCGCTTAGAAAAAATTAACGAACAAATAGTACATAAAATAATATCGAAAATAGACGACAAAAAAAGCCCAGGATACGATAAAATAAGGGCAAAAGATATAAAATGCATCTCCGAACAAATGACCCCTGTCTTAACACACCTTATAAACTTATGTATATCGCGCTCCATTTATCCGGACAAACTTAAGATAGGGCTGGTAAGACCAATATATAAAAAAGGAAGTCATGCAGACACAAATAACTATAGGCCGATAACAATTCTACCCGCCATAGATAAAATCATAGAAAAATATATTGGCAACGCATTAAACTCATTCTTATCAAGTAATGGCATAATTCACGAAAAACAGTTTGGCTTTCAAAAAAATAAAAGTACATCACAACTCTTATCATTGTTTACAGACGAAATTAATGAACATCTAGAAAAAAAACACCATGTACTTGCAGTAATGATTGATTTTAGTAAAGCTTTTGACACTTTGGACCACATTACATTATATAAAAAATTAGAACAAAATGGTATACAGGGACCCATGCTAGAACTTATTAAAGACTACCATGCTAACAGATACAGTGCCGTAAGCATAGCGGGCGAACAGAGTGACCTAATTCCGACCTTATGCGGCTCGGTACAAGGCTCAATTTTGGCTCCGAAGGAATACTTGATATACGTAAATGATATGTGTAAAATCTTCCGGCACGGTTCTGTATACCAGTTTGCAGACGATACGTGTATAATCACAGCCCATGAGAACCTAGAAACTGCACAGACTATGATGCAGCATGACTTTGATATACGGTGCAAATGGGCTCACGACCTAGGTCTGTCACTAAACTACGCGAAAACTAAACTGATGCACATTCACTCACCGTAGAAAAAAACCAACTTCACACCAAAGATCGTGGCCCATGAGCACAAGTGTCTACATATGCCTAGTACAACTTGTAACTGTAATCATCTGGATATTGTAACAGAACATACTTACCTCGGGCTAATTATAGACCATAACTTCAACTGGGGCCCACATATTCAACGGGTATGTAATAAACTTAGATCTATATTAGCAAAGCTATGTATACTAAAGCACAAAATCCCGTATAATACACTAAAACTCCTTTACATGTCTTTAGCGGATTCCATAATAAACTATGGCCTAGAAAGTTATGGAAGATCATACAAAACCTACCTAAATGATATTTATAACCTCCAATTACGTTTACTGAAGACGATCGTACCTACGAAAGTTAAATATAAATATAAAAGTAATTATGGAAACCTATTCAATTACTGCAGAGTGCTAACTGTATATGAAAAAATAGACTTAGCCATAGTAACCCAATACTACAACAACATAAAGTACCTAGACAAAAAAACGCGACCCTCACGGTTACGCAACTTAGATAACATCCCAACGTTTGAGGTCGCAAAAACTAACAATGAATACGGTCGAAGAATATGGAAATGCACTTTACCGCGGATATTGAATAGATTTCCAAATGAACTAATAAGCTCATTAGAAAGCCGAACATGTAAACAAGCTAGAAATATGATAAAAAAACACATGCTTAAATTGAGAGAAGAGATAAACCTATAAGTTATGTAATTGAAATTGTATAACTAATATAATTAATTATAGACTCCTTAACTCAAAAAATCTTTAGAATTTAAGATTAGTAGTTAAGAAATATGTTTGCTACTTTTAAAAAAATAAGTGAAATAAACAGATTAAATTTTAATTTTTTTTTTTTTTAACTCACAGTTTTAAATCTAACCTAACCCGCTTAGTAGCGAAAGAAAGTGCAGTTCTGTAGGATATTTAGCATATCTAAATGTTTTTTTTATCGTGGCGATAAAATTATATTAGGGAAAATTATATTTAGATTTATGTAGCATCGGAATTATGAAAAGCTGGTTAACAAATCGGTTGTCAAATAATAAAGTTGTCAATCGTTCTTCTGGTTATTGAGTTTCGGGAAAACGATAATGTGGGAAAACAAACCAGCGACATTTCAAAAGCATGGTAAACAAAGTATATGGATAATGAGAATTCGGTTTATCGTTTTCGGACAAGTGAAAATCGTGCAAGTGTTTTTCGAAACTTCGATAGGTTACCCATGCCATAATGTAATTTTTCGTAATAATATTTTGTTTAATGAAAATATGACGTAATGAAAATATTCGTATTAAAGGGCCATGGGCAACTTTGTATGGAGGCTGGTCCTGAATCCAACAAAGCTGAAACTTAGGTCATTAAATAGGTCTTTAAATCTACTTCAATTCGTTCTATCGGCACTAAGTTGAATTCCATAGGAGAACTGAGATATTCGGGCGCGACGGCACCGGCTCTCGTCACGGTATAGCCGGCGAGATACTGTCTCCATACTGAGCGGTCAGTCTGCGTTGCGCTCGCGCAGCGGCAACATCTCCTCGCTCTTAGTAACAAATTCTAATAAACCCTACTTTTATGAATGTAACAATATAAAAATGCTTTTAGCTATGTTTTTTTATAAATATTACTGTCAACAAATGTAAATAATAAGTCTGGGGGTTCTAACTACTGGGAATTATTTATTTCTTATACGATCTAAGGACTTTTAAGTAGGATACAATATATTACTGTTCTTATATTTAAACGCGGTTTTCTGTGCCGTCGTCGTTGTTTAGTGGTGTCGTTCACAACATATGCCTAAAACTGATGCCGGTCAATAGAGGAAACTGCGAGCAAGTTTGGCTCGAGTATATAATAACCGTGAGTGACACCCCCGCCCGCCGCGCCACGCGAGTGAGCGGGTGATTCATATACTTATCTAGGGTGTTTGGGACTTGCTGGCCGGGAGTTAGACTACAAGTTACCGCGACTTGGCAGCTAAAGGACAGCGGACATCATCACAACTCATAGGCTTAGCTTATTGCTGAAGATATTTGTAAATACAATATTCTTTTTATGTCCCAAAGCCAATGTTATTCATTTCTTAAATGATGGGCATTTCAGAAAAGGTAGGCTGGTAATCTACCTCTTGACCTATCGAATATCGATAATGCGCGCGCTTGTTTTATGCGATAATCCCGGCGCTAAACGCAGTGCTATTGGCTGCGCACCGTTTATTGCACAGAAACTTAGCATTTTGCGTCACCTATACTTAATTACAAACGCATTGCGTTAATATGCCTTATGATTTCCGATCGCCACACAAACCCACCACGCGAAGAAAACCTTGGTTCTTTTATGCAATAAAGATTTAATATATAAATAAATAATAAGACCTACAATTCTGTGTGTGTCAGCTTGATCCCGATGACTTAAGCGGCACAATGGCGGCCGCTACTCGCAGGATTCGGCACAATGCCCGCCGGCCGCTTTATTCCCACAATAGTTGACCGCCGATCCCCGTGGCGATGGCGGTCCCATCACAATGCCGCAACACTGCGCGGGGTGACTACCGAGCGGGACCGCGGACTTGCCGCCTTATTTCACGTTTATTTTGTGACCTACAACAGATAGAAGTGAAAGTTTTGCTGTCAACAGCTGATATTGTAAGATTTAACGAGCAAGTATTAATTAATACTTCCTTTTTCTTTGCTTTTTCTAGGGAACCATGTTGGATATAAGTAGGTAACATCTAAGTTCGCCCTTATTCTGCATTACACAATTTTTTTCTAAACAGCAACAATGTTTATTATAACTAACCTACTTACATAATTTTTCATTAACATTTTTTTTAAACCTATTTTTTATCCCTTTTTTCATAACCCTTTGTCGAATATTTTTTTATCGGCATTTTAGTTCAAAAGAGTTTCATGAAAATACAAAGAAGCTGCTTTAGTACATTAATTGAAATTATTGTACAATATTCAGATATTCAGATATTTATTTTGCCTTATTAAATAATAAATACCATGCAAAAATTGTATACATGAAAACACACACACAAAGTAAAAAAACAAGAAAAATATAGATACATGTCAGACGTCAACATAACAACTATACATACAATAATAAACCAACAATACTCAGTCCAATAATTTCGCAATAAATTCATTAAGGCTGTATGTTGCAAACGCAACCGTTTTTAGTATTGTATACCTACTTAAACATTATTTCTTATGCAGTAGCAAAACGCGCCCGTCGGGCACGGTTAGCATGAGAGGGGCTTTTGAAAGCACCAATAGAAGCGCTACACATATTCAAAGTTATCCCCACCTAAATTCGTTAACTCAATCATCAAATCTTGCTAGTCACTTTACTTTCATATACGATACCACATATAACACCACTTCTTTACATCTGTCTTTCGGTCAAACTACCTTTGTATCAACCAGAGCCTTTTGGGAAATTATAATACAGTCAACTTTTCATCGAAGTTTTATTTAAAAGTCGTCGAGCTACATTCATCACCGGCATCGGCGCTAACAAATGGTCCTTCGCAACCTTCAAGACAAGGGTAGACTTGGTCGTCTTCGGAGTCTTCGCAGAAGTGGACTTTGAACACCCATCGAGATTCTCGTCACTGCTGTCTTCGCAGTTTCTTCGGCATAAGGAAGAACACGCAGCAGACGTCGAATTAAGGAGTCCCAGCGTTCACCGGCATAAGGAGGACGTTCGTTGGAGTACCACCACATCATCAGTTCTGAGAACATTGCACCGCCTGAACACGTAGTACTTGACTGAGTGAGTCCGTTCCAATTCCTTTCTACTTCCTTAGTTCCCATTATTCTTGGAATTACGAATATCACTATACGTATCAGGCATACGTCATCATCTCAAAATCATCATTTCATACCGTCATATTTAATTGAAATACATACTTAATCTTAAATCATAACATTCCATTACCTAAAACTCATCACAAACTCAATTTCCTACTATACATTAAGAAGCCGTCTCCTTTGCTTATTATCTTTCAACACGGCAACATAAATTTACCTACTGCTTAATCCGCATAAACTCGCGCAGCTGCTTATCTATTCTGAGTCTTTTGTATTACCTCAGTCTTTCATTAGCTCGTTAGCAGTCACATTCATTTTGCACATAAGTTATAACTTCATAAGTTAAAAATACCTACACTTAAAATCTCAGTAATATGGCCGACGAACAGTTAAAACACTTAATTAAAAAACGTGGCAGTGTTAAGTCGAAATTAACGCAATTTAGAACTTACATGGACGTGGCTAAAACGTGTGACAAATTAAGTGAGTTGCAAATAGTGGAGATGCAGTGTCGGTTAGATAAAATCGAGTCGCTTTATCCAGAGTTTGACGCCTTACAGATGGAGATCGAGGCGTTGTCTCCGAACCCCGACGATGCATATGCGGAGCGGGAGCAGTTTGAAAGCCAGTACTATCTGTTGGTTTCGACTGCTCGACTCCTACTGAGTCCTACCGTGCAGGCCAGCGGCGGGCCGGCTGGGTCCGCGTCTACGTGCTCCACGCCCTGTGCAGCAGGCCGGCATGACTTCGTCCGTCTTCCGAAGATCGATCTTCCTCACTTCGAAGGGAACTATCAGCATTGGCTCGGCTTTAGAGATACGTATATTTCACTTATTCATAATAACACCGGCATTAATGACATAAGTAAATTTCATTACCTTCGTGCATCATTAAAAGGTAGTGCCGCCCTTGTATGTATGTATGTATGTAAGCACTTTATTGTACACAATAACAGGTTAAGGAATATACATGTCACACAATAGATCAAAGTACAAAGGCGAACTTATCCCTATAAGGGATCTCTTCCAGCTAACCTTTGAGCAATTGAGAGGAAGGTAGGTAGAACGAGATAGGCAAACTTATACCGTGTACAAAAACAGAGAAAATAAAGCAAATCCTAATTAGTATTAATTCTAGACAAATAAAAACATGCCAATACATATATAAATATACAATATAAAATATAATACACACTAACATATGTTACATATATATCGCAAATATACAATAAATAAATAAATACTATATTCAACCAATTCACAAGTCATTGGAAAGCCACAACTTCTTCAAATTCATCTTAAGTGACGCAACAGACTGCGACTGTCTCAGCGACAAAGGCAACTCATTCCACAATTTAACAGCGCGCGCAGTAAAAGATCTGGAGTATGTTCGCGTCTTTCTAGACGGTACAGCAAGAGTAAGGTTAGTACTCGACCGCAAGCGGTGGCCACTGCCGTCTGCCATATAACTAAACCGCTCAGAAAGGTAAGGAGGGGAAGTAGGGCTGAACAGTGTATTGAAAAGTAATGACAGGATATGCACATCCCTGCGCCGGCGAATCGGTAACCCTTGTTATTCAAAGCCTTGATTTTAGCAGTGATAATTATCACAAAGCGTGGCAGTTGGTGTCGGAGCGGTATGACAACCAACGATTATTAGTTAACAATCACATTCAGGCATTGTTTAACCTTGAACCTATGCAACACGAAACGAGCTATTTATTGCGTAATATGGTGGATGTTACTAATAAAAAATTACGGGCGCTCGCTACATTGGGTGAACCCACCGACCACTGGGACACATTAGTTATACATATTATGTCTAAAAAGTTAGATTCAGTAACTAACCGTCAGTGGGAGGAACACCGGAACCTTTTAACGGGTTCGCCGACATTACATCAATACACTACTTTTTTGAATAGCAGGGCTGACTTATTAGAATCAATTAATAATAAAAACATCGATGACAAACCTTTGAAACATAAAACACAAATACATACACACAATGAAACACACAAATCAAAAAACTTCCTCAACACTACGAGTAATACCTATCGTAAACCTATTGTTTGCCCATTTTGTAAACAAAATCATTTCTTGTTTACATGCGAGTCTTTTCGTAAGCTAGATGTCGATACAAGGATAAGTAAGGTGAATAATTACTCCGTGTGCAAGAATTGTTTACGACCGGGACACATCGAATCACGGTGCGTACTCTCGCATTGTAAATATTGCAAACATAAACACAACACCCTTTTACATAAACATGCCGATGAGGCAACTTGTAGTACTGATGTTCCGATTCCAAACGTTCAGTTTAGCGGTAATATTCAGGCAAACGCAACATACTCCGTAATTACCCCCACTCAATCGTCCGTATTGCTATCCACAGCTTTGGTGCAAGTGTGCGACGTGAATGGAAGTCTTCGTGATGCTCGTCTTCTCCTCGACAACGGAAGTACTTCAAACTTCGTGACACGAGACCTGTGCGGACAGCTTAGGTTAGCGCGGCGCAGCGCCGGAACCACGATCACAGGTATCAATAATCAGCTTTCACATAGTACAGAGTCCTGTGATATTGTTATTAAGTCGCGTCATAGTGATTATAAGATAACCGTAAACTGCTTCATTTTGCCTGAGATCAGTAAGTCATTGCCGTCGTGTCATATAGATATCACGCATATACCTATACCTGCCGGAATTGTATTAGCTGACCCGTCATTTTATAAGCCGTCCGCTATTGACATTCTTGTTGGGGCGGAGGTCTTTTGGGACGTCTTGGGTTCCGCATCTATTAATTTAGGTAAACATAGACCTCGACTACATGAATCTGAGTTAGGGTGGCTTTTGTCGGGGTCTATACCTAATAACAACAAAAGTGTAAACAAATCCTTATTTTGCTCATTCCTCACGCATAATGAAGAAACTAATTTGACGCGGTTCTGGGAACTAGACTCGGTGTCTTCAACACATTCCATGTCATATGAAGAACAAGCTTGCGAGAAGAGTTTCTTAGAGAACACCACCCGCGATCAAGATGGCCGCTTTGTCATCACACTCCCTTTAAAGGAGTCACCAGACGTACTCGGTGACTCATATCACATGGCAAAGCGGCGTTTCTTATCTCTAGAAAAAAGATTTACGCGCGATGCGAATTTTAAAGGAATTTTTTTTTTTTTTTTTTTTACTCTGATTTTATTAGAGAATACATCGATCTCGGTCATATGAGTGAAAACAAATCATTCAATCCTTCAATAAAGTCATTCATTTTGCCGATTCACGGAGTATTCCGGAATAGCACGAGCACGCGCCTTCGTGTCGTGTTTGATGGTTCTGCGGCCACGACCAGTGGCAAAAGCTTCAACGACATTCAGATGGTCGGACCGACCGTCCAGGATGACTTATTGTCTATATTACTTCGATTAAGACAACATAAATATATCGTTTCGAGTGATGTCGAAAAAATGTACCGTGCTATACTAGTCGAACCTTCTCAACGCTCATTGCAGCAAATTATATTTAGGTTTGATCCCGCTGATCCCTTAAAAACCTACAAACTAAATACCGTCTCATATGGAACGGCGTCGGCTCCTTACTTAGCGACAAAGTGCCTTGTTTCTCTCGCTGATCAGTGCCAGGATGCTAGAGTCAAACGAGCCATACAGCACGACTTTTACGTAGACGATTTTCTCAGCGGCAGCGACTCCATCCAGTCACTGATCGAGATAAGCAAGGAAGTTATTGCCACATTAGAATCAGCAAAGTTCAACTTACGTAAATGGCAGTCAAACTGTCCTGAATTATTGCACTCGATTCTTGACCATGAAGAAGGCGACAACAAGGCTCTTAATCTTGACAGCACGTCGCCTTGCAAGACACTGGGCTTATATTGGCAATCAAAATTAGATAAGTTGCTATTTTCTATCGACATTCAAATTCCAGATAAATTAACAAAAAGAAACATCTTATCTGTCATTAGTCAGGTCTTCGATCCTTTAGGTCTCGTCGGTCCATGTGTAGTGCAAGCTAAATTCATTTTACAAAAGCTTTGGCTTCTCAAATGTGACTGGGACGACGAACTACCTACAGACATCAACAATGAATTTCTTTCCTTCGCGTTGTCACTCTCCAAACTAAACACACTTCAAGTAGATCGTTGGGTATTCAATGACTCGCCGTCAGTAATTCAACTTCACGTTTTCACAGATGCGTCCGAGCGTGCATATGGCACTTCTGTCTATGTTAGGACTGTGGACGGTAGCGGAGCAGTTTGCGTACGTCTTATAGCATCAAAGAATAAATCGTCCACTATTCCGCGGCTGGAACTTTGTGGCGCCTTGCTTGGTGCAAGGCTCTGGACAAAGGTCACGACATCACTGACCGTGAAAGTTGATCATAGTTACTTTTGGTCTGATTCCATGATTGTGTTGGGTTGGCTGGCAGGGTCATCCAACCGTCTTAAACAATTTGTTCGTAATCGTGTGAATGAAATTCAAGAAATTACGCGTGGACAAACGTGGAACTATGTACCCTCAAAGCTTAACCCATCAGATCTTGTGTCACGAGGTATGAAGGCTGATGATATCAGCACTTCCTCATTATGGTGGACTGGGCCAGAATTCTTACATCACCCAGCCATTCAATTTCCTCCGACGCCTAACACACTTAACGTTGACCTGCCAGAAACTTCACTACATACAAACATACATACACACGTAAATGCAAATCCTATAACTACGCTTATGACTAATAACTCAAAACTTACGAAATTAATAAGAATAATGGCATATATTTACAGATTTATATACAACTGCAGAAACAAAAATAATAAAATAACTTCACACTTAACATACACAGAAATAATAACATCTCAAAATAAATTATTACAACTTGCACAACAGGAAATGTTTCCTGAAGAATATAAAGTCTTATTGGCTGGCAAACCATTACCACCAAAAACTCGATTACTTTCGTTGACCCCATTCTTAGATACACATAACTTAATCAGAGTCGGTGGTCGTCTTAACAATGCCAACTATAGTTATAACATTAAACATCCAATTTTATTATGTAGTAAACATCACTTGTCAAAACTCATTTTTGAAACGCAACACCTGACATTATTGCATGCTCCACCACAGCTATTACTTGCAAGTATACGGCAAACTTACTATCCTCTTGGTGGAAGAGATTTAGCTCGTAAGATTGTTCATAATTGTGTTCGTTGCATCAGATTCAAGGCAAAACCTCTTCAAATGGCAATGGGCAATCTACCTACAGACCGCACACAGTTAGAATATCCCTTTTTACATACGGGAATGGATTACGCCGGACCAGTGCTGATAGCAGACCGTAAGGGAAGGGGGAGCCGAACCATGAAATCTTATATTTTAGTATTCGTCTGTCTTTCAGTCAAGGCTCTTCACTTGGAGCTAGTAACGAGTCTTACCACGGAGTCCTTTTTTGCTGCTCTTCACCGTTTCATGAGTCGTCGGGGCAGGCCTCAAACTCTTTACTCCGACAACGGAACTTCATTTGTTGGGGCGTCAAACGAACTCAGTAGGTTCCTAAAAAATAACCACGACATGTTGCAGTCAGGTATGGCAGAAAAAAGCATTAACTTTAAATTCAGCCGAGCATATTCTCCACACTTCGGCGGGCTCTGGGAAGCCGCTGTAAAATCGACGAAACATCATCTCAAACGTATTCTCTCTCTTACACACCTAACGTATGAAGAGATGAACACATGCTTGATACAGATAGAAGGTATTCTTAATTCCAGACCCATTACACCTCTATCGACTGATCCTTCTGATCTGCATTACCTAGCACCTTCTCACTTCCTTATTGGACGCTCGCTTCTGTCAGTGCCCCAGGAATCTCTGATTGAAGCAAACATCTCACGACTTGAGAGGTTCCAAAGAGTTGAAAAACTTAAGCAACATTTCTGGAGCCGCTTCTCTAATGAGTATGTTACTCTCCTCCAGCAGAAAACCAAGTGGCAAACCTCATCGGACCAGCTGCAGACCGGCACACTAGTCCTGGTCAAAGATCGCGGGCTACCTCCTCTGCTATGGCTGCTGGGTCGCGTCACGAAGATCTACCCGGGCACGGACAACGTCACAATAGTCGCCGACATAATGACGAAGAAGGGCATCATCCGACGCGCGTTGAACAACTTGTGTCCTCTTCCCTCTTATTAAAATTTGTTTTTAATTTATTTTAATTTTTTATTGTATTGAGTCTCTCAACGCCGGGGAGTATGTTGCGAACGCAACCGTTTTTAGTATTGTATACCTACTTAAACATTATTTCTTATGCAGTAGCAAAACGCGCCCGTCGGGCACGGTTAGCATGAGAGGGGCTTTTGAAAGCACCAATAGAAGCGCTACACATA
This sequence comes from Epinotia demarniana, assembly GCA_945867215.1. NCBI lineage: Eukaryota > Metazoa > Arthropoda > Insecta > Lepidoptera > Tortricidae > Epinotia > Epinotia demarniana. Next base: position 16,446,129 of record OX244281.1, read on the forward strand.
TTCAAAGTTATCCCCACCTAAATTCGTTAACTCAATCATCAAATCATGCTAGTCACTTTACTTTCATATACGATACCACATATAACACCACTTCTTTACATCTGTCTTTCGGTCAAACTACCTTTGTATCAACCAGAGCCTTTTGGGAAATTATAATACAGTCAACTTTTCATCGAAGTTTTATTTAAAAGTCGTCGAGCTACATTCATCACCGGCATCGGTGCTAACACTGTAGAATGGTCTCTGACTTAAGTATGTCTTCAGTTGGTTTGAGAAAACGCTCAATTTTTCCAATTATTTTATGTGAGTTGGAAGATGATTGTATATCTGAACAGCTACATACTCTTTTTGTATTGAATGAAGTTGGACTTAGGTAGTGCCAGATCAGAATTTCTTCTAAGCGCGTAACTTTGTGTTTGGTGAACCGTCTTGTAAGAGCTTTTATTTTTGTAAACATAAATGGATATTTGATAAATATACAGTGCAATAACCGTATTGATACAATGCTTCGTGAAAAGTGGTCTATGCGTAACGGGGAAACATCTTTCTATAAATCGTAGGCACTTTTTTTGTATGAGAAGTATTTTGTTGACACTAGTGCTGTTGCCCCATACTTCTATGCCATACCTAATGAGACTTTCTACGTAGGAAAAATAAATGATTTTAAGGGTATTGGCATCTGCAGTTTTTGCCATCGATTTAATCGAGTAACATGCTTTTGCGAGTTTTTTTGAAATATAATCAATATGATTGTGCCATCTAAGATATGGATCCAGCTCAATTCCGAGGAAACGTATTGAATCCGTTTTGTTTATCGGTAGTTCCAGTGAACAGTCATCGGAATTAACAGCACGCCTATACGTCATGTAGAAGCTCTTCTCATAGTTCAACCGTAAGCCATTTGCATCAAACCAGTTACATAAACTGTTCCAGCCCTCTTTTGCCATTTTGTTCAGTACATCGTAAGTTTCACCTTTAAATATAATGCTGGTATCATCGGCATATAGGTATGGAGTTCCGCAGGAGATATTGTCTGGTAAATCATTGATGAATATGATAAATAGCAGTGGTCCGAGAACAGATCCCTGTGGGACTCCACATCTGATAATATTTACATCGGAGTTAACAGAGTCTTCGTTTCCAGCATCATCTGTATACCTAAGCTCAACATATTGTTGCCGGTTGCATAAATATGAGGACAATAAAGAATGTACAGAGCCGCGTATTCCGTAATATTCTAATTTATGTAATAATAGTTTGTGGTCTACACAATCGAAAGCCTTACTGAGGTCACAGAATATACCAGCACACTTCATACCATCATTAAGATTATTCATTATTTCAGTGACCAGACCTGTTACCGCTAACACTATATTCCTATTGTTACGAAATCCATACTGATTTATTGACAGATAGTTTCGATTATTAAGATATTTTTCTATTCTTATAGCTAGACATTTTTCAAAAACTTTGGATATGACAGATAATAAGGAAATAGGTCTATAATTACCGACATCCATAAGATTTCCCTTTTTGTGAATAGGGATTACTTTTGCATGCTTAAGTATGCTAGGGAAGACCCCGGCGTTAATGTGTTCGTTAAATATATGTGTTAGTGGTATACATAGTATATCAATATTATTTTTTATTAAGGAGGTATGTATATCGTCGGGGCCGCATGCATTACTATTTTTTAGATTTTTTACAATTGTTATAATTTCATATTCTAATATTGGGGACAGAAACATGGATTTTGTATTATCGACTTCTTTTTTTTTATTAATTTATTTAATTTTGCCTACCAATATCAATAAAATAGTTGTTAAAAGTGTTACTTATGCATTTGGGATCTCTTACTATTCATCGGCTGTTTTTATTTTCCAGTTTAATTGTTTAAGCAGCTTAGGCTTGCCGGTATTTTCGTTCACTAGATTCCATACCGCTTTCGATTTACATTTGGCATTCTTTATTGTTTTTTTGTATATACCCTTTTTGCTGTAGTGAGTGTTTTTTTAAGTACTGTTTGATATAACTTATAATAAGCGTATAATTCATCGTCATGTCTATTTTTTTATTTTATTTTATTTATTTATTAAGGTTTGCCAACAGATGTAATACGATAAAAAAAACCTTCATAACAACAGATAATGAACTACTGCTAGAGTATTCACCCAATTACAGGCAAACACGGCATGCATTAAACGTAGTAAAAACTAGTTACGTCTACACTTAATCCACATTTACACTAAATCTAAAGTTAGCTGTAAGGTAAGGTAAGGTAAGTCACTTGCAAGAAGACTAGGAACATTATAATACATTTAACAATGCAGAAAAGCAAACTTAAAAAGGTGAAAGTTAAAGTTAACATTAAACTTGGAGATTATGACTTATGGCTTATGGCACATTTGATATTTGTTTACAGAGATATGTTTTGAACTGACTTTTTGATATGTTCAGTATATCAACCCTGTTTTTTTATATAGTAGATTATGCTCATTACAAATTCTTGGTATTACACTATAGGATCCAGTATTAGTCCTGTACGTACTAGTTGACAAAGGTCGAAAGTTAGCTAGACGAGTGTGCTGTCGTGGGACGGTCCACTTGATAGTTTGTAATAGCTGTGGGCAGTCAAGCGTTCCTAAAAGAATTCCCTGAAGAAACATTTGATCGGAGATCCAACGGCGGTCCTCAAGAGAAATTATATTAAAATATTTCAACCGGTCTTTGTACGACTTCAGCACGCGTTTTTTTCGTTGGTGCACAGAGAGAAAGAATAGAAATCGCTTCTGTACTTGTTCTAGTCTCTCTATGTGATACTTATAAAACGGGTTCCAAATAATTGAGCAATACTCTAACTGACTGCGAACTAGAGCAAAGTAAGCAGTCCTTAAAGCCGATATATTTTTAAATGCTTTACAGTTTCGCCATATGAAACCGAGAAGTTTATTAGCCTGCTTGATTATGTAATCGACGTGTTGGTTAAAGGAGAGCCCTTTGTCCAGTATCACACCCAAATCCCTAATATGTGAAACTTCCTGTAGGGGTACATCGTCAATGGCATACGTTGTAGTTAGCGGTAATCGTTTTTTAGTGAATTTTATGTGCTTACATTTTGCTATATTCAACGGTAGTTTATTCTCTTTGGACCAGTTTGATATGCGAGTTAAGTCATCTTGGAGCTGCTGAGAATCAGAAGGATTGGTAACTAATTTTGTAATTTTTAAGTCGTCTGCAAATAATGAAAAATTGGAATGGTGGATTACATTGGCCATGTCATTTATAAATATTAAAAACAAAGTAGGTCCTAAATGAGATCCTTGCGGTACTCCTGAGGTAGCATTAAAACTTTCCGATTCGTAACCGCAAACCAAGACTCTTTGCGATCTCGTATCAAGGTACGAAGAAAACCAGTTTAGCAAGTTACCATGAACTCCAAAATTGCTTAGTTTGTTTATTAGCAAATCGTGATTCACTCGATCGAAAGCTTTGCTTATGTCGGTGTAGACAGCGTCAATCTGAGAACCTTTATCCAGATTTTCTGCCACAGAAGATACATGCTCTGCCAAATTTGATGCGGTGGACTTGTTACTACGAAACCCGTGTTGTTCGGGGATTATGAGAAATTTTACATGTGCGGTCAAAGCTGAATTTACCAAGGATTCGAAAACTTTGCCAAGAATTGACAGCAGGGAAATTGGTCTATAGTTTAGTACGTTCGTCTTATCTCCACCCTTGGGTATTACGTTAGCCTGCTTCCAAATTAACGGGAAAATACCTCTTGAAATTGAATAATTATATATGATATGTAGCGGAACTGACAATGCTGTGGAACAATTTGCTATGAAAACCGCTGGTATCTTGTCTGGTCCTGGACCTTTGTTCTTGTCTAGCCTTTTAAGAGATGATTGGATGGTGTCGCGGCAAAAAGATAGAGATGAAATGGCATTAACATTTTCGCAGGTGTCTATATATGTGGAGGTAAAAGTTGGATCTACATTGCAATCGGTAGCATATACAGATGAAAAGTTTTTTGCAAAAGCTTCGCATATTGCAGTGGGCGTTGACATTTTTGACCCTTAGAACGTCATTTCACTTGGTATTGATCCTTCTGTTTTACATTTCGATCGTATAAAAGACCAAAACGCCTTTAAGTTGTTTTTACATATAGATGATTCAATAGTGCTCATGTAGTTAGTGTAACATATCTATGTCTTAGACTAATAAGCATCCTTCTTTTTTTTCTACAGGATTTCTTAATACTCCGTGTAAGCCATTTCTTATTGGTATTATTTTTAATAATTATCCTTTTGACTGGATAGTATTCGTTTATAAGTTCGTACATGATTTCATAGAATTTGATTATTTGTTGATTATGATCTAAGTTGAGTAAAACCTCGTGCCACCTGATCATTCAATTAAAGCAAACGGTTTGTAGGTTAGCGAAAACATCGAGGGATACACAGCGATGCTGGCTAAATATAGTGTACAGTAAATTTAAGAAAAGGTCAAGCATCATGCTCAACTTTAGTATGTGCTTCTTTGTTAAAAAAAAATGGGGACAATCTGACACAAATCGACCTAGTCCCAAACTAAGCATAGCATAGCTTGTACTATGGGTACTAGACGACGATAAACATACTTATATAGATAAATAAATACTTAAATACATAGAAAACATCCATTTTCCAGGAACAAATATTCATGCTCATCACACAAGTAAATGCCCTTACCGGGATTTGAACCCAGGACCTCTTGCTTCGTAGGCAGGTTCGAACGCTACTTAATTTGACATTTAGATGTACCTGACGCGCGTATGTACCTACAATGCGTTACGTGGTCGACCTGCAGGACCTCACTATGCAGTTTTATGGTGCAGGATGACAATAGCGGGAAGTTTAGTTAAAACTGGTGACAACGGGGCTACGGATTTAGGATACTTAATCCATTATTGAAGGCGGTACTTGAATCTATTATTTGTTGTAAATAAGTTGTTTATTTAGCCTAAAGTAGGGTCGAGTGTCTGTCTAATATTTCTACATAAATGCTAGTATTTTACTCCTATTGCTCCTTTGCTCTGATTTCACTTCAAACTATGGAAATGGACTAAAGTTTACTTTTACATAGTCGAAAAAAATACGAAGTAGAGCCAGAACAGCGTCTAAATTAATTAATTATACGGGACATCAACAGAGCACATAACATAAGGTTACAGTTATGTTTGGCAATGTGAAGGAGCGTATGTACCCCAATTACCGGTGAACACATCGTTATACAGATCAAGATAACTATAACTATGAGAGATTCATTTTAAATAGGTATACCATTTATATCGTATGACTTTTAATTATGTCTAAAAGCAAGGGGATTAAAGTAAATTAACCTAATTACAACGGCACTTCAAGACTCATGCATATTTCCTATAATGAACATATTATATAATGTTAATTTCTTCTAATGTACAGTTAGCATAATATTTTTGGTAGACTCTAAGGCAGGTCGGTGTAGGTAGGTACAACGACGAGTGAAGAGTGATAGGTAGAACCGCAACCCTACAGCGTGCGAGCCGAGGGAGCGAAGCGAGCGTGACGCGGGAGCGTGCCGCGGGAGCGGCCAGTGAAGCGCCAGAACCGATCACTTTTTACTGCCTAATACTGAAACTATAGAATGTTTGCTACACTTTCTTTACTTTGATGGCGTTACCAAGCTGTTATAATAATAGTACATTACGTAACTGGGGCGGTGAATTCGTGAATGCTCCAGATCGCAGGTGTTTGTGGCCGAGTTGTGGCTGAATCGAAGGTGAGGGCCATAAATATGCGCTCTGGGGCTTTACGAATTACCGCCCGTGTTGTGTACAAAATTTTACGTCTTCACTTGGCCACAATGCGAGTTTTCCCGTATGCGCAGCGTGCAGTAAAACTCGCATTATGGCCAGGTGTGACGAAAATATATAAATATACTATAGGTAGGTCCTTGATAGCTACAGAACATGAGAATTATACCATATTACGGTTATAAATAATAAGTGTTGTACCAGACTATAGTTATACAAAATAAACAACAATATATATTTTGAAATTATATCAAATGTCGTAATATTGTCATTACATACCCGTAGAATTACTACTCGTATTTGCTAACAAAAACGGAAGTAAACACTCGCGACCCGCGAGCGGAGCGGCCCGCCACGCAGGACCTTACGTTCGCAGAAAGATGAAATTAATACAATCCCCTTTCAGACTAAAGAGAAATCAACACAAAATGCCCCTTCGAAAATACTCTCTATTGTCGACTTTACAGCTCTAAGAATAGGGCAACGAGGGACGCACGCAGATGGGAGAGAGTTGTCGTAACGCGAAATAAATCTCTGAAGCATTTGAATAACAAAAGACGAGTTGTCGGACGGATGCTTTTTGATTCTATCTGCGGAAGAAGCCGAAATTATTTATATTCGGTGTTTATTGGACTTTAGCGGAATAACTCGAGTGTTCGCCTGCCTCGCGATGCTCGGGTCCAGCGGCCGCCCGGGCTGTCGTGATGTCGTGAAACTCGTGAAGTCAACAACACCCCGAGCGACATTGATCTGAAACCCAATTGCCCCCTTTTAATATTACTAAATTAACTTATTGTGCCTCTAGTTTCCGCTCACGCGTCAAAAAATCTGTGAGAACAGAATGCACTTAAAAACATTGATTATGAATGTGACAAATTGGCCGCAGGATCACCGGTCAGCGGTCGCACGTGAGGCGATGCGTGTTGTGCTGTTGTGGCATGGTGCGGTGACAGTCTGCCTGTAGTGGAGTGTGTACTGTATTTTCCGGAAATCGTTTTTTCCAAGTTACGATTTCAGCCATTCGCAATTATTACCACTTTCTTTCAAAATAGCTTCCTTTCTCAAAAGCATTTCTAAACATTCGCATATTTTTCTATTAAGTTTATTATTCAATAGCTTATATTCCGGATAGGTTTTTTCACCATTCTCATAGGGTGTCCCTTGTTTTGTCGACAAACTTTTCATCGAATTCTATTTCATCGAAAACGTTTCAAGTAATATTCACCAATTATTGTTTGGTGTAATTTTATTTCATGATCAGATCATTACGATATTTATCATTTCATGGAATAACTGTACAGGGAATATTATTTGGCAAATGATTCATTTTGTATAAATTTGAAATTGCAGAATAACAAAACAACGAATTTCATGTAAGGGCAGGCAGAAAAAGGGGGATCGGGGGTTGAAGCCCCCCCGCAGTAAAAAAAACAAACAACTGTAACAATTGTATTATAAGTAGGTTAGGTTAGGGTTCACTTGTGTCCCTCAGAGCGGAAATAGGCACCCCGCGAAACGGGGTGACGTCGACACGCTGGCGGTTTGGTAAGGTTTAGGTTAAGTTAAAATAATTGCCATAGTTAACTGTGTATGCCAACTATTTTAATTTTAAATAATAATCCTTGCAATAATTTGTATGTTAATCAAAAATACTTGAAATAATAAATCACAAAACGTTTTCCATGACATAATAAATTTATCTATATAATGAATCATCCGACAAGTAAAAATACACGATTTAAAATTACTTGTAATGACCGCTCCACGAACTGAATTGTCGACGAAATGAAACTACACGAAACGTTGACTTTGAAGTGAAATTCGACGAAGTGAGTGTCGACAATTTGATGATAAACCATTCTCATAACTTCCCACAATTTTTTTATGCAATAGGTTAACTCACCATTCTCATAATTTCCCAATATTTTTTTATTCAATAGCTTATATTCCGGATAGGTTTTCTCGCCATTCGCATAATTTGCCACTTTATATTATATGTTATTACATTTTTTTTTCCTAGGCATAGCCCCTTATTTTAATGAGATTTTTATCTCAAAATCTTTGTTGTCAACATTTACGTAGCATCACAGTTAACTCCCACTAATATTATAAGTGCGAAAGTTTGGATCACGCTTAAACAGCTTAGCCTATTTGGATGAAATTTTGCACTAAGATTAGTTTACAGCCTGAATTAAAATATAGGATATTTTATTATCCCGGGTCCACGCAGACTTAGTCGCGGATGGAAGCTATTATGAATAAAAATGGCCAAGAGCATGTCGGACCATGCTTGGTGTAGGGTTCCATGCCCATTACTACCAAGAATTTTATTAAATAATAGTTTTAGAAGACTTCTTGATCACATCATCCTTGACATCCTTTTTGATAGACCTAGGGTTGAAGCGAAAAAATAAACCACATGAGTAAAGGTTACCCTAAATCCCTATCTATTTTTTGTTTTTGTTTTACCACTTTGTGAGCGTGATTCAAAACACATACTCATGCCAAATTTCAGCTTTCTAGACACACAAACACAGAGACACACATGATGATGATGAGCGACTGCATTCAAGTATGCTGTCGACGGTCGTGTGCTCGCATGTGACTTATGTAGCCAATCATCTTCGTGAAGGTCATCGCACACTGCGGGCATGTCTGGTCTGGCTTTCAATGCATCGCGCTTCGAGTCTAGCTCAGAGCGCCGCTCAGTCTCAAAATCAAATACTTTTGATTTTACAAACTGTCGCCACTCCAGTCTTGTGGCAGCCTCCTTCTCCCACAGCGAGGGCTCAATGCGGCACCTTTTCATGTGCCGCTTCAGCGCATCTTTATATCTAAGGAATTGTCTGCCATGCTTTCGCTTGCTCTCCTCAAGTTTCGAATGAAAGATGCGCTTCGCCACTCGCTGTTCCACCATACGTGACACGTGTCCACGCCACCGAAACTGTCGCCGCATAAGGTAAGCCTCAATGCCACTGACATCGCAGCACATCGGTGTTGCGCACACGGTCGGACTACCGGATGTTAAGTACTTTGAACTCTGTGTTAACCTCTGCACCAAGGTCACACATTGTTGTTAACGTACTCCCCAGGTAGCGGAACCTTTCGACTTGCTTCAGCTTGACCTCACCGAGTTTGATGGCTAGTGTTGCCTGGCCGTGAATATCAAACGACATCCCTTCCGTCTTTTTGACACTGATTTTTAAGCCAAATCTGCGACAAGACTCGTTGAAGTCGGACATCAGCTGTTGCAAGCCTCCTGGGGATTCTGCGACACAACACAAGTCGTCAGCGTACATAATCTCAGTAACCACCGTGTACGAAACTTTGGTGCAAGCTTTGAGCCTCGCCAAATTGAAAAGGTGTGGTGCGGAAACGGATGCAATACCTCACGAACTACAACTGCGGAACATAACGCGAACAGTGTAGGTGCCAGTACGCACCCTTGCTTCACCCCACAGGTAACGAAAAAAAAGTCTGACTGTTCATCGTTTGCGGCTACACAGCATTGCATATCGAGTCTTTGAAACTTCTCCGTGAACCCTAACTTTCCCAGCACCACCCAGAGAGCTTCTCGAGGCACGCTGTCAAAGGCTTTCTCAAGATCTATGAAGCAAGTATACATTCTGTTCTCTGCTTTTTTTTTGGAGTTGACGCAGCCAGAAAATATCATAAGTGCCACGGTCAGGTCGAAAGCCAAACTGAGTTTCCGGCAACAGCTTTTCTGAAAGTTTCATTAGGCGGTTCAATAGCACTCTAGCAAAGACCTTCCCAGGAACTGATAGAATTGATATACTCGTACCATGGTAGGAGTCACAATCGGAACGGTCACTTTTGTTCTTATATACGTAGGACCTTAATGCACGATACTTTGAAAGAAGCGGGGACTAGTTCTTTATTCCACATAAGTTCAAACTGCTCCCAAATAGCCGAATGTAGCACCTCGCCGCCGTACTTAAGCAGTTCTCCCGGTATAAGGTGGATGCCTAACGGCGCGCTTGCTTTGCTTCTGTCGAATGGCAAGAACAACCTCGCCTCGTGTCAGTGACTCATCCAGCTCAATTGAGACAGGGAGTTGAGGCAGCAAACGAACGCGTACGATAACCAAATTTATGATTCCGGGTGTAAATGTAAATACACGAGCTTTAATAGAAAATAACAAAATCACTATACGCGTGCCTAATAAAATTGAGGAGTTCCCTCAATTCCTTCAATCCAACTGAGTTTTTGAAAAAATGGGACACCTGGAAACATATACTTGTACTCACAAACAAAAAAAATACGAATCGGCTCATCAATGACGGAGTTCTGAGGTAACAAACATTGAAAAAAACAATCGAATTGAGAACTTCCTCCTTTTTATGAAGTCGGCTAAAAATAAACATAGTGTGCAAATAAGCTAATGGTTAGTAATCCCTTCAGAAAAAGAAGCGATTGAGAAAAAAAATAAGTGGGAAATAATGCGAATGGTTAGAAAACCCATCAGGAAAATAAGCGATCGGTTAGAAATCCCTTCGGCAAAAGAAGATATTGTGAAAAAAAGAAGTGGTAAAATATGCGAATGGTATTAATCACAACATGGAAAAAACCATTTCCGGAAAATACAGTACACACTCCATGTCTTGGAAGGGCAGACAAAGGTTAGGACAGGTCAATGAATTACAAACATGCTTTATGAACAAAGACATAACAGTCTTCATAATGAATAATATATAATTGATTGTTAGAATAATCGGGTATACTCTTTCTTGCCAGAATTTCATTTGTCCGAATTTTATCTGCCATAATATACAACTGCCATAATGTTGTTTTCTATAATTTTGTATGCCATACTCATTGTTTACCATAATAATTATATGCCAGAATCTTTGTTTTCCGTAATATCAATATCAATAATCTCATTTTCCATAATCATTGTAATCCATAACTATCACATGCCATAATATCATTTGCCATCCATCTCAACATCCATAATATTCTTATGTGATAAAGTGGGTACGTATTGCAGTGTCTAATATTTAAAAAAAATACCTCGAACCTATCCGCGATCCAAGTCGGTTTTGCCACTAAGTAAAAATGAACTTTTCTCTGAGATTACCTAATGCCAAGATAGTGTTGTATCGTAGGCAGTAGGGAACAGGGGCTTAGTGGCAAAACCGACTCGGATCGCGGATAGGTTAGAAGACGGAAGCGGGAGCTTTGCTCCCGCTTTCGTCTTCGAGGTTATTTTTTTTATAAAAGAGCGGAAAAACCAGCAAATTAACAAAAATGAATCCGAATGCATGTTTAGTATGGCGTTTAAATATTCTATTAAATAATATTATTGCAAACAATAATCTGGAATACAATACGTATGGCATTCGTATCATTATGACATCCAATATTCGGGTAAACAAGAGTATGTCAATTAACTATTATGGTAAACGAAACATTCGGGCAAATGAAATTCGAGCAAGCGAAGTTCGGGCAAATGATTATTATAGTATATGAATGTCGGGCTAACAATAGACAACCGAATAATCGCCAGCGTCCCTTTCCCTCATTAACATGTATACGCCATTCCGCGGCGTGCGAGCTCAGTGCCCGCCGGCCTCGCCAGCGACACTGGAGCAGCAAGCCACGGCACTTGCGACGGTTGTCTCCCGCTTCCGTCTTCTAACCTATCCGCAATCCGAGTCGGTTTTGCCACTAAGACCCTGTTCCCTACTGCCTACGATACAACACTATCTTGGCATTGGGTAATCTCAGAGAAAAGTTCATTTTTACTTGGTGGCAAAACCGACTTGGATCGCGGATAGGTTCGAGGTATTTTTTTTAAATATTAGACACTGCAATACGTACCCACTTTATCACATAAGAATATTATGGATGTTGAGATGGATGGCAAATGATATTATGGCATGTGATAGTTATGGATTACAATGATTATGGAAATTGAGATTATTGATATTAATATTATGGAAAACAAAGATTCTGGCATATAATTAGTAAGGTAAACAATGAGTATGGCATACAAAATTATAGAAAACAACATTATGGCAGTTGTATATTATGGCAGATAAAATTCGGGCAAATGAAATTCTGGCAAGCAAGAGTATACCACTTGCGACTGCTCCGCGAAATCGTTAGTATATTACTTACTTGGCAGGCGTCCAGGGGCAGTATTACACTTTGTCTTTTGACAGCTCGAGATACCGCCAATCTTGTAACGTGGTCGTGTCGTGATATTGCGAATTTTTCCATATACTTTCTTTAACTTGAGTCCGCTGCAACTTGCGTGCATACGATCTGGCTATTACCCTATAATGACTAATATAGAATAGAATAGAATAACATTTATTCATGACAACAACACATACATGCACAAATAAAAAAATAATACAAAAAAGAACATTGCCACGAAACGGTTCCATCTCAGCGTTGTGCTGGCCGGGTGTCCAGCGCTGGTCTTCCAATTGAACCATCCGGTGATTCCACGGCGTAACACATATTTTACAGTCGCACAAAATAATAATAATAGTAATATAAAAGAAAAACAATACAATTAGGACAAGTAATAAAATTTCCGAACGCAACATAAGCGCGCCAACCGACCAACTAGCGCCATTATGACAGCCGGATGCTCTAGGCAACTAAAACGTCAAACAAGACAAGACAGACATGTGACGCGGGCGCAATGCAATACCGATTTGACAGGCCATATGATTATGGAGAAACAAAACAAAAATTTCAAGCAACAAAACAAAAATTAGTACCAAGACAAAGCCAAACTGAAAGCAGCAAAATACAAACATTAAAATTAGAGGGACATAACACAGAGGTAAGACAACGTTATCATTCGAGTTCCAAAATGCAGCTCGTGTCTAGCGTGCAAGTTTCCTGGCTTTTTTGGTGGTTGAATATAAACGTGTTGAGTCTAATTCTAAAGCTGTGCACATTTCCTGGGTCCCGCAACGGCGGAGGGATGACATTCCAGCATTTAGTTGCTACGTACCGAAAACTACCACGGAAAGCCGCCGATGCGTGTCGGGGTGTCAGCAACTGTATCCCACACTGCCGTGCACCATGCAACCTGGAGCTGCACAACTTTTCGAAGAGATACTTAGGAGCCTTGTTCTTAATTACACCGAAAGTAAACAGGCCAGATGTAGTTTACGCCGATGCTGCATTTTAAGGATGCTGTGTTTATTTAAAAACGGAGTGACATGAGCTCTCGAAAGAGTACTAAAACAGAAACGAGCACAAGCATTTTGAACACGTTGGATGAGTCTCTTCGTTCTTCCAAGAAGTCGTGGCCCATACTGTATTGTTATTGATTAAAAGATATGATTTGGTCTTCAAAGATGTTTATTTTATATCTTCTTAAAATACTTATTATATTAAAACAAGAGTGCGTGTGTGTCGCTAGAGGGATGGGCGATCAAGGCAGGGGTGTCACTTTGACAGCTTAAGCTTACTTTTTTAAAGTGCGTTCGGATTCTGCTACATCATCCCCTTTTTAAACGAAAAACTAATATTTATACAAACAAAAAGCTCAGCTCTATGCTTAGCTATACAGATTTATACATTGCTCTTCATCCCTTTTTTAAAAGATACACTTAATTATTACTACAGTCATTTAATTATTACTAAGATATCACACTAATATGCATAACTAAATTAGAAGTAACATCCAGTAGGTACACCTTACTGTACCCCTACGAGTACTACGACATTCGACCAGTGCTGAACCCAACTACAAAGTCCGATGAAGCACCAAGCACAGCTAAGGAGATCTAATGTGATATGAAGTTCTATAATAAATTACATTATTCCTCTTATCCGCTACACAATATGCTCTATTTCCATTACAACTGGTAATCTTGCCCTCAATCCACACCATTTTAGTGGGATCCTTCTTAAACCAAACCTTCTGGCCTACCTGAAATGGTTCTTTGACTCGACTATTTTTATTATAATTACTAATATTTATGTTTCTTGTCTTATCAAATTGCTCATTTACATTAATATTAATCTTTGGCTGTAGGTACTGAGAATTAACAATTAATTTAGTTCTTAAATTTCTATTAAACATAAGCTCAGCAGGTGAGAAGTTAGTACCAGACACGGGTGAGGCCCTGTAATTCAATAAGGCTAATCTGTAATCGGTTTTATCTTCGTGACATTTATTTAGAATTTTCTTAGCAATCTGAACTCCTTTCTCTGCCAAGCCATTAGACTGTGGATACCTGGGGCTTGTATATGTGAATATAAATCCATTGTCACGAGCAAAGTCTTTACATTCTTTCGAATCAAATGGTACATGATCTGATACTATTTCTCTTGGAAAACCAAAATTGGAAAAGATATCTGTTAATACTTCAATAATGGATCTGGCACTTTTATTTCGTATGTACTTAATCTCTAGCCATTTTGAGTAATAGTCATAAACTATGAGGTAACTTTTTGTCTTAAAATCCATGATGTCCATAGCTATCTTTGTGAATGGCAAGTTTGGCACTTTATGGGACACTAAAGGCTCTTTAATATTATTGTTTTGGTATGTCTGGCATGGAAAACATTGTTTGACGAAATTTTCAATATGTGAATCAATGTGAGGCCAATAATATAATTGTCTAGCTAGCTGTTTCATCTTTGACATACCAATGTGCCCTTCATGTAAGGTTTTAATAAAAGTTTGTCGTAAATTTCTTGGAACAATTAATCTGTCATTAAAAAATACCAAACTATTATCCTCTGAAAGTTCACCTCTTAATTTATGATAGTCATGCAGACCATCTGGAATATCTTTATTATTCGTGGGCCAGCCATTTTTTATAAAGTTTCTTAATAATTCTAATTCATTGTCTACTGTACTTTCAGCGATTAGTAAGGTTTTTTGTTCCTGTGTACATTCTAAATTTTGTGCTAGGCCAATGCAATGTATAACCTCATACATATACGACTCATCCACAACTTCATTATCAGACTGATAAGAGCGTGACAACAAATCAGCAATAAACATTAACTTTCCTTGTAAATATTTGTAATCCAGGTCGTATCTTAATAATTTTAGTTTTAGTCGCTGTAATCGAGGGGACGGGACTTCATGAAGATGCTTTTTTAACAAACTCTCTAGTGGTTTATGGTCATTTAAAACTGTAACTACACGCCCATAGATGTAATAATGAAATTTGCGAGTTGACCAGACAACGCTTAATAATTCTTTCTCGATTTGTGAAAAATTACGCTCCGCTGGTGTCAGGCTTCGTGAAGCGAAGCAGACTGGTTTACCTTCCTGCAGTAAGCAGCATCCAAGGCCATCTTTTGATGCATCACATTGGATTGTAACAGGCAGTTTTGTATCAAAATTCTGCAACACCGGGGCTTCACAAATTTTATTTTTAATATTGACATATACATCTTCATGAACTTGCGTCCACAGCCAATCCACATCTTTTTTTAATAATAATTGCAGGGGGGATGCAATGTCAGCTAAGTGAGGTATGAATTTTCTTAAGTAATTTACCATTCCGAGAAAAATTTGTAATTCTTTTTTATTATTAGGACTTTTCATATTAATAATGGCTGTGACTCTATCGGGATCTATTTGCATACCTTGCTCTGAAAAAATGTGGCCAAAATACTTCACTTGCTTGAGTTTGTATTGAAATTTATCCTTGTTGAAGCGAACATTATGCTCTTTGGCTCTACTAAACACTTTGTCTAATATTGCATCGTGTTTCTGCTCGGTATCACCACATATCAATAAGTCGTCACAATATACAATCACACCAGGAATGTCTCCGAAGGCTCTCTCACTATACTTCTGAAAGATTTCTGGTGCTATGGACAGCCCAAAGGGCCATCTTAAAAATTTGTAACAGCCGAGAGGACTGTTAAATGTGCATAAATTGCTCGACCCTTCATCCAACTTAGTATTGTAAAACCCATCGGACAAGTCGAGAACTGAAAAATATCTCTTATTACATATTCTTGGTACAATTTCGTCTAATGTGGGTATTAAATGATGCTCTCGTATTAGAGCTTGATTGAGATCTTTAGGGTCGAGGCAAATTCTCAGAGAACCATTTTTCTTTTCAATTATTACCAAATTACTAACAAAACTATTCGGGTGATCTACCTTAGCTATAACTTCATGCTTCACCAGGGCCTCCAGCTTATCTGCGAGGCGTGTCATGAGCGCGTTGGGCACTCTGCGCGGGGGTCTCACCACAGGCTCCACACCAGGTCGAATGCGCAGCTGCAAAGGTCTATCGAACTCCCCAACACCCTGGAATAGTTCGTTGTGTTTATTAATTATACAGTCTTTACTTTTAATGTTAATAGTATTCTCACTATGTGTTACAGGTTCAGTTTTTAATGTGTCTATTTTAGTATTATTTAATAATTTTAATTGCACTAATGAAGCTAACCCCATAATTGGCCTGACCCTCTCGTTAATAATTAAAAACTCAGTATTAATAACTTCACTGTTTTTAATATTAAAAACCCTTAATGTGACTTTTCCCACTGGGTATAATTTTCCACCTCCGAAGACCTCAATTTATGTTTTTGTCTCAGACATTTTAATATTAGAATCATCATCGACAATCATCTTCAGAGTACTTAAACTAATCACATTAATCTCGGCACCTGTATCACATTTAAACTGAACTCTCTTATTTTCTACCCGTAGAGACTCGGTCCACTCGTTACTACCTAAATTTATAGAATATACTAGTCACAAGTCCTGTACATCATTGCAAGCTTCGTCATTGTCTTCATAGTTGTATATATAATGCACCTGGCCTTTCATAAAGGTACAACCCACACTGAAATGATTGAATCGGTTACATCTAGAGCATAATTTGCCATAGGCTGGACACTGCCTTGGCCCATGCTCCGTGTTACACTTTTTGCAATTATTAAATGCTTTATTATAATGTACACCATTATTATTTCTATCAGTTGGTGAGTGAGCCTGACCATTTTTATTATTCTTATGATTATCAGCATAATACTTAGCTTTGTTAGCCTGTTGCCCCTGCTGCGCTGGCCTCCCAAACTGCGCCATATGCACCTCCGGGGGATTCAGCGTCTTCACAAACTCTCTGGAGAGCTCCGCAGACCGGCAGATGTCTACCGCCCTCTCCAGTGTCAGGTCTTTCACCTCCAGGAGCTTCTGCTGCACCCTTTGATCCCGAACTCCGATGACAATTTTGTCGCTCATGATCCTGTTCTTTTGTTCCCCAAAGTTACAGTTCTCGGCTAGCTTCCTGATTGCTGTATAGTAGGTGTCGAATGATTCTCCGTCTTCTTGGTTTCGTTTGTTGAGATTATAGCTGTTAATGACTTCATTTTGCTTTGGTTTGAAGTAGTCGTCGAATATTGTGAGCACGTCTTCTAGTTTGTCCTTGTCATCGTCGTCTGTTTTAAGCACATTAAAATACAACTCCTGTGCCTGTTGTCCTATGCAATTAATTAATATTGCGGCTTTTCTAGCCTCTGACAGTTTTTCTAAACCTGCCGCCAGGACAAAGTTTCTAAATGACAATTTAAATCGCTGCCAACGTGGCCAGCAATTTTCAATATCGTCCAAGTTCAGACTTTGCGGCATTTTATACTCGACGGCACACATGTTATCAATTTTTACTTCAGATTTATTCTCCGATTCGCTAATTTTTATATTAGATTTGTTCTCCGATTCGCTGCCACTCATAATTAGTAATGTTCTTCATAAAATGTGATTCTTCTTATCTTCTTAGTAATGTTAAAAGCCGGGCCGGTGAAAATCGTGTTGTTGGAGGTTACCTTTTTTAATCTTCTTGCATCTTCGTGAATTCGGTTCGTTTCGACTGCGCCATGTATTGTTATTGATTAAAAGATATGATTTGGTCTTCAAAGATGTTTATTTTATATCTTCTTAAAATACTTATTATATTAAAACAAGAGTGCGTGTGTGTCGCTAGAGGGATGGGCGATCAAGGCAGGGGTGTCACTTTGACAGTTTAAGCTTACTTTTTTAAAGTGCGTTCGGATTCTGCTACACATACACTGCATCTGCGTAGTTCAACTTGCATAATACTAAAGACTCTACCAGCCGAATTCGCAAGTTTTCGCTTAGAACTTGCCTAATATTGTACAACACTTTAAGTTTGTAGAAGCAATTTCTCACAGCACTAACCATGTGTTTTTCATAGTGGAGCCCACAGTCCATCATAAGTCCTAAATTACGTGCTTCATGCACTCGTTCAATACGCTTACCCATCAAGTTAACATTTAAAACAGAACTGACACCATTCAGCTGTTGCTTACTGCCACAAACCAAGTATTTAGTCTTGCTAGGGTTCAACAGCAAGAAGTTAGCAGTGGCCCAGATCACTATGCTATCGAGATCCAGATTAAGTTTCTGAATGGCACTGTCAATTTCGGAGGGTTTGCATGATATGTACACTTGTATGTACATATCATGCAAACCCTCCGAAATTGACAGTGCCACACACTGCACAGACATGGTATCTGCAGTGTGTGATTTGGGACCCTACATCAGCGGAATATAATATAAATAAAAGCGGACCAAGAACGAGGTACTCCTCTAGCGACATGGACCTTGTCAGAGTAACATGTGGAACAATCATTGAGACTGACTTTTACAACCTGGTAGCGATCATAGAGGTAACAGTCAAACCATTTAAGCGCACTGTCATCAAAACCATAATAACTTAGTTTGGATAGTAATAGATTAATATGGAGACAATCAAATGCCCTGGAAAAATCGAGCAGTACTAAAATAGTGCGCATACTTCTATCCTGAGCACACAGTATGTAGTCAGTGACATCCAGAAAGGCTGTCACCGTACTCCTCCCCTTCCTAAAACCTGACTGGACGTCCGGCAACACATTGTTATTCTCAAGAAAGGCAGTTAATTATGAGCACACAACTTTTTCCATTATTTTAAACATACATGGTAAAATACTTATTGGTCTGAGGTCTCTTAGTTCGGATGGATTAGAGTTCTTGGGAAGCGGAAGTACAATTGCTAACTAATCAGGGAAAGTGGATGTTAAAATGGAGGTGTTTATTATATTTGTTATTAATTCTAAAGTCTGAGGTAGGGTCAATATCAGTATATTAAGATTAATGCCATCGCATCCTTCAAAATTTCATTGTAATTATTTTAATTATTCTGGTTACTTGGTCTGAAGTAATTGTCTCTAGATGGAAAAAAGAGTCACTATATCTGTGGAATTCAAAATATGTTATGTATGTTAAAGTAACGTCAGTTGTCCCGGGAAGATTAAGAAAATGTTTATTTAAAATAGTTGGACTGTTTAAAAATGCAGGAAGTTCTATACGTTTTTCAGGTAATATGTTAGATTTTAGGTTTTTTCAGAGTAATTTTGGGTCATATTTTTTATTATTAATATTGCGCTTAAAGTATGCTGATTTTTTAAAGTAAAGAGTTTTATTTACAATAGATTTGAGGTCCTTATAGTATTTTTTTTACCTGACATTTATTGGTGTAGTGTTCTGCCGCTGCTTCATCACGCAGCCGCATCATGATCTTGACAGTGTCCGTGATCCAGGGATTGGACTGGGCCTTGATTATGGTTGACTTAAAAGGTGCGTGCAGATTGAATATATTAATTATATGTAGGTTGAGAGTAGGGCTCCCGCTACACGTGTAAACCCGCCCGCCCGAATACCCGTGTTCTTAAGCCCGCGGTGCTATGCGTCCGTTCCACACGGACACGCCCGAACCCGCCCGGTCCGCGGGCGGGTACCCGGGTACCCGTGTACCCGTACACACGTACCCGCGGGTTCTAATTACACGCGGGTTCGGACCATCCGCGGCCGTTTGAGTTGAGGCAAATATAATTTATTTATTTCATTTTACTCTATTTGCATTAGCAACTCTATGGGTTTGGTGTGTATGATGTTGTTTTATATTAGGTATCTGGCAAAAGGAAATATCGCAGGAAGCCTATGTTTGCTCTATTGCTTCATAATATTGTATAAACCCAGTATTTTATTTAATGATTGACCGGCAAAGGGCACGCAAACTGTTTAACTTTTATTAATAGCCGCTTATAGATATGATAGCTAAACAAAAACAGTAGGTAAGTACAGTCAACCACAAAAGTGGACTACCACTTTTGTACTTTATTGCATGCAAAATAAGGTCCAAAAGTGGTAGCCCACTGTCATGGCTGACTGTACATGAGAACTTTTAATATTAACCGAGCGCTTATTGTATTGTACAGTCGAGGAAATTTAATGTTTAGGACTTTTGATCCTTAACGTCATTCAAATAGAGTTGACATTTGCTAAGTCTTCATTTTCCTCCACCGTCAGTATGGTTCTAAATAAAGGACTGAATGTGGTATACCTTTTTAAACCGTACCTTTACTCACGAGGTTGAATATGAGCACCGAATAAAGGCAAAGAATCAAAACGATACTTGCATCATTACTCTGCCTACCTATCTAAAGGATACAGTAATCATTTTAACCCATTATAGACTAGGGGTATCGTATGGTACCATTTATTTATGAGTTTTAATTTCGCGTGTGTGACCAAATTGCGGCGCATAAGATAGGCTTTCATTGGTGAAAGTTTATCTAGGAGACCGTCACTGCCTCATGGTTTACCTAAAACAGTTCTTATTGAAATCAGTTGCGTGTGATTGAAGGTCAAAGTTGGGGCATCGAAACTTACGCGGAAAAATGTTTACGCTGTTCAAGTATGTTATGATATTTTGTGTACTAACAGATAAATAACCAATGTTTTTGCAAAAACGTTTAATTTAGTAATGTGGCTTTAGGTTAATTTATTTAAAATGGCACCGGTAGGTATACATATTATAGCTACCGTGCGTTAAAGTTACTGGTACCGTATGGGATCGCTAGGCAGTTCCCGTGCGCCATGAAGTTTAGTTTGTGTTAAGTAGTTTTTTTTTTTTTTTGTAATGTGCGAAAGTGATTTAACATTACATCGAAAGATTATAACGAAATTCGATTTAATAATCTTATTTTATCGTGTAAATACGCCAAAAAAATCTGAAGAGGTACACGAGGCATTAGCAATTTTAGAGGACAATGAGGACCTTGAGCCTGCAAAAAATTATATTGAGCCTGCAATCGTTTCCGACTTATATTCAGGCGAAGAAGATGCTGGTACTTTAATAAATAATCTGAGCGGCAGACAACTCAACGCCCTGTTTGAAGTTGTATTGCATCAATCCTCAGGACCACGTCGGTCATGACGCAACAAACATACCGAATCTAGCCCAGATACTCGTAAGGGACTCAAGAGGCCGCGGCAACAGCGATTCCAGAGGTTCTGTTAGATCACGCAGTCGTGGACGGGGCTGAGGACAAGGCCGAGGATGAGGCTGAGGACGCAGTATCTAACGCGATATCAAAAACTACCTCTTGCTGGAGGACGTCCGCAAACATTGAGATATGTATACCCGAACTGGCAGCCGTCTAAGTGACTCCGTGAGGTGCGATGGCCAAAACCATCTTCTCATCCCTTCTCAGAAGCGACGAAGATGTGCACGCATAAGAGACCTGTCAGGCTCGGTCAAGATTGGAATGCTCGAAATGTGATGTGCTGCATGCAAAACTACCAAGTTCATGAAAAGTAAATACAGTTATTTTTTTGTTTTAACATCCTGGAAGATCATTTTATTAAATAAATATGGTTGAACATGTACTATTTATATCGTATTTATTTGAAACTCTAGACTTAAATACTAACTATATTTGTAGCACTTTATTAATTTCATAGTATTTACGAATCTACTTCAGCACGAGCCTAGCGGTCCCATATGGTACCAGCGTTTTTTTTTTAAAAACTAATTATCACACAAACTTTTCATTGCTCAAATTTCGTTACATATACTCTAATTATCAACATATAAAAACATTACAAAAATTTGACACCTCAAAAAAAATCAGTCTACAATGGGTTAAAAGAAAGGTACTCGAACAAAACGATATTATAGTATTTTATGCAACTGTTGTATAAGTAGGGTCTTAAAACGCGAGTGTCGTGAGTTGCGATGCGAGCCTTGGCGAGCATCGCAATTAAAGACGCCACGAGCGTTTTAAGACCAAGTTATACACCGTTGGAATTTTCCCAGACCTAATGAAGCAAAGTAAAATAATACCAGTGCACAAAACGGGCACCAAATCAGACCCTTCTAATTTTCGACCTATTTCTATACTCCCAGCAATAAGTAAAATTTTTGAAAAGATTATCTTGAACCAAATGTTATCACACTTTAACTTGAATAGTCTTCTACATGCAAACCAGTTTGGATTCACCAAAGGCCGATCAACAACCGATGCTGGTGTTGAACTACTACGAACCATTTTCGATGCCTGGGAAAAGTCTATGGATGCAATTGGCGTTTTTTGCGATCTGTCAAAGGCCTTTGACTGCGTAAACCATGACACTCTTATCTTAAAGCTTAGCCACTATGGGGTAAAACATCGTGCACTTGATCTTATAAAATCTTACCTATCCAATAGAACTCAACACGTGGAAATAAATAGGATACAATCCAAGGGGTCTAATATTTCCATAGGAGTGCCACAAGGCTCAATACTTGGTCCATTTCTTTTCTTGGCCTATATTAACGATTTGCCTTATCACGTACAAAACAAACACGATATTGTGCTGTTTGCTGATGACACATCGTTAATATTTAAAGTTAGCAGAAAGGAAACCAATTTGGATAAAGTTAATGCAGCGCTAGACTCAGTTGCAGGATGGTTCACCGCTAACAATTTACTTTTAAATAGTAAGAAAACAAAATGTATCAAATTCAGTCTTTCTAAAGTCAATACCAATAAGAATGAACAGGTTAAACTTAATGATGAGTTCATTGAATTTGCTCATAGCACAGTTTTTCTCGGTATTACACTGGATCATAAACTGCAATGGGGATCACATATTTCTTCTTTAGGTAATAGGCTTAGTTCGGCAGCGTATGCAGTCAAAAAATAAGGCAACTCACCGATGTTGAGACAGCAAGGCTTGTTTACTTTTCTTACTTTCACAGCATAATGACCTACGGTATTTTGCTTTGGGGTAAAGCCGCTGACATCCAGATCATATTTGTATTACAGAAAAGAGCGATTCGCGCTATTTATCAGTTAGGATCTCGCATTTCATTAAGAGAAAAATTCAAGCAAATCAACATCCTCACATTTGCTTCTCAATATATTTTTGAAATTGTTATGTATGTAAAACGAAATCTACATTTATTTAAACTAAATAGTGACTGTCACTCAATTAATACTAGAAATAAGGATAAACTTGCCGTGCCTCGTTATCGTCTGCAAAAAGTGAGTTCTTCTTTTATGGGCAATTGTGTGCGTTTTTATAACAAAATTCCCAAGAATGTACAAGGTATGTCATTAAATAAGTTTAAGTTGTTTATAAAAACCCATTTAGTTCGCAAGGCCTACTACACGATAAACGATTTTTTAAATGATAATGACGCCTTTAAATGACTTTAAATATTTTTATTATATTATTTATTTCTCGCTGTGAACTGACATACTCTAATTTTGACTTTGTTTTATATAATTCCTGACTACCTAATGATAATGTTTTTTTTTTTTTTTTTTGACATTGTTATAACAACATTTATGTTTGTAAGCTAACATGTGCTCAATTGTTAAATGTATTGAACTTTGACCTTCAAAAAGTGTTCTGTAGGAACCTATATTGAATAAAATATTTTTGATTTGATTTTGATTTTGGTTGCATACAATATTTTTTCTACGATTATTTTAAATAAATAGCATAATTCGACTTTTCAGGCAGTAAGTTTTCCGTTAGTTCTATTACTACTCACGCAATTTCATCAGCGGTGCAGTTATTTTCTTCTTCGTCCATTTTAAAAGGAACGTACTCATTTTTCTTCACTCCACAAACACGAATCAAATCTTAAGAAGTTATTAATAACGAATAGTTATCATATTTGACATATTTCGTCTTTTAATTTTGAACTGGAACTTTGGTGGGAATTTGGAAACATGACACATTGACACCTCTTGTTTATGGTCTGTTTTGTTCTTAATTCAACTTGCCAGTACTGTCATATTAAGACCAAGGCTTTTCTTAAGTTGGCAGCAATGCCGTTAGTACAATAATTTATTTGAAGTAAATACATTCAATGGTTTGTTAAGTTGGTAGTACCTAATGTATTTTATGTTTCGGCATGGCCCTCTAGATTAGTCGCGTCGCGGCCTACTCGATCGTGTCTAGTAGGCCGTGGCACAATGTAGCACTACCCAGGTTTAGAAGCGTATGGCTGCTAAGCGTATCGTTTTGGCGACAAAACAGCACGGTTGTGCCGTACTGTTATGGGGAATAGAGTATAGACTTTTCTGCTGACTTATTTTGTATGTCTTTATATTAGTGTTCGGGACTATGTAAATGACAGATAAAAGTACAGGAGTAGAAAAAGACTATTTTGCTACTGCTTCAATGTATACCGTTATCATTTTTAAATAAAGGTACCTACTCAAACAAAACGATTTTACGTTACCGATTCAAAGTATACCATAATTATTTCGATATCGGATAACGGTACGATTTTATGCTCTCATGAAAAAGTCGTTTTCTGCTTGCGTTTTTGACAGGATTTTATCTTACAATTTCGGACGTACTAAACGTCGTTGATGTAGTTTAACGAGGTAAAAATAATTTGCAGTAACGAGATCATCATTTGTATAGGCGTTATCAGTGTCTTGCAATTTGTTTTGGATAAACCCAAAAGTCTTAGCGACTAAACTATAGATAAAGAAGTGGTTGAATTCCGAAGCCATATTAAGTTTTATGCCTTTGCGATAAAGTCGAAATTTCAACAAAAAAATGGAAGCTAACTACTTACGTCTTAAGTTTACTTTGTTTGTTTTGTTCGTCACCTGCCGGCGAAACGGGTCTCCCAAGGTCGTCCATTTAAAATTAATACTCAGCCAGCAATTGCCTACTTCCCTTGCTTCGACAATAATGTACTTTTATCTGTTATCTTCGCCGACCCGAGCTGTGGTATTTTGCCGCTGAACGGCTATATTAGGGAAGTGGAAGGGGCAGGTGGAAGGGGTCTTAAGGGACATAGGATATAAACGAGTTCCACGTGGACGGAGTCGTGGGCAGAAGCTAGTAAGTCTCATCCCATAAAAAACATTTCATGGAAAAAAGAGGCTGTCTCAAAACTCTTCTTAAACTTAAAAAGTTGTTAGACATTTCGTAGAGCCAAGTCTCAGGCATTCATTAATCTTTATTTAATCATCGTCATCATCATCATATCAGCCGAAAGACGTCCACTGCTGGACATAGGCCTCCCCCAAAGAGTGCCAAAGTGACCGGTCCTGCGCCACCCGCATCCAGCGGACTTCCGCAACCTTTACCAGGTCGTCAGTCCACCTTGTGGGGGGCTTTATTTACTTGCTAAATAAAATTTTACGTCACACTTGGCCATAATACGAGTTTTACTGCACGCTGCGCACAAACACCTGCGATCTGGGGCATTCACGAATTCACCGCCCTAGTTACGTAATGTACTATTGTGACTTGGTAATCGCACAATACAACATACTTTTAGGTATGCAAAATTTCATAAATGCAGTAAAGTCTCATCATTATTTCTAAATTGGGACCGGCCAATGTAAGACCACCAGCTTCGTTACTATTATGGTTCAAAACCAAAACTACATTATTTTTCACATTTTAAGTTCAAATAAAAATCTGGGGGCACAGCGGTGCCCCCGCCAAGTCGAGCAAAAAAGCGGCACTGCCGTACCATCGTTTTTCGAAGCAGTTCAGGCCGTATTTGACCCCCCAATAACTTCGTTGTGAATAAAACTGGAAGCCTGAGTTTTCAGTAACCAAGCAGGCATTGTTTAAACATGGTATATTTCAAATTTCATTCAATTTGAAGCAGTAGTTTGAGAATTATAACTAGTCAAAGTTTCTTAATTTTGTCACTCACATATTCACTGAACGATCAAAAAACACTAATTTAGAACATACTTAGTGTTTAGTGTTAAAATCAAGATGAAAATAAAATATTTTGCAAATTTCGGTCCAGATGTCTAGATACGCATAAATAACTTTGTAATCCCATATAAATATATAGGATTACAAAGTCACATTTGCAGCGAATGGGAGAAAAAGATCAAAAGCAAGAATGAGACTGCATTCGTAATTTGTATGTATTGATGACACAATAACCTACAAAATGAAGTAAGATCCCATAAAAAAAACATTCCATGTAAAAAAGAGGCCAAGTCTCGAAACTCTTCCACCATAAAAAGTTGTGAGATATTTCGTAGTACCAAGTCTCAGGCATTCTTATTATTCTTTATTTGCTAGCTAAATATAATTTTGCGACTTGGACTTCTTTTTTACATGGAATTTTTTTTTATGGGATAAAACTTACTAGTTTCTGCCCGCGACTTGTCCCTCCCCCACACTCAAATCTCTATACCAAATTTTATCTAAATCAACTCAGCTATTAAAGCGTGAAGGGGTAACAGAAAGACACAGGCAGACAGACCCACTTTCATATTTATAACATTAGCATGGATTCGTACTTACTTTTTTAAAATATGAATTTGAGGAGGCGAACTTTACGTACTTTGTTATAATTTGTTACATTTATTCCTATGCTATTTTTATTCACAAATAATATGTTATAATTGCAATGCTACGAACACTCATTTAGTACTTGTATGCACATTCTTAGAACAACGGGATAGTTCCTAGCTTCACACCACAACTCGAGGACGGGTAGTACTACCCGCGTGTAAACAGGACGCGGGTACCCGTGTACACGTGTACACGTGTACACGGGTACCCGTGCGCTAATTACACGGATCCGTTCGGACCGGTCGCTTAGACCCGCGGGCGGGTTACACGAACACGGGTACCCGACACGTGTACACGAAACCCGGACACGACCGCGAGCCCTAGTTGAGAGCCCTTACCATGTCCTTAACATTAACAACACTGGAAACCAAATCCCACCTCACACTCTGCAAGTCCAAATCTAGATTTTCTTTGCAGATATGTTTTATAGGTCTGTAAGTAACGCAATAAGGCTTAGGTTTCTCATGCTTCACATTGAAATTGCAAACTATAAGACAGTGCCCATTCAGAGTGCGTACATGCTCTATGACCACGGACTTGGCTTCCATGTCTATGCAAACAGCGTCAAGCAGCGTCTGGCTGGTGTCAGTAAAGTGCGTGGGTTGCGATACCAATTGCGATAATCCAACACTTGTTAAGAAATTTGTAAATTTATGTGTTTTCGTGTCAACAGGGTAGGGTTCAGTAAGTTAATATTAAAATCACCTAATAAAATTAAATTGTCGTAGTTACAACTGCAACTAATTGAGTCGGTGATCGCATCGAAAAAAAAAATCAGCATCCATCCACGGGGGACGATACGCCGTGCCAATTACTAATTTCTTTCCATTGAGGGTTAAAGTAACCCACATCTGTTCCACGGAGTTGTGCAATGGATCGATGGGATGAGGCCAGGTACGAGTATTGAAATTCCGCTTAACATAAAAACCTACACCTCTGTACCCTGGAAGTACTGGTGCCTTCTCTTCGTCACCAACCTTTAACCAGGACTGGTTTATGTCCAGTACATCCACGTCTTGCCGGGTAATAGCTGCAATGAAATTATCATGGTTAGTGCAAAGAGAACCCGCATTATACAAACCAATTTTAAGGGTTTTATTCACCATTTTTGGTACCAGCCTATTTCAAACACTAAGTAGACACGCAAATACAGTGCATTCGGATAATCAGGCACAACAATTGTATAATAACAACTATGCAAATAAAACCAGCAGAATATAATGAAAAAGAGACTGACGTGCTGCATTTTTCTAGGAACTAAAAAGAGATCCTTGCCATACCAAATAAACAAAACGGAAAACATACAGAATGTACACAAATAAATACAACTAGATCCCGGGACCTCAAACCGAGTAGTTCCCAAAAACACGTCGAAGGTCGGCATCCGAGTGGATGCAGAAAGCCTGCTTTCCATCGGCTTGCCGGGCGAACACTCGGCCTCGTTTAGTCCACGTGAATCTCCATAGCTGTTTCCGACACAGCTCTCCTGCAAATTGCAAGCTCTCGTACTTGATGGACAAGCAGCCGGTTTGTACGCGTGAGCCGCTCATTAATGTAGATCCGACGAGGCGGGCCCGGCAAGTCAGCGTCAGCAGAGTTAAAGTTGCGGCGCACTCGGGCAGCCTGCAGCATGTCATCCCGCAGTTGCCGCCGCACAAGCCTGATGGCGATGCGACGCGGGCGGCCCCCGGCATCACCCTCGACGGCGCCCGCCGTGCCGCGCTCTACCGCACCAACCCGCTCGGTGAACACGATGTCTCGAGGGTCCAGGACGACGCCGAGCTTGACAGCAAGTACATCTACGGTGTGTACCACGCTTTCGCCGTTGGTCTCTGGAACATGACCGATGTCAAGGTCAGAGAGCAGCGCATCTTGGTCGCGGTCACTGAGTTCCGTCTGGAGCCGAGCTACGGTCTGCTGCAGCTCCTCCACCACGCAGCCTTGGGGCACTGTCCCTGCCTCTCTCCTTTCGACCGCCTCTAGCCATCGCTCGATTTCATCCATGCGGCCCGTCAAGCTTTGCAGAGTGGCCCTGATCTCCTCACGAAACTCACGCTGTTCGGTCATGTACCCATCGAGGACACGGCGTAGTGCCACCACCTCACGCGCCGGGCAGATGGACGAAGGGGGGTGTACCTCGCCAGGAACCTTTAACGGAGTCCTCTTCCTGCGGAGTCCTCGGCCCTCCTCTGTTTGACTTCACAGTCGGGGCAGATCCAGTCCCTGGGGATAACAGCAGATTCTGAAACTGCTAGGCCCACACAGCTCCTGTGGTAAACGCCGCGGCAGAAGGCGCAAGTAGCGGCACCTTTCGGCGATAAGAACTTCTTGCAGGCTACGCACTTGGGCATGTTCCGCTCGTTCTAAAGATGAGTTACAAGAAGTTCACGAGTGTAGCGCTAGATGGCGTTAGCGCCATGTAGCGCTGCACTCGTGAACTTCTTCATTCAGGCTGTAAATTTTATACCTTTTAGTTATAATACAACGTGTTTTTTTTTCCGTCTTAGAGCCGAAGCCCACTGAAAGTATCCAAAAGGTACTATCTATTCGTGAAAAATATTTTTTTTTTAGTTAAGTTTTTAGTAATAAAAAGTAATTAAGTTTGAAAAATTCTCTATGGCGCACGGAGCGAAGTTCATTCACCCGGTTAGAGTTCGTACCTATCTATATAAGATGGTGGCTAGCGGACACTGCGGTCACTCTGCTGGATGATCAAAATTAAATTAATACAAAAAAAAACAATATTTTATGCATTTAAAAAAAAACATTTTTTTAAGTTCTTTGTAATATATATGTCGCAGTGAAATGGCCAAAACAGAGATTTGATCAAATCTCTAAGGGATTTGATCAAATCACGCAGGATGTTAAAATGGCCAATTCATTTTATCATTTACCTAATACAAATCAGTAATTTGATCAAATCTCTGAATCTGATTAGTGAAATGACGAAATCGGACAAAAAAGGCAACTCGTTTTTTCATTTCACTTGATTTGTTTAGTGATTTGAAAAATCCCTGAAACGCGTCAGTGAATTGACGAAACTAACTCGCAGATATTGGCTCCTAAATCATTAGTAATTTAAACGGTTCTGGGACTTAGACTCGGATGGCGGATAGGTTAGAAGATGGTGGCGGGAGCTCTGCTCCGTCCACCGTCTTCGTGGTTATTTTTTTTTTATAAAAGAGCGGAAAAATCTTTATCGCGTTCGTTTCGTCAACTCACTGACGCGTTTCAGGGATTTTATCAAATCACTAAACAAGTCTAGTGAAATGAAAAAACGAGTTGCCTTTTTTGTCCGATTTCGTCATTTCACTAAACAGATTCAGAGATTTGATCAAATTACTGATTTGTATTAGGTAAATGATAAAATGAATTGGCCATTTTAACATCCTGCGTGATTTGATCAAATCCCTTAGAGATTTGATCAAATCTCTGTTTTGACCATTTCCCTGCAACATATACATTAACTGGGCTTCGGCTCTAAGACGGTTAAAAAAACACCGTGTATATTGAATAATTTTATTACGTTCACTTATTTGGTTCTCTGGTTACAGTATTTATTTTGCGTTCCACTTATAAATAAAAATAACACAAGTATGAGTTTCTGTTTATTTTGTCCTAAGTTTAAACCTACCCACATACGTAAATATGAATCCGATTGAGCACAGTCAATAGTATTATAAAAACGCACGATAACAGGCGCGCAGTCGGCTGCGAACACTCGCACAAGGCAATCGGATCGGAGCGCGCGCACTGGGTAACTTTATAACGAGAAAGTAGGCAAATTAATATGACGTGTGTTACCGTCCGTGACGTCACTCCCAATATACAGGATGGAAAGGCACGACGATCCTTTCCGCAAAAAGGGGATTGTTTAGGTTGAGTACTACATATTAAGGCGTATATTGTTTGCTCCGCGCCGATTGCCGAAGCTTTGGACATTTAACAAGGGGAAAATAACGTGTACTATGGACTTTTAGTGCCGTGTCTAATGTCTTTGCGAAAAAAAATGACAAAATTGCAAAATTCTTCTTTGCCGAGAACTTATTCAATGCTATGTAGACAGCGTGGAAAGGAGATTCGACGAGTTCTTTAACTTTCTGTCTGGTGTTTCCGAACATGCGACTATTGCTGCTCTGTCCTACCCTAGATTTAAAAACAAATGGTTTCCGTGCATAACGCCACAAGATCAGGAAAAGGTGAAATCAATCTTCAAGCATGTGATAGCAACGGAAATATCAAAATAAAATAATATCAACGAGACCGATGAACTCACGACAGATCCAGAACATCCATTTTTTGATTTTGGATCAGATTCAGACAAGATGATAGATGTACAAGTACAAGAAGTACTGCAAAGGAACACTCCTAGAACTAAAGCCGAAATATTTATGTGTCAGTTTTTTGCTAAGCGAGATACAAGTTTGGTTGTTTTAAATCGCTACAAAATAATCAAAACTATTTTTCAGAAATATAATACACCCTTGCCTTGTTCAGCGTCTGTCGAAAGAGTTTTTTCATATGCCACAATGATGAATCTCCTTAAATCAAATAGGCTCTCAGACCATCTATTTGAAGAAAGGGTAGTACTGAAAACGAACTTAAAAATGTAAAAATATGTTATATATTATTTTACTTGTTATATTTGTTGTACTTTAACTTGTAAGTTATGATATTTTTTTATTTTTATTTTTTATTTTGATGGGAAACATACAGCACCTAATAATACAAAAATAATAATATCATAAAGTTGACTCACAGGCCAAAACAGTTTCCACTTATGAGTAATACAGTTCTTTTGCTCTGAAAGTGATCGAACAAGAAAAAAAATATACAAGATAACAATTTAAATATTATAATAGCAATTGAATTTGGAATAGATTGATCAAAACTAAATTAATTCTAACAATAGTCTAACATGCTTAAGCTTAAGTTTGAGAAGATATATTTGTAAAAGTATGATGATTGTAACAACTACAAGAAAAAAAACATGCCATTCGATTTGAACAAATGCCTATTCAACATGAAATTTAAATTTAACATTAAATACATTTAACGCATTAATTATTAATTACTAACTTTTTTGATTGCAGAAGCAAAACTGTTAAAGTTTTTATGAAATAGGTCAATGTGCGAGTATTTATTGTTATATGATTTGCATGCCCTAACCAAGAACTTATTGTTTACGTACTTTTTACGACTGAAAGGCGTGGAAAATAGATCGGGGGACCGTGTTCTATAACTGGGACATCTGATTAAAATTTTGCTCATCAGAACTTCGGAGTCAATATTATTATTTATAATTTTATACAGAAAAAGGACATCTCTTTTTTCTCTTCTCATTTGGAGGGATTCAATATGTACGGGTACAAAAGATTTAAATTTGTATGATAAACGATTGAGGAATTTTTTTTGAATATTTTCTAGTGAATTGATGTTAACTGCAAAGTGAGGGCTCCACACAGTGGATGCATATTCAAGGTGCGAACGTACATATGCATTATACAAAAGCAGCAAAGTTTTGGGATTTTTAAAGTCCTTACTTTGTCTAAAAATAAAACCGAGGATTTTATAAGCTTTCGCTGTTACTTTTTCAACGTGTGGTACTAGTTGAAGCTCATGGTCCAAATGAACACCTAAATCTCTTATCTCAGAAACTCTACTCAGTACCTGATTTCCAATTTTATATATAAATTTTAAAGGATGAGTTTTTCTCGTAAATGTGATAACCGAGCATTTATTTACGTTCAAATAGAGTTTGTTAAACAAACACTAGCTATTTAACCTATTTAAATCGTCTTGCAAATAAAGACAGTCGACTTCAGACTTCACCAATGTAAAAATTTTAGTGTCGTCGGCGTATAATAACACTTTGGAATGCAAAAAGCAATCCATGACATCGTTGATATACATGTTAAACAACAAAGGTCCCAAGTGCGAGCCTTGGGGTACTCCAGACGTAATGGGAACAAAGCTAGAAGTGTACCCTTTAATAGTAACCGCTTGGGTTCGATCCCGCAGGTAAGATGTTAACCAGCGCAATAAATCACCATGTATTCCTAAGTGTTCTAGTTTTTTTAATAGGACAGAGTGTGAAATTTTGTCAAAGGCTTTTGAATAATCAGTGTAGACAGCATCCACCTGATAATTCCCATCCATTGCGCTAAGGACATAGTCAACGAACTCACACAGATTGGACTCAGTTGATCGACTATTAACGAAGCCGTGTTGCTGTGTCATTAACAGAGGTCTCACTGTCGGATATAGCGTATCATATATTATTTTTTCTAGTAATTTAGGAAGTACTGATAATTTAGAAATACCTATATAATTCTTTATTATTATGTTTATCCTCACTTTTAAATATAGGTACAACAATGGATTGTTTCCAGATTTTTGGTAAAGTTCCAGATTTAAGAGATAATTTGAAAAGTAAACATACTGGGGCCGAAAGAGAAGTACTGCAGCGTTTTAAAAACACAGGATGAATTCCGTCAGGACCACTTCCTTTTGATTCTTTTAGAGCTTTTAGATATTTTTCGACTAAAGGTTCATCAATTTGAACACTATTAATTATGCATGCATTTGAGCTACTGATGTTAGCTGCGGCAGAAGCCAGTGGCTCAAATACAGAATGGAAAAATGTATTAAATAAATTAGCCGCGCCAAGACCATCATAAGCCGTAGCAGTGTCCAAATAGAGTGAATCAGGAATGCCACTAACATTTTTTTTTGATTTTATATACGACCAAAATGATTTAGAATTTTTTTTTATGTTGTCTTCCGTTCTAGAAATAAATAAGTTATAACAAGATATTTCTAACTTTTTAATTTTGGATCGTAAACTAGAAAAGGCGTCGTAATCACATTACCTACCATATATTTTCCATTTTTTATGTTTCTTTTGTTTTTTTTTATTAAAGAGATCAGATTGTGGGAATACCAAGACGGAAAATTATTTTTGTTAGTGACAGTTTTGGATGGAACAAATTCTTCTATTATATGGTTTAATGTAACATAAAAGTGATTTACTGCGGTTTCAATATCATTATTATTTATGTTCAACTGCGACTCCCAATGAATTTCCCTCAGCTTCGCGTTAATTTTATTATAATCGGCAGCAAAAAAGCGACGAATAACCCGAGGGGCCGGTTTTAGGAAACACTCATTCGATCCAGTATCAATCTTTACACAAAAGACTGGGTGATGAGCATCGATTGGGACTAGAGCATCCGCGCTATCCACCTCACAAATACGATTAGAAAGCACTAAGTCAAGATGCCTCCCATTTCCATTAGGGATGTGATTAAATTGTTGCCAATTAGAAAAATTTAAGAATGCGGAGAGTTGCGAAGTAAGAAAATTTAAATTAGGATTATCTAATTTAAGGTTTCTAGAACCACGGTTAGGGTACCACACGGCATCAGGGATGTTAAAGTCTCCCAAAACTAAAAAAATGTCATCGTGGAAATCAGCGTATAGATCTGACAAAAACTCAAAAAATAACATTTGCGAATCTTTTTGGTCTCTACCTTGAGGAAAGTAGCATGTGAATAATCTTATTTTTTTCGCGGAGGACCCCGGTTTGATAGAAATATCTAAGCAAGTAATATCAGCGTCTGGCAGCGCCACCACGGGCCGCGCGCAATGCGCGTCCGCCCGTAGGTCGCGGCGGGCCGCTATCAGCGTGCCACCCCCTCGCGTCACTCCCATTCTCTCGCAGTCACGGTCTGTCCTGTATACATTGTAGCGCTGATCAAATAATTCTGAGTCATAAATTCCCGGAATAAGCCAAGTTTCTGAGATGCATACAAGGTCATAGTTAAATTTTAGTAAATTACGTAAAAATACGCTAGTTTTAGTCCGAAGTCCAAGAGCGTTTTGATAGTATAAGTTAAGTGACATAGTATTTAATTATTGAAATATATATTTTTTGGTGTAAAATAAGCACGCTTAATGATGAGTTTATTACAAATATGAAACGTAGTCGCAAAATGTACGGAAAAATATCATAAAAAAATAAATACTCAACGCATGTAAATACAAAGTAGTAGTTGTGTTTAACAGTTTTGATCTCGCTATAGTAACGAATTAATTGCAGTGATAATGCTGTAAATGTAACAAGGCAAACAAGGCAGACAGAATCGACAAATAACATAGACAGAATATTTCTCATGCTATTTTGTTTAACGCTTCTTCTGACGTAATATACAAAATTGGAGAACTATCAGTTTTCCGCACTTTCACGGTACAATTACGGACCCAACAATACTTGTAATTTTTTTGAGTTTTCCTCAGTTGCGCCTGTTTCAGCAAGTATTTGTTGAATCCAGACAGATGATCGTTGACGTAGATGCGTGAGTCGTTGTTGGTGAAACCCAAGTCCTTTGCATTTAAATTCTTTATTTTGCGCAAAGCAGATATAAAATCGTCTTTTTTATAACGTGCCTGTAATTTAACAATGATTGGCTTAGGTTTACTGCTGTCCGTGTCATTTTTCACAGCCACGCGGGTGACAAAATCCACATCCGTGGCAACATTAAGAGGATAACTGCTCACTCTAGCTAGTGAATTTAAGACTGTGTACAGATTTTCGCCTTTAGTTTCCGGGACTCCATTAATTTGGATATTGGACCGCCTGACCCACTGCTCATTACTGCGCATTTCAGCCACAATATCTTTGACTGTAGTTTTTAAATTATCGACCTCAACCTTACAACTTTCCAGTACCAACACCCTAGACTCGATGGTGTCGATTCGGCCTGACATTTCGTCCAACCTTTTGTCAAGACTGTTTTTCATTTCCGCCACATCAGATTTAACTTGATTCATGTCCGCTTGTATTACTTGAATTGCAGAGAATTGGTGTTGCAGTTCGGATATCTTGCTCAGAATATTGTTCAATAATTCTGCATGCTCAGTAGAAGAGGAGGATGTACTGGGCAGCATCTGGAATGAATTAGGAGGGGTAGAAAACGGGGCCTTACCCTCCTGCCCGCTAACATTGTAGGCATCCTCTACAAGCTTTGACTCATCTAAAGTAGCGTCGCATAACATAATAGAATCATCCAGCATAACTCTAGAAACCGATTCCCGACTCAACGAAAACCTAGGGCTTTGCACCTGGACCTGTGTGTCATTGTTTCGCTTCCGCCGATTCGTTACTGACCTACAGAACGAACACAGCCATGATTTAGCTATCTTATCTATGTCGATTGAATGGTCCAACGATTCGTTCAAGCATTCCAAGTGGTAGGTCGTGCTGCAGCCTGTGCACTTCAAAAGAGCGTTCTTCTTGATGTCAACAAGTTTATTACATGCTGGGCAAATCATCTTTCTGTAAATTTATTCTTTATTTTCTAAGCAGTAAAGTTCAAAATACAATGCAACGTGCAGGCCGGGTAAAGTGTTCACTAATTTCGCCCGCCAACGTTCATCCAAGCGTGGCTCCGCGGTAGAGCGCTCGACTACGACGCAGCCGACCCTGGTTCAAATCCCACAAAAACACAAAAAGTACAACTGCTTGAGGAGGCCGTCACACAACACAGGTACACTTCACCACACAGTCACCGGCCGAAGACAACTTCCCGAGTGAGAGGTCCGACACAATCCAATATGGCCGCTGCGTCATATGGGGCGAGACCCAGGAAGGACAAGGAGGTACCGAGACCAACAGAACACGACTTTCAAATATTAATATATAAATTAAAATAAATCAAATTATACTACAAAACACACGACCGCTCAAAGCAAAAGCGCGACGTTTATTTGTTATATTTGTGAGTAAATTTTTACTGTGTAGTTAATTATATGCAGAGCTTTTGAATGTTATACTTTATAAATAATGGGTAATGAAAGTAGTAAAAAAATATTTACCCATCATTTTGTCCTTGTTTTTAAAACTATCACAATATTGGAATTGTATCCTTTTTATTAATTAGCAACTTTTTTTTATTACACACTGATTAAATAATAAGTAAATATCACAAATGAAAAACATGCAATTTGCAAATCTTAATTGAGTATGGCATAATGTTATGGTGTATACAGGGTGTCCCGTAACTCAAGGATAACCTGGTACTGGGTGGAAGGCCAAGGTATACCCGTTATGAAAAAAATAAGTAGTCACAAAAAAAAATGTTATTAATAATTGTTTATCGAGCAAATGATTTTTTTTTTTGTAAAAAAACAATTTTTTTTGACAGTTTTTTTCTTATTTTTTTCATAACTCATATACCTTGGCCTCTCACCCGGTACCAGGTTATCCTTAAGTTAGGGGACACCCTGTATATACATGTTGCTGAATTAACAACGTTCATTTTTGTTACTTTTTGATTTAAATTATTATTCTTGTTGGTGGTATGTGGTGTTTCCGTGGTAAAAAGAATCCCTCGCGGTGCCAGAATATCTGTTGCCGCACATTTATCTCAGCTCATAGATAATTGCACCGAACAGAATAATATCACAGACTGGCATAAACTTTTTCTATTTCCGTATAACATACTCCACGTAGAAGAAGATGGTTCTAAAGTTTCCCTTACCCAGAAAATAAAAAATAACTGCACTAATTACCCAGGACCTCCCCAACTAAAACACAACATCACCTCGTCTTTCAACCGCCAAAAAAACATAGAGGCCAAGATAAGCGACGGCGACCTAAAAGGTGCCGCGCGCCTCCTCTTCTCTAACGACGTTTTATCCCCGGACACTCCAGACACCCTTTCGGCTTTACAGACTAAACATCCCCCAGGTCCTTCTAACCCTTACTTTTTGGACCCCCCACAGACAAACCAGGCCTGCCTTGAAATTAAAAATAGAGACGTCCATGAAGCGATTTTTTCATTCGAAACCGGTTCTGCGGCGGGTCTGGACGGTCTTTCACCCCAACATTTGAAAGATTTAACGTCTCACTCTGTAGGCGATGCAGGCGAGCGACTAGTTTGCTCCATCACAAAATTAATTAATTGCATGTATACAGGCACCACCAATCCAGATATAGTCCCGATCCTGTATGGTGCAAACCTCATTGCCCTCACCAAAAAGGACGGAGGGGTAAGACCAATTGCTGTCGGTTCAACTCTTAGACGCCTCGCCTCCAAAATTGCAGTTAGATACATAGTTTCGAAATTACAACCCCTATTTGAACCTGTCCAGCTCGGCTTCGGCATAAAAGGAGGGTGTGAGGCAGCCGTCCATGCCTTACGAACTTTCCTTTCCAACGCCCCCTGCGACGTGCTGGTCAAAATTGACGTTAAAAACGCATTTAATTCAGTTAACAGGGATACCTTGCTGACAGAAATCAAAACTAACGTACCGGAAATATAAAACTACCTACTTCATTGTTACGCTGAACCCACGAAATTGATCTATCGCAATACAGTTATATCATCGGAAGTAGGTTGTCAGCAAGGTGATCCTCTCGGGCCGGCAATTTTTAGTTTGGCAATTAACCCTGTTATTCAAAATTTAAAATCGAAATTCAACGTCTGGTACCTTGACGATGGAACCCTAGGAGGCGATCTGGAGTCTGTACTTTCAGATCTCTCCACCGTAAAATCCAAATTCCAGTCCATCGGCCTGGAACTCAACTACTCCAAATGCGAACTTTTTATTCAGAACTCTTCTGTAAATTGTTTTGATATCAAACAAAAGTTTGACGACCTCACTCCGAATATAAAATTAGTAGATAAAAAATCCTTGTGCCTCCTAGGATCTCCTATTTTTGAAGATTCTTTTTCGGGTTTCATTTCAAATTCCATTTCCAAATTTCACAAATACGAAAGTCGTCTTCTCGAATTAAGTCCTCACTTTGCATTTACTATTTTAAGGTTTTGTCTCTTTGTTCCAAAATTAACTTATGTACTTCGCTGCTGCTCTTTTAATAATTTTCTTAATTTACTAACACCCTTTGACGACTTATTGAAAGACAATTTGGAATGTATTTTAAACCTGCAACTCAGTGAGAATTCTTGGACCCAAGCATCCCTACCCATTCGTTACGGTGGGCTAGGTTTACGCAAAATTTCCAGTGTTTCTGTACCGGCGTTTTTGTCCTCCGTTCACAGCTCGGCAAATCTCATAGGTAAAATCTTAGGGGCGTTCCCTGTAAACTATGAGACTGCTGGCTTGACGGAGGCCAAAAACGCCTGGTCTATTGCCTGCCCGGGTAAGGATCCCCCTCAAAATTTAAAATCACAAAGGGCCTGGGATGACATATCGTCAAAAATGACATACGACTCTCTCCTAGATTGCAGTACAGGTTCCGATCGCGCCAGGATCTTGGCTGTGGGGACCAGAGAAGCAGGCTCCTGGTTACACGCCTTTCCGTCGGTGCATACTGGGACTTTCTTAGAACCCCACACCCTGCGCGTTGCTACCTGTCTGCGGCTTGGAGTCCGGGTATATGCTCCACACACGTGTCCCTGCGGCAGTGACGTCAACGCGTTGGGACATCACGGCCTTTCGTGCCAAAAGAGTGCGGGCCGCTTTTCAAGATACGCCGCACTCAACGACATTCTACGCCGCTCTCTTGCCAGCGTCAATGTGCCGGCCCTGTTAGAGCCACCCGGCATTCTCAGGGACGACGGCAAGAGACCGGATGGAATGTCTTTGATTCCGTGGAAGATGGGTCGGGTGCTGGTGTGGGACGCCACCTGCGTCGACACATTGGCCCCATCCCATCTCCACGGAACGTCCTCCAGAGCCGGTGCGGCTGCAGAGGCTGCAGAAAAGGTAAAAAATAACAAATATAGGAGTCTCGGCGCCGAATACTACTTTGTTCCATTCGGCGTCGAGACCCTTGGTCCGTGGGGTCCCAGCGCCCTCAATCTCTTCAAAGAAATCTCAAAAAAATTAGCCGACACCACCGGGGACCGAAGAGCTGGCGGCTTCCTCGCTCAACGCATAAGTATTGCGATACAGCGGGGAAATGCTGCCAGCATCTTAGGCACCATGCCGCGGGGAGACCATTTATTTTAGTTAAGTATAAGTAGTATGTTAGTTACTGTTATAATTTTAGTAGTATTTATTATTTATTTAGAAAAAATAAATTTCATATACTTATTCTTGTTTGTATGTTTCATATAAGTACAAAGTTTGATTTATTATAACGGTGTTTTTCTCATTTCCTAACTTTTCACATAGTTATGAACAATGTTACCATTTAAAGAACGTTGATTTTTTGATACTTTTTGCTATTAATTATTATTTATACGATTGCAAAGCTAACTTTATATAAGTAGTTTAACTAAATAGGTTGTCATGGTTGCTTTTATATTCAATATACAAAGTTTGATTTATTATAATTGTGTTTTCTTACACAGTGCACAGTCCTTATCTGCTCTTAGATAAGAGAAATTTAATCGAATTTCAGAGAGATGCACTACTTTAATAGCAAAATAAGTTTTTGACAAAAGGTAATTTTTTTTACAAGCTTTTACAGCTGACAGCTGACACTACCTTTTTCGGACAATCGTAATCTACGGGTTAAGGAGCTTTGACAAGTCCTAACACGACGGGTTATAGCATTGCCATCCAAACTCTTTCACCGCGAACGACGCGATATAGCGTCATGCCGAAACATTACTCATTCGCGTGAGACGCTATATCGCGTCGTGACATTTTTACTGCTAATATGGACCGTTTAAATAAATAGTGACTTTTTTTTCAGTAATCTTATTCTTAACAACTGAAAGCACCATTCTGACGAAACAAATATCCCTAAAACTGTCTAGAACAATCCGAATAAAGTCTACAAAGTTTGAGTGAAGATATTTGAATAAAGTCCGTTGGGAGTATTGGTGTTTTATATTAACACCTATTTAGCATGATATAAAAATCTGTTTAGGTTTTTATTTAGGATTTCAATGATTTAAAAGTTAGGACGCAGCTGTCGCGTCACTCAGCGGTATGGGTCCTGCTCGATTCGGCACTACAGTTTATAACGACTCAAGTAGTGAGTATCCATCACGATTTCCAACCTTATTGTTGACGATTTAAAACTCATTTTTTCTTAAAATTAGTCACTAATTTGTCTTTGACTATATTATGCCAACTTACTATAAACCATTATTTTATATATTCATTTAAATTCTTAACACACATTTGTTTTTTTTGTAAATGTAGGTATAGTGTGAGTAAACAATATGTCATAGTCATAGTCATAGTCATATCGTTTATTGCATCCATAGTTGCACATATGCACTTTCTTACTTAAAGGCAAGGAAAGAGAACCAATCAACTTAAAGACTAATCGTTACTTAACACTTTCAGGAATCACGACCAAACTCAAATCAAGTAGTTACGCTCCATACCGAAAATGTATATATCCATAATGCATAATACATGGTACCTAGTGTAGAAATCATTGCTACCTGCCGGGCAATAAATCTTTTTTTTTCGCATCACCTATTGCTTTGTTATGGTTTCAATTAAATGAAACGAATGTATTTGTTTTCTTTACTCCCCGTTTATTATTATTTTTAATTTAGAGGTGTTTCAACATAAAATCAACTAAGTATATAAAAATCAACATACAAAAAATAAAAACAAAATACAATCAACGAAATAATAATACTAAATGTCTTCCGATTTCGCCTACCTATTTACAATATTTTTTAATTAGCTACTTTACTTCGTCGAAGACGTTTTCCAAACTTTCATCAGGGATCTCGTCCAACAGGTTCCTGATTTTTTTGTTAACATTTTTTTCTTATCAAGTTGACGCTCTGAAAATATAAATTGTATTAGTTTAATTGCAAAAAATTTACTAACAATAATGTTGTGTGTAAAGGGAAACTAAAATACTTACTCTTTCTGCTGTTAAGCTTCTTTGCCTTATTCAACTCGGCTTCCCTTTTTGCTTCAGCTAAACGCCGTTTCTCCCCTGGAATTAATAATTATCAATCAGTAACCACTCGACATTATCAATAATTATTGATCTTTATAGATATTACTAAACTTACTCTCTTGTTGCCTTTCTGCCTCGAACTCTTTCTTCCTATTCCTAAATTCTTCCTCATTAAATATCTCCATAGTGCCAGTAAGTAATTTGTATGTCTGGTAGAATGCACTAACAACTACTGAATAAAAACACATTTTAGAGCCCTTCCTTTACCCCAATATTTCCGGTCAGCGGTAAAACA
This sequence comes from Epinotia demarniana, assembly GCA_945867215.1. NCBI lineage: Eukaryota > Metazoa > Arthropoda > Insecta > Lepidoptera > Tortricidae > Epinotia > Epinotia demarniana. The sequence continues at coordinate 16,487,764 of OX244281.1, forward strand.
CCACAGGTCAACGAAGATAACAGATAAGGATTATTACCTGTATGTAAATCTAAAATACCACGATCCCTAACCTTTCGGCATGCGTACACCCATAAATGTATTTACAATAATAATGAGGTAGTTATTGTTGTCACTACGACTGTCATCGCATCCTAACTAATCCTGAAACAATGAAAAACGAAAAACACCCTGAATGGGTCCCTTATTACCTTATTATTTGTCACCAGCTCTAGTTTTACTACACAAACGCGGTTGTGATTGATATCTTAAAGGGTATTGTTATTAATTTACTCAGTAAGTACAATAAACCAACAAACCAACCATATAAAACAATATACCAACATATTTAGCCCAGGTTGGGGCAGTTTTAAAGGAGGGGAGATATAATTAAAGTTAAAAGAGGAAGCAAAACCAAAGTTTCTACCAGCTCGAACAGTACCATTTGCACTAAAAAGTAAAGTGAAAGATGAAATTAACAGTCTGCTAAAAAACGGTCGCATTGCCCCAGTAGAATATAGCTCATGGGGGACACCAGTGGTACCCATTATAAAAAAACATGGCTCTGTTCGCCTATGTGGAGACTTTAAAGTAACTCTAAATAAATATGTAGAAGTTGATCATTTCCCATTGCCTACAATTCAACAAATATTTGTAAAACTGCAAGAAGGGAACTGTTATTGTGAATGAGACCTCAAAGAAGCCTACTTGAAAGCACCATTGTCTAGAGCTTCTCAGGAAATGACAACAATTACAACAGAAGTAGGTGTATATAAGTACCTTTATCTGCCATATGGGGTAAATACTGGGGTAGGCTCCTTTCAAAGGTTAATTGTTCAATGTTTGGCCAATGTTGAGGGGGTAATAGTGTACATAGATAATATCTACATAAATGGGAAAGACTTCATGCTGATTTTCTTGTGCCATTTTGTGGTAAAATGTTCATTGTAATCTTTGATGCTTATTCAAAGTGGCCAGAGGTATATATGATGTCTAATATCACGTCAAGTAAAACTATATCAATTTTTGATAGCATCTTTATACGCTTTGGATACCCATTGCATCTGGTGACAGATAACGGCACAGCATTTACCAGTTATGCCTTTAAAGAATTTTGTAGACGATCTGGTGTAAACCAAAGCTTCACTCCACCTCATTACCCGGCTACTAACGGAGCCGCAGAACGTTTCGTAGACACCTTTGAGAGGCAGGTAAAAAGATTATGCAGGACGGTGCAAACATAGAAACCGCTATTAACTTGTTCCTGTTCGACTACAGAAATACTCCACACAAGTCGACAGGAGTAAGAAATCGCTTTACTTTACTAAGACCACAGCCAGTATCCGGTAAAATCACTTGTGAGCGAGAGAAACAAGTAAAATACCATAAAGGATCGCGTTTAATATCTTTTGCAGCAGGAGATAAAGTAATGGCCAAAGCCTTTAGAAATAACAGAACTAATTGGTCAGTTGGGGTAATTGTTGGAGTGCTTGTGGAGGGTACAACCTATAATGTTGACGTTGGTGGTCTTGTATGGAAAAGACATGCAAACCAATTAATAAGAATTACTTAAATGTAACATGTCATCTATTAGACTAAGTTTTTTTTTTTTTTTTAAGTTCCTCATCTTCTTGTGGCGGCGGAGAGTGTTGTGATTGTTAAGTTGGCAACGGTGTTGCCTTACTTCTGCCACAAGCGGATTCGACAGATGTGCATTCCATCTGATTATCTGTGCTCGGTGGGAAAAATATGTAAAGCAACTCTCGAAATAAACAGTGTTAAATTAAGGTCGTGTATTAATTAATTACCGGCTAGCTAATCCCAAAATATAGGCATATGACACCTTGCATGCTCGGCAGTCGGCGACAAAGGCTATAAGGGTTCGAACACCTGCATCTCGCCGGTAACTTTATGTGGCCTATTGTGTATTGTTATACCTTTTGTTTCAAGTATTAGCTTATTATTTGAGACAGAGCCTAAGTTTACCAGACAGAAGTGGCGGTGTTATCTTAAATGTTTTGTTAAGATTGACCAATAGTAAGTACAATCCCTATATCCTAAATCTTACTTCGTTAAATTGTGAACTAAAAATATATGCACTACAATTAATATTGATTAAAACTCAGTATATGTATAAAAATGACTATTTCTTATGTCTTGGTCAAGAAAAACATACGCATATACCCATCCACTAAGGCGGAGCAGCAGCGTACGAACCCGAGGCGCTGCGTGACGCGACGGTTGATTTCGTGTGTATGGCCGCGAAAGCTTCTTGTAAAACAAAGACGCTGGCGCAGTGAAAGAGCTAAACGTGTAAATCGTGTTATACACAATTTTAGCTCATTTGCTTGGTACTATCAAAGAGAATAATAGTTAGCACGGGGATCTCACTCCATAGAAATGGTCAAAATATCGTAAGTAATACATTACTATTTTATTTTAATACATCCGTTAAGATGTTCTATTCAGTCTGTTAACATAGCCATTCTGTTCAATTTGCTTCTAACATTAGTCGTGGAAAAGTAGTCTAACTAATTAGTCGATTACAAAATTTAGTTGTCCGAAATCAATCGGCAACTAATTTAGTTGCATCTAAATTAGTTGCACTCTATACAACTAAGATTGATCAATCGTCGTTTTCAATCGTCAGTCGCAACTAATTCTGTTAATCTTAGTTGTTAATCGTTAGTCGATTGCATTTTGCCTATCTCTGCCTGTATCGAAGGGTAGTATACCACCTGTCCAAGATCTCTGTCCAATGTGCATTTGATAAAAAAAAAAGATTATTTGATCAAATATATGAGGAACAACTAATTACTACGGCTAAGAAATTTTATCAAAGATTGGATCAAAAATTGGACGACATAATTGGAGAAGTGGAATTAAATAAGTACAATTAAGCCAAGATGTCCTAGATCCATCTCGAAGCGACTCGGGCCAGCGGCAGCGAGGGGCCAGCCTGCTCGCCCTTGGACGCTGAAGCGAGCCGCGGCCGCGGCGGGAACAATGCCGCCCAGGGGAAACTTAGACGAACTCATTATGGAAAAGAAATAGGTCACTGAATCCATGGGAGTTGTTCTACAGAACTTACACACAAATGTAACAGTGCGCTCAAGCGGTTTTCTTGTTAATAAAACTTTTGTCTACATCCCTTATGAATAAAGCAAACCCGAGTTATTGTGGAATGATGAACTACTATAGGTAGATAGCGCAGCATGAGTGACCGGCTAAATTACCAGATGTCATTATGAACGTGACTTGATATCGCTGCTTATGGCAGCCCCCCCCTCCCCCCTCTCCGCACGCAGCTCGTACAGCTTGAATGTGATACAGTCGGAGTCAGAATGCATGTGTCAACGCTCTCTCCGTTGTCTGCGTGCGTTATTTGCGCTGTAACAGGCTTTACCTTACTCAGCATCAGCAGCAGTAAACTATCTAAATGCATCAAACTAGCGTTGGACTGAAACGGCTGGTTTTCCCAACATAATTAAACATTTCTCGCCGACAGTAGGGAAGTAACAAAACAGCACTGGGAGCGGAGCGCTCTATAAGATGATAAAATAAGTTTTGTTTCACATATTTTGTATGATGGCAAATAAGTTGCCCAGTACATTAAGGCTAATAAAAGTCTCTCGGTTATAGTCGTAGTTCTTAAGATTATTGATTATCCTCAAGGCTTAACCCAGTTTGGCACAAAAACTAATTTCTCCTGCTTACCATAAGCGATATATCGGCAGCGTCATTACTCAGCCGGGCTCAGCGCGGATTACGGCCGCGGACGCTGCTCGATACAGGAGCGCCGACATCTATCATACGTATTCACGAGCGCGGTTCGTGCCGAAGAATATCGCACTCGGTCGATGGCACGTCACATCTTCGATATATTATTGTTAGCCCGTATTTAGTGTTATGCTTACAAGTACTGAGGTGTTATTAGTGCGCATCTTGATGCGAATTATAGTGTGTGCCAAGAAAGACCCAGTGCGACGTGTGCAGTCTCAAACTGGTTGAAAAAGTCGTTAAATTGAGCAACGGTTTTGATAACTCAGCCAGCGAAGCATTTAAGTTTGATTTGATCTCATTTTGAGTGTATACTACATTTTCCGGAAATCGTTATTTCCAGATTGCAATTTTTGCCTTTAGCAATTTTTACCATTTTATTTTCCTCAATAGCTTTCTTCCCCTTAAGCAATTCTAACCATTCGCATATTTTCCTATTCTTTTTATTTACCAGTATCTCATGTTCCTGATAGTTTTTCTTGCCATTCGCACATTTTCCCATTCTTATTATTTACCAATAGCTTATGTTCCTGTTAGGTTTCCTAGCCATTCGCATATTTTCCCATTATTTTTATTTTCTAATCGTTTAATGTATATCTTTTTATTCATTGTATATTATTACCAACGCCCTCAAGAAAGAGAGAGAAGGCAAGATTCTCTGTCTTGCTTGCTCCGCCTACGTGACAGCCCCGACGCGTTCGCTCACCGAGAGCCAGCCGGACGAGGAGCGAGGTGGTGGGGAAGAGACCGGAGCAGCGACGGACTTCACTTCGGCGGCGCACTCGTTATGGATCGGACGACTAGCTAAGACCCGTGACCATCAAACTTTGTACCAATTAGCGTAATTAGGGCATTATCTGATTTGTAACTTAACGTTTAAATAAATTAGTTGATTAACTCGTTGGTTTATTTAAATTACACACCTCGATGCATAAGACTACAGAGTAATAAAACGAATGTAAAAAATTGCGTTTTTGAGTAAATGCGATCATAAAAATCGCTACCGTGAAATAGTAAGACAGGGAAATTAAAAAAGTGAGAAAATTTGCGACTATGAATAACGGCGAAAAGAAAATTATCTGCAAGGAATAACTGCGTTTGGGAAGCGCGAAAATGTGACTGGGGCGTATAGAATTGAGTTTGTAGAATGCACGCACACCAAGGGTGGTTTTTTGCGGTGCGCTTTCTAATTTCCCTTTTCAGAGATTAGCGCGTTGTTTAAGAGTAGTGGACTGTATGTTAGGGGTCCAACCGTGGTCTATTGTCGTAGCTACTAGACGCGAAATTGTGTAGGAAAAGTCAGCTGCTTTGGAAATCGGAACAGGTCGATGAATCAGCTAACAGAAGAGCAAATGGAGCCATGCGCACTTACTTGTGATTTGTATGAATGTCTCCTTCAGGCTAGCTGCTCATGGCACCTGCACGTGTCTTCATTGGGACGCGCAGCGCAATCCCGAAATGCCCAAAAGCACTTTCAATCCACGAACACCTTATAGCACTAAGCTGACAGCACGTACAGTTTTCAGTAATATATGGAGAATGCGTCGGATTTAATTCGATTTATTTTATTCATCAGCGCGGAGCTGGTTGTTACACGCACGACGGGAGAGTATCTAATTCGCTTTCGCCAGGTGGCGTGAGCGATGCGCGTACGTCGTGTATGACAGAGACAGCGCGATATATCAGTGCGCATGGGTGAAAGGGATGATTGTATAGGAAATCGTGACTGTAGAAACGACAACAGATTAAAGTTCTACAGACAAACATACGAAATCCAACATCTCCCCCGGCTTGAAGGGTTCCCTTCAAAGAAAAAAAAAGATTATATACATATTATGTATGTATATGGGGAAAGATAAAAAACGCACTATATAACTAAAGATAAACGAAGGGAAATATGTAATTATTCCAAAATAAGCTTTTGTGGTAACATAAAATAAATAAAAATATATATATTTCAATATATGTATAGATATATATGTGGTGGCAACCCTACTGCGTAGGCAGCGGGCACAGCCGAACGATCGGTCGCTCCAGCGTACCGTTGCGGGTCCGCACTTCAGCAACGCGGACAACACCGTCTCGCCCAGGGAATACCCGAGTTATTATTCCGAGCGGCCACTGCAAGGGTGGCGTGTTAGCAACGTTTATTAAAACTATTGTTCCCACCGTTATTGGCTTGTCCGGAGTATTCCATTTCTCTCTGCTTTGTAAGTTGTGAAGATACTCAATTCGGAACCGTTTCCAGAATGATTGGACAAGTGAGTCTAGCATTGAAAAACGAGTCAATAGATTCGGTCGCTCCTGGCTTAAGTCGGCGGCGGGCAAACGCGGCAACGGCGAGGTTGACATGAAATGAGCGGGCGTTAGTGCGGTGGGCTCTGACGGGTCAGAACTTAGTATGTAAAGAGGGCGGCTATTAAGAATCGCTTCGATCTGAGTAAGAACGGTGAGTAATTCTTCATATGTCAGGATTTGATTACCTATAACACGATTAAGATGGGTTTTAAAGCATTTAATGTTGCCTTCCCAAATACCTCCAAAATGGGGCGCGTTTGGGGGGCTCATACGCCAAGTAATTCGACTTTTTGCAAGTTCTTCCTTGAAATGCGTATAATACGGATCAGACTGAAGAAAAGTATGAAGCTCGTTTAGATAAGCTTTAGAAGCTGTAAAGTTAGTGCCGTGGTCGCTATATAAAAATTTACAATCCCCACGCCGAGAGATAAATCGCTTAAAGGCGTCGAGAAACGCCGCGGAGGAAAGAGAAGAAGCGAGCTCGGTGTGGACGGCCTTCGTCACCAGGCAAACAAAAATACAAAGCCACGCCTTTTGGCTTCTCACGCCACGTTTTCTAACTAACGTGATGTAAAAGGGTCCCGCGTAGTCGACGCCCGTGTGCGTAAAGCATTTACTAGGCTCGACACGACAGTCCGGGAGATCAGCCATTGCGGGGAAAGTATTAGTCGGTTTAGCGCGGAAGCAATCGTTACATTTATGAAATCGTTGTCGCACAATTCTACGCGCGGAAAGTATCCAATACTTTTGTCGCAAGATTGACAACAAAAGCTGGGGGCCAGCGTGTAAATTTTCTCGGTGACAGAAGTCTATTAACAGCTCCACAATGTGGCCTTTTTTGGGTAGTAGAACCGGGTGTTTACTAGAAAAATCAAGGGTCGAATTTCCTAAACGCCCTCCTACTCGTAGGACGTTATCGCGAATAAATGGAAATAGTTTGCGTAAGGCGGGTGAGCAAACCCTGCCCTTTTGTATTTTACGTATGTCATCTGAAAATGACGTTTGCTGCATGACCTTCACAACGAGCAGCTCGGCTGCGTCCAGGTCGTCGGCGGTTATTTCTCGGTTGCGAGGAAGCCGTTTAAGAAATTTTAAAACTATGACGACTGTTCTAATAAATCTATTCCATGAGGAAAATCTCTCGCTTAATTTCAAAAGCCAATGCTCATTGTTATAGGTATTTGCAACCAAAGCGGTTGTTTTTTCCTCTGGCAGCTTTGTAGATGACGCCGAGAAAGCCGTTATAGGCCAGTCACTAACTGGCGAGGATGCCCAGGATGGGCCATGGAACCACAGATTGTGGTCCTTTAAGCGGGAAGGCAGAAGGCCGCGCGAAAGACAATCTGCTGCATTTTCAGACCCTGGTACATGATAAAAATGCTCCGAGGTAAAATTATTTTGACATTGAGCAATGCGATTCGCGACAAAGGTTGTGAATCTATGAGGTGAAGAATGGACCCAACATAGGGCAACTTCAGAGTCGGAAAATGCAAACGTATCCGCAATTGGATGACGCTGAGATAAAACATCGTGAACAGTTCGAAGCAGTTTTGACATCAATACAATAGCACAAAGCTCCAATCTAGCAACCGTCACTGTTTTTACTGGTGCGACCTTTGATTTCGAACAAATCAGACGGATGACTGGGTCTTGATTCTCGACAACGACGTGCGCGTAAATCACACAGCCGTAAGCCTTTTCACTGGCATCGGCAAAGGCCAAAAGTGTCAATTTTGAGTTCTTCTCAATGCCTAAATGACGCGGAAATTTAAGAGCAGAGACCAGTGGAAGCTCACTGACGAATTGCTCCCATAAAAGCGATATGTGTGGTGGTGGTAAATCATCCCAATCCATCTTTAAAAGCCATAGTTCTTTTATAAGAAGCTTGGAATAGAGTATGACAGGACCGACGAGCCCTAGAACGTCATACAAACGAGCAGTAGCTGAAAGAATAGCACGCTTCGTGCCATGGAGTTGCGGAAGCGAAACGTCAAAGACGAATTCATCCAAAGCGGGAAGCCATCGAAGACCAAGAATCTTTAAAGTGTCGCCGTCACCGAAAGAGACGTCTTCCGACTGGCGGTGAGAAATGGGAATGTACTCTAGCAACTGCGGAGAGTTGCTAGTCCATTTGACCAAATCAAACCCACCAGCCTTGAAGAGACTGATTAGTTGATTCGCTGTCGCAACTGCTTCCTCGGATGAAGAAGCAGAGGAAGCTAGATCATCCATGTAAACGTCCCTTTCGAGAACGGCGGCAGCGAGCGGAAACCTCTCGCGTTCATCGCTAGCGAGCTGGCGGAGCGTGCGAAGCGCGAGGTATGGCGAAGACCGGAGGCCAAAGCAGACGCGGTTGAAATGATACATCTCCAAAGGTACTTCCGGCGAAAAGCGGTACAAAAATCGTTGAAAGGAGCGGTGGTGCGGATGTACTTCTATGCACAAGTACATTTGGCGGACGTCAGCAAAAAAAGCAACGCGGAATATGCGAACATTCAAAAGAATGTGGAAAATATCTGCTTGCAGATTGCAACCAGTATGAAGGATGTCGTTTAACGACAGCCCGCTGTCAGATTTGCAGCTACCGTCTAGAACTTGGCGGAGTTTTGTCGTGGATTTGTCCATCCGGATGACCGGGTGATGAGGTAGCCAAAACCCTGGCGTAGAGTATTCTTCGGGCGGAACCAAAGAAATAATCCCTTTGTCTAGGTAATCCCGAATAACGGCATCATATTTTTCGCGGAGTTGCGGGTTTTTTAAGAATTTATTTTCGAGCATCGAAAATCTTCTTTTAGCGGTAGTATAAGAATTGCCCAGATTATCTGGTGTTTGCTTGAAGGGAAGATCGACTGCGTAAGAACCATTATCGTTACGCGTGGTCGTTGCGGTAAATATTTCTTCACATTCCTTGTCATCGGGACTTAGAAATTTCCTTGAGGGTACTTCCTCCAAGTTCCAAAACTTTTCTAGAGTTTGGTTAAGCGGTTCGTGCGTAAACGCACAGAGAGCACGAGTCGCGCGCGAAGGTGACGTCACAGTGACGTCCCCCATTATGACGTAACCCAAGGTCGTTTCCAAAGCCGAAGGCAAGCCGGCACTTCGGACTTTGTCAGAAAGTAAGATTTCACAGAATAGATTTGCCCCTATAAGCATATCAATGGGCCCGGGCTCATTAAAACAATCATCCGCCAGAGGTATGTTCTTAAAACAATCAAATAACGATATGTCGAGAGGCGAGTCAGGCAAGTGTGACGTAATGGTTTCCACAACCAGAGGCTGCATAGTATAAGCGTTGTCGCCATTACTGTTGAATCGGGAACTAAATTGCACCGTCGACATTCCAAGTATCTTCTGGGAAGAACCCCCAATGCCCTGAACCCTCGTAAAACGATTTTGGTTCGAAATCGGTAGCGACAATCGATTACAACACTCGAGCGTTATATAATCAGACTGGCTTCCAGGATCCACCAGAATCCTTGCATAATTATTTGCATATTAAAGTTCTTAAGTTATCATCATTTGCACTCCGAGACGACAAATGATTCAACGTTGAGTCATGCCTCAAACCATTATCGACCTTATCGACTGGGCGATAAGACTGCAAATTGCTTGCCTCCGCGTTATTGCCGCTCGAAGTTGAGGAATGTGCATAGTTGACAATATTGTTGGTTGCACCTGTTTGATGCGATTTAGGTAAATAAGATTCTTTATGCTGCGGATTAAAATGCAACATCGTGTGATGTTTAGAATTACATAGATTGCACGTTCTGTGCGACGTGCAAGCGGAAAATTTGTGTTTAAAACTAAGGCAGTTATTACACACGGCATTACTCTTTACAAAATTAAATCTTTCGTGTGGGGACATTTTTGTAAATGCGGCACACTGATATAAGTGTTCGTGTTTATTCGTTTTACACAACAAACAAGTATTCATCGCGGGTGCTTGCGTATTAACGAATGTTTTCGTTGAATTGGTTTTTGGTACCGGTATCTTTTTATTGATACTAGGTTGCGGTTGGGAAAAAGTTTGTTTGGTTGTCGAATGCGCTGCAACCCTGGATTGTTCCTTGACAAAATCGATAAGATTTTCGTACGAAGGACATGTTTCCTTGCGATAAAACATCTCAAATAATTTGATCGACTCGGGATCTAGTTTTTGTAATGCGATATGCAAGAACAAAAAATCCGCTAAATCTTGTAAATTTAGCGCTTTGAACGCCTTAACAGAGGCGTCAAAGTTACATAGAAAATACTCCAAATTAGAAGCGGACCCATTGGCTATGGGTTTAAAGTCCAACAGCTGATTAATATAGCCGGCCGCCATGGCGCGCTTATCCTCATATTTATCGACTAGCGCCTTCCAAATTATGGCATAGTTTTCCCCTGTGGTGGGTAGCCCAGCGCATACCGATCTAGCTTTATCAGTTAGTTTACCCACTAAGAACTGAATTCGTTCGCTGTCAGATAAACTTGAGTTGTTATGAATCACACTTTTGAATTGTTCATAGAATAATGGCCAATTCCTAAGGTCGCCATTAAATTCCATGAGCTGTATAGTCGGCAAATTTTGCCTTAAAGCGGATTGCGGAGGCCGCTGAGGGCGCTCCGGCGAACCTTCGACTTCAGACTGAATGCATTTGATTTCACAGTACATCTCCTCAAACGCGATCCAGGCCTGATAATTAACGGCTGCATTAGGCGTTACTTTTATAAGGCACTCATTGTACGAGTCTAAAACACGCTCAAAATCTGATCGTAATTGGTCTAGATTTGATACGTTAGTTAAGAACGTTTTACGTTTAATTTCATCTTCGTGCGCCTTAACCGACAATTGGTATATGGTCTGTACGCGATTAAAGAAAGCATTACGCTTAGCTTCCAAAATAAGAAGGTCATTCGGGACGGGGTCCCTAGCTGCCTCGGTTTTAGAGTCAATTTTCGGTGGCATGATGACGTGCTTTGAGTGTGATTATAAAACTTAGCCTACACAAATAAAATGTATATAACAAAATGCGGTTAAATGTCCGTAAACAAGACTCGCGGGAATAAAATCCGTTAAAATAAACGTGAGTTTACACAAGTCGAAAATAAAGTGCGGTTCAAATAAACGTGAGTAAACACAGGTCGCGGAAATAAAGTGCGGTTAAAACAAATGTATGTAACACAAGTCGCGGGAATAAAAGATATATAAAAAGGAATGCGTTACAAATCGGAAACAGTTTGTAAAATTAAAAGCGGTTTAGATAACTCTCCGTCTACAAAGTAGGTTAAGCGATGACCGTAACGTGTACCTACAGGCGCCAGGGCGCGGTGTGCGGCGCGGTAGTTCGCGAAACGAAAATAACGAAATAAGCGGGTAGAAATGGACGAAACTCGTCAGCGCTCCCGAGCCGGTGCGAACAATAGAATGTATTTTGTAACGTGTACATCAATTGTACACTAAAAATATTGAAACGTTAACTGTGTTGCTGATATGTTAGTACCTATAGAATAATGATACGAAGATATGATGCGAAGTACATAGATTTTAAGTATCTATGGGTAAATTACACATAATGTCAAGGAGCTACTTTTAATATATATATAAATCCTAGGTTGGGAATGAAATAATTTATCCGGGTCGTAGTGACCAAAACTTGGGGCGTATAGAATTGAGTTTGTAGAATGCACGCACACCAAGGGTGGTTTTTTGCGGTGCGCTTTCTAATTTCCCTTTTCAGAGATTAGCGCGTTGTTTAAGAGTAGTGGACTGTATGTTAGGGGTCCAACCGTGGTCTATTGTCGTAGCTACTAGACGCGAAATTGTGTAGGAAAAGTCAGCTGCTTTGGAAATCGGAACAGGTCGATGAATCAGCTAACAGAAGAGCAAATGGAGCCATGCGCACTTACTTGTGATTTGTATGAATGTCTCCTTCAGGCTAGCTGCTCATGGCACCTGCACGTGTCTTCATTGGGACGCGCAGCGCAATCCCGAAATGCCCAAAAGCACTTTCAATCCACGAACACCTTATAGCACTAAGCTGACAGCACGTACAGTTTTCAGTAATATATGGAGAATGCGTCGGATTTAATTCGATTTATTTTATTCATCAGCGCGGAGCTGGTTGTTACACGCACGACGGGAGAGTATCTAATTCGCTTTCGCCAGGTGGCGTGAGCGATGCGCGTACGTCGTGTATGACAGAGACAGCGCGATATATCAGTGCGCATGGGTGAAAGGGATGATTGTATAGGAAATCGTGACTGTAGAAACAACAACAGATTAAAGTTCGACAGACAAACATACGAAATTCAACAGTGACGCTCAAGTCGAAAAACCCGTGCGCACACTCTACCTCGGTCCCGGCAGAACACCAGCGCTGCGGCAGCCATGTCACAGCACATGCTGAGTCGGCGCCTTTGCGCGGCTATGTCGTGGCAATAAATTTAAATAGTCTTATTATTAGTAGGTATAGCTGTTTTTTTGTTTACAAGTTCTTATCTCTATTCGAAATCACTTTATACTTACGTTTTGTCGTGGCATATACGCTATTAAAGTTATTATCTATCTATCTATCTTAGTTATGACTTTTTTACTTCGAACAAGAAGTAAACTTAACAAAATGACATGAACTTATGGGGTTACCTTTGTTTTAACAAAAAAAAAATTGACAAATTATCACTTTCAAAAACATTTTTCGTAGAATTTCAGTTGCCAAATAATCGTTTGCCAAATTAACACTCGACAAATAATTCTTACGCAAACCTTATGTTTGGCATATTCATGTTTAGGCAATATCTCGTTTACCAACTGGTACTTTGACCAAATTTCATTCAGTCAAATATGTTAGTTGGCATAATATGTTTTAACCAAAACAAAATAAGGCAAATGATTTGTATCGTCAATATTTAATTGAATATTTCTATTTCTTCGGTAAATCAGCAGAGGAACTCTACAATAACAAATCATTTGCATCTTTATTTCAATGGTGTATAAGGTACACAATAAAATAACAACTTTTTTTGTTATGTGGGTAGGGAAAATTAATTTGTGTAGAGGTCGCAATTGTAACCTAACCGCCAGCGTGTCGACGTAACCCCGCTTCGCGGGGTGCCTATTTCCGCTCTAAGGGACATAAGCTAACCCTAACCTAACCTACCGAAAAATACAATAGTTACGATTGTTTGTTTTTTTACTGCTAGGAGGCTTTGCCCCCCGAGCCCTCCTTTCTTGGCTGCCCTAACCTAATTTAACCCCTTTGCCTACCGACCTACTTAACCGAGCATTATTTTATTTAAGGGACCGTGCCGTTTCTTTAATAGTATTTTGGTAAAATGTCATAAATAACCCAAACAATTGTGATTTTTGTCTATTTATAGTTTGCCATAACATTAACTTGACGAAATGTTTATTGTCTTATGTTTTTTTGCCTTATTAAAGCATTTGCTAAAGGACCACATGCCATAATGTAATTTTTCGTAATAATATTTTGCTGAATGAAAATTTGACGTAATGAAAATATTCGTATTACAATTGTGCCAAAGTTTGCATTGGCAAACAATATAGTTGCTAAAATTTGTTTGGGAAATGAAATTTGACCAAAATAAGTTTGGTAAAACAACAGGATCCCGAACTTATGCTTGTCTAAATCCTGGTTCATAAGGGGTATCCGAAACGGTGTGAGATAGAAAAATTGGCCAAGTGCGAGTCGGACTCGAGCACGAAGGGTTCTGTACCATTATCTACAAAAACTGTAAAAAAAAAGTTGGTTGTAAGGGAGCCCCCCTTAAATATTTTTTTTTTTATTAAATCAAAATCTATGATTTATTCTGCAAATAGGCCACATGGGCACTTTTACATGTCAAACGGTAGGTTTCCTGCCGTTACACTTATATTTAATCAGAATAAGCAGTCACCTAAGTGTTTTATGAACTTAAATACTTAAATTACCCGCGATACACATTACTAATTTAACGTCAGAATACTTAGCTTTGTGTTGCATAATGGTTTTAATTTTTTCGCCCTTGTCGGCATATTTCTTTTTCTTTTTTTGAGGTGTTGCGGCTGATAAAATTGATTCTATGTCACCTGTGTTCGCTAAACTTTCTTCAATTAATGTACCAATTAAGCTATACACACCCAGATGATGTTTATCAATTATAACATTTATTTTATGGTGCCAAGCTTCGGCAGAATTTGAAGTACTGGGTATTTTCATTTCATCAATGTTATGGCAAGTCCAATAATTGGGTGCATATTTTGGTTGCGTGTTCTCTGAGCCGCTGATGTAGTTTTCTTTAAACCACAAAGCCAAATCTTTACAGTTCGGATCTTCTATGCAATGTAGGAGCTTATTAAAATACGCAGGTATTTCTTCTTCCGGTAAGTAGCTGAGTGCTAACAAACATTTGTCTTGCTTATTGAAAGTTGTGTCTGATGCGTTCTTCTTAACATAACCCTTGGCTTGAACTTCCCTGGAATAAAAAGTGTATTTCATGAATAAAGACAAGGACAATATAAAGATAATAAATCGACTAGGCTCCAGAAGCTAAGCAAACCGACTGTCTGTGCGGACGTAGCCTAAGGCAGGTCCGTGTAGGTATGACGACGAGCGAAGCGAATAGGAATGTTAGGAAGAACTGCGACCCTCAGCGTGCGAGCCGAGCGAGCGAAGCGAGCGTGCCGCGGTAGCGGCCGGCGAAGCGCCAGAACCGATTGTTTTTAAATACATACCCGTCTATCTCTCTAATTATAATGAGAGACGAGTTAGGAGTCCCAATCTTTATCCATCCGTACTAATACGAAGCGTAAGGCCAGAAAAAGGGACAACCGCATGACTGTCATATAAGAGATAACACACAATAACAACAACAAAAAATATGTTTTTTTTACCTGTACAGTATTTGTCCAAGATGAAACAAACATCCGTGCAGTACGACATTTTCAAAATTTTATCGTTGGCTTATAATACTGGAATTTTCGAAATCCAATATGCAGACTTTTGGTGTCATGTTCAAGTTATGTTCCTGTCCATATTCTACTATTAATTCGAACATAACGTCATAAGTACGTTTATCCTTATTTGTGTACAAACAAAAACATAAAGGAAATGTCTTTGTATTATCACTGAAAATGTTTCCGTGTATGGTGTACAATTGCAGGAATAGTGTAGGTGACACTTTAAATGTACCATCTAATATCCAGTACGTGGATTTACTTAAAATGGTCATCAAATTCAACGTAGACATCAGTATTACTCGCTTATTCCCCTCAATAATACAGTATTTTAATACGAACTTTTCACCGTTGATTGATGTAAGTGACTCGTTTATCTTGAAATCAATATCATTGGGTTCCATCACGACATTCTGCTTCCTTCTTTGGCGGTAAATGGTTTGCTTTAGAGCGGAAGTCGATGGTAAATATTCCACTACAGAGGAAGCAAAACTTGCTTTACAAATTTGTATTATATTACAAACCTTCATCTTGGACTCAGCTACACTTTTCATATTTTGGATAAAATCTTTTTCAGGTTTAATATTAGGATGCGGACCGTGATTGTGATTGTCACTGCTTTTCTGTACTATATGTTTTTCATGTATTAATTTAGTAGTCATAGATGCAGTGCACCTCTTCACTTTATGCCGCCGTGATTCACAATACCAGTAATATTTATCTTCATTTATTGTACTGTACTCATGAATAAAACCATCCTTGCACAATTTTTGACGCCCTTTAGTAGAAATAACACTTTCACACTCGTCCAGATCCGATTCACTCGTCATCTTTAGCACGTACACAGGTAAATTCAGTTATTATAACTAATAGTAGTCAACAGTATCAACTCTTATGCTAAGAACTAATCAACACGGAAAGGAATGCCACTATCAAACGAATGAGCAATCAATAGTTATTGAAAACTACCCACACATGTCACATGCAAGCATAAGAAAACTACCTGTTTCTTTTATAACACGCTATTATCACGTTCATTATTTTATTATATTTATTTCGGCATGGGGTGGGGCTATGCGGTCTCTTTGCGGTCGGAGTACCCTGCCATATACTTTTTACGGTCTATGAAAGAAGAAGAACGAAGTTTAGTTGTCAAATTTTGAAGATGAAGAAATATGTTGCGGTAATTGCGAGCGGCGCAATAAGTTTTACTTAAGAAGGAAAAGACTGTATCTTTTATAAAAGACCATACATACACGACCGAAGCACCAAGGCAAGGGGTAAGCCTAGATTCATTTATTTATATATCTCTCAGTTTCATACGGATTAGAGTCCGTGACGTTGAAAATAACAAAAAGGAACCAGTGCGCTCGTGCAGATTATGCGGGAAAAGCGGACACTTCATCGCCAAGTGTGAGAAGTTCTTGGCAATGAAACCTACAGCTAGGAAACGTCAGGCTGTATCGCTTAGATTGTGTTTCCGATGCTTAAACGGTCACAATATTGACCAATGTAAGTACAATGTGAATTGCTATAAATGCAATTCGACTAAGCATCATTACTTGTTGCATTTTGATCTTCCAACTGCGGTGCCGGATCAACAACGTTTGATGTCAAACGATATATCACCGAATGGGCGGTTCTATAACGCCACAACGCTCTCGGCAAATGCTCCAGTAGTGAGCGCGCCTTTAGCTAGTGACCTCCCGGGAAGTGCGGGACCTGGAATCACTGGACTGACGGCGTCACACGTCGACGAGCTTAGCATGTATCAGCGGACGGTCCTACTTGCAACGGCAGTAGTACGGGTACTCGACAATAGCGGCTGTTACCAGGAAGCAAGAGCGTTGCTTGATGGAGGTAGTCAGAGCACATTTGTATCAG
Source organism: Epinotia demarniana (assembly GCA_945867215.1). NCBI lineage: Eukaryota > Metazoa > Arthropoda > Insecta > Lepidoptera > Tortricidae > Epinotia > Epinotia demarniana. The sequence goes on from OX244281.1 coordinate 16,504,658, forward strand.
AAGGATGCGTGCAGAGGTTGGGTTTGAAGCGGTTTAAATCCAACATGGTGTCAATCACGGGTCTGAGTGGTGCCCCTGTGAGCGGTTGCAGAGGTGCTGTTAACTTGACTCTGGCACCAAGGCTATCGGAGCAGCCTACGCTTGTGACTACAGCTACCGTTTTGAGCAAAATCACAAACAACCTACCTGGATTTTCATTGCCGGCTCAGTTAGCGGACAATTATCGGGGACTGTATCTTGCGGACGAACAGTTCTACATTAGTCGGGAGATCGACATTTTAATCGGTGCGGACTTACTCTGTGACATTGTGCTCGGCGGCGGATGCCTGAAGATCAATGATCACTTACCTCGGGCTATGAATACTGTGTTCGGTCACGTGTTGACAGGTCCGGTCACTTTTGCGGCATACAACCCATATCCTCAGGTGACTTATTTCTCTCAGACTTTCTTCTGTGACACGACTACAGATCAGATTTTGGAGCGATTCTGGGAAGTGGAGGATATTCCAGATAAACTTGAGAGCCCGAAGGATTTGGAATGCGAGATGATTTTTAAAAATAACCACCGACGTGTTGAAGGTGGCAGATACCAGGCACGGTTACCTTTCTTATCGGATGCCCCTGATCTCGGAAACTCGGTGCCAATAGCCTTGAAGCGGTTCGTGGCTATGGAAAAAAGGCTTTCCACGAACGAATCCTTTCGTGCAAAATATGTTGGGTTTATGCGGGAATATTTAGAGACTGGGCACATGTCTCTCTCTGATGGAGACCCACAAGATTATAGTAGTGGCAGTTACCTGATACCACATCACGGCATATTTAAATCGGATTCGGACAAAATTCGTGTGGTGTTTGATGCTAGCTGTGCTTCAAACAATGGAGTGGCTCTTAATGACTGTCTGCACGCTGGCCCGAAGTTACAGCGGGATATTGCGGAAATAATATGCAGATTTCGGTTACACCCTTATGTTTTTACAACAGACATCAGAATGATGTTCAGACAGATTTTGATTGCGGAAGAAGACCGGCGGTTCCAGCTCATCTTCTGGAGGGAGTCCCCAGACTTACCTTTACAAATCTATCAGCTCAACACGGTGACTTATGGTATGAAGTCTAGTCCATACCTCGCGATTCGGGCGCTGAGGCAGTTGGCAGATGACGAAGAAGCAAATTTTCCTGCGGCGGCGCGGCTTCTTCGTTCGTCTGTTTACATGGACGATATTTTAGGTGGAGCAGACACCATAGAAAATGTAACTAGGTTGAAGAAGGAGTTGACCGATCTACTTCGCTCTGGCGGTTTCGAGCTAAGTAAATGGACGTCTAACAGCAAGGAGGTTTTACAAGACGTAGCGGAAGAGCACTTGGAAAAGCCTAAGAAAATATTTGATAATGCGGACGGGCCTAGCTTCTTTAAAATCCTAGGCATTCAATGGGACTCTAGCAGCGATTGTTTCTCATATCGAACAAAACTAGATGATACCAGCGGATGTACAAAGCGGTTAATATTGTCAATATTGGCTAGGACTTTTGACCCTTTGGGGTGGATCAGTCCAATAGTATTTCAAGGCAAAGTGCTTATGCAGCAGCTCTGGCTAAATAATTTATCTTGGGATGCGGAAGCTTCTGCAGACGTCATTTCAGAATGGCAAGGCATCCTAAAGGATCTGCCTTTAATTTCCAGCCTTAGATTGGAGCGCTTTGTGCTGGCGGGCGTGAAGACTTGCTCGTTACACGGGTTCTCAGATGCATCAGAGCTCGGGTACGGCGCTGCGGTCTATCTTAGGACAGTAGGACAAGACGGAGAGGTCAAGGTTAGCTTGAAGATGGCCAAGTCTTGTGTGGCGCCAATAAAGTCGAAACTAACTATACCTAAGCTTGAGCTCAGCGGTGCTACATTGTTAGTTCGCCTTCTAAAGTACGTCGTTGCTGCTATCAGTGATGACATGAAGATAGATAGCATTGTTGGATGGTCTGATAGCACCATTATTCTGTCATGGTTGCGGGTATCACCCCATTTGTTGCAGACATTTGAGGGTAATCGGGTTTCACAGATTATAAATTGCGGTCTAGATATAACTTGGAGACATTTACCTTCCGAAATGAACCCTGCCGACGTTGCTAGTCGCGGTTGTCGCGCATCGATATTGCTCGAACACCCTCTGTGGTGGGGACCTGATTGGTTGACAGGTGATGCGGACACCTGGCCCAAGAATATTATGGATAAAGCGGAAGATCCATTGCCTGGGTTGCGGAAAGGGAAAGTAAATGTTGGAGCTCTGGTGGGGATTGTTGACAAAGATAATATATTTATTCGGTTTAGCAGTTTGAATATGTTACTGGCGGTCGTAGCATACTGTTTCCGGTTTGTCAACAATTCAAAATCGTCGTCTCAGAAACTTGTAGGAGGGTTAACAGTAGCAGAGCGACAGCTTGCTTTGCAGCGGCTCATAAAATTAGTGCAGGAAGCGGAATTTGGCGATGACATTCATTGTCTAGTGCAGAATAAGCAGTGTTCCACACGGTTACGTCGGCTTAGGCCTTATATTGGGGATGATGGCCTACTGCGCGTTGGAGGCCGTTTGGAACATTCCAGCTTATCCTTTGAGCGGAAACATCCAGTGATTTTGCCGAAGTCACATGCCCTCACGGTCTTGATCGTAGATCATTTTCATGTAATGTATTGCCATGCGGGCGCTACAGTTTTGATGGGAGTATTACAGCGGCAATTTTGGATTGTTTCTGCGGCGCAGGTGATTCGTACACGGATTTTCAAGTGTGTACAATGTTTTAGGACGAAGGCTAGGCCTACGGCGCCATTAATGGCAGCGTTGCCCTGGGATCGGGTTAACGCGACGGGTGTATTCCACACCGTGCAAACTGATTTTGCAGGCCCGTTTATGATAAAACATTCTCGTTTGCGAAATGCGAAGATATTGAAGGCATATCTTTGTGTGTTCATTTGCTCTGCCTCTAAAGGGGTCCACTTAGAATGCGTCACAGACCTTTCGACTGAAGGTTTTCTTGCGGCTCTGACGCGCTTCACATCTCGACGCGGCATGCCGAGTGTGATACGTTCAGATTGCGGAACTAATTATGTGGGCGCAAGCAGATATTTGGATGACGTACAGAAATACTTAGCTTCTCAGGAAGCTCAGCGGAGACTTAGTGATGGCGCAGCCAAACAGTCTATTACATGGCGGTTTAATTCACCGGCAGCTCCACATTTCGGTGGTCTGTTTGAGGCCACAGTAAAATCTGCTAAGACCTTATTGCGGCGGGTCATAGGTGATCAGGTTTTGACATTCGATGAATTGGTAACGGTATTTACCAAAGTAGAAGCGGTGCTTAACTGTCGTCCGTTATGTCCTTTGACTCAGGACCCTCAAGAAATAGAGGTACTGACACCTGCTCACCTACTCATAGGTAGAACTTTACTTTCTGTTCCGGAATATAATTTTGAGGACGTCCCAAGTTCACGGTTAAAGCGGTTTAATTTAGTTAAGGCTATGGCTCAACATTTTTGGAGAAAATGGAGTGACCAGTATCTCCACTCTCTCCAAATGCGTAGGAAATGGACATCTCCAACGGATCCGCCAAAGTTAGGTGATCTTGTCCTAATAAAAGAGGAAAATTTACCTCCCTTGAAGTGGAGATTAGGTAGAATAGAGGGGTTGTTACCTGGCAAAGACGGTATTGTTCGAGTTGTGCAGCTTAGAACCACGTCAGGTACACTCATGCGGCCTGTTGTTAAAATTTGTAGACTTCCCCTGGATGATTAAGTTGGTAACAAACAGTTTTTTAGTTGATTTATAAAGTTGTTGTAATATTGCGGTTTATTTCAACACCTTATTTTTTTTTCTTATTGATAAAGGCTTCAGGTTATAGCCTTTCTCGGGCGGGGGGATGTTTCTTTTATAACACGCTATTATCACGTTCATTATTTTATTATATTTATTTCGGCATGGGGTGGGGCTATGCGATCTCTTTGCGGTCGGAGTACCCTGCCATATACTTTTTACGGTCTATGGAAGAAGAAGAACGAAGTTTAGTTGTCAAATTTTGAAGATGAAGAAATATGTTGCGGTAATTGCGAGCGGCGCAATAAGTTTTACTTAAGAAGGAAAAGACTGTATCTTTTATAAAAGACCATACATACACGACCGAAGCACCAAGGCAAGGGGTAAGCCTAGATTCATTTATTTATATATCTCTCAGTTTCATACGGATTAGAGTCCGTGACGTTGAAAATAACAAAAAGGAACCAGTGCGCTCGTTCGAGGAACACTACCCACTTATAAAATATAAACTAATAGTAATTATTAGTCTATGCATTACTCAAATTGGGATTTAAATCGTATGCTATGCAATGTTTTGGGATTAGTATGTTATTCCAAACAATACATTTGCCAAAAAAAAATTACAAAAAAAAAACTTGACTATGTAATTATTTGTTAAACAATCACTTGCCAAAAAAAAGATTTGCTAACTGTAAAATTTGCGATAAGTTGTTTTGACAAATGAGTTTTTGCCAAATAACATTTTGGGAAAAATAGTTTGCGATGTCATACTTTGGGGAACATTATTTGCCAAACATTAGTAATCCCAAACGGTAATATACAATAAAAAATAATAATCTTACAATAAAATAATAATAATCTTACACAATAATAATTTAAAATTTGCAGATTAAGGACCGATATAAACGGTTACCAAACTAACTGACGACCGCTTTAGCCTAGGAGGTAGCGACCCTGCCTACTAAGCAAGAGGTCCTGGGTTCGAATCCCGGTAAGGACATTTATTTGTGTGATAAGCACGAACATTTGTTCTTGAGTCATGAATGTTTTCTATGTATTTGTTTATCTATATAAGTATGTTTAACGTTGTATAGTACCCATAGTAGGTACAACCTTTGCTTAGTTTGGGCCTAGGTCGATTTGTGTAAGATTGTCCCCTAATATTTATTTATTTAAAAAAAATGACAAAGTAAATGAAAACTTAACAAAATTGTAAAATATTACATTCGATACAAGGTCTGTGCATTAACAAGTAGTTAATGATATTAATTCAGTATTCCAGAGATGTATAAGGTGTCTGAGCATCCATATACAATTAATAATTATTTTAATGTCCGTAGAGAAGTATACGGTCTCTATATTATTTGTTGTTATAGCGTCAACAGAAATACATAATCTGTGAAAATGTCAACTTTTCAGCTATCTCGGTTCTTGAGTTACAGCCTGGTGACAGACTGACAAACGGGCAGCGACGTCTTAGTCCCGCCTTAGGGTCCCGTTTTTACCCTTTGGGTACGGAACCCTAAAATCACATTTTTTCCCCGAGTCCGAGACTGTTACAAACTCAATTTGACAAAAAATTTCACTTATGGTTATGATTTTTCTCCTTGAGGGGGCAGAGTAGAGAAGTGTTAGTTGAACCGCGACCCTAAAGCTAGAACCGAAAGTGTGTTTTTTTACTTCCTCGTATTAAATGTTCGTCATAGTCGTCGTAGCTACACCGACCTGCCTTGGAGACGAATAGCGTATATGAATTGAATCGACTTAGATAATTAACTTTAAAACAAAGTTTTGCCGACCTCAATTTCAACAACCAATCAATTTCGTGGCAATGTTCTTTTTTTTATTTTTTTATTTATTTATGTGCATGTATGTGTTGTTGTTGATATGAATAAATGTTATTCTGTTCTATTCTATTCTATTGAATTTAGTACTCCGCCAAGCCACGAGAACATTTCCTACTTTTTTTTTTATAATTTACCACATGAACTGATTTCCGATAGCAAATGCGTTGATTACTATCGAAAAAAACCGAATCGCTGTATGTGGGCCGATAATATTTGAGGACTTCCATAGATTCCCCAAGATCATCACCAATGGCACGTTGAGGAATTCGATAAGTCATCTGTGGTCTTCATCATCAATTCCTCGCCACCAAATTTATGATTCCGGATGTAAATACACGTGTTATAATAGAAAAATACCAAAATCACTAGGAGTTCCCTCAATTCCTCATGGATCCCATCGTCTAACAGAATTTTTGAAAAAAATGGGACCCACCTGGAAGTATATACATACGAACAAAAAAAATATTTCGAATCGGCTCATTAATGACGGAGATCTGAGGTAACAAACATTGAAAATAATTTTAAAAAAAATACAGCCGAATTGAGAACCTCCTCCTTTTTTTGAAGTCGGTTAAAAAGGGCATTTCTCAGAGGTGGCGTTTTTACGTGTAAAGGGGCATAAACACGTGAATTTATTGTCAAAAAATCTGAATTAAATCATACTAATCCATCAGCATCTGATACACCTGGACAACTAGTAAAACATTCCATGTGTATATATATGTTATAAGAAAATAATTGTTAAGTTGCAAAATTGACGAACAGTGGGTATGTCCCACGCCCAGATTTGTTTAAACAAAAAATCATAACTTGGGGCGGGAATTTTATTTTAATTTTTAATATCGGCTCACGTATTCTACATTAGTCTATTATTTTTATTATTTGACTCAAAATAATTCACGTATTAATATTATCAAATTAATCCAATTGTTCGACTTGTCCCGCGGCAACACGTGATTTCACTGGAATTCATAAACCTTGTCGGCATTTCTCAAAGGAATATACCAGGAACACCGCACCGCGTACGCTGGTAGCTTCAGTCGCGCCATGTTTCCCGGCGAGAGCGGACGTCGGCTGCAAGCGGATTTCGTAAAGGTGTTTTCGGCATTCGGTGGGTTTGGTTACGCGGTTTTTTGAATTCGGTGAAGCAATGAATTGTTTAAGTGCTTGTGATTTTTTTTGGTTTAATAGTGCGTAAGCCACCCTCAGAGGTATGCGATTTGGATATTAGAAACTCTTTTTCATACTATGATTATTATTTCCATAATTTTATTATTGAATTGCGATTAAAATTGAATTCAGTGGGTGTGATTACCGCGGATTCTGTGGGTTTTTCGACCACCGAAATCAAAAAATAGTCCACCGTTGTCAATCTTTACTATGAAATGTTTGTTATTTTTGTAATTTATGGTATACAAAGATAATTTAATTTGTTTATGTTAACATATGCTACTAGCATGTGCATATTATGCATGTCCGAATAAATATATAATTTTGATTGTTAAGCTGGTGCCACATTTATTATATTTATTTATTTAAAGTACTATTTGCAATCTAATATGAATATGCGTACAAAAAGCATGTACTTTAATAAAGTGTGGACTTCAATGTTAATATAGGTTTTTATTTTGAATTCAGTAGCACCCTTTTTATGAATATTGATTTCGGCGAGTGTTTGTTTTCAGTATTTTGAAAAAATTAAATATCTCGCGAATTCTTATTTCTATAAGGAAGCCTTCACCGCCATTTTTTTTTATATTTAAGCTTTTTCTTAATTTTAACATCATATGTCTATAAAATAAAATAAAAAAATCGGCACCGAAGTCAGGCACCGAAGGTCACCTCTGAGAATCGCCCAAAAATAAGAAGTGGGGAAAAATGCGACTGGAAATGGTGGTACGCGAAACGAATGCATTGTGGGGAACTATGCCAATACGAAAACAAATTCGAATGGAGAAAAACGCGAATGGAAACTTTGCTAGGCGGAACTAACGCGTTTGGGGAACTGGTCTAGCAACTCATTTAAATAAGATAGCTCATCCTGAATGTATGACCTCCATAGCATTGTTACAGTTAATATGAGTAATAAGATTTTCTGACAGAATCTTGCGTTCACAATCGTCTTTGCTGGAGATGTGACAGACTGAAATACAAAATTTGTCTCCACATTTTCTCGAAATTCTTGAGAGTACTTTGAGAAAAATCTGAAATTGTGCATCGGCGAGGTTCAAAATATAGTCTTACCCACTATGTAAGGTGACGCGGCGTTGTTTTAGAGATCTGTCGCTGCTGCACTGACAGATTGTGCAATGTGAAATAATTGTAATCCTCTTAATGGTACAAAAAGCCATCACACCAGTATCTTTCACTAGTTTCACTCTTGTCTTACTGAAAATTTAAATTGCGGCTGAAGTATCTTAATCTCATAAATCTCCAATAACGCTATCTGTGTGCGGGGCGGTGGCGGCGGCGGGCAGCGCCGCGTAACCCGATAACTGTTGCAATTACCGCGCCGCAATTAAAACTTGCCCTCCCCCCGCGCACCTGCCCGCCGCCCGCCCGCAGCGATCACGACTCAAAAAACTTCCCGCAACTTTCCTTTTGAATTGCGAAGATGAGCTGTTTCACTCGACGTTTGAATTCATTACTCCCCCCCCCCCCCCTCACCCGCGTGGTGACTCGCCGACGTCTACAGATGAATATTTATGATCCTGCTTATCAAATTAATGTTTTAAAAGTTCCCGCTCCGCGTCCCATCAGATGGTTTTATCACCCTTTTTATTTGACACTTCTTTCCTGCCTTCTGGTTTTTACCTCAAAGTTATTCAAGAGACGTCATTCTTTTGCTCGGGGACGATATGACTTACTCAAAGATTATTTAACATTGAATTTTTGGGGTCCCTTTGTTTACCATAAACTTATTGTTCCGAATTTCGATGGTCAGAAATTGATAACCATATAATTTGAGGAAATAAACATCAATAGCCATAACTTTTGTTAAGTATAACGCTTTATAGTTCTAACATAAATCACCTATAATATTTATGTAAAATATGCGACGTATCAAAAAACCTCAATTGTTTACTCTATATATTATACGTTCATTTCGTTCATACAATCAAACGCAAATGTTATATATTATTGGCCGGTAATGTAATATTATAGATTTATTGTTCAGTTATTAATTTATTCATATAAAAAAATATACAATGGCGACTCCACTGCATTACTTGTGCTAAACTGCCACCAGAATCGTAACCCTAGTAACTCGTTATGCCTACTTAGTCATGAAAGTTTTCCTTTTCAATGCATATATCCATTCCATACTATTCCATACTGATATTATAAATGCGAAAGTGTGTCTGTCTGTCTGTGTGTTACCTCTTCACGCTTAAACCGCTGAACTCATTTAAGTGAAATTTGGTATAGAGATATTTTGAGCCCCGGGGAAGGACAAAGAATAGTTTTTTATCCCCGTAATCATCCCCTAAGGGGGGTGAAATGGGGGGGTGAAAGTTTGTATGGAGCTGCGATATAAACGAGCTCCACGAGGACGGACGGAGTCGCTGGCAGAAGCTAGTTAATTATATGTAAGAGTGCGCGCAGCGACGTAGACGCATTGATGACTAATTAATTAATTAATTGCGGATATAGCGCGGCTCGGCCGCTGCTAATAGTTTTGAAACGATGAGTGAACCCATCGTGAATAAGCTACTCACCTTTCTGCTGCGGATACTGCGGGAAGATGAGATGGACGCGGAGCAGGTCTGTTTGGCGAGCTTCAGTGCCGCCGAAATCTGCGCAGCGAAGAAAGTGCTGTTCCAGTCCCTCGGGATCGCCGGCACATTTATACCTCACCGGAGAGGAGACGAAACCGGGGAAAAAACCCTTAAGGACATCATTGATGTTCTGAGGGAGCGTGAGAGCGACTTGCCTGAGTTCGTGGCGACGGAGGTCTCCAGATTGCCGTCCTACATTCCAGAACATGTCGACGTGAGTGGCCTGCTGAAGGAAATCGTGGCTCTTAAAGCAGGCATGGCTGAAATTTTGAAAAAGTTTGACGATTCGCGCGCTACCATTGCCGAGTTACGCAAAGAAATTATCAGTTTGCGTAATAGTGCCCCGGAAACTCGGTCACCAGCGGGGTCAAATTTCAAGAGTAATGACCGGGCGTCAAGTGTCGACTCGGTCAGTTTGCATGTTGCTGACACTGCGCATGCCGTTCCACGGCCCGCGTGCCCCCTACGCGCCGGGCCTCCCCCCGCCCTATCCTCTAAATCACGTCATCGCTATGCTGATGCCGTAGCTGGTCGATCTGTCGCAGCCGACCGGAGAGACGCGCCCTCAAGAGCGCGTGAAGTTCGGGTTCCTCCAAAGGAGAAGCCCCCGCGCACCGGTGTGGATAAGGAGGGTTTTACAACGGTGTCGAGGAAGCGCAAGCCGCGCAAGAGTCAGTGTGGTACTGCAGAACCGGTTGGTTCCGGTCTTCGGGTTGCCACACCGAGCAAGGCGCTATATGTATCGCGCCTGCATTACTCCGCCACGGCTGATGATGTGGCGGAGTACGTTCGTCAGAAGACCGGCTTCTCGCTGAGGGTGTTCCAGCTGCGTTCGCGCCACTATGTGCACTTCAGCTCGTTTGTGGTGCGCGTGCCGCGGCCGCTGCAGGAGACCGTCGCATGTGCTGACTTCTGGCCGAAGGGTGTAGTGTTTCGACGGTTCCGGGGCAATCTGCCGAATCCTACACCGGAGACGACGATGCAACGGGGCCACGCCGTTTCGTCGCCTAAATGGTATTATTTGTTGTTTTGGTTTCGTGACGCATTGGTTGTTACTGTAATGTCACGTAAATGTATTTTTCAATAAATAAATAAATAAATAAATAAATATGTACTACTGCCACGATTTTTTTCACATACCCAGTAGCAGAGTTGGGCAAATTCTTATTTGAATAAGAATAAAAACAGAATTTTTATTCTTATTCAAATCGATTTGAATAAGAATAATTCTTGCGCCAGTTATTTAAAATAACATGAAGGTGAATAAATCATGCTACTTTCATTTATAATAAGGAATAAAATACGGAATAATTATTCCAGAAATGGAGTTATTCTAACTAACATTTTATTTACATAAAACGTTCTTCAAATAAAGTTAATTTTGTGGTATCGTCGGTAAAATTTTGCAAGTTGATTTTCACACAATGGATTTTATGATAAGTTTGGGTTCACTTGGTTTGTTTTGAGTTCTATACATTACACTTGGTGACGATGGTGTGATGATGGAGGCAGGAGGTGGATAGTGGAACTCCTCAATGGCCACTTGTATACCCCTCGAGTTTGGACACATTTTGTTTTTTTTTGACAAGTTCTATACATTATACTTGGTGACGATCTGACGATGGTCTGATGATGGAATCAGGAGGTGGATAGTAGAACTCCTCAATGGTGACTTGTATACCCCTCGAGTTTGGGCTCATTTGGTTTGTGTTGACGAGTTCTGTACATTATACTTGGTGAAGATGGTCTGATGATGGAATCAGGAGGTGAATAGTGGAACTCCTCAATAGCCTCTTGTATACAAATTCTTTATTTTATAAAAAGCACAAAGTTATGATCTAAGGGATGGTGCCACCCGGTAAGCAAAGTGTTGACTGTGTTAGGAGACACCGTTCCTCCTTAGGTTACAAATAGACACTGTTTCTTGAATTTAAAATAAAAAGGAAATCAAAATGAAAAAAATACAGAAAACTTATAAACTTATCCATATTCAAGTCATTGTTTATATAAATGAACTATCTAATATAATTCGATGCAAATCTGTTATGTTTGCTGATGATATATCTTTTATTGTTACGTCGGAAAAAAATCAAAATATACAAGAACATGAATGTAAAGTAAACGAAATGATGGAAACTGTTATAAAATGGTTAGAAATGCATAACTTGCAAATTAATATTAATAAAACCCACTGTGTACAGTTTAAATCCAAACGAGGTGAAAATCTTAGCATTAATATACATTTTAGAAATAAGAAAATACAAGAATTGCAGGACTTACTTTTTTGGGAGTCACTTCAGATAAAAATTTAGACTGGCAAGCTCACATAGATAAGGTCCGTTGCAAATTGAATAGGTTTGTTTATGTTTTACATAAATTAAGGCACACTTCAGGATTGCAGGCCACTCTTGCTGCATATCATGGCAATGTTAATTCAGTATTGAGATATGGACTAATTTTGTGGGGAAATTGTAATTATTCCAGCATTGCATTTGTGGCACAGAAAAAATGTGTGCGGGCTATCTGTGGACTCGCTAACTACAAGTCTTGCAAACCAGTGTTCAAAAAGCTTAATATAGTGTAGCGACACGCTACATAAGCGCAATCAGCACTTTGTAAATGACCGATGCCGGTCTGAGCGAGAGAGACATCAGTTGGCCGCGAACCTTACAGCGCTACTCACCTTAAGCACGGAACCCTAATGGCCGTACCTTAATTGTAAACTGTGTCGGTGTGTGAAGTTAATAAACTATTTGTGTTAAATAACTACCTTGTTTGTCTGAACACTCCTCACCATAAACAGGTAGTTAAATTGGTGACCCCGAGTGTAAAGTAAATTAAAATCAGTAATTTTTATAAACAAAATGCCGGATCCCGAAGAAAACGGCGCCGCGTCTATGGAGCTACTATCAGTGTCGGTCGCAAGTAGGATTCCGCCTTTCTGGAAGGACATTCCAAAAATATGGTTCGCGCAATTTGAATCAATAATTGCGCCACAGAAGGTCAGCAAAGAAACCAAATATGACCTTGTCATCGGCAAATTGGGGCGAGAGGAGCTCATGCTGGTGAGTGATATGTTGGAAGGCAGAGACAGGGATTATGACGCTTTAAAAAAGAGATTATTACACTGTTTGCAAATATCCTCTGACGAACAGTTTGACAAACTGATGCGCGATACACAATTGGGCGAACAAAAGTCATCACAGCTATACAGGCGGATGGCTGAAATGGCCAAGAGTTCAGCAGTAGAAAGTGCCACAGTCAAGAAACTGTGGTTAAGAAGGCTACCAGCAAGCGTTCGAAATGCACTAGTTGCACATGAGGAAAGCGGTATGGAAGAACTCACATCCCTGGCGGACAAAATTATGATAAATGCGAAGCAGTGCGCGATCGATGCGTTGGGAGACAACAGTCAAGATACAGACCTCAGGCAAGAGATCAAGAACATGACGCAAAAATTTGGACTATTAAGCGCCGAGGTCAGCAGCATAAGGGAACAGCAGACAGCGACGCGGCAAGCTGACAGCGGTTTTAGGAGGTTTCCACCCGACTACCAACCACCACGGCAGAAAAGGCTCTGCAGGTTTCATCAGCAGTTCGGGCGTTTTGCAAGGAACTGCCAGCAGCCGTGCGCCTGGCAGAACAGGGAGCCATCGCGAACACCAGCGCAAAGACAGCGTGGAGGGAGCTCGTGGACGTCAAGGCAGGGAAACTAGCTGCCGTGCACTCCGAGGCAGCAGTCGCGAGTGCACGGGCATTTGACAACCACCGTTTATGTATCAACGACAGGATCAGCGGCACAGCCTTCCTCATAGACATGGGAGCAAATGTTATCCCGGTCAGTAGAATCAGTGACGCGAGTTCTCGTGAATGTTCGTATAGACTATATGCCGCGAATGGAACAGAAATCAAAACATATGGAACAATTTCTTTTCCACTACATCTAGGCCTACTCAAGCCAATGATTTGGACTTTTATTGTTTGTGACGTAAAACAGCCCATATTGGGGGCTGATTTTCTAAAAGCAAATAAATTGTTAGTAGATTTATATAACGGCAGGCTTGTAGATAGTTCTACAAATGTGTTCACGTGCGGGCCCATGGTTAAGAAAAATCAGGCTATTTATACGGTACAGGCTAAGCACCCTTATCGTGATATCTTGGATATATACCCAGATATCACGAGATTGGTTAGTTTCAGAGAGCCGGCGAAACACAATGTCAAGCATCACATTGAGACGTCAGGGCCCCCCGTTTTTGCGAGGGCTAGACCTTTGCCGCCGGAACGCTTCGAGAAGGTAAGAGAAGAGTTCCGTGTGATGCAGGAGTTGGGGATTTGCAGACCTAGTCTTGTCCTTGGGCGAGTCCACTGCACGTGGTTCCCAAAAAGGACGGGCAGCTGCGAGCGTGCGGAGACTACAGGCGGCTTAACAATGTCACTAAGCCCGACCGCTACCCCATCCCCAGGTTACAGGATTTTACCTACGGCATGGCAGGTAAGAAACTTTTTACTACACTAGATATCAACAGAGCATATCATGCTATTAAGATGGCTCCAGAGGACATCGAAAAGACCGCCATTATAACGCCTTTTGGTCTTTGGGAATTTCCAAGGTTAATATTCGGTTTGAGAAATGCCACTCAAACTTTTCAAAGGTACATGAACTCCATATTGCAGGGCTTGGAAAACATCGTGGGAAACCGGGGAGAAAAATCCTCTTTATTCTGCTATATAGACGATATAATCATCGCTTCAGAATCGGAAGAGGTACATAGATTACATTTAGACAAGATATTCAAAATTTTTCAAGATCAGGGTTTGTCAATTAATCTTAATAAATGTACCTTCGGCAACCAAGTGGTAAAATTCTTAGGTTACTCGGTCTCGGCGGCAGGTTTCAAACCACTTGACGAGAAAGTGAGAGCAATTGCGGATTATCCCAGGCCTAAAACCATTGAAGAGCTGAGGCGTTTTCTAGGCATGATAAATTTCTACCGAGCGAACATTAAACAAGCGGCAGCCACACAGGCTGTCTTGAACAAATATCTTCACAATGCTAAAAAAAGGACCAAACCCCGATAGTGTGGTCTGATGACGCAAACGCCGCATTTATACAGAGTAAGGAAAGCCTTATCCGCGCCACGACTCTGTCATACCCTGCGGCAAACGTTCCAATAGCGCTCATGACAGACGCATCCGGCTCCATGGCCGGAGGCGTGCTGCAACAAAAAATAGGCAAGGTATGGAAACCCTTAGGCTATTTTTCCAAAGCACTCTCTGACACGCAAAGTCATTACTCTACGTTTGACAGAGAACTTTTAGCTATTTACATGTCTATAGTGCATTTTAGGAATCAGATAGAAGGAAGGGAGCTTATCGTCTATACCGATCACAAGCCTCTCACTTTCGCGTTAAGCAAAGTGGCCACCGCCAACGAGACGCCGAGAAGGGCAAACCAACTTATGTTCATAAGCGAATTTACATCCGAAATTAGGTACATAGAGGGAACTTGCAACACAGTCGCGGACGCGCTATCGCGCGTCGAAACAATAACATGTCCCACTATTGTCGATTTCAAAGAATTGGCCGAGGCTCAGCGACCGTTCGAGCCGGTAACTAGGCCACATTCCAATGTACATTTCGCAACCATACCGATACCTAACGCTAACAAAGACATTTATTGCGAAATGTCAACTGACACGCCACGACCTTATGTACCTAGTACATTTCGCAGAAAAATTTTTGATGCCATCCACAATATCAGTCATCCTGGTATCAGGACAACCAGGAAGATGGTCACTCAAAAATTTTTCTGGCCAGGAATGAACAAGGACATAGGCATTTGGGCCAGGTCGTGTGTCGATTGTCAAAAATGTAAAGTCAGCAGACATGTCATTTCGCACCTAGGAAATTTCCAACCAGCAGGGCGTTTCGCACATTTACATGTAGACTTAGTAGGACCTTTGCCAACTACGCAACAAGGTTTTAGATATTTACTAACAATGATTGACAGATTCACACGGTGGCCGGAAGCAGTTGCCATAGAGAATATGACGGCGGAGACAGTAGCTAAAGTAGTCTACGAGCACTGGATATGCCGTTTCGGAGCACCGATTCACATCACTACAGATCAAGGTAGACAGTTTGAGAGTGAGCTTTTCGAAGGTTTACTCAAATTCTTAGGTATCAAACGCAGCCGGACCACAGCATATCATCCGCAATGTAACGGAATTTTGGAACGGACACATAGAACTTTAAAGGCCGCCCTCACGGCCAGGATGATGGGAAACGCGTCCTGGCTAGAAGAACTCCCGACAGTGTTATTAGGTTTGAGAGCAGCCATCAAATCGGACAGCGATGTAAGCGCTGCGGAACTTGTTTACGGACAAGGGCTACGTCTGCCAGGAGACTTCTATTATCCATCACAGGTTAGTAATCTAGATCCAGAAGATTACGTCGAAAAACTGAGAGAGACGATCGCTAGGCTTAAACCCATTCCACACAGGCATAAGGATCATAGAAAAATATTTGTGTTTAAGGAACTCGATAACTGTACACATGTGTTCATTCGAAATGACATGGTGAGAAAACCTCTTACACCATCGTATGACGGCCCTTATCGAGTTTTAAACAAAACTAGTAAAGTATTCAAGGTTCAGTTAGCAAACAGATAGGCGGAAGTATCGATAGACCGTCTTAAACCAGCATTCTTATTAAACCACGACATACAAAACAGCCCGGATCACAATGTATTGATTTCACCAAACAGTCCAACAAACCCGGTATCAATTCCAGGTACCCGCGCCACACGCAGTGGTAGAATTATAAACAGGCCCCATCGTTACCTAATTGATATGTAAGCAATTTGTATAACACATTTATAATGCGACACAAAATCGCCCACAGTCTTGTTATGTTAGCTATAAGCATATTTCATTGTAGTGTTGTTAACACGGCACATTTTATATATATACGGTGACACACTCTTGTTATTAAAGTAGGTCACAATTATGAAGAATAAGCAGAGTACATGTTTTCTTCAATGTTAAGCAAGGTAAGACAGATCATTACACCAGTACCACTCAAGTTTCTCAGTACGATCTATTTGTAGATTGTACTATATATATTTTTCATACGAGTTAAATTTTACTTAGTAAAAATTTTGTTTTCCAAAATGGGTTACTCGCAAAGCAAAGAAGACAACAAAAACTCCCATAATGCGGTGGCGATCGCAACAGTGGAAAATTTGTCAAACCAAGTTGACAGTAAACTCAATTTTGTCGGAATAGGTTTAATAGTCTGCGGAATAGTTCTGCTAATATTAACCTGTTTCATCATAAGGAGCAAGTGCAAAAAGTGTACGAGGACATGGCTACAAAAGGCTATCAGCAAATTGCCGCCACCGCCACCGCCGGTGGAGATTAAAGTAGCGCCTAGAGCGCAAGCACCTGTATATTAGCAGGGTTCTGTAAGGTGAATTAAAAAACTTCTCAATGTATTTTATACCTTTATTTGTATTTTTCTTTTATATAAGGATGATTACAGAGAACAATGTGGATTTATATAATTTATCAATGTTTAAAATGTGACTAGTAATAATATATATTTCTATTTTTTTATTTTTTTAAATATTTCTGGACACGTATAATTTTCTTCAACAAATTTTTTTATTATTCTTTTTTGTGTGTTTTTTCAAAAGGGGGGGAGTAATGTAGCGACACGCTACATAAGCGCAATCAGCACTTTGTAAATGACCGATGCCGGTCTGAGCGAGAGAGACATCAGTTGGCCGCGAACCTTACAGCGCTACTCACCTTAAGCACGGAACCCTAATGGCCGTACCTTAATTGTAAACTGTGTCGGTGTGTGAAGTTAATAAACTATTTGTGTTAAATAACTACCTTGTTTGTCTGAACACTCCTCACCATAAACAGGTAGTTAAAATAGTACCTCTACCCTGTTTATATATTTTGGAAAACTGCATATTCGTTAAGAGGCCTATGTATTTATTTAAAACAGCTGCAAGCATTTCCACTCGAAACCAACGAAATCCTGGCCGGTTGGTGCATGATTGCGTTCCTAGGACGGCATTGTACTATTGTCACTGCTTTGTTATCTGCATGACAATATTTAATAAGATACCGAAATGTTGGAAAGAGCTACCTCTGAATTAATTTAAAAACCTATTAATCAAGTTCTTAAGTGTAAAGAAATATTACAGTGTAAAAGATTTCCTGTCTCAGGACATTCAAAAATATTAGTACTATTGTACTAATATTTAAGATATTTGCATGCTAGTATTACTCAATAGAAATAGCAGAAAAAGAAACTTATTGTCATATAACAGCTAAGGACACCGATGTACCTACTTATTCTAAGCAAATAAAGATTCTATTCTATTCTATTCTATTCATGTAATAATAGTTGTAATATAACTAAATAGTAGTGTGTGTGTGTGTGTGTGTGTGTGTGTGAGAGAGAAGAGACGGAGAGTTTACTAAGATTCGCAGGCCGTTATTGACGTATTGCGCAAAGAAATCATCCGTTTGCGCGACGGTGCCCTAGAAACGCGGTCACCGACGGCGTCAAATTTCAAGAATAGTAACCGGGCGTCAAATGCCGACTCGGTCAATTCGCGTGTAGCTGACAATGCGCATAGCGATGTCACTGTACATGCTGATCCGCGGCCCCCCTGCCCCCTCCTCACGGGGCCTCCCGTCAACGCTTCATCGAAACCACGTCGTCGTTTTGCTGACGTCGTTTCTGCTGGTGAGCCTACTGTTCCAGCCTGCCGGAAAGCTGCGCCCTCGAAAGCGCGTGAAGTTCGGGATCCTCCTAAAGAGGAAACCCCTCGCACCAATGTGGACAAGGAGGGTTTCACAACGGTGTCAAGAAAGCGTAAGACACGTAAGAGTCAGTGTGGTACTGCAGACCCGGTTTGTTGTGGTCTGCGGGTCTCCACACCGAGCAAGGCGCTGTACGTGTCGCGCCTGCATCACACTGCCACCGCTGAAGAAGTGACGCAGTATGTTCGCCAGAAAACCGGCTACTCGCTAAGGGTGCACCAGCTGCGGTCCCGGCACTACGTGCACTTCAGCTCTTTTGTAGTGCGCGTGCCGCGGCCGCTCCAGGAGACCATCGCGTGTGCTGATTTCTGGCCGAAAGGTGTCGTGTTTCGTCGGTTCCGGGGCAACCTACCAAATCCAACACCCGAGATGTCGACGCAACGGGGCCACGCCGTTTCGCCGTCTAAATAAACATTGTTCGGTTAATGACGCATTGGTGCTTACACTATAATGTTATGTAACCTGTTTTTTCAATAAATAAATAAATAATAAATAAATAAATAAGATGAACACTATTATAGACAGTGTTCATCTTAGTAAACTCTCCGTCTCCTCGTAAGTTTTGGTCTTTAACCACTTTGTGATAGTTGACTTGCATTCGTGATAGGGCATTGAGTAGATATCTAAAATTTTATTTATTTTATTATAGCATAGAATTGCGAGCAGGCAAAGGCAGTTCTGGTGTGTATACACTTAGCTACGTTCATTATTTTTCTTTCATTTTTATAGTTAGGGTTATAGGTAAGGGTTTTATGTTTTTTCAAAATTATTTGCATAATATACAGTTTCCTTACAGATAAAAGGTCGCTTTGCTGGTACAATTGTTCCGTAGAAAACCTTTTTTTTTTAAATACATAACCTTTAGTTTTGCACGCTGAGCTCGCTTAAGGGAAATGAAATGACTTTTGGCGGAGCCCCCCCCAGACAGGTATACAGTAAACTAGGACAGATTGTACCAGAAATAAATAAAAGGTTTTTAGTATCAACTTTGCCTGGTACAAAATGCCTTAGTGTCCTGAAAATCCAAATCAGTTTCCTTACTCTAGAGATTACCTGTTCGAGGTGAGAGTACCAATCTAAGCGTTCATCTAAAATTACTCGTAGATATTTGGTTTTAGTTACTTTTTCAATAGTTTGGCAGTTGCAACTCGTGTCGATTGTCAGACTTCACGCGTGAATTTTAATGTTCATGTCAAAGTTAGGTTGTGTCGAGTTTGTTAGACTGAAACATATATATTTAGTTTTTTCGGTGTTTAATGTTAATAAATTCAGCCTTAACCATTTAGAGATCATAGCCAACCCCTGTTCAGCGTTTTGTTTTACGTTTTCCCAAGATTTTTCTGCAAACACCACTGCTGTATCGTCAGCGTATGAACCCCGTACGACACGTCCTTATCATCACTGGTGCATTCTCCCAATTTCACCCGTTGTTTTCTATTAGAGAGGTAACTTTTAAATAGAGAGTGTGGAGTTGCCCTAACTCCGTTTTTCTCCAATTTGCGTTCAAGGATGAGAATAGAGACTGTGTCGAACGCTTTTTTAAGGTCAAAGAATACTGCCACGCACCTGTTGTTCTTTTCAATGTTTTCGACAACTACAGAGGTTAGAGCCATTATAGCGTCTTCTGTCGATTTACCGTGTCTAAACCCGAATTGTGCATCTGATAGGAGTTTATATTTTGTCAAGTAATTAATTAATTGAGCATTCAATATCTTCTCTGGGATCTTTGATAATACAGGTAACATCGAGATGGGCCTGTAGTTGCTAACGTCGTCTCTATTCCCGCCCTTGTAAACCGGGGTGATTATCGATTGTTTCAAAGAGTTGGGGAAGATAGGTTGAAGCTTAGATTTATCAGGTGCGTTATTATGATGATGATGATGATGCGTTGTGCTACTTCTTGAGCTATGTATTTTAGGAATTTTGTAGTCTGATTGTCCCAACCAGGTGCGCTGTTTGTTTTCAGAGTGGCCAGTGTGTTGAAAACTTCGTCATGGTCAACAGGTAATAAAACTAGTGATCCAGATTGTACGGGATGGTTACTGAGATATGTGTTTAGTTCGTCGTTAGAGTTACTAGAAAACTTCTGAGCGAGGGTATTCCCAATGTTAACGAAGTAATCATTTATGAGTTGAGCGGACTCAGTAGTAGTGTTTTTAATATTTAAAAGTTCTGTGTTTAGTTTATTTGTTTTATTAGTATAGGTAAGATTTTTAATATTTTTCTAGAGTAATTGAGTTTGTGCATAGAATTAATTAGGAGTTCTCTTTCGTATTTTTAAGTTTTTTTTATAAGATTATCGCAATAGTTTCTGTATCGAATATATGTTATTTTTATGATTTCATTGTAAGGGTCGTTGTTAAATTTTTGTTGCAGTTTATTACGGTTACGTGTGCAACGCAATATTCCGGGAGATATCCAAGGTTTGATAATACGCTTAGCACAGGGTATTGTAGTAATGCTAGTGTTTACTCTCATCGCTTCACTTAGAATGTTTTTAGACGGCCAGTTAAAATGTCAGGGTCCGTGCAAAACATAAGTTCGGACAGGTTTTTATCTTTTAGATATTTTAATGCGTGTTCAAAGTTTATTTTTGTTTTGGTCTTATTTTCAATAGGTATGGTTTTATTTTTTGATAGTGAGAGAAAAGTGGTATAGTGATCGGAGGTGGTCGTTTTTATAATAGCTATAGTGGGAGAATATTTGACCTTATTTATTTTTAGAATAAAATGGTCTAAGCAGTTTTTCCCTCTTGTTGGTTTCGTGTCTCCAGCAAGGAGTCCAAACATTGCTAACATATATAAATAGTTGTTTCTATTTTTGGGTTCATGTGAAGGTTCCTGCAGCTTAGATCTTATGTTGATATTGATATCACCTGAGATTATTAGGTTGTTATTCGGTTTTAGGGTTTCCAAATGACCTTTTAGAGAATCAATGAAACAATCAGCGTTTGTAATTGAGGGAGATCGGTAAATACCTAGGACCGTATTATTTAGTATATCTAGCTGAAGGCAGGATGCATGCGTCAGTTTGATTTATTTTACCATATGCTTTAGGGTATTCTTTACATAAATAACCACTCCATCGTTCTGGTTGAGCTGGCACGTAGTATAATAGGAGTCATAACCCGAAGCTGGGATTTGTTCGGATTTAATCTACATTCAGTAAGTATAATTACGTTTATGTTTCTTGTGAAGCCTGACAGTGTTATAATAAAATCGTCAAAATTACAATAGATACTGCGTATGTTTTGTGAAATAATAGTGAAGTCATTTTTGTGTAGTTGCATTTCATTTTGTAAGTCCCCGATGCTGTTATATTCTAAGGTGCGTGCAATTTCTATCTCGTCTATATTGTTGATTGTTTGTAAAGTACATACATACATACATACATACAATCACGCCTCTTTCCCAGAGGGGTAGGCAGAGATCACGGATCTCCATTTGCTACGATCCTGGCAAACCACTTTCGCTTCACTCACTTTCATAATATTTCTCATACATGCTCGTCAGTTTAGGGTACTTTTGACCTGGCCTTTTGTTAAGATTTCTCCGATTTGATTGGAGAAAGTTCGCCTAGGTCTTCCCCTTCCAACTTGCCCTTCCACTCTTTTTGTATACACTTTCTTCGTTAATCTTCTTTCATCCATCCTCTCTACATGCCCAAACCACCTTAACATACCCTTCTCAATTTTTGTGACTATATCTCCATCCATTCCACACTTATCTCTTATAACACTGTTTCTGACTCTATCACTCAATTTCACTCCACACATACTTCTCAACGCTCTCATTTCTACTGCATTCACTCGACTTTGATGTCTTTTCTGCCACACCCAACTTTCACTACCATACATAAGTGTGGGCACCAAAACTCCCCGATGCACAGCCATCCGTGCTTTTTGTGATATTTTCTGGCTGCCCATAAAGGCATTCAGTGCCCCATTCACTCGGTTCCCTGCATTCACTCTCCTTTCAATATCTTTCTCATGCTTTCCGTCTCCAGTAAATAACGTCCCCAAATACACAAACTCTTTTACTTGTTCCAGTCTTTCTTCACCAATCATTATTTTGCAGTCTGTCATAATTTCATCTTTTTCAAATACCATCACTTTCGTCTTACTTACATTCATCTTCATCCCTTTCCATTCAAAAGATTCATTCATCTTCGTTACCATCATTTGTAACTCCTCAGCGGACGACGCAAGTAGTACAAGGTCGTCAGCATATAGGAGACATTTGACGCGTAACCCTTCCATTCTCAAACCACATTCATCATCATGTAAAGTTTCACTCATTAATATTTATATAAAGTAATGACGTCATTATTATCAAAGTGTTATGCGTTATAAAACTTATATTATTTGATGTAATAATGTAGCATAATTTGTATTTTAGTAAGCAACAGGGATAAAGTAGGTTCATGAATTTTGAGTATACACACAAAATAGATAGGAACAGAAGTCAATCACATGTATGTACCTGACTTTTCATGCCTACTCTCGGCGTTCGCTCTAGGGTTGTCAACTATAACTCATGCACAAACAACTATCGTGGTATGGCACTCGCTCGTATATAGTTGTTTGATTTATTGTTGAGAGTGAAACGGGAAGAATGGAAATATAAATTAATACTGACTAAAATATTTTATTTCTAATGTCAAATAATTCAAATAAACTATAATACAATATTTATTTATTTATTTATTTATTTATTTATTTATAAAAACAGTTTTATGACATTACAGTTATAAACCTATGCGTCACAAAATTTAGATAATAATAAAAGGTTCACAATAATAAATATCAAACAGCTTAATTTGGAACAGTTGAGCATCTAGCATCCATCGCCTCGCAGAATCTCAAGCATTCACTATACACTGCAGCCCATCGCCACGCAAACAAGTCGCACTCGGGTGTTGATGTCAGGAGCGCATTGAGAAGTGAGAGGGCGCGAGGCAACGGCGAGTTCCTGAGCGACACGGTGCTCGACGGCGGCACAGCCAATAAGTCGCGCTGTCGAGGTCTCAGGGCTATCCTCGGGACATCCGGGACAAACAATTGCACCAGACGCTCTACAAGTTCGGGACAGTCCGACTCGCCACGCAAGGCCTGACATGCCGAGATCATCAGCTGACAATTTCGCCTGACCTCCAAGGAGTTGTACCCAAGGGAACCGAGAAGGTACTTCGTTGGGTAAAGATACGGGTAATATCCGAAAGTTTTTTTATAAAGGAACCTTAAAAACGCTTTATGAACCTTCTCAAGAAGTAACGCATACGTTGATTCATAGGGGTTCCACACGATCGACGAAGTCTCTAGCTTACTCCTTACTAAGGCATTATATACCATTTTTATGGCCACCGGGTCGTGAAAGTGGCGGAGGTTTCGGACCACAAAACCTAGCCTCCGAAAGCAGCTGGTGGCAAGAGAAGAAATATGCTCGTGAAAGGTGAGGCGCGAGTCGAACATTACACCCAAATCCTTGACGGAGAAGACACGATTTATCGGCTCTGACCCTAACATATATTGAGCATATATGGCGGCACGAGAGCGGCTAAATGTACACACATAACACTTGGAAGGGTTAAAATGCAGTTTGTTCGCCATACTCCACCGAAACACCAAGTCGATGTCCCCTTGTAGCGTCTTACAATCAGCTACCTGCTCAACCCCGTATACCAACTTTAGATCATCGGCATACAAGAGACATTGAGCCGCCCTAAGAACCGATTGAAGATCGTTAATCATGATCCCGAATAACAAGGGCCCTAGAATGGAGCCTTGGCTGACACCAGACCGGGTGTGGTATGGAGCCGAGACAAAACAACCATGTTGGACGAACTGCTGTCGATCACGCAGATAGCTGGCGAAAAAGGTTAGCAATTTGGGAGAGAAACCAATTTTGTCCAGTTTGCTAAGCAACACATCGTTATCCACGCGATCGAAAGCCTTCGTGAAATCGAAATAGAGCACATCGACCTGAATACCTCTATCAAGATGCACAGCAATATTATCTGTTAGTATCAGCAGATTCGTGTTGACCGAGCGACTGGGACGAAAGCCATGCTGCGCGTCGCACAAGAAGGGCCGAACCTGTGAGGACAGAGTCCGGTGAAGTATGGCCTCAAACAGCTTACCAAGGGTAGGAAGAACGGCTATGGGTCTATAATTCTCGACGGCGGAAGTGTCACCAGCCTTCGGGATCGGTTTCACTCTAGACACCTTCCAACATCGAGGATATGTCCCAGAAGAGATCGCCAGGTTCAAAATGTACTGTATTGGGGTCTTTATGAATTCCATACAACCCTTTACTATATACGCTGGCAAGTTATCGGGTCCAATTGAGCTATTGGCCTTTAGGCGTTTAATCCCAGCTTCAACTTCCTGTAATGTCACTGTGGTTACATCAATGAAGTTGGCGCTAGGTTTCCGATCAGAACTACCTAACAATATATAAAAAACTAAGTACTTATAGTAAAATCAGACCTTATAGGCATTTTTTTAAGTCATACTTTACCCGAATTTGATTTGGCATTTCTTAATTCGGTTTTAGAAATGCATACTTATCTAAAGTACTTAATACGTTTAATATGATACTGTTTTGAATTAAACTAAAATTAGACTAAAAAAATATTTTCTGTTCTAGAAACATGTAAGTATAAAGGCAGATTACAGAACTTTTAGATTTAACCTCATTCGCGATTGCTACTGGGATGCAACATTTTACGTTTGTCAATTTTCACTATCGAAAATCCCTAATAACTTTTAAGCGGATTACCCTAGTTACACAATTTCCATTGGCCTATATGTTTTAGACCTAAACTTATTAAATGACACTAAAAACAACACAATATCTACACAAACAAAAAAACATGTTTTCAACTTACGTAAGGAAATTACGTCACAAAAATTTAGTTACTTCGTTTAACACTGATTCAAAATAGGAAACTAAGTATTAAATAAATCGATCTTCGATAAATTCTTCGGGGGCCGGGGCGGCGCGCTTACCTCCTACCTAACTGTTCTGCGCGGCTATCATGCGACGGCGCGCAAACTTTCTCGATTTTTCTCGCACTGTCCATCTCTTTCTTATAAGAACACTTAGAACAAGACATATATGTAGTGCGAGAAAAGTGAAAGTGCGGCCGTCGCATGATAGACTAGAAGTGCTATTCTGTGAACGAACCATCGAAATACAAGCAGATACGTACTTACCTCTCTGAAACCACAGGTAACTTAAAAAACGACAATTCACCAATTCATGTTGAATTTTAACAACCGTCCACCGAACAGTTATAAGTAATAACTTTATTTTGTTGCTCCATTATTGCACAACAGACGCGTCTCAAGCGGATGGCACTCGCGCTCGCACTGGTCCGAACTGGTCTGAGATATCGTGTAGGTGAGCACTGTCTATGTGTGCGTTACTCGAGCGCACTTAGTATAAATAAATATAAGGGGACAAATCTTACACAAATCGACCTAGTCCCATAGTAAGCTCAGCAAGGCTTGTGTTATGGGTACTAGACGACGATATATATAATAGATATAAATACTTAAATACATAGAAAATATCCATGACTCAGAAACAAATATTCATGCTCATCACATAAATGTTTGCCCTTACCGGGATTCGAACCCAGGACCTCTTGCTTCGTAGGCAGGGTCACTACCAACTAGGCTAAAGCGGTCGTCAGTATGTAGATTGACTTCTGTACCTATCTATTTTGTGGTATACATGTTGGCTGCAGCATGGAGTTGGTTTATTTTTTTCTATATTTGAGTTATTATGTATATATATAATTCTGTAGGTATATGGTCCAAATGTATTATTGTGTATGAGTGTAAGAGTTTGTGTGTGTATATTTGAAGTGCAAGTGTATGAGATCAGCGTAACTAAAATAATAAATTGGTGTTTCCGGTACAGGGGTAAATTAAGAAAGTGGTAATTTAGGTCGTAACTACAAGTATATCAATACAATCATTTATTGGTAAAAATGTCATTTTACATGTCAAATCTGCATACGGTTAGTCAATCTTTTAGTAGACTGTGCACTTGATCTTCGGAGTTAATTTGTATGATTGGGGATTCGTCTGTTTTTCGCACGTATATCTTGCCGTAGGACGTCCAGCAGTGTTTATAGCCTCGTGGCGCCCACGCGCCTTTTAAAAGGCATGTCAGTTGATGAAAAATCTAATTAATTCCATTTAAGAGAAACTTCAAATTTCACTGTTTTTGCGTGCTGGGCGCCACGAGGCTAATCTTTAGACTTTTTGAGGTCTCGTACTAGGAAGTGTAATCTAGAGCCCTTAGCAGTTAAGTGCTCCGAGATGAACACCGGGACGTCCTCATTTGTGGTGAAGCCCAGGTGTTTAGCACGTAGTTTAGAAGCGTGCTTGCTGTTGAACATCTTAGCCGCTTTAGTAAAATCTAATTTCAGTAAAGTGGAGTTCTTCTTTACAATTACTGAATAAAGGCAATTAACCTACCTTCGTCAATTCTAGGCGGGGGGAGGTTATTGATATAACGTTCGCTACTAATAACACTAGTAACAAAATCAACTTATGACACGTATCTGATGACATATCCCTTTCGGACCACAGATACATCTGCTTCAGGTACCAAACTAAGATAAAAATAAATACGGTACGTAAACGGAATCCTAGGTACACGGACTGGTCGGGCTTTAGAAGGGATTTAAAAGTAGACCTAGGAGACCCAAAAGGCAAGCTAAACTCTATTATAGACATAGAATTCGAAGCGGACAAAATAGTACAAGCTGTATACAAGGCCTTCACTAATAACTGCCCGGAGAAGAAAACCCTGGCTAAAAAGTTACCATGGTGGACCCCAGAGATAGATAAAGCTCAGGAGGGAAACTAGGGCAATATTCAATGACGCAAAGGCATCCAATGACTTTGGGTACTATGCACAAAAACTCACAGAACTCAGCAAGGCTGTGAGGAACACCAAGAGGAGAGCGTGGAGGAACCACTGCGATCAGACTGAGTCAATACCAGAAGGTATGAGACTAACAAAGGCACTAGCAACCACAAAGTCGGCCCCGCTCACATTCATCAGGGACAATGACGGTAGAATGATGAAAACGGGGCTGGAGACCCTTAAGGTAATGTGTAAAATGCACTTCCCAGGCTCAGTAATAAACGACAGCGTCACAGATGATGGACTAATTAGTGCGTTGGAACAGACCACAAGTACAACGAGACACAATTGGGACACGTCCAAAAAGGTAGTAGATCATAAAACGATAAAGTGGGCACTTTCAACATTTCAACCATACAAAGCCCCGGGGCCAGACGGCATCTACCCCATTCTACTACAAGAAGGCGCTAATGTACTAATCCCGCATCTTAGCAGATTGTACAGGGCGTGCCTGGCCTTCGCACACGTACCGCGTATGTGGAGGATTGTAAAAGTAACCTATCTACCCAAACCGGGTAAGGTGGAATACAGTGAAGCCAAATCGTATAGGCCGATAAGTTTATCGTCGTTTATCATCGTTACTGAAGAAACTGGTAGATAGACACATAAGGGATGGCCCATTAAGGAGGCATCCGCTGCACGAACTACAATGTGCATACCAGCCAGGGAAGTCAACGGAAACCGCACTTCACCTGGTGACAACCAGGGCTGAACAGGCTACAGAGAATAAATAACTATGTCCTGCAGCTTTCTTAGACGTGGAGGGAGCGTTCGATCGTACCACGTATAAAGCTATCAGCGAAGCAGCTGTAAAACATGGTGTAGAGCCCACCATATGTGTCCACCACCGTATGTCTGGTGGTGAACTCACTCCTGGTAGAACTCAATAAAGGTCCCATCCACACGGTAGGATATGCTGATGATTTAGTGATACTGGTTAGTGGGAAGTTTCCAGGCACGGTATCGGAAATCATGAATAAGGCACTGCAGACTGCAGAGATGGTGCGACCGACACCAATTATCCATTAATCCAGGCAAAACTGTAGTAATACCCTTTACTAGGAAAAGGACCCTTTGAGGCGTAAAGCAGTTAAAATTGTACGGGAAGGTACTAGAACTGTCTAATGATGTGAAATATCTAGGTGTCACACTAGATAAAGAACTGAATTGGAAGAAGCATACAGATCTCACCATTACAAAGGCACTGAGGGTATTTGGAATGTGTAGATCAGCGTATGGTAAAACATGGAGTTTGAACCCAAAGGTACTTAAATGGATCTACACTATGATGGTGAGGCCCATATTATTGTTCGGTAGCCTGCTATGGTGGCCAAGGACTTTAAAGAGCACATGCAGAGATGCTCTGATGGGGCGTTTCGTACCACGCCCGCAGCGGCGCTAGAAGTCCTACTGGACCTACCGCCACTTCACTTGGTGATTAAGTCAGAGGGGCGCAAATCTCTCTACAGATTAAGAACCCTTGAACTGTGTAACAGTAAGCCAAAGACTAAGCACACAAACATGAAGACTGATGGTTTCTTAGACAGAATAACAAGCATGGGAAGCGACAAAATGCTACTCAAGTTTGTATTCCATAGGAACTACACAACAAAAGTTCCATCCAGGGCTGAATGGGCCGAAGGTCTAGAACCACCGAGGTCTGGTATCGAAGACAGTATATGGTACACGGACGGATCAAAAATGGGATCCGGTACGGGAGCAGGCATTTATGCGAATGACTACAGTAGTAGTGTAAGCATGGGTAATTTGGCAACCGTGTTCCAGGCGGAGACATACGCCATAATTGTCTGTGCACAGGAGAATATAGACAGACAAACCAGAGGGCAGACCATCTATATACTCAGTGACAGTCAAGCGGCGCTTAAAGCACTTACGGCGCCGAAAGTGGAATCTAGACTAGTCTATAATGGCGTCCAGGCACTGAACAAGCTTGGAAAGCACAATAAGGTGCAACTGGTTTGGATTCCAGGGCACAAGGGCTTCATTGGCAACGAAAGAGCGGATGAGCTTGCTAGAGGGGGGTCTACAAACCACTTTGTAGGTCCAGAACCATTTGTGTGACTCTCGCAGGGAACCATAATTTCGGTCTTTAAAGCCTACGCCAAAACCAAACACCAACACGAGTGGAGGAATGAGGCGGGCTTAAGGCACTCAAAACTCTTCATAGAAGGAGTGGACTCGGGCTGGACTAACAAACTCTGGAGATTCAGTAGGAAGAAGCTCAGAATCATATCTGGGGTGTTCACAGGTCACTTCGGGGTCAAGGATCTCTTGGCCAAGATGGGACTATCAGACAGCTTAGACTGTAGAATATGTGGCGAGGAGGATGAGACTATGGAACACTTACTGTGTGAATGTCATGCCCTTGCCAGACAAAGAATGAATTACTTTGGTAACGACTATCCGCAACCAAAGGAATTCAAGGTACTTCCGCTGAGCTGCATCATCCGCTATGTGGAAATGATGGAGCGAAGTTGGGAGTAGACATAAGGAGAGGGCAAATGCACAAAAGATCCCACTGGGTCGAAGTGCATCCGAAAGGGCCCTCATCTAGATAAGATAAGATAAGGTAAAATGGAGTTCGTCTCTACTATGATTGGCGTATTTTGCTGGTCCCGTGCTCTCCCACGTACTCTGTAGATGTCTTTTATGTCGTTTTTACTGATTTTACATTGTAGGTATTCGGACAGGCACATGACCATTCCCACGAGATCTTGTTTAGTTTCGTTGGTTTTCCTAGGCAAGTTTTTTATTTCAAAGTTGGTCTTACGAACCCCTATTTGAATTTCTTCTAATTTTCTTTCTAGAAATGTGATGTATTGACTATCTTCTTTCATCTGACTCTCAATTAGGCATAATCTTTGCGTGAACTCTTCATTTTGTTTCGATAAATCGTTGATAGAGGCCTCTATATTTTCGTTTGTATGTTTTATTTCATTCATTGTGTCTTTAATTTCTCGAAGTTCGGCGGCCTGATTGTTTGTGAAGTAAGTTATTAACTTTCTCATCTCAAGCCTGAAATCGTCTAGCTCCCCACCTGTAATAACTCTTGGTTCGTCTCTGGGTCTAGGCTGGCGCTGTGTGACGAAGTCTGGAGAAGACTCGGAGCCCGATGAATGCCCTTCGGAGATTGACATATTTGTATGTCTCATTGTTTTAAGATCTAGACGTACCAGGGTAGCAGTCTGTAGCAGGAGTTAGCTGACACCATAGCAGATATGGCGGGTAAATATTGAGCGGTGATAGGTCGATGGGGGTGTGGTCTCACAGGTGATTATCAAAGATGGCTCGCTGATTGGCTGGCGCTGATTGGGGGTAGATAAGCGCGGTGGACGGCTGATGCGTAAGCGCCGCTGTACGAGTAGGCTACGGTCGTACTGCACACGCCGCACGCAGCCGACAACGTCCCGTCGCACTGATGGAAGACGCTGGACGCAGCCGACAGCGGGTGTTTGGTCGTTTTGAGACCGTAGCCGCAGCGGCCAGTCGCGGCAGTTTCCGAGGGTTTTTGTAGCGAACGGATGTGTGTGTGTAGTATTACGATGGAAAAAACTCTAGCGTATTTACTGCTTAACGAGGAAGATGAGGACATTTTATTCATAATATCAAGGAAGCAAAAGAAAAAGAAGACTTTTTATGTTTCAAATTGTTGTTTTTGAAGTTTTTATCACGGTTATCGTACAAAATACTATTCGACTTTACTAACTCGATCAAAAACTCGTCTTTTTCTTTCGTAAATTTCTCCATTTCGAGCCAGCGTCCAGCCGCAGCAATGCTCCAAAGGCTACGGTCGTACTGCACACGCCGCACGCAGCCGACAATGTCCCGTCGCACTGATGGAAGACGCTGGACGCAGCCGACAGCGGGTGTTTGGTCGTTTTGAGACCGTAGCCGCAGCGGCCAGTCGCGGCAGTTTCCGAGGGTTTTTGTAGCGAACGGATGTGTGTGTGCAGTATTACGATGGAAAAAACTCTAGCGTATTTACTGCTTAACGAGGAAGATGATGAGGACATTTTATTCATAATATCAAGGAAGCAAAAGAAAAAGAAGACTTTTTATGTTTCAAATTGTTGTTTTTGAAGTTTTTATCACGTTTATCGTACAAAATACTATTCGACTTTACTAACTCGATCAAAAACTCGTCTTTTTCTTTCGTAAATTTCTCCATTTCGAGCCAGCGTCCAGCCGCAGCAATGCTCCAAAGGCTACGGTCGTACTTCACACGCCGCACGCAGCCGACAACGTCCCGTCGCACTGATGGAAGACGCTGGACGCAGCCGACAGCGGGTGTTTGGTCGTTTTGAGACCGTAGCCGCAGCGGCCAGTCGCGGCAGTTTCCGAGGGTTTTTGTAGCGAACGGATGTGTGTGTGTAGTATTACGATGGAAAAAACTCTAGCGTATTTACTGCTTAACGAGGAAGATGATGAGGACATTTTATTCATAATATCAAGGAAGCAAAAGAAAAAGAAGACATTTTATGTTTCAAATTGTTGTTTTTGAAGTTTTTATCACGTTTATCGTACAAAATACTATTCGACTTTACTAACTCGATCAAAAACTCGTCTTTTTCTTTCGTAAATTTCTCCATTTCGAGCCAGCGTCCAGCCGCAGCAATGCTCCAAAATGACTAAAGACGCAACGGCCAGCGGGCGGCTGCAGCGGGCGGCGGGGGGACGCCGCACGCAGCGGGCGAAAACGACCACTCCCGAGCATTCTCGAACACACCATTCAGACGCTGCGTGCGACGGGACGTTGTCGGCTGCGTGCGGCGTGTGCAGTACGACCAAGGCCAAAATGACTAAAGACGCAACGGCCAGCGGGCGGCGGGGGGACGCCGCACGCAGCGGGCGAAAACGACCACTCCCGAGCATTCTCGAACACACCATTCAGACGCTGCGTGCGACGGGACGTTGTCGGCTGCGTGCGGCGTGTGCAGTACGACCAAGGCCTTATGACTCACGCGTCTCTCACGAAGTACCAGGCGCAGCGTTGAGATGACACCTCCATTGTTGTTATGCGGTCCTATTTTTTTTGCACTTATATTTTGACACCAATTCAATTTTAAATTTAACAAATAAATAAACGCGGAACAGTGGATAGGTCTACGCCCTGTGGCGGTCCGGGGGAAGAGGAATGTACACCTCGAGTTTGGGCTCATGTATTGACGAGTTCTATACATTCTATAGAACTCGTCAATACAAACCAAATGAGCCTAAACTCGAGGGCTATACAAGAAGCCATTGAGGAGTTCCACTATCCACCTCCTGACTCCATCATTAGACCATCGTCACCAAGTGTAATGTATAGAACTCGTCCATACAAACCAAATGAGCCCAAACAAATACAAATACAAATTATTTCCTCCTCGGTATATGTCAAAATAAAAAACCCGTATACCTATATCAGAAGTTGGCTTTCTCACGTCGTCACATAAGACATGTTCCACGATTAATATTTCCAAGGCACAGTACTGCTGCATTTCGTGGTAGTTTTCGATATGCTGCTACGAATTGCTGGAATAATCTTCCACCGCCGATATTAAAAAGTAGCACTATCGGAACTTTTAAAGTAAGGTTAAAAAAAATATCTTGGACCCGCAAAGTGCTGTTGCCTAGGGCCTTATAGAACTTAGAATTACAATGATAATAATAATCGCTGCCTACCAACACTCGCTCTAACTAACTCTAGAGATTCAAATTAATTTAACCACAATTTTATTTATAAAGTTATATGTATTGATAATTATTTTATTTGTATTTTTATGTATGTATGCCGCCCTTAATACGAGTCACGCAGTATGCTGTCCCGCACACCTCACTTGGATCCACAGAAAACCAGCGCCGTTGGCACTGCTGTGTCAACTGCATTGCTGAGTGGAGACCTTTTCGGTAGCACATCCCTGTTTGTTAGCTCTTAAGGTGCAATATATGAATGTATGTGTAATGATGTGTTATCCGAATAAATTTCTATTCTATTCTATTCTATTCTATTTATTCTGCAAGTAGGCCACAAGGGCACTTTTACATGTCAAACGGTAATTTACAATAAAAATATTAATCTTACAATAAAATAATAATAATCTTACTCAATAATATTTTTAAAATTTGGAGATTAAAGACTGATATAA
Organism: Epinotia demarniana; assembly: GCA_945867215.1. Lineage (NCBI taxonomy): Eukaryota > Metazoa > Arthropoda > Insecta > Lepidoptera > Tortricidae > Epinotia > Epinotia demarniana. The sequence goes on from OX244281.1 coordinate 16,538,021, forward strand.
CAACGCACTAAATGTCACAAAGTTAATGAAAACAAAACAAAATATGACCATTACATTCTATAAGAATAAGGTCTGTGCATTAACAGAAAGTTAATGATATTAATTCAGTATTCCAGTCTCTGAGCGTCCAAATACAATTAATAATTATTCAATGTTCGTAGAGATGTATACTGTCTCTAAGCGTCAAAATAAAACAATAAAATAAAAGGAAAATTAATGTAATATTGTCAGTGATGTACATGGTCAATAACAATAAAACGTGTCAAGATCGGAATGATGTCTCTCGTCAATACGATAATAATAAAATAACACTTGTAAGTATTTAAGAAGTTAGGTACTATGCCCTTGCAAGCATGAACAGTCTGGACTCCACAAACAGCACCCGATCACGAGTATGACGCATATCTCAGCCATCGCCTCCCTCAACCATATGTTAGGGAAGATGGCGACCCGATCAACGACGCCACCGTAAGCAAAGCCCTTTAAGCGAGCATGACATATTCAAGCCATCGGACAGAGTTAAAAACAAAGATTAATAACCGACTTGCTCGGCGAGAAACAGCATTACGTGCTCTCTTCCTATATAAAATGGAACAATTATTTCAGGTAGGTGCTTATAATGTGTATTTAGGTATATTCCTAATAGAATTAGCCTACTACTGGCTTAAAGGCATTTTTGTCGTTTAAGAAATCGTTGACAGTATAATAGGCCTTGCTTTGCAAATTACTTTTAACATGAGACTTAAATTGACTGTACGGTAAATTAACAATTGCGGTGGGTATTTAATTATAAAAACGTATGCAGTTCCCCACGAAAGACGTGCTAACCTTGCGGAGACGACTGGCCTTTACTGCGATCTTGTTTTTACTTCTGGTGTTGTATTCGTGGATATCGCTGTTGAGTTTTGACTTGTGAAGGTTTTTCCGCACATACATGATATTCTCAAGAATGTATTGGCATACTACAGTAAGAATGTTTGCCTCCTTAAAGGACCATGCGTCAAAATGGTCCTGAAATCAACAGCACTGAGATTTATGTCATTAAATAGGTCTTTAAATCTACTTTATTTCATTCTATGGGCACAAAGTCTAATTCCATTGCAGAACGAAGATATTCGTATTTTAGCCACAGTCAGTAGTACGAGCTATGAAAAAACGCATTCGGAGAATATTCATGTTTAGTATTCTGGAGGGTAGATATGACAAAATGTACTAATGATGAAGGCACATCGAGCGCGGCATATATTCATATTTTATTAATAAAACAATTAATTAGCTATAAAAAACATGTTTATTTTACACACTAACCTTACTTTAATAATTCTGAATAATGTATTCACTGAGAGAACCCGTTTTCTCATAGATCCTACTCACTTTAACTTAAATAAATGAATATCTCAGTTCTGCAATGGAATTCAACTTGGTGCCCATAGAACGAATTGAAGTAGATTTAAAGACCTATTTAATGACCTAAGTTTCAGCTTTGTTGGATTCAGGACCAGGCTCCATACAAAGTTGCCCATGGTCCTTTGTCCCTAAGAGATTCTCGAGCTTTTAGTTCGTATATGGAGCGTACAGCGCGTTTCTGTAGCACGAATATGGTCTGGATATCAGCTGCTTTCCCCCACAACAGGATTCCGTAGGACATAACACTGTGGAAGTAACTGTAGTACACCAGCCTGGCGGTCTCAACGTTTGTTAACTGTCTTATGCGTCTTACTGCATAGGCTGCCGAACTAAGTTTTCCGGCTAGGGCGGTAATATGTGCATGCCATTGTAGTTTTGAGTCCAAGGTGATACCGAAAAACACTGTTCTATCTTCAATATCCAGTTCATCACCCTTTATTTTATCTTGGTATTGTTTACCTGCTTGACATTAGGTAAAATGACTCTGATACACTTTGTTTTCTTGGAATTTAGCAGTAAATTTGCTGTAAACCATTTCACAACAGTGTTGAGTGCATCATTAATACCATCAAAGTTTTCCTCTTTCCTGTCTACCTTGAAGATAAGCGACGTGTCGTCTGCGAATAACACTATATCATGTTTATCTTGCAACACATGGTAGGTCATTGATGTAAATCAGAAACAGAAACGGACCCAGAATCGAGCCTTGAGGAACACCAAGAGCGACAGTTGTCCCTGCTGATTGGGTCCCATTGATGACTACTCGTTGTGTTCTCTCCGAGAGATACGATGTCACAAGATCAAGAGCACTGCTTTTAATCCCATAATGTTTCAACTTTCTGATTAAGTTCTCGTGATCAACGCAATCAAATGCCTTTGATAAATCACAGAACACTCCAATAGCATCTTGGGCCTCTTCCCAGGCATAAAAATATGTTTAATTAGTACCACACCGGCATCAGTGGTAGAGCGACCCTTAGTGAATCCGAACTGGTTGGTGTTGAGCAGTTTATTGCAACTGAAGTGGGACATAAGCTGATGGAGAACAAACTTCTCAAAAACTTAGCTTAGTGCCGGTAGTATTGATATTGGCCTGAAGTTGGTAGGGTCAGTTTTCGTTCCTGATTTAAACAACGGGATAATTTTACTGTGTTTCATGATGCCAGGAAATACTCCAGTATCAATACATTTTTTGAAAATATCAGCTAAGAAAGGTGCAATTGATTCTACAATGAAATGTAATACTTTGACTGAAAGGCCCCAAAGATCTTCAGTCTTCTTTAAGTTCAACTATTTAAACGCTTTTATAAGAATAAGTGGGGTCACGTGACTGAATCTAAAGATTTCTGTACATTCCGTTACATTTGCTTTCAATAATGATTCAGCGACATCTGGTGATGAGTTTAAAGACTTCGTGGTCTCAACGGGTACGTTAGAAAAGAACCGCTCAAAATGATCCGCTACTTCGTGGTCAGAACTTACTAAAGTATCATCAATTCGTAGGCTGTAGTGCGGATCTCTTATCTTGCGTTTCCCAGTTTCAGTGTTGATAACTTGCCATACAGTTTTAACCTTATCATTGGAGTTCTGAATCTTTCTTGACAAGTAATCGGCTTTAGCGGCGACACACATTAACTTAAAAGATTTCGAGTAGTTCTTAACATACTCTAAAAATTTCGGCCTCTTATCAATAGCCATGTGAGACGTGTACTGATTGCGCAGAAACAATGTGTAAGAGCTTTATGTAATGTAAATATGCTGACATCTTGTAAGCCACTATTTAGAGACTTAAAACTATTGACTGTACCGTGCACATACATTTATGAAGTTTGTTTATTTGTAAAATTTAATCCAAACTTATTTAATAAAAAAAAGAGACTTCTGCAAATTTAACACCAGATACCCTGATCGACTGGCTATCCCGCATAAAAGAACCAAATTGTATGGCAATAATGCATATTGTATGTCAATTAGTATATATAATAGATTGCATGATGACATTAAAGAATTACCACTTACTTTATTTAAATGTAGACTAAAAAAATGGTTGATACAGGAATGTTTTTACAGCGTCAATGATTATTTTGAATATTATAAATTTTGACATGTTTATTTTTATTTTATTCCTATAGGTTAAGCAGTGACATATATATTATCTGAATTATTAATTTTTTGACATTATTATTATTCTGAATTGTACATAATTTGAGTTTTTCGGAACTTATGTACGGAATATTTACCGTTAGCTTTTCGGTGAAGGAAAACATCGCGAGAAAACCGGTCTAATCCCAATAAGGTCTAGTTTTCCCTCTGGGTTGGAAGGTCAGATGGCAATCGCTTTCGTAAAACTAGTGCCTATGCCAAATCTTGGGATTAGGTATCAAAGCGGACCCTGGGCTCCTTTAGGGGCACAACCGGGAATAACGCTAGGAGAATGATGGTCGGTTTAAATAAATAATCCTTTAATTGTAAAATGCGAAGTTCTTAGTTTCGCATGTTTTAGGGTGGTTTACCTGTCGTATCTACCTTTGACACCGACAAATCGATGTCACCAAGTGTACCATGGAAATGATTCTAGCTATGAAAATGGTTCGGCACTGACTCTTGTTCGTGTGATGCATAAGCTTTGCTGACTATCGGCACTCTACGTCCCATTTTCCCCGCTCACTGCCACTTAAGTTTAGCGATTCGAAGGGCTATCTTGAGCGGTAGCCCCATTTCTGATGCGATCACGTAGATAAACTCCCAGCATAACCCTCTTCCTTGACATTTGGGTGACTTTGAGCCTTCTTGTGAGGCCCATAGTAAGCGACCACGTTCCAGTGCCATATTTCATCACTGGTCAAAAACACACACACTGGTCAAAGACTCGTCTTGAAACACTGCTGAATATTGGATGAAAATATGTGCCGTAGCTTCCAGAACGCTGCCCAGCCGAGTTGGATTCGCCATTTGACTCTTTTTAAAGTTAGAGAGGAGTCTGGGACACACGCACAGAGAGCAGTCTGCTGGGGTTGGTACTACATGTGCTTTTAACATGATCTTCGCCTTATCCATGTTCATTCTCAAACCAACTCGCTCGGAAGCTTCACTAAGGTCATCGAGCATCTTATTTAATTCCTCCATGGTCTCAGCCAAGACTACACTAAACACCAACACGAGCGGAGGAGTGAGGCGTGCTTAAGGCATGCACTCTAAGCTCTTCATAGAAGGACTAGACTCCGGCAAGACTAAGAAACTCTGGATATCCAGTACGAAGCACCTCAGAATCAGCAAAGTATGCCTACGGAATCGCCAGAACTCGTGGCAAATGCATTCAACAATTATTACGCAGATATGTTTGAGAACACCATAGCTATCCCTACATGTGACACGCACCTGTCGCAAAACCAGAGACGAGTGTCACAAACAAGACAAAACCAAAACCAAAGTGAAATAGACAAGTCGATGTTTTTACATTCGGTTAGCGAACGTGAAACCTATAAAATAATAAAAAGTTTAAAAAATAAACACAGTTCTGGAATTGATGAAATACCACCAACCTTATTAAAAACATGCGCTTACGAGTTAACCCCACCTCTAACCCAACTCATTAATCAGTCGTTTGCAGAGGGAATCGTTCCAGACGACTTGAAGATAGCCCTAGTTAAGCCTGTGTTCAAGAAGGGTGACGTTTTGGATCTCAGTAATTATCGTCCAATCGCGCTACTGTCGTCTATATCAAAAATATTTGAGAAAGCGGTGTGTAACCGCCTAAACGCCTTTCTCGAAAACTATAATTTGCTTCATAATAACCAATATGGCTTTAGAAAGAATCGCTCTACATCATTAGCTGTTTTAAACTACGTGCAAAAAATCCTAACTGCTTTAGATAACAAAAAAAATGTGGTCGGTTTATTTCTAGACCTATCCAAAGCCTACGATAGAGTCTCCCATGATATTCTATTAAAAAAACTATTTAATCATGGAATTAGAGGTATAGTGTACGACTGGTTCAAGTCCTATCTGAAAAATCGCGTCCAATATGTTCAAATTGAGTATAAAAATTCCGCTACAAACGAAATAGACCACACACGCTCAGGAAAATGAGCACTTCATGGGTCCATACCCCAGGGAAGTGTACTCGGTTGTGTGCTATTTCTGTTATACATTAATGACCTACCGAAAGTCCTCTCCAAATATAATGTCCTATTTGCAGATGACATCTCCCTTATGTTTGAATTTGATAAGAATGATAACCACAATGAAATTCTAAAAAATACCCTTTACGATATTAATGACTGGCTGTATCTGCATAACCTACTAATAAATTTAAATAAGACAAAGCTCATCTAATTCTATCCAATCCAAAAAAAGAGCAAATTACACATAAATGTTGACATAAATAGTATAACGTTAGAAGAAGTGAACAATTTCAAACTATTAGGCATTACTCTTGACAGTAGTGTTAACTGGAAGGAACATATACAGTTGACCAAATCTAAAATTTCTAGCTATACCTACGCTTTGTTCAACCTGCGCAGACAAACAGACAAAAAAACTGCACTATCAGCCTACCACGCGTTCGCGCACTCGCGGCTCAGCTACGGCATCGCGTTATGGGGTGGCAGCACGGATGCCCACCATCTGTTCATCATGCAGAAAAAATGCTTGCGAATCATAGCAGGAATCCAAAGCCCAACTAGTTGCAGGCCTTTCTTCAGAGAATACGGCGTTCTGACCCTCCCTTGCCAATATATTATGGCATTAGCTATCTATGTCCGAAATAATAAACACAAGTTTCAGGAAAATAAAAACCCCAGATATAAATATCAGCTGCTCCAACCCGCTGCTAAAATCAAAATGTTGCAAAATAGCCCAGAATTTATTGCTGTCAAAGTATACAACAAACTGCCTGCTTGTATTAAATCTCTATTCATTTATAACTTGTTCTACAAAGAGTTGAAATCATTGCTGTTACAAAAATGTTATTATTCTTTAAATGAATATATGTGTGATACTGAAAACAATGAATAATATAATGCTATAAAATGGAATACTTTGCTAGTCATGTAAATTAAAATAATTAGAACTTCAATAGTATAAAAAAATTAGGTACTTAATTAATTTATAATAAATTGTTTGCTTATAGTCTGCCACTATAAAGTCTTAAATGTATAATTTATGCCCATATGTATTGTACCATAGCTTAATTAGGTTAAGTATATTGCAATACCCAAAATGGGTGCATGTTGAGACCGTTCACTCCATTTAACACCATGTAAAACACATGTAAGCAATTAAATAAATAAATAAATAAATAAATTCAAGGTGCTTCCGCTGAGCTGCATCATCCGCTTTGTGGAAATGAGAAGGCAAATGCACAAAAGATCCCACGAGAAAAATCGAGAGAGCTCGCGCGCCGTCTTCTGATAGCCGTGCTGATTGGTCGATTCGAAGGACGGTTATGTTTTTCGAGTGTGTGTGAATACATGTATGAATGTTAGTATACATGTATGTATGTATACATGAATGTATGTATATATGTGGATTGTGGTCATGAAAATTCTATTTCACGGGCTACAGTCCAAACGGCTTGATGGTTTTTGATATATGAGGATTCCTTGCAGTGTCTTTGCAGTGGAGCGTGTGATAAATATGATATATAATTAATTGACAGGGCGTAGTTTCATTTAAAATATTTCATGTTAAATACCGAAACACCCAAAGTAATTAATCACATATAATTGACAACTATCGTATTTTAAAACTGTACCTTCATTTCCTTCACGGACGACACATGCATTGAGGTCGCCCTGACTCACGCATATTTTTTTTATTTCCGGTCTGTTAACATATTTATATACAAAATAATATATTTTCTAAAACCGAATTAATGTGGCTTTATGGCCGTATTTTTTGTTTTTATGTATCTTAAGTAGTTAAAAAAAAATAGTAATATTGAATAAAAATAATTTACGCTGTATATGTTTTTCTCCTTTATTTTATTTTTTTTGTTCAAAAATGTATTATTTTGGTTCGTAAAATAGATTCCTCATCCTTTATTTATCCGAAAATGATATAACACTTGCCTTGGTATGTATAGTTTCGGAAAAAAATGGCTTTAAATAAAGCGCGGCGGAGTCGAACTTCCCCCCCCCTCCCCCCCCTAAATGCGGGGTGGCTCTCGATGGCTCTCGGTCTGAATCCACTCAAGACCACCTAAGGATCAACTGTGCCAAGTTTCAGCGCATAGTCAAAAAGTGCAAGGTTCCCATACAACAGATAGCAATAGCACACCCACTATAAGAAGAAAGACTTTCTTTTGTTTACTTTTTTAAGCGCAAGGACTTAAAAAGACGCGATGATAATGAGGGGCTGAGCGGCGAGGCGCGGGTGCGGGCCGCGCGGCCGCCGCCGCCGCCGCCGGCACGGAGCGCAACCCGCGGATTGTATTTATCGTCCGGGCGCAGCGCGGCGGCGCTCACGTCTTCCAGGAAATTGCCGCGCGGCGGCATTCTTGCACAATTCGGAGGATGCCTTTTTTAGCCATAATTGCATAAAAAGTGCGATTTGAATACCGTGTCATTATTTTACAAAAAAGTAAGCAGTCTCGGAGCCTCATTAACCACTGCGAGTTATCGCGGCGCACCGGCGGTCGGCGTAAGTTTTAATTGTGAAACCTGAGTCCCGGCGTCTTGCGCTAATTGCCCCGCGATGATCCGATCGCCGCCGACGTGTGGGAGTAATGAAGGGAAGTTGGCGCAAACAGAAAAGGCTGCGATGCGGGCCAGGGCGTGTTTGCGTCAATCAGCACCCGTATTTGCGCCCGCGGTGCCAAGTTATCATTAGCCGTCGGCGCTCGCTCGCGTTCCCGTAACACTGCTGTGCTATTCACGGCGTTTTCCTAATGCTGCGCTCACAGAGCTTTTGTGCATACTTAAGGGTAGGATACTGAGGGAAACAATATTGTGATGTGAACAGCTGACGCTTATAATTGACACCCATTCGTAAGTATCTTTAATGTTGAGCCACACACTGTCCACATAGTTGTGGGTTCTAAGTTCTAAGGAACTGCAGCGGGAGCACCCGGGTACCCTGCGACAGCGCTGTGTCCGCCCCGGGTGCCAAAGAGCAGCCGCAAAAATCAAATAGCTCTATGTATATCTCCGGTGTCCGGCCAGCGCTATCGCTGTCACTGCCAGGCCCGCGATGCAGTTCATTAACTGGAAGCTGGTCAGCAATTTGAGTCGGCTAATGAAGAGTTTTTATTTTAATGAATTCGGCGCGCGGCGGGCGAGGCAAACAAGACGGCATTTAGTGAATTACCGAGTTACGCGGCACAAAACAAACTAACTAACGAACTCGGACGGCGCTCAATTGGATGTGCAAACTGAAAAAAGTCCTCTGAAAGCACCGCGGGGCTCCGCGCCCCGCACCCCGCACCCCGCGCCTCCGCGCTGTCACCAAGTCGCCAACACGCAACCCTTCTCGTACTATAACTTACTCGTAGTACTTAATATGGTGCATACCATATTTAGTGAAATGTATAATGTGGTACATCAAATACCTACATAAATCCGTCGATGATGTTGAATGAAGTGCGGTCTTCACCGTCCAAAAGGTGAAGTGGCTTCTCCAGCACGAGAACCGCGGCTGCGACAGGAAAATTCAATGTAAAATAATCTTCGAGTGAGTCATATCGTCCGCGAGCAAACTAATGACGTCTCTTGAATAACTTTGAGATATAAAAACCAAGCAGGGCTCATGAACATAATACAATTGTGACAAATACATTTATATAATTAATTCACGCGGGTGGAGCCGCGGGCACGTCTAGTGTTATAATAAGATCTTTAGCAGTAGGACCCTGAAGTTTGCTTATATGGTCTCATGGAATTACTAGAATATAGGTGATTATGAAGTGGCCCCAGACCCCTTAAGGTGAGCCTAGCTTACTAGCCATCTTATAATACGTATTTTGACAATTTAGAGTTAAAATGTACTTACTCGTATATAGGGAGCTGAATAAATGAAAGGTCTGCGTTATCGGGAAGGGTGTAGAGAAAGAAAACAAAGTATTAGGATTGAAATTAGAGTTCGTTTATTAGTTGTTTATAATTTTATTGTTTATTTGATTTGTTGTTTGATATTTGATTTGAGTAATAATAGTACGACTATTGGTATTTATTGGTTGGTTTATAAAATTAAGTATTAGATGGATAATTTGCATTACTAGTATTTGGCATTTATTTGCTGGTTTAGATATTCAAAAAGAAGTACATATATATTATTTTTATATGTTATTTAAGTATTGGATATTAATAGTAATTTTGTATTTATTTGTTGGTTCAATTATTAGTTAATTATTGTTATTATTAGTATTTGGTTGGTATTTTTAATTAAATAATCAGCAATTGATATTCTTTCATATAAAGCAAATTCTGAACTGTTTGTATTATTTTATCGAATAAAGCTAGTTAAATCCTTAGTCGATGTTTGTTTTGATTCCTAAGGCATAAAGTGGTCGGGAAAGCACCAAGCTTAAATAAAAACCTCCACGCCTTTAGTTTATTTATTTATTTATTTAATTAGGCTCACAAAACAAGTTAAAGTCTATAGAATAATACAAATTATGCAATATGTTTGGATCTGGACTATAACTCAAAATATGTGTGCACAAAAAGAGTAATTTAACATAAAATACATTTTTAGACGGTTGGTGTTAAACTATTAATATGAAGACTGTGAAACAATGGGATTGATATAATTTTTGGGTGAGATTATTGAGCGTCATAAAATATTTTACTAATACTGTTCTTAAATTTAGCCATGTTATCAATAAACATATCTGATAACTAGCGGATGAGAGTGGACTGTATAAATGTATGGGTGAGATGATGAAAACAACGGTAGCACTTAAAAACTGGTATTTATTGAGATATTTACACACAAAACCAGCTAAATTACATTGACGTGGCAAAGGCAGATCGACAACTGACGCACACGTCAAGGAAAACAAATAGAAAAACAATACAAACAAAAAGGTTACAATTCTATATATAAAAGATTGGCACCACAGCCAGTCGCCAACATACCGGATCCCCAGTGGAACACTAACTACTAGTGGTGACTGACTGAGGTGCGGATTCCATTAAAACAAGTTTACGGGCCGGTCGGCGCAGCAGACCGCCCCTTGTACGAACGTCCGCTACACGGACCGCTCCGTCGGGTCCTAAATAGACCTTCGCTATTCTTCCTAGTGGCCATAGGCCGCGAGGGAGGCTAGGGTCAGCGATCAGCACCACATCACCCTCGCTGAGATTAGCCGCGTTGTCGGTGGTGGCTCCTCTTGGTCGAAGCGTCGGCAGGTACTCGCGTAGCCATCGCGCCCAAAACTGATCGGCGAGCCGTAGCATTCTGCGCCAGTCGCATCTTCGGACTAGGTCTGCGTCTGTCAGTGTCGACGTCCATGGTACTACGGATGATGTGCCCAGAATAAAATGAAAGGGAGTTATGGCCTCCGGTGAATCAGTTGAAGATGATATGTAGCTCAATGGCCGTGAATTGACTATGGCTTCTGCTTCAAGTAGTAGCGTTGCCAGGACGTCTTCTTTAAGAGGTTCATTTATGAGGCAGGATCTAAGGGCTGTCTTAACTGTCCGCACGAGCCTTTCCCATGCGCCGCCCATAAATGGAGACGCAGGTGGGCTGAAGCGCCATTTAATTTTCTGATTTGTGGCGTATTCTTTAATGGAATCGTCATGAAGAGAGCGTAGCTCGAGGGAAGCCCCGACAAAGTTTGTGCCGTTGTCTGAAAAGATGGTCGTAGGTGATCCTCGGCGAGCGATGAAACGCCTCAGGCTCATTATGGCAGAATCGGACGACAATGAAGTGACTATTTCAAGATGAAGCGCTCTCGTCACTAAGCATGTGTATAATGCAACGTATCTCTTCTGTTGGCGGCGGTATATCGTTACCATTATGGGGCCGAAATAGTCTAGTCCAACATGAGTAAAGGGCCTTTTATGGTGGTCGAGTCTTTCGGGCGGTAGGTTGCCAGTCTGAGGTTGAGCAGGCTGATTTTTCCACCTTCGGCAGTGTATACAGGCGTGCGCTACACTGCGAATACTGTTACGTGCTCTAAGTATCCAGTACTTTTGTCGGAGTTCATTCAGCACCAGTTCGTTGAATTGATGCGACGCTCTGGTGTGCTCGTAGAGGATGAGTAGTCGTACATCATGGTTGCGACCGTCGAGGATAACTGGAGACTTCACGTACTCGCTTACTCCTGGAGCAGAACTTATGCGTGTGTCCAGTCTCAATAAGCCATCTTGGCCGAGAATCGGTGCGAGTTTTGCGATCCTGCTGTTCCTGGGCACTGGCTTTGAATAACGTAAAGCTGTTAGTTCCTCCGGGAAACTGTATGCCTGAGCTTGTAGCAACACCATCTTCTCGGCTTCTATTATGTCTTCAGCGTGCAGTTGGTAGGGAGATGTGGTGCTGTCTAGGTACAGTTTAGAATTTGGAGCTATAGGCCGAGACAGTTTAAGCCGGAATAGTCGTGCGCCCTGGAGAACGCGGGCAGTGGCGCGAACTAGACGCAGCCAAGAGCTAAAACGCGTCGGGTTGGGTACTGAACTCGATGGCAAGGTGTCGAGGAGCAGAACCACCAGGTCAGATTTCAACTCGGGGTCTGGTGGACTCTCTTCCACGTCAGCAACGCACTCGGTAGGCCAAGTGCGTGGCGGTTCCAGAAGAAACTGCGGACCGGTAAACCACCGATGGGACGCGATCAAGTTAATTTTCTTTGGTTTAGTTGCGTCGTCGGCAACGTTGAGAGAGGTTGGAATCCACCTCCAATTAGACGGATTGGTGGTTTCCAATATCTCTCCTAGCCTATGTGCAACGAACGGTTTAAACGCGCGAGCGTCGCTCCGAATCCACTTGAGGACCGTAGTAGAGTCGGTCCAAAAGATGGTTTCGGAGAGCTGAAAGCGATGAGCTTGTAAAATTGTTTGCGCAAAACGGGATGCAATGAGCGCGGCTTGTAATTCCAAACGAGGAATCGAGACCGGTTTGAGAGGCGAGACGCGTGCCTTGCTTCCGATGAGAGTCGTGGATACAGTGCCGTCGCTGTAGCTGAAACGCCAATATGCAACACAAGCGTAGGCCTGCTCGCCGCCGTCGGCTACTAAGTGCAGCTGGATGTCCGAAACGTCCGACCTGTTCATGTACCAGCGTGGAATTTTTACATTGGCTGCAACTTGCAACTGCGTAAACCAGTCCTCGCATTCTCTCACGTAGACCTCAGGAAGCTGCGCATCCCAACTGATGCCTGCGCGCCATAATCTTTGAATTAAGATGCGACCCCAGATAACGACTGGCATTAACAAGCCGAGAGGGTCATATACTTTCATGACGTTTGATAATAAGCTGCGTTTGGTTAAAGTGTCAGTCGGTATCTGGGATATAGTACGAAAACCTAACGAATCTTGCCGTGGGTTCCATTTTACACCCAAAACGCCAACCTCATTACTTGGTGGCAGGTAGACGTCAGACGTCGCATCGCTTCGAAGTTCCTTGGGGATGAGGGAGAGAGCCTCTGGATGGTTTGACGTCCACGCGCGCATTTTAAAACCACCTGCCTTGTGGACCGTGACTACGTCGGCGGCTGTTTGTGCCGCTTCGGCAACGCTGGAGTAGCTGCCGAGATAGTCGTCCATATAGTGGTCGTTAATAATTGCCTCACAAGCAGCGGGGTACTCGTTTGCCAGCATTTTCGCATTTTTGTTTTTAATGTAGAGTGCGACAAATGGGCTCGAAACTGCACCAAAAATCATTGAAGACATACGGTACTCCTTTACGTTGCCATCATTGTCGCGCCAGAGAAAGCGTTGGGCGTCCCGATCCCCGGGAGAAATTTTGATTTGAGGGAACATCTCTTTGATGTCCCCATTTAAGGCCACTTTGCCTTCTCGAAAGCGGAATAAAATGTCGAGAAGGGATGACAGTATGTCAGGGCCTTGCAGCAGGAGGCTGTTGAGGCTTACGCCTTTCGTTGCCGCTGCAGCGTCATGAACTGCCCTTAGCTTCTTTTTTTGTGGGTGTAGAACGCCAAAAATAGGTAAATACCACAGTATAGAACCATTTGCAGTTACGCACGAAATATTTGGTGGATTTCGCTTATGGTAGGTATTTATGTCACACTCTTCGGCGTAGCTTTTACTGATGACGCCATTTATGAACTCTTGAAAAGCTGCGGCGAACTTTGGGTCATTTGACATTTGTCGTTCGAGGGCTTTGAACCTCGAAAGTGCCTGCGGGTAACTATCAGGTATGATCTTCGGTAAATCCTTCCTCCATGGGAGACCAACTTCAAAATGGCCAGTGTTTAACCGACGAGCCGACGATTCAATAATTTCTACGGCTCGCTTATCATCGTCATTTGGGCGAAGAGCATTTTTTGTTATGCCCAAGGCGTCAATGTCGTATTGACTTTTGATAAGATCATCTAAATCGTCCGAAATGTGATTTACAAACTCGAGTGGCTTGGATGAGACGGAAAGTGCACCATGAAGCACCCAGCCCAACAAAGTTTTGGAGGCGACGGGTTCGTTCTTTTTCCCACACCGTACTGCACGACTCAAAGATAAGTGCCAGTCGGGCGCACCGATGAGAACAGTAGGGGAAGCGTCAATGTATGACAACTCATCGGATAAGTCTGACAGATGACTGTAGTCAGTGAGATTTATTGAATCAGGGAACTGTGCGCGGAGGCCTAATGGTTTGATCGCCCGGGCGTGCTCCACCAGGTATCGATCAGATTGGTTACGTCCGCGAATGTAAAAGTCAACGTAACTTACGTCCACTTCTTTGCTCATACCGCCAACACCTTCGATGCGAAGACGCTCTTGACATGTGGGCTTCGCGCCGATGCGTGCTGCTACTTCCCCATCAATGAGCGTCGCCGTACTGCCCTCGTCGAGCAGTGCTGACGTCTCGAAGCAGCCGTCAGGACCCTCGAGGACGATTGGCACCACTTTCAGCAGACCGCGGGGACGAGATGCTGACAGCAAGGACCCTGTCGTGTTAATTAAACAATCAGACGTATTTGTGATTTTTACGACAGGCTCAGGTTTGCGGTCGGCGTCATTCATCTGGTCGGGGCTGGTAGAGTTGGCAGAATCCACTTGAGTATTATTGAACTGGCCGCTGGGTGCCGCGCTAGCGTTAACACCGGCTGTACCATGGAGAAGTGCATTGTGACGTCTCGAACATCCATCAACTCCGCAACGTTTCGCACGGCAGTTGTTCCACGTGTGAGGATTAGGCTTAAGACAACGGTAACACACTTTAGTCTCTCGGACCCAACGCCATCTATCGTCGAGGTTCAGAACTATAAAGCTTTTGCAGGTTTTTATGTTGTGAGGCCCTTGCTTACAATATGTACAACGCTCAGGGGTTTTATCATTAGATACTGTAGCGTGTACAGTTTCCTTACGATGTTGAAATTTGTAGAAATGTGTCGGAGCCGGTGCCTTAACAGTACTGTCAGGAACGAAATTGTATTTGAGCTGTTTATCAGCCTCGGTCAATAGGAAGCGTGACAGTAACTCTAATTTTGTAATAATTTTTTCCTCGAGTACACACAGAGACGCAAAATCCGTGAAACGGCCTCTTGTGTGCTCGCTCAATTTAAACAAAACGCACCGGAAGAGCTCGGGGGAAAACAAGTACTCATGTTGATTGAGAAGCTTGAGAGTGGTTACAAAATTCCGTAGTTTGTTAGCTAAGCAATTTAAATCATCAGGAGAACTTATCTTAGCACTGTTGCGCAGCTCGGCGACCTCGCGGGCCACCAGCAGTTCCGGCCTTGCGTACGTCTGCTGCAAGGCTCTAATGACTTCTTCGGGATCGCCGGAGGCCCACAGGAGTGACGCGACGGACTGGTACGCTGGGCCACGCACAGCGTTGTTAAGACGGTCTAGGTTCTCTAGCGGGGAAAAGTTGGATTTAGTTTTATCGTAGCTACTCTTAAAAGCCATCCACTGACCGACATCACCCGAGAATATGATAAGTTCGGGTTTCTTTGGCCTGTTGGAAAGAGCGTTAATTGCGTGAGTCAATTGCATTATAGGATCTGGCGCCGGGCGTTCAGACGGTGATTGTTTTCGTACCACTCTGTTGTAGTTTTTTCGAATAGCGGCATATGTGGGATCTGAAAGGTTCGCATGGTTGACATCGGACAAACGAAACGACACCGTGTTGGCGGGGACGGCCGGCTGTGAAAGAAGTCCCTGAGGGTTACCCAGGGTGACAGTCGGTGCCTCACCAGGCGTGTTTGTAAGAGTTGCCGTTGTCATGTTTGCGTTTTGTTCTGAGACCCACATTGTGGTACGCTTTTCGGAATCACGATTAGAAAAACATGAACTACGAGATTTGGTGGACTTGTCTGAGGCATCCAGGGCGGCGAGTTTCGCTTGTAATTCCACCTCCTCCGCCTCAGTCTCGAGGCGGGCGAGGTCGCGTTCGCGCTTGCGTTCCGCTTGGTGTAGCTCACGCTCGCGCTCCGCCACCGCCATTTGACGTACGAATTCGCACTCGCGCTCCGCCTGTTGACGTGCGAATACCGCCTGTTGGCGAGCGAGTTCAAACTCGCGCTCAGCCTGTTGACGTTCGCGATCCGCCTGTTGGCGAGCGAGTTCGCGCTCGCGCTCCACTTGACGCCGCATCGCATCTGCTTCAAGAGCTAGCTTCTGTGCACGGACGGCTGCCGAGGAACGCGATGAGTGAGTGCGCTCGCTGCACGGTTGTTTACTGTGAACACTTTTAGGTGGCGCATTGACATCTGCCTTGTTGTGCGTGCTAGCACGAGCATTAGGGCGTTCGAAAGCGAGGCCAAGTTGTGCCTCGCCATGGGGAACGGTGCCCATCTGTTGTATGCTCGTACTCTCAGGCAATGCCAAAGCGCCGTCGGTTGTCGCGGCTGAAACCGGCCGAGTGCCGCGCGGTGAACGCTCGTGGCGTTCGCGCTGCATCCGCTCGACTTCTGCAGCCGTCAGGTTCGCCTTTGCCTTGCTACGTGTTTCCATCGTGGTGAAAATATATGTAAATAATGCGTGAAATGTTTTCAAAATACGAAACGAATCTACGATGACTTAAGTACGTGAAAAATTTTGACAACTGTTGTAATCCGGCTCGAAGGACCAAAATGATAACTAGCGGATGAGAGTGGACTGTATAAATGTATGGGTGAGATGATGGAAACAACGGTAGCACTTAAAAACTGGTATTTAATGATGGAAACAACGGTAGCACTTAAAAACTGGTATTTATTGAGATATTTACACACAAAACCAGCTAAATTACATTGACGTGGCAAAGGCAGATCGACAACTGACGCACACGTCAAGGAAAACAAATAGAAAAACAATACAAACAAAAAGGTTACAATTCTATATATAAAAGATTGGCACCACAGCCAGTCGCCAACAATATCTTCATATCATTATATAATCGACACATTCTTGTTATGGGATTATTCAAATTCAAATTCAAATTCAAATAATTTATTTCGTGTAACTTTGACACATATCGTATTAGTATTAGTACTTGGTAGACTTAAATTACAGGGTTAGAACAACATACACTAATTAGAACTACAAACTAAAAATTGCTACCACTGTATGATGCTGGTGGGTACATGTAGTCCCGCACAGTGCAGCATTATAGGACAGTCAGGCTTGTCCGCTATCATTTTCAGGATGATATTGGGACTGTCCCGCACCCGACGCATCAGGGATGCGGCGCGCCCACGCATGGTAGCATGGAAGCATTGCACGCGCGCCTCCGCAAACATCCCCGATGCGCTACAGAAGCGAGGCAGTCCCACTATCACCCGGAACGCGTTATTATATTGAACTCTGAGGGCGTTATTGGCACGTAGCGAATACTTGACCCATAGACTGCATGTATAGAGGGAGGTACAAAATGCTCTAAAAAGTGTGACCTTCACATCTCTGGAGCAACCCGCAAACCTTCGAGCTATCATATTCGCACGTACCGATAACGCCCTGCGCTCACGTTCGATGTCGCTGTCATCTTTAAGATCGGCCGCAACGACGTGGCCCAGATATTTAAATTGCCTTACTCTGTCCATCGGATTACTATTCAGGCGTATCACAGGAAACTCTGTAGTCTTATTGCGGTCGACCTCAAAGACCAGGTACTGACTTTTCTTGTCGTTATATTTTAGGCCATGACTTGTCGCATATGACTCGCACACTTCAAGTAACTTACGCATGCCACAGACCGACGCACTCAGCAACACCATATCGTCCGCATAACTTATGTTATTGATACATACTCCGTCAACATGGCAGCCGACATGGATGCTGCTGAGCGCCTCGATCAGCTCATTCATGTACAAGTTGAAGAGCGTTGGTGAACTCAGACCGCCCTGCCTCACCCCACACTCCAATCTGTACTCGTCAGAGAGCGAGTTTATCCACCTAACGCTGTTGACCTGATTCGCGTACCAGTACCTAAGTATACGCACCGTTTCCGATGGTATACTGGTTTTTTTAAGCTTATCCCACAGTTTGTCATAGGAAACCAGGTCAAAAGCCTTAGACAGATCCAAGAAAGTGGCAATTACAGGAGTCTTACGGCCGATGTAATATTTGACAGTATGCTTAAGAGACAGTATCGCAGATTCCGTCGACAAACCTGGTCGGAAGCCAAATTGATTGTCTTGCAACTTAATATGTTTGCTCAACTGGGTATTAAGCACACTGTCCAATATTTTGGCTACAATCGTCGCTAATGATATGGGCCTGTAGTTATTTTTATCAGCAAGGTCTCCGGTTTTATTTTTCACTACCGGCACCACTATCGTGCGCATCATATCTTACCACCAGTATCTCACCACTCCAGAACAGAGAAATTTCTTTGTTCTGGATAAAAGCCCACGCAGGACTGGAGGGCAACGAGAGAGCGGATCAACTAGCGAAGGAGGCCGCCATAAACTCCAGAAAACGACCAGAGTATGACCGGTGCCCGATCGATACAGCCTCGGTCACAAAGCTGTTCTTCCCAGACGCGGTGTTGGCCTATCGGACAATCCGCAAGATTAAAACAAGCAATATCAATACGCAAATTATGACCGGGCACGGTGGGTTCTCCGCATACTTACATAGATTTAAGTGTAAAGAAGACCCAGCGTGCACCTGTGATCCAAACGTACCAGAGTCTGTCACACATGTGCTATGACTGTCCTAGATACGAGCTGAAAAGACATGACCTGGAAATGAAAATAGACGAGAAAGTAACGGCCGAAAACATAAAAAATATAATGTCGAGTAACAAAAGGGAAGAGTTTCTAAAATATTCAGTGTGCATAACAAAACAAGTAATGAAAAGAAATACCACAAGATAAGTAAATATGTTATCGTAATATATAGTATATTAATGAATAGCATAAAACACAGTAGAAAGATAAATAAATGTAGGCATAACACACATGAATGTATGATGTGTACAAAGTAAAAGTAATGAGAAAACCTGATCTAGATGTTAGAATAAAAAACAGCATGTAAAATGTAAAATGTAGAAAATAAGAATAAGAAAGCCCGAACCATGTAAAAACTTGTACCGCATGTGAAATTTAAGTTAGAATTAAGAAAAAGCTGAAAATGTAAATAAAGAAAACCCGAGTCGTGTTCGAAATCCCACGAATAAACAAATAAAATAATAGTAAGATAGGTATATAGACGGGAGTCCCACCCATAAAAGTAAGAAAGACGATGAATGCTAGAAAGAACTGTATGAAGCATGAAAGTACGAGAGCTATAAATGCGAGAACTGGAATGAAAGAGAAAGTAGATACGCAAAGACTCCACTCACCCTTATGGAGGTAGAGAAAAAAAAAAAAAAAACCTAACCTAACCTAACCTAACCTAACTTTTTTTTTTTTTTTTTTGTTTACCCAGGGGAAATCCATTATGGATCCCACCCGACTCGGGAGAAGCCGAGTGGGTATGTCCGACTCTCACAGACTAAAACCCTGGGGTGTTCCAACACTCGCTTTATGACAGAGCCCCGGGAACGCTATCGCACACATCCGGAACTCTGCCAGCGCTGCCTTTACAGGCCCATCCACAGGTGGTAGGGGTATGGAGCCCAACCCACTCCGCCTTTAGCACCCCAGAACACCATGGGGGCTGACCAGCTCAGGACCCTCCTAGGCGGGTGACGGAACTAACCTCAACCTCAACTGCCCAATCAATCAGCTATCAATCTTAGCTGCTCAATATGGTTTCTGATTGGTGTAGTATAAATCGTATGTCTTTAAACATAAATAAATGCGTCACAATTGCATTCACAAAATCAAAAAACAAAATTATTTTCAACTACACACTAAGCAATATATCATTGAATCGACAGCAAGTAATCCGTGACCTCGGCATCCTTTTTGATGATAAATTAAACTTCCACTCCCATTATGACTACTTAGTGACCAAATGTGACTAACTTTTGGGCTTTATTTCCCGATCTACAAAAGATTTCAAAAAGGATATACTCAAACATTAAAAATTTTATACTGCTCACTAGTTAGAAGCACCATTGAGTATGGCTCAGTTATTTGGTCACCTTTCTACAACATTCACATTAATAGTCTAGAAAGAGAACAAAAGCGGTTTTTGAACGTCGTCTGCTATAGACTTCAGCTGGGTCGTCAGTTCAGATCCTATTCGATTAGGCTACAACACTTTAATATGCTGCGTCTATCTTCGCATAGACAATGCAGCGAATTAATAATCCTCTACAAAATAATCCACTCATACATTGATTGCCCCTCCCTTCTTTCAATACTTTATTTCATTACTCGATTTAAGCAACGTAACACATCGCGCAGCATTTTCCAATTGCAAGTATACAAAAATAATACATCTTATTATAATGTTGTGTTGGCAATGTTTTTTAAGTTGTGTGTGAGACATTCGTATTTGCCTACAGATATGATGCGCACGATAGTGGTGCCGGTAGTGAAAAATAAAACCGGAGACCTTGCTGATAAAAATAACTACAGGCCCATATCATTAGCGACGATTGTAGCCAAAATATTGGACAGTGTGCTTAATACCCAGTTGAGCAAACATATTAAGTTGCAAGACAATCAATTTGGCTTCCGACCAGGTTTGTCGACGGAATCTGCGATACTGTCTCTTAAGCATACTGTCAAATATTACATCGGCAGTAAGACTCCTGTAATTGCCACTTTCTTGGATCTGTCTAAGGCTTTTGACCTGGTTTCCTATGACAAACTATGGGATAAGCTTAAAAAAACCAGTATACCATCGGAAACGGTGCGTATACTTAGGTACTGGTACGCGAATCAGGTCAACAGCGTTAGGTGGATAAACTCGCTCTCTGACGAGTACAGATTGGAGTGTGGGGTGAGGCAGGGCGGTCTGAGTTCACCAACGCTCTTCAACTTGTACATGAATGAGCTGATCGAGGCGCTCAGCAGCATCCATGTCGGCTGCCATGTTGACGGAGTATGTATCAATAACATAAGTTATGCGGACGATATGGTGTTGCTGAGTGCGTCGGTCTGTGGCATGCGTAAGTTACTTGAAGTGTGCGAGTCATATGCGACAAGTCATGGCCTAAAATATAACGACAAGAAAAGTCAGTACCTGGTCTTTGAGGTCGACCGCAATAAGACTACAGAGTTTCCTGTGATACGCCTGAATAGTAATCCGATGGACAGAGTAAGGCAATTTAAATATCTGGGCCACGTCGTTGCGGCCGATCTTAAAGATGACAGCGACATCGAACGTGAGCGCAGGGCGTTATCGGTACGTGCGAATATGATAGCTCGAAGGTTTGCGGGTTGCTCCAGAGATGTGAAGGTCACACTTTTTAGAGCATTTTGTACCTCCCTCTATACATGCAGTCTATGGGTCAAGTATTCGCTACGTGCCAATAACGCCCTCAGAGTTCAATATAATAACGCGTTCCGGGTGATAGTGGGACTGCCTCGCTTCTGTAGCGCATCGGGGATGTTTGCGGAGGCGCGCGTGCAATGCTTCCATGCTACCATGCGTGGGCGCGCCGCATCCCTGATGCGTCAGGTGCGGGACAGTCCCAATATCATCCTGAAAATAATAGCGGACAAGCCTGACTGTCCTATAATGCTGCACTGTGCGGGACTACATGTACCCACCAGCATCATACAGTGGTAGCAATTTTTAGTTTGTAGTTCTAATTAGTGTATGTTGTTCTAACCCTGTAATTTAAGTCTACCAAGTACTAATACTAATACGATATGTGTCAAAGTTACACGAAATAAATTATTTGAATTTGAATTTGAATTTGAATAATCCCATAACAAGAATGTGTCGATTATATAATGATATGAGGATATGTTTATTGATAACATGGCTAAATTTAAGAACAGTATTAGTAAAATATTTTATGACGCTCAATAATCTCACCCAAAAATTATATCAATCCCATTGTTTCACAGTCTTCATATTAATAGTTTAACACCAACCGTCTAAAAATGTATTTTATGTTAAATTACTCTTTTTGTGCACACATATTTTGAGTTATAGTCCAGATCCGAACATATTGCATAATTTGTATTATTCTATAGACTTTAACTTGTTTTGTGAGCCTAATTAAATAAATAAATAAATAAACTAAAGGCGTGGAGGTTTTTATTTAAGCTTAAGGGTACCTGTGGGCGGCAGACACGGGGACGTCTGTCGCCTACACGATGGTCCCCGAGTGGCGGGCGTGCCGTTTCTCGGTGCGCCCCCTTGTGGAGGTAGGGGGAGAATCATCTCCCCAGAGATGAGTCCGCAGCGCGGACAGCCGCTGGCGAGGTTGCGGAAGTGTGCCCAGGGCGTTCCCGTGGCCTCGCCTTATAGCGTGGAGGCGGCACATAGAGGGGTTTTTAGTGGGTAAACCATTGGCCTCATTAGCCGACATGGGAGTCCCACATAACCACCAGGGCCCGTCCCCGCACCCTGGTGGTATGCGTAACGCATTTTCCCCTCTTAAAAAAAAAAAAAAAAAAAAAAAAAAAAGGTTAGGTTAGGTTAGGTTAGGTTGGGGTGCTAGGTCGGGTAACCTCCACGAGTGTCAGGGCTCTTCCAGTTCCTGTGGACCCTCGCGGGTCTGTGGGAAGGGGAAGGGTCCTGGCTGGTGCACCCTGGAGGCAACGTTAAGTGATTCTTCTACGGGGGAATCGCTTATCGGTGCTACAAATAACCCGACGCAGGGGGCCCTTTTGGGTCCCGGAACGGCTCTCTCCGCGTCCCTCTGATCAGCAGATGGCGCGGGAGATGGGCAACGGCCGTAAGGTCGTGGAGAAGGGGTGGTTTAACCAACCACTTACAGGGGAGCCTACGCCAGCTCCCCTTGAATCCCGGAACCCGCAGCACTCTCCCAACGACCCCCATCTGTGGCGGTATGGGGTACGGGAGGTGCCAGCTTTTAGCGCGCGGACCGGAGGGCCTGCCTTAACTGGCCGGCCTGCGGGAAGGAAATCCCTTTAAAAACCCGACAGTGAAGTCGTAAAAACCTCTGGATACCGCCCGACCTCCAGAGTAAATAGGGTTACCTCAGGTACAGGGGGCACTGCCTAGGTGGACCGTCCTTCCCCCATACTCGTGGGAACAAAAATGGAAAACAAACCCAAACCCAACCCAAAACCCGAGATGATCCAAAACGACGACACTGACAAACTAACATTGGACACAGATGTGGAGACCTTCCGCCCCCGACGAAACTTAGCACGATCACCAGTGCAACAGGTTGGCAGCCCACGCCTCGATCTGAACGCGGCCGCCATCCAGATCGTGCCGAAAAAGGCATACGGCCCAGCGCGCGACGGCGCACCTCCGAGCACTTCGTGGGCCTCGAGACTTGTACGTCCTCGCTCTTGAGCGTTGCCCTCAACTTTTCCGCGAGAGCATCCGCTTTCTCGCCCGCTGTCGCCCCGGGTACCTCAATGATGGTCGCTCCAGTGACCGCCCGCTTAAATCGGACACCCTCGATCTGGAGGTCTTTCAGATCGATCTTCGACCGAGCCTCCTTGATTATGTCACCGTAGGTGGGGCGGCCCTCTCCCGGCTTCAGCGTCAGCACAACGGCCGCTGAGCGTGGTGCCCGCAGTTTTTGGGTCTGCTTGGGCTTGGACTGTGGCGCTGCTCCCTGCGCGGCAGTCTTCTTTTTCTTCTTGCCTTTCCCGATGACGTCTGTCCACGTCTCATTCCTGGAGGCCGGCGTAGGCGGCATGGGGCGGGGCACATGAGGGGCTTCGGCTGGCAGAGCTGGTAGAGCCACATGGTCATCCTTCTTGGCCTTTTTGACGGGTTTTTTCTTCCCCTTCTTTCCCGTTGGGGGAGCTGGAGCAGGCGCTTTGGGCTCTGCCATCTTCCGCCCGCTAGTGCCAGCGACGTTGTTGTCTGCTGAGTTGGTGGCAGGCGGTGCGCCCTGTCCCTTTTTGTCCGCCGCGAGCAATGGGCGCACAGCCGTCGGTGGGAGAAGCCGATCTTCTAACGCATCCAGCCGAGCGTTTACCATGGTCCCCACTTTGACCATTATGTCGCGTTCGGCGTCCTCCGGCATATGAGTTTGCGGTGTGGGAGCTGCTTTAGCTGTGCGTAGCTCACTCCGCAGCTCCCCGAGCTCTCTTTGGAGCTCAGTCATCTGAGCTTGCAGGCGTTTGTTTTGGACCTCAAGCCTCTCGGTCTCGGCCGCCATCCAGATCGTGCCGAAAAAGGCATACGGCCCAGCGCGCGACGGCGCTGGCCGTTTCTTGCCGCGAGTGCGGAGCAGGGAGCGCTCTGTGGAGGGGGCCTCGAGCTCAGTCCAACTGGCGGCCTCGAGTGCGGGAAGCCTGGCACCGGCACTGGAGGGGGGGCAAGAGGCCCGTTACGAGCTAATCCCTAGGGTGGCGCTGACCCGCCTGGACGAGGGGAGCTGGCCCCCGGGAGTTCCGTCGCAGGATGCAGAGAAGATTCGGGGCACGTCGCGTTCCGTCTCGCCTGCCACAGCTGACAGGGAGGGGCAGCGGCCGACCTCCGCCGACGAGGCTGCTCCTCAACAGGCTGAACTGGCGTTGCGGCGAAATCACAGAGCCAGGGCCAGGGGGCGGTTGCCCCTATGCCCGCTGACTCCCTTTAATTTCGGGAACTCGGCGGGGGTGCGGGAGTCGTCCGTCGACTCCCCAGTGCCCCGGTCAGACGCGGAGGACCCGCCGGGGCAGGCGGGGGCGGAGCGGCTCTCGGACTCAAGCCCGGTAACCGTCAGGACCAGATCCAGGTCGGGATCAGCGTCGTCCGTTCCTGAAGGCCGTTTATGGTCCCAGGACGGGCAAAAGAGGCGGCGTCTAGAACTGTCTGAATCGTCCAGTGATGGCGATTTTAAGACTGCGACCGAGGACAGGTCTACGCCTACGACAGGGAAGTATGTCGGAATAGGCAAGGCGCAGTCCGATTACAAGGCGGCGAAGGAGGAATTCCGCCGCAAGGCTGCAGAAGAGGCAGAGGCGGAGGTGGCCAAAATGGTCATCCGCTTGAGACCCGACCGGACAGTGACGCAGAGTACACGAGCGGAGGACCAGCTGGCCTCTGCCTTACACACGCAAATGATGGACAGCACTGACGTGATCAAAGCAGTGATTGCCAAATCAGGCAACCTAAAGGGGACCCACCAGCGGAAGCTGAAGGATGCGGTGGCGGCTTATATGGATGCTGCAACGGTATTGATTAAGCGCACATCCTCGGAAGAGACCGAGAGGCTTGAGGTCCAAAACAAACGCCTGCAAGCTCAGATGACTGAGCTCCAAAGAGAGCTCGGGGAGCTGCGGAGTGAGCTACGCACAGCTAAAGCAGCTCCCACACCGCAAACTCATATGCCGGAGGACGCCGAACGCGACATAATGGTCAAAGTGGGGACCATGGTAAACGCTCGGCTGGATGCGTTAGAAGATCGGCTTCTCCCACCGACGGCTGTGCGCCCATTGCTCGCGGCGGACAAAAAGGGACAGGGCGCACCGCCTGCCACCAACTCAGCAGACAACAACGTCGCTGGCACTAGCGGGCGGAAGATGGCAGAGCCCAAAGCGCCTGCTCCAGCTCCCCCAACGGGAAAGAAGGGGAAGAAAAAACCCGTCAAAAAGGCCAAGAAGGATGACCATGTGGCTCTACCAGCTCTGCCAGCCGAAGCCCCTCATGTGCCCCGCCCCATGCCGCCTACGCCGGCCTCCAGGAATGAGACGTGGACAGACGTCATCGGGAAAGGCAAGAAGAAAAAGAAGACTGCCGCGCAGGGAGCAGCGCCACAGTCCAAGCCCAAGCAGACCCAAAAACTGCGGGCACCACGCTCAGCGGCCGTTGTGCTGACGCTGAAGCCGGGAGAGGGCCGCCCCACCTACGGTGACATAATCAAGGAGGCTCGGTCGAAGATCGATCTGAAAGACCTCCAGATCGAGGGTGTCCGATTTAAGCGGGCGGTCACTGGAGCGACCATCATTGAGGTACCCGGGGCGACAGCGGGCGAGAAAGCGGATGCTCTCGCGGAAAAGTTGAGGGCAACGCTCAAGAGCGAGGACGTACAAGTCTCGAGGCCCACGAAGTGCTCGGAGGTGCGCATTACGGGTCTCGATGATTCAGTGTCACCGGAGGATGTCAAGGCGGCAATTTCAAAGGTTAGCGGGTGCGATGCTGGCCTTGTAAAATGCGGCGAAATCCGTCAGAACTTCTCGGGGTTAGGCACGGCATGGGTCCGTTGCCCAGTAACAGCAGCCAAAAAGCTGGCAGAGGGCGGGCGCCTGCTGGTAGGTTGGGTATCCGCACGGGTGCAGCTACTGGCTGCTAAACCCATGCGCTGCTTCCGGTGCCTCGAGGCGGGACACGTCCGAGCACAGTGCCAATCTCAGGACGATCGGAGCGAGCTGTGCTACCGATGTGGCCAGCCCGGCCACAAGGCAGCCACGTGCACCGCCACGCCGCACTGCCCAGTCTGCGCAGCGGCCAAAAAACCAGCGGGACATGCCGTAGGGAGCAAGTTGTGCGCTGCTCTCAAAAAGAAGGGGAAGTTTGGCACTAGGCCACGGGCCACCCGGCCGAACTTCCACCCGGCCGCCAATGTGGCACCAGAGACTGAGGAGGCTGTAGAAATGGAGGAATAATAATGGCCCTCTCCTTCTTGCAGGCGAATCTCAACCACTGCGCCAGGGCTCAGGACCTCTTGTTCCAGAGCATGGCGCAGTGGCTGACCCACGTGGCTGTCGTTTCCGAGCCATACTTTATCCCCCAAAGGGACAATTGGGCTGGGGACCATGATGGCTTGGTAGCGTTAGCCACGCAAACGGCTGCTGGCTCGCCACCGTTCGAGAAAGTCGATAAGGGAAGGGGTTATGTTGCCGGGCGCCTTGGCGGCATCCTTGTTGTCGGTGTTTACTTCTCGCCAAACAGGAGCCTGGCAGATTTCGAGTCTTTCCTGACGGACGTGGGTGCGGTCATTAGGCAAAACCGTCCAAGCTCTGTGCTCGTTGCCGGGGATCTCAACGCCAAGTCCATGGCGTGGGGATCCTCGTCAACGGATGCGCGCGGCCGCGAGTTGGAGGAGTGGGCCATCGCAGAGGGCCTAATCGTTGTGAACAGCGGGTCAGTCGACACGTGCGTGAGGCAACAAGGTGGCTCCATTGTGGACGTGACGTTCGCCAACGCCGCCTTGGCGCGCCGTGTCCAGGGCTGGGGAGTGCTCGAGGGCATCGAGACCTTGTCGGACCACCGTTATATTCGGTTCAGCGTCTCCGCACTAACAGATGCTCTGAGTGGCCCTATCAGCCGCTCTCTGATAGGAGAGGGACCACGCTGGGCACTAAAACGCCTCGACTGGGACACATTCCATCTTGCCGCCGAAGTCGAGGCTTGGAACCCCGTTCCTGAGGGCCCAGTGGATGTGGAGGAAGAGGCGCAAGCGCTCGGCGGATCCATGACAGCGATTTGCGACGCAGCAATGCCCCGAGCAAAACCCGTGCCTCCGAAACGCCAAGTCCACTGGTGGTCGGTTGAACTCGACCAGCTGAGACAGTCCTGTGTAGCTGCAAGGCGCATATACAGTCACCAGCGGAGGCGTCGACGCAGGGTCCCCGTCCAAGAGGCGGAACTGTACGCCGTTTACATCCAGTGCACGAAAGACCTTCAGCTGGCCATAAGCCAGGCAAAGGAGGGTTCCCAGCAGGAGATGCTCGAAACGCTCAACAGGGACCCGTGGGGCCGACCATATAAAATGGTCCGCAGCAAACTTCGCCCCTGGGCCCCACCACTGACGAGAAGTCTCGAGCCGAACCTGCTGGGGGACGTGGTCGCGACTCTGTTCCCGGCTAGCGAAGGCTTCTCTCCGCCAGACATGGCGCCGCCCACCGTACCTGGTGACGACGAGGAAGAGGCTCCAAATGTGTCAGTCGGAGAACTCGGAGCAGCTGTTCTCCGATTGAAAGGAAAAAACACGGCCCCTGGACCTGACGGGATCCCGGGCCGCGCCTTCGTCCTAGCCAGTAACACGCTGGAGAACAGACTGCTCAGACTTTTCTCGGGGTGCTTCGAGCAGGCTCTCTTCCCCAGGCAATGGAAGACAGGCAAACTTGTCCTTCTAAAGAAAGAAGGGCGCCCTGCGGACTCCCCGTCTGCATACCGCCCAATAGTCCTGCTCGATGAGGTGGGCAAGCTTTTTGAGCGGATTATAGCTGCCCGCCTCATTAAACATCTCATCCGAGTCGGACCGGATTTGGCGGAGTGCCAGTACGGGTTCCGTAGCGGTCGCTCGACCGTCGACGCCATCCTTCGCGCAAAAGATCTTGCGGACAGGGCGGTGTCAGAAAAAGAAGTGCTATTGGCGGTATCCTTGGACATCGCCAACGCATTTAACACCCTGCCCTGGGGATGCGTGATGGAGGCACTACGTTTCCACCAAGTGCCCGTCTACCTGAGGCAAATGGTCGGCGCGTACCTCTCTGAGAGGTACGTAATTTACCCAGGCCGGGAGGAGTGGGGACGACATCGGATGTCCTGCTGTGTTCCACAGGGGTCGGTCCTAGGGCCACTCCTGTGGAACATCGGCTACGATTGGGTCCTGCGTGGCGCAAATCTTCCAGGAGTCAGTCTAACGTGCTACGCCGACGACACTCTTGTGACGGCCCGCGGGAAGACCTACCGCCATGCTGGTGTACTAGCCACGGCTGGCGTGGCTCACGTGGTAAGGCGAATCCGACTGTTGGGGTTGAAGGTGGCTCTGCAAAAATCAGAAGCCATATGCTTTCACGGGCGTGGCGGGGCCCCTCCACCGGACGCCCACTTAGTGGTGGGGGGCATCAGAATTAAAATAGAGCCCACCATGAGGTATCTGGGCCTCACACTCGACGGCCGTTGGAGCTTCCATGCCCATTTCAAACGCTTGTTGCCAAAGCTGATGGGAGCCGCCGGTGCCCTAGGGCGTATACTCCCGAACACGGGGGGGCCTAAGGCGCCGTGTCGGCAGCTGTACATGGGGGTCGTGCGCTCCATGGCCCTCTACGGTGCTCCCGTATGGGCGGAGAACTTGCGGAGCCGGGAAATTGCTCTCCTGCGCAAGGCGCAGGGCGTGATGGCCGTCAGGCAAATACGGGGGTATCGCACCATCTCCGGCGAGGCGGCATGCGTGCTGGCGGGGTCACTCCCTTGGGACCTGGATGCGAGAGCCCTTGCGGCGGCTTACCGTTGGCGCAAGGAGGCGCTTGGTCGCGGTGACTCACCAGCACCAAGAGAGTTGGAGGCCCAACGCGACGCTGCTCGCCTCGAGATGGTGGGAATATGGAAGGAAAGGCTGGCACAACCGTGTGCGGGCCTCAAGACCATCCGGGCAATTCGTCCGGTTCTGGAGCGGTGGCTGGACCGGAGTCATGGCACGTTGACTTTCCGGCTGACGCAGGTCCTCTCGGACCACGGATGTTTCGGGAGGTACCTGCATCGCATACGCCGAGAGTCAAGCGCGCGGTGTCACCACTGTGACAATTGCCCGGAGGAGACGGCCCAGCACACGCTGGAGGTTTGCCCAGCCTGGGAGCAGGAGCGCCGGACACTATGCGCCACTGTTGGCCATGACCTCTCGCTGCCCACGGTAGTAAGTAGTATCGTGGACAGCGACAGGGCATGGAGAGCGGTCCTCGCCTTCTGCGAGACCGTCATGGAGTTGAAGGAGGCGGCCGAGAGACAGAGGGAGGCAACTTCCGAGGATCCCGGTCGCCAACGGCGAGTAGGGCGAAGGCGGCGAGCCTATGACCGCCATATTCCACCCTAACCGTGGCCAGGGACTCGGAGGCAACTTATGCGTCGATTCTCACCAAAGTAACGACGTCCATTTGTTTAGCGGAGCTGGGTCTCGAGCATGTGCGGGTTCGCAAAACAGCTGACGGGGCTCGTATAATTGAGGTCCCTAACGCGGACAATGGCAGGGCAGCGGATAACCTACGCGAAAAAATTGAAAACCTCGTTGGCAATGAAGCCAGAGTTTACAGGCCGGTTAAAATGGCTGTGCTAAGGGTAACTGGCCTCATTGAATCGGTGACCCCAGAAGCGATTGCGACAGCGGTAGCAGCAGCGGGGGGCTGCAAAGTGGACGAAGTGAGGGTTGGCTCAATTCGTGTGACCTACAGTGGGTCCGGGTCGACCCTCGTGAAGTGCCCAGTAGTAGCCGCAAAGAGGGTCTGTGAGAGCGGAAAATTGCAGGTAGGTTGGTCGCGCGCACAGGTGCAGAAGCTGGACCCAGCACCATTCCGATGTTTTAAATGCATGGGGACGGGACACACTGCGGCAAGATGCCCTTCGGAAGTGGAGAGGGGCCAGCTGTGCTTCCGGTGCAGCAAGCCGGGACATAAGGCTACCTTCTGCGAGGAGACACCGTTCTGTGCCGTCTGCTATCATGCCAAGAGGCCAGCCAAACACATGATGGGTGGTCAAGCATGCAACCCCCCACCGACACGAGGTAGGCCGGATTCCATCCGGACCCAAGGCTGCAGACAAACGGATGCCGCTCAGGCTGACGACGGACAACGTATGGACCTTTAATGTCGCTACACCCGCACAAAGTCCTACAGACGAACGCAAACCACTCCGCCCGCGCTCAAGACCTGCTAATGCAGACCATGACAGAGTGGAGTGTGAGTGTGGTGGTGGTCGCTGAGCCATGGTGTGTCCCTCCCCAGCCGAATTGGGTGGGGGCTACAGACGACAGTGTGGCCGTGGTTGTCCCGGCTACTGGAGTGTTCCCTCCCCTGGTCCTCTTGGAGAAGGGGCACGGCTACGTGGCGGCTAAATGGGAGAATATTGTAATAATTGGCACTTATTTCTCTCCAAACAAGCCCCTCGTAGCCTTCGAAGGATTTCTGGACAGCCTAGGGAGGGTGCTTAGGTCGGTGGCGCCAAGGCCGGTATTGGTAATGGGCGACTTCAACGCTAAGAGCGCCGCGTGGGGGTCACCGGTGAATGATGTGAGGGGTACCGTCTTGCGTGATTGGGCGGTGGTCATGGGTCTGTCAGTAATTAATCGAGGGAACACCAACACTTGTGTGCGACGTCAAGGGGGATCCATTGTTGACATCACTTTCGCGACTCCTGTCTTAGCCGATAGGATAGACGACTGGCAGGTATTGGAGGACGTTGAGACCCTCTCTGATCACGTGTACATTCAGATGAGGATCCGTCCTTCGATGGGTGCCCCGCCATCGGCCAGGTCTGGGCAACGCACTGGCAGCTTCCCGCGATGGTCAGTTGCCAGTCTCAACATAGACATGGTCGACGAGGCTGCGTTGGTGGAAGCATGGTGTGCGGCGCCATTGATTTCACTGGGTGTGGAAGAGCGGGCAGTACGCTTTCGCGCGTCGCTGCAGACGGTGTGTGACGCCGGAATGTCGAGGGTGAAGCGTTTGCCTGCAAAAAAGCAGGTATATTGGTGGACGCCAGAGATTGCAGCCCTCCGCACCACTGCCAACGCAGCCAGACGGGAATACACCCGCTGCCGGCGTCGACGCCACACCGAAGAAGAGGAGGAACGATTGCTGGATGCACTGGTGGAGGCAAAACAGGCTCTCACACAATTGATCGCAAGACGGAAAGATGAGGCTCGCGAGGAGTTCATCTGCACGCTGGATAAGGATCCATGGGGTCGCCCGTACAAAATAGTCAGGCAAAAAATAAAACAAGCCCCCCCCATGGAAACACTTGAGCCGGAACTCCTCGCGAGGGTTGTTGAGGGCCTCTTTCCGGCAGCACAGGCCTTTACGCCTCCAACAATGGTGGTGCCCACAGAAGAGGTAGCTGTGTCAGCGGATGCACCGGTGGTGTCTGACTCGGAGATCTTTGAGGCAGTCATCCGCCTCAAGTCCTGCAGAAAGGCGCCAGGACCAGATGGGGTGCCAGGGAGGGTCATCCCCCTGGCGATGAAACACCTGGGGCTCAGACTGCGGGGCATCTTCGATGACTGCCTCAAGGAGGGGATCTTTCCGAGATGCTGGAAGGAGGGGAGGCTGTGTCTACTGCGGAAGGAGGGTCGCCCAGCTGATTCTCCTTCAGGGTACCGCCCCATTGTCCTACTGGATGAGACGGGCAAAATGCTAGAGCGCATAATTGCCCGTCGCATCTCAAAACACCTGTGGGACACGGGCCCGAACATAAGCCCAAGACAGTTCGGGTTCCGGGAAGGGCGCTCGACAATCGACGCAGTGGGTACGCTGAAGGAATTCAGTGACCTAGCAGCAAGCAAGCGCGAGGGAGCCGTAGCAGTGTCGTTGGACATAGCTAACGCTTTTGGTTCCCTCCCCTACGAGGTTATTAGGGAGGCCCTCCGCTACCACAAGGTGCCCCCCTATCTGAGGGCAATCGTCGAGCATTACTTGTCTGAAAGAGTAGTGCTCTTCGAGGGAAATAGTGGCCGCCTAGAGAGGAGGATGGAGTGCGGTGTTCCACAGGGGTCGGTGCTGGGACCCTTATTGTGGAACATCGGCTTCGACTGGGCAATCCGTGGTGCGCAGCTCCCCGGCATGGTGACAATCTGCTATGCAGATGACACCATGGTCGCTGTGCGAGGGAAAGAGCTTAGAGAAACCCTTAGGAGAGCAGCTGTGGCCACGGAGCTAACGGTTGGGAGGATCGGTCTACTGGGCCTCAGGGTGGCACTCTCAAAAACAGATGCAGTGGTCTTTGGAGGAAGGGGCTGGCGGCTGCGTGCTGGCGAAACCATCCCCGTTGGGGGTGAAGCCGTCCAAGTGAAGGCTCATATAAAATACTTGGGCCTGATCCTGGATCGGAAGTGGGACTTCGGGGAGCATTTTTCACAATTAGCTCCCCGACTCGTTGGCACCGCGGCTGCGTTGGGCCGTCTTCTACCAAACACAGGCGGCCCAAAAGCCCCGTGTCGGCGCCTCTACGCCAACATTGTGCGGAGCATGGCGTTGTACGGGGCGCCGATATGGGCGGGTAGGCTGAAAAACAGGACACGGGCCCTCCTCCGAAGACCACAGAGAGTGATCGCCCAGAGAATGGGGCGATGTTACCGCACAGTGGCGGGGGCGGCTGCGTGTGCGCTCGCCGGCAATATGCCGTGGGAGTTGGATGCGGAGCTACTGGCAGAGCGACATAAGGAGCGGGTGGAGGCTAGGACAAGTGAGGAGCATCTAGCCCCACAAGAGGTAGAGGCGAGACGGCGAAGGGCGGTCGAGCGGGAGCGAGATCGCTGGAAAGGGTTGCTGGAGGACTCCCCGTATGGTACCTGGACCATAGGGGCACTCCTCCCGCATTTTGAGGGTTGGCTTGACCGCAAAAAGGGAAGCCTTACATACAGGCTGGTGCAGGTAATGACTGGACATGGTTGCTTCGGGCATTACCTGCACAAAATAGGGAGGGAGGAGTCGCCGGTCTGCCACCATTGCGACTTCGACGACGACACGGCCCAGCACACTCTAGTCGAGTGTCCTAGCTGGGCTGAAGAACGCTGCGAACTGGTGGCAGCCATTGGGACGGATGATCTCTCACTGCATAGCGTTGTAGGCTGTATGCTGAGCAGTGAGAGGTCCTGGAAGGCAATGGAGGAGTACTGCGAAGCAGTAATGCAAAAAAAAGAAGCAGCGGAGCGGGAGCGCGAAGAAAGTGCAGATGCGCACCCGCTCCGGCGCAGACGATTGGGGAGAAGGCGGCGTCAATACATAAACCGCCTTCTCCCCCAGTAGGGCCGGTGGGCTGGGGACCCACCACTTAAGGCCTTACACGTCTGGGGGAAGGGTTGTTGCGTCCCAATCCTTCCCTCCTTCGGCGCGAGGGTGCCCCCGGTGAAAAGCCGGGGCAGCCGGGGGGACGTCGTGGTAGAATGCTTGCGATCCCATGGCGTCCCCCTATAACGGCAGTGAAGGTGACGCCGGTGTGTTTTTAGTGGGTAGGCTCCTCCCCTCCCTCTGACTAGCAGAGGGAGTTGCGGGAGGAGAGAGTCCCACATAACCCCCTAAATGGCCTCCCCGGCCCGGGGGTATGCGTAATGCATTTTCACACCGTCAAAAAAAAAAAAAAAAAAAGGTTTCCCGGCCCCGACGGAGTTCCCGGCCGGGCCTGGGTTCTAGCCCTGGGTCCGATGGAAGCGCGGTTGAGGGCGCTATTCAGCGCATGTCTTGCGCAGAGACAGTTTCCCCGTGTTTGGAAGTCGGGGAAACTGGTCCTTCTGCGTAAGGAGGGGCGACCGGCAGGCTCACCTTCGGCCTACAGGCCAATAGTGCTGCTGGACGAGGCTAGCAAACTATTTGAGCGGGTAGTGGCTGCCCGTCTCAACCGGCATCTGGAGGGGTAGGTCCGGACCTCAGTGACCACCAGTTTGGATTCCGCCGGGGCAGGTCCACCATCGACGCTATTGCGCGAGTGAGGGCCCTGGCGGATGAAGCGGTGCTCCACGGGCAGGTAGTATTGGCGGTGTCTCTTGACATCGCCAATGCGTTCAACTCCCTGCCCTGGGCCTCCATTGCGGCCGCATTGAGGCGCCACGCGGTGCCTGAGTACCTGCGGAGGACGGTTGAGGACTATCTCACCGATAGAGCCGTCAGGTACCCAGGACACGAAGACTGGCAGGAGAAGGGGTTGTCGTGCGGTGTCCCGCAGGGGTCGGTTCTTGGTCCACTCCTGTGGAACATCGGGTACGACTGGGTGCTGAGGGGGCACAATCTGCCGGGGATCAAGGTGACGTGCTACGCCGACGACACCCTGGTGACAGCCCGCGGTAGCACGTACCGGGAGGCGGTGATTCGAGCCACGGCTGGCGTGGCAACGGTGGTGGCCCGAATCAGAAGGTTGGGGCTGGAGGTGGCCCTGAACAAATCCGAGGCCCTGTGTTTTCACGGGCCCCGGAAGGCCCCTCCAGCAGGTTCCAACCTGGTTGTTGGAGGAGCGTCCATCGGTGTCAAGTCGACAATGCGGTATCTAGGCATAGTGCTTGACAGCCGTTGGACGTTCAAGGAGCACTTCAGGTGCCTTGCTCCGAAATTAGTCGAGGCGGCGTCGGCACTCAGCCGGCTGCTACCCAACTTGGGCGGGCCGAATGCGAGCTGTCGCAAATTGTACGCAGGGGTGGTGCGGTCAATGGCCCTGTACGGGGCGCCCATTTGGGCCGGATCCCTGACCGCCCAAAATCAAGCCCAGCTGCGAAGGCCGCAGCGGGTTATGGCGGTTAGGATGGTGAGGGCATACCGCACCGTCTCGTACGAGGCGGCTTGCGTGCTGGCGGGGACCCCACCCTGGGACCTCGACGCCTTGGTTTTGGCCGATGTGTATTGGCGTGTCACCGAGGCGCGGGCCAGGGGGGTCCAACCACTCCTGGAGGAGATCAGGCGGTGGAGACTTGACTCCCGTCGTGTCCTTCTTCAGAAGTGGAAAGAAAGGTTGGAGGTGCCTAGTGCCGGCCACTGGACCATCGGAGCGATCCGGCCCGTCTTGGAAAGATGGGTCGGTAGAAAAGGGGGATTCCTCTCCTTCCACCTTGCGCAGATTCTCTCGGGGCACGGTTGCTTTGGGAGATATCTGTGTAGGGTGGCGGGCCGGGAACCGACGGCGGAATGCCACGAGTGCGGCGACGCCGAAGATACGGCGCAGCACACGCTGGCGGTGTGCCCAGCTTGGGCAGAGCAGCGGGCCACACTCGTGGCCGTGGTCGGGCATGACCTCTCCCTGCCCGCTGTGGTAGAAGCCATGGTGGGGAGCGACAGGTCATGGAAGGCGGCGGCCTCCTTCTGCGAGGACGTGATGGCGCAGAAGGAGGCAGCAGAGCGTGGGAGGGAGGACGATCCGGCCTCCCAACCGATGCGCCGCAAACGCGTGGGGCGACGGCGGTTAGCGTATGACCGCCGATTTCCCCCATAAGGGTACCTGTGGGCGGCAGACACAGGGACGTCTGTCGCCTACACGATGGTCCCCGAGTGGCGGGCGTGCCGTTTCTCGGTGCGCCCCCTTGTGGAGGTAGGGGGAGAATCATCTCCCCAGAGATGAGTCCGCAGCGCGGACAGCCGCTGGCGAGGTTGCGGAAGTGTGCCCAGGGCGTTCCCGTGGCCTCGCCTTATAGCGTGGAGGCGGCACATAGAGGGGTTTTTAGTGGGTAAACCATTGGCCTCATTAGCCGACATGGGAGTCCCACATAACCACCAGGGTCCGTCCCCGCACCCCGGTGGTATGCGCAACGCATTTTCCCCTCTTAAAAAAAAAAAAAAAAAAGGTTAGGTTAGGTTTACGCCGAAAGTGGCAGGCGGCTCGGCGCGCGACGGCTCTGGCCGCTTTGTGCGGCGAGGGCAGAGCGGGGAGCGCTCTGCGGGGGGGGCCTCGGGCTCGCTCCGGCTGGCAGCCACGGGCGCGGGGCGGGGAGCCCCAGAGAAGGGACACGCGCTGGCGCAGGTGCGAGAGCTGAGGGTGTCCCTCGAAAGACTGGACGCCCCTAGACCGAGTAGTAAGGCGAGAACTGATAGCGGTGCATCCGGGTCTGACTCCAGTCTGGTGACCCTCAAATCACGGTCCGGGTCGGACTCGGGTTCACCGCCTCAGAGAGAGAAAGCCCGCTTCTGGCAGGGACAGGGCCCGAAACGGTTATGTATGGAGCTGTCGGAGAGCAGCGAAGATGACCCGCCGCTGGCTCCACCAACGCCTGCCCCAGGGGCCGCCGCGGCGTTTAAAAAACAAAGGGGCCGCCCTCCAACAACTGGCGAGTACGTCGGCCTCGCGGCGTCCCAACGGGCGCTTAACGAGGCCAAAAGGGAGGCGATCCTGCTGGAAGCGGAGAAGGATCTTGCCAGAGACGCTGCGCTGGCGGAGCGATCTCGGATCTCCCGTCTGTCCGAATCCTCGCGGGAAGGCGAAGCCACTCCTAACACAGTGGCAAATATGAGAAATACCGTGGAGGAGCCAGATTACGATCCTGAGGCTAAGAGAATGGAAAGGGCTAGCGTTCAGCGGATGCCATCGCCTCGCCCTCAGAGAGGCTGCATAAGGCTGTCGACTGACCCTGCGGCGGATGACCTCTCCTTAGCCGGGCTCACCCAGCAAGTTCAGGGTAACTTAGAGTCCGTGGCCTCCGTAGCCGCCAAATCGAGCAACCTCAAGGGCACTTCCGTGAAGGCCCTCAAAGACTCCTTCGCGTCGCTCCGAGGAATATTCGAAGTCCTCATTGAGCGCACTTCTTCAGAAGAGACGCGGCGACTGCAGGCACAAAACGATCGCCTGCGCGAGGAGCTGACTGAGCTTCGCTCTGAGATGGCACAGCTGAGGAGGGAGGTCCAGGTCCAGTACAGGAGGCAGTCTCCGAACCCCACTTCGGTCAAGGAAAAGACCCTACCCGTCAGTGAGACGACCAGCATGGACGACGTGGTGCGGTCCATCACGGCCCAGGTGGGGCTGATGCTGGATGCTAGGTTTGGAGCCTTAGAGATCGAGGGAAGGCTGCTTCCGGCCCAACCAACGCGGCCCTCGTTGGCCGCCAACCAGAGGCAAAAAGCTGAGCAGGCTATATCTCAGAGCCAGGGACCTGTGCCCGCGCCCGAATTGGCTCCCGTCTCGCCAGCCCCCGTCCTGCCCCCAACGCGAGGTCCCCCAAACCTAACGGAGGAGCCCCAAAAAGGGGATAAAGGGAAGGGAAAAGGGAAGAAGGGCAATAAGAAGGCTAAAAAGCCGACTTTGGCCGCGGTTGAGGCTTCCGCTTCCAGAAAAGACGTTCCTGAGACGTCGCGTCCGCTTCCACCGGCTCCCAAGACACTGAAAAGCGCGTGGAACGTGGCGGTTGGAAATGGGGTGAAGAGCCACGGGAATGTCAACGCAGCGAAAAACACTCCGCCTGCTCGCTCCGAGGCTCGCTCCGAGGCTCGCTCCGAGGCTCGTAAACTCCGACCTCCTAGGTCAGCGGCCGTCGTGCTGACCCTCAAACCGGAGGCAGAGCAACGCGGTGTGACCTACGCGAAGGTAATGGCGGACGCTAGAAACGGTGTTAAGCTGGCCGAGCTGGGCATTGAGGGAATAAGATTTAAGAGGGCAGCCACTGGTGCGCGTGTCCTGGAGTTGCCGGGAGCGACCAGTGGTGACAAGGCCGATTCTCTGGCAAAAGCCCTCAGCGACGTCCTGGGAGATGACGTCGTCCGGATTGACAGGCCCACCAAGACTGCTGACGTACGGCTTGTGGGCTTGGATGACTCGGTCGAAGTCAACGACATAATTGCCGCGGTGGTGGAGGCAACAGAATGCCGAGCGTCATCTGTCAAGTGTGGAAATATACGCATAGACTACAGTGGCCTCGGCACAGTGCTGGTAAGCTGCCCCGTGGTAGCAGCTAAAAAGATTTGCGGGTCTGGCCGTCTCAAAGTGGGGTGGGTGATGGCACAGGTCAAGCTCCTGCCCGCTAGACAGATGCGGTGCTACCGGTGCCTTGAATCGGGGCATGTTAAGGCACAGTGTGTGGCGGAGGTTGACCGTAGTGACATATGCTACCGCTGCGGACAGGCTGGCCACAAAGCTGGCACGTGCACAGCCGAGCCGCACTGCGTTTTATGCGCAGTGGCAGGCAAAGCGGCCAACCACAGGATGGGTAATAAATCTTGCAACCCGCCGAAGACAAAGAAGAGCAAGAAGAAGTCTGGTGATGGCCCTGGGGCCCCCTCACCGCCTTCTTGTCCCCCTGCCTCAGAAGAGGCTTGCGACGAGGTGTCATCAATGGAAGTTACTCAAGAATAATGGCCCTTAGAATATTGCAGGCGAATATCAACCACTGCGCTAGGGCTCAAGACCTCTTATGTCAGAGCATGGCGCAGTGGTTGATCCATATTGCGGTTGTGGCGGAGCCATATTCAGTCCCGCTGAGGGACAATTGGGTCGGAGACACCAATGGAGTCGTGGCGCTGGTCTCCCACACCGCTAACGGAGCCCCGCCCTTTGAAAGGGTGTCTCGAGGCCCAGGGTACGTGGCGGCGGTCGTGGGAGACTTAACTGTAATTGGTGTTTATTTTTCGCCAAACCGGAGCCTGGCTGAATTTGAACAGTTTTTGGAAGATGTCGGTGCCCTGATCGGCAGAACTCACCCGCACCCGGTTCTAGTTGCTGGGGATCTGAATGCAAAATCAGTGGCGTGGGGCTCTCCAGCAACAGATACGCGCGGCAACGAGCTATTGGAGTGGGTGGTCTCAACTGGCCTGGTGATACACAACAGGGGAACGGTTGACACGTGCGTGCGGCAACAGGGCGGCTCTATTGTGGACGTCACGTTCACGGATGCTGCCCTGGCGCGCCGTGTCCAGGGCTGGGGAGTTTTGGTGGGTGTAGAGACACTGTCGGACCACCGCTACATTCGGTTCGACATATCTGCATCTCCAATGACCCAAACCAGCCAGAGACGGACTCCATCATCCCTCGGCCCACGATGGGTGCTGAAGAAAATGGACAGGGAGTTATTAAAGGAGGCAGCCATCGTTGAGGCATGGCAGGCCGACTCTCTGGAGCCGATTGCGGAGGTGGAGGCTGGAGCCGGGTGGTTCCAGGACGCTATGTCGCGTGTATGTGACGCGGCGATGCCCCGGGCCAAGCGCTTCCCTCCAAGACGCTGTGTGTACTGGTGGTCTCCGGACCTTGCACACCTGCGCGAAGAGTGCGTGCTTGCGAGACGCCAGTACACGAGATATCGAAGTCACCGGCAGCGAGACGGTGCAACAGAAGCGGCGCTGTACAGCATTTACAAGGAGGGAAAAATGGCACTGAAAGCCGCCATCGGGCAAGCGATCGACCGGTCTCGAGAAGAGTTTCTGGAGACTCTGAACAGTGATCCATGGGGCAGGCCATACAAGCTTGTGAGGCAAAAGCTTCGTCCGTGGGCCCCGCCGCTAACGCAGAGTCTCCAGCCCTGGCTGCTGGACGACGTAGTTGCGGCTTTATTTCCACATAGGCCTCAACAAATCCCGCCGCCCATGGCTGAAACTGGGAGTGCCGAGAGGCAGCGGGAAGCGGAGACGGAGACGCCTAGCGTTACTGAAGGTGAGCTGGGAGCAGCAGTCTTGAGGCTGAAGGCCAAAAACACGGCACCCGGGCTAGACGGAATCCCGGGTCGAGCCTGGGTCCTAGCCATGAGTGCCATTGAGCCGAGGCTGCGACGGCTGTTCAGTTTGTGTCTGGAGCAGGGCCGCTTCCCTGACGCCTGGAAGATTGGTCGGCTGGTCCTGCTGAAAAAGGAGGGTCATCCTGCGGACTCACCGTCGGCCTACCGGCCTATCGTGTTGCTTGATGAGGTTGGCAAGCTCTTTGAACGGATCATCGCAAACCGCCTCAACAAGCACCTAGCGACCGAGGGGCCGAACTTGGCCGATTGCCAGTACGGATTTCGCAGTGGTCGCTCGACCATACACGCGATCCTGCAGGTGAAGAGGATAGCGGAAGAAGCAGTGTCTCGGGGCGAGGTCGTCTTGGCAGTGTCTCTTGACATTGCCAACGCCTTCAACACCCTCCCCTGGGATTGCATAAATGAGGCGCTCCTGTACCACCAGGTGCCCCACCACCTTAGCCGAATAGTGAAGGCCTACCTGCTGCGGAGGTTTGTGGCCTTCCCCGGGCAACATGAGTGGGGGCGGCGGGAGATGGTGTGCGGTGTTCCGCAGGGGTCGGTGCTAGGGCCACTCCTGTGGAACATCGGATACGATTGGGTGTTGCGGGGAGGACGTCTGCGTGGAGTCGACCTGGTGTGCTACGCGGACGATACCCTCGTAACGGCGAGGGGGGCTTCATTTAGAGAGGCTGCCATCCTTGCCACAGCGGCCGTAGCCCATGTTGTGAGCAAAATAAGACGACTAGGCCTGGAGGTCGCGTTAAATAAATCGGAGGCGATCTGTTTTCACGGACCCCGAAGAGCGCCCCAGGCTGGCTCGCACATTATCGTGGGAGGTGTCCAGATTTCCGTACAACGTACGATGCGGTATCTGGGCATCATACTGGACAGTCGGTGGTCATTCCAGGCTCACTTCGAGCGCGTGACCCCAAAGTTGTTGGGCGCGGCCGCTGCGCTTGGGCGCCTGCTCCCGAACCTTCGGGGGCCGAAAGCGTCGTGTCGACGCTTGTACTCGGGTGTCATACGCTCCATAGCCCTGTACGGAGCCCCAGTGTGGGCCAACGACCTTCATGCCAGGAACATCACCCAACTGCGCCGAGCGCAACGGGTGATGGCGATAAGGTCTGTACGGGGCTATCGGACGATCTCCGGAGAGGCGGCGTGCGTGCTGGCCGGATCCCTGCCATGGGACTTGGACGCGAGGACTCTCGCGTCAGTCTTCTTCTGGCGCGAGGAGGCGCGAGCTAGGGATTTCTGGCCAGCACCGCGAGAGGTAGAGGCCAAGCGAGAGGCGCTCTCCCGCGAGGCAGTCGCGGAGTGGGTGGTCCGGCTGGGGCAGCCGAGTGCGGGCGCCTGGACAGTCGAGGCGATCCGGCCGGTCCTGTCGCAGTGGCTGGAGCGGGCACACGGGGCTCTCACCTTCCGGCTCGTGCAGGTTCTCTCGGGACACGGATGTTTCGGGAGATACCTGCACAAAGTTGCCGGCAGAGAGCCAACGGAGGAATGCCACGAGTGCGGCGCGGCGGTCGACACGGCACAGCACACGCTGGAGGCGTGTCCAGCGTGGAGGCCAGAGCGCAATGACCTCATGGCCATAGTGGGGCCGGACCTGTCGCTCCCAGCCGTGGTCAAATCCATGGTTGACAGCGACAGGTCTTGGCAAGCAGTTAAGGCCTTCTGCGAGACAGTTGTCCAGCAGAAGGAACAGGCGGAACGGGCCAGGGAGGTCGACCCAGTGGCCGACCCACGGCGCCGCAGGCGTGCTGGACGAAGGCGAGCTGCGCAGGATCGCCGCCTGCCTCCGTAGACTGTCAGCGGGGTGATAGGCATGGGGACGCCTGTCATCCCTCAGGTTCCGAGCGGGTGCCGGTAAACTCCGGCACAAAACGACCGAGGTCAAACAGGACCTCCGGAGGCGGCCTCCTACAAATTGGAGCGGTGCTGGTGGTGCTGGAGAAGTAAAGCGCAAGCGTTCCTTCAGCCCACCGCTAAAGCACAAAGACGGCAGACGGAGAGGTTTTTTAGTGGGTAAACTCGGGGTCTCATTAGCCCACAACGAGGAGTCCCACATATCCACCCGGGTCCGTCCCCACACCCTGGTGGAATGCGTAACGCATTTTTCCTCTCCTAAAAAAAAAGAAAAAAAAAAAAAAAAAAAAAAAAAAAAAAAAAAAAAAAAAAAGGTTAGGTTAGGTTAGGTTAGGTTAGGTTAGGTTAGGTTGGGGTGCTAGGTCGGGTAACCTCCACGAGTTCGGCTCTTCCAGTTCCCGTGGACCTTCGCGGGTCTGCGGGAAGGGGAAGGGTCTTGGCTGGTGCACCCTGGAGGCAACGGTAAGTGATTCGGCTACGAGGGAATCGCTTACCGGAGCTACCAATAACCCGACACCGGGGGGAAGGGGTGGCTTAATAGCCAGGGGGAGAATGGGAGGCCTATTGGCCCGAGAGTTCGGCCCTTCTGGGCAGAAGTGGGAAGACAAATGAATGAGGGTAGTTCTACCGAATTACCCACAGGGGAGTTTACGCCAGCCCCCTGGAATTCCGTTATCCGCAGCACTTCCCAACGACCCCCATCAGGGGCGGTACGGGGTACGGGAGGTGCCAGCAGTCGCGCGCGGACCGGAGGGCTTGCCTTAATTGGCCGGCCCGCGGGAAGGAAAACCCACTAAAACCCGACGGCAAAGTCGTTAAAACCTGTAGATACCGGGCGACCTCTACAGTATGTAGCCACACCTCCGGAATGGGCGTCACCCGGGGGTGTAGTTTTATATCGGCCCTAATCGTGGGAATAACATATGGATACATTATTAAAAAAAACAACACAAACAACAATTGCTTTTTCTTTGACGGATTTCGATTTCGCATGTGATGAAGATGTTTTGAGGTTGAGGGGTGGCGGTCCACCGGCCCGAGACCTGAAAGGCCGGTTTATTAAGGGATCGGCTCGTGAAGAGGAGATGAAAGAGACGGGACACTCAGAGAGGGAAGAAGCCGAGTCTGAAAAGGACGATGATGGCGTTAGGAATGCTGCAGCAGCAGGCGAAGAAGCCAGGAAGGCTAAAAAAAGACCTTTGCCAGCTGGCAACCCAACTGGTAATGCCCCCAAATACAGTACTACTGGTAGGGGTAAAGCTAGAAGGGCCCCGCTGGGTGCTCATTCAGGCCTGGCACGGGCCCGTAAAGCATTAAGAGCAGAGTTGGATGGCTACGAGTCTGAGCCGGATCTGAATGGCGGCACTAGCAGCATGTCTACCTGTGACACTGGACAGGTTCAGGACAAGGAGGTCGAATCAAGAGATAGGAGCCCTTTCCATCTTGACACGGAGGGGGATATAATTGAGAACGTGAAGAAGGCGGCCCAGGTTGTGCTTGGGGAGGTCC
This sequence comes from Epinotia demarniana, assembly GCA_945867215.1. NCBI lineage: Eukaryota > Metazoa > Arthropoda > Insecta > Lepidoptera > Tortricidae > Epinotia > Epinotia demarniana. Next base: position 16,581,437 of record OX244281.1, read on the forward strand.
GTAAGTCGGGTAACCTGAATGGGTCGGTCCACGGAAAAATTAATAGGGCCTGCCGGGATATACTCCGCGACATGGAAGAACTTGGATCCCGACAAGGGGACGACGAAATCCGAATCCTGAAGGCGGAGAATAAGCGGATGAGGGAGCAACTAGCCCAACTCACGACTGAGACAAAGGCCTTGAGAAGGGCCTTTTCCGAGAGAAAAGCCGTGCAACCGTCTGATCTGACGACTGATCAACTCCCGGAGCTCCTTAAAAAAGCGGTCACGGAGATACGGGAAGATATGATGAGGGACATAATGAACAGTACGGGGGAGATGGTCAATGCACGCCTGGATGCTATCAAGCAGCGGCTCCCTCCTGAGCCCATCCTTCGCCCTCCATTGGCGGCGGATTGTAGAGCGGTGGAAGCGGCTGCTGCAATGGCTCAACGAGCCACGGTATCCGGGGTGTTGCCGGAACCTGCACAGTCTGCTCCTAAGAGCAAGAAGGAAAAGAAAAAGAAGAAGAAGGAGAGATCTGTCCCGGAAAGCACGATAACGGTGCCCTCCACCAATTTTGCTTGCGCCGTGGACGGCAGACCGGAACAAGTAGACTCGGCACCACCGCCGCCACCCTTGCCACCCTTAGTGCAGCCGTTGCAGGATGGTGACATGTGGAAGGACGCCGTAGGCAGGAAGGCCAGAAACAAGGCCAATAAAGCGGCGGCGGCAGCAGCACAACCCGCCCCGAAATCAGTTCCAAAAGTAGGAAATCGTAGACTCGTTGTTCCCTCAACGGCCGCTGTCGTAGTGGCCCTAAAACCGGACTCGGAGGCAACTTATGCGTCGATTCTCACCAAAGTAACGACGTCCATTTGTTTAGCGGAGCTGGGTCTCGAGCATGTGCGGGTTCGCAAAACAGCTGACGGGGCTCGTATAATTGAGGTCCCTAACGCGGACAATGGCAGGGCAGCGGATAACCTACGCGAAAAAATTGAAAACCTCGTTGGCAATGAAGCCAGAGTTTACAGGCCGGTTAAAATGGCTGTGCTAAGGGTAACTGGCCTCATTGAATCGGTGACCCCAGAAGCGATTGCGACAGCGGTAGCAGCAGCGGGGGGCTGCAAAGTGGACGAAGTGAGGGTTGGCTCAATTCGTGTGACCTACAGTGGGTCCGGGTCGACCCTCGTGAAGTGCCCAGTAGTAGCCGCAAAGAGGGTCTGTGAGAGCGGAAAATTGCAGGTAGGTTGGTCGCGCGCACAGGTGCAGAAGCTGGACCCAGCACCATTCCGATGTTTTAAATGCATGGGGACGGGACACACTGCGGCAAGATGCCCTTCGGAAGTGGAGAGGGGCCAGCTGTGCTTCCGGTGCAGCAAGCCGGGACATAAGGCTACCTTCTGCGAGGAGACACCGTTCTGTGCCGTCTGCTATCATGCCAAGAGGCCAGCCAAACACATGATGGGTGGTCAAGCATGCAACCCCCCACCGACACGAGGTAGGCCGGATTCCATCCGGACCCAAGGCTGCAGACAAACGGATGCCGCTCAGGCTGACGACGGACAACGTATGGACCTTTAATGTCGCTACACCCGCACAAAGTCCTACAGACGAACGCAAACCACTCCGCCCGCGCTCAAGACCTGCTAATGCAGACCATGACAGAGTGGAGTGTGAGTGTGGTGGTGGTCGCTGAGCCATGGTGTGTCCCTCCCCAGCCGAATTGGGTGGGGGCTACAGACGACAGTGTGGCCGTGGTTGTCCCGGCTACTGGAGTGTTCCCTCCCCTGGTCCTCTTGGAGAAGGGGCACGGCTACGTGGCGGCTAAATGGGAGAATATTGTAATAATTGGCACTTATTTCTCTCCAAACAAGCCCCTCGTAGCCTTCGAAGGATTTCTGGACAGCCTAGGGAGGGTGCTTAGGTCGGTGGCGCCAAGGCCGGTATTGGTAATGGGCGACTTCAACGCTAAGAGCGCCGCGTGGGGGTCACCGGTGAATGATGTGAGGGGTACCGTCTTGCGTGATTGGGCGGTGGTCATGGGTCTGTCAGTAATTAATCGAGGGAACACCAACACTTGTGTGCGACGACAAGGGGGATCCATTGTTGACATCACTTTCGCGACTCCTGTCTTAGCCGATAGGATAGACGACTGGCAGGTATTGGAGGACGTTGAGACCCTCTCTGATCACGTGTACATTCAGATGAGGATCCGTCCTTCGATGGGTGCCCCGCCATCGGCCAGGTCTGGGCAACGCACTGGCAGCTTCCCGCGATGGTCAGTTGCCAGTCTCAACATAGACATGGTCGACGAGGCTGCGTTGGTGGAAGCATGGTGTGCGGCGCCATTGATTTCACTGGGTGTGGAAGAGCGGGCAGTACGCTTTCGCGCGTCGCTGCAGACGGTGTGTGACGCCGGAATGTCGAGGGTGAAGCGTTTGCCTGCAAAAAAGCAGGTATATTGGTGGACGCCAGAGATTGCAGCCCTCCGCACCACTGCCAACGCAGCCAGACGGGAATACACCCGCTGCCGGCGTCGACGCCACACCGAAGAAGAGGAGGAACGATTGCTGGATGCACTGGTGGAGGCAAAACAGGCTCTCACACAATTGATCGCAAGACGGAAAGATGAGGCTCGCGAGGAGTTCATCTGCACGCTGGATAAGGATCCATGGGGTCGCCCGTACAAAATAGTCAGGCAAAAAATAAAACAAGCCCCCCCCATGGAAACACTTGAGCCGGAACTCCTCGCGAGGGTTGTTGAGGGCCTCTTTCCGGCAGCACAGGCCTTTACGCCTCCAACAATGGTGGTGCCCACAGAAGAGGTAGCTGTGTCAGCGGATGCACCGGTGGTGTCTGACTCGGAGATCTTTGAGGCAGTCATCCGCCTCAAGTCCTGCAGAAAGGCGCCAGGACCAGATGGGGTGCCAGGGAGGGTCATCCCCCTGGCGATGAAACACCTGGGGCTCAGACTGCGGGGCATCTTCGATGACTGCCTCAAGGAGGGGATCTTTCCGAGATGCTGGAAGGAGGGGAGGCTGTGTCTACTGCGGAAGGAGGGTCGCCCAGCTGATTCTCCTTCAGGGTACCGCCCCATTGTCCTACTGGATGAGACGGGCAAAATGCTAGAGCGCATAATTGCCCGTCGCATCTCAAAACACCTGTGGGACACGGGCCCGAACATAAGCCCAAGACAGTTCGGGTTCCGGGAAGGGCGCTCGACAATCGACGCAGTGGGTACGCTGAAGGAATTCAGTGACCTAGCAGCAAGCAAGCGCGAGGGAGCCGTAGCAGTGTCGTTGGACATAGCTAACGCTTTTGGTTCCCTCCCCTACGAGGTTATTAGGGAGGCCCTCCGCTACCACAAGGTGCCCCCCTATCTGAGGGCAATCGTCGAGCATTACTTGTCTGAAAGAGTAGTGCTCTTCGAGGGAAATAGTGGCCGCCTAGAGAGGAGGATGGAGTGCGGTGTTCCACAGGGGTCGGTGCTGGGACCCTTATTGTGGAACATCGGCTTCGACTGGGCAATCCGTGTTGCGCAGCTCCCCGGCATGGTGACAATCTGCTATGCAGATGACACCATGGTCGCTGTGCGAGGGAAAGAGCTTAGAGAAACCCTTAGGAGAGCAGCTGTGGCCACGGAGCTAACGGTTGGGAGGATCGGTCTACTGGGCCTCAGGGTGGCACTCTCAAAAACAGATGCAGTGGTCTTTGGAGGAAGGGGCTGGCGGCTGCGTGCTGGCGAAACCATCCCCGTTGGGGGTGAAGCCGTCCAAGTGAAGGCTCATATAAAATACTTGGGCCTGATCCTGGATCGGAAGTGGGACTTCGGGGAGCATTTTTCACAATTAGCTCCCCGACTCGTTGGCACCGCGGCTGCGTTGGGCCGTCTTCTACCAAACACAGGCGGCCCAAAAGCCCCGTGTCGGCGCCTCTACGCCAACATTGTGCGGAGCATGGCGTTGTACGGGGCGCCGATATGGGCGGGTAGGCTGAAAAACAGGACACGGGCCCTCCTCCGAAGACCACAGAGAGTGATCGCCCAGAGAATGGGGCGATGTTACCGCACAGTGGCGGGGGCGGCTGCGTGTGCGCTCGCCGGCAATATGCCGTGGGAGTTGGATGCGGAGCTACTGGCAGAGCGACATAAGGAGCGGGTGGAGGCTAGGACAAGTGAGGAGCATCTAGCCCCACAAGAGGTAGAGGCGAGACGGCGAAGGGCGGTCGAGCGGGAGCGAGATCGCTGGAAAGGGTTGCTGGAGGACTCCCCGTATGGTACCTGGACCATAGGGGCACTCCTCCCGCATTTTGAGGGTTGGCTTGACCGCAAAAAGGGAAGCCTTACATACAGGCTGGTGCAGGTAATGACTGGACATGGTTGCTTCGGGCATTACCTGCACAAAATAGGGAGGGAGGAGTCGCCGGTCTGCCACCATTGCGACTTCGACGACGACACGGCCCAGCACACTCTAGTCGAGTGTCCTAGCTGGGCTGAAGAACGCTGCGAACTGGTGGCAGCCATTGGGACGGATGATCTCTCACTGCATAGCGTTGTAGGCTGTATGCTGAGCAGTGAGAGGTCCTGGAAGGCAATGGAGGAGTACTGCGAAGCAGTAATGCAAAAAAAAGAAGCAGCGGAGCGGGAGCGCGAAGAAAGTGCAGATGCGCACCCGCTCCGGCGCAGACGATTGGGGAGAAGGCGGCGTCAATACATAAACCGCCTTCTCCCCCAGTAGGGCCGGTGGGCTGGGGACCCACCACTTAAGGCCTTACACGTCTGGGGGAAGGGTTGTTGCGTCCCAATCCTTCCCTCCTTCGGCGCGAGGGTGCCCCCGGTGAAAAGCCGGGGCAGCCGGGGGGACGTCGTGGTAGAATGCTTGCGATCCCATGGCGTCCCCCTATAACGGCAGTGAAGGTGACGCCGGTGTGTTTTTAGTGGGTAGGCTCCTCCCCTCCCTCTGACTAGCAGAGGGAGTTGCGGGAGGAGAGAGTCCCACATAACCCCCTAAATGGCCTCCCCGGCCCGGGGGTATGCGTAATGCATTTTCACACCGTCAAAAAAAAAAAAAAAAAAAAAAAGGTTAGGTTAGGTTAGGTTAGGTTCCCCCCCGATGTGCTGTCACCTTGTTGTGGTGGGGGGGCTTGCGTGTTCCTAGGATCCCCGAGGCTATACCGGACAGGGCTACCCATACCGGGAAGGCGAGGGGGGAGGGACCAGACGAAGAGCGGCACACGAGGAGTGCGCCTGGTGGCGCGGAGAAGGAGTCGCTCTAGTTCCTCTGCTATAGCAGAGGGTACTCGAGAGGCGACTAAGCAGAGGGACCCTATATAGGGGTGATAAGCGTGGAGGGTAGTTCTGACCGGACTACCAATAGGGGAGCCTACGCCAGCTTCCCTTGAATCCCGGAACCCGCAGCACTCTCCCAACGACCCCCATCAGTGGCGGTATGGGGTACGGGAGGTGCCAGCTTTGAGCGCGCGGACCGGAGGGCTTGCCTTAATTGGCCGGCCCGCGGGAAGGAAAATCCTTTAACACCCGACAGTGAAGTCGTAAAAACCTCTGGATACCGCCCGACCTCCAGAGTAAATAGGGTTACCTCAGGTACAGGGGGCACTGCCTGGGTGGACTATATTTCCCCCATACTCGTGGGAATTATATGGAAAATTTAAACAAAAACATTAATAAAAAAACAGAGAGGGATCTTAACGACGACAATAGCGATACAATTAGGGACACGGAAATGCTTGACGGACAGGTGGTGGAAGTGGATGCCCCGCCGGCATCCACTGATGTCTTGAAGAAGGCAGGGAAACGGACTGGGCTGAGAAGTCAAGGACCGATCTCAGATACGGTACGGGTGGTTATCACCCGCTGCGACCAGGTGCAAGAACCCAGAGCGCCAACGCCGACGACCAGCAGGAGGGTGTCGGAGTCAGAAGACAACGACAGCCTGCTCACTGTGCGGTCGCGCTCATCGTCACCACTGGGGCGCCTTTGGCAATCACAGGACTCCGACAAAAAACGGAGAAAGCTGTTGGTGGCCGAATCTGGCAGTGAAAATGAGGAGGTAGAGAAGCAAGATCCTGCGTCTCCCTCGGTGCAGAGACCGAGAGCAAAACCGCGAACCAAAGCGGAATATACGACAAGAGTGGCTGCGCAGGCGCAATACAACGCCGAGCTGCGTGAAACAATGAGGCTGAGGGCGGAGGAAGAGGTCAACAATATGACCATCCAGACCCGCCACTCCCTCTGCGATGCATCAACCTCCCGGCTATCGGACATGTCGGCAGATGAAGCAGAGGCGGTGCCTGCTGCTATGCTCCGCAAGCAGGCGCTGGACAGCGTCTCGGTCATCGAAACGGTGCAGAAAACGTCCGGCAACCTTAAAGGTGGTCACCAACGCAAGTTGAAGGTTGCCTGCAACGCGATTAGGGATGCGTTCGGTGTCTTGGAGAAGCGCACATCGTCGGACGAGGTCAAGCACCTGGAAGCGAGTAACGCACGCCTGCAAGCGGAACTGGCCGAGGTGAAAGCAAAACTGGACCGCCTCGAGGCCGAAGTAAGATCAGTGCCCAGGGCACCCTCCCAGGCTGAGACCCAGCCCAGTACGCTCCCTCGTGTGGAGATGGAACCGCCTTCGGACCGGGCAACAATCGTTGCTATGATGAATGCCCGGTTCGAAGCGCTGGAGGTGGAAGGGCGGTTATTACCTGCCAAGAACTTGCGGCCCCAATTGGCGGCTGATAAAAAGAAGACGGCTGGCGGAAGGCAACCGGCAGCGTTGCCTGAAAATTGGCTAGCAGCAACTGCACCAGCTGCCAGCGCGCCTCCCACGGCCACAAGTACCCAACGCGGGAAAAAGAAAGGTAAAAGAAAGAAGGCATCAATGAGTTCCCAGGCTGCCGCCAGTGCCGCAGCTGCAGCAGCTACAAAGCCACGACCACAGCCTCCGGCGCCAGAAACGACGACACAGCGCTGGAATAAGGTGGTTAGCTCCGGGGCGAAGGGAAAAGCTGCAACGCAATCGGACGCGCAGCCCCAATCCAAGGCGAAAGCACGCCCTAAATCGGGACGTCGCAAGCTCCGCCCTCCAAGGTCTGCGGCAGTGGTGTTGACACTGCAACCGGACGCGGAAGCAAAAGGGGTGACCTACGCCAAAGTGCTCGCCGAGGCCAAGGACAAGGTCAATCTTGCCGACCTTGGCATCACGAACTTGCGTTTCCGGCGTGCAGTCACTGGTGCGCGGGTCCTGGAGTTGCCGGGAGCCACCAGTGGCGAAAAGGCCGACAGGCTGGCCAAAGAACTGGCTGAAAAACTGGGGGAGGGAGTCCGGGTCTACAGGCCGACAAAATGCGCGGAGCTGCGCTTGTCTAACCTGGACGACTCTGTGACTCCCGCTGAGGTGGTCGCCGCCGTCGCTCGAGTTGGTGGCTGTGCTGAGGACCAGGTGAAGACCGGCGAGATCCGTCCGGATCACACCGGCCTCGGCACACTCTGGGTGCGCTGCCCGATTACGACGGCGAAGAAGGTGGCCGAAGGCGGCCGTTTCTTGGTGGGATGGTCTTCGGCTCAGGTGAGATTACTCGAGTCGAGGCCGATGCGGTGCTTCCGGTGCCTGGAGAGTGGGCACGTCAGAGTACAATGCCAGTCACAGGTGGACCGCAGTGAGTTGTGCTACCATTGAGGCCAGCCCGGCCACAAGTCGGCGCAGTGCACGGCCGCGCCTCTTTGCGTCCTGTGCCAAGCTGCGGGTAAATCGGCGGATCACGTGCTGGGCTCAAAGGCGTGCTCGGCACCACACCAGAGGAGGATAAAGAGCGTTGGCAATGGCCCCCGGGCCTCCTCGCAGCGTTCCCAGCTAGCCTCAACAACATCTGAGGCCCGCAGCGAGGTGGTAGCGGAGATGGCCGTTGATTAATGGCCACTCGCTTTCTCCAGGCGAATATCAACCATTCCGCCAGGGCCCAAGACTTGTTGACTCAAAGCCTGGCGGAGTGGTTGATTGGAGTGGGTATTGTCGCCGAGCCCTATTCTGTCCCTCCCAGGGAGAACTGGGTCGGAGACCTGGACGGCCTGGTGGCTATTGTCACTGGTTCATCCGCCGGTTCCCCGCCGCCGCAAAGAGTGGAGAGGGGCCACGGATACGTTGCCGCATGGATTGGTGACATAATGGTGATTGGGGCGTACTTCTCGCCGAACCGACCTCTGGCTGAATTCGAGCAGTTTTTGGTGGAGATCGGAGCCAAGATCGGCAGAAGTCGTCCTGGCATGTTGCTCGTTGCCGGTGATTTCAATGCCAAGTGCACGGCGTGGGGATCCCCGGCGACGAGTGCTCGTGGAGCGGACCTGGAGGAATGGGCGGTTGCTACTGGGTTGGCTGTCCTTAATCAAGGGTCGACCAACACGTGCGTGCGGCAACAGGGTGGGTCCATCGTGGACGTCACGTTCGCCAATGCCGCCCTGGTGCGCCGTGTTCGAGGCTGGGAGGTGCGGGAGGACGTGGAGACATTATCGGACCACCGATATATTCGGTTCGAGGTCTCCACCCTTCCAGCAGACTCGAGAAGCCTGAGTCGGCCCTTGCGAGGGGATGGCCCGCGTTGGGCACTCAAGCGCTTGGATCGGGACGCGTTGGTGGAGGCAGCCTTGGTGCAGGCTTGGCTGCCAGCGACCGACGGTCCGATTGATGTCGACGCGGAGGCCGAAAGGATGAGGAGTGCTATGGTGGAGGTGTGCGACGCAGCTATGCCGCGGGTAGGCCTGGTTCCCCCAAGGCGTAGGGTGTACTGGTGGTCCGGGGAACTCGCGCAGCTACGCGAATCCTGCGTTGCAGCGAGACGCCAGTACACTCACAGCCGGAGGCGTCGACCGCGTGACGTGCCATTGGAGGAGCTGCTGTATGCCACATACTCGGAGGCCGTCAAGGTGCTGCAGGGGGCAATCAGCAGGGCCAAGGACCTGGCTGAGCAGGAGATGCTGGAGACTCTCAACAGTGACCCGTGGGGAAGGCCGTACAGGATGGTGAGACGCAAGCTCCGCCCCTGGGCACCCCCACTTACGCAAAGTCTCCAGCCACAGCTCCTTGAACAGGTGGTCGATGGCCTGTTTCCGACGAGAGAGGAGCACACACCTCCACCCATGCTAGCCCCTAGGGGGAGAGTAGCTGACGTGGGTGATGCGCCGGAGGTAACGGAGGGTGAACTAGGGGCGGCGGTGCTACGGCTCCGAGCCAAAAACACTGCCCCCGGCCCCGACGGAGTTCCCGGCCGGGCCTGGGTTCTAGCCCTGGGTCCGATGGAAGCGCGGTTGAGGGCGCTATTCAGCGCATGTCTTGCGCAGAGACAGTTTCCCCGTGTTTGGAAGTCGGGTAAACTGGTCCTTCTGCGTAAGGAGGGGCGACCGGCAGACTCACCTTCGGCCTACAGGCCAATAGTGCTGCTGGACGAGGCTAGCAAACTATTTGAGCGGGTAGTGGCTGCCCGTCTCAACCGGCATCTGGAGGGGGTAGGTCCGGACCTCAGTGACCACCAGTTTGGATTCCGCCGGGGCAGGTCCACCATCGACGCTATTGCGCGAGTGAGGGCCCTGGCGGATGAAGCGGTGCTCCACGGGCAGGTAGTATTGGCGGTGTCTCTTGACATCGCCAATGCGTTCAACTCCCTGCCCTGATCCTCCATTGCGGCCGCATTGAGGCGCCACGCGGTGCCTGAGTACCTGCGGAGGACGGTTGAGGACTATCTCACCGATAGAGCCGTCAGGTACCCAGGACACGAAGACTGGCAGGAGAAGGGGTTGTCGTGCGGTGTCCCGCAGGGGTCGGTTCTTGGTCCACTCCTGTGGAACATCGGGTACGACTGGGTGCTGAGGGGGCACAATCTGCCGGGGATCAAGGTGACGTGCTACGCCGACGACACCCTGGTGACAGCCCGCGGTAGCACGTACCGGGAGGCGGTGATTCGAGCCACGGCTGGCGTGGCAACGGTGGTGGCCCGAATCAGAAGGTTGGGGCTGGAGGTGGCCCTGAACAAATCCGAGGCCCTGTGTTTTCACGGGCCCCGGAAGGCCCCTCCAGCAGGTTCCAACCTGGTTGTTGGAGGAGCGTCCATCGGTGTCAAGTCGACAATGCGGTATCTAGGCATAGTGCTTGACAGCCGTTGGACGTTCAAGGAGCACTTCAGGTGCCTTGCTCCTAAATTAGTCGGGGCGGCGTCGGCACTCAGCCGGCTGCTACCCAACTTGGGCGGGCCGAATGCGAGCTGTCGCAAATTGTACGCAGGGGTGGTGCGGTCAATGGCCCTGTACGGGGCGCCCATTTGGGCCGGATCCCTGACCGCCCAAAATCAAGCCCAGCTGCGAAGGCCGCAGCGGGTTATGGCGGTTAGGATGGTGAGGGCATACCGCACCGTCTCGTACGAGGCGGCTTGCGTGCTGGCGGGGACCCCACCCTGGGACCTCGACGCCTTGGTTCTGGCCGATGTGTATTGGCGTGTCACCGAGGCGCGGGCCAGGGGGGTCCAACCACTCCTGGAGGAGATCAGGCGGTGGAGACTTGACTCCCGTCGTGTCCTTCTTCAGAAGTGGAAAGAAAGGTTGGAGGTGCCTAGTGCCGGCCACTGGACCATCGGAGCGATCCGGCCCGTCTTGGAAAGATGGGTCGGTAGAAAAGGGGGATTCCTCTCCTTCCACCTTGCGCAGATTCTCTCGGGGCACGGTTGCTTTGGGAGATATCTGTGTAGGGTGGCGGGCCGGGAACCGACGGCGGAATGCCACGAGTGCGGCGACGCCGAAGATACGGCGCAGCACACGCTGGCGGTGTGCCCAGCTTGGGCAGAGCAGCGGGCCACACTCGTGGCCGTGGTCGGGCATGACCTCTCCCTGCCCGCTGTGGTAGAAGCCATGGTGGGGAGCGACAGGTCATGGAAGGCGGCGGCCTCCTTCTGCGAGGACGTGATGGCGCAGAAGGAGGCAGCAGAGCGTGGGAGGGAGGACGATCCGGCCTCCCAACCGATGCGCCGCAAACGCGTGGGGCGACGGCGGTTAGCGTATGACCGCCGATTTCCCCCATAAGGGTACCTGTGGGCGGCAGACACGGGGACGTCTGTCGCCTACACGATGGTCCCCGAGTGGCGGGCGTGCCGTTTCTCGGTGCGCCCCCTTGTGGAGGTAGGGGGAGAATCATCTCCCCAGAGATGAGTCCGCAGCGCGGACAGCCGCTGGCGAGGTTGCGGAAGTGTGCCCAGGGCGTTCCCGTGGCCTCGCCTTATAGCGTGGAGGCGGCACATAGAGGGGTTTTTAGTGGGTAAACCATTGGCCTCATTAGCCGACATGGGAGTCCCACATAACCACTAGGGTCCGTCCCCGCACCCCGGTGGTATGCGCAACGCATTTTCCCCTCTTAAAAAAAAAAAAAAAAAAAAAAAAAAAAGGTTAGGTTAGGTTAGGTTAGGTTGGGGTGCTAGGTCGGGTAACCTCCACGAGTGTCAGGGCTCTTCCAATTCCTGTGGACCCTCGCGGGTCTGCGGGAAGGGGAAGGGTCTTGTCTGGTGCACCCTGGAGGCAACGGTAAGTGATTCTTCTACGGGAGCAACGCTTACCGGTGCTACCAATAACCCGACGCAGGGGGCTCCCTTATGGGTCCTGGAATGGCCCTCTCCGCATCCCTCTGAGTAGCAGATGGCGCTGGAGATGGGCAACGGCCGTGAGGCCGTGGAGAAGGGGTGGTCTAACCAATCACCGACAGGGGAGTCTACGCCAGCTCCCCTTGAATCCCGGAACCCGCAGCACTCTCCCAACGACCCCCATCTGTGGCGGTATGGGGTACGGGAGGTGCCAGCTGTAAGCGCGCGGACCGGAGGGCTTGCCTTAACTGGCCGGCCTGCGGGAAGGAAATCCCTTTAAAAACCCGACAGTGAAGTCGTAAAAACCTCTGGATACCGCCCGACCTCCAGAGTAAATAGGGTTACCTCAGGTACAGGGGGCACTGCCTAGGTGGACCGTCCTTCCCCCATACTCGTGGGAACCAAATGGAAACTAAAATTGAAACAGAGATGGAAACCAACAAACACGGAAAAATGATACTGGACACCGATACGGAGGCCTTTCGCCCCCGCCGGAGCCTCGCACGCTCACCAGTGCGACGGGAAGGGATTAATCTGCATGCGGCCAGCATGCAGATTACGCCGAAAGTGGCAGGCGGCTCGGCGCGCGACGGCTCTGGCCGCTTTGTGCGGCGAGGGCAGAGCGGGGAGCGCTCTGCGGGGGGGGCCTCGGGCTCGCTCCGGCTGGCAGCCACGGGCGCGGGGCGGGGAGCCCCAGAGAAGGGACACGCGCTGGCGCAGGTGCGAGAGCTGAGGGTGTCCCTCGAAAGAATGGACGCCCCTAGACCGAGTAGTAAGGCGAGAACTGATAGCGGTGCATCCGGGTCTGACTCCAGTCTGGTGACCCTCAAATCACGGTCCGGGTCGGACTCGGGTTCACCGCCTCAGAGAGAGAAAGCCCGCTTCTGGCAGGGACAGGGCCCGAAACGGTTATGTATGGAGCTGTCGGAGAGCAGCGAAGATGACCCGCCGCTGGCACCACCAACGCCTGCCCCAGGGGCCGCCGTGGCGTTTAAAAAACAAAGGGGCCGCCCTCCAACAACTGGCGAGTACGTCGGCCTCGCGGCGTCCCAACGGGCGCTTAACGAGGCCAAAGGGGAGGCGATCCTGCTGGAAGCGGAGAAGGATCTTGCCAGAGACGCTGCGCTGGCGGAGCGATCTCGGATCTCCCGTCTGTCCGAATCCTCGCGGGAAGGCGAAGCCACTCCTAACACAGTGGCAAATATGAGAAATACCGTGGAGGAGCCAGATTACGATCCTGAGGCTAAGAGAATGAAAAGGGCTAGCGTTCAGCGGATGCCATCGCCTCGCCCTCAGAGAGGCTGCATAAGGCTGTCGACTGACCCTGCGGCGGATGACCTCTCCTTAGCCGGGCTCACCCAGCAAGTTCAGGGTAACTTAGAGTCCGTGGCCTCCGTAGCCGCCAAATCGAGCAACCTCAAGGGCACTTCCGTGAAGGCCCTCAAAGACTCCGTCGCGTCGCTCCGAGGAATATTCGAAGTCCTCATTGAGCGCACTTCTTCAGAAGAGACGCGGCGACTGCAGGCACAAAACGATCGCCTGCGCGAGGAGCTGACTGAGCTTCGCTCTGAGATGGCACAGCTGAGGAGGGAGGTCCAGGTCCAGTACAGGAGGCAGTCTCCGAACCCCACTTCGGTCAAGGAAAAGACCCTACCCGTCAGTGAGACGACCAGCATGGACGACGTGGTGCGGTCCATCACGGCCCAGGTGGGGCTGATGCTGGATGCTAGGTTTGGAGCTTTAGAGATCGAGGGCAGGCTGCTTCCGGCCCAACCAACGCGGCCCTCGTTGGCCGCCAACCAGAGGCAAAAAGCTGAGCAGGCTATATCTCAGAGCCAGGGACCTGTGCCCGCGCTCGAATCGGCTCCCGTTCCGCCAGCCCCCGTCCTGGCCCCAACACGAGGTCCCCCAAACCTGACGGAGGAGCCCCAAAAAGGGGATAAAGGGAAGGCAAAAGGGAAGAAGGGCAAGAAGAAGGCGAAGAAGCCGACTTTGGCCGCGGTTGAGGCTTCTGCCTCCAGAAAAGACGTTCCTGAGACGTCGCGTCCGCTTCCACTGGCTCCCAAGACACTGAAAAGCGCGTGGAACGTGGCGGTTAGAAATGGGGCGAAGAGTCACGGGAATGTCAACGCAGCGAAAAACACTCCGCCTGCTCGCTCCGAGGTTCGTAAACTCCGACCTCCTAGGTCAGCGGCCGTCGTGCTGACCCTCAAACCGGAGGCAGAGCAACGCGGTGTGACCTACGCGAAGGTAATGGCGGACGCTAGAAACGGTGTTAAGCTGGCTGAGCTGGGCATTGAGGGCATACGATTTAAGAGGGCAGCCACTGGTGCGCGTGTCCTGGAGCTGCCGGGAGCGACCAGTGGTGACAAGGCCGATTCTCTGGCAAAAGCCCTCAGCGACGTCCTGGGAGATGACGTCGTCCGGATTAACAGGCCCACCAAGACTGCTGACGTACGGCTTGTGGGCTTGGATGACTCGGTCGAAGTCAACGACATAATCGCTGCGGTGGTGGAGGCAACAGAATGCCCAGCGTCATCTGTCAAGTGTGGCAATATACGCATAGACTACAGTGGCCTCGGCACAGTGCTGGTAAGCTGCCCCGTGGTGGCAGCCAAAAAGATTTGCGGGTCCGGCCGTCTCAAAGTGGGGTGGGTGATGGCCCAGGCCAAGCTCCTGCCCGCTAGACAGATGAGGTGCTACCGGTGCCTTGAATCGGGGCATGTTAAGGCATAGTGCGTGGCGGAGGTTGACCGTAGTGACATATGCTACCGCTGCGGACAGGCCGGCCACAAAGCTGGCACGTGCACAGCCGAGCCGCACTACGTTTTATGCGCAGTGGCAGGCAAAGCGGCGAACCACAGGATGGGTAGTAAATCTTGCAACCCGCCGAAGACAAAGAAGAGCAAGAAGAAGTCTGGCGATGGCCCTGGGGCCTCCTCGCCGCCTTCTTGTCCCCCTGCCTCAGAAGAGGCTCGCGACGAGGTGGTATCGATGGAAGTCACTCAACAGTAATGGCCCTTAGAATATTGCAGGCGAATATCAACCACTGCGCTAGGGCTCAAGACCTCTTATGTCAGAGCATGGCGCAGTGGTCGATCCATATTGCGGTTGTGGCGGAGCCATATTCAGTCCCGCCGAGGGACAATTGGGTCGGAGACACCAATGGAGTCGTGGCGCTTGTCTCCCACACCGCTAACGGGGCCCCGCCCTTTGAAAGGGTGTCTCGAGGCCCAGGGTATGTGGCGGCGGTCGTGGGAGACTAAATACAATACAAAATACAAATTATTTATTCTGCAAATAGGCCACAAGGGCACTTTTACATGTCAAACGGTAGTTTACAATAAAAATAATAATCTTACAATAAAAGATTATAATCTAACACAATAATAATTTAAAATTTGCACATTAACGACTGATATAACAACACACTAAATGTCACAAAGTAAATGAAAACAAAACAAAATACGACCATTACATTCGATTAGAATAAGGTCTGTGCATTAACAGAAAGTTAATGATATTAATTCAGTATTCCAGAGATGTATAAGGTCTCTGAGCGTCCAAATACAATCAATAATTATTCAATGTTCGTAGAGATGTATACGGTCTCTAAGCGTCAAAACAAAACAATAAAAAAAAAGGAATATTAATGTAATATTGTCAGTGATGTACATGGTCAATAACAATAAAACCTGTCAAGATCGGAATGATGTCTCTCGTCAATACGATAATAATAAAATAACACTAGTATTTAAGAAGTTGGGTACTATGCCCTTGCAAGCATGAACAGTCCGGACTCCACAAACAGCACCCGATCACGAGTATGACGCATATCTCAGCCATCGCCTCCCTCAACCATATGTTAGGGAAGGTGGCGACCCGATCAACGACGCCACCGTAAGCAAAGCCCTTTAAGCGAGCATGACATATTCAAGCCACCGGACAATGTTAAAAAGCAAAGATTAATAAGCGACTTGCTCGGCGAGAAACAGCATTACGTGCTCTCTTCTTACATAAAATGGAACAATTATTTCAGGTAGATACTTATAATGTGTATTTAGGTATATTCCTAATAGAATTAGCCTACTACTGGCTTAAAGGCATTTTTGTCGTTTAAGAAATCGTTGACAGTATAATACGCCTTGCTTAGCAAATTACTTTTAACATGAGACTTAAATTGACTGAACGGTAAATTAACAATTTCGGTGGGTATTTTATTATGAAAACGTATGCAGTTCCCCACGAACGACGTGCTAACCTTGCGGAGACGACTGGCCTTCACTGCGATCTTGTTTTTACTTCTGGTGTTGTAGTCGTGGATATCGCTGTTGAGTTTGAACTCGTGAAGGTTTTTTCGCACATACATGATATTCTCAAGAATGTATTGGCATGCTACAGTAAGAATGTTTGCCTCCTTAAATTTGTCCCTGAGAGATTCTCGAGCTTTTAGTTCGTATATGGAGCGTACAGCGCGTTTCTGTAGCACGAATATGGTCTGGATATCAGCTGCTTTCCCCCACAACAGGATTCCGTAGGACATAACACTGTGGAAGTAACTGTAGTACACCAGCCTGGCGGTCTCAACGTTTGTTAACTGTCTTATGCGTCTTACTGCATAGGCTGCCGAACTAAGTTTTCCGGCTAGGGCGGTAATATGTGCCTGCCATTGTAGTTTTGAGTCCAAGGTGATACCTAAAAACACTGTTCTATCTTCAATTTCCAGTTCATCACCCTTTAATTTGATCTTGGTATTGTTTACCTGCTTGACATTAGGTAAAGTGAATCTGATACACTTTGTTTTCTTGGAATTTAGCAGTAAATTATTTGCTGTAAACCATTTCACAACAGTGTTGAGTGCATCATTAATATCATCGAAGTTTTCCTCTTTCCTGTCTACCTTGAAGATAAGCGAAGTGTCGTCTGCGAATAACACTATATCATGTTTATCTTGCAACATATTTGGTAGGTCATTGATGTAAATCAGAAACAGAAACGGACCCAGAATCGAGCCTTGGGGAACACCAAGAGCAACAGTTGTCCCTGCTGATTGGGTCCCATTGATGACTACTCGTTGTGTTCTCTCCGAGAGATACGATGTCACAAGATCAAGAGCACCGTTTTTAATTCCATAATGTTTCAACTTTCTGATTAAGTTCTCGTGATCAACGCAATCAAATGCCTTTGATAAATCACAGAACACTCCAATAGCATCTTGAGCCTCTTCCCAGGCATCAAAAATATGTTTAATTAGTACCACACCGGCATCAGTGGTAGAGCGACCCTTAGTGAATCCGAACTGGTTGGTAGTGAGCAGTTTATTGCAACTAAAGTGGGACATAAGCTGATGGAGAATAAGCTTCTCAAAAACTTTGCTTAGTGCCGGTAGTATTGATATTGGCCTGAAGTTGGTAGGGTCAGTTTTCGTTCCTGATTTAAACAACGGGATAATTTTACTGTGTTTCATGAGGTCAGGAAATACTCCAGTATCAATACATTTATTGAAAATATTAGCTAAGAAAGGTGCAATTGATTCTACAATGGAATGTAATACTTTGACTGAAAGGCCCCAAAGATCTTCAGTTTTCTTTAAGTTCAACAATTTAAACGCTTTTATAAGAATAAGTGGGGTCACGTGACTGAATCTAAAGATTTCTGTACATTCCGTTACATTTGCTTTCAATAACGATTCAGCGACATCTGGTGATGAGTTTAAAGACTTCGTGGTCTCAACGGGTACGTTAGAAAAGAACCGCTCAAAATGATCCGCTACTTCGTGGTCAGAACTTACTAAAGTATCATCAATTCGTAGGCTGTAGTGCGGATCTCTTATCTTGCGTTTCCCAGTTTCAGTGTTGATAACTTGCCATACAGTTTTAACCTTATCCTTGGAGTTCTGAATCTTTCTTGACAAGTAATCGGCTTTAGCGGCGACACACATTAACTTAAAAGATTTCGAGTAGTTCTTAACATACTCTAGAAATTCCGGCCTCTTATCAATAGATCTCGAATCGTACAAGTCGTAGAGACGGCGTCTTTTCTCGTGAATATCCGGGGTAGCCCAGTCGCTAAATTTAGTCTTGACCTTGCTTTGAATTTTCCTTAAATTAAAACAGGCATCAAATTCCATTTTGATACAGTTAAACAAATGATCACACAAACGGTTAGGACTTTCCTGTGTAAATGGAAGATAACGTAATCGTTTCACAATATTACGATTGAATAAATCTAATCTCTTTTCGGAAATAGGTCTGCACATGGTGTCTCGTGGAACTTCGTCCGTTTTCCCGCTGAAGGAGACTTGTTGTCCGCAGTGGTCAGAACTTATTTTTTTTATAATACATTTATTAATTGCATCCTCATTACTGAAAACGTTATCTATACATGTTGCACTGGTTGCTGTAATTCGAGTAGGTTCACAAAACAGGTTCACTAAGTTGAACGATTTAAAAGTATTCACTAAACTCACACACAGGGGCGATTTCTCGAGTAAGTTAACATTGAAATCACCACACACAATAACACATTTAGTACTTAAGAAAATACTACTGAGCACTTCATCCATAACTGACTCGAATAGTCTGTAATCCGCTGATGGGGGTCTGTATACGCATACAATTATGAATTGATCCAACTCAACACAAGATAGTTCTATTTGGCGCTCGATGGATTTGTCAACAATATCTTTACGTTCTTTACTTTTCAAATTGTGTTTTACCATTATCAACGAACCTCCACGCCTACATGACTTTCTAGAAAATGAACTTACTATGCTATGATTGCTAAAATTAAACATTAATTCATGACCATTAAGCCAGTGCTCGGTTATACAAAGAATATGGATATCTGAGCATTGTATAAACAAGTCAATTTCAAGTTCCTTACTAGGGAATCCCTGTATATTTTGGTGTACCATATTAATAACATTACTGTCTTTATGAATACTAGTGTTACAGCTATCAAGGGGTTGGGAGCCGGTGGAAACACAAGCACGCGTTGTCGGAGTGGTCAGTTTAAATTACCCGCCGGCTCCGGCTCCCTTCCAGATCCCACGCTACTAAAACGTAACACGGGGTCCGCCTTAAAACTATCAGTCATCGTGCTAGTCACGACGGAGTCTACAATATTGTATGCTAACAGCTTAGCACAATCGCGCAAGTACCTCCTCGGTAGATAGGTACGTTTACGAGTCAGGACGAAATGTTTTATAAATTTATTCGTGTCAAAATACGAAATCGTACGGCTGTAAATGGATAGTCTAAAGAATATGGAATTGAAATAATCTACTTTTTTACATTGCTTTTCCGACATGGTCTCTGAAAAGGGCAGTGCGCAAAAAATAATTTTGCTTACTCCTAGTTGGTCAATTTCAATTAAAGTCTCGCATAGTTTGGTGACGTCCCGCTCGGTGCATCCTAAGGTATCTCCGATGAACACTACCAATGTAGAGAGGCAATCGAAGTCGTCAGCGGCAATACATGATGCCAAACGATCGACCGAGGCCCCTGGAAGACAGTTGTTGGTCACCTTCTGCGCCAAGTGGCCCGCCAGCAGCGCACCGAGGCCGGCGCCCACCTGGTCCGTGTACAGCACGGTGCGGCGCGGCCGGGCGGCCGCGGGGGGAGAGGGCGGTGCGGTGGGGCTCGACGTGGGCGGCCCTTGCTCCGCATGGCTCGTCGCTGGCGTCTTCGGTTCGGTGTGGCTCGTCGTCGGCGGCTCCAGCTCAGCGTGGCTCGTCGTCGGCGGCTCCAGCTCGGCGTGGCTCGTCGACGGCGGCTCCAGGTCGGCGTCGCTCGTCGTCGGCGGCTCCAGCTCGGCGTGGCTCGTCGACGGCGGCTCCAGGTCGGCGTCGCTCGTCGTCGGCGGCTCCAGCTCGGCGTGGCTCGTCGACGGCGGCTCCAGGTCGGCGTGGCTCTGCGGTGGCGGCGGTGTGGGCTCGGTTCGGCCCGACAGCGGCGGCCATCGCGCCGCACGCGGTGCAGACCCGGGGGTGACAGGTGCGGTGGCGTGGTATGACCCGGAAGGACGGCCCGGTGCCCGAGGAGACTCGAAGTGCACTGGTATGCCGCTCCCCGGTTCTAGAACACAATTCATAAAGCGTATGTACTCATGTAAGGCTTTATTTGAGTGTTCATGCTTGCCGCTAATGTCCTCCAGCTTTTTTTCTAATGATGTAAGTTCTTCGGAGCGATTACTTAATTCTATAACTGCCCGGTCTAGTTCTCTTTGACAGTTTAAGAGCTGCTCATTCAATTCTGCATAATTATATCTAGATGAAACTGCTTTGAAACATGATTTGTGGCGTTTCAATAAAATCTTAGATTTCTTAATGAATCTACTTAATCTCAAATATTTTTTTACTTTCTTTGATCCTCTCATCATAATATTTTGATCAATTCTACTCCCTATACAAACAGAATTGGTCAGATCAATAGTTTCAACTAAAGGGGGACTTATAATACTATCGTGCATTATGTCTATCTCACAACAACTATTTAATTCAGCAAATATACTTAAATTGTTATCAGCCAGCCCGGAACAATACTTGCAATTGTCTGTCTGTTTTACTGGACTTTACTGTAATAGGTGTTTATTTTTCGCCAAACCGGAGCCTGGCTGAATTTGAACAGTTTTTGGAAGAGATCGGTGCCCTGGTCGGCAGAACTCACCCGCACCCGGTTCTAGTTGCTGGGGATCTGAATGCAAAATCAGTGGCGTGGGGCTCCCCAGCAACAGATACGCGCGGCAACGAGCTATTGGAGTGGGTGGTCTCGTCTGGCCTGGTGATACACAACAGGGGAACGGTTGACACGTGCGTGCGGCAACAGGGCGGCTCTATTGTGGACGTCACGTTCACGGATGCTGCCCTGGCGCGCCGTGTCCAGGGATGGGGAGTTTTGGTGGGTGTAGAGACACTGTCGGACCACCGCTACATTCGGTTCGACATATCTGCATCTCCAATGACCCAAACCAGCCCAAGACGGACTCCATCATCCCTCGGCCCACGATGGGTGCTGATGAAAATGGATAGGGAGTTATTAAAGGAGGCAGCCATCGTTGAGGCATGGCAGGCCGACTCTCTGGAGCCGATTGCGGAGGTGGAGGCTGGATCCGGGTGGTTTCGGGATGCTATGTCACGTGTATGTGACGCGGCGATGCCCCGGGCCAAGCGCCTCCCTCCAAGACGCTGTGTGTACTGGTGGACAGCAGACCTCTCGCACTTGCGTGAGCTATGCGTCGATGCGAGACGCCAGTACTCGCGACAGCGCCGACGAAGGGTGCGAAATGAGGCGGCTGAAACCACGCTATACGAGGCCTACAAGACGGCCAAGAAGGACTTATCGGTGGCCATTAGTCGAGCCATTGAATCGTCCAGGGAAACCCTGCTGGAGACTTTGAATCAAGATCCGTGGGGGAGGCCATACAAGATGGTGAGGGCCAAACTTCGCCCTTGGGCCCCCCCGGTCACGGAAAGTCTTCAGCCGCAACTCCTGGACCAGGTTGTGTCCACATTGTTCCCCAACCAACGGGCATACCGGCCGCCTTCGATGGCGCCTTCTGCAGTTGAGGAAGATGGAGGAGAAGCACCGCCTGTGTCAGAAGGGGAACTGGGAGCAGCCGTCCTGCGCCAGAGACTGAAAAACACGGCTCCCGGACTGGACGGCATTCCGGGTCGTGCACTGGTTCTAGCGATGGACGCCCTAGAGCCGAGACTCCGTGGGCTGCTGTCGATATGCATGGAGCAGGCCCGCTTTCCGCGCGAGTGGAAGAAGGGCCGTCTCGTGCTCCTAAAAAAGGATGGGCGTCCGGCTGATTCACCGTCAGCATATCGGCCGATTGTTTTGCTTGACGAGGTGGGCAAGCTATTCGAGCGCGTGATAGCCGCCCGACTCGTCAAGCACATGAGAGAAGTGGGCCCTGACCTAGCTGACAATCAATTCGGCTTTCGCAATGGTCGCTCCACCGTGGATGCAATCCTGCGGGTCAAACACCTGGCAGAGGATGCGGTTGCCTCGGGCAAAACGGTGTTGGCGGTATCCCTCGATATTTCCAATGCATTCAACACATTGCCTTGGGCGGCCATCAACGAGGCACTCCTCTTTCATGGGGTGCCCAGATACTTGCGCAAGGTGGTCGAGGCCTACCTCTCAGAGAGGTTTGTGACCTTCCCCGGTCGACACGAGTGGGGACAGAGGGAGATGAGGTGCGGTGTTCCACAGGGGTCGGTTCTTGGCCCGCTCCTGTGGAACATCGGATACGACTGGGTCCTGCGTGGGGCAAACTTGCGGGTTGTAGATTTAATTTGCTACGCGGACGACACGCTGGTCACGGCTCGGGGGAATAGCTTCCGGGAATCAGCCATCTTGGCGACGGCTGCGGTAGCCCATGTGGTTGGCAGAATCCGGCGACTCGGCTTGGAGGTTGCTCTTAACAAGTCCGAGGCCATTTCTTTCCATGGACCTCGGAAAGCGCCTCCGGCCGGTGCAAACATTATGGTGGGGGGAGTGTCCATCGGCATCGGGTCGACATTGCGCTACCTTGGCGTTGTCCTCGACAGCCGGTGGACCTTTAGGGCTCACTTTGAGCGCCTTGCGCCAAAGTTATTAGGTACAGCCGCAGCTCTCGGGCGAATACTCCCAAATATGGGAGGGCCCAAGGCCTCTTGCCGGCAGCTGTACCTAGGAGTTGTGCGCTCCATGGCAATGTATGGGGCACCTGTGTGGGCTGACGCTCTCAACAGCCGAAACTCTGCCCTGCTGCGGAGATCGCAGCGGGCAATTTCCAACAAGGCGATTCGGGCATATCGCACGGTATCAGCCGAGGCAGCGTGTATGCTGGCAGGTTCATTGCCCTGGGACCTCGAAGCCGGAACCCTTGCGACAATGTACTTCTGGCGCCAGGAGGCACGTTCCCGGGGTGACTGGCCAGCACCGAGGGAGGTGGAGGCAAAACGTCAGGAGCTTCGCCTGCAGGCGATCGAGCGATGGAAGGAGAGACTGGCAACACCATCTGCTGGCCTCCGCACGATAGAGGCGGTGCGCCCAGTATTGTCGCAGTGGTTGGACCGCGAATATGGGACACTCACCTTCCGGCTGACGCAGGTACTTACGGGGCATGGCTGCTTCGGACGGTACCTGTGTCGCATAGCCGGGAGAGAACCCACCATGGAGTGCCATAGCTGCGGTGCGGCCGAGGACACAGCTCAGCACACCCTGGAACTGTGTCCGGCCTGGGCGAGTCAGAGGAACGAACTGGCCCAGGTAGTTGGCGGCGACCTGTCGCTGCCGGCCGTGGTAAAATCTATGGTCGACAACGACAGGTCGTGGAATGCAATGCTTTCCTTCTGTGAGGAAGTAGTGGCACAGAAGGAAAGGGCGGAACGGGCCAGGGAGGACGCCGCAGAGGCGCCCCAACAGCGCCGCCGGAGAGTCGGTCGCAGAAGGCTGGCGTTCGACCGCCGACTGCCACCATAAGGAGGACCTCCAGGCGACGAACACGGGGGCGTTCGCCGTCTGAAGGAGCAAGGTCCTCGGGTTGGGTGGTGTGCCAAGTGTTCGGGACACACCAGACCACTTCGTGATAGCAGGGGGACAGGTGAGTTCCCCAGAGTCGAGTCCGCCTTGCGGACGACCACCGACCGAGACGCGGAAGTATGATGGTTCCCGTATCTCGGCCAATTGGTGGTTGCGTCGAACACCCGGGGGTTTTTAGTCAGTAAGAGTCTGACATAATCACCACTCCTCCCCGTGGAGTGGTGGTATCCATGAGGATTTTCCCCCGGCCAGAAAAAAAAAAAAAAAGGTTAGGTTAGGTTGGGGTGCTAGGTCGGGTAACCTCCACGAGTGTCAGGGCTCTTCCAGTTCCTGTGGACCCTCGCGGGTCTGCGGGAAGGGGAAGAGTCTTGGCTGGTGCACCCTGGAGGCAACGGTAAGGGATTCCTCTACGGGAGAATCGCTTACCGGTGCCACTAATAACCCGACACAGGAAAGAGGGGGCTTGCGTGGTCCAGTGATCCCCTAGGCTGCACCGGACAGGGCTACCCAAACTGGGGAGGCGAGGGGTGAGGATCCGGGAGCGGCGAGGGAGGGCGCCTAGTGGCGCGGGGGCCCCTTTTGGGTCCCGGAACGGCTCTCTCCGCGTCCATCTGACCAGCAGATGGCGCTGGAGACGAGCGATGGCCGTAAAGGCAAGGAGACGGGGTGGTTTACCCAACCACCAATAGGGGAGCCCACGCCAGCTCCCCTTGAATCCCGGAACCCGCAGCACTCTCCCAACGACCCCCATCTATGGCGGCATGGGGTACGGGAGGTGCCAGCTTTCTAGCGCGCGGACCGGAGGGCTTGCCTTAACTGGCCGGCCCGCGGGAAGGAAACCCCTTAAAAAACCCGACAGTGAAGTCGTTAAAACATCTGGATACCGCCCGACCTCCAGATTAAATAGGGTTACCCAGGTACAGGGGGCACTGCCTGGGTGGACTACTCTTCCCCCATTCTCGTGGGATTAAAAATGGATAAAGAAAATAAAAACAAAACAAAAATGGACAAGGATACGGAGGCCTTAGAGGCCTTTCGCCCTCGCATGGCCCTAGCACGTTCACCAGTGCAAGGGGGGGACAGTAGCCCAAGTATGGACTCAAACGCCGGGATAGATCTGAATGCGCCCGCCATTCAGATCGCGCCGAGACCACTGGCGGAAGGCCTGGCGCGCGACGGTTCTGGCTCTGGCCGCTTCTTGCCGCGAGGGCAGGGCAGGGAGCATTCTGGGGAAGACGCCTCGAACGTACCAGCGGCTGCGTGGGTGAGCGCGGAGCGGGAAGCCCAAAGGGAGAGGCACGCGCTGGCACCGGTACTGGAGGGCGGGCGAGAGGCCCGCTTCGGGAGGATCCCCCGGGTGGTTCTGACCCGCGTGGACGAGGGAAGAGTGCCTCGTGGGGACCCGGCGCAGGATGCGGGAAAGACTGTCTCGCCCGCCGACCGCCCGCTTGTCGGAGCTGGCTTGGAGGGGCAGAAACCACGCAAATGCAGAATCAAGAACAGGTGGCGGGTGCGCCCACACCTGACTCCTTACAAGCTTGGAGACCCGGAGGGGGTGCGAGAGCCGTCAGCCGACTCCCCAGTGCCTCAGTCGGACGCGGAGGTGGTGGAACAGTTGTCGGACTCAAGCGCGAGCGAGAGCCTGATAACTGTAGGGACGAGATCCTGGTCCGGATCAACGTCCTCAATACCAGAAGGCCGACTGTGGTCCAAGGAGGGACAGAAGAGACGTCGTTTAGAAGTCTCTGAGTCTTCAAGCGAAGGTGATTCGGAGACAGCGAGGAAAGATGAGCCCAGCCAGAGAGGCCACCCACCGACAACGGGAAAACTCGTTGGAATGGGCAAGGCACAGGCCGACCCGAAGGCAGCAAGGGCGGCGGCAGAGGAGGAATTTCGCCGCAAAGCTACGGTAGAGGCAGAAGGGCAAGTGGCCAATATCCCTAGGAGGCCAACGAGCCACCAGAGAGCAACGCAGCCGCCCCCTGCGGAGTCCCAGCTGGCTTCTGAGCTGCACACCCAAATGCTGAGCAGCACAGATGCAATTAACGATGTAATTGCAAAGTCAGGGAACCTAAAGGGGACCTACCAGCGGAAGCTGAAGGACGCAGTGGCGGCGTATATGGACGCTGCCCGGGTGCTTATGAGCCGCACTCCCTGCGAAGAGGTCAAGAAGCTCCAGGCTGAAAACGTACGCCTGCAGGGTCAGATGTTGGAGCTCCGAAGGGAGATGGGCGAGATGCGGAGCGAGCTGCGACTGGCCAGGACGGCTCCCCCTCCCCCTCCACCAGCATCCATGCCAGAGGAGGCCGAACGCGACATGATGGTCAAGATAGGGACCATGATGAACGCACGGCTGGAAGCCTTGGAGGGCAGGCTTCTTCCATCAAAGGAAGGGCGCCCAGTGCTCGCCTCTGACAAAACTGTCGCTGGCCCTGGTCGGCAGAACTCGGCGGAGCCTAAAAGCAGAGCCATAGTGGCGACAGCGTCAACGGGGCCCAAGGCTAATGATTATCTCCCAAACACCGAAGGGAGGAAGAAGAAGAAGAAGAAGAAAAAGAGGAAGACGATGGCCGCTGCTGAGGCTGCCGAGGTATCTGCTTCCAGAGTAGGCAACCCCAAAGCACCGAATCTGCTTCCCCTGGCCCCCCAGCCTCAGAAAAGCCCGTGGAACGCGGTGGATGGTAAAGGGGGAAAAAGTAGGAAACCAACGAAAGGTACTACGCTAGCTCGATCCGAGGTCCGCAAGCTCCGTCCTCCGCGGTCAGCAGCAGTGGTGTTAACGCTGCAACCGGAGGCGGAAGCTAAGGGAGTGACGTATGCCAAGGTGCTTGCAGAGGCCAAGGACAAGGTCAACCTCGCTGACCTTGGCATCGTAAACCTCCGTTTCAGGCGTGCAGTGACTGGTGCGCGGGTCCTGGAGCTGCCGGGAGCCACCAGCGGTGAAAAGGCAGATAAGCTGGCCAAAGAGCTGGCTGAGAAACTGGGAGAGGGGGTTCGGGTCTCCAGGCCGACGAAATGCACGGAGCTGCGCTTGTCCAACCTTGACGACTCCGTAACTCCTGCGGAGGTGGTTGCTGCCGTTGCTCGAGCTGGTGGCTGTTGCGAGAGCCAGGTTAAAACCGGCGATATCCGTCCGGATTACACCGGCCTCGGCACACTTTGGGTGCGCTGCCCGGTTACGGCAGCAAAGAAGGCGGCTGAAGGCGGCCGTCTCTTGGTGGGGTGGTCGTCGGCTCAGGTCAAGTTGCTCGAGTCGAGGCCAATGCGGTGTTTCCGGTGCCTGGAGAAAGGGCATGTCAGGGTGCAATGCCAGTCGCAGATAGACCGTAGTGAGCTCTGCTACCGTTGTGGTCAGCCAGGCCACAAATCGGCGCAATGCTCGGCTGAGCCTCACTGCATACTGTGCAAAGCTGCAGACAAACCGGCGGATCACGTCCTGGGGTCGAAGTTGTGCTTCGCACCACGCCCGAGAAAAGGCAAGAAAGCTGGCGATGGCCTCCGGGCCTCCTCGCAGCGATCCCAGCCAGCCTCAACGACACCTGAGGCTCGCACCGAGGCGGTGGATGAGATGGCTGTAGATTAATGGCCACTCGCTATCTCCAGGCGAACATCAATCATTGCGCCAGGGCCCAAGACCTGCTGACTCAGAGCCTGGCGGAGTGGCTGATTGGAGTGGCTGTTATCGCCGAGCCTTACTCCGTCCCTCCTAGGGAAAACTGGGCCGGAGACCTAGACGGCCTAGTGGCCATTGTCACCTGTTCATCCGCCGGCTCCCCGCCGCCCCAAAGAGTGGAGAGGGGCCACGGATACGTTGCGGCATGGATTGGTGACACGATGGTGGTTGGGGCGTACTTCTCGCCGAACCGATCTCTTGCTGAATTCGAACAGTTATTGGTGGAGATCGGAGCTATGATCGGCAGGAGTCGTCCTGGCATGGTGCTCGTGGCCGGCGATCTCAACGCCAAGTGCACGGCGTGGGGGTCCCCGGCAACGGACGCCCGCGGGGCGGAGCTGGAGGAGTGGGCGGTAGCTGCCGGGCTGGCGGTTCTCAATCAAGGGTCGACCAACACATGCGTGCGGCAACAGGGCGGCTCCATCGTGGACGTCACGTTCACCAATGCTGCCCTGGCGCGCCGCATTCGAGGCTGGGAGGTACTGGAGAATGTGGAGACACTGTCGGATCACCGATATATTCGGTTCGAGGCCTCCACTCTTCTGGGCAATCCGAGCGGCGTGAGTCGACCCTTGCGAGGGGATGGCCCGCGCTGGGCACTCAAGCGCCTGGATCGGGACGCGTTAATGGAGGCAGCTTTGGTGCAGGCCTGGCTGCCAGCAACCGATAGTCCCATGGACGTCAACGTGGAGGCTGAAAGGATGGGGAGTGCCATGGTGGAGGTGTGCGACGCAGCCATGCCGCGGGCTGGCCCGGGTCCCCCAAGGCGCAGAGTGTACTGGTGGTCCGAGGAACTTGCGCAGCTACGCGAGTCCTGCGTTGCAGCGAGACGCCAGTACACTCACAGCCGGAGGCGCCGAATACGGGACGTGCCAGGGGAGGAACGGCTTTATGCCGCATACTCGGAGGCCGTCAAGTCGCTGCAGGGGGCAATCGGCAAGGCCAAGGACCTGGCCGAGCAGGAGATGCTGGAGACTCTCAACAGCGACCCGTGGGGAAGGCCGTACAGGATGGTGAGGCGCAAGCTCCGCCCCTGGGCACCCCCACTCACGCAAAGTCTTCAGCCACAACTCCTCGAACAGGTGGTCGATGGCCTGTTCCCGACGAGAGAGGAGCACACACCTCCACCCATGCTACCCCTTAGGGGCAGGATAGCTGACGTGGGTGATGCGCCGGAGGTAACGGAGGGTGAACTGGGTGCGGCGGTGCTACGGCTCCGAGCCAAAAACACTGCCCCCGGCCCGGACGGAGTTCCCGGCCGGGCCTGGGTTCTAGCCCTGGGCCCGATGGAAGCGCGGTTGAGGGCACTATTCAGCGCATGTCTTGCGCAGAGACAGTTTCCCCGTGTGTGGAAGTCGGGGAAACTGGTCCTTCTGCGTAAGGAAGGGCGACCGGCAGACTCAACCTCAGCCTACAGGCCAATAGTGCTGCTGGACGAGGCCAGCAAACTATTTGAGCGGGTTCTGGCTGCCCGTCTCAACCGGCATCTGGAGGGGGTAGGTCCGGACCTCAGCGACCACCAATTTGGATTTCGCCGGGGCAGGTCCACCATCGACGCTATTGCGCGGGTGAGGGCCCTGGCGGATGAAGCGGTTCTCCACGGGCAGGTAGTATTGGCGGTGTCTCTTGACATCGCCAATGCGTTCAACTCCCTGCCTTGGGCCTCCATTGCGGCTGCATTGAGGTACCACGCGGTGCCTGAGTACCTGCGGAAGACGGTTGAGGACTATCTCACCGATAGGGCCGTCAGGTACCCAGGGCACGAAGACTGGCAGGAGAAGGGGTTGTCGTGCGGTGTTCCGCAGGGGTCGGTTCTTGGTCCACTCCTGTGGAACATCGGGTATGACTGGGTGCTGAGAGGGGGCAATCTGCCGGGGGTCAATGTGACGTGCTACGCCGACGACACCCTGGTGACAGCCCGCGGTAGCACGTACCAGGAGGCGGTGTTTCGAGCCACGGCTGGCGTGGCAACGGTGGTGGCCCGAATCAGGAGGTTGGGGCTGGAGGTGGCCCTAAACAAATCCGAGGCACTGTGTTTTCACGGGCCCCGGAAGGCCCCTCCAGCAGGTTCCAACCTGGTTGTGGGAGGAGCGTCCATCGGTGTCAAGTCGACAATGCGGTACCTAGGCATAGTCCTTGACAGCCGTTGGACGTTCAAGGAGCACTTCAGGTGCCTTGCTCCGAAACTAGTCGGGGCGGCGTCGGCACTCAGCCGGCTGCTACCCAACGTGGGCGGGCCGAATGCGAGCTGTCGCAAATTGTACGCAGGGGTGGTGCGGTCGATGGCCCTGTACGGGGCGCCTATTTGGGCCGGATCCCTGACCGCCCAAAATCAAGCCCAGCTGCGAAGGCCGCAGCGGGTTATGGCGGTAAGGATGGCGAGGGCATACCGCACCGTCTCGTACGAGGCGGCTTGCGTGCTGGCGGGGACCCCACCCTGGGACCTCGACGCCTTGGTTCTGGCCGATGTGTATTGGCGCGTCACCGAGGCGCGGGCCAGGGGGGTCCAACCACTCCTGGAGGAGATCAGGCGGTTGAGACTTGACTCCCGTCATGTCCTCCTCCAGAAGTGGAAAGAAAGATTGGAGGTGCCTAGTGCCGGCCACTGGACCATCGGAGCGATCCGGCTCGTCCTGGAAAGATGGATCGGAAGAAAAGGGGGGTTCCTCTCCTTCCACCTTGCGCAGATTCTCTCGGGGCATGGCTGCTTCGGGAAGTATCTGTGCAGGGTGGCGGGACGCGAACCGACGGCAGAATGCCACGGGTGCGGCGATGCCGAAGATACGGCGCAGCACACGCTGGCGGTGTGCCCAGCTTGGGCAGAACAGCGGGCCACACTCGTGGCCGTGGTAGGGCATGACCTCTCCCTGCCCGCCGTGGTAGAAGCCATGGTGGGGAGCGATAGGTCGTGGAAGGCGGCGGCCTCCTTCTGCGAGGACGTGATGGCGCAGAAGGAGGCAGCGGAGCGTGGGAGGGAAGACGATCCGGCCTCCCAACCCATGCGCCGCAAACGCGTAGGGCGACGGCGGTTAGCCTACGACCGCCGATTTCCCCCATAAGGGTACCTGTGGGCGGCAGGCACGGGGACGTCTGTCGCCTACACGAAGGTCCCCGAGTGGTGGGCGTGCCGTTCCTCGGTGCGCCCCCCTTGCGGAGGTAGGGGGAGAAGCATCTCCCCAAAGATGAGTCCGCAGCGCGGACAGCCGCTGGCGAGGTTGCGGAAGTGTGCCCAGGGCGTTCCCGTGGCCTCGCCTTATAGCGTGGAGGCGGCACATAGAGGGGTTTTTAGTGGGTAAACCATTGGCCTCATTAGCCGACATGGGAGTCCCACATAACCACCAGGGTCCGTCCCCGCACCCCGGTGGTATGCGCAACGCATTTTCCCCTCTTAAAAAAAAAAAAAAAAAAAAAAAGGTTAGGTTAGGTTAGGTTGGGGTGCGGGACTGGTAGACCTCCTTGTGGTGCACCCTGGGAGGGGGGAGATAGCCGCTCAGTTGCGCGCTTGCTACCTTCCCTCTGCTAACTACCAGTCGCGGTCACGGGCAGTCGAGTTCTCTCCTGCGTGGGCCTTAGTGCCGTGTTTTCGTGGTTGGCCGCTCCCAGCATGCCTCAGCTCATCTGAGGTGGCAAGGGATGCGGCCGTTTTGGCGGTGGTGCGAACGCACCTTTCGTTGTTGGTACCCCTTTTCCTAGGGCTAGAGGCCGTCTTCGGGCGGCGTGGGATGGCGGGCCTTCAAGGCTCGCGGCGCGGCGGGTCTGGCGGTCGCCTTCGTGCGGCTGCTGGCTGAGTTTCGGCCCCCTGCTGGGCAACCCGTAATCCGCACTGAGCGGACCGGGGGCGCTGCTCACTGAGAGTAGCGCCGCGTGGAAGAAAACCACTATAATAAATCACCCCAATCCCAAGGTCGAGCGGAGCGTGCCGATGGGATGCGTGGCTGGAGGGAGTCCAGTCCCTAACGTGCGGGGGAGCTCACCCCAGAAAAAAGAGACGACGATGTGGAGGCATTGTGGAAACACCAATATGATAAGCAGTTTCGATTATCTCCGGGCGGGTAATCAATCCCGTCCAGCCGCCTCGGCGGCTGGCTGCCCCATCGTATACGGAGGGGGCAAAAACTGCTTCGTAGGTCGGCCAGATGCCGGCCTCCGTGAACATGACGCTGGCTATCTCACAACGGACACCGATCGTGAAGGAATTTTGAGGCTGAGGGGTGGCGGTGGGGCCGACGGCGATGGACCCGATCTGACCCAGACCACAGACTACATCAACTACAAAGAGGTCTTCCGCCCCCGTACCGCCCTTGCACGCTCACCAGTGCCGGGCGGGGGCGATAGCCCAAGCATGGATCAGGCGGGCATTGACCTGAATGCGCCCGCCTTACAGATCGTGCCGAGAGCGCGAGCGGACGGCCCAGCGCGCAACAACTCTGGCCGCTTCTTGCCGCGAGGGCAGAATACTGAGCACTCCGGGGAGCAGGCCTCGCACGCGACCTTACCAGCGGCTGCGTGTGCGAGCGTGGAGCGGGAGGCCCCAAAAGAGAAGCGAGCGTTGGCGCTGGCGCTGGTACCGGAAGGTGGGCGAGATACTCGTTTCGAGAAAGTCCCCCGGGTGATTCTGACCCGCGTGGACGAGGAGAGAGTGCCTCGTGTGGATCCGGCGCAGGATGCGGCAAAAACCGTCTCACCCGCCGACCACCCGCATGGCGGGGCTGACAAGGAGGGGCAGCGGCCATGCTCCGCTGATGAAGCTGCTCCACCGTGCAAAGGCAGAGCCAAGGTCAGGGGGCGGGGTCGCCCACACCTGACCCCATTCAAACTTAGAGATCCAGAGGGGGCACGGGAGACGTCCGTCGACTCCCCAGTGCCCCGGTCGGACGTGGAGGACCCTCTTACACGGCTATCGGACTCCGAGTCGTCAGTAATGAGCATGCGGACGTTTACAGAATATCCAACACCAACACCAACAACATTTGGAAAGTTCTGGAGGAAGGGTGAGAAGCGGCCAGCAGATGAACTCACACTCACGGGCTCCGAAAGTGAAGGAGAAGCCCTGAGAGTAGGAGAAGCCACCCTGGAGAGTGTCAGGCATTTCCTGAAGCCGGCATCAAAACGGGGCAGGGGCAGGACGCGCACAACAGATGAATACGGTGGGTTCTTCAAGCGCCAGACGGAGATCTCGTCTGAGAGGGCCCTGGAGAAGCAGCTCCAACTGGAGGACGAAGTGGACGCGTACAATATGGCAGTTGAGGTGGCCGCAAATGAGAGCCAGGATCGCCGGTTGAACCGCCAAGCCCAGGGTGACGGGCAGGTCCCGACGCAAACATCGGCCACCCTTGCTGCTGAAGTTGAGGAGGCCCTGGAAATTGCAACAAAAGTAGTTGATAAGTCAGGGAATCTGAAGGGCACCTATGTGAAAGTCCTGAAGGGAGTGATAGCCACAGTGAGGAAGAACTTCACGGAGATGAGGTCTCTCACTGTGACCGATGAAGTTGCCCGCCTGGAATCGGCAAATACAAAGCTATCGTGGCAGCTGGCGGAGCTGAGAAAGGAGGTAGCACAAATGCGCGGCCAGCCTGCTGCGGCGACAGAGCCAGAAATGCGGAAACTCATTGAAGAGGTGTCGCGCGCTAACCGTGAGCAGTTCAGTACGATGTTAAATGCCCGCCTGGAAAGCATTGAATGTCGGCTGCTACCGGAACCCGGAAGGCGGCCTTCGCTAGCCGCTAACCAGCGAGGTCATCAAAATGCTGGACCTCGGCCTCCTCAAGAATTGAGCGTCACAGACGCTGCACCCGCATGCGACATGGTGGCGAGTCCAGCGCCCGTTTCTAACCCCGATGTTAGTGACAATGGCCCGTCAAATCCCCTTGAGTCAGTGGCGGGTGCAGCTTCTGCTGCAGCTCCCCACAAGCCTAGAGCAAAGCAGAAGCGGGCCAAGAAAAAGACCTTGGCTGCCAAGGAGGCTGCATTGCAGCGATCGGCGCCCTCGCCCGTGGAGTCCACTAGCGCTCAAGAGACCTGGAGCACCAAGGTTAGCAAGAACGCTAAGAAGGCGGCCAAGATGGCGGGTGGAACACCTAAGGTGGGTACTGTTTCGAAGAAAGCCCCGCCCAAACGCAAGAAAAAACTACGCCCGCCACGCACAGCGGCGATTACGCTCACTTTGAAGCCAGAGGCCATCGAAAAAGGGCTTAAATATGAGACAGTGCTAGCTGAAGCCAGGAGCCGCATCAAGCTCGAGGAGGTGGGTTTAACTTCAGTACGCTTCCGTACGACGGCGACTGGAGCCCGCATGCTGGAGATTCCTCCCGGCACGGAAAACCCGGAGAAAGCAGCAGATGCGCTTGCTGAAAAGCTCCGGCAGGCCCTCAGCGCTGATGTGGTTCACGTTCACCGTCCAGTGAAGTGTGCGGAGATCCGAGTCACGGGCCTAGATGACTCTTCAAGGGCAGAGGAAGTCGTAGCAGCTGTATGTGCGGAAGGGGGCTGTGCCGCCGAGGCCATAAGACCGGGCGTGATCTCCCGTGGCCAGAGAGGCTCGGGATCGATGTGGCTCAGCTGCCCAGTAGTAGCGGCTAAGAGAGTGGTAGAGGTTGGCCGCATAAAGGTGGGCTGGGTTTCGGCACGAGTTCAGTTGCTCGAGGCCAGGCCACTGCGCTGCTACAGATGTCTGGAGACAGGCCACGTAGGAGTCAATTGTGCATGTGATGTGGACCGCAGCGGCCTATGCTATCGCTGTGGGAAAGCGGGCCACAAGGCCCGTGAGTGCACCGCTTCTGAAGCGAATTGCGCCATCTGCGCGGCGGCTGGCAAGCCTGCGGCACATTCGCTTGGTGCCAAAGGCTGCGTCGGAGGGCACTCCCAAAAGGGAAAGAGGGCTGTTGGCAACAAGACAGGGGATGGTGGCTCTGCCCCCTCTCAGTCTTCGCAACGGGCTCCAGAGGCGGATCTGATGGACGTCGTGCAATAATGGCACTCAAGGTTTTACAGGCGAACATAAACCACTCGACCAGAGCTCAGGATCTATTGATCCAGACAATGGCAGAGTGGCAGATTAAGGTGGCCGTGGTCTCGGAGCCCTACTTCGTACCCACTCGGGATGGCTGGGTCGCCGACCGCGACGAGTCAGTGGCGCTTATAGCCCCTGCAAGTGCCGGCTGCCCGATTTTAGAAGGGGCGGTGAGGGGTCGGGGCTATGTTCTGGCGGTCTTAGACGGAATGACCATTGTTGGGGTATATTTTTCGCCCAATCGGAGCCTCGCCGACTTTGAGCAACTGCTTGTGGAAATCGGGGCTCTGATTGGACGGGTACTCCCCGCCCCCGTGCTTGTTGCTGGCGATTTCAACGCCAAATCAACAGCGTGGGGATCTCCAGTAACTAATGCGCGGGGAGAAGTGCTGCTCGACTGGGCGGTGTCCCTGGGGTTGGCGATTATCAACAGGGGATCGGAGAGCACTTGCGTGCGGCGACAGGGCGAATCGATCGTAGACATCACGTTTGCGTCCCACGCCCTGGCCCGCCGTGTTCAGGATTGGAGGGTGGAGGTAAATGAGGAGACTCTATCGGACCACCGGTATATCCGCTTCGACGTCGCCAATGCCCCTCTGCCTGCGCAGGAAGGGAACTGGTCCTCTGTTGGGGATGGCCCGCGGTGGGTCCTGAGTCGCCTTGACAGGCAGCTGGCCAGGGAGGCGGCCATAGTCGAGTCCTGGGGGTCCGGGTCGGTGGACCAGGTCGACCATGAGGCCGAACGACTTGTTACTGCCATAACTCGGGTGTGCGATGCCGCTATGCCTAGGATGAAGCCATTTCCGCCAAGGCGCAGAGCATACTGGTGGCGCCCAGAGCTCCGGCAGCTGCGGCGCGCTTGCGTGGCCGCTCGGCGCCGATACACTCGAAGCCGGAGAAGGCGGATTCGCAATCTGGTCCAGGAGGATGTCTTGTATGAGGCATACAGGTCTGCCTGTAAGGCCCTCCAGACGGCCATTGCACAAGCAAAGGAGGCTGCCTGGGAAGAATGGCTGGGGATGCTTGACCGAGATCCGTGGGGCAGGCCGTATCGCGCCGTGAGGCAGAAACTCCGGCCATGGGCTCCCCCACTGACCAGCAGTCTCCAGCCGGATCTCCTGGGTCAGGTTGTGGGGACTCTCTTCCCTGAGAGAGATCAGTTTGTGCCGCCGGCCATGTCCGCCAATGAAGCACCAGAGGCGGAGTTAGAGGTGCCTCCGGTAACCGACGCGGAATTCGGCGCTGCTCTCTTGAGACTCCAATCCAAGAAGACCGCCCCAGGGCTGGACGGCATACCGGGGCGCGCGTTGGCCGTGGCCCTGAAAGAAATGGGTGGCGATGTGTGCGCTTTATTTAGTGCGTGTCTGGCGCAAGGGAAGTTCCCACGGAGGTGGAAAACGGGTAAACTCGTGTTGCTGCGCAAGGAGGGGCGCCCGCCTGACCAGCCTTCGGCTTACCGTCCCATCGTGCTCCTCGACGAGACGTGTAAACTATTTGAGCGCGTGATCGCGAACCGTCTCGTCGAAACCATGGAGCGGGGTCTGAGCGAGTGGCAATATGGTTTTCGCCCTGGCCGCTCGACGTTGGGTGCAATTGCGCGCGTAAGAGCCATCGCGGAAGAGGGAGTATCTCAAGGCGGGGTGGTAATGGCTGTGTCCTTAGACATTTCAAATGCCTTTAACACCCTGCCCTGGGAAACTGTAAAGGCGGCTTTACGGTACCACGGTGTTCCTGCGTACCTGCAAGCGGTGGTTGCCGATTACTTCGCGGAGAGGAGAGTAGCATACCCGACGAAGGACGGATGGGAGTACAGAGCCATGTCGTGCGGTGTTCCACAGGGTTCGGTTCTAGGGCCGCTCCTGTGGAACATCGGTTACGACTGGGTGCTGCGCGGGGCCACATTGCGGGGGGTCAGCGTAACCTGCTACGCTGATGACACCCTCGTTTTAGCCCGTGGTAGCACATATCGGGAGGTGGGATACCTTGCCACTGCGGGAGTGGCGCATGTGGTTCACCGAATCCGGGCGCTGGGTCTGGAGGTGGCCCTCCATAAATCAGAGGCCCTGGCCTTTCATAGGCCTCGCAACGCGCCGCCGCGGGATCTGGCCATCATAGTTGGAGGGACTTCCATCGCCGTCGGGTCGACGATGAAGTACCTGGGACTTGTCCTCGACGGCAGGTGGAAGTTCGAGGAGCATTTCCGGCGCTTGGCTCCGAGGTTGATGGCTGCGGCCGCAGCTTTGGGGCGGATCTTGCCCAATCTTGGTGGGCCAGGAGGGGCATGCCGTCGCCTATACATTGGAGTAGTGCGCTCTATGGCGCTTTATGGGGCGCCAATATGGGCGGACGCTTTGGGCCCCCGAAACGTCGCTTTTTTGCGTCGCCCGCAGAGGGTCATCGCGCTAAGGGTGGCTCGGGCATACCGCACAGTCTCGCACGCCGGAGCTTGCCTCCTTGCTGGGTGCCCGCCATGGGACCTCGATGCCGAGGTTCTTTCCGAGGTATACTGGCGGGTTTTGGCAGCAAGGGAGGAGGAAAACTGGCCCCATCCACGAGAAGTCCAGCAGTGGCGGGAGGCGGCACACGATGTTCTCTTTGATAAGTGGTCGGAGAGACTTGCAGTCCCGGGCGCAAGTCGGGAACTAGTGGCGGCGGTTCGGCCCGTTCTGAAACAGTGGGTCGAACGGAAACACGGTGCCCCAACCTTCCATCTCGCGCAGCTCTTGACTGGGCATGGCTGCTTTGGCAAGTACCTGTGTGTGGTGGTGGGCAGGGAGCCGACAGTGGCATGTCACCATTGCGGAGGAAGGGCAGCGGACACGGCCGAACACACGCGCTCGGAGTGCCCTGCATGGGCGGAACCCCGCGCTATCCTGTCCGCGGCTGTTGGGAGTGACCTGTCACTGCCGGCGTTGGTTGCCAAAATGGCCAGCAGCGAGGAGTTCTGGACGGCAGTGGTCGAGTTCAGCGACGCGGTGATGTCGCGAAAGGAGATGGCGGAGCGCGAGCGCGAAGGCGACGCAAACGCACCCCCACAACGTCGCCGAAGACCTGGCAGGCGGCGTGCGGCCTATGCTGGCCGTATGCTTCCGTCATGATGAGGACCTGCGGGTGATGGATAGGGAGGCTATCACTCGCATTAAGAGGTCCTGAGCTGGAAGACTTCGCGAGTGTTCCGTGAAGTCTTCAGCGGAGTGGGCCCGGGGCATTAGTGCCTCGGCCCCTGGAGTCGGGCCCGCGAGGGCAGCGCAGACAGGGTAACGGTGTGCAACCGCGTTCCCGGAACCCCGTCCAATGGCGAGCGAAGGAACACCCCAGGGGTTTTAGTCCGTGGGAGTCGGACATACCCACTTGGTTTCTCCCGAACCAGGTGGGATCCATAACGGATTTCCCCTGGGAAAACAAAAAAAAAAAAAAAAAAGGTTAGGTTAGGTTAGGTTCGAGCCAAAAGGGGTGCGGGACTGGTAGACCTCCTCGTGGTGCACCCTGGGAGGGGGGAGATAGCCGCTCAGTTGCGCGTTCTGCTGTCTTCCCTCTGCAAACTACCAGTCACAGCCGCGGCAAGCAGTTGAGTTCACTCCTGCGTGGGCTTTAATGCCGTGTTCCTTGGTTGGCCGCTCCCAGCATGCCTCAGCTCATCTGAGGTGGCAAGGGATGCGGCCGTCTTAGCCCGGTAGCCTGCTTTGGCAGCCACTGGGCAGTGGTGGCGGTGCGGACGCACCTTCTGCTTTTGGGTCGTTTGTCTACGGCCAGCGGCCGTCTTCGGGCGGCGTAGGATGGCGGGCCTTCAAGGCTTGTGGCGCGGCGGGTCCGGCGGCTGCCTTCGCGCGGCTGCTGGTTGAGTTTTGACTCCCCGTCGGGCAACCCGTAACCCGCATTAGCGGACCGGGGGCGTTGCTCACTGAGAGTGGCGCCGCGTGGAAGAAAACCACTATAATAAATCACCCCAATCCCAAGGTTGAGCGGATCGTGCCGATGGGATGCGTGGCTGGAGGGAGTCCAGTCCCTAGCGTGCGGGGGAGCTCACCCCAGAAAAAAGAGACGACGATGTGGAGGCATTGTGGCAACAACATAATGAAAAGCAGTTTTGATTATCTCCGGGCGGGTAACCAATCCCGTCCATCCGCTTCGGCGGGTGGCTGCCCCATCGTATACGGAGGGGGCAAAAACTGCTTCGTAGGCCGGCCAGATGCCGGCCTCCGTGAACACGACTTAGGCCATCTCACACCGGACTCTGATCGAAGAGGGATTTTGAGGCTGAGGGGAGGCGTAGGGGCTGACGGAGGCGGACCCGATCCAGCCAAAACAACATCAAAAGGTAGTGCTGAAAAAGCGGCGGAGAAGGGAGCCCTTATGGCGCTCACCCACATGGAAACGGAGGAAACAGAGGCCTTCCGCCCCCACCTCACCCTAGCACGTTCACCAGTACGAGGTGAATGCGGTAGCCCGCGCATCGACCTGAACGCGCCCGCTATTCAGATCGCGCCGAGAAAGCACACGGTCGGCCCAGCGCGCGATGGACCTGGCCGTTTCTTGCCTCGAAGGCGGGGCAAGGAGCCCCCCGTGGAGGAGGCCTCGCGCTCGGTCCAACCGGCGGCTGCGAGTGCGGAGAGGGAAGCCCCAAGTGACAAGTGCACGCTGGCGCCAACACTAGAGGGTGGGCAAGACGCCCGTTTTGAGAAAATCCCCCGGGTGACTCTGACCCGTTTGGACGAGGGGAGTGTGCCTCGTGGGGATCCGGTGCAGGATGCGGACGAGACTGGGTGCACAGTGCGATCCACCTCGCCTGTCGGAGCTGACGTGGAGGGGCAGCGGCCATCTTCCGCCGACGGGGCTGATGCTCCGCCATGCAAAGCTAGAATCCGGGCCAAGGGGCGAGTGCGCCCACGCTTGACTCCGTTCAAGATTGGAGACCCAGAGGGGGCGCGGGAGTCGTCCGTCGACTCACCAGTGCCCAGTTCGGACGCGGAGGACCCACCAGGGCTGGCGGTATCGGACTCAAGCGTAAACGAGAGCCTGGTAACTGTCAGGACGAGATCCAGGTCCGGATCAGCGTCCTCATTACCGGAAGGCCCAGGAGCCGGCTTTTGTCCCAGGAGGGGCAAAAGAGACGGCGATTAAAACTCTCAGAGTCAGGTAATTAAGGCAGTGATTGCAAAGTCAGGCAATTTAAAGGGGACCCACCAGCGGAAGCTGAAGGATGCGGTGGCGGCATATATGGACGCTGCCCATGTGTTGATGAACCGCACTTCATGCGAAGAAATCAAGAAGCTCGAGGCTGAAAATGCGCGCCTACAAGCCCAAATGACGGAGCTCCGAAGGGAGCTAGGAGAGATGCGGAGTGAGCTGCGACTGGCCAGGACAGCTCCCCCTCCGCAAACATCCACGCTGGAAGAGGTCGAACGTGACATAATGGTTAAGGTGGGGACCATGGTGTGTACCCGGCTGGAAGCCTTGGAGGACAGGCTTCTTCCATCGAAGCTAGTGCGTCCGCCGCTCGCTGCCGACAAGGGGACGGCTGCGGTCGCCAAACCTGCGGACAAAGGCAGCAAGGACGCAACAGCTGACAAAGTCGTCGCTGACCCTAGTGGGCGGAACACGGCGGAGCCTAAAGGGCCACTTCAGGCACAGCAGAGGGCCAAAGGGGCAAAAAGAAAAAGGCGGCTAAGAAGAACAAGAAGAATGGTCGAGCGGCTCAACCCACCAAACCACCGCCCGAGCCCCGCCCGTTACCACCAGCGCCAGCATCTACGAATGCAGCTTGGACGGATGTCGTAAGCAAGGGTAAAAAGAAGGCTGCCGCGAAGGCAGCGGCAGCAGCGCAGCAGATAGCGCAGCAGACCAAGCCCAAGCAGACCCGAAAACTGCGGACACCACGCTCCGCGGCAGTCGTTCTAACGCTGAGACCAGGAGAGGGCCACCCCACTTACGGGGAAATTATAAAAGAGGCGCGGTCGAAGATCGACTTGAATGAACTGAATATAGAGGGTGTCCGGTTCAAACGGGCGGTCACTGGAGCGACCATAATAGAGGTGGCCGGAGCGACTAGTGGCGAGAAAGCGGACGCTCTCGCCAACAAGCTAAGGGAAACGCTGAACAGCGACGTCGTCCAAGTCTCGAGACCCACGAAGTGCGCGGAAATGCGCATCTCGGGTCTGGACGACTCAGTAACATCGGAAGACGTCAAGAACGCCATTGTCCAGAATGGTGGGTGTCCGGCCGACGCGGTAAAATGCGGCAATATTCGCCAGGACTTTACAGGCATGGGTACGGCATGGGTTCGTTGTCCGGTAACAGCAGCCAAGCAGCTGCAAGAGAAAGGTCGGCTACTCGTGGGATGGGTCTCGGCTCGGGTGCAGCTGCTGGATCCCAAACCCATGCGCTGCTTTCGGTGCCTCGAGGTGGGACACGTCCGCGCGCAGTGCCGAGCACAGGAGGATCGGAGCGAACTGTGCTACCGATGCGGCCAGCCCGGCCACAAGGCGGCCACTTGCACTGCCACGCCGCACTGCCCAGTCTGTGCAGCGGCCAAAAAACAGGCGGAACATGCAGTAGGGAGCAAGTCGTGCACTGCTTCCAAAAAGAAGGGGAATCTTAGCAAAGGGCCACGAATCGCCCAGCCGGACCTCCACCCGCCCGCCGATGTGGCAGTAGAGGCTGAGGAGGCTATAGAAATGGAGATCCAATAATGGCCCTCTCATTCCTACAGGCGAACCTCAACCACTGCGCTAGGGCTCAGGACCTCTTGTTTCAGAGCATGGCGGAGTGGTTGACCCACGTGGCTGTTCTTTCCGAGCCATACTTTATCCCCCAAAGGGACAATTGGGCTGGGGACCACGACGGCTTGGTAGCGA
The DNA here is from genome assembly GCA_945867215.1 of Epinotia demarniana. Classification (NCBI taxonomy): domain Eukaryota; kingdom Metazoa; phylum Arthropoda; class Insecta; order Lepidoptera; family Tortricidae; genus Epinotia; species Epinotia demarniana. The sequence goes on from OX244281.1 coordinate 16,622,107, forward strand.
TAACCACGCAAACGGCTGCTGGCTCGCCATCGTTCGAGAAAATCCATACAGGACGAGGTTATGTTGCCGGGCTCCTTGGCGGCATCCTTGTTATCGGTGTTTACTTCTCGCCTAACAGGAGCCTCGCAGAGTTTGAGTCCTTCCTGACGGACGTGGGAGGCGTAATCAGGCAATGCCATCCATGCCCCGTGCTCGTTGCCGGGGATCTCAACGCTAAGTCTGTGGCCTGGGGATCCCCGTCAACAGATGCTCGAGGCCGGGAACTGGAGGAGTGGGCCATCACAGCGGGACTAGCTGTGGTAAACAGCGGGTCAGTAGACACGTGCGTGCGGCAACAGGGAGGGTCCATTGTGGACGTGACGTTCGCCAGCACCGCCCTGGCGCGCCGTGTCCAGGGCTGGGAAGTGCTCGAGGGCGTAGAGACACTATCGGATCACCGATACATACGGTACAGAGTCTCCGCTTTACCGGACATCCCGTGGGGCCCCATTAACCGCACCCTGAGAGGAGAGGGACCACGCTGGAGAGTAAAATGCCTCGACCGAGACATATTTCAACTTGCCGTCGAAGTCGAGGCCTGGAACCCGGTTCCTGAGGGCTCTGTGGACGTGGAGGAAGAGGCACACGCGCTCGGTGGATCGATGACGGCGATTTGCGACGCAGCAATGCCCCGAGCAAAACCTCTGCCTCCAAAACGCCAGGTCCACTGGTGGTCGGCTGAACTCGACCAGCTTCGACAGTCCTGCGTAGCGGCCAGACGTATATACAGCCACCAGCGGAGGCGTCGGCGCAGGAACCTCGTCCAGGAAACGGAGCTGTACGCCGTCTACATCCAGCGCACGAAAGGCCTACAGCTAGCCATAAGCCAGGCGAAGGAGAGTTCCCAGCAGGAGATGCTTGAAACGCTGAACAGGGACCCGTGGGGTCGGCCATATAAAATGGTTCGAAACAAACTTCGCCCCTGGGCCCCTCCACTGACGCGAAGTATCGAGCCGAACCTGCTGCGGGAAGTGGTCGCGGCTCTGTTCCCGGCTAGTGACGGCTTTTCTCCGCCAGCAATGGCACCGCCCAACGTACCCGGCCGTGACGAGGAGGAGGTCCCAAATGTGTCGGTTGGGGAACTCGGTGCAGCTATCCTCCGATTAAAGGGCAAAAACACAGCCCCCGGACCTGACGGGATCCCGGGTCGCGCCTGGGTCTTGGCCAGTAACGCAGTGGAGAGCAGATTGCTCAGGCTTTTCTCGGGGTGCTTCGAGCAGGCCCTCTTTCCCCGGCAATGGAAGACGGGCAAGCTTGTTCTTCTGAAGAAGGAAGGGCGCCCTGCGGATTCCCCGTCTGCATACCGCCCAATAGTCCTGCTCGACGAGGTGGGCAAACTTTTTGAGCGGATTATCTCTGCCCGCCTCATTAAACATCTCAACCGAGTCGGGCCGGACTTGGCGGAGTGCCAGTACGGGTTCCGTAGTGGTCGCTCGACCGTCGACGCCATCCTCCGCGTTAAAGGTTTTGCGGACAAGGCGGTGTCAGAAAAGGAGGTGGTTTTGGCAGTATCCCTGGATATTGAAAACGCATTTAACACCCTGCCCTGGGGATGCGTGCTGGAGGCCCTACGTTTCCATCAAGTGCCCGTCTACTTGAGACAAATAGTCGGCGCATACCTCTCCGAGAGGAAAGTAATTTACCCAGGCAGGGAAGAGTGGGGACGACACGAAATTTCGTGCGGTGTTCCACAGGGGTCGGTCTTAGGGCCACTCCTGTGGAACATTGGTTACGACTGGGTCCTGCGTGGCACTAATCATCCGGGCGTCAATCTTACGTGTTACGCCGATGATACCCTTATTACAGCCCGCGGGAAAACGCATCGTGATGCCAGCATACTGGCCACGGCTGGTGTGGCGCATGTTGTAAGTAGAATCAGGCGATTGGGGCTGAAAGTGGCTCTACAGAAATCAGAAGCTATATGCTTCCACGGGCCCCGCAAAGCGCCTCCGCCGGATGCGCATATTGTGGTGGGGGGCACCAGGATTAAAGTGGAGTCTTCCATGAGGTACCTGGGGCTCACACTCGACAGCCGGTGGAGGTTTCAGGCCCACTTCAAGCACCTGTTGCCGAAGCTGATGGCAGCCGCTGGCGCTCTAGGACGTATACTCCCGAACGCGGGGGGGCCCAAAGCGTCGTGTCGACAGTTGTACATGGGGGTCGTGCGTTCCATGGCCCTCTACGGTGCTCCCGTATGGGCAGAAAACCTGCGGAAGCAAGAAATCGCTCTGTTGCACAAGCCACAGAGAGTGATGGCTGTCAGGCTAATACGGGGATATCGTACCATCTCCAGCGAGGCGGCATGCGTGCTGGCGGGAACGCTTCCGTGGGACCTTGATGCGAGGGCCCTTGCGATGGTTTACCGCTGGCGCAAGGAGGCGCTTGTTCGGGGTGACTCGCCAGCACCGAGAGAAGTGGAGGCACAGCGCGATGCTGCTCGCCTGGAGATGGTGATGAGGTGGAAAGGGAGGCTGGCGCAACCAAGTGCAGGCCTTAAGACTATCCGGGCAGTTCGTCCGGTTCTTGAGCAGTGGTTGGACCGGAGTCATGGCGCGATGACTTTCCGGCTGACGCAGGTTCTCTCGGATCACGGGTGTTTCGGGAGGTACCTGCATCGCATTGGCCGAGAGCCAAATGCGCAGTGTCACCACTGCGACAACTGCCCGGAGGAGACGGCCCAGCACACGCTGGAGGTTTGCCCAGCCTGGAATGAAGAGCGCAGGACACTGTGCGCCACAGTAGGCCATGACCTCTCACTGCCCACGGTAGTACGCAATATCGTGGACAGTGACATGGCATGGAGAGCGGTTCTCGCCTTCTGCGAGACCGTTATAGACCAGAAGGAGGCGGCCGAGAGGCAGAGGGAAACAACCTCGGCAGATCCCGGTCGGCAACGGCGAGCAGGGCGGAGGCGGCGAGCTTATGCCCGTCAATTTCCACCCTAACCGTGGCCAGGGCCGGCTGGCTTGGGGAAGTCTGCCGGCCGGATCACTAACTGGCCCGAGATGGCGTTGCGCGTGTTCCCGCGCGCCACTCATTGCGCCTGTGCAGGTCGGGTCCACACCCACCTGTCACAAAGTTCGGGGCCTGTAATCAAGCCAGTCACCGCCGGGTCGCGGAAGAGTGCCTCGGCGTGCCCGTAACCCGGCACCGTGGTGACGAGATGGAACACCGTGGGGTTTTAGTCGGTAGTCCGGGCGGTTCCCGGGAGTCCGACATACCTGCCCTGTCTTCCCCGGCCGGGCGGGATGCGTAAAGGCATTTCCCCACTTAAAAAAAAAAAAAAAAAAAAAAAAAAAAAAAAAAAAAAAAAAAAAAAAAAAAGGTTCGAGCCAAAAACACTGCCCCCGGCCCCGACGGAGTTCCCGGCCGGGCCTGGGTTCTAGCCCTGGGTCCGATGGAAGCGCGGTTGAGGGCGCTATTCAGCGCATGTCTTGCGCAGAGACAGTTTCCCCGTGTTTGGAAGTCGGGGAAACTGGTCCTTCTGCGTAAGGAGGGGCGACCGGCAGACTCACCTTCGGCCTACAGGCCAATAGTGCTGCTGGACGAGGCTAGCAAACTATTTGAGCGGGTAGTGGCTGCCCGTCTCAACCGGCATCTGGAGGGGGTAGGTCCGGACCTCAGTGACCACCAGTTTGGATTCCGCCGGGGCAGGTCCACCATCGACGCTATTGCGCGAGTGAGGGCCCTGGCGGATGAAGCGGTGCTCCACGGGCAGGTAGTATTGGCGGTGTCTCTTGACATCGCCAATGCGTTCAACTCCCTGCCCTGGGCCTCCATTGCGGCCGCATTGAGGCGCCACGCGGTGCCTGAGTACCTGCGGAGGACGGTTGAGGACTATCTCACCGATAGAGCCGTCAGGTACCCAGGACACGAAGACTGGCAGGAGAAGGGGTTGTCGTGCGGTGTCCCGCAGGGGTCGGTTCTTGGTCCACTCCTGTGGAACATCGGGTACGACTGGGTGCTGAGGGGGCACAATCTGCCGGGGATCAAGGTGACGTGCTACGCCGACGACACCCTGGTGACAGCCCGCGGTAGCACGTACCGGGAGGCGGTGATTCGAGCCACGGCTGGCGTGGCAACGGTGGTGGCCCGAATCAGAAGGTTGGGGCTGGAGGTGGCCCTGAACAAATCCGAGGCCCTGTGTTTTCACGGGCCCCGGAAGGCCCCTCCAGCAGGTTCCAACCTGGTTGTTGGAGGAGCGTCCATCGGTGTCAAGTCGACAATGCGGTATCTAGGCATAGTGCTTGACAGCCGTTGGACGTTCAAGGAGCACTTCAGGTGCCTTGCTCCTAAATTAGTCGGGGCGGCGTCGGCACTCAGCCGGCTGCTACCCAACTTGGGCGGGCCGAATGCGAGCTGTCGCAAATTGTACGCAGGGGTGGTGCGGTCAATGGCCCTGTACGGGGCGCCCATTTGGGCCGGATCCCTGACCGCCCAAAATCAAGCCCAGCTGCGAAGGCCGCAGCGGGTTATGGCGGTTAGGATGGTGAGGGCATACCGCACCGTCTCGTACGAGGCGGCTTGCGTGCTGGCGGGGACCCCACCCTGGGACCTCGACGCCTTGGTTCTGGCCGATGTGTATTGGCGTGTCACCGAGGCGCGGGCCAGGGGGGTCCAACCACTCCTGGAGGAGATCAGGCGGTGGAGACTTGACTCCCGTCGTGTCCTTCTTCAGAAGTGGAAAGAAAGGTTGGAGGTGCCTAGTGCCGGCCACTGGACCATCGGAGCGATCCGGCCCGTCTTGGAAAGATGGGTCGGTAGAAAAGGGGGATTCCTCTCCTTCCACCTTGCGCAGATTCTCTCGGGGCACGGTTGCTTTGGGAGATATCTGTGTAGGGTGGCGGGCCGGGAACCGACGGCGGAATGCCACGAGTGCGGCGACGCCGAAGATACGGCGCAGCACACGCTGGCGGTGTGCCCAGCTTGGGCAGAGCAGCGGGCCACACTCGTGGCCGTGGTCGGGCATGACCTCTCCCTGCCCGCTGTGGTAGAAGCCATGGTGGGGAGCGACAGGTCATGGAAGGCGGCGGCCTCCTTCTGCGAGGACGTGATGGCGCAGAAGGAGGCAGCAGAGCGTGGGAGGGAGGACGATCCGGCCTCCCAACCGATGCGCCGCAAACGCGTGGGGCGACGGCGGTTAGCGTATGACCGCCGATTTCCCCCATAAGGGTACCTGTGGGCGGCAGACACGGGGACGTCTGTCGCCTACACGATGGTCCCCGAGTGGCGGGCGTGCCGTTTCTCGGTGCGCCCCCTTGTGGAGGTAGGGGGAGAATCATCTCCCCAGAGATGAGTCCGCAGCGCGGACAGCCGCTGGCGAGGTTGCGGAAGTGTGCCCAGGGCGTTCCCGTGGCCTCGCCTTATAGCGTGGAGGCGGCACATAGAGGGGTTTTTAGTGGGTAAACCATTGGCCTCATTAGCCGACATGGGAGTCCCACATAACCACCAGGGTCCGTCCCCGCACCCCGGTGGTATGCGCAACGCATTTTCCCCTCTTCAAAAAAAAAAAAAAAGGTTAGGTTAGGTTAGGTTAGGTTCCCCCCCGACGTGCTGCCACCTTGTCGTGGTGGGGGGGCTTGTGTGTTCCTGTGATCCCCAAGGCTATACCGGACAGGGCTACCCACACCGGGAAGGCGAAGGGTGAGGATCCAGACTAAGAGCGGCACAAGAGGGAGTCTAGCTGTGCAAAAGGTGAGGGGATACTAGGAAGAAAACCTCTTTAAAAATTACCAGCGGACGGGGACTGCGAGGACGGACACCTCTTTAAGGAAAAAAACCACTTAAGACGAGAAGGTTGGTTCTTTACCGAACCAACAGGGAGCCTTCGCCAGGTCTCCTTCATACCGTTAACCGCAGCATTCTCTCAACGACCCTCATCGTTGGCGTTATGGGGATACGAGAGATGCCAGCCAGATGGCGCGCGGACCGGGGGCCTTGCCTTAATTGGCCGGGCCAAGGGGAGTAAACCCCAATAAAAAACCCACAACTCCCAACATGAGGTAACTCCGTGTTGGGATGCTCTTCTTAGAGCGGCTGGAGTGGTTACCAGTCACCTAGAGTCACACGCTGCGGCAAAACCATCAGGATAATGGGGATCTCTGTCCCGATGGTCTCTAGTTCTCCCCTACTCGTGGGAATTGAATGGATAATTATATTAAAAACACAAACATGAACGATACATCTAATGACACTGGCGACGATTTGGAAATGGACGATCTGGCGGCTGAAGTGCGCACTCCAATAGTGCGTACCGAAGCCATTGACCCAAGCAAGGAAAACAGGCAACTGGCAGTTCAATTGAGCCGGCTGACTGAGACGGAGACGGAACGATTAACCCGCGGGAAAAGAGGGCACATGGACGAACCTGACGACCCGAGGCCGGACAATGGGCCCAAAGTGAATACGGCTCGCAGAGGGAGGCCCGCAGTACAACCACGTGGGATCAAGGGCAGAAGGTGCGAAGTCAACAGACTGGCCACTATTCCCGAGACGAGGGAAAGGAGCCCGGTAATAGGGGGGAGGTCCTCTCCAACCCTAGCTCCAAGCGCAAGCATCTTAGAGGTCATTATAAAGGAGTCCCATGCTATAATTGAGGAAACTCGGAAGTCGGGAAACCTAAGTGGGAAGGTCCATGGCCGCATCAACCGAGCGTGCCGAGAAATTATGCTTGGCGCTGAGAACCTCCAATCACGCGATGAAATGGATGAGATGCGTATCCTTAAAGCGGATAACAAGAGAATGCGGGAGCAGCTGGCCCATCTCGAGGCGGAAACCAAGGCTTTGAGGACTGCCTTCTCCAATAGGAGGACTGAACCTCTGCCAGAGCCGACTGAGGGCCAGCTCTCAACACTTTTAAAAAGTGCATTGGCGGAGATGAAGGAAGAGCTCAGGAGGGATATCATCATCAGCACGGGCGAGATGATGAACGCTCGCCTGGACGATATCAGGCAGCGTCTTCCTCCTGAGCCGATCCTCCGCCCCCCGTTGGCGGCGGATCGGAAAGCGGCCGAAGCGGCCGCCCGACTGGTAGAACGATCCGCGGCTCGCCCCTCGACGTCGTCGGAGGCTCCGACGTTTACGCCTGCGATGGAACTGGTTGCCAGCCAGGTTCCGGAGCCCACCCCAGTGGTCGTGGCAGCCGGCACTGGGAAAAAGGGCAAAAAGCCGAAGAAGAAGAAGAAGAGGCAGGTCCCTCCTCCTCCAACGGCACTGGCCCCTCCGGTGGCCGCAGCGAGGGTAAGAGCAACGGCCTCGGCGTCGACGTCTGCGCCTGTACCGGCGCAGAGGAATATATGGACGGCGGTGGTAAAAGGGGGGAAGGCAGAAAAGGCCACAAAGCCTGCCCAGCCCCCAGTCCCGGCAAAACGCGCTGCGGGGCCCAAACTGACGGCACCCACATCGGCGGCGGTAATAGTCTCGTTGAAGCCGGGGGTAGACACCAGCTACCTCACTGTGATGTCGAGGGCGACTACCCTCAAATTGGACGCCCTTGGCATCGACCATGTGAACGTGAAAAAGACGGCCACCGGGGCTCGTATGATCGAGGTTCCCGGATCCCAGAGCGGCCCGGTGGCCGATATTCTGGCTGAGAAGTTGCGGGACTTGATAGGAGACGTGGCGGAGGTCACCAGACCCGTAAAAAAGGCGGAGGTCCGGGTCAGCGGGTTCGATGAGTCTGTGACCTCTGACCTTGTTAAGAAAGAGGTGGCCTCCAAAGGCAGATGCGTGGAGGCCCAAGTGGAAGTTGGAAAGTTTAGGTGGCTAGGGAATGGGTCTGGCGCCGTGATAGTCAGATGCCCCATCACGGCGGCCAAAACCCTAGCCGAAGTGGGCCGGTTAATGTTGGGGTGGTCGTCGGTGCGGGTGGAGGCGATGGAACCTCTGCCAATGCGGTGTTACCGCTGCATGGGGACGGGTCACACCAGGGCCATGTGCCCATCAACTGTGGATCGCAGCGACTGCTGCTTTCGGTGCAGCAGGCCGGGGCACCTGGCCAGGGACTGCAGCGCCGTCACTCCGTGGTGCGCGGTGTGTCACCACGCAAAATTGGCAGCCGGCCACATCATGGGGGGCTCTTCGTGTGCTCCCCCCCATGTCAGAGGCAAGGAGGTCCCCGCTCGGGCAACGGGGGCCACCAACACAGAGGGTAATACCATGCAGCACTGATGCCAGGACGACCATTACAGTCAAAACTGGAAGTCCTGCAGTGCAACGCTAACCACTCCGCCCGCGCCCAAGATCTCATGATTCAAAACATGGCGGAGTGGGGCATCAGTGCTGCGGTGGTGGCGGAACCTTACTTTGTGTCCCCTCAACCAAACTGGATGGGGGACACCAACGGTCTGGTGGCTGTGGTTGTCCCGCCCATGGGCAGCCACCCACCAATCACGAAACTAAGGTGCGGGCCGGGATACGCAGCGGTTGAGTGGGGGGGAATCGTGCTGGTAGGTGTATACTTCTCTCCCAACCGACCACTCTTCGCCTTCGAACAGTTCCTCGAGGAGCTTGGGAGGGTGGTGGGCGGTGCTGCCCCGGCACCGGTGTTGCTGTTGGGGGACCTCAATGCCAAGAGCACGGCATGGGGTTCCCCCAGGACAGACCCGAGGGGGGAGGTCCTAGAAGACTGGGTGGCGGGGCTAGGGCTGGAAGTGCTCAATCAGGGCACAGAAAATACTTGCGTGCGTCGTCAGGGGGGGTCCATCGTGGACGTAACGTTCGCAACCCCTGGCGTTGCTGCTCGTGTCTCAGACTGGCGTGTCCTGGGGGACGTGGAGACCCTCTCTGACCATATGTACATCAGGTTCGGGTTGAGAGTCTCCGAAGCGGGTCGGATCCAGCCATCCGCTGCTGGAAGGAGGGGGGCTTTCCCAAAGTGGGCTCTAGGCAGCCTTGACCGGGAGGCGGCGAAGGAGGCTGCCCTGATCGAGGCAAGGTGGGGGCGGGCACCAGACCGGACTGCGGGGATCGAAGAAAGAGCGCTTCAGTTCCGCGGGTCGATGGCGGCAGTTTGTGATGCAAGTATGAGGAGGGCGGGGAAACCGACCGCCAAAAAACAAGTTTATTGGTGGTCGGAGGAGGTGGCTGCCCTCCGCTACGCTTGCAACAGAGCGCGTCGCCATTACGGCCACTGCCGGCGACGGAGGCACACCCCGGAGGAGGAGGAGCTCCTGCACAGGGCCTTATTAGAGGCAAAAGAGGCCCTGTGCACCGCGATTGCGAAGGCCAAGGACGCTGCTCACGACGCGTTCTTGGCCACATTGGACAGGGATCCATGGGGGCGGCCGTACAAGGTGGTACGCGGAAAGATGAAGAGCGGTCCCTCCATGGATTCCCTGGAACCGGAGCTCCTGTCGCGGGTGGTGGAAGGCTTGTTCCCGCCCGCCCCCGACTTCGTCCCGCCAGTTATGGCGCCGCCCCAAATTGAGGAGGGACCTGTGGAGGTGGTGCCAGTCTCTGAGGGCGAGCTGGCATGGGCAGTGCACCGCCTAAGGGCCTGTAAAAAGGCCCCAGGGCCCGACGGGGTGCACGGGAGGGTTCTGCCGCTGGCAATGGAAGAATTGGGGGACCGCCTCAAAGACCTCTTTGACGATTGTCTTGAGGCAGGGCGGTTCCCAAAATGCTGGAAGGAGGGGCGACTTTGCCTCATCCGAAAGGAGAGTCAGCCGGCGGACTGCCCCTCTGGGTGGAGGCCAATCGTGTTGCTTGACGAGACCGGAAAGATGCTGGAACGAATCCTTTCTTCCCGGATCGTCAAGCACCTCGATATTGCGGGCCCCAACCTGTCGGACCGCCAATTTGGCTTCAGGGCGGGGCGGTCCTGCATAGACGCACTGGAGACCCTTAAAGGTTTTCACGAAGAGGCGGCGGGGAGGAGTCAGGGAGTGGTGGCGGTGTCGCTCGACATCGCCAACGCGTTTGGCTCCCTTCCGTACTCGGTGATTGGGGAGGCGCTCCGGTATCACGGAGTGCCTCTCTACCTGCGGCGCATTGTAGAGCACTATCTCACGCAGCGGGTAGTGCTCTACGAAGAAAGAGGAGGGCAGAGGAGGGAGATGCCCATGGCCTGTGGAGTGCCCCAGGGGTCTGTTCTGGGACCCCTGTTATGGAATATAGGCTATGACTGGGCTATAAGGGGCGCTCTCCTCCCCCGGACGGCAGTCATCTGCTATGCAGATGATACGATCGTGGCTGTCCGGGGGTCGGAGCTGAGGGAGGCGATGCGGCGGGCGGAGGTGGCCGCCGAATTGATGATAACCCGCATCCGGTTACTGGGACTGCGGGTCTCTCTCCCCAAAACGGACGCAATCATCTTTGGGGGGAGGGGGTGGCGGCCGCCTGCGGGTGCTGCGCTACGCGTTAGTGGTGAAATGGTCCAGGTGAGGCCCCATGTCAAGTATCTGGGCCTCATCCTGGACCGGAGGTGGAATTTTGGGGAGCATTTCCGCCAACTTGCTCCCCGAATAGTGGGCGCGGCTTCGGCGCTGGGGCGGCTGCTGCCCAATGTAGGGGGGCCGTCCGTCACTTGCCGCCGCCTCTATGCCGGTGTCGCCCGGAGCATGGCCCTGTACGGGGCCCCAATTTGGTCGGACCGGCTCAGCGCGGCAAACAAGGCCCTGCTTCGTAGACCACAGAGGGTGGTGGCCATACGGATCTGCAGGGCCTACGTGACGGTGGCATGGGCGGCGGCGTGCGCCTTGGCTGGTACACCTCCGTGGGAGCTAGATGCGGAGGCGTTGGCTGAGGCGCACAGGGAGCGGGTGCGGTGGAGAACCACCGGGGAGTATCCTGCTCCCGAGGAGGTGAGGGAGGCCAGGAGGCACACGCAGAGGAGGTTGAGGGAGAGGTGGAAAAGCGACCTCGAGGGCTCCCCCTATGGAATCCGCACCATAGGGGCACTCCTCGGGTCGATGGACAGTTGGCTGGAGAGGGCCCATGGCAAGGTGGGGTTCAGGCTTGCGCAGGTGATGACCGGACATGGCTGTTTCGGGCATTACCTGTGCAGGATTAGAAGAGAGGGCAGCCCCACCTGCCATGAGTGCGGCGCGGAGGATGATACGGCCCAGCACACCTTGGAGTGGTGCACTCGCTGGGCCGAAGAGCGCCGCACGATGGTGTTGGCCCTCGGAGAGGATGACCTCTCGCTGCGCGGCGTGGTGGCGGCGATGTTGCGCAGCGAGAGGTCTTGGGAGGCAGTGGCCACCTTCTGCGAAGTCGTCATATCGCAGAAGGAGGCCGCGGAGCGCGAGCGCGAAGACAGTGCGGACGCGCTCCCGCTCCGGCGCAGACGGAGGGGTCGAGGACGCGCGCGGTATGCAGCCGCGGGCCGCGTCTTCCCCCAGTAGGGCCAGTGGCTTGGGGACCCACATTGCACATGGCCCTACACGTCTGGGGGGAAGGTCAAGCGTCTCTGACCTTCCCCTCCCTTGGCGCGGGTGCCCTGGCTGAGCAGCCAGGGCCGCCGGGGGGTGTCGTGGTAAGTAATGCTGCATCCCATGACGCCACCCCCTCAACGGCAGGTGAAGATGACGCCGCTGGAGTTTTAGTGGGTAGGCTCCTCCCCTCCCTCCGCCTCGCGCGGAGGGGGTTGCGGGAGGAGAGATCCCCACACAACCCCCCACTATGGCCTTCCCCGGGCCGGGGGGTATGCGTAATGCATTTCTCCAGCGTCAAAAAAAAAAAAAAAAAAAAAAAAGGTTAGGTTAGGTTAGGTTAGGTTAGGTTAGGTTAGGTTAGGTTAGGTTAGGTTAGGTTAGGTTAGGTTTCTGGAGGACACTCCCTCCCCTGGTCCTCTTGGAGAAGGGGCACGGCTACGTGGCGGCTAAATGGGAGAATATTGTAATAATTGGCACTTATTTCTCTCCAAACAAGCCCCTCGTAGCCTTCGAAGGATTTCTGGACAGCCTAGGGAGGGTGCTTAGGTCGGTGGCGCCAAGGCCGGTATTGGTAATGGGCGACTTCAACGCTAAGAGCGCCGCGTGGGGGTCACCGGTGAATGATGTGAGGGGTACCGTCTTGCGTGATTGGGCGGTGGTCATGGGTCTGTCAGTAATTAATCGAGGGAACACCAACACTTGTGTGCGACGACAAGGGGGATCCATTGTTGACATCACTTTCGCGACTCCTGTCTTAGCCGATAGGATAGACGACTGGCAGGTATTGGAGGACGTTGAGACCCTCTCTGATCACGTGTACATTCAGATGAGGATCCGTCCTTCGATGGGTGCCCCGCCATCGGCCAGGTCTGGGCAACGCACTGGCAGCTTCCCGCGATGGTCAGTTGCCAGTCTCAACATAGACATGGTCGACGAGGCTGCGTTGGTGGAAGCATGGTGTGCGGCGCCATTGATTTCACTGGGTGTGGAAGAGCGGGCAGTACGCTTTCGCGCGTCGCTGCAGACGGTGTGTGACGCCGGAATGTCGAGGGTGAAGCGTTTGCCTGCAAAAAAGCAGGTATATTGGTGGACGCCAGAGATTGCAGCCCTCCGCACCACTGCCAACGCAGCCAGACGGGAATACACCCGCTGCCGGCGTCGACGCCACACCGAAGAAGAGGAGGAACGATTGCTGGATGCACTGGTGGAGGCAAAACAGGCTCTCACACAATTGATCGCAAGACGGAAAGATGAGGCTCGCGAGGAGTTCATCTGCACGCTGGATAAGGATCCATGGGGTCGCCCGTACAAAATAGTCAGGCAAAAAATAAAACAAGCCCCCCCCATGGAAACACTTGAGCCGGAACTCCTCGCGAGGGTTGTTGAGGGCCTCTTTCCGGCAGCACAGGCCTTTACGCCTCCAACAATGGTGGTGCCCACAGAAGAGGTAGCTGTGTCAGCGGATGCACCGGTGGTGTCTGACTCGGAGATCTTTGAGGCAGTCATCCGCCTCAAGTCCTGCAGAAAGGCACCAGGACCAGATGGGGTGCCAGGGAGGGTCATCCCCCTGGCGATGAAACACCTGGGGCTCAGACTGCGGGGCATCTTCGATGACTGCCTCAAGGAGGGGATCTTTCCGAGATGCTGGAAGGAGGGGAGGCTGTGTCTACTGCGGAAGGAGGGTCGCCCAGCTGATTCTCCTTCAGGGTACCGCCCCATTGTCCTACTGGATGAGACGGGCAAAATGCTAGAGCGCATAATTGCCCGTCGCATCTCAAAACACCTGTGGGACACGGGCCCGAACATAAGCCCAAGACAGTTCGGGTTCCGGGAAGGGCGCTCGACAATCGACGCAGTGGGTACGCTGAAGGAATTCAGTGACCTAGCAGCAAGCAAGCGCGAGGGAGCCGTAGCAGTGTCGTTGGACATAGCTAACGCTTTTGGTTCCCTCCCCTACGAGGTTATTAGGGAGGCCCTCCGCTACCACAAGGTGCCCCCCTATCTGAGGGCAATCGTCGAGCATTACTTGTCTGAAAGAGTAGTGCTCTTCGAGGGAAATAGTGGCCGCCTAGAGAGGAGGATGGAGTGCGGTGTTCCACAGGGGTCGGTGCTGGGACCCTTATTGTGGAACATCGGCTTCGACTGGGCAATCCGTGGTGCGCAGCTCCCCGGCATGGTGACAATCTGCTATGCAGATGACACCATGGTCGCTGTGCGAGGGAAAGAGCTTAGAGAAACCCTTAGGAGAGCAGCTGTGGCCACGGAGCTAACGGTTGGGAGGATCGGTCTACTGGGCCTCAGGGTGGCACTCTCAAAAACAGATGCAGTGGTCTTTGGAGGAAGGGGCTGGCGGCTGCGTGCTGGCGAAACCATCCCCGTTGGGGGTGAAGCCGTCCAAGTGAAGGCTCATATAAAATACTTGGGCCTGATCCTGGATCGGAAGTGGGACTTCGGGGAGCATTTTTCACAATTAGCTCCCCGACTCGTTGGCACCGCGGCTGCGTTGGGCCGTCTTCTACCAAACACAGGCGGCCCAAAAGCCCCGTGTCGGCGCCTCTACGCCAACATTGTGCGGAGCATGGCGTTGTACGGGGCGCCGATATGGGCGGGTAGGCTGAAAAACAGGACACGGGCCCTCCTCCGAAGACCACAGAGAGTGATCGCCCAGAGAATGGGGCGATGTTACCGCACAGTGGCGGGGGCGGCTGCGTGTGCGCTCGCCGGCAATATGCCGTGGGAGTTGGATGCGGAGCTACTGGCAGAGCGACATAAGGAGCGGGTGGAGGCTAGGACAAGTGAGGAGCATCTAGCCCCACAAGAGGTAGAGGCGAGACGGCGAAGGGCGGTCGAGCGGGAGCGAGATCGCTGGAAAGGGTTGCTGGAGGACTCCCCGTATGGTACCTGGACCATAGGGGCACTCCTCCCGCATTTTGAGGGTTGGCTTGACCGCAAAAAGGGAAGCCTTACATACAGGCTGGTGCAGGTAATGACTGGACATGGTTGCTTCGGGCATTACCTGCACAATATAGGGAGGGAGGAGTCGCCGGTCTGCCACCATTGCGACTTCGACGACGACACGGCCCAGCACACTCTAGTCGAGTGTCCTAGCTGGGCTGAAGAACGCTGCGAACTGGTGGCAGCCATTGGGACGGATGATCTCTCACTGCATAGCGTTGTAGGCTGTATGCTGAGCAGTGAGAGGTCCTGGAAGGCAATGGAGGAGTACTGCGAAGCAGTAATGCAAAAAAAAGAAGCAGCGGAGCGGGAGCGCGAAGAAAGTGCAGATGCGCACCCGCTCCGGCGCAGACGATTGGGGAGAAGGCGGCGTCAATACATAAACCGCCTTCTCCCCCAGTAGGGCCGGTGGGCTGGGGACCCACCACTTAAGGCCTTACACGTCTGGGGGAAGGGTTGTTGCGTCCCAATCCTTCCCTCCTTCGGCGCGAGGGTGCCCCCGGTGAAAAGCCGGGGCAGCCGGGGGGACGTCGTGGTAGAATGCTTGCGATCCCATGGCGTCCCCCTATAACGGCAGTGAAGGTGACGCCGGTGTGTTTTTAGTGGGTAGGCTCCTCCCCTCCCTCTGACTAGCAGAGGGAGTTGCGGGAGGAGAGAGTCCCACATAACCCCCTAAATGGCCTCCCCGGCCCGGGGGTATGCGTAATGCATTTTCACACCGTCAAAAAAAAAAAAAAAAAAAAAAAAAGGTTTCTGGAGGACACGGGCCCGAACATTAGTGACAGACAGTTCGGGTTCCGGGAGGGGCGGTCCACGATCGACGCAGTGGGCACACTGAAAAAGTTCAGCGACCTTGCAGTGGAAAAAAGAGAGGGAGCCATTGCAGTATCACTGGATATTGCCAACGCTTTTGGCTCCCTCCCTTACGAGGTAATTAAGGAGGCACTCCGCTACCACAATGTGCCTCCATATCTGAGGGCAATCGTGGAGCACTACCTGTCTGAAAGGGTAGTGCTCTACGACGGAAACAGTGGTCGTCTAGAGAGGCGGATGGAGTGCGGTGTTCCGCAGGGGTCGGTGCTGGGACCCCTACTGTGGAACATCGGCTTCGACTGGGCAATCCGCGGCGCACAGCTCCCCCGCATGGTGACAATCTGCTATGCAGATGACACCATGGTCGCCGTGCGGGGTAAAGAATTGAGGGAGACCCTAAGAAGGGTAACGGTGGCCACGGAGCTGATTGTTGGGCGGATCAGTCTCCTGGGCCTCAGGGTTGCACTTGCAAAAACGGACGCAGTGGTCTTCGGAGGGAGAGGTTGGCGGCTACGTGCCGTCGAGACGATCCCCGTTGGGGGTGAAGTGGTCCAGGTCAAGGCCCATATCAAATACTTGGGCCTAATCCTGGATCGCAAGTGGGATTTCGGGGAGCATTTCTCACAACTAGCTCCCCGACTCGTCGGCACCGCGGCTGCGTTGGGCCGCCTCTTACCAAATATAGGCGGCCCAAAGGCCCCATGTCGGCGTCTCTTTGCTAACGTGGTGCGTAGCATGGCACTGTACGGGGCGCCGATATGGGCAGACCGACTGGCAGACAGGACGAGGGCTCTCCTCCGAAGACCACAGAGGGTAATCACCCAGAGAATGGGCCGATGCTTCCGGACGGTGTCGTTCGCGGCTGCGTGCGCTCTAGCCGGAACACCGCCATGGGAGCTGGACGCGAGGCTGCTGGCGGAGCGTCACAGAGAGCGGGTAGAGGCCAGGACGAGCGAAGAGCGCCTGGCTCCCCAAGAGGTTGCCGAAAGGCGACGGATGGCGGTCCAGCGGGAGCGGGACCGCTGGAAAGAAATGCTGGAGGACTCCCCCTATGGCACGCGAACCATAGGGGCAATCCTCCCGTCCTTAGAGGGTTGGCTGGACCGCAAAACGGGTAGCCTTACGTTCAGGTTGGTGCAGGTAATGACCGGGCATGGCTGCTTCGGTCATTACCTGCACAACATTAGGAGGGAGCAGACCCCAGTCTGCCACCACTGCGGTGCGGAGGACGATACGGCCCAGCACACTCTGGTGGAATGTCAGAGCTGGGTCGTGGAGCGCAGTGCACTGGTTGCGGCGCTGGGGACGGACGATCTCTCGCTGCACAGTGTTGTGAGCTGTATGCTGAGCAGCGAGAGATCGTGGGAGGCAGCGGCAAACTTCGCGGAAGAAGTAATGTCGCAGAAAGAGCAAGCGGAGCGGGAGCGTGAAGAAAGAGCTGACGCGCATCCGCTCCGGCGCAGACGGATGGGGAGGAGGCGGCTGCAATATATCAACCGCCTACTCCCACAGTAGGGCCTGTGGGTTGGGGACCCACACTTAAGGCCCTACACGTCTGGGGGAGGGGTTGTTGCGTTGCCAACCCTTCCCTCCTTCGGCGCGAGGGTGCACCGGTGTAATACCGGGGCAGCCGGGGGGACGTCGTGGTAGAATGCTTGCGACCCCATGGCGTCCCCCTACAACGGCAGTGAGGGTAACGCCGCTGGGTTTTTAGTGGGTAGTTCTCCTCCCCTCCCTCCGACTAGCTCGGAGGGGGTTGCGGGAGGAGAGAGCCCCACATAACCCCCCACCTTGGCCTCCCCCGGGCCCGGGGGGTATGCGCCTCCCCAGACTCTTGAGGCTAGGGAGGGATAAACGCATTTTCCCAGCGGAAAAAAAAAAAAAAAAAAAAAAAAAAAAAAAAAAAAAAGGTTAGGTTAGGTTAGGTTAGGTTAGGTTAGGTTAGGTTAGGTTGGGGTGCTAGGTGGGGTGCTAGGTCGGGTAACCTCCACGAGTGTCACGGCTCTTCCAGTTCCTGTGGACCCTCGCGGGTCTGTGGGAAGGGGAAGGGTCCTGGCTGGTGCACCCTGGAGGCAACGTTAAGTGATTCTTCTACGGGGGAATCGCTTATCGGTGCTACAAATAACCCGACGCAGGGGGCCCTTTTGGGTCCCGGAACGGCTCTCTCCGCGTCCCTCTGATCAGCAGATGGCGCGGGAGATGGGCAACGGCCGTAAGGTCGTGGAGAAGGGGTGGTTTAACCAACCACTTACAGGGGAGCCTACGCCAGCTCCCCTTGAATCCCGGAACCCGCAGCACTCTCCCAACGACCCCCATCTGTGGCGGTATGGGGTACGGGAGGTGCCAGCTTTTAGCGCGCGGACCGGAGGGCCTGCCTTAATTGGCCGGCCCGCGGGAAGGAAACCCCTTTAAAAAACCCGACAGTGAAGTCGTTAAAACCTCTGGATACCGCCCGACCTCCAGAGTAAATAGGGTTACCTCAGGTACAGGGGGCACTGCCTAGGTGGACCGTCCTTCCCCCATACTCGTGGGAACCAAATGGAAAACAAACCCAAACCCAACCTAAAACCCGAGATGATCCAAAACGACGACACTGACAAACTAACATTGGACACAGATGTGGAGACCTTCCGCCCCCGACGAAACTTAGCACGATCACCAGTGCAACAGGTTGGCAGCCCACGTCTCGATCTGAACGCGGCCGCCATCCAGATCGTGCCGAAAAAGGCATACGGCCCAGCGCGCGACGGCGCTGGCCGTTTCTTGCCGCGAGTGCGGAGCAGGGAGCGCTCTGTGGAGGGGGCCTCGAGCTCAGTCCAACTGGCGGCCTCGAGTGCGGGAAGCCTGGCACCGGCACTGGAGGGGGGGCAAGAGGCCCGTTACGAGCTAATCCCTAGGGTGGCGCTGACCCGCCTGGACGAGGGGAGCTGGCCCCCGGGAGTTCCGGCGCAGGATGCAGAGAAGATTCGGGGCACGTCGCGTTCCGTCTCGCCTGCCACAGCTGACAGGGAGGGGCAGCGGCCGACCTCCGCCGATGAGGCTGCTCCTCAACAGGCTGAACTGGCGTTGCGGCGAAATCACAGAGCCAGGGCCAGGGGGCGGTTGCCCCTATGCCCGCTGACTCCCTTTAATTTCGGGAACTCGGCGGGGGTGCGGGAGTCGTCCGTCGACTCCCCAGTGCCCCGGTCAGACGCGGAGGACCCGCCGGGGCAGGCGGGGGCGGAGCGGCTCTCGGACTCAAGCCCGGTAACCGTCAGGACCAGATCCAGGTCGGGATCAGCGTCGTCCGTTCCTGAAGGCCGTTTATGGTCCCAGGACGGGCAAAAGAGGCGGCGTCTAGAACTGTCTGAATCGTCCAGTGATGGCGATTTTAAGACTGCGACGGAGGACAGGTCTACGCCTACGACAGGGAAGTATGTCGGAATAGGCAAGGCGCAGTCCGATTACAAGGCGGCGAAGGAGGAATTCCGCCGCAAGGCTGCAGAAGAGGCAGAGGCGGAGGTGGCCAAAATGGTCATCCGCTTGAGACCCGACCGGACAGTAACGCAGAGGACACGAGCGGAGGACCAGCTGGCCTCTGCCTTACACACTCAAATGATGGACAGCACTGACGTGATCAAAGCAGTGATTGCCAAATCAGGCAACCTAAAGGGGACCCACCAGCGGAAGCTGAAGGATGCGGTGGCGGCTTATATGGATGCTGCAACGGTATTGATTAAGCGCACATCCTCGGAAGAGACCGAGAGGCTTGAGGCCCAAAACAAACGCCTGCAAGCTCAGATGACTGAGCTCCAAAGAGAGCTCGGGGAGCTGCGGAGTGAGCTGCGCACAGCTAAAGCAGCTCCCACACCGCAAACTCATATGCCGGAGGACGCCGAACGCGACATAATGGTCAAAGTGGGGACCATGGTAAACGCTCGGCTGGATGCGTTAGAAGATCGGCTTCTCCCACCGACGGCTGTGCGCCCATTGCTCGCGGCGGACAAAAAGGGACAGGGCGCACCGCCTGCCACCAACTCAGCAGACAACAACGTCGCTGGCACTAGCGGGCGGAAGATGGCAGAGCCTAAAGCGCCTGCTCCTGCTCCTCCAACGGGAAAGAAGGGGAAGAAAAAACCCGTCAAAAAGGCCAAGAAGGATGACCATGTGGCTCTACCAGCTCTGCCAGCCGAAGCCCCTCATGTGCCCCGCCCCATGCCGCCTACGCCGGCGTCCAGGAATGAGACTTGGACAGACGTCATCGGGAAAGGCAAGAAGAAAAAGAAGACTGCCGCGCAGGGAGCAGCGCCACAGTCCAAGCCCAAGCAGACCCAAAAACTGCGGGCACCACGCTCAGCGGCCGTAGTGCTGACGCTGAAGCCGGGAGAGGGCCGCCCCACCTACGGGGACATAATCAAGGAGGCTCGGTCGAAGATCGATCTGAAAGACCTCCAGATCGAGGGTGTCCGATTTAAGCGGGCGGTCACTGGAGCGACCATCATTGAAGTACCCGGGGCGACAGCGGGCGAGAAAGCGGATGCTCTCGCGGAAAAGTTGAGGGAAACGCTCAAGAGCGAGGACGTACAAGTCTCGAGGCCCACGAAGTGCTCGGAGGTGCGCATTACGGGTCTCGATGAGTCAGTGACACCGGAGGATGTCAAGGCGGCAATTTCAAAGGTTAGCGGGTGCGATGCTGGCCTTGTAAAATGCGGCGAAATCCGTCAGAACTTCTCGGGGTTAGGCACGGCATGGGTCCGTTGCCCAGTAACAGCAGCCAAAAAGCTGGCAGAGGGCGGGCGCCTGCTGGTAGGTTGGGTATCCGCACGGGTGCAGCTACTGGCTGCTAAACCCATGCGCTGCTTCCGGTGCCTCGAGGCGGGACACGTCCGAGCACAGTGCCAATCTCAGGACGATCGGAGCGAGCTGTGCTACCGATGTGGCCAGCCCGGCCACAAGGCAGCCACGTGCACCGCCACGCCACACTGCCCAGTCTGCGCAGCAGCCAAAAAACCAGCGGGACATGCCGTAGGGAGCAAGTTGTGCGCTGCTCTCAAAAAGAAGGGGAAGTTTGGCACTAGGCCACGGGCCACCCAGCCGAACTTCTACCCGGCCGCCAATGTGGCACCAGAGACTGAGGAGGCTGTAGAAATGGAGGAATAATAATGGCCCTCTCCTTCTTGCAGGCGAATCTCAACCACTGCGCCAGGGCTCAGGACCTCTTGTTCCAGAGCATGGCGCAGTGGCTGACCCACGTGGCTGTCGTTTCCGAGCCATACTTTATCCCCCAAAGGGACAATTGGGCTGGGGACCATGATGGCTTGGTAGCGTTAGCCACGCAAACGGCTGCTGGCTCGCCACCGTTCGAGAAAGTCGATAAGGGAAGGGGTTATGTTGCCGGGCGCCTTGGCGGCATCCTTGTTGTCGGTGTCTACTTCTCGCCAAACAGGAGCCTGGCAGATTTCGAGTCTTTCCTGACGGACGTGGGTGCGGTCATTAGGCAAAACCGTCCAAGCTCTGTGCTCGTTGCCGGGGATCTCAACGCCAAGTCCATGGCATGGGGATCCTCGTCAACGGATGCGCGCGGCCGCGAGTTGGAGGAGTGGGCCATCGCAGAGGGCCTAATCGTTGTGAACAGCGGGTCAGTCGACACGTGCGTGCGGCAACAAGGTGGCTCCATTGTGGATGTGACATTCGCCAACGCCGCCTTGGCGCGCCGTGTCCAGGGCTGGGGAGTGCTCGAGGGCATCGAGACCTTGTCGGACCACCGTTATATTCGGTTCAGCGTCTCCGCACTAACAGATGCTCCGAGTGGCCCTATCAGCCGCTCTCTGAGAGGAGAGGGTCCACGCTGGGCACTAAAACGCCTCGACTGGGACACATTCCATCTTGCCGCCGAAGTCGAGGCTTGGAACCCCGTTCCTGAGGGCCTAGTGGATGTGGAGGAAGAGGCGCAAGCGCTCGGCGGATCCATGACAGCGATTTGCGACGCAGCAATGCCCCGAGCAAAACCCGTGCCTCCGAAACGCCAAGTCCACTGGTGGTCGGTTGAACTCGACCAGCTGAGACAGTCCTGTGTAGCTGCAAGGCGCATGTACAGTCACCAGCGGAGGCGTCGACGCAGGGTCCCCGTCCAAGAGGCGGAACTGTACGCCGTTTACATCCAGTGCACGAAAGACCTTCAGCTGGCCATAAGCCAGGCGAAGGAGGGTTCCCAGCAGGAGATGCTCGAAACGCTCAACAGAGACCCGTGGGGCCGACCATATAAAATGGTCCGCAGCAAACTTCGCCCCTGGGCCCCACCACTGACGAGAAGTCTCGAGCCGAACCTGCTGGGGGACGTGGTCGCGACTCTGTTCCCGGCTAGTGAAGGCTTCTCTCCGCCAGACATGGCACCGCCCACCGTACTTGGTGACGACGAGGAAGAGGCTCCAAATGTGTCAGTCGGAGAACTCGGAGCAGCTGTTCTCCGATTGAAAGGAAAAAACACGGCCCCTGGACCTGACGGGATCCCGGGCCGCGCCTGGGTCCTAGCCAGTAACACGCTGGAGAACAGACTGCTCAGACTTTTCTCGGGGTGCTTTGAGCAGGCTCTCTTCCCCAGGCAATGGAAGACAGGTAAACTTGTCCTTCTAAAGAAGGAAGGGCGCCCTGTGGATTCCCCGTCTGCATACCGTCCAATAGTCCTGCTCGATGAGGTGGGCAAGCTTTTTGAGCGGATTATAGCTGCCCGCCTCATTAAACATCTCATCCGAGTCGGACCGGATTTGGCGGAGTGCCAGTACGGGTTCCGTAGCGGTCGCTCGACCGTCGACGCCATCCTTCGCGCAAAAGATCTTGCGGACAGGGCGGTGTCAGAAAAGGAAGTGCTATTGGCGGTATCCTTGGACATCGCCAACGCATTTAACACCCTGCCCTGGGGATGCGTGATGGAGGCACTACGTTTCCACCAAGTGCCCGCCTACCTGAGGCAAATGGTCGGCGCGTACCTCTCTGAGAGGTACGTAATTTACCCAGGCCGGGAGGAGTGGGGACGACATCGGATGTCCTGCGGTGTTCCACAGGGGTCGGTCCTAGGGCCACTCCTGTGGAACATCGGCTACGATTGGGTCCTGCGTGGCGCAAATCTTCCAGGAGTCAGTCTAACGTGCTACGCCGACGACACTCTTGTGACGGCCCGCGGGAAGACTTACCGCCATGCTGGTGTACTGGCCACGGCTGGCGTGGCTCACGTGGTAAGGCGAATCCGACTGTTGGGGTTGAAGGTGGCTCTGCAAAAATCAGAAGCCATATGCTTTCACGGGCGTGGCCGGGCCCCTCCACCGGACGCCCACTTAGTGGTGGGTGGCACCAGAATCAAAATAGAGCCCACCATGAGGTATCTGGGCCTCACACTCGACGGCCGTTGGAGCTTCCATGCCCACTTCAAACGCTTGTTGCCAAAGCTGATGGGAGCCGCCGGTGCCCTAGGGCGTATACTCCCGAACACGGGGGGGCCTAAGGCGCCGTGTCGGCAGCTGTACATGGGGGTCGTGCGCTCCATGGCCCTCTACGGTGCTCCCGTATGGGCGGAGAACTTGCGGAGCCGGGAAATTGCTCTCCTGCGCAAGGCGCAGGGCGTGATGGCCGTCAGGCAAATACGGGGGTATCGCACCATCTCCGGTGAGGCGGCATGCGTGCTGGCGGGGTCACTCCCTTGGGACCTGGATGCGAGGGCCCTTGCGGCGGCTTACCGTTGGCGCAAGGAGGCGCTTGGTCGCGGTGACTCACCAGCACCAAGAGAGTTGGAGGCCCAACGCGACGCTGCTCGCCTCGAAATGGTGGGAATATGGAAGGAAAGGCTGGCACAACCGTGTGCGGGCCTCAAGACCATCCGGGCAATTCGTCCGGTTCTGGAGCGGTGGCTGGACCGGAGTCATGGCACGTTGACTTTCCGGCTGACGCAGGTCCTCTCGGACCACGGATGTTTCGGGAGGTACCTGCATCGCATACGCCGAGAGTCAAGCGCGCGGTGTCACCACTGTGACAATTGCCCGGAGGAGACGGCCCAGCACACGCTGGAGGTTTGCCCAGCCTGGGAGCAGGAGCGCCGGACACTATGCGCCACTGTTGGCCATGACCTCTCGCTGCCCACGGTAGTAAGTAGTATCGTGGACAGCGACAGGGCATGGAGAGCGGTCCTCGCCTTCTGCGAGACCGTCATGGAGTTGAAGGAGGCGGCCGAGAGACAGAGGGAGGCAACTTCCGAGGATCCCGGTCGCCAACGGCGAGTAGGGCGAAGGCGGCGAGCCTATGACCGCCATATTCCACCCTAACCGTGGCCAGGGCCGGCAGGCTTGGGGAAGTCTGTCGGCCGAATGACAAACTGGCCCGTGATGGCGTGCGCGGGCTCCCCGCGCACAAAACACCGAGGTGTTGCTGGTGGGGTTCACACCCTCCCGAGTTCGGGGCCTTCACCAGGCCAGTCACCGCCGGGTCGCGGAAGAGTATACACAATCGTGCCCGTAACCCGGCAACACGGTGACGAGGCGGAAAACCGTGGGGTTTTAGTCGGTAGTCCGGGTGGTTCCCGGGAGTCCGACATACCCGCCAAGGCCTCCGCGGCCGGGCGGGATGCGTAAAAGCATTTCCCCACGTAAAAAAAAAAAAAAAAAAAAAAAAAAAAAGGTTGGGGTGCTAGGTCGGGTAACCTCCACGAGTGTCAGGGCTCTTCCAGTTCCCGTGGACCCTCGCGGGTCTGTGGGAAGGGGAAGGGTCTTGGCTGGTGCACCCTGGAGGCAACGGTAAGTGATTTCTCACGGGATTTCACTTACCGGTGCTACCAATAACCCGACGGGGTGGGGGTATGTTGCGCTGGGAGTTCCTCTGATGTAAGCAGAGGACTTTCCGAGGGTGACGTGTTTTGATTGGTGGCCTTTGTAAGGGGTTTATGGCCAGCTGTGGTTAGTGTGTGGTGGGAGAGACGGGCTCATCTGGTATCGGTGTCGTTACTGGATGGGCGGACTTCAGTCGCCGTCCTCAAGCCCGTTATCCTAGTGATGAGGTGTCGTGGATCATGTCTCGCGGCCTTTGACAGGACCGGGGGCCTTGCCTTAGCCGGCTGGGCCAAGAGGAGCTAACCTCAATAAAAAACATTAGGTAAGGTTAGGTTAGTTTCCCGTGATACCGCCCGACCTCACGGTGTAAATAGGGTTACCCAGGTACAGGGGGCACTGCCTGGATGGACCACTTATTTCCCCCATTCTCGTGGGATTCAAATGGATAAATCAAACAAAAAACAAAATGTAGAGGAGGACGTTGATGTGAATGTGGCGGAGGCGGGTGCTTTGGAGCAGGACGTTGACGTAGGGGATGAGGAGGACTTGGTTGTTGCGGAAGGCGACACCTCAGACGGAGTACGGGAGGCGGTTGACAGCGTGGCTGTCAGAAGTCGCGCTAAGAAAAGTCGGGGTGTTAAGAGGCAAAGGATAGGTGGGGCTGGTTTGCAGTTATCTGGGGAGGAGGAAGATGAGTCGGACCCATCGGCGTTAGTGTCAAACTTGCGTCCGAGAGGCCGGCCGCCGACTACGGGGGAGTATGTTGGGCTGGCAAAGGCTAAGGCTGCCCTGAATGCTGCTGTGCAGGAGGAAAGGAGGCTTGCTGATGAGAAGGAAATAATGGAGGTGAGTAAAAGGGTGCGTGACCGGTCAGTCAGACCACTGGATAAGGTGAGCGGGGATGCCTTGGCCTCTGAGCTGCGGGGTCGGGTCTGTGACAATGCGGATCTTGTTAGCACGATTGCGGTCAAATCCAAGTCTCTGAAGGGGACTTATGTCAGGGACTTAAAGGAGTCAGCCGAGGCTATAAAGCGTGATGTTTCGGAGTTGGCGAAAAGGTCTCAGTCGGAGGAGAGCCAGAAGCTCCAGGCCGCCAATGACCGCTTGCAGGCGGAGCTAGATATAGTTCGGAGGGAGTTTGAGGAGCTTCGGAAGGAAGTGCAAGGGCAGCGGCCTCAGGTTGCTTCGTTGGTGGCGGCTAGTGAAGGGCCGGCTGAGGCGCCTTCATCTATTCTCTCAATCATGGAGGCTTTTAAGAGTGAACTAGTTGTTCTTGTGGGGGAGGTGGTAAACGCCAGGATAGATGCGAGGTTGGCTGCGTTTTCAGCGCCTGCAGTGCGACCCTCCCTGGCTTCAGATGTGGCTGTGCGTGGTGTTTCGGCCAGTTCGGCCCGGGTGGTTGCAGGCCCGTCGAGGGGGGCAGTGGTGGCGCCTAGGTTAAAGGCGGGTAAAAAAGGTTCGAAGGCAGCTGCTTCTAGGCGAAAAAGGGCTAAGCGTGTGACCTTGGCTGCTCAGGAGGCAGCACGTGCTAGGGAGGGAGCGCCAGCAGTGCCGGTGCAGCAGGCTCCAACTCGGGAGAGGTACGCTGGGGTGGTGGGGCGTAAGGCAAAGGGGCCGAAGGTGGCCCCGGTGTCAAGGACGAAGCTCCGTCCGCCTCGTACCGCAGCGGTCACTCTGACATTAAAGCCGGAGGCAATTGAGAGCGGGGTGAAGTACGAGACGATCTTGGCGGAGGCGAAGAGTCGCATAAAGCTGGCGGAGGTAGGTCTCCAGCAAGTCCGGTTTCGGGCGACGGCAACTGGGGCTCGAATGTTGGAAATACCTCCCGGCACGGAGGATGCGGACAAGGTCGCTGATGCCCTAGCAGAGAAGCTCCGTGGCGTATTAGACGCGGATGTTGTCACTATCCAGCGGCCTACAAAGTGTGTAGATATACGGGTCACGGGGTTAGACGACTCCGTGGTCACGGAGGAGGTAGTGGCTGCGGTTGCTGGAGAGGGCGGTTGTGCCGTTGAGGCTGTAAGGGCTGGTGCTTTGGCTCGCAGTCCGAATGGCTCCGGCTCGCTGTTTGTGAGCTGTCCAGTTGTGGCTGCCAAGAGGTTAGTAGAGGCGGGGCGGCTTACGGTAGGGTGGATTTCGGCTAGAGTGGTGCTCCTGGAGGCAAAGCCGGTACGGTGTTTTAAATGCCTGGAGCAAGGCCATGTAGCAGCCAAGTGTGATAGGGGTGTGGATCGCAGTAAGGCGTGTTTCCGGTGTGGTCAGGATGGCCATAAGGCGAGAGAGTGCTCTGCTGACATTCGTTGTGTGGCTTGTGCAGAATTGGGTAAGCCGGCAGGCCATTACATTGGCAGGCGGGGCTGTCAAAGTGGAGGTAGGAAGGCTGGCGGTGGCCCGGTAGCACCCCAGTCTTCACAGCGTGTCGCTGAGGAGGTTAGCATGGACACGGCCCAGTAATGGCTACTAGGTTTGTGCAAGCTAACATTAACCACTCCGCTACGGCTCAGGATCTTTTGATTCAGACCATGGCCGAGTGGCAAATAGGAGTGGCAGTGGTCTCTGAGCCCTATTTTGTTCCCGTACGCGATGACTGGGTTGGGGATCATGACAGCACTGTGGCTATAATTGCCCCCGCTGTAGCTGGAGCCTTGCCTTTGAGTGGTGTCGTTAGGGGTCAAGGTTTCGTTCTTGCCATTATTGGGGACCTGACTATCATTGGGGTGTATTTTTCCCCCAATAGGAGCCTGGCTGATTTTGAGCGGTTGCTTGCAGCACTTGGAGCACTGGTTGGGCAGGTATCCTCCACCCCTGTGTTAGTCGCTGGAGACTTTAATGCCAAGTCAGCTGCTTGGGGTTCTCTGGTGGCAGATGCGCGGGGCGAGGTGCTGGAGGAGTGGGCAATTTCGTTGGGGTTGGTTGTCCTCAACGCCGGGTCGGAGAGTACATGCGTACGCCGCCGGGGTGAGTCGATCGTGGATATCACGTTTGCTTCGAGTGCCTTAGCTCGACGGATTACTAGTTGGAGAGTGGAAACAGGTGTGGAGACACTCTCAGATCACCGTTATATCCGGTTTGATGTTTCCGCAGTTCCGGCCTCAATGGGTCTGCAGCAATCTTTTCTTGAGGATGGCCCGCGTTGGGTGCTGGGACGGCTCGATAGTGAGTTGGCCAAGGAGGCAGCTATTGTGGAGTCCTGGGGGGCGCCGGCTAATCCTATTGAGGAGGTTGAGCAGGATGCGGAGCGCTTGGCCAGTGCACTCACACGGGTGTGTGATGCAGCGATGCCGAGGGCCAAACCGCATGCTCCGAGGCGTTGCGTATACTGGTGGCGCCCTGAACTTCGCCAGCTGCGGGGTGCATGTGTGGCTGCGCGTCGCCGGTATGCGCGTTGCAGGAGGCGACGGGTCAGGAACACAGCTGAGGAGGATGTTCTGTACGTCGCGTACCGGGATGCCTGCGGTGTTCTTCAAGCTGCAGTTGCACAGGCCAAAGAGGCGGCATGGGAGGAGTGGTTAGAGGTGCTCAGCCGGGATCCTTGGGGTAAGCCATATCGGGCAGTGAGGAAGAAGCTCCGACCCTGGGCTCCTCCTTTGACGAGTACTCTACAGCCTGATCTGGTTGAGCGGGTGGTCAGTGCCCTTTTTCCGGCTAGAGGTGCGTTTGTGCCTCCGGCGATGGCATCTGCATCGCGTCCGCGGGCTGCAGTGACAGAAGTGCCTCCAGTTACTGAGGCTGAGTTTGAAGTGGCAGTCCGGAGGCTGCGGTCCAAAAAGGCGGCCCCTGGTCTGGATGGAATACCGGGTCGGGCTGTGGTTATTGCGGTATCGGAGATGGAGGAGAGTGTCCGGGCTCTCTTTACTGCTTGCTTGTCGCAAGGGCGGGTGCCTAGTAGGTGGAAAACGGGGAAGCTGGTGCTTCTCCGGAAGGAGGGGCGCCCTCCCGATCAGCCGTCAGCCTATCGTCCGATTGTGCTGCTAGGCGAGACAGGCAAGCTGTTCGAGCGGGTGCTTGCAGCTCGCCTTGTCAGGAGTATGGAGCCCGGCTTAAGTGAGTGGCAGTTTGGCTTTCGTCCTCTCCGTTCGACGCTGGATGCAGTGGCTCGGGTAGGGGGTATTGTATCGGAGGAGGTATCGAGGGGTGGGGTGGTGATGGCTGTGTCACTGGATATATCCAATGCCTTCAACACCTTGCCCTGGGAGACGATCGAGGCGGCACTTCGGTACCATAATGTACCGTCTTACCTGCGGAGGGTTGTAGCAGATTACTTTGCAGGTAGGATGGTGACCTACCCCACGAGAGAGGGATGGCGACGGAGGGTGATGTCGTGCGGTGTTCCGCAGGGGTCGGTTTTAGGGCCACTCCTGTGGAATGTTGGCTATGACTGGGTGCTGCGCGGGGCCAATTTGCGGGGGGTTGGTGTAACCTGTTACGCTGACGACACGCTTGTGTCGGCCCGTGGCAGCACTCATCAGGAGGCTGCGCAGCTTGCCAGGATTGGCGTTGCTCATGTGGTGGAGCGTGTACGTGCACTGGGTCTGGAAGTGGCTCTCCACAAGTCGGAGGCCCTGGTTTTTCATGGGCCTCGTAATGCGCCTCTTCCGGGAACAGTTTTGTCTGTTGGGGGAACTTCCATCGCTGTTGGGTCGACGATGAAGTATCTTGGACTCGTCCTTGACAGCAGGTGGAAGTTTGAAGAGCACTTTCGGCGTTTGGCGCCAAAGTTGGTGGCTGCAGCCGGGGCTCTTGGGCGGATTCTTCCGAATTTGGGTGGGCCGGGAGGTGCGTGCCGCCGTTTATATGCTGGCGTGGTACGGTCGATGGCGCTCTATGGGGCGCCAATATGGGCGAGCACTCTGAGTGCTCGAAGTGTAACTCAATTGCGTCGCCCGCAACGGGTTATAGCACTCAGAGTGGCGAGGGCGTATCGCACAGTATCGTGCGTGGCTGCCTGCTTGCTGGCTGGTAGCCCGCCTTGGGACCTCGAAGCCGAGGCGCAGTCAGGGGTATATTGGCGGTTGCAGGCAGCAAGGAGGGCGGGCAACTGGCCTGCGCCTAGGGAGGTGCGCCAGTGGCGGGAGGAGTCGCGCCAGGTCCTCTTCCAGAAGTGGACAGAACGACTGGAGACCCCGGAAGCAAGCCGGGACATAGTGGATGCTGTCCGGCCTGTCCTGAAGGAATGGGTCGAACGCAAATACGGCGCTCCCACGTTCCATCTCACACAGCTCTTGACGGGGCACGGTTGCTTCGGCAAGTACCTGTGTGAGGTGGTGGGGAGGGAGCCCACGTCGGAGTGTCACCACTGTAACGGAGGAGTCGTGGACACGGCTAAGCACACGCGTGAGGAGTGCCCTGCATGGGCGGAGCCCCGCGCAGCCCTGTCCACGGCTATGGGAGGGGACCTCTCACTGCCGGCGTTAATCAGCCGGATGGTCGGCAGTGAGGAGGCGTGGGCGGCAGTGGCCACCTTCAGCGTTATGGTGATGACGCAGAAGGAGGCGGCGGAGCGGATGCGCGAGGATGATCCGGGATCGGTCCCGCAGCGTCGTAGAAGGCCGGGCAGGCGGCGAAGGGCCTTTGCAGGCCGTGAGCTGCCGCCATAACGGGGACCTGCGGGTGATGGGTCGGGAGTTCCGTCACCCGCCTAGAAGGGTCCTGAGCTGGTCAGCCCCCATGGTGTTCTGGGGTGCTAAAGGCGGAGTGGGTGGGGCTCCATACCCCTACCACCTGTGGATGGGCCTGTAAAGGCAGCGCTGGCAGAGTTCCGGATGTGTGCGACAGCGTTCCCGGGGCTCTGTCTTTAAGCGAGTGTTGGAACGCCCCAGGGGTTTTAGTCCGTGGGAGTCGGACATACCCACTCGGCTTCTCCCGAGTCGGGTGGGATCCATAATGGATTTCCCCTGGGTAAACAAAAAAAAAAAAAAAAAAAAAAAAGGTTAGGTTAGGTTAGGTTAGGTTAGGTTAGGTTAGGTTAGGTTAGGTTAGGTTAGGTTAGGTTAGGTTAGGTTAGGTTAGGTTAGGTTAGGTTAGGTTAGGTTAGGTTAGGTTAGGTTAGGTTAGGTTAGGTTAGGTTAGGTTAGGTTAGGTTAGGTTAGGTTAGGTTAGGTTAGGTTAGGTTAGGTTAGGTTAGGTTAGGTTTCCCCCCGAGGTGCTGCCACCTTGTCGTGGTGGGGGGGCTTGTGTGTTCCTAGGATCCCCGAGGCTATACCGGACAGGGCTACCCATACCGGGAAGGCGAGGGGGGAGGAGCCAGACTAAGAGCGGCACAACAGGAGGGCAAGGGGCTCTCTCCACATCCTTCTGATCACCAGAAGGCGTAGGAGATGAGCGACCAAAGAGGAGGAAGGACGAAAGTCGGAGGAGGAGTGGTTCTAACAAACCACAGGGGAGTCTACGCCAGCTCTCCTTAAATCCCGGAACCCGCAGCACTCTCCCAACGACCCCCATCAGGGGCGGTATGGGGTACGGGAGGTGCCAGCATTTGCGCGCGGACCGGAGGGCTTGCCTTAACTGGCCGGCCCGCGGGAAGGAAATCCCTATAAAAACCCGACAGTGAAGTCGTAAAAACCTCTGGATACCGCCCGACCTCCAGAGTAAATAGGGTTACCTCAGGTACAGGGGGCACTGCCTAGGTGGACCGTCCTTCCCCCATACTCGTGGGAATCAAATGGCAACATACACAAAAAACAATAAAGAAATGGAAGAGGACTCGACAAACGACACTGGCAACGATTTGGATGATGGTGATTTGGCGGCGGAAGTTGGCACCCCGATGGTGCCCACTGAAGCCATTGACGAATGCGCGGCGAACATGCAACCGATAGTTCTTTTGCCCAGATTACGTAATACAGAACTGAGGAAAAGAGGGCACTTGGAACAGGAGGATGACCCGAAGCCCGAAAACGGACCAAAAGTCAATACGGCTCGCCGAGGGAAGGCCGTGGCTCAAACATGCGGGAGGCTCAAGGCCAGAAGGTTGGGGCTGGAAGAAAACAGCTTGTCTGTTATCCCCGAGGGCCGAGAAAGGAGCCCGGTGGATGAGGGGCGCGTTTCGCCAATTCTGGCGCCAGGCGATCTCATCATAGAGGGCATCCGCAAAGAGGTCCACGCGATCATTGATGAGGCTCGAAAGTCAGGGAACCTCAATGGAAGGGTTCATAGCCGCATCAACCGTGCCTGCCGGGAGATCCTGCTCGGTGCGGAAAACCTGGGATCGCGACAGGCGGGTGACGAAGTCCGGGTCCTTAGGGCGGACAATAAGAGGATGCGCGAGCAGCTCGCGCTCATGCAGACGGAAATGAAGGCCCTAAGGACGGCCTTCTCGGAGAGGAAGGCCGCGCCCAAGGGTGACGGTCAGACTCCTGTCTCGAACATCTCTGAGGCTCTGGGGCAGCTCAGAGATGAAATGAGGAACGAGCAGGAGGAACTAAAGAGGGATCTGATCGTCACCTTGGGTGACATCATAAATATTCGTCTGGACGACGTGAGACGGCGTCTTCCGCCAGAACCTGTCCTACGCCCCCCACTGGCGGCGGACCGAAGGGAGGCAACGGGCGGGGCCGTGCAACCACCGCATCCAGGAGCTGCGCAAGCGCCAGCCAAGGCCCCGGCAGCGGAGAAAAAAAAGAAAAAAAAGAAGAAAAAAAAGGGGCCAGCTGAGGCGCCAGCGGCGCAGAAACAGGCGCCAGCCAAGGCGCCGGTGGCAGCTGAAGAGGCTAACCGCCGAACTCCAGCGGGACCGGCTCCCCATGCGAGTCGTGCGCTGCGACAGCCGCGGCCCACACAACCTCAGCCGCCCCCGCCGACCGATGAGGGAACATGGTCTTCGGCCGTAGGGAGGAAGGCCCGTAATAAGGCAAACAAGGCAGCGAAAGCGGCAGCTCGGCCTGCCGCCAAACCGGCGCCCCCGAGACTGGTTCCCCCTAAGACAGCCGCCGTTGTTGTGGCCTTGAGGCCGGGGTCTGAGGCAACATATGCCTCCATATTAGACAAGGCTACCAAATCGTTCGGCCTAGCGGAGGTAGGCCTCGACCATGTGCACGTCCGGAAGACGGCAGATGGGGCGCGTATTCTCGAGGTTCAAGGTTCGGACAATGGGAGAGCAGCCGACCTTCTGAGGGAAAAGCTCGAGATGGTGATCGGTGAGGACGCCCGAGTCTACCGGCCGGTAAAGATGGCCACAATAAGAGTGTCCGGCCTGATGGAGTCGGCTAACATCGAGGCGGTTGCGGCAGCGGTGGCGGAACAAGGGGGCTGCAGCGTTGGTGACATCAAAGCCGGTGCCATCCGAGCCAACTACAGCGGGACAGGGGCAACGCTGGTGAAGTGCCCGCTGGTAGTTGCCAAAAAGCTGGCGGACGGTGGGAGACTCATGGTGGGCTGGTCAAGCGCAACCGTGAGGGCGCTGGACCCTGCACCTTTCAGGTGCTACAGGTGCATGGGGACGGGGCACACCCGCGCGACGTGCCCTTCGCCAGTAGAGAGGGGACACCTGTGCTTCCGGTGCAGCAAGCCGGGGCACAGGGCGCCGTCATGCACGGAGGCGCCGTTCTGTGCGGTGTGTCACCAGGCCAAGCGCTCGGCCGGGCACTTAATGGGTGGGTTGTCCTGCGACCCGCCCGTCGTCAGAGGACGTGTGGAGCCCATCCGGGAGTCAGAGAGTAGCCGTCAGGCGAGTGAGGGACAGAATATGGAAACCTAATGCCAGTACGACCGCAAGAACTTCTACAGACAAACGCCAACCACTCCGCCCGTGCACAGGACCTCGTATTGCAGGTCATGGCGGAGTGGGGCATAAGCGTTGCGGTCGTTGCTGAGCCCTGGTGCGTCCCTCCTCAGCCAAACTGGGTGGGGGCCACGGACGGGAGTGTGGCCCTCATCGCTCCGGCGTCCGGGGATTTCCCCCCGTTGGTGGGAATTGAGAGGGGACATGGATTTGCGGCGGCCGAATGGGAGAAGATAGTAATTGTGGGAGCGTACTTCTCCCCCAATCGACCGCTGCCTGCCTTCGAAAGGTTCCTGGAGGAGCTGGGTGGCGTCATAAGACGGGCAGCGCCAAAACCCGTAATGTTGCTGGGAGACCTCAATGCGAAGAGCGCTGCATGGGGTTCCCCAGTCACTACTGTCAGAGGGACGGCCCTATTTGATTGGTCCGTGGCGCTGGGGCTAGTAGTAGTTAACAGAGGGAATGCGCAAACGTGTGTGCGGCGGCAGGGGGGATCCATAGTGGACGTCACGTTCGCCGCCCCTGTCGTCGCTGATCGCATAGAGGATTGGCGGGTCCTGGAGGAGGTTGAGACCCTCTCAGACCATATGTACATAAGGATGAGGGTCTCCCTCAGACCCGTGGCTCCGGCGCCAGTGGCGGAAAGGCGACGGCGAAATGGCGGTTTCCCCAGGTGGTCCCTGGCCAGCCTGGACAGGGAGTTGGCAGAGGAGGCTGCAATTGTGGAGGCCTGGTGTGCGGCCCCACCGACCGAAGTAGGAACAGAGGAGCGGGCAGTTCGTTTTCGCGCCTCGCTCACAAAAGTATGTGATGCGGGTATGATGAGGGCGAAACGACTGTCCGGGAAGAAACAGGTTTACTGGTGGTCGGAGGAGATAGCGGCCCTTCGAGCCACCGCAAATGCCGCCAGGCGGGACTATACCCGATGCAGGCGCCGGCGACACACCGCAGAGGAGGAGGAAGTGCTGCTGGGAGCCTTACATGCAGCAAAAGGGGCCCTCACCACTGCCATCTCCAAAAGAAAAGATGAAGCCCGCGAGGAGTTCATATGCACACTTGATGCGGACCCATGGGGGCGACCGTACAAGATCGTTAGAAACAAGTTGAAACACGCTCCCCCCATGGAGTCACTCGAGCCGGAACTCCTTGCGAGGGTGGTAGAGGGTCTCTTCCCGGCAGCACCGGCCTTTACGCCTCCTGTCATGGCGGTGCCGACAAGCGAGAGGGAGAACCTGGGTGAAGCGCCCACAGTCACTGACCTGGAAATCCTAGGGGCAGTCATCCGCCTCAAGTCTCGCAGAAAGGCCCCGGGGCCTGATGGTGTGCCAGGGAAGCTTATTCCCCTGGTGATGAAACACCTGGGGGTCCGACTGCGGGACATTTTTGATGACTGCCTCAAGGAGGGGATATTCCCTAAATGCTGGAAAGAGGGAAGACTGTGCCTGCTGCGGAAGGAGGGTCGTCCAGCTGACTCTCCTTCAGGGTACCGCCCTATCGTCCTTCTGGATGAAGTGGGCAAAATGCTCGAGCGCATTATAGCGCGCCGCATTTTGGGCCATCTGGAGGACACGGGCCCGAACATTAGTGACAGACAGTTCGGGTTCCGGGAGGGGCGGTCCACGATCGACGCAGTGGGCACACTGAAAAAGTTCAGCGACCTTGCAGTGGAAAAAAGAGAGGGAGCCATTGCAGTATCACTGGATATTGCCAACGCTTTTGGCTCCCTCCCTTACGAGGTAATTAAGGAGGCACTCCGCTACCACAATGTGCCTCCATATCTGAGGGCAATCGTGGAGCACTACCTGTCTGAAAGGGTAGTGCTCTACGACGGAAACAGTGGTCGTCTAGAGAGGCGGATGGAGTGCGGTGTTCCGCAGGGGTCGGTGCTGGGACCCCTACTGTGGAACATCGGCTTCGACTGGGCAATCCGCGGCGCACAGCTCCCCCGCATGGTGACAATCTGCTATGCAGATGACACCATGGTCGCCGTGCGGGGTAAAGAATTGAGGGAGACCCTAAGAAGGGTAACGGTGGCCACGGAGCTGATTGTTGGGCGGATCAGTCTCCTGGGCCTCAGGGTTGCACTTGCAAAAACGGACGCAGTGGTCTTTGGAGGGAGAGGTTGGCGGCTACGTGCCGTCGAGACGATCCCCGTTGGGGGTGAAGTGGTCCAGGTCAAGGCCCATATCAAATACTTGGGCCTAATCCTGGATCGCAAGTGGGATTTCGGGGAGCATTTCTCACAACTAGCTCCCCGACTCGTCGGCACCGCGGCTGCGTTGGGCCGCCTCTTACCAAATATAGGCGGCCCAAAGGCCCCATGTCGGCGTCTCTTTGCTAACGTGGTGCGTAGCATGGCACTGTACGGGGCGCCGATATGGGCAGACCGACTGGCAGACAGGACGAGGGCTCTCCTCCGAAGACCACAGAGGGTAATCACCCAGAGAATGGGCCGATGCTTCCGGACGGTGTCGTTCGCGGCTGCGTGCGCTCTAGCCGGAACACCGCCATGGGAGCTGGACGCGAGGCTGCTGGCGGAGCGTCACAGAGAGCGGGTAGAGGCCAGGACGAGCGAAGAGCGCCTGGCTCCCCAAGAGGTTGCCGAAAGGCGACGGATGGCGGTCCAGCGGGAGCGGGACCGCTGGAAAGAAATGCTGGAGGACTCCCCCTATGGCACGCGAACCATAGGGGCAATCCTCCCGTCCTTAGAGGGTTGGCTGGACCGCAAAACGGGTAGCCTTACGTTCAGGTTGGTGCAGGTAATGACCGGGCATGGCTGCTTCGGTCATTACCTGCACAACATTAGGAGGGAGCAGACCCCAGTCTGCCACCACTGCGGTGCGGAGGACGATACGGCCCAGCACACTCTGGTGGAATGTCAGAGCTGGGTCGTGGAGCGCAGTGCACTGGTTGCGGCGCTGGGGACGGACGATCTCTCGCTGCACAGTGTTGTGAGCTGTATGCTGAGCAGCGAGAGATCGTGGGAGGCAGCGGCAAACTTCGCGGAAGAAGTAATGTCGCAGAAAGAGCAAGCGGAGCGGGAGCGTGAAGAAAGAGCTGACGCGCATCCGCTCCGGCGCAGACGGATGGGGAGGAGGCGGCTGCAATATATCAACCGCCTACTTCCACAGTAGGGCCTGTGGGTTGGGGACCCACACTTAAGGCCCTACACGTCTGGGGGAGGGGTTGTTGCGTTGCCAACCCAACCCTTCCCTCCTTCGGCGCGAGGGTGCACCGGTGTAATACCGGGGCAGCCGGGGGGACGTCGTGGTAGAATGCTTGCGACCCCATGGCGTCCCCCTACAACGGCAGTGAGGGTAACGCCGCTGGGTTTTTAGTGGGTAGTTCTCCTCCCCTCCCTCCGACTACCTCGGAGGGGGTTGCGGGAGGAGAGAGCCCCACATAACCCCCCACCTTGGCCTCCCCCAGGCCCGGGGGGTATGCGCCTCCCTAGACTCTTGAGGCTAGGGGGGATAAACGCATTTTCCCAGCGCGAAAAAAAAAAAAAAAAAAAAGGTTAGGTTAGGTTAGGTTAGGTTGGGGTGCTAGGTCGGGTAACCTCCACGAGTGTCAGGGCTCTTCCAATTCCTGTGGACCCTCGCGGGTCTGCGGGAAGGGGAAGGGTCTTGGCTGGTGCACCCTGGAGGCAACGGTAAGTGATTCTTCTACGGGAGCAACGCTTACCGGTGCTACCAATAACCCGACGCAGGGGGCTCCCTTATGGGTCCTGGAATGGCCCTCTCCGCATCCCTCTGAGTAGCAGATGGCGCTGGAGATGGGCAACGGCCGTGAGGCCGTGGAGAAGGGGTGGTCTAACCAATCACCGACAGGGGAGTCTACGCCAGCTCCCCTTGAATCCCGGAACCCGCAGCACTCTCCCAACGACCCCCATCTGTGGCGGTATGGGGTACGGGAGGTGCCAGCTGTAAGCGCGCGGACCGGAGGGCTTGCCTTAACTGGCCGGCCTGCGGGAAGGAAATCCCTTTAAAAACCCGACAGTGAAGTCGTAAAAACCTCTGGATACCGCCCGACCTCCAGAGTAAATAGGGTTACCTCAGGTACAGGGGGCACTGCCTAGGTGGACCGTCCTTCCCCCATACTCGTGGGAACCAAATGGAAACTAAAATTGAAACAGAGATGGAAACCAACAAACACGGAAAAATGATACTGGACACCGATACGGAGGCCTTTCGCCCCCGCCGGAGCCTCGCACGCTCACCAGTGCGACGGGAAGGGATTAATCTGCATGCGGCCAGCATGCAGATTACGCCGAAAGTGGCAGGCGGCTCGGCGCGCGACGGCTCTGGCCGCTTTGTGCGGCGAGGGCAGAGCGGGGAGCGCTCTGCGGGGGGGGCCTCGGGCTCGCTCCGGCTGGCAGCCACGGGCGCGGGGCGGGGAGCCCCAGAGAAGGGACACGCGCTGGCGCAGGTGCGAGAGCTGAGGGTGTCCCTCGAAAGACTGGACGCCCCTAGACCGAGTAGTAAGGCGAGAACTGATAGCGGTGCATCCGGGTCTGACTCCAGTCTGGTGACCCTCAAATCACGGTCCGGGTCGGACTCGGGTTCACCGCCTCAGAGAGAGAAAGCCCGCTTCTGGCAGGGACAGGGCCCGAAACGGTTATGTATGGAGCTGTCGGAGAGCAGCGAAGATGACCCGCCGCTGGCACCACCAACGCCTGCCCCAGGGGCCGCCGTGGCGTTTAAAAAACAAAGGGGCCGCCCTCCAACAACTGGCGAGTACGTCGGCCTCGCGGCGTCCCAACGGGCGCTTAACGAGGCCAAAAGGGAGGCGATCCTGCTGGAAGCGGAGAAGGATCTTGCCAGAGACGCTGCGCTGGCGGAGCGATCTCGGATCTCCCGTCTGTCCGAATCCTCGCGGGAAGGCGAAGCCACTCCTAACACAGTGGCAAATATGAGAAATACCGTGGAGGAGCCAGATTACGATCCTGAGGCTAAGAGAATGGAAAGGGCTAGCGCTCAGCGGATGCCATCGCCTCGCCCTCAGAGAGGCTGCATAAGGC
Source organism: Epinotia demarniana (assembly GCA_945867215.1). NCBI lineage: Eukaryota > Metazoa > Arthropoda > Insecta > Lepidoptera > Tortricidae > Epinotia > Epinotia demarniana. Next base: position 16,659,820 of record OX244281.1, read on the forward strand.
TGTCGACTGACCCTGCGGCGGATGACCTCTCCTTAGCCGGGCTCACCCAGCAAGTTCAGGGTAACTTAGAGTCCGTGGCCTCCGTAGCCGCCAAATCGAGCAACCTCAAGGGCACTTCCGTGAAGGCCCTCAAAGACTCCGTCGCGTCGCTCCGAGGAATATTCGAAGTCCTCATTGAGCGCACTTCTTCAGAAGAGACGCGGCGACTGCAGGCACAAAACGATCGCCTGCGCGAGGAGCTGACTGAGCTTCGCTCTGAGATGGCACAGCTGAGGAGGGAGGTCCAGGTCCAGTACAGGAGGCAGTCTCCGAACCCCACTTCGGTCAAGGAAAAGACCCTACCCGTCAGTGAGACGACCAGCATGGACGACGTGGTGCGGTCCATCACGGCCCAGGTGGGGCTGATGCTGGATGCTAGGTTTGGAGCCTTAGAGATCGAGGGCAGGCTGCTTCCGGCCCAACCAACGCGGCCCTCGTTGGCCGCCAACCAGAGGCAAAAAGCTGAGCAGGCTATATCTCAGAGCCAGGGACCTGTGCCCGCGCTCGAATCG